>OY720431.1:16581206-18080045 GCA_963082735.1 Pocota personata
GCTTTCTTGTAAAGTTGTACAATTTTTTTTTCTTCTTTCGGTGACTGGTGTGACTGATAAGACGCCGAATTAAATAAAATTTAAATTATAAAGTTTTCTCCACGAGGAATTGTGCAAAAACTACACACATTTCGTATACAAATCACACCTCCCGAGACGCGCTGGCTTAAACGCATCTTTTAATTTAATATTTTAGCCTACTGGGGTGATGTCTGGTAATTCAATTATGGTTGGAATGGTCTCATCAATCAGACTTTAAAAATATCTTATACCAGTTCTATTTCTCCTTGACAAAAAAAACATTTTTTAAGCTTAAATGACTTCCAAAATTAGGAACTTTTTGCCTCTGACAATTTACTTAAAAATCAGTAAGAGAAGATATTGCTTTCGTACAAAGTCACTGTGAAAAAATAAGAGATTAATAAAAGCTTATAAAGCCGATACATAAAAAGATAAAAAATAATAATAATTTGCCATACGAATAAATCATCACCGCACTTTTTCTATTCCTTCTTCAATCAAGTACTCCCTCTTTGTATTATAAAAATAGTTTATGCTAAATAAATATAACTCTCTTTTCAATCTCACTAAAAGCTAACCTCAATGCAAAGGAAACAAAAGGTAAAATTATTCTATAAATTAAAACCAAGCCATCGAAGAATATATTTAGAACAAAAAAAAAAAAAAAATTACAAGACCAACAATGCAATTAAGAGCTTCAAATATATTTACTGCATGTTTTTTCTACTTCTATGCGATATTTTGCAATAAATATATTTTTATTCTTTATTTTTTTTTATTCCAACACTATCAACACTTTAGTAATACGCAAAAAATAAAAAAAGTAAAAATATCTAAAGCAACATAAACAAGATTGAAAAACCCGTCCAATATGTACTAGAAGTTATGTAAAGAAATTTTAAGATGAAATGCATTAAATATGCAAATAAAAGTTTAACAAAAAAAGTCCAAACTCTGAACCACAGAAAATAGTTGTTCGCATATTTTATTTTTTTTTTCTGTTTGTAGAATTACACATTTAGGAATATAGTAAAACGCAAAATAGGCTGAACTAAAAATGAAACAAAAATAGTTCTATAAAAAATTTAATTATATTTAAAACTAAAGAGTACATCACAATGTTTATCACCACAAAACTTTATCAAGAAATAACGCCACCAAAAAAAAAAAAGTTAATTATCTGTCTTTCTAATGTAAATATGTATAATCTCTTTTTAACCATAGTGTGTTTGGACAACAACAGAAAAATGTACAATTAATTTTAAAAAAGAATTAACTATAATATATAACAGAAAATATAAATGTACTGAAATTTTATATATGCAAACTTTCCCCCCTCAAAAATATATACCTACCTAGATATAAACAAAACAAAAAATTAAAATATCAATGTGTTATTTAATCTTGCATTAAAACCAAAATCGATGTAGTGCAAAAGATTTATTTAAAAAAAAAATCTCTGTATATAGTTGAAACTTATAGCTTTTGTTTGTAAATGTGAACAAAAAAAAATATAACAATAAATATTTTTTATGTAGTGAATTAAGTAAAAAAAAAAACCAAATAAATTGTAAATTGATAAATATTTTTATATTGCAAAATACTATACAAGTTAATAAAAATTTAGTATATTACACACAAAACAAAAAAAAAACAAAGTAATTCATTAAACTTACAACAAAAAACCACATTAGAATTGTTAAAAAAAGAATATTTGGTACCTACATACATATACAAAAAAATAATAATAAATTTAACATTTAACATGCATATTTATTAAATAACAAACAATCTATCATCTCTATGTACGGGTGGAATATTCTATTTGTTTACGTAAAATTGTTAATCAAATTTTTAAAAAAACAAAAATTATTATATAAAACACAATTGAATGTCTTTTATAAACAACAAATTGATTGGAAAAAAAACCATAATCTTTTAATCAACAAAAAAAAAAAAAACTATGTGTTTCTAAATTTCAAGGAATTTCTCTTCGTGTATTTAATGAAAAAAAAAAAACTTACTACAAACTATGTACTAATTGTGTTTTTAAATGAAATATTGCATTGTATACATGTGTCTAAATATTTGCTATATAATTAATTGTATACCTTTTTAAAGAAAAACAAAGCTCAGTAATCAAAGCAAAATATATACATTTTCAATTTTATATCACACATAGATTTTTAAAAACAAAAACCATAACAGCTCCGGATTTATGTTTCGTTTAAAAAAAAAAATCATTTAAAATGAAAACAATTTGATAAGTAGACAAAATATAGAATAAATTAGAAGATGAAAGCGAATATTTACATACCACGCGTTCGAGTTTTTCTTTTTTTTTTCTTTTATTGAATATTTAGAAACAAAAAGACAGAACAAATCACCAACAACAAATATTTCCGTACCTTTAAATGTAATGTGTGTTTTTAGACTTTAATAATAAATATTATATAAATAATATAAAAGATATTTAACTTAATATGGCTGTTTAAACAATTTTAGTATATTACAATAAAAATAAAAGAAAGATTACAAAGTGACATTAATCGAAACAAATCTGAATCTGTAAAAAGTGACATAAATATGAACAAACAAAAAACCGTAGACACATTAAACGCAGTAGAGTAAATATGGGCAAAAAGAAAACACCAGACAAAACTTGTAATAGAAATGCAACTCAAAGCTAATAATGTATCAACATTAGTGTAAATCGAAAAAAAAAATAATAATAATAATTTGATGCTGTGTCCAATAAATAAATTAACAAAATATAATAGATGAATGGGAAGTTATTTTTTATTTAAAAAAACTGCCAAATATTTTTATGAAAAAAGTACTGATATTGTTACTAACCCAGAAATAGAAACAGAACTTGGCACTCAACGAAAAAATGTGAAGATTAGTCTCAAGGAAAATGTAGTAGAAGTCCCCACTCGTAGGACCACACCCTATTTTAAATGGGCAGGATATAATATTTTTTTTTAATAACTAATTTTCCTTTATTCTTGGAGAAAAGTTGCAAAGATAAAGGTTTTTCTAAATTACATTTTTTACCAAAACTCACTTTGTCTGTATTAAAATTATTTTTAACTAACAAATTAAAAAACTATAAACTTCTTCATAAAAAAAAAAAAAATAAAAATTATTGTCTATACAATTTTTCGTCTGCATCCTGATGAAATAAAAATCTAAAACTTTTCGCATTTTTGACATGGTAATTGGATAAGAATCTTACTTACTCGAAGATTTCTTCCTACATACGAGTATGCGTAATACCTAACCACGCCCTGTATTTAGAAATTTTCTAATATATGTGTTACTTTTCTCGGCCTCGACTTAACTTATAAAAAGTGTCACAATGACACACATGAATTATTCAGGAAGTACTGATATTTTTAATTAAAATTAAAGTGGCCATTTTACCATTAAACGTGAAGTATAATATCGGTCAGATTTCAATCTTTTGACAAAATTTAGCATCACATTTTGGCGTAATTATACTCAACCTTCAGGTCTGGAATCGTTTAAACATTATTGCCATATATGTACATTTCCTTTCACATAGCCTGAAAGAAATAAATCGATGTACGAGCACTCCTACGTGTCCAATTCAGATCACTACATAAGAATTGATCTGACAAGGAATTTTGGTAAGCAATAACTTTATGGTTTCTCTCGCTGTGTGGCAAGTTGCAGTCTTGCTGAAACCACACATTTTCCACATCAATATCGTCCAATTGATGCCAAAAATAATTTGTTATCTTGTTTTCATAATGTTCACCAATCGCATTTAATGCAGTACCATTAGGATTTTCGAAACAAATATGGACCAATTATGTCACCAGCCCCAAATTCACACCGACGAGGAACACTTTGTAGATGCTTTTCGAAAGGTAATGGATGTTCATAATTAAAATGCAATGTTCTGTCGTACAGTACTCCATAACTGTATCTATAACATAAAAAAGTGTTGCTAAATTTCAATTTCCACCTCTAATTGGGACACGCTTCAATATGAAGGTAAAACTCCAAAACAGCAAGATTTTTGAATTTGGCGTTACAGTATATGTGAGAATTAAAATGTTACCTGCAACACACTCTATAGTATCTTTAAAAACAATAATAATTCGGCTGTTTCGGGTCCTTCTTTGTATAGGTAAGTGTGGAGAGTTTCAGATTTGTATTCCATCTGGATGCAAGTAAAAAAAAAAATATAATTTTTTTTAGAAGCTTTTTTTTTTAATTTTTAGTTAACGAATTATATAATAATGATTTGTATTTACACTAAATTTATTTGTATAAGAAATTCGATTTGGTACAACTTTTGTCTTATTAAGTGTCTTATGTGGGAAGTACGACATGATACTAGGAGTGGGGACTTTTAGTGCAATATATATTTGGTGACATCAATCTGCAATTTAGCGCAAAGTCCCGAGGTTCACTAATTTTTTTTCTAGTAGACGCTATTTCCAAGTATAATTTTACTGGGCTAATAAAATAAAAAAGAATTCCAAGAGGTTCCATTCTCTTATTTCAAATACAAGGTGGCGCAAAAGTCGGAAGATGTTCTCATTTTTGCAAATGACGTCTTATGTCATCGCGACATTGACATTTGTGAAGTAAACAGAAGTAGAATACATGCAGACTGAACTCTTCAAGGAAGCGGAATGATTGTGTCAATGTTTTTGACAAATAATCGGTCGGTGGTTTTGGCTAAACGTGAATTTCGTCGTCGATTCCCTGGCCATGTGGTACCAACTAGGTAAACACCGTGGCGTTTAGCCGCTCGCTTCGAGGAAACTGGCACAAGGCGGGACATTAGCAGACGTGGTCGGCCCTAAAGCTGCCTTTCGGTCGAGAATATCGCTGCTGTTGGTGCAGATGTCTAAGAGGACCCTCAAAATGTACCCAAAAAAGTTTCAAACAGTACTCGTACATCAACTACCTATTGCCTGCAGACCGCCAATCGCATGAAAATTACAGCCAAGCCTTCTCCATCCGGATTTGATCGTTCCAGACTTCTTTATTTGGGTTTTAAGTCACCTGATTTTTTTTAAGTCACCTGTCTATACGAACAGGCCACAGACCTTGGAAGCCCTAAAGGAGAACATCCGATAAGAACTAGAGAATTTATAGCCAGAAGCTTTGAGAGAAGTCATGGAAAATGCTGTAGAACCAGCCATAATGTACATCAACTCTGTCGACGGCCACTTGACCGATATTATCTTCGCGACTTAATGAACAAAAAAAAAATTAAACAATTATTTTTATTTACAAACAAAGTTACCGCCTTAGGAAATAGAGTGAGGAGTTTTGCACCACCTTGCACAAGTTTTTGAGACTACAATGCCCATAAATGTCCATGATAATTTATTTTTCGGTTCCATGATAAAATAAGCTGCTACAAAACAACTTAAGGACAAAATAAGTCAACGACGAATTAACCAAATTTTTTTTGGGTGAGTCAGTAGGAATACTCGTACGACATTTTGTCTGCGGCACATGTATTAAACTCCCAGTATATACTTCATTTCCACAGATACTTTTGCTGCGCTCGCTCCATTTCGTTTTTAATTTTTTTGATAACCATTTTGGGAAACGCTAAGTTATTTTGTCGGGGTTGTTATCGCTCTGGGTAATTACTGACCACATGTCAACTTATCTGTAAGATATGGTCGGATGGAAGTATGCCTGACGGATGAAACCTCAGCATCGGTTGGCCGATCCATAATCAAGGGAACCCTCTAAACTGCACCAACTCAACATCACCTCAACCTTTTGTCAACAATCTGATTAGTCCGTATCAGTGTGCTTTTAGGCAAAGAAAGTCCACCATAGATCAAATTCATCCACATTACGGCAGATCTTGGAAAAAATCCAGGAACTCTAAATCGATGCTCATAAAGCGACGAGTTGTCATGTGATTTCTTTAACATCATACTTGAACGGTTTGTACAATATTTTCAAGCTACTCGTAACATTAGGCGTACGATCTTTCAAAAGTCTGTACAACTACTCACATATGCCGACGACATTGACATAATTGAAAGAATGGAGCTGGTTGTCAGTGGTGCTTTCGGAAGTTTTGGAACAGAAGCGGCGAAAATGATTTTAGCAAATAACGAGGGGTAAACAAAATATGTATCATACACATATACTGCTGTCATCAAAAAATGACAGTCAAGATCGGTGACTTGGACAGAACGTCACAATAAACAGCTACAATTTTCAGCAAATGAAAGACTTCGTGTACCTAGGCTCCGTTGTAAATTCAAAAAATGGCATTAGCGCAGAGATCAAGCGAAGTATCATTCTTACCA
The DNA here is from genome assembly GCA_963082735.1 of Pocota personata. Lineage (NCBI taxonomy): Eukaryota > Metazoa > Arthropoda > Insecta > Diptera > Syrphidae > Pocota > Pocota personata. The sequence continues at coordinate 16,587,551 of OY720431.1, forward strand.
ATCGCTGTTTCTTTAGGCTAAGAAGACACGAGTGGAAATGGACCTCAACTAACTTTGTGTGCAAAATTTTAGGCGACTAGCACACGATCAAGCTGGTCAAGCACACGAGGCCCTGGTTCACACTGGATTGTAGCGCCATCTAAAGTAAAGTAAAGGTTAATTACGCAGTGGGTTATTCTTCCTTTGGGTTCCTTTATCGTTTTATTATTCTGACAAAGGTTATAGTTTTGTCGCGTTATTATTACATACATATCACTCACTTTTTGACAAATAAACCAGATACTTTATTTTATTTGTAAAATAAAGATACCTAATGTAAAAGAAAGATACCTAATGTATTTAGTAATAAGACGGAATGTGCACCTACGACAAAAACACAAATAGTCCTAAACAGTTTTTGTCCGGATTAACCGAAATGAGATTTTTGGCAAGCATCAAGTGAAATACTGGGATTACTGTTGGAAGGGAGCTTACAAACGCTAGGAACGGAAGACACACAAATACAGCATACATATGTATCAAATCATATTTGGGCGAAGATTAGTGAAGAAGACGATACGAAGTGGAATCTTTTGTTTTTCGTTACAACCTGTTCTTCTAAAAAATAAAAATTGTGATGAGATTAAGAGCATTATTCTACGAATACAGGCATCTTGCATCCACTCGTAAAGAGGATTTGAGAAGTATTCTGGAGAGGAATTTTCAATTGCAAATATAATAGCTAAAGTAGGAGCAATTATCTACGGACTATCATTTGAATAGGTTCTCGTTAGTATCTTTTACTTGTTTTACCTTCCGCAGGAAAAGTATTTGTTTTCTAAAGCAGAGGTTAGGCCTTCCTTGTCTTTTGGAACCTTGAGGCTTGGATTCGGAGGCGACCATTTCTTCACTGAGGACACAAATGTGTTGCCTTGTTCGTATTTATTTTGTACGAGATTACGCTAACAACTAAAATAATAAAAATATTTCTTTAAAAATTTTAATTTTATTTTATTTGTACAATTACATCCACTTACATACATACAATGTTTTATTTGGTTACAATCTATGGCAGTAACGTTCTACACATGGCATCAGAAAATTAAATAGACTAAATAGTAAAATTGAATTAAACAGATAAAAAAAAGTTACTCTGAGTGCGTTACATGAGCCGTGAATGACAGTGCGACATTAATTAAACGTTATTAGTTAGTGAGTAGGAAAAAAATTAACTTAATTCTTCTTAAGTAGTAATATTACGGGTAAAAAAGTGCGCTATTAGCATTTGCCATTCGTTGGCGCTTTGGGTCTACAGATTTTGCTCCGTCCATTTGCTCCATAGACGATGTTACAGGAGAACGTAAAGTATCCACAGGTTGACGATTTTGTGTAGTACGTCGACTGGAAATTCTTATTGTCCACAGGAGGATTCTGGGTATTGTCCATACTACCTGTGATTGATTTTGTAACAGTCACATAGCTATCTGGACCGGGTAACTTATTTTTCGGCTTCTCGTCGTCACCTTCGGATTCGTCTTTGGGGGATACCAGAGCTTTTGTGTGGAATTTCTTTTCAACATTGACTGTGCCACGGAAACCACTTGGAATGGATTCTGTAGTTGTCCTGGGAATGTAGTTTACAGTACGTCCATTTTGCTTTTGAACAAGTGAGAATTTTTCTTTTGGATCTGCTACGGCTGCCTGTTGGCTTTGGGATGGTGTGTTCTGTGAGAAGGTCTTCGGGGCAGTGTCGGGCTTCACTGTTGTAGATGTTGTAGACTTGCTGGATTTTTGTTCCATTTTCACTGGATTCTCGTTGTAGTATTCATCTTCGTCTTCATATTCAGCGTATTCGTCTTCCTCTTCATCGACATTATCGTCTGTGTTCACCGGGTGTGGAAGAGGTTTGACTGTGGACGATGACTAATGTAGACATTTCTGAGTTTAATGTGGTCTAAAACTTACCTTCGCTGGATTTTGAAGCTCGGAGCTGTAAATCGTTAGTGGGAACGTTTTCTGGAGGACCATAGGCACTGTCTACTTTGTCGATAATACTGTGAAAGAGAAGTAGCATTATTGAAAGTTTCAATGGATAGGTTTTCTGTAGGCATACCTGTCAGAATTTCCAAAGTTGCTTATGCTCTGGAATAACTGTCGATTCTGTTCTCTGTACGTCGCTACTTGTTCCTTTGTTCCCGATGCTGATTGAGCAGCTCCATGATATGAGATTCCGTACCTAAGAGAGAAATTTATACAAATTACTTGTAAAGTTACATGAATCTTGCTAGTACCTAGATTTTCCTTGAATTTGCGATTGAGATTGTCCTGAGAAACTGGAAGATTGTGCCGAAGCTTGTCCACCTCCTGCAGATGGCGAGTTATCCTCGTTTTCTTGTTTAGGTCTGAAACCAATTTGAGCCTGAGATGAAGTTTGACCTGGACCGCTGGACTGAGCATCAGCTAATCCACCTTTATCGTTAGCTTGGACCTAGGAAACGTAATACTGTAGCTTTTTGAATATCTTAGCCTGTTCTTTTCTTACTTCGCTTTGACTTTGGTGAACGAATCCGCCGCTCTGTGATGTGGCCTTTGTTCCGCCAGTTTTTGAATTGACTTGAACCTGCGATTGCGATTGTGCAACGCCACCTTGTCCTTGTGCTTGAGTCATAGTACCTTCGTTGCTGCCGCTTACTTGGGCATTCGCCGATCGGTCTGCGTCAGATGTCATTGCACTTGCACTAAATGTACCCGAAGAGCTGTATGTTCCGGAAACTTGAGTCTTAGCCGTTCCACCGTTCTTCTTACCCAGAGCACTGGCGGCTGCTTGGCCATCTTTTACAGTTGATTCGGCTTGTGAAAAGGCGTCGTCTGCTCCAGTACCAGAAACACCTCCAACGATACCAACTCCACCAACTCCACCAACGCCGCCAACGCCGCCAACGCCACCAGCACCACCACCATCAGTCAAACCGACAGGAGCTTATGGTAAAGAAAAGATACAATAACGTGGGATCATATTTAAATAATAATTAAACTCTTACTGCCTGGGAGGCCAACGCCACCAACTACAGCTCCAGTACCTGGACCATATAACCCACCAGCACCAGGACGACCGCCTGTACCTGTCCACGTTCCACCAACACCAGCGCCTGGACCATACAATCCACCAGCACCGGCTCCACCTTCAACACCAACTCCAGCACCTGGACCATACAATCCGCCAACACCGGCTTCTGGCCCCACTCCGCCAACACCTGCGCCTGGACCGTAAAATCCACCCGCACCAATGCCTGGTCTTACTCCACCAATGGCATCAGTTCCGGGTCTTGTTCCTACTCCATTAACTCCAGCGCCTGGACCGTACAACCCAGCATCGCCAGCACCAGGTCTTACTCGTGATCCATCAATACCGGCACCTGGACCATAGAAACCGCCAGCATCTGCTCCTGGTCTTACAGAAACACCAGCACCTGGACCGTACAGTCCGCCAGCACCAGCGCCGGGTCCTGTTTCACCAACACCAGCAATACCACCTATTCCGGGTCTTGTTCCTATTCCACCAACACCTGCACCTGGACCATAAAACCCACCATCGCCAGCACCGGGTCTTACTCGTGAACCATCAATACCGATACCTGGACCATACAAACCGCCAGCATCTGCACCTGGTCTTACTGCATCACCAGCGCCTGGACCGTACAATCCGCCAACACCAGCGCCGGGTCCTGCCTCACCAACACCTTCTAAACCACCTATTCCGGGTCTTGTTCCTACTCCACCAACTCCGGCACCTGGACCATAAAATCCACCATCACCAGCACCAGGTCTTACTTGTGATGCATCAATACCGGCACCTGGACCATACAAACCGCCGGCATCTGCACCTGGTCTTACTGCAACACCAGCGCCTGGACCGTACAGTCCGCCAACACCAGGGCCGGGTCCTGCCTCACCAACACCTTCAATACCACCTATTCCGGGTCTTGTTTCTACTCCACCTACACCAGCACCTGGACCATAAAATCCACCATCGCCAGCACCGGGTCTAACTCGTGATCCATCAGTACCGACACCTGGACCATATAATCCACCAACTCCACCAGGGCCGTATATCCCACCGTCCGAAGGTCTTCCTCCTATTCCACCGACTCCAACACCCGGTCTTGCTCCAATTCCACTAACACCGGCATCTGGACCATAACCAGCGCCACCAATTCCAATACCTGGGCGTCCTCCGATACCTCTGATACTACCATCAGGTCCATATTCCACTCCAGTACCAACACCAACTCCAACTCCACTTCCTGGACCAAGACCTGTTCCGATACCAGCTCCTGGACTAATTCCAGGACCGTAGCCTTCTCCTGCACCTGGACCATATGCAGTACCACTAACGTCTGCTCCTGGACGGTATCCTACTCCAGCTCCGGGTCTTAATCCTGTTCCTCCAGCTAGATCACCTGTTCCATAGCCAGGACCGTATGTAATACCTGCACCACCAGGTAATCCGCTAATGAGACTGCCACTACCAGGTCTTCCTGTTGCGTCAACACCCGAAGGAAGCTGACCATCTAGATATGAATCAGAACCAGGAAAATAAGTTTGAGCTCTACTTGGTATGGAGCTACCCTGATAGAATCCACCTTCCGGATGACCGCGGATACGTCCTCCAGCACCGGGATAAATGTTAGTGCCCGGTGTAAAAGGGGTCACTTGGTGCGGTAGGTCTGCGGTTAAAACGGAAGGTAAACCGTATCCTGGGTAACCCCGAGTGTATACTATACCTCTGTATGTGCCGTATTGATCCACACCGGGAGTTCCTACACCACTTATGTCGAGACCTGGGCGACCTACTCCTGGTCTTCTTGTATCAACTCCATCCGTTCCAGGACCATACCAAGTGGCAACACCCGGACGAACTCCACCAATCCCTCCTGGACCGTAACCAGGGCGGAAGCCAACACCAGGTCGAGTACCAACGGGCCCATAACCACTGATGCCGACACCACCAGGGCTTAAGCCATCTGGACTAACACCACCAGGAATAACACCACCGGGACGACCAACACCGGGACTAACGTCACCGGGACCATAGCCGCCTGGACGAACACCTCCTGGACCAACACCTCCTGGACCAACACCTCCTGGACCAATACCTCCTGGACCAATACCTCCTGGACCAACACCTCCTGGACCAACACCACCTGGACCAACAGTACCGGGACTAACGTCAGCGGGACCATAACCACCTGGACGAAGACCGCCTGGACCAACTCCACCAGGGCCAACACCACCGGGACCAAAATCATCGGGATCGTAACCGCCTGGACGAACTCCACCTGGACGAACACCACCTGGACCAACACCGCCTGGACCAACGCCGCCAGGGGCAACACCACCGGGACGTACACCACCTGGACCAACACCACCAGGACCAACACCACCAGGACCAACACCGCCTGGGCCTGTCACCCACCCATTAGTACCTGGACGTCCAACTCCTGCACCCGGTCTGACTCCACCAACACCATCAATTCCAGGACGACCATCGCCAGGGCCAACATCACCGGGACGAACACCACCTGGACCAACACCGCCTGGACCAACACCACCAGGACCAACACCGCCTGGACCAACACCGCCTGGGCCTGTCACCCATCCATTAGTACCTGGACGTCCATGTCCAGGTCCAACTTCACCGGGACGAATACCACCTGGACCAACACCACCGGGACCAACACCACCTGGACCAAAGCCACCGGGACCAACACCACCAGGACCAACACCGCCAGGACCAATACCACCAGGACCAACACCACCGGGACCAACACCGCCAGGACCAACACCGCCGGGGCGAACAGCACCTGGACCAAAGCCACCGGGACCAACACCGCCAGGGCCAACACCACCTGGACCAACACCGCCAGGACCAACACCGCCAGGACCAACACCGCCAGGACCAACACCGCCTGGACGAACACCACCTGGACCAAAGCCACCGGGACCAACACCATCAGGGCCAATACCACCTGGACCAACACCGCCAGGACCAACACCGCCGGGACGAACACCACCTGGACCAAAGCCACCGGGACCAACACCATCAGGGCCAACACCACCTGGACCAACACCGCCAGGACCAACACCGCCGGGACGAACACCACCTGGACCAAAGCCACCGGGACCAACACCATCAGGGCCAACACCACCTGGACCAACACCGCCAGGACCAATACCGCCGGGACGAACACCACCTGGACCAAAGCCACCTGGACCAACACCATCAGGGCCAACACCACCTGGACCAACACCGCCAGGACCAACACCGCCGGGACGAACACCACTTGGACCAAAACCACCGGGACCAACACCATCAGGGCCAACACCACCTGGACCTGTCACCCATCCATTAGTACCTGGACGTCCAATTCCTGGACGTCCAATGCCTGGACGTGATCCATCTATGCCAATTGATCCAATACCAGAAACACCACCAGGCCCAACTCCCGCGCCTGGACCGACTCCACCAACACCATCAATTCCTGGTCGAAGTCCCCCTAGATCGCCTGGTCTACCTATACCTACTCCTCCCGGTCGACCATCAACAAAACCGCCAGCACCGGGCCTCGTTAGCTTGCCAATCCCTTCACCAGGAACTCGATATGGATCCGGAGAGTACTCTGAGTGAAAATATTTTGATTTAATTTCTGTCAAACTCTATAACATAATATTACCATATGTTCCAGAAGCGGAGGTGCAATCGGGACACTCTCCAAATGAGAACTGACTTTGAGCCTGTCCCATTCCATGAGATCCCGCTGAGAATGACGAATTCGTAATCATTTCTACTTATTCTATTGTACTGACTTCTTACCCACTGTTGATCTAGATCCGGTCTCTGAAGCTTCTGCCTCGGCCTTTCCATCTTGTTCTGGTTTTCCAAAATTAAGGTACTGCGATTGAGTTTGTCCTCGGGCACTAAAATAGATGGTATTAGAGTTTTGATGATGTTGTTAGGTTTCTATTCTCTTTACTCACTAGCCTCTACTTCTCTTGGAGCGTCTGTGGAGTTTGCTCACTGCCTGAATGTATTCTACGCTTCCGACTACAGCATTCTCATCAACCAAATCCTGCTCCTGAAAATAAAAAAAAAAGATTAAGAATAAATCTCAGTCTTTAAGCCGGAGTTTGATTCACAGCTTTTCGTGAACTGACCAGCTCTGTCCTCGGAAAATCAGGAAATTTATGATCTTATGTGGGTGGACGTCAAATACAAATTTTAAAAGAGAAAGCGACCCAGAATAATGCTATGAACAGGACATTACAAAAGAATATGAAGAGAGGAAGATTGTCGTGGCTAAGATTTGCCATCATGCCAAAGAGCAGACGTTACTGCTTCCGCATCAAGTTGCGAATCTTTGCAAGTTTACTAAAAGCTGGGAATTGCGAGAGTTCTGGGAGAGTATTCTCATTCTATAGCTGTGAAAAATGAGTCTCCTAATTTTGTCTGTCAGAAGCTACTCGTAGAGAGCGAGAGGTTTAGGATTCAAATTAAACGTATCCCTACTTAACAGGATAATCAACACAGAGCCGTGAATATTTCGATAAAGCGGAATGAAAACGAAAGTCACCTGGTTTCCGGAATAAGCCGTTTGCGATGGTTTCTATTGTCTTCAGTTTCACCTAACGTACCTAAGCCTGCTCATAGTTTTGATTAAGTGGGCGCCGTGGCTCAGTGATTAAGTGCGTGATCACTAAGCGAGAGGTTCAAGGTTCGAATCCAAGAAAACATTAAAAAAAAAGTTTTATCACTGTCCCACCTCTCGCGAACGTCTGACAAACATTCGAGAGTAAAACTGTTGCCCTTCGGAAACGGCATAAAACGATAGGTCCCAACCATTCGTGTAGCGTACAGCACGAGTGGCTGCGCGAAGCTAGGCCAGGCCCTGCATTGAGCTGTTAGCGCCGAAATATTTATTTATTTTTTTAGTTTTGATTAAGTATAAACTTCCATCCATTACCAATGGTTTTGTTTTGTTCTGTCTAAGAAAAAGCAGGTCCTTATTGTATGCACTATCATATCACTAATAATACCATACAAATGGTCTATTTCTCTGAGCCTATTTGCATACCGTTTGGTTTGTTCATTAGGGGATTTCTCACCGAAGGTTTATGGACTCTCCCTTTCAAAAGTTGGGCAATTACGACGAATTTATGCCAGAGGAAAAAAATTTTTAAATTTAAATTTAGAAATCGAAACTCATACAAAGACTTATCCAACTTTATTTTTTATTTTTTTTTTTTTTGATAACACTGCCAACAACGGTGCTCCAGTGGATGGATTTGTGTGGTTGTTTTGTGGCTACTCAAAATTTTTCCATGAAAAGATTCTCAATGACGGCATTCAGATGCGGCACAAAACTACAAGAGGTGCAAAAACTTTAGTAGATACGCAAATCAAGAATGGCAGAGAAAAACTAGGCTCTATATGCACTGTTTGCGGAGCAGTAGAATCCGAACAGTAATGGATTTGACGAGGTGTTCATTTGTCAGTATGTCACTAATAAAATAAATTTTCAACACAACTTCACAGTCGATTTTCCGTTCAGAGCAGACTGCGAAAGAGGTGAAGTCATAATGAATTTAAAAACAGCAATTTATACCGACGTTTCAAAGCTGGACTGTGGGGTGAATACTAAAAATATCAGTATCCTTCCGTCTTCCCAATTCATCCAGTGTCTTCCAGGCAGAAGTTCTGGCAATACGTTAAGCGTGTCGAATCATAAGACACAAGTTTACATCTACTGATAATATCGCTATCAAGGCCCTAATTTCAACAACATCATCTTCCCACCTGGTGGAACAGTGTAGGGAAGAGCTCTCGTCACTAGGTTGTCGGACCAAAATCAGTCTTCTCTGGGTGTCAGGTCATAGTAACGAACGCGTCGACGAGCTGGCAAGGATGGGGTCTGCCCTCAGCAGATTCCTTGCATAGGTAATCTTCGTTCCGATGGAAACTCTTAAGAGTCAAATCTTTTCACACTGTCTATCAGTAGCAAACAACAGGTGGAATGGTTTGCAGAGTTATGTCACTTCTAGGCAGATCTGGCTTAACTAATACTGGGTCGAAGCACTTAAGAAAAGGACTTGGACAGACGCTGCAAGAATTGTAGCGATAAGTACAGTTCGCTGGGAAGTAGAAAAGCTTGAGTCTAGACTGGACATCCCTTGTAACACACACTGTTACAGTTGTAAAAATGTAAATAAGAAGGAAACTCTCGACCCACTTCACCTGCGGGTGTCCGGCTTTAAATAGAGCCCGACATCGACATCTAAGCAAACCAGTTTTCGACAACATTACGATCAACTGTAATGTTTCTTGAATGTCATAGGATGAAATTGAACTGTTTCCTTTCAATAACCTGCAGGGCAGTGCGCGTCAGCAACCACCCCTACCTACCTACCTAACACTGGCGCTGGTGGTGATTAAAAAAAAGTATTTTTTTGGGGACTAGTTTAGGGCATAATATGCACAGTTCAAGCAAAATAAAAACTTCTACCCCATCATGCGACGTATTCAATAAAAGTTTAGTGAGCTCGAATATGTAAAAAAAATAATATTGTAATAAAATTTGTTGCAAAAAACCTCAAAAACCATGGTAAAGACTATTAAATTCTTAATGCCTTATTAGCCAATGTAGCATAAAAATAAAAGCCTTATACAAATGCATATTACCTATCTAATTAAGTCCGTTGATATTTTCAGTAAATGTGTCCAAATCTTTAATTCTATGTCCCATTGTGGAATATCCCAGGTCAGGCATGGTAATACGTAACACAGATATGATAAGACAATGATAACCCGGTTACCAAGAATCAACGAGAATATAAATTGAATTTACCAAAATGTGTTAATGAAATCATCTTTCATTCTCGTTTCACTGATATTTACATACTCGTATTGTCTTATCACAAAATTAAATTTCTTGTAATCTAGACATTGTTATTTTGTGCAAAAAGAAACTGCAGACCACTATCTTCTCATAAGTTTTTATTTGTGTATAAAGGTTCGATTCTCAATCAACGATTCAGATGATTTATTTTCCGGACTTTGATAACATATTCGATTAAAACTAAGAAGCATGTCACTATTCAAAATAGAAAGTCGACAAGGTCGACATAACTCGGCGGAAGTGAAAAATAAGTACACAATCTTCAGAGCAGCATTTCAAAAACAGTCTCAACAATGACCGCCTTAGAAGAATTTCATGTGAACAACCAGAGCATTCGAAGAATCCTAAGCAATTTGCGATTGTTGATAGTGTTGACTTTAAAATTGAACTCTGTTCCAATTTTAATTTATGACATGAAAATGTACTAACCGGTACTATTCGTCATAAGTAAGACACATGTGAAGATGATATTTTTCATCCTTGAGCTCAATCATTTGACTGCATATTTCTATTAAAATGAGATAACGAAGCATTATATTTCATTTGAAGGAGCTTCGTGTTTAAAAACGTCATTATGTTTAACAAAAGTGTTTCAGTTGTATTCATTTGACAGTTATGCTGTAGGATAAAAAAATGAATCCCTTAAATTCGAAACTTGGAAATTTTCAATTGTTCGCAGTGGATAAAGAAATGACGTGCGAAAAAATTAATGTTTATCATGAAATGAGCAAGGATTGAATAACTAAGTTTAAGAGCTTTAGTAGACATGAAAAATAGCTATGCAATAGATACACGTCAACGTGCTGATTTGGTGAAAGGCTCACAAGCTTCGTTTGAAATACATTATCATATCTTTTAAGGGACTCATTTCTTTAAACAGTAATATAGAGCAATAAACATAGCATTAAAAATCTTAAGCAGCTAACTTTGAATCTGCAAAAGTTTTTTTTATACAGGGTGTTTCAGTTCAAGAGCCAAATACTCAAGAAGGTGATTCCTTGGGCCAATTTACATTGCAAATACCTTCTGATCAAAAAGTACCCGGAATTTTCCATTCAAACAAACCGCGCTCGAGGTATTGTCAAAAGCTTTTTTTTTAGGTTGGTACGTCTGTCACCTGGCGCTCAAATATGTGTTTGAACACCATTGGTCGGGAGTTTGTGCGTGATAACTTAGAGACGATTGAGGCGATAAAGGATAATTCGCAGAAGGAGCTGAAGGCGATTCCAAAATCGAAAGGAAGTGTTGGAATATGTGTATTGGTTGCAATGGAGATTATTTTGAAGGGAATAAAATGAATATCGATGAATAATTGAATCGTTTTCGTTTTATTGAAGAATTCCGGGTACTTTTTCATCGGAAGGTATATCAGATTTGAAATTTAAGTAAAATCTTTAAACATTTTTTTTCCAAAAAAAAAGTCCGTTCAATTAAAAAAAAATACCCAAAACAAATAATCTTTAGATATTAATTTTGAAGAAAATTATTAAGAACCAATTAATAACTATAGTGCGTATTTTTGACAGAAACTTAGTACGCCATCCACAATAACTCAAATATTAAAATAAATTAAATTTGATCAAAATCGTTAGAGCCGTTTTCGAGAAAATCGATTTTTTTCAAAAGCGGCCATTAGTAAAGCTCCGTTAATTTTGAGGTTAAAATGAAAATTTTGGCTCGAAATGTGAATCCACCGATCATGGATAGAAAGTTTGAAGAAAATCCGTTAAGTCGTTTAGGCTGCAATCGCCGGGACATACAGACAGACAGGTAAATTTCACAGAATTTCACCTGCTAAGCCGGCACCTTTTAACACTTACAACTAAGAGGTGAGTTTTGGTAATTTTCAGAAGATAAGTTAGTAAGTGAAATTGCATGACAGGAACGTTCCCATAATTTGTTTGTATCGATGTTATACGCAAACAATTTTTTACAAACGTCTTGTAATGGGTTATTCATTTCGAGGTTGGGATTTCACATCTTTACCATATGGCATCTGTCAAATCCATCTGTTGATTAATTTCGAGGTTGGGATTTCACATGTGGCACCTGTTAAATTTATCTTTTATCCATAGTGACAAGTAGTTAGTTCCTGCATTGTTATTTTGTTATATATCATTTAACCATTCAAATTACATCTTACTACAGAAATAACAGTTCTGTAATATCTGTGTATGGCGATTTAAGGACAGATTATGGCCGTCATAATCGCCCAATTCTTCAGACAAAATCTTCTTCAGTGATGAGGCCCATTACGATACGTAAACAAATAAAATTGAAGAATTTGGGGTTCTGCATCCGTCAAGAGTGACAGTTTGGTCATCCGTGAAGTTATTAAGAGGCCGCAATACAGCCAGAAATGTGCTGAAAAGTTTTCGAAAATTATCTCACATGAATCGAAGTATGCAAAAATTCCCGTGACGTATTGGCATAGTCCAAAATTTAAAGCAAAATTTAATTGAAATCTTTAATACTTTTTGTTTTATTCGAATTAAAAATTCTAAAACACAAAATGAATAACCATGTACAAAGTTATGTCCTCTGAATGACAAGATTGCACCTAGAGGTCATCATTTGTTAACAGGAAGTTAAATAAAAAGTCGTAATTTTAATTCTGCCCACAAAATGATTGTACTTTACTTTGATTTTGACCATAATTCATACATGAGACACTGTAAGGATGTTTGCAATAAGATTGCATATTCAGTTTCCTCTGAAAGTTCTAATAACGGTACTTTGCTTATTAACGGACTTATATTATACGATTCTGTTCAAAACTGATATCTAAGTCACATTCGGCATTTGTAATAGCATGGCATTCAAACATATGGCCAACATAGTTTTTTGGGTTATCGAAATATCTTAATCTGAAATCTGAACAATAGATACATATGTAGCAAGTACGTACGACCCTTAATTTTAAAATATCACAAAGATCTTTTTACTTGCACCTTCATATGCAGGATAAGCATTGGTTTCCTGTAAATTTTCAATCTCTAGATTTTGATCAAACTTGACAATTCCAAAAATTGGGTCTCTCAATTCTGTCTGTTTATTCGCCTGTGTGTATACCTATATCGTTTGCGGTAGTCTAAATGAGTTGACTGATTTTCTTCAAACTTTATATCTGGCATCTGTGGGACTAAAATTCGACGCGAAATCGGAATTTTCATTCTAACCCTAAATTTACTAAGGGTCGATTTTGAATAAAATTGATCTTCTCGAAAACGGCTACAACTATTTTGTTCGAATTTCATATTTCAGTTGGGATAGACATATGCTATTAGATGGCGCACTAAGATTTTGGCAAAAAATACGAATAATAGTACTTCACTTAGTGAAGTAATTTTTTTTGAAATTTGATCAAATTTTATTATATTGTTCAAAATCAAAAATAAATTGTCGAAATATTTTATTTTATTTTTTTTTGTTTTTTAAATGTTTTTTTTTTTTTTTTTAAAAAATAGCCTTTCAATTGAATTGCTTAAATTTCAAATATGAGTAATTTTTAAAAGAATTGTGGAAATAAGTGCGATTTTTTAACGCCTCTAGAACGTATTAACTTCACTTTGTTTCTTCGCATGAAACGTTTTTTAATACAAACAAAAAAATAGCAGTTTTCTTAAAGCGCTCATGAGATTTAATTTTATTATTCTTACGATAACAATTTAACAATTTGAAGCTTCAAAAAACATATTTTAGGTCTAGCATTTCTACTTACTCTTACTAGAAAATCAAATAACGGTATTTTGCTTATTAGCTATCCTGCGAGATTTGGCTATTTTTCAAATAAGTTTGAGACGATTTTGCGTAAAATTTACATATGTAAGGACAAGGCATTCGAATTCATGGATAAAACACGAGCAATTACTCGTGACCCAGTCGAGCCTTTAAATTATGAATCTGATATTTTTGCATATTTTTAGCGATTTTTTTCTATTTTTTTTATTAGTATAGCAATTATAAATTAAAATTTTGTCGAAACCTATCCATCGGTAAGAAAATGTCCTTAGCCAAGATACCTAGTCGCTGACTTGGAGCTATCTTCAGAACCAATCATCAGATTAATATTGCTACACGATTACTGGACAGATATGAGTGAGTTTTGTACAAATCACAAGAAAGAGAGCAGCATCATTTTATCTGGAGGAATCTGCAATAATGTAGAACTGATATATATATGTACCGAGGGAGCAGATATCAATGGAGTATTGTACTACATGATTGTCGTCTCTGGGTGGATTCATTCCAGAGAATCCTTTTGGGACGAGCGGTATCTGTTATCTTAGAGTTTTCACGTGAGGATATTAAACTGATAATTCTTTCGAGATCATTATAATGCCCATACCATAATGTTAAATTATTTTTAAAAAAAATGTTGATATCTTAAGTCTTTTCACAAAAGCTTCAAGTTTTAATCCCTTTTATGTTTAAAGAAAATAAAATGAATTTTTTACCGGAATTTTAGCTGCATTCACTGCGGCAACAACCAACACAATTCCCAGGAATGCCGCCCAATGAAAGGGCAACATTGTTGTCTTTTTATCACAGCACTAATCCACGTCGAAGAAGACCTCCGCCGATGAGGCAATTCTCCCAAAAACTAAATCTCAACTTAAATATTCTTATGCCAGTATTCCGACTCTGTATGAATCTATCTCGTTATCACACACCAATTTCAAAATTATTTGTTTGAACTTTATCACACACTCTTTCGATTTTGGTTTCGTGCACACTAAACTTGAATTTTTCACTTCTTCGCTACTTTTTCATTATCATCATTATAAACGTTTCACATCTCTTATTAATATTAACCATACACAACTTAAGTGAAACAATAATGAATGTCGTTGTCTTGTTAGGAAAATGATAAGGAGATTCAAATATACATCCCAGAGAGGAAAGAGAGCCCCTGCACAGAGAATTTTAGATTGGACCAGGAATAAATCGAACGTTCCTGCTTCCGATCGCGACAACTGCTGGATTGCGAATAATCCGTCTATCGAGTGACTCGGAAGAGCTGAACGGGCCGTTGTCCGTGCAAGAATGACAAGAAACTGAGGCCCCCTTATTTATAAAACGAAGCAGAAGACTTTTGACCCATTTTGAGGAAATGTTGGGGCCGCCGCAACCGCGCGCTCCGTACACAACACACACTGATAGTATCTCGGCCCCTATACGGCGAATTAATAGGGATGTGTACTCTATAGACAGCCGATCGTTACAATGACTTCAATTTTCATTTAGAATCGCGTATACGCACTGAGAACGGGTGCTCGCTTGCGTGTATAGAGGGCTAGGGCGGCGCGCGTTTGTATTGAAAAGAGCAACAATCGCTGGTGTATCATCCTCGACTAGGGTGGTATGAAGTGTAATTATCATATCGTCCACCCTTTCAGACTTGGAATTACACAATTTGCGTGCTTCGAGCGGGTACTTTCGGTTTTTTTTTTTTTTTTATTGATCGAATCGTGCGTTGTTTTTGGTAAGGCACTTAAGTTTTTGTTGTCACATGGAGTGTGGCGGCTAATAGATGCGTGAGACAACAAGGCGGTTCTTACTTTTACCCACTTTCGATTTTTTTTTAAAATAATTTTTCGTTTTCAATTTGAGTGGGAAATGCAGGTCATCAATTATAGGTTTGCATTGTGCAATATCGGAAAATTGTATTGAGGTTGATCAATGAGAGGTTGATGGATGGATGACGTTTTGTGGTTAAATGTGATCGTTAGACTGAGGGCCTTTGTGTCTAGCCGGCCAATCGGAAGTGGACTTTTTTAATGAATTCTAGGAAATTGCATTCATGTTTTATGCAGTTAAATGAACAATAATACTTAAATGATATTAGCGGTGTAATGTTTCTGAAAAAAATAACAGTAGAATACTTATTTAAAGGCTTTAAATGCTTATGTGGTTGTAAATAAAAACAGGATACAATGAAAACAGAATGCAACAACGAAGATATGAATATATCCAGAAACGAATTTAAATTTGCATTTTTCTTAAACTCGCTTTTAACTCGATAATAATAATAAACGATAAAAATGGCAAATGTTACTTCAAAAATAAGAAACCATTCAATTGTGGCTCACCGGCATCTAAGTCGAATTTAAGATAGCAGAAATGTAAACATAATTTGGATATTATTCATGATACAACGAATAATAGACCACGGATAATAGCGAAAGTATGAAAATGAATCATATTTACTACGAATCCGACTTTATTTTCCATGTTACCTTAGCAGTTGCTACACCTACATAACTAAATATGAGCTTAGAAGCGACTTTTAAAAGGTCTATTCCTAAGGGTAATTGATTTTGATGATTTTGTGATGAGACTATCAGCACATTTAAAGGTGTGACCAACCATTTTTGGAACTCCATCCCGCATAACGTAACTCAAGGCCAGTTTTACATATATTCGGCATCAGATATACGTCGTATATATATACAAGATTTATAGTAGTTTTCACACATACCCAATGCTGAATATACGACTTCACAAATCCGGTCCGAACCACCCGTATCTTACCCCTATTGCATACGATTTTGATAATTGTTAAAAAATATAGTAGAAGTCACGTGTCGCATTATACTTACAACTCATCGAAATCTGCTTAGTAGTTCTTTTGTTAGAGTTGTTTAAAAAACTATTTTGGAAGCCCCTCCAAGAATATCTTAACCTAATAAAAACGATTCTGGTAAATTTCAGATCGGTACGGTTAAACAGAAAAGCATGAAACTTAATTTTATTAAAATTCATTTGATGATTCTTGACTATCAAGGTTTTGAGGTTAGAAAGACTTTTCCGGCAGCAAGTGGGAGCAACCTAGGAGCTGTAAACCCTATGGCTGTTAATGCTAAATAATTAATTTATTTATTTATAGGATGAATTCCTTAACTGTTACACTTAGCTGTCGGCAGGGACATTTCTACTACAGTCTGGTCTTCATAGTAACCCAGAGTCCCCAGTACTAAGAAGTATTTTTAGGATTGTTTTCGTAGCGGATCTATGTAGGCGTAATGGATTGAGATTCAGTATTTTCTAGAAAAAAGCTCTAAATGAGCATTAGAAGATGGGAGAAATTATTATCTTTGATGGCAAAGTAGGAATAGGAGTAGGGTAGGAGTAACAAGGCTTGATAGAATAAGAAGTTCAAAGATTCGAGAAGCCTTCATGTAAAAGAGCCCATCACAAGCAAGATAGGGCACAATCGGCTCAGTTGGTATTGTCATGTTCAAAGGAGAGATCCTTCGAACCCCGTCAAAAAAGGCAATATCAATCAACGTTCCTATACAATCGCGCAAAAAAGGCAGACCAAAAAACAACTGGATCACACAAATGCGAAAACACCAGCGTTTGATTGGCCTCAGTGACGAAGTGATCCGAATCCGGGAAGCCTGAAGGTACTTCCTGAGGTCACACTGGCAAACCCCACAGGCGGTCCAGTAGGGATGCAGTAAAATGGGAGGGTTGTGATCCTTCTACTCCGGATCATAACTTCGCCGTAAGGAAAAGAAGAAGAAAATGGCAAAGTATGGGGCATATGGTATTTTAGGACAATTAAATACAGCCTGCCATCTTAGTCCGAAAACAAAACCTTGAGTATATTGAGACGAGATGGTGACGGTTTGATCACTTAAAGATGTTCAGGTGGTGGGAAAGAATATCCTTACAGAGCTGGAGAGAATTTAGCTATGATTAAGTGTATGGAGCAAGCAGAAACCAATTGTTGGTAATGGAATTTATACATAGCTTAAGGAATCTGTATATAGGTATATCTATACATACACACATTTTCAGTTTTTTTTTTTTCTCGAAATCTGATAAACAAAAAATAACGGGACTATATATTTTCCAAAACAGCCAGCGGGTTAGTAAAACTCAACTTTTAACCAAAATTAAACCTTCTACGTTTAATAGTTCAAAAGTGATGAGACTGTGACAGACAGACAGACAACTGAATCTCACTGTTGAGAAGTCAGACGGGTGTAGAGAAAGCACGTATTTTGAGTATCCAGACGAGTATATACATGTACTCGTATAAACTAAAATCTTTATTTGAGAAGTATAAATATTAGATTTACATAGGAAAATTAATAATTTGTTAGTCTTACATTAGTGTTTGGACTCCGCCCTGTTCTCCAAATCGGAGAGGAAATATGAAATAGGAAACAAAGTTGGGGAAGTGTGCTGACATAGGGTGTCAATCGTGACGTGCGCCTAAAGAGTGCTGCTAAGTTCATTGCAACACTTATTATAAGGGTTACGTTCATACTTTTTATTACCTTCTAGGTACCGGAATCCTGAAAATATTTCAAAACTTACATTCATAATTATGACATAATTGACAAAAGATTGATGAAGAAAATTACCGTGTTGTGGATGAGAACTGTGCGGGTGAGAGTTTAGGAAGAACTTAGAAAACAGCTTCAAGTATAACTTAAGATTTAAAAGTATCGAGAGTGGAAACCGTGGCTCAGTGATTAAGTGCACCATCACTGAGCGGGAGACTCAAGGTTAGAGTACTAGAAAATAGGAAAAAGTTTTTCACGGTCCCACCTCTGACGAATCATACGTTTGACAAACATCCGAGAGTAAAATTATCATGAAGAGCTTCTTTCAATCGGAAAAAATGCCCTTCTTGTCCCTATCATGCTGCACAGCACAAATGGCTGCGAGTAACTAGTCTAATCCCTGCAAGTACTATTAGAGCCGAAATATTTATTTTATAAATATCGAGAGTATTTTTTCTACTTAAATTTTTTTCACTTCGACGTTTAGCTCAGGATCCATCCTGTGTCACTATAACCATATGTACGTAGATCTATAAATTCCGAAGAGCTAGGGTATGCTTCTTTAACACATCGACATCGATTTAAATATTAAATATTTTTTTTTTAGAAATTCACTCAACATAATTTCTATGATATTATGACAAAAAAAATCCATTTAATTTTGCATATTAGATCACTCAAATAACTCTGTACATATCCGTATATATCTTAACTTCAAAGGCGCAATGCAATATGGTGAAGTATGTATACAACACTTCAATTAGTTGAGCTATTCTCAACCATACATTGCTTGCACTATTCCATTGCCACAACAAGTACTCACATTGCACTTCAACTAACGTCAGCACAGCATCCCACCCCATCGCCCATTAACACTATGGCCTATCAATTGTAGGGATCTAAAATTGGATCATTCACCACATCATTCCACTCAGCATCAATGAGGAGCACTTCTGCGTCCATCGCCACATTTCTTTAATACAATCAATTTCTCATCATATGCGCCGTCCTCGCAGAGACACAATATTAATTATCGATTTTTATCTAAGTAGGTTTTCTCATAATTGATCTTGCAGACAAAATTCCTAATTACAATTACACAATTCGAGATACTCGTACAACAAAAAAACATCTGTCCCCCAAAATCCATCCGAAAAAGGGGAAAGCAATCAGCATTTTGCTCTTCATATCTCTTGCAAGGGTCAAAAGAGTAAGATTAGCATTCTGCTTCCCATGGTGGCCTCTTTCCCGAGTTTAGTCCAATCATAACACTTGGTACTCTTTATTCGACTTGGACTACGGAATTTTTGTTGTGGCAGTGAACCAAAAAAAAATCTTTTGCGCGATTTTCTCAAGTAATCAGCATATTTTGATGTCACACCAAAATTAGAGTAGAAAAAGTATCTCTCTCTTATCTCCACTATGACACAAGTATCTAAAAATAAAAATTTTAACTTTTTAAATTAAACAAATATTACGGTTTTTCATCACTATTCTAATCTTTGGTTTATTAGCTGTACTTAGAAAAAATAAACGAAGAAAAAGCGAATATACATACAAAATGCTGTGATTCTTACCAAAAAAAAAAAGCCTTACACTCAAAGTTATACAAAAATCAAATTGCATACATACAAATTAAAAATAGAAAATAAATTTTAATTAAACTTATAATTATACAGAAATAAAATTATTGCACCAAATTCGGCCACCATTTCCAAATTGCCAGACGTTTACACTTTGTTTATTTCGTACATACAATTTTTCGCAATAAACAAAGAAATATTAATTAATTTCCTCTCTGGCTTAATTAGAATTTTTTCCAAATATATATATATATATATGCATGTATAAGAGTATAAATTTAAATATGTAATTTTAAAGACTAGACAATCTCGTCCATTGCTTATGAGGAGAATACATTTTTCAATGACTCCTCGTACAAATGATTTAAATATTTTTTTTTTTTTTTTTTAGAACTAAGTGTGACTATTAATATAATAAAAAGAGTAATCTATAAAGTAAATAACGGTTTTATACAATACTGAATGGATTTTTTTTCAAAAAAAAGTCTCTTCCTAAATATTATTTATGAATGTTTGCATTAAAATTATTTTTTTTTTTTTGGTTTTGCTTACAAAAAGAAAATAAACCTACTTACTAAGCAGTGCATTTTTTTTTGTGGAAACTAGTTACTAAGTTTGTATCACAATAACTTTTTTTTTTCAATTTTATAATTTATTATTTTCTTCTTTTATTAAAGTTATACATTATTATTGGTCCAATTATGAACTATATTCATTTAAAAAAAAATATGTACAAGTTACATTTTCACTTTGACACTTAAAAGTCAAATTTTCTTGTAAACAAATGTATAGGTAAGTGGACAAATTCTATTTCTATGATTTTATTCACATTTAACCTGTATTGTCCGATATATGTATTTATAGGTGAAAGAAAAACAAAACGAATTTTTTTTTTTCTGTACAACGCTGCCACTTTGCTACAACGCTGTACAACGCTGCCACTTTGCTACGATCATAAATAAACACTTTTACCACTTTGCTATCCACTTTCATCAAATTCATGGATTTTACTAAGATTTCGACTTTTGCTTTGTTTAGATTTTTGATTCTTCCTTATATGGAGAATAGAAAGCTGCTGTGAAAATTGCTGATTTTCGATTCCAAAATTAACAATGGATTTTTCCATCCAGATACTCCTTTTTCAAGAACCGTACGAGTCTAGTATGTAGACGGTTGAGTGCTAAAAGTAGTCAGATATTTTAATTCGTGCGTGTAGACAGTTTTGTATGAAAATCATCAACATTTAATAAATTGGCATTAAGATATGGGTGGCGGAAGGTAGAGCCTCAAAAATCTTCAGAAAGAATCCTTGTAATGCCGCTAATCCAAAAACCATAGTAGACAGTCCCATTTGAAAATCATAAATATGAAATAGAGTGGTTGCACGACAGACTTAAAAAACATTCCACAAGTTTTGATAAATTTAATTTATTAGGTAGTTCCATATGAAAAGCATTAAAATTGGTTGTAGTGATAAGGGATGAATAATTCGAGAACAGATTATGTTAAAATTTGGTTCCTAAGAGATAAGGGATGAATAATTCGAGAACAGATTATGTTAAAATTTGGTTCCTAAGTTTGTAACGGCATGGAGATAGTCAACATGAAATAAACAGACAATTTGGAGATGGGGGTTCAAAAACAAGTACGAAGAAGTACTGTACCATCACAAGTCAATTGCAGGAGTACCTGTTTGATTTTTAGTGCCAGATTATCAGCTTGTGTTTAAGTAAGAGAAGCGGCTCCTAATACCTTTGCCTAGGTAAATTGAATGCTTTCGAATTCTAGATTTTTAAATATTCGGCAATTTGCACCTGTCCAATTAAACTAATAATTACTAAATTTGTATAGGCTCAATATGATAACAAAATCGTAATGAATATGAAATAATAAAAAAAATCTGGCTAAAAATTATATTTTTGTTTTTCGTGATGCGAAAAATGTGACATATAGCCAGTCCAACCCTTTTGAAACACCCTGTATGTTAATAAACACGGTTTTATATTAAAAAATTTACATTTTGCTATGCTGTTTGACATTTTGCTACGCTATTTTAGCACTGAACAAATATTACTTAGTGGCAGCACTGGTCCTGCAAGTGTAAGACCATAAATGAGTGACAATAAGTAGGGAAGCAAAACCGTCTTATACATACGAGTTATATAAGTTTTAACTGTTAATTACGAGCACTGTCCAATCTCTATTCCTGCTTCGATTTTGGGACCTATACACTTGAGATATGATGCACCGCCGCTTAAGGGCTATCTTTAGTTTAGGCCAATTTGAAAAGAAATTGGAAGCACACCTTTGTGTATTTCTGTAGTCGCTCAAGTCCTCACTTGAAAAAAATAGAATAATGAAAATTGTTTTCAGGTGATATGTCTATGGGAATAAGGGTGAATACAAAGCTGAAAGCTACAGGTTAACACCCATATTTTCGAAGTCAAGTTGACACAATATTTGCTTAGATAATAGGGGTATTAGTTACTCGATTGTTGATTTCAGATCCTGGCTTCTACGAAATTGAGGACAAGTCATTGCACGTTGATTGGCAAGGCAGAAAGAAGATGCTGAAATAGTAGCAAAGAAGAAGAAATAAGGGCTAGCCTTTTCCACGAATTGGAGACACGCTGCACTGGGTATACATATTATGGTTTACCCCCGTCGACATTAAGAGTGACTAGTAAAAAACCGATCCAACAGTTCTCTTGGCGGCACGGCCGATCTCAAATGAGATTTCCATGAGGCTAAATATGACAAGTCAAATTGACAGGTCTCTGATAAAAGTTGGAACTTGGGAAAAACCTAGACATTAACATTTTGAAGACTAAGTAGCTTCCATTTGAAACTAATCTCTAAAAAAATGTCATTCTATTCAAATCGGAAGTTAACTATTTGGAGCTTAATCCTTTTTGAAGAAAAGAGTTCTGATCCAGATAGGGTCAAGACAGATAGGAAAATCGACAGAAACTACACACTGTAGAAGGTATATGCAAAACTCGACAGCAAACAGAGCAAGGGCTCAGATATCGGTAAGGATCCCCGTAGGTCTTGTGAGTCGTGAGAAAATACGACGTCTTCAACCTAAGAGCGAGGGGTCTCTCTAAACTGAGGGGTCTGTCTAAACTTCGAAGGAAAATTAAATCTGTAAATACTGATGATACTCGTACTCCTACTAACCCTAACATAGCATCGAAAATCGATAAAAACACATTAAGTAGCAACGGTGTCCACTAACCTAAGCTTGAAGGCCGGCTCGTCTTGAAAAACGAAGAAGAAGTATCTCAGCAATTCTGAAATAACTGAAAGACATAGGAAAATCCTTAAATCTGTGTAAAAATTTCACTTAATTTACTCAAAATCGATAAAAGAAGAAAATTATTTACTTATTTTGTTCATCAATATTTATGCAACAATCGCATAGTTTCCTGTCAACTCAAAAGGACTTGTCTTCGTTGAATGTGTAAAATTATTCTTTGGTGAGAAATCCACAGGTGTCTCTTGGTAGAAGTTCATTTGCATCGACGACGTACCATCAAAGTTGGAGTTTGCTGTCGGTGGTGGTCGAATGACACTGATCCTCTTGAAACGATCGTAGTCCTCCTGGGTCATGGAATTTGTCAAAGTCGTGTACGATTTTTCACACTTCTCCTCCACAGACAGCTCCAAAGATGACAAACAGCTATTAGCTGCGGCTGCTTCTTTTTGAAGAATTTTCGATGCTAACGTGGATTTTGTTGAATCCAATTTCGAAGACTTAGTCAGGCGATCCTTTTCGGGCTTTTGATGGTGATTCTTCATACAAGAGGATTCCTCATGTTTGTAGAGATAGGATTTCAAAGCGAATGATTTGCCACAACGGGCGCAAGAATGTGGTTTAGTGTTCGAATGAGTTTGAATGTGTGCCCGTAGGTTGGATTTGTCAGCGAAGGCTTTAGTGCAGACGGTGCATTTAAAGGGTTTTTCTCCTGAAAATTAAAGAGAAATCCATGAGTTTTAATTGAAGAAATGATGAATGGTATCGTCCTACCTGTATGTGTTCTAATGTGACCCTGTAATAGCCATGGCCTGGAAAAACACTTTCCACAGTATTGACACTCGCATCCCTGGTTGTGAGTACGAACGTGCATGGAAAATGCTGGCATGGATACGTAGACCTTTTCACAGTGAGGACATCGTCGGGCTTTCTTGTCCAAAATTGATCTGAGGAAGGTAAGATTTATAAATGTTTCGCTTTTAGCATTTATGTGTAAAGACTCACCTATGTGTCTGACGATGTCGGGCTAAATTTGATGATGTTGAGTACTTTTTACCGCATTCCGGACAGACATGGTCGTCATCGCCACTCATTGAGTTGTCGGAAACCTTACTGGAATGTCCCAATCCGGAATAGTGTTCATCTCCACTACTGGGAAGACTACTACAAGACAATTCATCGTAGCGGGACTGTTCAGAAATCGTGGACCGTCGTGATTTTTTCCGATCGAAGATCTTGTGACTATAATAGTTCGAATCATCGTCAGATGATGAGAAAAAGTTGGTACTTTGTTGCTGTTGCAGATGGGATGACGATGATGATAATGATGATCGTGGTTTGTGCATTTCTTGAAATGTTCCCGTCACATCTTCCACATAGCCAATTTCGTCTTTATGACGTCCTTTGCTTATGTAATCCTTAATCTCTGTAATATTAGTTGTACTTAGCCGGCCAGCAGCAAGTGTCACCTCTGCCAATTGTGTTAGGTTGTAGAGCTCTTCGGGAATAGTACCCGAGGGGGTTGTTGTCTGTTCCTTTGTCATTTCTTTTCGAGGCGGTTCTAATCTGAAAAATAAGTAGTAGATACGCATTGATTATTTTGATTTGAAAATGGTTCGATTAGTATGTTTGGAGACCTCAAATTAAATAGACTAGAACGAGGTGCAAATAGGCAGATAATTGTGTAGTCTAATTAAACACCGGGTTAACAGGTTCAATGTCGAGTCGGAAGAATCACGCCAGAACTAAATTAAAACATTAAATGCTCAACTTAAAAGTAATTAGACGTGGTTTTCAGTTGTTGTTTTTTTTTTTAAAGTTTAAAAGCATAATATAAACAAACCTTGAGGAGGAAACAAATATTTAAAGGCTACTAAGTTTGCCTTCGTATTGAAAATAACACAAGTAAGGTGTTCCAATTGCAAAATTACTGATGTAAATAAAATTCTAGTTGTAGTCTATTTTTAATATTTTTCTTTTTTCTTTTCAGTTTCACGGAGTTGGAAAGACTATTCCGTTCGATAGGAGCATGTTTTGTCGGTGGAATGGCAGGGCATGGCAATTAAATTAAATATAAAATGCTTTTAGTGCACAGTTTAAGGCCACATAGGAAGTCTGAAGTAAAAATATACATACATATATAAGTATGTAGTGTGTTTCAACGGATAATAAAATACAAAAATATTCTAGAATCATACATTAGTGAGTTGAGTGTTTATTATGTAAACTAAAAAGAGACTTGTGTCTCCTAATAGGAATGTTATTATGACCGAGAGTCCAATTATTTAGTAGCTTTTTACGAAGTTAACAAGTTATGTATTATAAATTCAACAAAAGCACAATATTAATCCATACTAGACTAAAGATTTAGAACTTTGGTGGTAAAATCGATGAATATGTGAAGTAGAAGATTTCAATGCCTAAAGACTCGATCGTAGTAATTTTACTTTTTTTTTTAGTAGAGACAGAGCTGTTTGAAGTGGTATTTATAATCGATACTTCACTCCATCATGGAGAATGCATTTCTGCTACATTTCAGCATTTAACAGTGTTTAATGTAGCGTCAACCGGCAGTAAGCAAACTGAATATATTAGCAAGAAACTGAGCAATAACGACCGATATTTAAATTAATAAAACCGGTAAAAAAGTTTCATCTAAATCGGTTCATAATAGCCGCTAATCAAACAAAGAAACCAAAAAATGAAAAAAAAAAAAGGGAAAAAAATCTAACCGGAGCAAAAAACGAAACAAAAACTCACACAAACGCAACAACCTATCCACTGCAGCAGAGTTGGTGACAATGGTATCTGCTGCTGATGGGAACTACTGAATATTAATCTGTTGAATACGAGTCATGCTTTGCGCCGTAACTTCTCCATAAAGTCATTTTTACTTTTTTCTAACTTATGTTCACTGTTAATCCAAAAAATAAGACAAATCTATTATATTTTTGAAAGCGTCAGGTCAAAGGAAATATTTTTTTGTTATAATACATGAACAGATTTTGAAAAAACTTGATTTACATGTTTCATCATAAATTTATCAATCTAATGGAGTCTGACTGAGATGTGGCGGGAGTTTTAAAAATCTTTAAAGCATCTTTGTTAGGCGACTAACTCAAGGAGAAATTTTATTCGTAAGCTAAACATGAAAATAATCGAAAAATAATGGGGTACATACGAGTACGCCCCAAAAAGCCCATGAAAAAAAGAATCAGAATTTCCCTGACAATTTTTGGTTCACCATATACCATATCGTTCATTCGAATTGAAAGATAATTCTTATGGTGGCGGCAATCTTTCAAAATATCTGAATTTGTTGTAAAGTTAATTGAAACCGTTTTTGAATGCAAATATCTCGAAAACGGCGACGGTGTTTTACGAGAAAAATGATTAAGGTCGAAATTCTAGCTCCCAAAAATTCCCTACAAGATGGTTGCCAATTTTTTTTCTTTTAAACATTCAGGACGAAGGACGTTTTGGCTGCTATCTTTCTGGATATTATAGTTAACTGGTGGATTGCCTTGAACAAGTGGTTAAACCAGAAGAAATTAAGCAAAGTCCAATGATCAGCTTGTCTGTGTATTAGCGGAGCACTACAAACGACGCCTTCTGCAGCAATGGACACTCTATTTCATTTGACTCCCATCGACATTTTTTGTAGGCAAATGGCAGCTAGCTCAGCTACTTTAAACAAAAACTTCCAAGTCACCATCCCTTCCAAAGCGTTGTGGGAAGAAGGTGAATGTACGGAAGATAAGTCGTTACATTTTTACACCGACGGTTCAAAAACTAACGACGGGTGAGTGGTAGTGTCTTCTCTGATAGGCTTAACCAAAACCTCCCTTTTCGTCTCCCAAACCATTGTAGCGTGTTCCAAGCGGAAATAATGGCAATAAGGGAAGCCTTGTCTTGGCTAAAGGAAAACGTATCCGCATCTTTTCAGACAGCCAAGCATCAATAAAATCCTTGGAATCATCCTCCATAAATTCTCTAAGAGCTCTAGACTGCCGATCATCTCTTATAGAGATGGCGGAGCAGTTAAAAATTCACCTAATTTGGGTGCCGGGGCACAGGGACATTCCAGGGAACTGTAAGGCTGACGAAATTGCCAGATATAGAAAGTTCACTAAAGCTGGAAAGGAAAAATTCTAGGTGGACAAGTGGTATAACGTGTCTAGCGAGAAAACAGATTTGGCCTAAGCTGGATCTGATACGCTCTAACAATTTGATTTCTCTCAATAGATTGCTTATCAGCGTTGTGTCATTACTGGACACTGTCTAATAGGCAAGCATGCAACGCCATTTTTAAATGATTTCTGCAGAAGCTGCATGGACGAGGAGGAGTACCAGACTATTATTAACCTTCATTGCACCTGCCCAGCTTTCTCCCAAAGAACGAAACTCCACTTAGGAGCCTTCTGTTTCAACGACCTAAAACGATCGGAAAAAATAGACGTTTGGGACCTCCTACGCTTCAGCAGAAAGTCCAAATGGTTCAATAGGCTAGAGACATCTTTTCAAATCCACGTGGTTGTACATTTAAGGGCAAATATTGGCTTATTGAAAATTGTCGGTCTCAAGATTTTGACGAATCTTTACTTATTATTGTGTTATGGCTCTAGAAAACGGCTTCAACGATTTTGATTAAATTTAATATTTGATTTGAAATGCCATGGCGGACCAGTTTTTTACCAAAAATACGTACATATAACGGTACTTGTTGACTGGTGTTTGAAAATTGTTTAATTCTCGAACATTACTCCGGTGGTCTTGTTTCAATTCAATTTTTAAACAATACTTGACGTTAAAATATTTTGTTTATACTTTTAAGGGATTTTTTGAAAACAAAAATAAAAATATTTTAACTACGGTAGCGCACTTTATTATTTATTTTGTTGCTAGGGCCAAAGTGAAACTTTAAGGAAAACACAAGGTGAAGTGCCTCACTTCAGTCTCACACTCCAATTGAATTGTTAAGCGCCTTTAGTGAGGGTCCTTAATGCTGGCTAAATCGTTATTGTAAAATTTCCAGTCAGTTCTTTTGGGATTGCGACAGACATTTGGATTATGTTTTCATGATTTTTTAAATATAGGTATACAGGGTATATCCTAAATAGTAGCCGCTAGTTAGGGATCTAATAGACCAGTGAATGTAGAACAAACAATTTGTTTTAGGCTTGGGTCCAACTTTTACCATCGTCTTAACTTGGCTTTATCTTCATCAAAACCAACACAAATTTCAACAATTGTAATTGGACAAAGACACAAATCAACGGCCAAATCATTTGGCCTACAGTTTCATTGTTATCTAGAGATAAACTCGATTTTTAGTAATTTTTCCTTATATTCTTCAATTCACTCGTAACATCATTTTTGTAAGAAAAAAATCATAATTATCTTTTTTTCACAGTGTGAACATTTTTTAAAGGACCTGGAAAATGTGTTAAGGTGTTTTTAAAGGCAAAACATTATCTTATCTAGCTCAAACTAAATTTCATTTTGGAATTTCATACCAATGCAAATTTCGTACCTGTATTTGGTACAAAACTACTCACATTTAAGATGTTTTTATCAAACACGAAATTCTTGTCATTCTTCGGTTTTTTCTAAAGTAAATAACAACAGGCGTTTTATAAAATAAACTATAGAGTGTATACATAAATAGGATAAACGTATTATAATACATGTGTATGTTCAACCACTCAACAAAAATTATGTCAGAGTCTAAATGCATAAAATCAAATTAAATTGACTGCTGCTGACTGAAAGACGTGTTTTTTTTTACATTTTTGCGTTGCGTATATATCATATACAATACTATTTATAAGAAAAACTTTAAATAAACCAAAGCAAGTGTCTGCCGGCAACATTTGAGTGGTGAAATCATTAGGAAAATATTTTTCCTCGGGGGATTTAAATTCGGTTCAAAAGTGTAGCATGTGTATGCTAATTAGAAAAATAAATTAAAAAAAAAAAAACAAGGAGGAAAGTCCACCCACTTGTTGTTAGAAGCCGCTCGATGATGTTCATTTCCAACAACAATAACCCCCTCCCGGTCGAACATAAACATTTTCCATTTTGTTTTTGTCTAATACACACTGAGATCCGTTGAAGAATAAAATTTAGTATTTAAACATTCGCTACATACACTGCTCTTCGGTTTTTCCTAATTATCCGATCGTACAAAGAAAATGAGAAACAACTTGCTCTACATGTAGTGCAAACGAGTGCGTCATTATTCATTTGAATTGGGGCCAATCGATTGTCTCTATCCGAACAAACTGAACAGATCTACGAGTATATGCAAAATGAATTTTTAAATATAAATATAGATTCGCATTCGAACGATTGCACATTATTGTGGGCATGAGACGGTGTATGGTTGATTGGTCGTTGGACATTAATTTGTCAAACAAATGGCAGGAAACTTTTTTGTAATAATTCTCTAGTGTATGTACATGTACATCCAATTCAAATTCAAAGACCTAATTATTTTTGATTTGTACTTTCATCTATCGCATCCGTAGATTGATTATGAAAATTTCGAACTCAAAGTGCTCATGCAGAGGTGTAAATAAATCGTGTTTGTTTTACATAACTTAATTACGTTGGATTTGTATCTATCCACCTTTGGCATTCAGCTAAATTTGAAAATACAAAAAAATATGAATCTTCAAACAAATATAGGTATGTACGTGTACCCCAACCAACTGTTAAAAGATTTATAATTTTCCAAACAATACCAAGACAGAAAAAGAGATCAATTTCAAAAACCTTGTCTATAATACGTTGTGTGGAAAATCGATGCATTTTCTATCACTTATTGTAAATATTTACAAGATCCAACCCAGATTGAGATAAAGGATAATAAAATATCCTGCAAAGAAGTAGTGAATTCCTCTCGTCGAACGCCTGTTGCTCAGAAAGAACTCTTTTCTTGTAAACAATTCACACGATCGACGATCGTGAATCCGATTGATGTTTTCAATATCCGATCATTTGTTTGTACGATGCGGTAAATATAAACGCATGAAGACGTACTGTGAACGGCCGGCCCATTAGCATAAACACTTTCAATTTCGATTCGAAAAAGATTTCTGAGGATTTTTTTTTTTCTTTCTTAAATGAAGGGGATTTTCATTTTGAAAAGGAGTGCCTGCATTTTCTCAAAAGTATCTTATGTATTGATATCTACATACATATGTACATTATTCAGAGGAATGAAATGAAATGGAAAACATCAAAATGATGGCACGCTTCCGTTTAGTACGCGTACGCCATTAGAAATCATTATTATTTTTAGATATCTTTCAACTGAGTGAGGTGGGTTTTTATGAAAGAGTTCCGGTTAGGAAAATTTATTGAAACAAAATAAACGAGGCGACCACCTTGTGCAGTTTTCCACCGAAAAGAAAACCGAAAAAAAATCAACAACAAAACATTTCGCTGAAATACTCGAATCATATGTTTTCGTTATAAATGAATGGGGATTTGTTGTTTTTTTTTTTTTTTTTTTTTCGATTTTAAGAATTTCACTTTTTACGCAAAGAAATTGGCAATTAAGCTTTCAACAGTTTTTTAATTGCTTATTTTGTTCTTCGAAAACTGGTTGGTATGTAGCCTAAGTGTTGTGTTATACAAATTTATAAGACGAAGAATTTTTCTAGATAGGTTTTTATTTTCTTAAATTGTGAATTCAGTTCGAAAGAAATAGCGTTCAGAAAAAAAGTAAAACTGACACTTTGTTGGTAATGCTTTGTTTTTACAATATTTCTGCGTCTTATTATATCTTTTTTATATCATAAAAAGCAGAATAATAACATACAAAAAAAAGTTATTTAATTTGATAAGTACAAAAATACATACAAGATTTAATCCGAAAAACAACTCTTTTTTTTCTAAATTCATAATTCCAGGTATTTATAGATCAGCTTGTAATAAAGTCAGGTATATAACAGAGCTGCCAAACAAAGGCTATATAATATAAACACTAAATCAGATTCTTCAGAATCGAAAAAAAAACGTGTTTTAAAGTTTTGCAAATGATAGTTCATTTTTATTATCTAAAAGCTATTCTATTCCTCAAATTTTTCAAAAATCTTGGATGGTCTTGGATGACCACTTTGGACTTGTGTGGTTTTGCCTAGCCCATTATCACTATAAAGAGTTTCTTGTACCTTGTTAAACTTATGAAACATCCGTCGTCATAAAAGTTGACGACGACTGATTCGGATTTACAGATGTTTGGATTTGTGAGGTTTTGCTCAGTTACACTAGTTTTTAATTACAATAAAATTAAGTTTTTATTTTGAATTTTTTGAGCATTTTACTTGGTGTTACTCTTTATAAACAAGCCTCAGTAAACACTTTGTGTCATCTCAACGTACTAAATTTGAATTACAAATTACACCCTCTTGAATAAGAGCATTTTCGCTACAAAGCTTCCTCTGCATTTTTCTGTGTATCTTTTCTTTTTAATAAGTTACAGCAATATGTGTCGCTCTGTCCCCTAAGAGCACTGCCAAGGTTGACATTCAAGCTTTAAGAAATCATGCCACAAAAAAAAGTCTTTGGTGGTATAAAAGGAAAAGATAACTTTACAATACTGGACTATAACTCACAAAGAGCTAAAAAAAGAGTCAACAAAAACCGTGTAAAAAATACTATATATTGAGTGCAAGGACAAATGATGCGATGAGCAATCAAGGCAAGACACTATTTAGCAACAGACATTAAAAGCACTACCTAGACACATCATTAGACATTCATATCGATGCACTAAATGGTAGCATAGACTTTAAGGTAAGATACCAACATCGCCGGGTCTACCAGAGTTGATTGTGTTACAACATCTCGAAGCTTATTACCAGAATTGAATGAAAAATGCAATGAAACAAGAAAAATTTGTATTCTCACAAGTGTACCCTCTACCGTAGGTTTTACAGCCGCAAGGTTAGGCATTAACTCTATCGATTATTACAGGTTGTAGAAGAAATAGAAACTATAATGTTGAATTTGATACGTTTCACTACTGCAGGCTGATTTAAATAAAGAAGCGTCCTCCTCAGTTGCACTAAAATTACCCCACGTTGGGCGCCATTCTTATGCGCCAGAGTAGTCTACCGCAGGCAACTTTGGAAGAACATGAAGGTTTCACAATTTCCGAGCAATATTTACTTTGCAAATTTTTTCATGAAACATACACTTCAATGGACTTTCCCTAGCCCACACTAGGGACTGTCAGAGTCTCTTCAGTTGAAAGGGAAAGGATCATTTGCTAGAGCGCAGAAGTATAAATATGTCGGTTAGAACTCATCATTCGACCTATCATATCGTGTGACTTCGAGTTCGAAGGAAATTCCGCTCTAATTCAAGATAGAAAAAATTCCTTTTTAAAAACTTTGCAGACCCTAATAAGTGCACAAAAATACAACGAACTAATTTGAACAATAGTTTTCTAGATTTTATAGACATTTACATAATCAGGGTCACCCTGACAGGTCTTATAAAAAAAAACGATTTAAATGACTGTAATAATTTTGGAGTCTTTGGACTGACAAGCAATTCATACTTTTTACATTTATATTCACCACTGGCTACTGCACTGATATTTATCGAGGGTACCATGTAGTAGTCGTAATTTCAATCTAACCTGAAAAAAGCCGATGTATTTTGCACGTAAAATTTATGCAAAAGTATGTAATAACACATTCTACCACCACATTGGTTGGAGTGGGAGATTTTTTTTTAAAAAAAAGATTAGATTTAGTAGATTTAAACACGGCCTAAAAAAGCCTACTCACGCACCAATTTACAAGCGCTCATTTGTAAGGACACTCCAAATTGACATGTCAATCAGCTGATTTTTGCATTGCTCTCATATCAGTTGTCAAGGAACAAGGTGGGGTGTGACACATTGTGATAATTTATGTTGAAAAAGAAAAGGATTGTCTGCACAATGTACGGAATTAACAGTATTTATATAATATTTTCGAACTCTTTAAGAACAACGGACGAAAGTATGTCCGTACGACAAATGTACTGTAATTTTCAACCTCTAGAAAAAAAAAATTTTTTTCACCAACAATTCTAAATGAAACATAATAGCAACTCAAAAGAAACCCAAAGTCAAACGTTGATGTTGTACTTCTCTCTCTCTCTCTCTTATAAAAAGCTTGGGCAATTATTTTATATTAGGTTTTCTGCAGAAAAATAATTGTGAAAACTATTTTTGTTAAGGACTAACATCTTTAATTGCTTTTTAATCCTAAAAAAATCTAAAAGGTAGCTGGATACGAATATTTTCAGCCGTGTATGGGTTTTTTCATTTTTGTACATGATTTCTCCCACTCTACTACAGATTGTTTGTATAAAATGGTGTGTAGGTAGGCACCTTAAGAAGGATGCATAGAACAGTTTCAAATTATGAACATTTTAAAATGATCAATAAAACCTGGCTCTTCACCATCGTCATGGATGTATTGGTGAATATTGTAAGTTCAAAACAAACCGGGGACAACAATTTTTCTTTCACATAAAAAAAGGTTCCTCCTCTCAACTTGTGATCAGGTCTGGCACTAGAATTCCTGATTGGATAAATTAATTCGTTATTTATTTCTCTTGGAGTGGCTTGAAGGCACAATTAACATAGCTGAATAGACCGAACAGGGAGCAGTAACCAACAGCCACTGAGCATAAAAGTGGGAGTTTTTGCTTAGTATCTTACGAAGAGTCGAGTTCTCCGAGGTTTCAAAATTTCCCTGCTAAAAAAATATGCCTCTACGCAATTTTTGTTCTTGGTTACTGGTGGCATACTAGCGTTCACAAAGTTAAAAGAAAGTAGGGTACCATAGCTTCAATTTTAAAATTAAATTAGTTTTAAAATTTTATATGCTTTACTGATATTTAATGGGAAACCTACAATTGAACGGACATATTTACCGGACAAAAATATTAAAACTCAGAAGTCTTAAATTTTTGGAAAAGAATAATTTGTTTAAATCTAATGGTAAAATAAATTAGTTTAAAAATTCTTCAAGCATTTTGAAAAACAGATGCTTAACAATATTTAGCAATGCAAATTGTTTTTTCCTGAATTATTACTATTATTTTTCAATATTCTTTCTACTATTTTTGAATTATTTATTATTTTTTTTAATTTTAATTTTAAGTAAACACAATTAAATTGTATAGTCATTTGCTACATTTAGAAAAAAAAAATTATAATAAAATTAAGGCATTGAAGTTTCATTTCACAGTCTGTTAATATAAAAATTATTTATTTTTAACAATATTTATTTAAATTTAAATTTAGGTTTTTAAGTCAAACGTGTTATTTTTAACTTATTTTTTTTTACAAGATGTGACAGCTTAATAAATAAAATTACTATTTCGATTTTGTCTGACGTCAAAAACCCCACAAAGACGTCAAAGGTTTCTAAAATTCATCATTGTCTAGCGAAAATTAATGACTTGCACCAGTCTTTTGAACTGGCGACGATATGAACAATGGCGTTTTAGACAGGTTATAAAGTGGTCAACATTTGCTTGCACTTTACTAAGTGCTCGAATGGTCTTCCATGTTTTTGAATCGTGGAAACTTTTCTAGTCCGATGTTTATGTGAATAAATCTCAAAATCGACTCACCAGTATGAAGTTCAATAATAATAGCCCGCTGATTCAACAATCGTTTTCACAGTAAATTATTTTTCCGATTTTTTTTTTCCGCACTCACACTTTTTTTTTTTATTGTTTCATGATTCTTTTATTTGTTTTTTTTTTAGTCACTTGTTTTCACAAATAATCTTTTTTTTAAACTACAATCATATGATTTTGAAAATACGCGTAGGTACGTTTCACCACTTGAAGATCTCGTAAAGGACTGATCGGTTTTTTGAAAATAAGATTTACATTTTAATGTGCGCTCTACTCTGCTCCAATATCCCACCGCGCAAGTGTACTTAAAAATAAGTCACTACCACCTCAGAGAAAAATTTCAGAAAAAAAGAAAAAGAAATAGTGCTCCTGAGCAGCAGCTCAGCATTGGCAGCAGCCGATATTTCGTACTAAGGAATTGGTATTCCCTCACACAGAGCACCCATAAAACAACAACGGCAAGATCAGCCCCATGCCGATCATCACGATCAGTAGCAGTACCAGTACTTGGTACTTCCACAATGTTTTCGAACAAAAACACCCAGCATCCATCCATGTCCCTTCGGGTGGAGAAGAGGTATCTCTAAATTTAAAACATGTCGGTCGTGCGCAAGATCGCTTCGCAGTGCTCTTCTCCTGTCCACAAGAAGAATTCTGAGATTCTAACACATACAACGCCGGCCGTGCCGATGAACGCTATTAATAGAATCCTAAATATGTTCAGTGAGTGGTGGCATCACTGCTGTGGCAACTCACACAACAAGTGAGTGTAAAAGTCCTTGCCTCTGCTAGAGAGTGATCTCTTGCAAACAGAGCGCAATAGCCGGAGGTCTATTGATCTATTTTAGTCCTTATTAAACGATCACATTAATTGATAGTTTTTGACGCACGCGTTTATCTTAGAAGCATCCTCCTCTAGCCCTCTGCTTTAGCTTTGACATTTCGAAAAAAAGCGCAATATTTCAAAATGTTTGTTCTGAAACTGTCCCGGAAATGAGATTGATGGGTGGGGCCTCGATCCTATTCCAAAACGCATGGTGGCCACCACCGGTCGGCCATTGAACTCGTCCGACTTTTAAGATCTTACCACATACAGGTGGAAGGAATAAATAAAATGTTCGCTCTAGTGGTTTTTCGGAACTCAAGCGAAAGATTTTTGAATATGGTCCATTTGAAGAGATTTTCAGCACGTTTTTCTAAAAATCACGTCTAGTGGATTGTTTTTTTTTTGGCTCTGTAATGAGGTGCCATTACGGGAAATATTGTTTTACTCATATTGTTTTTGAAATGAAAACATTCAAAATTGAGAGAAAAATGGGAACATTTTCGAATGGTCATTGAACTCAACCACTTTTAGGATTCAACAACACACAGGTGCTACGTATAGAGTGAAGTTATTTTCGAATACTATTTTCGAAAGCTCTCCAAGAAAATAGTGAAGAAATTTGAAATGAAATAGTGAAATAAAGTGAGGGTGACTGCGCTTCTAGTGACTCAGTGGGTTTTTGTTATAAATAAACTGCGGGTTTCTTAGAAGCCTCTAGAAGCGTCTCATAGAAAATGAGAAGAAATCTGTTGTTTTCGATTTGTGATATCTGAGATTTGGAAAACACGATGAGTTAGTCACTAAATCAAATCTGTTTGTCAACAAAATACTGTTGCTATTCAGATTCGGAAAGGTGTTATGCGACTGTTGATGAATGCATTATGAATTTATCATAGCAATCAACAAAGTTAAATATAAAATCTTAGATCAAACTAGGGAAATTTTTTAGTTACTGTAATGAATGCATCATATAGCCTGCTCCTTAATTAATTGCTCAGGTCATATGCCTCCTTTTTTGAGTCTGAAAGTTGTTATCATGACTAACCACAAGAAATCAGGTAGGATTTCTTACACCGTTTTCAGGGCCCAGTCCTTTTCTATTTGCACCTATAAGGTCAAGTATTAGTTTCCTCGAGATTTCGATCAAACTTTACATTACTATGAGAAGGAAACTCAAAGAAGAGTGTCTGTCAATTCTGTCTGTCTGTATGCCCGATATTTGCAAATAAACAACATATAGTTAGGTGCAAGTACATATGTACGTGCGACCTAATTGTGCACTTTATTTACATAAATTTCTCTCAGGATAGGCGAACCTATAACGCTGTGACAGCTTCCCAAAATGCCTGTAGTACCGGCCCGTCTGCCATGGTCCGAAATGCAATAACGACTACTTATGTGATAAACAAATCAAATTCGCCAAGCGCAACTTCGTTCTCACACAGAGGGCTCTGTAAAAAAAGAAAATAATTTAAATAATAATTTTATTTCGAATTTTCCGTACGAAAACTAGACATGGCGGTATGCCGGCTATTTTCCTGCATAACTTCTGATATATTAAACCGATTGTGATGAAATTTATTTTGCTAGTTAAACTCTAAATTAAATCTTTTCCTCGGTCGTTCAGAGAATGAGTGAAAAAGCTATATGTGAAGGAAGCAAACAACCTGTTGCTTACATGAAAAATGTGATTTTTCCCAAATTGATTTGGATATCAAAATCAAATTTACTTGTCGTTATAAACCAGAAAATTATCTATTATCTTGATTAAAACACCAACAACAAAAATAAAAAAAATATTGGAAGAGGGTTTATTTCCCTCTGTTCTTAGCTATGTTTGTTTCGATTTAAACTACTTGCACTGCTTTAAATCTTTAACGTCATAACAAAAATGAATGTGGAATGTACTTGAAAGGCCAATTAAATTTCCTATCCAACGGTCTGTTTATATATGTAGGTAATAGCCTAAATTTTGGGGGGGGGGGCTGTGCGTCTAAAAGAGAGCTTACACGGGGGCCTATTGGTACATGGTGATACCCCTTGGGTTTTGATACCCCATTCAACACTGCTTCTAATTAGCTGGTTCTTACTCGAACCAGCGTGTGCCCCTTATGAATCTCGTTAAGTCCATCAACGAAACATGTGCTACCTCACCCAGTTCTCCGAAGAGTCTGTTTCCCACATGGAGTAGGCGACGGTTTTGGAGATTTCTATTTCTTCCTCATCTTGACAGCTCCTGTCCCGTCAGTACACCTATCAAGATGTGGATTTCCTTTACCCCAGAGCTAGTAAGCTGGTTCTCCCCTTATTTAATTGTGGCTATAGGCTGCGGGATATAACACAATTCCCTCTTGATAACCAAGCATTGTTGGTTCGTTCCCTGGTCCTAAGGTTTACATTCTCTTTCATTACACCAATATAGATGTATATTTGTGTGTGCATATGCTCTGTACCTAGTGCTGATCTTTCTCTGGCTAGTTCATCTGCTATCTCATTCCCTTTTATATTCCTATGTCCGGGAACCTAACAGAGATTGACCACTTGGATATTACTAAGTTTGTTCAGGGTTTTACTACATTTACACGCGTGATATAGCCTGACATGTTGTATAACAATATTATACATATCTTTGGTATAAAATCGATAATTTACAGTTTTGGACATTCAACACCTCAGATATGTATCATATGTCAAATCCATTTATAGAAGCCGCTTTAAATTTAATTTGAAAATAAAGTACAGGGCGTACAAATTGAAAACTAAGTTGAATTGAAATACATAGTTCAAGAATAAAATTTTTAGTGGTTAATATCTTAAAAACTCAACATGATAAGAATATTTGGATACGGATTCGTGTTCAGCGTACCGAAATTTATAGAAAATCGACTTCAAAGTCTTAAGTGACAGAACAAAGGAAAAATGTTGGCCTACACTGTCACATATTATTTTTGTACAATATAGAGCTAAGAGCCCAATAGAAGCCTGGCCTAACGTCTCGCAACCCTTAGTACTGTGCCCCGCACGAATGGTTGGGACCTACAGTTTTTTTTGAAGGGCTATTTTTTCGATTGAGAAAAGCTACTCATAACAATTTTGTACTCTCAGATGTTTGTCAAAAGTTCACGAGAAGTGGGAAAGAATTTTTTTCTTGGATTCGAATCTTGAACTTCCCGTTCAGTGATCGCGCACTTAACCACTGAGCCACGGAGCCCACAAAAATGTTGATATTTGAATCTACTTCGCTTTTTTTGTTTAATCTACTGGCCAATGTGATTCTCAAAGTCTGAACCCTAGTACCTATAGCCGATACTCTTAGGATATACGACTATACCATTGTATTTGGGTGTTTTGCAATTTGATGGTTTGAGTTTTTGGGCAACATAACACTATATATTGTATGAGTTTAGGCTTTTTTCAGATTTCAAAAGAATTTTCGGGGAATAATTTATTATATACAATCGAAATGTGGGAGCCGTGGCTCAGTGGTTAAGTGCGCAATCATTGAGCGAGAGGTTCAAGGTTCGAATCCAAGAAAACACAAAAATAAAAAAGTAAAAGTTTTCTAGTCCCACATCTCGCGAACGTCTGACAAACATCCAAGAGTAAAATTGTCATGAAAAGCTTCTGTCAATCAAAAAAATTGAAACGGCATAAAACTGTAGGTCTCAACCATTCGTGAGGCGCACAGCACGAGTGGCTGCAAGAAGCTAGGTCAGGCCCTGCATTGGGCTGTTAGCAACAAAATATTTATTTATTTGTTTTATACAATCGAAATAGCAGAATGCACTTTTAATTCTGACTTGTAAGGTAATACAAATAAAACTAATTAAAAAATCATTTTGATGATGAAACCTTGGTTTTAGAATTTTTTTGTGCATGGAACATGTACAAATATTTTGAAGGGAATAGGTATATTTTGACCGGCGAAGCTGAACAAGAGCCAGCTAGTCATTATAAAAAGAAGGCTGAGAAGCCTAACAAATTTATATGTGCAACTGAGTTGAGTTGGATACCATCCTAAATGGCTTGATTTGGTAATTCCAAATAGATATTAGTTTATTTTATGTGTATAATAATTCCTACACTCATGCGATCAAAGTTATCTTCAGGTAAAGTGACAATAGAT
The DNA here is from genome assembly GCA_963082735.1 of Pocota personata. NCBI lineage: Eukaryota > Metazoa > Arthropoda > Insecta > Diptera > Syrphidae > Pocota > Pocota personata. The sequence goes on from OY720431.1 coordinate 16,627,232, forward strand.
AAGTAAGCCTTCTAACATGCAATAGAAAAAAAAAAAATAAACGATTGACTAGTGTTTTATTTTTGCTTCCGAGAATGAATAACTTTCCTCTTCATAAGTGAGGGGTCTAGAAGCAAAGTTTGCAATCTCTACTAAACAGAATTTTTAAATAAGAAAATAATTTCCCATAATTTCATAACTAATTGGCATAACTTTACGCTTTTTCTTCGACACGGACATTTGAGAATGTTATAGCCAGCTGTTGCAAATAAACAAGTTTAAAGGTCGATCATATGTACCCACAAGATTGATATCCCTACTTTACTTCTAGCCCCTTAAACATTCTTTCATGTAACTTAGTCTTCATAATGCTTTGCTTCACTTTCCATTTTTAAAGCGTCAAAGTGTCCAAAAATGTTTATTAATAATAACAAAAGAATGTTATATAAACACTTGTTCTTCCCAACAGACCCATGGACAGGTGAAAATAAAATTAATTAACACAAAGAGCTTGGCGATAATTTCACGCTCAATCTCATATATGTAAGTATGTACCATTTGACATAACACAGAACGCTAATGATGACAGCTGACATAAAAAGGGCGAACAACTCAAGCTCACTGCCAAAATGTGCGGGCAAAAAAAAAAAAAAAATCAAAATGAAATGAACGTTTTACAGAAAAAAGACAGATGGCAAAAGTCATCATCATGCTCTTGCCAGTACAGGCAGTGGTTTCAGAGCCCAAAAGTGAAACAAGTCTGCTTGCCTTAACCTTGCCACAATGAAAGCGACACAATTGTCATACGACTTCTGTCATATCCTTTGTGTGGACTGTGGAGTAATTCAATTTTAACAAGGAACATTTATCTACTGGTGTCTGGCTCCTGTCAACAGATGTAATAGCATATCTAGGCAATTGCAAAGAGTTGCTCTATAAATAGCCATACCCAACAATGCGTCGAATGGAGTGTACCAAACAAAGTTTTATTATAATTGAAGTTTCATATGCTTGAACGACACTATGCATTACAGCAGATGGCCCTAATAGTACACTACAATCTGTCAACCTAAAATCAGCACATGCAGAGCAGAAAAACGCAGGTGATGGCTATTTCCGTTGATAGATAAACATCCTGTTTGCAATGTTGCAGTTGCACTTGCAGTTGAGAAAAAAATTAATTTAATTGCGATCAGTTTTGATTCAAGTGATCGTTAATTACAAGAATTTGTAGGCGTTCGAGAATCTACTCTCCAGAATGATTTTGTTGAGATAATAATTGTTTGGTAACTTTCACTGAAAATATAAGACATAGCTGGTAGTATGTAAAGTGTAACGTGCAAATGGGAATATTTAGTTTACAGATTATGGAATTATGATACATTTAATAGATCGATACCTGTGTATACGAGTATATTAAACATATGCAATTCACGTTGTCTAACGTTTAAATATTTAGGTGCTAATGCTGACTCAGACTACCTGTTAACTTAGAGAGATTTTAATGAAATGAAGTAGCTGACGATCTCGCGAGAGAAGAGTTTGTTTTAGTTAAAATACAAATTAGCTAACGAAAAGAATTAACTAGTAAACAAGAGATGGAAGTCACTGACCACAGTATGAAACATCAGGAACCAGCAAACTTACACAATGCGACAGAGAGTTAATGTCAAATGCTAGTTGGCATATTCACTGGTCATATGAAGCTAAATCATTCCGTGAAAGTGCATTTTAATGACGAGGGTACATACATATATTCAGAGCCTGCGATGACGTAGAAGTCAACGCATTTTCTTTCTGTTTAAAAAGACAAAACGGGTACAACGAAGAGATCAGAACAGCTGAAAGATGAGCTTCTATGAAAGTATTACTTCCAGTGCGGCCACATTATATAAAGCCATACCTAAAACGAAAATGAAAGTGTCAGTGTCACTAATAGCAACTATACGTGAAATCAATACCAAACGCTTAGTTGCTACTCAGTCATCTTTCAGTATAAAAACGAATATTCTGCTACACAGTCCAAAAAAACAAGCAAGGAGGGCTGGACGCAACTGTTTAGAATAACTAGAAGCAGCCTAGCACTTGAATTTGATGCATAGCCATTCCACGATGAAGTGGGAAAGAAAGAAACCACTCAACCTTTCAGGCATATCAGCTTAACTTCATTCAAAGAACAAACATTACTAGACAGAGTGTCAGATTTAACAAGCTAGCAACTCAAGGCATAAGTTGTAAGTTTAGATTCGATTTTAATTATACATTATTATACAAAATCATAAGCTGTATACATTATGCAGCTGATATTACATCAATGGACAGAAGTGAGTTCGAGGAGACATATTCGTACAGAGTGGACTTTCAGTATGTTTACACATCAATCTGACCAAGACCGGAGTGGTATTTTTTTAGAGGACAAATTTTAGCAGAACTTGAGACCAGTGCTGCCAGTATTTTCACACAAGTTTTCTTACATGAACGAGGAAAAATTTATATTTAAGCTTAAAATTTTTCACGAATAGAAATGGTATTTACCATAAAATATACTCGTAGCATAAGAAATCAAGAAAAAATGAAATAAAAGAAAGCGAGAACAAATTAGTAAAATATTCATAAAATATTTTATTTCTAAAAGACAATATTTTTTAAAAATCCGAAAAGTTGGAAAAAAATTTTCATTACATCAAATACAAGTAAAATTCTGTACGTGAATAGAAGATCTAAATTTGCAGATACTACTAACGAGAATAATGCTTAAATTATTAATTTTCTTACTTTTAACATCGGTTACAATTGAGAGTATTATTTCCGCTTCAGCATTTGAATTTAATTTTTCCTGAAATGAATGAAACTCTCACAACGAGTATGCTTGTTACTAGCTACGGACATTTATTAAGTAATTAATTACATGTAATGACTGTAAAGGTGAACATTAAAGATGAGAAACTGAAATGCAAGGTTGTCGTTTGCTCAATAGTTACAATTGCAAATAAGATTTTCCTTAAATATAGCGGTAATTGTAATGTTCATCAGCATATAATAGACTTATTCGTGATTGCTACACAATTTCTGAAAAAAAGTTTAAAATTTAACACGAACTGGCAGCATTGCTTGGCTGACCGGACTTGAAATTACCAGAAACGTGAAGTTAAATCTAATAGCAATTCTATATATCAAACAATTATGTAACAGGCCGTTGAGATCTCATGGCGTCTGCAAGGATTTCATTGTAAAATCTGCGATTACTGTCACTCCCTAGGCTTAAATTCCTAAGGTGTGTCTGGCATTTGCATCTTTATGTAAGGAAGTCTTTTATGATCCATAGTCTATTTTTATTTAAGATGATACAGTTTTAAGATCTTTTTCGGATTAAAAATCCCGAGCCCTGAAAGTATTTTTCAGCATTTACGTTTAGGGTAATAGGACTCGAAGAGTAAACTCCGAACAATGCACACTGGGGTATATCCGATAGACGCGAGACCGGCATAGGATTTTCTTGGCTTTCTTTTGCTTTTGATTTAATCTCTTCAATATGTCGAGTAGCTTTTGATAATTATTCTTTGGTGATGTCAGTAAATTTTTGTTTTGAGAACTACAAATCCGATCCATATGCCCCGTATTTTCAGCACCTACGAACATTGACGCTCTGCACCTCTTATAGACAATGGACTTACTCAGGACGAACTCATAGGACATTTAAGCCTATCAGATTAGGCCATCCGGAGGCAAGGATCTTCACAATAAATCAATGTCTTGCGTATTGGTTTCATCCATATTTACGCGTCTATGCCTGACTTTTTGATTTACAGCTGAATGTTCAAAAGTCATTCAATATTATTCTGTTGAGAACTTCAGCTCTGTAGTAGCTGTTAATGAGACTAATAATGCGTTGATAGTTCTAGCAGTTCTGGTACCGTTATCAACAATATCAGTGATTTAATTCGCCTTTGCATTTTAAAGTTGATTCCTAGTTAAATTATATTAATAACTCATCAAAGCTTTGAATACAATGTGATAGTCAGCAGTAGACTTTACACTGTACCCATTCTGATTACCATTTGGGACGAGATTACCTAAGCGCAGGTAAGCTCTGCGAATACGGAATTATCTTTTATAGAAAGACCAGACATTTTCTGGACAGGGATGTGCCTGGAAACGGCATTGACTACATAAATATGTACACAGCATTGCTCTTTCGAGAAGCATAGGATACTCTGCTAACAAGAATTCTATCTTAGTGGGAGTTTGAATATATTCAAAATGTCTAATCCTTAGCTGAGATTTAAATACTTGTATAAAATTCTAAGTTCAAGTCCTGTGTCCACAGTTGGGAAACATATTATAAATATAATTTATAAATAATTATTCAGGGATATGATACGAGTAATTTTGTATATTTTTTCCTCGAATTTTCAAGTAATTTCATCTACATATGTATCTTTGTTCTCATATCCTCTTACTTTAAAATGTCTATAAAATAACAACCTTCCTTGTCGTTCATCTACTACTCGCGGCAATGTTATCGTTTCCAAATAATTTGAAAACATAATTTTCGAAAGCACTCTCGCCCACCACAAATGACTGCAATTGGATAAGTTTTCGAGGGAAATAAAAAAAAAAAAATAATGAAAACATCAACAACAATATATTGTGAAGCAGACACATGTTGAACACGCTTAACAGCGCGCAGCGAAACTTTCCACGAATTCCAGTTTTACACCGTTTTTACGTTTTCAAGGCATAAATAGAACACGTTTAATGTGATTCGGCTTCCTTCGTTTAATTACTACAGCTGTCCCCCTTCATTTGTAAGGTGGGTGGCTCCGTGATCCGCTGATCCAGCAACAAAAATGCATCTCAGAATTATTCTTTATGTCGAACATTTATTTTAAAAAAAATCTTTCGCTTGTCGTACCTACGCACTTTTTAAGTTTCGCTCGAGAGGAATTATGTTTCTTTGCTTGTGGAATATGTACATCATGGAGAAGATCACCCCAATGAAAATTAAAAGTGGATATTAAATACTTAATTGCTGACAGGAAGGAAGCCATGTAGAGCACGTGCCACTTGTGGCTGCACCCCAACTGAACAGTTTCGAATTGAATTGAAGACGGATTCATATGGTGAACATATGGTTTCAGTGGTAGCATCAAATACAGCCTTAGGTATCGCTTTATGTACTTTAAATTTATTTTGTTGCAATAATTGAAAAGTGATATTTAAGTAAAGTGATCTCCAAGACGCTAAAGAACTCGTAAATTAGTCGAAGCTTATCAATTAAAAGGCCACATTTTCTTAGAGAATTATACATTACAACATTGGAGAAGAAGACACATGATTCTGGCCTATCTAATGCTTTTGAGCCTGAAATGAAAAGCCAATTTAAAAGACTTTGAGCTTTAGTTATCTATCTTCGTAGATCGGCAAACTTATTTTTTGTTTGTACTCATGATTATCTCAACTCTAAATCTCTTCGAGAAATAATGATGTTCGACGACCTACATATTTGAGATCTTTAAAAGTAATTTCATCAGCAGGAAAAGTTGTGACAGTCCCATTTCAATCTGTTGCTTGATTGTGTACTTTTTTTTCAAAGATTGATTGAAGATTGATTTTCAGAGATTGACTGAAAAAAAAAACATGGAAACATTCCCTTTAGAAAAATCAGAAAAGCCGTACAAAATCAAGATAGTGAAGTCAGAAAAAGAGCTTCTTCGCTCTGAATTATGTATGAACGCGGAGTCTTAAAAAAAAGATATATATCAAGTGCGACTTTGTTCACAAAGGAGGGTACCGTTAGACAGAAGATGCTTAAAACTTCTAACTATTATTTCATACGAAAAGCAGACAGAGTCGGTCGCTTTATTACATAACTTGTGAATTGTCGAAGCGGTTTCGATGAAATTTGTTTGTTGGTCAGGGAACTTTCTTAGGAATTCGGTCGCTCTTTCAGGATCAAAATCGTGGGGAAGCGATCTTAGACAAACAATCTGTTACTTAGGTATGTACAAAATAAATGTGTTAACTATTTCGCAGATACCCAACTGTGAGCTCAAATTTAAAATCTTTGATTTTTTTTAATTTTGCTCAATAAGTTCTTTTTAACGGTATGTCATATACAAAAAAAAAAAAAAAAAATTAAGTGAGAATTTTGCTTGTAGATCAAGAATAATGATTCTTGTTTTGTTTGAAAAATGACACAAGCACTGTGTTCGATCATGAACTTTTTACTTGCTGCTAAGCCAGGTGTACACCTGCAATGTAATTGACAATGTAATTGAATAACGTCATAATAGTTCCAATCTCTATACGTAAAATGATAATGCAGTGCATTATATTGTCATTGCATTGCATTGTGTATACTCCCCTCTATTGGCAATATATGAGTACTACACTCCACTACCATATTATAAATAAATAAATAAATATTTTGGCGCTAACAGCCCAATACATGGCCTGGCCGAGGTTATGTGTAGAAATTTGGTCTAATATGAAGTTGTTGAAATATATTGTCCATTATATTGCTGGTGTAAACCTCCCGAGAAACTAAATAAAGTGGGTCTCTCAATTCTATCTATCTTTCTATATGTATGTTCAGTTCTAGCCTAAACAGCTCGACGGATGTTTTTCAAGCTTCATACCTGAGATCTCTATAACCATAGTTCGTGATGAAATTGGAATGTTCATTCTGACCCCAAATATTATGGCACTTTAAAAATGGAAAATTTTGTACAAAATAAATTATCTCGAAAACGGTTTTTAAGATTTTGTTCGAAATTGATATTTGAGTTGTGGTAGACATACTCATATGTTATGAGATGGCGTTCTAGGTTTTCAGCAATAGAATCGTATAACGGTATTTTACTTATTAACTGGGATGGACTTAATCGATTTTGTTCGAATATTATATGTAAACATTATTAAAATTTTAAATATTTGAAAAAAAATTTTGTTTCCGATTTTTACGGAAAAAAAAATATAACGATTTTATTTAATTTCAAATCTGAGTTATTTACAGATAAACAACATATAGGCACCAGTACGTGCGACCCCGTTCTGCACTGGGGGCAAAAACACCTCTTAAATTAAGGAACTATGAGTATTTGCCCTAAAATTGAAGCTTTCCTAGCAACCTCGCTTGTATAGACTCCCAGCAATACTGATGACCGCGGTCAAAGCACTCAATACAAGAAAGGAGTAGAGCTTGATGGCATTCCTTGCCGAACTTTTTCTTAAAACATTAAATATATCGACAGACTCTATGCATTGCATTCACCATGAGTGCACGAACTACTCGTCAAACTTGGTAATATTCTAGACTTCCTCACAACATCTGAAGTAGAACAATAACTCGTATCTTCCCAAAGATGTTCACTGACTACTTGGATCGATGAACAAATGCTCGCTGAAACTATATGAGGACCTGAAGTGTCAACCGTTCTACGGAATAGAGAAACAAAAATTATCTAACACTGTACACCGGTTGCATAAGAAATCTATTTTTCTTCGGCTGTGCAGCTCAAACATTTGGAGCTAGAAGGTGAACGCTTTGTCAAAGTTTTTGCCCAATCATGTGCGTGTCTGGAGGCGGCAATGCAATTAAGAAAGTGAAGTGGCGCCATTCGAAATCATCCGATTCTTTAAAGTTTTTATACCTTATTAACCTTATTAAGAAGTACCGCCTTGAATGCCTTTGCTCTGACGTTACCCTCCACAATTTTTGCAGACGAAAAACAATTTAGAAAAAAAAACTAAATGATGTCTCCATGATCGCGACAGATGTTTTCATGCTTGAAACGAGGCAACCCACAAAAATACATTCAGCGCGTGCCATTCTGTTGATCCATTCGAAAACAAATAAAAAGCCGATCTCATCATCTTCCCGATCGTCGTTGTCTCTACGTGGTTTTTCCGGGCGTTGGTGGTGGAATTTTTTTGAATGAGCCACCATCACGCATTCCCTCTTAAATATCCGCCTACTTGATGACCGACATCATTGCGCGCAGAGGAAATTCATGAAATATTCGCTCGTAAACCGTTTGCTTTGTTCAAATTGTCAATAATTAATATTCAACTCATCCAGAATGTGGACCCGTTTAAGTGTTTTTCCTCATTCTCGAAGAACAACACGAAGGTGGACACAAATGACCCCAATTCATTTCGTGGGTTTCCGGGTGACAAGTGACAAATTTCTAGTGCCACGTAACCACTCATCGGACACTTTTTTTCCCGCACTCTTACAAGTGGGCGCGAGCGAGCGCAAGTGGTGAAAATGATTGCCTCTAAATTTAGATTATCATTTGGGGGAAATGACGACATGATTATGATTTGCCAAAAAATTAAGGAGAATTCATAGCCGCCGACATGAAATGCCGACAAGTGATGATCACCTGTTGTTCGCCTCAAGATCACATACGCAAACAATCGAGCCGGTGATCTTTTGTATTTTTGTAAATGTTTGAGAGGAGGAAGTCGTTTGGTTTGTGCGCCGTGCCATTTAAAATGAATTCGATGACCTTGTTGTGCCAGATCAACAGGATATGAATAAATAAAAGGTCAGGTGGTGATTCAATTATTCATAGAAGGGGGCGCAGGTAAATGCTTTTGACACAATTTGCTGAAGCATATAAAAAATATTGTAGTAGTTTTTTTTTTTAATTAATAGGAATAGAGATCTTATACATAGCTCTTACTTTTAGAGTCAACGATTTTATTGTTGAAATTTATAATTAATAATTAAATGCTTTGGGGAATAAGGAATGTATATTTTGGTATCGTTAAAAGAGGGTCCTGCTTCCAGGTGCCGTGGTGTAGTGGTAACATCATCGCGTGTCACGCTTTTGGTTCACGGTTCAAATCCTGATGTCAAGAATCATCTATTTATTTCGCATGAAATAAATAAAAAAGTTGATCAATTGCGAAAGCTAAGTCAACTCTACTGCGAAGGCATAACACTGGCAGTAGAGTGGTCATATGGCTGAAAATGCAACTTGATCGTGATGATAAGCAACGACAAAAGCAAAACAATTAAACTCCCCAGTTATCTGGACGCTAACGTTGGAGTTTATAGAAACTTAATACCATCTGAGTTTCAAACCACTACAATAAATCTTTTTTTTCTCTCTCTCTCTCTCTCTCCCTCTCTCTCTCTCTCTCTCTCTCTTCTTCACAAAACCCTTGTCCTGTAATAGTATAAGAGTACAAGAGTTTAATTTAAGGAAAATAATTATCAAGAGCGGCTTCGTTCGCATATAGAGGGTGCCGTTTGAATGAAGATTCTTAAAGATTGTGAGACTATTATTCCATATGAAAAGCAGACAATTATTGAGCCGATTTCGGTGAAATTGTCTTTTTTTTTGTTAAAAGACTTCCTCCAGATGGAAAATCTTTTCGGTTGCTTCTTAAGGCCACATGGGAAAGAGGTATGAAATAACGGGTGAAAGTACGTACGAGATATTTCATTTGTACGGAACTATAAAAAGCAACAATATTAATAAAAGGATACATCCTTACCAAACACCTCTCCCCTTGAGAAATTTCCACCCACAACATAATTTGCCTTCTCTCTCTCTCTCTCATAGGATCATTACCACCCCAGGAGATCAGTTTTTGACTCTTTTTTTTTTATTAAAAGTAATAAATTTTCAAAGATTAGGTTTTCAAGAAAACATTCGATTTAGATATTTTGATCAATTCTGGCCATAAGTAATAAAGGTGCCCAAAGTGGATCTTGAATTGATTCCAACAAGAACTGCTGGATAGATTGCTAAAGTCCTTAAATTATCGGTTACTACGGCATTCACTATAATTTCTGAAGTAATGGACATTTGCATACTCATTATTTCGTAAAAAAAAAACTCGAATACAATACTCCATTTCTTATTTTAAATTTACACTAAAATAATTGTTGCCAAGGGAAGAAACAATCTTACTTCTCTGAAAATAAGCACTTTACCCAATTTAAATGGCAAGGCAGTCCCCTCCGGAATTTTAAAATAAAAAAAAACAATAATCAACAATTCGAAACCTCTGCGAATTGTCCAAGAAATATAGGACTTTCGAAGGGAAGACCTACTCCATTTACTTAGCGAAATGTCTATTTTAAATTAAATCCACATTCCCGGTATATTGTTCTCCTTTATGCCCAGTGACAGTGATTTTTCCCGAAAAGAAATCTCAATCCTCGAATCGAATTCGCAAATTACATGGAACGATAAATCTGTCACACGACGACGACGACGGCGACGGCGATTGGGCACAAAATAGGAAAACAAATAAATTCACAAAATCGCGGCAAGAGGACATCAGTCGAACTCTGTGCGGCAGCCGCATCATCTCCTGGAGGTAATGAACTCGCTACGATGTAAAGTCTATAAAAAGATAGAATCTATGGTATCTGCTGGCAAGACGCAGACTTACAAAAAGAATAAGCATAATGTTCTTTTCCACTGTATAAGCCAACCCAAGCCCAACCAACAAGAAGAAGTAAAATAAATTTATTTTTGGCTCCGGTTCATTGCTGACGACTGACGCGACGTGCATTCCTCTGCGACGACGGACCGACATACTAGAGATTTGAGAAATGCCTACACGCAGCGGCAGTGCTTGGTTCGTGATGATGCCGATGACGATCGGTGCCGGGTCGGGTCTCCCTCCTGCTGACGACTTGTTCGCTCGCGCAGTGCTGGTGGTTGCAACCGTGCGCGCTCCCGGTGGTTGAATTGACATTGGGATATGAGATGATTTGCTTTTATTTACATCTCTGATTATATTTAGAAAAATGCCTTCGTGAGGAGTTGTTCAAAGGAGGAGGGAATTCAAAATATGAAAACGAAATTGATTTTGCTACCGCAAATGAAGTACATACCTACCCACTTCTTCAAGTTTCGTAGCTTGAGGATTAAGCTATAATTAGACTTTACATGCTTAGAATCAGTAAAACAGACTCTTTAAAATGATATCCCACTTCATCCAGTTGTGATTAGGAATTCTTAAGTCCAGTTGTTTTGATAGTTTCCTTTCCTACGTACACCAAGGAAAATGAGAGACAGATCAAATTGCACCCTAAAATCATGTGTTATTTTATCTTGGTGTCAGAAGTGGAATTATTTACTAGCAATTAATAAGTTGCTATCAACGTATTGGCTATATGCATAGATAAAACTCAAATGAACCAAGTAGAAGTATTTGAAAGTAACAAACACGAAGAACTTGAGAATTCTTTAATCAATCGCTGTCGAAAATAATAAAATTATGGGTTACCAGACTTGCTCCTTCTTAGGCTACATTATGATTTCAATTGGTGATTTAATTAATTTAGGGCAAACAACAATTTGCAGCTATGATAGAAAGACTTTAAGTCAGAGGTGAAACGTTTTTTTATCAGTATTATTCCACAGCCGTGTTCCATTCATATTGGGTAAATACTCCCATAGAACATACCTGCCACCAACCAGAAATTGTCACTTAAACGAGATAACAGCGAAAGATAGGGTACTCTTTCTATTTGCAGGGCTGATGAATATGTAAAAATCTTCAAATGTTAGTCGTCTTGGGGTAGACGGCTAACATTATGTACATCTAAACGAATTTTTATTAAATTTTGCTTATAGGCTTCGACATTAGTAGTCCCACAATTATCAAAACTGAATAAAGTGGAAGTAAGATATGTTGAGGGGCTTAAGACATATTCGACATCGCCTTTGTCATGGTTTTTGATCTTTTTAGTTCAAGAAAAGTGATCCCAAAATGTTTGTATATTTTTGGACTCCTTGGAAGTCCAGCTTTAATTTCAAATTTAATCAAAATCCGTTAAGTTGTACGCATAACTATAACTACATTCGATTTCAACTATTTTCAATTTCAACTCTCAGCAGTACTCTTAGTCTGCAAGCAAAATTTTATTGAAATTCGTTCAGAGGTTCTTGAGTTAGGTGCCTAATAAAGATGATTTAAAGATTTACAGGTTTTTCAAACCACGCTCCCCACATCCCACTCACACTTGATCCGATCTTGGTAGTTTTTAAATGTTGACTTATGTACATACATACAAACTATATTTTAGGCAACATGTTTTCAGATTCTCGACGCTATCTATCGCGGATTAATGAGAAAACAAAATTAGGATGCAGTTAAAATAACGGTAAGGAACAATAACCGCTCGAGGCCCGACTAGACCGGAAGCCCATGAATTGCAGCATATACGTGGGGTTCAGCTTCTGTTCTGATCCCCCACCTTACAGGCAAAGTAAAAATTGTAAGATTCTTTGATCATATGAATGATGGAAAGTTTTTGTGACGCAAAAGTCACGTCACCAGAAAAAAAACACAATTTATCTGGATTATTCACACACTTACGAGACATATTATTCGAATATAGTCACCAACTGAATAAATGGCCGCGTTCGACTATGCCGTAGCAACCAATTAAAATGTTTGAAATAACACCAGAGGTCATTCTGATTGGTTGTTACGCTATAGCACCATGTTGCCGAATGCACACAGTGTAACATTTACACATCGGAAGGATGAGGAAAGAAGGTAGCGATTCTCATTAGGAAAAGATAAAAATCGGGTCGAGCAATGTCGTTTCATTTTCGAAATATTTTATTTCGTTCCAATTTTCTCTGTATTAGCTCAACAGTCGAACAATAAACATCATGAAAATATATTTGTTCGCAAATAAATAATGGCAAAAGCTTATGAATATTTGTTGATATTCATTGATTAATGAATTTGTAAACTTTTTAAAGTAATTTAATCTAAAATATGAACACAAAATGTTAGAAGAAAATTATTTCAATTCGCTCTACTCCCTCCACAAACCAGTTATGCGTGTACTGAATAGTACAGTGTATATTTACGACAGTCGTGTTTATTACACTTTGAAAGAAGCGTATGTAATCACGATTCAATACAATTCAGGTTCTTCAAAACTTGAACTAATAAACAAATTTCAATCATATTCAGGCGCAACAAAATTAAAACAGAAAAATAAGTTCTTATCACTTCGAATCCGATTTGGCTGCTATCCAATGTTATAAGAAAGTTTATTAATCAACCAAAAATATAGGTAGGTATGCATATATCTGTAGTTAAGATATGACTCTGTTTATTTTGGCTCCGCAGCATACACAGAAAAGTCTTTAATAATAAAATATTAGTAAAAATCGAAAGCAAATGAGATTTTCTCCAAAAAAATATAAATTACAAACATTTTAATTAATTGAAGATTAAAAAAAAATACATTTTTTTAAAGCAAAAAAAAAGAATTCAAATTGGAAATATGTCCTTTCATTGGCTTTTTACTGTATTAAATATGGGGATTCATATTTCGAAATCATGTCACGATGAGACTCCGACAAACTGAGTGTCTTCTTATTCTTCGTAGTTATATTATTTTCGAAACCCGATAATTCCTTACCGACTGTATAGCTTCGTAGTACAAAAACACAAAAACAACCACTTTAAGGAATAAAGAATAACGGCTGTAAAAAATACAAATACCTACGAAAATACTCAAAATGGTAGTTCATGTTAATCGAATCTATAAATCTACGAATTTACAAAGAACTGAAAAGTGACATCAATCTCACTAAATATTCATTCTACACAATTAAACACCATCAATTAAATGAGACTGCTGCGAGTGTACACTATTGGAACCCTGCCTTATCGACAACTATCACAATTTCCTACGTGAACACACCCCTTATGCATTTACGTCGCTGTCATTTCACTGTCACGTTGAATCGATGCCGCCATGAAACTGCGATGCAGTGCGAGTGAATTTTCAATTTCAAAATAAATTGCAATTTCGCGTGAAAAAATGAAAAACGATTAAGAAAATAACATTACTCGAAAAGTGTTTTGTATTCGTGTGTAAAAGTTAAGATTGAAAAATTTTCGTGGAGCGCGTAGTAGACTGAAATATTTTTTTTTTTTTTTTTAAAAGATGGCACCACAGCCTCTTGAGGGCATGCAAGGCCCTATGTCAGGTTTCCTGCCACCGGGCCAAGAAGGTGGCGCCTGCAGGAGCACAATTTCCCTAGCCGTACTAATAGATTTCATAATTCAAAGGACTTACCATGATCTCACCGTGTTGGCTGAATTGTAAGTGGATTTGGTGGTACGAGGACTCCCAGTAACTTGAGTGGTTTTTCGTTCCAGGCTCCCTCGCAAGACTGACATGGAGAGGAAGATTGAGATTTACAATTTCTCAGCCAGAACAAGGCAATTGTTCATAAGATTAATTGCGTTGGTCAAGTGGGCCAATTCCGTGTCCAAGGTGGACAAGTCAGCTGTGAGTAGTTGCGGGCAAAGCCTTGGCTTTCAGCATACTGACCTGGTCTCCTCTCTTTCAGCATATAATGGGCATTTTGGACAAACAAAATATGCTTTTCGTTGAGACGGCGGATATGTTGGCGCGTATGTCACGGGAAACGCTAATAAGGGCGAGGTTACCTAACTTCCATATCCCAGCAGCTGTGGAGATTCTCACCACAGGAACGTATAACCGTTTGCCTGCATGTATTCGAGAGAGAATTGTCCCTCCAGATCCGATAACTCCAATCGAGAAGAAGCAAACACTGCTTCGTCTCAATCAAGTTATCCAGCATCGCTTGGTTACCGGTAGGCTTTTGCCACAAATGAGAGATTTCAAAGTAAGTAGTTCGATTAATGTACCGGGTTGTGTTAAGTTCGGTGTTTTGCAGATAAAACATGGGCGTGTCACGTTTGAGGTAAAGCATGAGTTTAATGTGTCGCTCACAGTGATGGGCGATGGACCAACTGTTCCCTGGCGACTGCTGGACATAGACATTTTGGTGGAAGACAAGGAAACTGGAGGTAAGTGGAGGGCTTCCCGCGCGTACTACGTGACTAATTTGACTAAGCAAATGGTGTTAATAGGCATTTAATTGATAGAAAATGACAAAAACAACAAAGTTTACTTCAGATCAAATGGATTTAGCGCCACGTAACAGTAAGGTAGAAGCAACTGTGATATGTACATCTGACGATAATAGACTCTGCACAAAGGGCAGATAAGAATCTTCTATCCCAGAATAAGATTCGCCAAGGTAGATAGCAATGTATGTGTTTTTATAAGACACAAAGGTGGACTGACCAAGGCTATATCAAGAACATTCGGCACGTCTCTTGTTCGTGACGAAGCATTACCTTAGAGAGACTGGAAATTAGGGCTTTACGCGTTAGCGTGTTTTATGTTAGATGAGGTGCATTTTAGGTACTATTTCGCATTTGTAGGTTAGTTAAGTGGGCGTCGTGGCGTAGTAGTTAGTATGTCGGATCACTACGCAATAGGTTCCAAGTTCGTATCCCAGAAAACACCAAAAAAGTTTTTTCACGATCCCACCGATCGCGGACGTCTGATAAACATCCGAGAGTATTGTTGTCACGAAAAAGCTTCTCGAAAAACAAATTGACGTTCGGATACGGCACTAAAACTGTAGGTCTCTTCCATTCGTATGAAAAATATAACGCACACAACACGAGTGGTTGCGAGAAGCTAGGCCCTGGCACTTAAAGAGCTGTTGCGCGAAATATTTATTTATTTTTTTTAGGTTAGTTAAGGTGAACTGTGCCTAGTTTCACTGTCTTTTGATCCTTGAGACCTGTTTCTTTCTCTTTTTCTTTCTTTTTTGAAGTCTGTCCACAATCTGCGTAAAATAGCTTTTGTTTTATTGAAAAAAACCGCGCCTTGTCCGACACGCTGAGACGAGCAGTGGCGAGCGTTGCACAGTCTTGCTTACCTACATCGAATTTGCTTCCGTGGCCTACACTGGCACAATATTAGAGAAAATCATTCACTTACTGGCCTTAGAAGGGCTGCTTTTGTGGATCTTTTATTTTGTCTGCTATAGCAGACCGCTTCTATGTCACAGAAGGTTACCTAACTCAGTGGAGTTGGAGCTAAAATGAGACTTGAATTTTGTCACTACATTTATTTCTAAACCAAATGGCGCCTTCAAAGGCAATTACGTTTACACCGAGATGTTAAATGTCACACGTTCGCGAAATACGACATAACTGAGCTCAACTTGCCCATGGATGAGACTAAGAGTGCTTGTTACCGAAGGGTATCAAACAATCTGAAGATGGATAACTCCCGGAAAAGTAAACGGCAGAAATAACTATCTCTAAATTAAATTTACATTGCCATCTAAGTATGGGGACTAAGACCTCAGTATAGCGATTCTAATGCACTCGGTGAATCCCTTAAAATTATGACCGGTCGAATGCGTGCAGGTGCTCAAAGAATGTAATTGAAATTTCGCCACACGAAGGATTGGGACCTGCAGAAGACAATTTTTCTCGATTGAGAGAAGTTTTTCATGACAATTTTACTCTTGGATGTTTGACAGACGTTCGCGAGAGGTGATCAGTGATCACGCGCTTAAACACTGAGCCAACCTGAGTAATAAAACTCATACTGAACACCAGATGTGATCAAGAAAGGAATTCCAACACGAAGCGAAGAACGCTCAAATGCTTAATTGCAATTTCAACAACACATGGTCACTTTAAATATGTCTGGGTTGACATAAATTCAAAGAGCAGCCTGCATTAAATATATCATATCTCGACACTCAAAACAGATTTGGAGACTACTTTAAATACAATTCCCCTGGATCTCTACTATAGAAGCAGGGCCGCAAAAACCCCACTTTAGCTCTGGAAGGAGGAGATATACTATGTCATGGTGGATGGCGTTAGACAATGTTGCAACTGACTACCTGACTTCGGCACAAATATTTGTTAGGATATTCAGTATTAAAATTTCCGACTAGTAACTGAACATCATCAGCATCATTTGCAGATGATACATGTGGCTATTTGGTTGCTCTGAACTTTGCAACTCTTTTCTTTGAGATTTGTTACGCTTTGCTTATTTGTTGTATTCTTCTTCAGACATTTGATTCCTATCGATCTTGCTCAGGGTGCCAGGAGATTTTTTTTTCTTTTCGATGGGTGTTACTAGCAGACAGTTTATTTTCTATGAAAGTTAATGATTGAGATAGCGCAGCTCTCTTTCAATTCTCTTCTGGCTGAAAGCAACCAACTGAGTGAGCTACCAGAATTTTACGAAAAGAGTGTCCATCTCAGCAGAGCCGATAATTTAGGTAGGGGCAGCAGTATACGACAAAACTTACCTGCACATCTGAAAGGTATCGTTAGCGACTGGTGAACTACACTCTGTATCATTACGCAGCGTCAGCGAAACTACTCAAAGTGGATTTGCGCTGAACTACGTCTACATCTTCTGATAGCCTCACTTTCATCAGGAAAAATTGTTTACCGGAGACACCGACTTTTGAAACACTAAACAATTTTTTTTTCTTTCCAGATGGAAAATCCCTCGTCCACTCTCTTCAAGTGAACTACATTCATCAACTAATCCAAGCACGTCTCGTCGAAAACCCCAACGCTTTAAGTGAAGTCTACAACTGCCTTCATTACTTCTGTCAATCATTACAGTTAGAAGTTCTGTACACCCAGACCCTGCGCCTAAGCTACGAACGCTTAGATGACAACATTTGCGTTGAAGAATACGTCCCTGGAGTCAAAGTTACGGTCTCCTACTGGCGAGAGCTGACTAGAATGGATCCAAAATCTGAACTCGGCTATCGCCTCACCGTACAAAGTGATCCCAATGAAATCGGTCGCCCCTTGGCAGTTGTGCATGTTCCTTCATTGGGCGCCAAAGAATCTTCAGAAGTAGCTGATCGTGCTGTTCGCACAGATCATCTCTCAATGGAACGACTGATAGTTCATACTGTGTATATCCGTTCAGTATCCCGTTTGAGTGACCTTAAGCTGGAGTTTCAGTCATTCTTGAAAGATGTGGATTGTAAGTCACTAAATGTTCTCCCTTAAAGTTTCTCTACAAATTGTCAGTCTCCCTAGTCAACCTGCAAGGAACCCCAGCGATTTTGACAGTCCCTGTTCTCAATCCATGTTTACGAGCTGAACAGGTTCACATTACAATTGATACACATACTGGCATGCTGAAGTGTCATGTACCAAAGCATTTGGACTGTCCAATCATGAATGATCTGCAGACGACGCTAAATGGTGATCGTAACAAGTTGCAGCAATTGATCTCCGAATTGAGGTAAGTTTAAGGGGTGCCCTTGGTAGCTTTTCTATGATGAGATACTGCTATTAGATTCTGGATCACGCACCGTCGCTGTGAGAAGACATTGCAACACCTACCAGCCACGGCTACGGAGACACTACCATTCCTGAGTGTCCCGGACAATCAACTCCTTCCTACTGGACGACACAAGATCTTTGTTAAGCTCAATCGACATCCAAATGTTATACTGGTGAGTTAGCTACAGTTCAGGAATACCGGAGAAGTCTTATAATTCTCCATTTTCAGGTGGTTCAATTGAAAGAGAAACCCTCTGCCCCAAGTGAGATGGAATATACCTTCCACTTGGGTTTCGTTAGCCATCTTGCAATCGAAAATGAAAATCCCGATGAGCAACCACCCGCCGATGTACCAAAAATGTACACAAAACTACTACGACTCATCGAATTTGACACGTTTGTGGCCACACATGGCCCCGGAACGCATGTTGATGGTAAGGAGCAAGTATATACCAACCAAGTGAGATGTCATCCCCTATCTCCCTCCATATGCAAGCAGATAATCCATTGTTTCCCCTGAGAAACCCATCTAATTGTGTGCTTTTCTTTTAGATATTCCTCCGCACAAACGTAAGTCATCATCGGAAACGGGTGGCCCTCCATCCAAGCAACAGAAGACCATATTCCCAGCTTACTTCATCCCCGAATTGGCTCATGTTGTGGCAATGTGTGATGAAAAGATTCCATTCCTCAATCTGGCTCAGGAGTTCGCCAAACATAACATACCGCACAGTGGATTGCAAGTGGAATCGAATGCTACTTCGTTGGTTCTCAAGCTGTTGACGCTTCCAATGCCTAGTTCCACAACTGATCCAAATCAGAAGGTGACGAGTTGGGTGCATATTCGAATTTAAGTCTTATTTTTAGTTCCTTCTAGTCCACAACGGCATTGCCAACGATCGAGAAGCACGTGTGGAATGACCTGCTGAAGCGTCTTCTTTCGGTCTCGATCCGCTCCCAGATGAATAAGAACAATCAGAGTCGTGCATGGGTTGTGGAATTCGTCTTCTACAGTACTCCACTGCAGAGTACCCACCAGAAGGAGCAAGGGAATCGGCGCACTGTGTACTTGACCTATGAACAGTCGCACAATGATTTTGGAAAGACTGTCGATGATCTTCTGAAGGATTGGTCCAAGATTGTGTACCTCTACACTTTGGTATACAACTTTTCAGAGTATGTCAAATCAGGTAAGTGATTTTGAGAGCCTTGCCAGAAGAATTTGATAAGTAATCCGCGTCTTTTTGCAGAGAAATATAACCTTCACAACATGGTGAGCGTGAAGTCTTACAGCTATGTGAATCTTCTTCTTGGCTACGGTCCAAACAAGGAGGTCACCTGCAATGTTTATTGGTCGGCTCAGCTAAAAGGCTTTCGCATGGTATTTGTCGGTGGTTTGTCTGCCATCAATGCGCATTCAATGATGCGGGAACAGTTGCAATCACATCTCAATCGACATCAGGACTTGACTCATATCGTGCACATTCTTCATGAAACCTATCAGCCGCTAAGTTCCATTTCGAAGCTGCCCATCATACCTCAGCTGGGCATACCAGTGAGTTGTCCCACTTTCGTATACAAAATAAAATTAAAAACTGACCTCCCTCTATTTTTAGCGTCCCCAAGTGCCAGTACTGTCGTTCTGCATTCTTCCTCAATCGCCGACGTTGCTTCGCTTAGCCTATCAAGCCATGTACTGCTTAGAGATTCGTTTCAGGGCTGGAGGATTGGTGTCAATCCGTGACGGTGCCTATAGTCGCTTCGATCGCAGCAATGTTATCGACGAGTTCACACATATCCAAGGCCTTAAGGTAAGAATCCCATTAGTTTGTAAAGAAAATCCTTCATGACCCAATCTTGTAGGGATTCCTCTCCAAATATGTCGACGAAAACGCAGTATATCGTCGACGCTCCCAAAGCGAAGACGACAACCCCCCATCACCAATCGCCATGGAAGACACTCATGGACCAGGAGCTGGAGGATCTTCTCCATTCCTAAGCAGTGGTATGCGTGGTCCACAGAGTCCACGCGATGGTGGACTTCGTTTTGCACCACCAATCACACCTCCTTCAAGTTCGAATCCTCACACTCCGGCAAGTCCACATCCGATTGGAGGGCAAAACCATCCCAACTTCAGCATGACATCACCACCGGCTCCTCACATGCCACATCCATCACCAAGTGGCCTAATGCCTTCGTCACCACTGAATCCGCAGCCGAGTCCAATGGCACACTCGCCAGGCCCCAGCATGTACATGCAGAGTCACACCGATGGGAGTCCATTTACTGCCATGTCACCCGCAACATCTAATTGGCCAGGATCACCAAATATGCCGAGACCATCGCCACGACCTGGTCAGAGTCCAGAACACAAATCACAGTCCACTGTGCCTACAACTCATCTGTCCAGAGTGTTGCCGAATCGATCATGGGCAGGAGCTGTTCCAACCCTGCTTACCCATGAGGCTCTGGAAACACTGTGCCGCCCATGTCCACATCCGAATAAAGAAATCGGCGGACCAGAAGTTTGTCCACTGGAGAGGTTCTTGGGCTGCGTTTATATGCGCAGACAACTCCAACGTAACATCCAATCTGAGGAGTCACTCACAGCTTTGAATTCGAATGAGCCCGGAGTAGTTCTTTTCAAAGTTGATGGTCTCCAATGCCAGGTGGTTCTCAACCAAATCAACATGCAATCGTTGCACTTGAAGGTCTCACAGATTCCTGTACCACCATCGCCAGATGGTAAGCCGACGTTCCAATGGAATCCCGATGACCTTCAAGTGGTCGAGCAGTTCTTTGAGACGCGCATAGCTGTTCCGCCATACCGACCAAATGCCCTGCACGGCTTCTGTCGTGCACTGAATTGTCCCATCCAAGTACTCAAGGATTTCATTCAGATAATCAGACTGGAAATGATGCCTGAACTCGCTCAGGGCAGCCTTAAGTGGACTGTACAGTTGTGTATGAGGGTGCCACCATCTGCACCACCGATTGTTCCCATTGGAAGTCCCGGCGTACTCATTTGCCGGCTGAAGATACTCTTCTTCGTAAGTTTAACAACAATTTTGCTGGACTTTCTCTCATTCTCGTTATTTTCAGCTCCAAATAACTCGTATTCCTTACCCAGGAATGGATCGTAGCAATAGCCCATCATTGGTGCTTCCAATGATCTATGACCTGAACTCGAATATTACACAGCTAGCTGAACGAAGGGAACAAGCACCATCACAAGCAGCTAATACAGCAGGAACCCTTCTCCGTCGCTTTGCAGAATACGGCTCCCAACCAGGTGAATGTTCGCTGTTCCCAGCAGTGAGAGATTTGCTGACCAATTTGACTCTACCAAGTGATGTGCCTCCGCCCAATGCTCAGATGCCTGGCGCTCAGACAATCGTACCGTCGCCGGTAGGGGTTGGTTCAAGTCCTGGTCCAATGATGCACTCGCCAATGCAACAAATGGGACAGGTGGGTCCACCACCACAGGGCTACCCCATGGGTCCGAATCAAGGACCCAACTGATAATTACTGTAATTTTGACAAATTTAAAGGCTGGCTAAGCGGTTTCTCTTTTACAAACTGGGTGTGACTATGTCGTTGAAGGTTTATCGATAGTTGCCTCCTTTATTCTTTCTTAGATATAATTGTAATTATTATATAAAGTATGTGTAATTATTCATGTTATTAAATTTGAGTTTATTTAACATTTATTTACCCCAAAAAATAAGTCGTTTGTTTTGGTAGGATACCCTTTCAGATGGAACCACAGAAACCGCATCGTAATTCCAAGGCGAACTCACTAAAAAGTTTTAATAGCAACAAACTATAAATTAAGACAGTAAAGCATTTGAAAAGTCCTGCTTGTTCTGTTCAGAACCCCATCTATAGGATGCTACCAGACTAGCAAAAAGTCCTTTCAAAAGTGCATACAGCTTCTCATGGGCACTCTTTTTCATGCGGGTAGCTCATATCAATCGCTGACACTGTTATATATAAACTTACAGCACTACCGCTTGAGAAACCAAGTGTCGCCTCTATCGGTGGAAGCTCAAGGTGGTAAAAGCGAATCAAATTTTACAGATGAACTAAAGGGTTTTTCAATAGGGACATAACAATTTTGTATTTTAATACAAACGCACACTTGCACTTTTTTTATGATCTGTCAGTGTCAAAACGTCAGTTAAGGTTTACATTTTTATCATGGTGAAGTTCACGAACGAGCAACGTTTGGAAATTATTAAAAATTACTATCGAAATTCTGAATCGGTGGTCGCAATTTTAAGAGCGCTTACTCCAATTTTCAGTCGTAATAATCGTCCCACCAGGCAAGCTGTGTGTGCTATAGTGGATAAATTCGAGACAACACATTCACTATTGAATGTTCCTGTGCCAGTGAGGCAACGCACCGGTCGAAGTACCGGAAATATCCCAGCCGTAAGTGCTTCAGTTCAAAATGAGTCAAATCAGTCGATTCCACGCCGTTCACAGGAATTGGGAATCTCTCAGTCCACATTGTGGCGAATTTTTCATAAAGATCTTCGCCTACACCCTTACAAGATCAAAATAACTCAAGAACTGAAGCTTCTTGATCATTTGAAGCACCGAAACTTCTCCGATTGGGCTCTGCAAAAGTTTGAAGAAAATCCTAAATTTCATCGAAAAATCAAATTCAGCGATGAAGCTCATTTTCGGCTTAATGGCTTTATGTAAGCAAAATATGTGTTACTGGACAGCAACAAACCCACATGAGCTCCATTGCATCCACAAAAAGTTACCGTGTGGTGTGGATTTCATGGCGGAGATGTGATTGGACCGTATTTTTTCGCCGATGAAAATGATCGTCATGTTACGGTCAATGGAGATCGCTATCGTGCCATATTGGAAGACTATTTTTGGCCAGAATTGGATGGACTTGACATCAGTGATATGTGGTTCCAATGAGATGGCGCCACATGCCACGCAGCTGGTCAAACAATTGATTTATTGGAGAGGAAGTTCGGTAATCGTGTAATTTCTAAAAATGGTCCGGTCGAATGGCCGGTATGTGTGGAAGAGTGGTGGAAAATTGGCTCCAAAGAATCGATCGCTGCAATCATGCTCGCGGTGGTCATATGAACGAGATCGAATTCCATATTTAAATTTAACATATGTACTGCATCTAGAATAAATTTTAGCCCAATATCTCAATAATTCTGTGTTTTATTTAAATGCAAAATTGTTATGTCCTTATTGAAAAACCATGTATAATGAGATATCCAACATGCAGTCCCCTCTCCTACCCCCATTAAAACCCGGCAATTTTTTCATCGTGTCAGTGAATACGTGAACAAAAGAAAAATAATGTCATCTCTCTCTCTGCTTAATTAATATTCCAATAGAAGAGTTCTGCTTTTTTTTTAAAAAAAAAAAAACAATAAGTTTTGGTTGTGGAGAGTATAGCCATAGTATGATGTCGAAAAATATGGTACAGTTACACCCTTACGCCTCTTTATTTTAAAACTGTTTCCGTATGTACAAATTTGTGCGAAGTTATACGAACTTTCAATATTGGAACAGATCTTCTTAGCTCTCACTTTTGTGTGTCGCCTAAGGTGTGACCTGCATGATAATACAAATTTGTATTTGTCACCTTATTTCCCCGTGACATGATCATAGAAATAACGGTGATTGTCATGGAACAAAAGAATAAATTATTCAGCCTAAAAATATCGACTGCGACGATTCGGTATCGCGCTTGCGCACGTAGTCTGCCTCATACGATAGACAACTTGAGGAATAAGGTAAATATATGCATAGTATTCACGTGGTGAACAAATGCACGATGTATTCATTGTGGAACTTAAGTGAAATGTAAATGTACCTACCTATTGAAGGTCATCTCGCTCTATTTGCGCAAATTCAATTTAGGGCCCTATTATCATTCGCTAGTCGAACCAAAAATCTGCCGAAAGTAACTATTTGCTATTATGATTTGCGAGCTGCTTAAAGATTCGACATCAAGCGGATATTTTTTAGGAAAGCAACAATTAGGAAGAGTTTCTTACATTGCCATGGATTTGGCATTAAAAAAAAGTAATACCGTCACGTTAAAGCCTTCTCATGTCAGCATTGACTGATCAATATTGTTTGCGTCCTTATCTCCGTTTTTTTTTTTGTAAAGTTTGAGTAGCTAAAGCCCCCATTCACATGTAATAGCAACCAAGTTATGGCGGAAAGAAGAAACAATATGTAACTATAATCGATGACTTCAAAACAATTATACTCATAGTCTTGTCACCCGAAAATAAGGTGACAGATAAAAATTTGTATTCTAGTTACTAAATTCAAGTGACCCCTTTAGCGACTATGCTAACGTGTAACAAGTTATTCATCAAAATTCGCAAATTCGACGGATTTTCGTTATCTTGGACATAACATACATATAATTGTGGGTTGAACGCTTTTAATAGACCGCTATATTTATGTTTTCCAATTGTCCACTCCCGGGTCAATACACTCATAATAATTAGGCAGACGCTACGACACGACTACCCTAACATCGATGGAGAAAGGAAACAGGTGTAATAGCAGTGTCTATACCAACATGTACACAAGTATAAACACCAGCAATGCATACTTACAGTGGAAATTTTGTGAGAGTTGAAGCAGACGAAGCAAATATGGTTTTCAAACTAAACGAGGCAAAGATGCAGGACACAGAACACCTACTACTCGTGCAGAACATCGCGGTAGACAGTTCCTCGTATAAATTCGCGACT
This sequence comes from Pocota personata, assembly GCA_963082735.1. NCBI lineage: Eukaryota > Metazoa > Arthropoda > Insecta > Diptera > Syrphidae > Pocota > Pocota personata. The sequence continues at coordinate 16,652,147 of OY720431.1, forward strand.
TGTACTTAAAGACTTGCACTTAGCACAAAGATTAAAAGAAAATTCACCCTTACCAACCGGCGTTGGTAGCTTCCCCCTAGGAAGGTAATTGACACACTGTTGATTCTCGCAATGTCCTGCTCCAAGGCGCAGAATCAATGATTCTGTCAAAAAAGAAATTCGATGAAAGTGCATTTGCGGAAAACTTCTTTTCACCCTTGTAAAGGCTTTAAGGTTAAATGGTCATCTCTCTCGCCAATGGTACTGGACAAACTAACCCTTAAGCTTTTAAAAATAAAAGAAAACAAAAGTACATATCCCAGATATAAAATAATTCTTTATATAAAAATTAAAATAATTCTTTATAACAATACTAAAACTATTAAATATTTCAACAAAAACAAATAATTTACACTTTTAATTTAGACACTGCATTCTGCAGCACTTGAAACTCTGAGCTTATTACACGCATTAGGTTCGAAATTTGTGGTCTTGAGTCCAAAACTTCAACACTTTGGGTATAAGGATTGTAACGCACACCGAATGGGCGGGGAATTGAATTGGCAAATTTGCTAAAATAAAAACGAACAAATTTATTAAAATTACAATTAAAACTAAGGGATGAGTCTTACGTTGTTTTTTCTTTGGCACATTCGAAACTATCTGCTACATAATACAGCTCCTGGAATTTGGTTATTGGATATTTTGTAACACCTGTAACAGCAGGATCAAAGTCCTTTAGTTGAGGCTTTTCAGTTAAACAATATTCCAACTCAGCGTAGGACGATAGAAGGCCAGCACCATAAGCTTTGATTTCATTCTCTTGCCTACACAAACCATATTCAACTGTGAACCAGAAGATCTACAAAAGGCATACATATTTAGAATTGAAAGGTTTTGAGATGGTCTATTTATTACCGTTGCTAGTTTTTCAATATAATCATCGGGAGCACCTAAGGAAGCCAAACCAATCTCCTGACTGAACTGTGCAAATGCTGGATCAGCAAAAAGAGGCGCATGTCCTAGGAGCTCATGGCAAACATCTGGCTCTGGAGTGTACATTGGTTTGCTGGGATGGCGGATGTATTGGGTTGAGTGGAATACACGGAATGCCAAACCAGCAAGGAAATCTCTAGACGACAATAAACCAGCTACTGGCCTCAGGGTAAAACCAGTGCAATCTAAAAGACATTCGATTAGGTCAGACAATTTGACCAAGTTAGAGGTGGTTGACTTACCCTTTAAAAAGTTCGATACGTCTTCCAGTTGAGGGATGTTATCGTCCCTGTACCCACAATTGTCAACTAACAGTGGGAACACATGATTATATTCCCTGCATGCGTGCGTCTTATACAGCTTGGTGAGATTTCTAAATATCACACCCCAAGTTTCAACCTCTTCCTTGGTGTAGTCGACTTTTGGTAATGGCTCTCCATGTTTGTAGTTGTAGGCAATGTCAGCAAAATATTTCCTAAAAAATCAATGATTAAATGCGTGAAGAGCAAATGATTGAAATAGACAACTAACCTCCTATTACGGTAGACAGGATCGGTAAATCCTGGATGATCGGCATCTAGCTCAGATCCATAGGACAAAATTTGATTAGCAAAACGATCCAAGTCACGAATTCTTCTAGGGAACCATGGTACAGCTGATGTATTATCCTTGTAATCTCTGGAGATTACATTGAAATAACTGCAGGTATCACGTAGATCTTCAATAGCTTTTCCCAAAGAACCAACTCGTCCGTCACATTCAACGAAGAACTCATAACCTGGCACACGCGTTGAAGACCTCGATTCAATGTGCAACAAGTTGACGTTGTGATTCTTGAATATTTTCAAAATCTGTGCCAATGCACCACTGGCTTCGGTTTTGGGCGAGAAAAGAAGGCACGTATTACGAGCTTCTTGAGCGTCAATGCCTTCAGCTATGTAGGATGAACCTTCAACGCGAGTGGGCTGGAAAGAAAAGAAGTAGGTTAAGGTTTTTGTTAGTTAAGTAAGAAATAAATATTTGTGGAGTAGATCTAGGGGCGACAAGCACCTTGAGAAACTAACATCTGGTAGTTAGCCCTTTTGGGTGGTAGTCCCAGTTTTGAAAAAAACTATCGAAGCTCGGTTATCTTCGCCTTAGGCTCATACGCTCTAGGTTCAATGAAGGATATGCCAGAGAAATTCCAGAGAGAATAATTATCAATTTTCTATTCTCATGGATTAGAATACCCTTGAACTCTTCGAACAGAACATTTTTCCATTTATATACGTTCCTTTTTCCTGTAAATAGTGTTTGAAGACCAAGATTCAGTAGCGAACTGTGCGAAATTCGCAGCGACATGGACTTGAAGACTGCCTTCAAGTGGGTATTCTCTCCCCACTGATACGGTCTACTAATACACAACCTCATTGGTTCAAGTTCAATAATTAAGGATTCATAACCTAAGGTTGTTATTATGTTAATACCTCTGCAGTTTTGAATTATCCAAGATCTAAGAACGGTGCAAAACAGAACCTTGATTTATTTACTCAGCAGTTTTTATTTTCTTAATTTACAACACAAATTTACTCGTACGTTATTAGTGAAACGATTTAAAGATCAATCCGTTCAATTATAAAACTTCTAGGTCAGGGTATCGCATGGTAATAGCACATTGCTCCCAAGTTTGCCCTTTACTTTAGGTTAAATAAGTTTCTGTTATCAGTTTCGTTGTTTTATATGAACTCAGTCAGTAGTGATTTTTCTATAAAACTGCTGATTAATAGAAATTGTAAAAAATTGATATGCAATAAACAAACAAGTATGGCAAACTGTTAACACAAATTTCAAACAATTTTATTTTATTTTTTTGTCTAGAGATAATGGTTAACAAAATGATGTTTGTATAGAATAATTTGCGTTGCATGCTAATTAAAGTTCTAGTCTAGATCTAGAGGTTAAATTTCCGGAAACAAAGAACGATTAGCTATGACCTTTGATATTTTTTTTTTTTTTTTTAGTTTATGGTCTTTGGTTTGAAAATTTTTAGTTCAATCATTTGCAATAATTTGAAAATATTAACTCATTTTATTTTCTAAATTCTCCCTGAAGCGGTACAGCTGCCTTAATATAGGGCTTTCGTAGAAAGTTAGTCCGAACTATCCAATAATTTGTTTTTAGTAATGAAATCGGATAAGTTTATCAAATCAGCCTTCTGTGTACATTCCTGTATCACTTAACAAAAACGTGTATTTGAGGTTCGAATGTTATCATTAGATTGGTCTGAGGCCGAGAGTAAACCTATATATGTATATACGTCGCAGAATTATGATGCGGGCTTGCTTCCAGGAGGTCTGGTATGTGATTCTTGGGTCATACACAAGGTTCGCGTAATAGAAAAAAAAAATGTTTGTTTGCCATATCGCCTTTTATGAGATGCATAGGTATTTTGCTAAAATCGTCTTCATTTGGCTCTATCTTCACGCATACTCATATTGATTTTAATGATATTTTTAATTGAATAACAGTTGCTAGTCTTCTAGTATAGAGTAATATGGAGATATTGGGATACCAGGTTCCTTACAATTTGAAAATAATAACATCATTTTGTGTCAAATAAATCGTCATCAAGCGGAATTTTGAACTCCATGAAATGTGAATTAAAAATGCTAAAGATTTTGTAGGGTCATAAAGGGTTATTCATTTCGAGGTTGAGATTTCACATCGCTGCCATATGGCATCTGTCAAATCCATCTGTCATCCATAGTAACAGGTAAATAGTACTTATCTTACCATTTTAAAAATATGGATTGATTAACCACAGCTCAACGCATTCAAATTGCGCAGAACATACGCCGATTGGGTGCTGTAAAAACAACAAGCTCAAGCGACTACGTAAACAAACAAAATTGCAGAATTTTTTGGCCTGATACTTTAATACTTATTTTATTTATATTAACGTCCAAAAGCACGAAATGAACAACCCTGTATTACAGAAGTTTGAACAGTTTATTAAAAGGCACTTAAAGCAAAATGGCGGCCATTTTTATTAAGTGTCCCATCTTTGATACAAGCGACGAAGGTATTAATGCGCAACAAGATTTGGCGAGAATATGTTCAATACAATCGCGATTGACAGGTATCATGAGCAATTAATAGTCAATTAATTAAGAAGATTTAAGCTGCATTTTAAGATTATAAATTAGAAGTATGCAAGAAGTACCGAGTCATAGCTCGACTTGAAATATACCCACAGAAAATGGCATCTAACGAACCTTTAAACGTCAATACCTTTCAAAATCTATATTAATCAAGATTTAAAGGGCATACATCGTGTTCCACAGTGTTAATTAAATAATGTAGGGAAATATTTGATGACACAGAAATTAAGCTTGTAACACAAAACAAAACCAAATACTAGCACTTTTGGCGATAAAATTTATTCAAAATGGCCACTCATTGATCGTAGTAATTGTCCGCTGCACGGATAAGTTTGAGCTTCAAGGACTCAATATTTGGGTATCGAGTAGAACAAGGCATTGCCTCTAAAATAGACCATAGCTTATAATCCAAAGGATTGAGGTTTGGACTGCCTGACGGCCAATCGTCTGCTACTATGAAGTCCGACACATTGTTTTGGAGTTACCCATGTTTTGTTTTTGCCTTATGAGCTGGAGCGTTCTTCTTCTTCTTCTTCTTTTCCTTACGGCGAAGTTATGATCCGGAGTAGAAGTCAAATAGTCCGCCTGTGGGGTTTGCTGAACGAGCTGGAGCGTTCAACTCCATCAGTTCTGATGCATCTTTGGATGACCGGGCACAGACTCTGTCACTTTGCTTATTGAACGATTCCTCAATAGTAAACATGTTTTTGCGCGTACCGGCGGCGTGTGCATTAATTGGGTTGTGAGTAAGTGGCCAGTGTGGCTTTTATATGCGTTGGGTCTCAAATCTTGTTTGATAATGCGAGACATGAATTTCTGCGATATCTTCATAGCTCGCGTGGCAAGATTTTATGCTTTCGCAGCGGTTTCCAAATAATCCTGTCTTCAACAGCTTTGATCACCTGTGGAGTTCTGACAGTGCGAGGACATCCGGATCTTTGGTGGTCAGTTACTGCACCAGAGTTCTCAAACAATTTAACAGTAAGATACACAAATTTCCAGGTAATTCCAAGCGGTTACAATATCGCCTCTTCCAATTACACTTGTAAAGGCCAATTACCACAACACTGCTTTCACGATTTTTGTGTAAATCTTTTTGCGCGTTAATTTAGTATAAATGTCACTTATTGAATACGTGTCAATATAGAATGGATGTGTTCAATACTAGTTTCACGATGAGTGCGTTTAAACGTGTACCAGTATTTATGACATAACTAAGTTATACATAAAGAATGTGCCGTCCACATAGTCCATGAATCGCAGTATATTGTAAGCTTGGGGCAGTGAAGTAGTAGATTTCTAAATTTGCCGGAAATCCCAGTAGATCTACATACAGTAATTGTAGTAAAGTTCACTCTCTGGTCATATACGAGTAATACAATAAAAAAAAAAAACAAAAACAAATAAAGGTTTACTTTTTGAAATGACTAGAGAAGAATTTTGAGAATACTTTAGAGATCTTACGAATACAAGCAAATGTTCAGCTAAATACGACAAGATCAGAGTCTGCACCAGCGTTCCAGGATAATTTTTTTTGTGGCACTGCGTAAAAGTTAGGGCTTCATTGTTAAATAGGAAAAAAAGAAAATTAATTCAGAAAGTGGGTCTCTCAATTTTGTCTGTCTGTCGTCCTATATTTATGAGCACTGGACTGTAGCCTAAATGGCTGATCGGATTTATTTTAAACTTCGTATCTGGGGTCTGAGGGGTCGCAATTCGAAGCAAAATCGGAATTTTCATTCGAACCCCAAAATTAACAGTACTTTACTAATGGACGAAAAAATAAATTTTCTCAAAAACAGCTCTACCGATTTTTTTTTTTTTTGATTTGTGGTAGACATATGCACCAGGGGGGCACCAGGTTTCGGCAAAAAATGGGTATAACGGAACTTTATTTATTGTCTGGTTTCTGAAAATTGGCTATTATTCGGCAAAGACTCAATCAGTTTTGAGCGAAAACAATATTTAAGTAATATTTGACTTAAGGAAGATCATGGCAAAGAAAAAAAAAACATACAGAAGTGTTATAAGCTTTCTAGAATCTGAAGCAGTACAAGTGTACACATTTTTGAAATCCACTCGCAGACATGGTCAATGTCGTTCTTCTCACTGTTTTTGCTAAAAACTGAAAAATATAAAAAATATTGTCCTATAGATTGAGTAGACATCTGCGATGCACACACATTTCCCAAACACAATGCAATAAATGGCCCAATTGGGCACTTCAGCATAAGGCTGGTCTATACTCCAAGGTTTTGATAGAAACCCAAGAAATAACAATAGGAAGGTTTCAACCAAACAACGGAAAGGACTAATTTAAGCTGGAAACGCAGAGTCTGTTTAGATTGGGAAAAATAGAAAAACAAATTTATTCACAAAACTATATTTGGTAGGAATAAATAGGTATCTAAAAAGTTCCCACCTGTTAGGTAAGTACTTTATCATTTCTGGGCTTTATCCTACGAAAAAACTGCGAATTTCGGCCTTCCGTCGATCACTAGTTAGATTTGTTGTCCAACATCTACAGAAGCTTAGCAAACAGTTGGACTGATTTTCGTCTGTTGCACTCAAACATGCAGTGATGATCCATGTCACTAGAGAGCAGCAGATTTTAAGAAATATGTTTCCGATGTTCTGGTCGAAAAAACTACGCAAGACTATCGAAGAGGAGTTTTGGCTATGCGTATTGCTTCCGCCTAACTGTGAGTAAGCTTCCATAATTTAAAGGTCGAACAGATTTGAATTTACATTAAAAGATTGAGTAAGGATTTTAGTTATTAGCTTAGGAGCTTTGGCGTGTAAGCTAAGCTTATCTTAAATTTAGGGAAAATTGAGAGAAAAGAAGTGCGAAAGTTTAAAAAAGAGGGAAAAGCAGAAAAAACAACATTTTGCCCTAACGAGTTCCATAACTTTTGTTTTAAATCCACTTAATAATTTCAATTCTCTAACTAGACAATGCACTACACTCGATACCACTATAAACAAATAAACTCGTATCACAAACTAAAAATCCACTTAAAGGACTTACCTTCTCGAACGATGTTTGCCTATCGTACATCATTTTGATTTAAGCTTCTCTCTATTTGTTTATATCCAACAGTTCTGATAAACGTATTTCACTAAACGTATTTCACTAACAATATAAAATAAAATCCACAATAATACGTATGTATACTAAAACGCGCAGCAGCAACAATGCTTTTTTAACACTAGACTATAAATCAAACACTAAAAGAATCAAGCGAGACTACTGGTACTTAAATAGATTCGGCCAAAAAACCGAACTCGAAACTCTCTGAGATAATCGTTCCCCCTTAGGTTATCGGGGTGAGTTATCGCCAATCCTGTTGAATGAGTGAGTGAGTGAGTGGCAACACCAGTAGCAAGACAGCAATTCAATAATTCAAGTGTTGAGGCCTTCTCTTTGAAATTGTTATTACATTTTAAATTACAAAAAAGAGGAAAGGAAAAAAAATTAACATGTTTTTGCCTCCATCCGAAGCCACGCTCTCCACATAAAATGACGTCTTTTTTGTGCATTATTACTGTCAATGCTTGTATCATATTATAATTGTAAATATTGACCACAATAATATTTTAATTGTGCTCACGTGTTTGGAGTTTCTTTATTCTTATGTAGTAATTTGAATATTGCAATCACAAAGTGCAATTGCAATAACGATAGTTAAAGCATTCATTGGGATACTTATTTCGAAAACCTGATAGCGGAAAAGATTTAATTGGTTGGCTGACAACGGGTTTAACGACACGATACATATTATGAGATTGAGTGTACTTGTTGACTAAAAAGGTAGGAAACCAGTCAGAATAAGGAATTCATTTGGAATAAGATTAATTATGCTTATTAGGTGACCCAGTCCAGTAACAAATTTTTAATCATAAATGCGACATAAGTTAATATTTAACTTCAAATAATCGAAAAAGTTTCTTCAAAATTCCCATAGTTATTCCTTCCATCATCCGACATTGGAATTTCCTTCTAAGTTTACTAATTAAAATATAGTCATACTGAGAATTTTGATTTACAAGCGTAAAATAAAAACCCCTCATGATTATTGTATTTTCCAGAATTTGATTCAATTTAATGACGCAATATAGAGTTCAATTGAGTATTGTCAATAGGACTCAAGGCTGACTTGACAGTGTTATGGACAAGATATGTACCTATACCTATACACTTTTCTTTGCGACTTTCATATTGACAGAGACAAATGAAGACTTTCCCCATATTAAGCCTGATAAGCATGGTTTTATGTATCTTTCAGATTCCCATATGCATGTGACATTATATGCTCAAAAACGGTACAATTTGTTGCCCTATATTGAACAGGCTTGATGGTATCACACTAAGCCCGATGATCTCGCGATCCGAGCTTGAATCCAACATACACCACTCTTAGGTTCATCCAGCATGGCCCCTAAAAGAGGTTTTTTTTTTTCAATCAACAAATATCCCGTGTTGACAACTTTTGACGTACTTTACTAAGAAAATCACTTTCGAAAATCCCGCTCTATTGTGCAATTTTTAGTTTGCTCAATTTCTAACTCAATTAAGAGGTAAACGCAATTAAGCGAGGCCTATTATCGGGAGATTACTGTATTTAAAAACGGGCCCCACCGAAAGGGTTTAGGGGAGAATAAAGGATTTTGACGGAAAGGATTTGGCGAATTTATGATTTCAACCACTCCGAACCTGAAGAAAGAGACGCTGCTTTAATGGCTTGATGTTCATTTTCAAGTGACATCTGCTTGCCTTGTCAATATTGGACATTTGGTTACGAAGGGTACAAATGTCACGTTCTGCACAGAATAAGGTTGTCTGAGGAATTTGAGATCCAAAGTGGGATAAGACAAGGCTGCATTCTTTCACCAATACTATTCCTATTGGTGATTAGCGATGTGCATCGTGCAGCTTTGTCGACGGGAAACGGAGGAATTCGATGGACTCTCACATCCCAACTTAAACATCTCGACTACGCTGACGACGTATGCTTACTCTCTCATTGAATTATGGACCTCCACCAAATGACAGCAGATGTGGAGTGGGAGGCTGGCGTCGTCGGGCTGAAAATTAATACCGCAAAAACTAAAATTATCAGACTTGGAACGAACTCATCGTCGAGGCCCTAGGACCCACAAGGGGATATAGGACATAAGTATGTAAGTAACGACAATAACAACAAAACAAAATTGCTTCCCAGTTATTTGGACGCCACCCTTAGAGTTTACTGAAACTTAATACCACCTGAGTTTTAAACCCACTATAAAAATCTTTCTTTCTCTCTCTCACACTTTTTACAAAACGCCCGCGCACTGAAATAATTTAAGGGTATTCATATCCCCTTTGGCGAGCGCAAGTTATAAAGAAAATTAACCATGGTTATCCGTCTGGACCTGTATTTTGTCAGTTTTTGTATCTTGAATTTTGAGTTAGGTAGACGAAATTTCGTAAAAAACCTTTTTGAATTCCGAAGAAGTATAAATGTTTTTTTTGATTTTTTTTTGCAACAAATGGTGACTGCCATGCCCTCTTTATTTTAAGGAAAAGTCGTAACAATAGTTTTTCAGATAACATCCTTAAATATCCTGTGAATAGAAATCATTGTGTATTAACATCTTTACTGCGCGACGCCCACTTTATTAGAAACGGGTTAGAAAAATAGGCTATCATACGATTCGTTCTAAACGGATTTAGAGTTTTCTGTTCGTTTTCCATTGTTTTGTAGAAGTTCATCCTCAGGGGCATTCCTTTAAAAGCTCTGGATATCATTGGTAAATTGTAAATGCGACACGAACACTGCCGTATTTGTATTTCAGGAAGTAAGGGTATCGGGGTATCGTTGGAAGGTCTCGACTGCAGCTTTAGTAGGCTTTCTGAGACTAGCAATCCACACTCAATTTGAATGATACCCCTGTATTTTGAGACTTACAAAAGTCGATTAATCTACTAAACTATCGGTCGACTAAAGATCACATGTTAGAGAATGGCGTTCAAAAGTGCTTTGATCGGTTCTGAGATGCGGAGCTATTATAAATTTTGCCCAAATAGGGGTCACTTATTCCGCAATTTAAAAAACACTGCGATGTCTAATGAAAAGGCTTTTCTCAATGCTGGTATGAATTTACTTATTAAGACCTAAAGGCTATATTTACTCAATATTTATGACAAATGGAGATATGAGTGATAGAGGGCTTCATCTACGTCAACACAAAATACAAAAAGTATTATTTGTCAACAAGTTCGTTGACTAGAGATAAGTACAACGGAGGAAACGCGAAGGCTCAGATCACTAACCTTAAGAAAATGACGTCGATTGACCAGAAGCAGAGAAAACAACGATGGATAGTTAAACAAAATATGCACAGAAATTTATTTGTAATGCCGACGTATTCGATGTTATTGAACGGAATGCTATCTAATCTGATGAGTTAAGTCTTGCTATACTCAGTCGAAGCCTTATATTTAGCAAAATTGTTACTTGGTTCTAAAGGGTGGTTAAGTTTCAAGGGCCGATGTTAATTTTGAATAAAACACAAATTATTTAGGAAATTACTGTCATTTCTTTTTATTATGATAATATTGGTATGGTTCAATTATGTATGGAACAAAATATCGGCCAAATGGCCGCCGCGACCTCGGCGGCACACCTCCATCCGATGGTCCAAATTTTTTATAATGGAAAAACTAAAAAAAGGGGGCTTCTCAATTCAGTCTGTCTTTGTGTATGTATGACCGCCTGTAGCATTAACGACTGGACTAATTTTCCTCGGACTTTATATCTGGAGTCAATGGGTTCACAGTTTGAGGCGTATTCGCAATTCTAACCCCAAAATATACTAGTTGCTAATTTTTAACTGAAATGGAGTATGGGCGAACTGCGAACAAACCATTTTTAGTATATTTAGAGGCACATAATTAACAACTTTACTCTTCCAAAAGAACAGATCTTAATTTATCTATCGATTAATAGGAAAAAAGTTAAATTTTAATTAGTTTCTGCGAAGAAATTAACAATTCGCTGATTTTTCCGCGAATACTTCTTGCGAACTGTCAAATTTTATTCACATTCCACAGATGTGGAACGCAATCCACATTCGCGCGATCAAAACATTCGCAAAAGTTTAGCCTCACAATTTTTTTGTTTTGTTCATGACGGTGCGGCTAGGAAATAAAAGTTGCTGTGTCAATGTCAAATGTCAAAATTTGCGAATATTCGCTCTTTCGTATTCGCAGATCGCTGAGCTGTGAATGAATTTTAAAAGATGACATTTTAGAATTCCTAGTTGTATTTTTGTTATCTCCAGTATAAATAACAAATTTCTAAAGTTTTCTTACATTTTTTTAATAAAAAGAACAAATTGTTGCAGTGTACTACAAATGCAGTATGCATTGTGTAATCAAATATACATAAATGCGTCAAATTGAACCGGATCAACAAGTTTCGCCATCACTTAACAACAAATAATTCTGTTAAGAAATACTGTAGCACATAAACAAATTAAGTATTAAATAACGACGATGTGATATGAGAATTGAATGATGCAAAGATGTTATAGTTTTACAAATAATTTAAATGCTTTCAATAAGTATAAAGAAATATTAATACGAATTGGGAGAATTAGTTTGAACTTTAACCGGGACATAGAAATTGAGTAACCTTTTTTTGTCCCATTACTGAGTTCTTTTAGTAATTCAATATATTATCATCTTTCCCAATCGGTTTTGCAATAACTACGGTGGAATAAATAAATCATAATATGCAATTAAAATAGTTTGGTAGCATACTAAAATCGGCTTAATATGCATTCTGATAAGGTAAAAGCCTTGTGTGAGACTTTATACTAAATGGAGATTAATATAAGAAATGCACAAGGAAGCTACATTTTCGCCTAAGTCTCTATCCGTTTTAGTTACTCTTTAAGTCTTTTGTTTACTTTTCAATTGTTTTAAATCGTTCTGTACTATCTTTCGTAATAAATATACATACTAAAATAGATGCACTTAAAATGACTGACAGGTTTAATAGCAGGCCATCCGGAGCTATCTCTCTTTCTTTTTATGGCTATAAATTTAGAATGCTCCACCTCTATAGCACTACAGTAGGTACATATGTATCTTTTGTAGAAATTACACAAGAATTTCGCAATAATTTCATAAGAAATCAATAAAGATGACAGTGTAAATCATTGTCCTCAATTTTTAAGAGCTCTGAACTGACATTACTATTGATAATTTTATACATTGTTGAGTGCATCTGACTTATAGACAAAATGTGGATGGCTATTGACATGAGATAACAGGAAAATTTATATTTTGAGGCGATAAAGTTTTGGAAACTGATATCTTTCATAATGAAAGAGAGAAATAGAAGCAGAAGTTTCCGATCACAAGTGCTTAAAAAATGCAGTTTTGTTTCTTTGTTAAAAAACACATACAGCGACTGCACACCATGCACACCTTCGCTTAGATACGCCAAGGCTACAAGGATTGGCGCAAGTAACTTAAATCAACAATTCGTAAGAGCAAGACCAGCAGTTGCTTGAAGATATATGAATAGGCAAATAGGAAGTGCATACAAAGTAGTTATGGCAAAACATAAAAATCAAAGGGTTCTGTCATTGTTACGGTTTTATTTTCATCATTGCGAGCTACCACACTGCAGTGGATAAATTTCTGTGTTACAAGGACTAGCAATAGTACGAGTATACCCTCACACACCACTATTTTTCATATTCACCACTTTATATAGGTACATCCTCAAGCAGCACCAACTACTCCATTTACTATGTACATCATTCTCTTCGTGATGCACGTCACGCACGTCATCTCCGTCATACTCTTCACGCCTCAAACTCCGCGTAACGCGCTTAAGCCCTCTCATCCACGCGTCATTGGGAGCTCGATCTTTAAAATTGAATAAAAGGAGCTGCATGTGAGGTATTTTTTTTTTTTTTTTTGCTAAGAAGGAATTTCAGAAAAGATTTGAAAATTTCCAAATCCCGCAACACTCAGAATCGATGTTCGGTCTATTGTATTACCAAGCAGAAACCCCTTTTTGGTGGAATGGTTGGAGAAACTTAGATTTTATTCGTTTCTCTTATGCGATCGGGTGGCTCTTGGTTGGTGTTCCCCGTTCGGGGACGAACCTGCACAGGTCGGATCACAAGTAAACACACTACCCACTATACCGTGGCTACATGCATGTGAGGTATGACCGAAATCTTTATTGCTGTGTCATTATATTTTAAAAATAACATCATTCAAATGAATTTTGGATTAAATCGGGGTAGATTTTAGCAATGGCTTGAGTAAGGCGTGTTATCTCTTCATGATCAATTCAATTCAAACCAATTCAATTAAATTCAATCTTTATTCATAACTGCAAAGCCTTAATGGCTTGTCTGCAGAAGACTGTTTACAAAATGTATTCTGAGTTAACTTATTAATACTTTACTTCAATTTAATTAATTTATCTAACTTTTGTATGTATCTAAATTTATATAAAATTGTTTAGCTTTTTTCATTAGTGTTGGTTTTGAAAAATTCTTGAATTCTATTGGAAGCTCGTTAAATACTGTTGAGATTGTAACGTCGTATTTCCTGCAACTGTATTCATTCCAGTATCTTGGGATGGTATATTGATTTTGTTGTCTCCTCCTTGCATTGACGATCTGTTGGGTAGGAATTTTAAATGTGCTGTCATCGTGGAATTGCGATATTACTTCGAGTTTGTGAAGTTGCGATATATTAAGCAGCTTTTTATCGTTGCTGATTTATCGTCTGTTGTATTGTTGTACTAGTTTAGCTCGGTATATAATTTTTTTGTAACTTGGCCCAAAGTAGCATTGCCGTAAAACATCTGCTGTGCAATTATAGCTGAGGTGAAATAGAGCGTATGCACTCTGCATTAACTTCATTGTGATCGCTTTAATGTGGTAACTGCATTTTAGGTTATAATCGACAGTAACTCCTGTAGGTACCTGTATATCGATACGTTTTCGATTGTAGCTGAGCAGCTATCCTCCTTTTGTAGACGACGATGGTCTCCGATTACATGCAAGCTTTAATACTGGTGCATTTTTAAATTTATTTTGTGCTTCAATATGTGTGGTGAACGTTAGCATTTATTATAAGACCGTGAACCATGTTATAAATACGTCAAATTCTTGTTGCATTATTGTCTCTGCAATCTCAACATTTGAGAGGCTTACTACTATTGCACTATTCCTGCATCATTAGCGTATGCATAGCCCGTGCTTTGTTTAAGTACTGAAAGTAAGTCATTGGTGTATATAATAAAGAGAAGAGGACCTAGCTTTGATCCTTGTGGGACTCCATACACAGTTTTCTCTTCCTCGCTATGTTTCCCCATTGTTGCGACATTAAGTTTTCTTACTTTTAAGTAGCTTTCGGACGCCTAAACTTTGACAACCGATAGTGGTTATGTTTGAAATGACAGTGCTGTCATTTTATGACTATTATGTTCTGTCATAGCTGTCATTTAATCATGAAGAACTACACGATTCAACAACGCGTCGAAATCATCTTCAGTGATGAAACACTTTTTTGGTGGTTTGTTGCACCACCAAATGGCGTTATTGAGCGAAAAGTTTTCAGGACGCTTTATTTCGAGAATAGGTCATGTCAACTGGCGTGGCGGCCAGTTGACATGATCGTGCGATTTAACTTAGACATTTTTCTTCGGGTCAACATTAAATCTAAATCTAAATTAACTACTGGCTATTGAACATGAGGCATGTAATCACGAAGGGTGTACAGGATTGCTAGAGTGTATTAAGTTATGAGGTGGTAAATAGAGTACTTTGTACTCCAGTGGTAAATGCGGTATGTGGTGGTGTGTCAGGGTAAAAAAAAGTTATGACCTAGTAAATATTGTTAGTGGTGGACTGAGAGAGTATGTTGGGTTATGAGACTTAAAGAAATAGGAATGATGGCGCGGGTGAAACACTTCGTGACGCTAATGAAGCAGACGACTCGTGTCATTATGGTATGTTAGTGGGCCTGCAAAAGGTTGTAAGGAAGTTAATACTGGTTATTTTATGGCATTTTGTTGAGATTTTATTAGTTTTTCGCCGCTTTCCGAACTCCTCTGGACGTTAGCATCATTGATACACTTTTTTCACTCTATACCATCTATCTATCTATCTGTCATACAGATTTTTGGCATTAATCTACGGAAAATGTTGTATAATTTATCTTAGAAATTATGTTGACCTATAACTTATCTTAGGAAAGGAATCGCATGCACTTCTGAGTGTGCTCCGTGATTCCCTTAGACCTAGCGCACATTTACGCAACGGAGTGGCATGTGATCTGACTGCTACGTGGCAGTGCTATGAAACAGACACGCATTCCAATGTAAAAACATGTCATTCATTCCACTCCAATATGCGTTGACTGATATCTCTACAGTGGTTCTAATGCATATAAGATGTTACACTGGATGCAATTGCAATGTCACGCTACTCTGGTGTGGTCTGTTTCATTCCACAACCAGGCCGCTGTCATATCACTCTCACGTCGCTTTGGTGTGCGTTGGGTCTTACTCGTAGATGAAGTGACGCGACATAGCATATTTTTACATTCGTTTGTGTATTTGAGTTTGAATTATGATGTTGCCACTTGCTATTTTGTAAATTAACGCCTAACGGCAGATATCACTTATGTGAGGCTATTAGTATTCTTTTATTTCAAAGTTTCATGTCACACCATTTAGAAAACAAATTCGTGGGTAATCAGGCAAAAGATTAATAAAACATTAATGTTGTTTTTTTTTCCATCTATTTTCTATTTTCGCTTATTTTGCTGTAAACAACAGAATTTGCGATGAACTTTTTTTCTCCAACTCTATCATCTACGAATCAAAAAGTAGTATATTTCCATACATCTTCTTTATTATAAAATATTATCAACCTGTCGACTGTTTACATCACTAATTACGTTGTTACCGTATAAAAAAAAACATCGATTTAACGTGAAGTTATAATTGAAATAACACTACGCAAAAGTGTGGCTTCATTATAATCTTTTTTTACAAATTTAATTTAATGAGATGAATAGATAAGCCAAAGCATTTGAATTGACTTAAAAACTTCTAAAAGGCGTCCATCTGTGGGTAATTAATCTCCTCCTCATATATTGTCGCACTGGATTAATTCGAACGTTTTTAATGATACAACCGGGCGGGAGATTTATCTGCAAATAAACAAAAATATTTCATTATGTGTGCATACAATCTGCAATTAAATTGAAAAAAAAAGATGCAAATTCGTTCTCGTTCTCAAGCATAGAGTTTGTATAAACTAAACATGGGGAACAACACCACGTTTTCTTATCAATTCATTTGTGTTAGTAAAGGTTAAAATAACACTAAGTTCTTTGAGATATTTTAAATACGTGCGTACTCTACTCACCCGTTATGACACACCCTCCCGCAGAGAATATTCCATTCAAAAAAATTAATCGTTGTCTTTTGTTATCAGTTCGAAATACAAAATGTTTCCATTCTCTAATGTACAGAGTTTTTGGGTTTTTTTTTTGTATACATTTCGGTCATTTGTTAATAATAGAAACTGTGGCAAGTTTCTGAATATTTAACTGATTAGACTTTAAGACTTGGGCGACCGTATGAAGTAAATAAGAATCGAAGTGGTTGCGTGCAAGATATCACATTCTTTAAGAAAGAATGATCAGTCTTCGACCAGTCCAAGTTGGTTGGACTCCGAAAACTCTGCATTTTTCAAATCAAGTATCATATCTAGTGGAGGAATAAGTGGACTGAGTCACGATTTCAGCGCTATTTGATACGAGTTGAAACTGAGAAATACGTATCCGAACAGACATGTGCCCAAAGTAGTGCCCTCGCACAGTCGTTATCTTCGTTTAACACGTAAGGTTTGTTTTTGCTGTCAAACACTTACTATCGATATCTCTATAAAACACGCCTTATGATTGCTGAGAATTTTTGTGAGCAAAACAGTTCAATGAATTTTACCTATGACTAGAAGAAATTGCAGTATAACCGAAGAAATTCTTTAGATCTAGATCTTAAGCTTTATGGTCAGGAGAATTTTAAGCTCGATGAAACGGAGTTATCAGGAGAAAAAATGGCGTCCTTTCCAAAAAGTAAACTTTCAAATATGTTTAGTTTATCCGCCAACTCTTCCAATTCTCCCAAGAAAGAGTTCGCAATGAGTTTCCAATGACTTTGTTTTAAACGCAATGAGTTTCCAATGACTTTATTTAAAACGCTGTCATTGGCAATAGGGTGGCCATGGTGTAGTGGTAACAACATCGCTTGTCACCCTGCAGGTTCAAGGTTCGAATCCTGATGTCAGGAATCTATTTATTTCGCATGAAATAAATAAATAAGTCGATCAATTGCGAAAGCTTATGTCAACTCTACTGCGAAGATATAACACTGACAGTAGGGTGGTCATATGGCTAAAATGCAACTTGATCGTGATGATGACATCAGGAGGACGGAAAAAAATACTGTGAATCATAAGCAACGTCAATAACAGCGAAACAAAAAAATACTCCCCAGTTATCTGGACGCCACCCTTGGAGTTCACTGAAACTTAATGCCACCTGAGTTTCAAACCAACTACACCAATCTGTTTTTCTCTCTGTCTCTTCCCCTTTTCACAAAAACGGCCGTGTCCTAAAATTAATATTCATATTCCCTTTAACACGTGCAAATTATAAAAAAAGAGAAGTAAAAGGCTTCATTCAATACTTTAGATACAAGTACAAGTACTTTCCTAGAGGGTGGCATTATCACCCTTTTGATGCTGAAGATTTAAAAAAAAAAATGTCGTTGTATGTTTTCATCTTTTTTGAGTCATAAAGCTTCTGTATTTCAGTAGGTTTGAATATTTTCTCAGCAGTTTTCAGCTCTAAATAGACACGACCTCATCAGCGAAGTTCGAGGAGTATCTAGACAACTTTTCGAGTGTCAGCAGTGACTAAGTCGAAAGGTGGATTGACCACACTTTTTTTTGTTATAACCTTCTCTCAGAATAGGTGAACCTACTCGTAGAATGTTGTGATATCGCCCCGAGCTGCATATAGTACCGAACAAGCCTCGAAACGTAATCACGACTACTTCATGGGGCCGACAAGGGGGTCGGTCCCTATATATCACCTGTTTTGATATAGTGGTAGGAGAAATTTAGATTTAATTCGTTGCTGTTGCCCGAAGGGACTTGAACCTGCACCGTTCGAATCACAAGCAAACACACTACTCACTACACCATGGCCACAGTGTAAGGTATTGTCTCTGCCCGGAGAAATGTCGGGAATTGATTTGTTTAAAATCTGGGAACTGACCCTGTGAATGCTTGGATTATGAACTAGCTTTGGGGAAGCAATGCTGAGAGAAGACCTATCTTATTTGCTCGCAATCAAAAGTGAGACCCAATCTCGTCATGCCTTTCTCTCACCCATTTCTGAATCGTAACAAGTCAATATGGATTGGCGAAATAAAATAATGAAAACCAAAACGTTACTGAAGGATGTATTTTTTTTTTTTACTAAGAACATTTTGTCCAGATTTTGTGAGACTCATAAGAAGTATACTCGTAAAAATGAGTATAAGGCTGAAACAGACTACGAGCATACCTGTCACCAGGGTAGTATAGATTTTCATACAAAACCGGCATCCCTAGTGGTCGCGACGAGCAACAAGCCGAACTGCTTTGTGTAGAAATCCATTATACCCTTGGTATAATACCTTAGAGGTATGCTCGCAGCTCGCGCCTCCTTTACGATCTAGTAACGCGAAAAAGTGTTTCTTAAGAATTCTGATTATCAATAGTACTATTCTAAGAGTTTGAGGTGAAATATGAAACTAGAACCCTAGTAGAAACCGCTGAAAATCAAGGGAAATTCTAAATGAGTCTGTGGTAGAGGTATACCAGTACTTACACTGGTTGCTCGATTAAAGCGTGCGTTTCGAGAGTTAGTTTTCTTCTGCATAAAACATTACCAGATGACCCCCGGATCACTGCAGTAACTGACAATGAAAAGCTGCGGCTTGACTTTCAATGAAGACAGTAGAGGCAACACTATCGTCCTATGCAATACAATTCTGGGAATCGCCAACATTATGATTCAGGTTCAAAACAATACCGCGAATCTTTTAACAAGATAAAGACAGATTTGTGTGTATCTGCGAAATCTATTGAGACGAGGATAACTAAGAATGACAAGTGTACATACATATCATTCTGTATTAACGCTAAGAATCAAAGTCCTCGGCTAGTAGTTTTTCGAAGACCCAAGTGACATCTCTAGACTTATTCTACATATTTGTATAGGTTGACATGGGAACTTCTGATCAGGTAAATAACTTATATTGCATTGAAAACGATGAATCGAAATCAGTCAGTTCCAATTTTAATGAGAGTTCACATTCTTTCATGATAATTCGTGATAAGTATAATCGATTTTTTGTTGAATACCTAATTAAGCGTTTAAGTTAAGTATGATTTAATAAATGTTTATCTTCAAAAGCATTTTATAAATTAACATGAACGTATTTACATAATTAAGTGGTACCTGTCGCAATTAAACTTCACTAAAATAAAAGATAAAGTAGAGATAAAAAGCATTTGATAAAAGCATAAACAAACTAAATTCATGATTTGAAGTTGATCGTCCTTCTAGTTTGAATTATCGTCTATGTGCGAGTTGCTATCTTTATATGGTATACTTTTGAAAATAAAGTAACATAGATATGTACGTACATAGGGACATGCTTTTAAAGTGCGGCAGTTAGTTGATTACCAAATGCCTATAAATACTTACTCTGCTTTAAAACTCAAAACATTTAAAATTTAATTTAATTATTTAAAAGACAACGACAAACAATAAAAACAACACAAGACACACAATATAAAAGCCTTTATTAGAAAAAAAAAAAGTATTATTTAAATATGAAGGTGACAACACATTAAATACTATAGGCAAATATTTTGAACACCCAATATGGAATACTTACAGGCTGATTGCCAAAAAGTTTTACTGGCGCCTGTCCATTACAGATGATGTAGGAATCATGGTTGGCCAGAAGTTTTGCACTCCGTTCTTCAACTTGTGGATAGTTGTATAAGTAGGGTAGTGATGGAAGTTGAGGACCTGAAAAATCGAAAATTGAAAAGTTTTCAAAAACCTATAATTAATCTCAGGATCCTTTGTGTATTTAAGAGGTACATGATTTCCAACACTGAATTTAAAGTCAAACTTAACATAAACGCAAGCAACCGATAGAACTTGATCTGAGATGGGTTAATTCTTCTGAACTGATAGTAGCCGACGACCTTGAGAATGTGAGGTTTACTGAACTCTGAAAGGAGGGATGAAGAATGCTCAATTGAAGAATTACTTTTCCGATAATGGAAACCTCAAAACTATTTTCAGAAGTTTCCCTACACGGAAAATGTCCATGAAACCAATCCATTGCGGATTGAATCAAGCCTGGATACTTACTTTGCTTATGGGAGCAGATCAAGGGTTTTCCTAAACGAAACTAAACGAAAATTGGATAGACTCAAACACCGAAACTCCAAATTCACAACAAATCTACATCGAAGAAGGGCTATTTATCAATTACCGCTTAAGTTAACTAGTAACAAAACAAACTGGGACGTTTTCAGAAAAGACTGCAAGGAAAATATTGCTCTAAATGTGCCGCTAAAGACACCACTTGAAATAGAAGACGAAATTGACAAGCTCGTGGAAGCCATTCAGTGCGCAGCATGGAAAAATACCCCTTTTCGAAAAACAGCAATACGGAACAGCAAAGTCAAATACCAGCCTGATATCGAAGACCTCATACGTGAAAAGAGAAGAGCGCGCAAGAGATGTCAACAATCCCGCCCGCCACCGCATAAAACTTATCTTAACCACCTTTGCAACAAGCTAAAAAATGTGCTGCAGAACTTAAGAAATCGCGAGACTTCTACTTACCTCGAGAGCTTGACCGCTGATAAGTGTTCAAACTACTCTCTATGGAAAGCCTTAAAGTCCATAAGGAAACCCGTAATGCACTCGCCACCAATAAGAAAAGCTAACGGCGAATGGGCAAAAGGAGACAAAGATAAAGTGGAATTATTTGCCGAACATTTAGAGGAAACGTTCAAGCCATTCGATGGACAACCATTGATCGAAGATCCGAATGCAAATACGGCACCCGACAACTTTAAATTAAAAACTGTATCCCAGTCTGAACTTCGAATGACAATAAGAAAACTGAAAAATAACAAGGCTCCAGGATATGATTTAATCACTGGCGAAGTTTTGAAGGAGCTACCGAAAAAAGCGTTAGTTAAGTTACTCTACATTATAAATGCTTCATTGAGACTTCTATATGTTCCAAGGCAATGGAAAGTCGCCGAAGTAAGAATGGTTCCGAAACCGGGGAAATGTGCGAACGACAAGAAATCATATAGACCCATTTCGCTTCTGCCGATAATATCTAAAGTCTTTGAGAAACTTCTGCTAAAAAGATTGCACCCAGTAATTGAAGAAAGGCGATTGATCCCGGATCATAAATTCGGGTTTCGGGTTAAACATTCCACAATCGATCAGGTGTATCGAATTACAAATGAAATTGAAAAAGCTATAGAAGGGAAAAAGATATGCTCTACCACTTTTCTCGACGTATCGCAAGCGTTCGACAAGGTATGGCACGAAGGCCTGAGATATAAGCTAAAGGTAATCTTACCAGATAAATTCTACAGAATATTGGAATCTTACCTTAATAACAGACTCTTTCGTGTTAAACATGGGGCAGAATATTCGAAATTCAAAGAAATCCATGCCGGTGTTCCGCAAGGAAGCGTTCTCGGCCCAATCCTGTTCCTCCTCTACACAAGAGATATACCACAAGATGAAGGGACTGTCATAGCAACGTTCGCAGACGACACGGCTATCCTCGCAACAGATGAGTCAGTCGAATCATCAACTGGAAAACTCCAACGAGCTTTAAACAAAGTATGCGAGTGGACAAAGACCTGGAGAATCGTCCTTAACGAGACCAAGTCAACGCATGTCAATTTTAAGTACAAAAAGATAAACAACTTACCTATTTCCATTAACTCGGTTCAAATACCGTACGCAAACGAGGCAAAATATCTAGGAATGACACTAGACACAAAACTTAAGTGGAAGCCACATGTTAAAAAGAAGCGCGACGAGCTCGAAATCAGACTTAGATAAATGTACTGGCTACTCGGGAGATACTCGAAGTTAAGCGTATACAACAAACTGCTTCTGTACAAGCAAGTGCTAAAACCATCTTGGACATACGGTATACAACTTTGGGGTTGTACCAAGCCAAGCAATATGACTGTTCTGCAAACATTCCAAAACAAAACACTAAGAGCAATTGTGAATGCTCCATGGTATATAAGGAATAGTGATATTCACAGAGATCTAGGAATTGCTACCGTGAGGGATGAAGTAACAAACTTTGCTCACAAACTTCGTACTCGCCTTCATGATCATTACAATAATGAAATAATCCGTACTCTGGACGTGACAAACCTCGAGCGCCGACTACAAAGAACAAGACCGTACGATCTGGCGCAGTAAGGGAAAACCGCATGTAATGACGGTATTAGTAGGTGCCTTCGCTGGAAAGCTACCTACCTAACGCGATTAACACTATAGAAGCGTAAACTACTTGTTAAGGCAACTTAGTCGTAGTCACCACAAAACGAAAAAATGAGAGGAACGAATTGCCTACTACTATGAGCACGGGCGGCCGGTTCTCATAGTGACTCTCTGGGGGGTGAGGTTTAGCCCGTAGGCATATACTGGCAGACGCTTATGAATCATCAGGTCAGATATATGAATCGGGCATAACCAATTGGTATCTTTTGAAGATTCCTGCACCTCCAGGCGCAACCAAAAAAAAAAAAAAAAAATGTATCAATTACGATTATCATAACTGGTTTAAAAAAATACTGTCACTTGAGTTTGATCTCGTTGACAAACTTTATAGAATATGAAAGACCCCTGAAGTTCTTTACTTCATTCAAGAACCAAATTTAATAGCCAATTTTTTTCAAGTACTCCTCCATCTCAAAGCCAAGTTTTCAACACTAACTTTATTTTTTGTATCTGCTTCTAGTTGTTCGCATTAAGTGTCTAGACCGCGCATCCCTCACTGAGTATTCGATACCTTGGTGACATTCCTAACATAGCTTTTTCAATAGCTCCATAGGACACTCTTAATCTTATAAGGAGGTGTTCAATGAGAGTACATACTCGTAAGATGCATAAGATATCACTAGAAGACAGGCTGGGCGAAAACGATATTTTTGTATTACAATTTGTCTTGTACTTCAAATTGCCGTATCAACCACTATCAGAGGCAAAAGACTAATAAGCAGTAACGCAAGAGTCGAATAAATACTTAAAATACTGAAGACTACCAAAGAAGGGATATGTGCAACTAGGAAAGTAACGAATGACTACAAAAAAAAAAAAAAAAAAACAAATGGTTTGCAGAAACTAGAGACTGCACACCATTCACGAACTGCTAAATGTTTCTCCACCGATGACTACCAAAAGTGGTCTGACCAGTGAAGGCTGAGCATTAATTAGGAATGACTTCAAGACATGGGACACTACCAACCATTAACAATTATCAATGATAAAAAGAAACGATAGAGAGTAATTTATAGTATAATCATTCACGAATGACTATCAGAGAGGAGAGAATACCAACTAGTGATGACTTCCAAAAACAGGAGAAAAAACCAATCCTGATGAGGTACCAGACACGAATGATTGTCCAGAGTCTAAAGACTACTAAATAGTCCATAAATGAATGAATTAGATACTACAACGGAGTCATGTCGTATACACAACTAACCATACCGAGTACGTTAATCACGAATAATTCCCAATTAACAACGAATAATTTTCAATCAATCACAAATAATTGTACGAAGTCATGAGAGAGGAATGTGTTCGGATTTTTCCTATGAATAAATAATAATAATGATCATGGGGCTATAAAATAAATCGAATAACGTGGAACTTTTTAAAAATCACCTTCGTGCTATCTTCTCGAATGGTAACAATGCATGGCCAATGGAAGTTCAAAATTCTCGAAGCTAGTTAAGCATAATTTGATGGACCTTGCACCGCCATGATCCAACTTACCTTTAACAACAATATTGAACTCGCATCTTGCTGTCAGACCATCCACATCGGTGGCTTCATACGAAATTCGATGGACGCCTTCTCCAAATAATTGCCCAGGTATCTAAAAGACATTAAATATTAATCGACAACCATAAGTATCATCCAGCTAACTTACATTCGACTTGTGAATATTCTTTATCTGACTATTACTCTGGAATTGTGGTTCCTTCCAGACAATTGAACGTCTCTCTTGATCAGTTGCCAAACTAACTTCAAACGATGGTGGACAGAATGCCACCTTTGGCGGCTCTGTACTCTTGACTGTAATCACCGTACGACATGCAGCACCACGACGTGTATTCGGTTCCCTACCACGGAATGTGACAACATGCACGCCAGCACCCAGGCGAGCTTCTAAATTCCTTGACCATGCCGGAAAAGATTCCACATATCGATAGTCTAAGTTGGTTTTCGGTTTTTGTAGTATTATGTGCGCCGTCTTATGTCCTGATGGAAGGAGGACAGTTGTATTTCGAGGACACTTGATATATGCACGTACACCATCTGGTCGTGGTAGACCACCCAGCCGGCGGCGATTGCTGCTGATACTCGATTGGGGGTATGTCCCAACAGGAATGCAATCGAATGTAGAATTGTGCGACCACCTTTGGTCGGCATTACAAACGGTGGCTTTTTGACCAGCTAACACATAGCCAGGATTACAATGCAATAAGCAACGTTCACCAACATAAGTTTTGCCTAGCAAACAGTTGGCGGGTAGAATTGTTCCATGTTCGGCCCGGGGGAGTCGAGGACACACTTGAGCTGGAAGTTGAATGAAAAAAACATAATTTGTACTTCTCTTGGGATGTTGAAATCTACTCACGTATACAACGATTCTCAAAGTTATCCCACTGTCCAGATGCGCTGCAGTGTCTTATTGTTGGTCCCTCCAACTTATACCCAGCCACACACCATACGGTGCATCTGGTTGTGTAGTACAACTGAGTCTTATGTCGCGACCTTGTGCAGTGAATTTCGCCATACTTTGGCGGGCGGAATGGTTGGCACTGATCACGAATCGTGACGCAGGACTTCTTGTCCCCACTTAGACGAAGTCCAGGAGGGCATTTACATTCGAAGCTTCCCGGGAGATTTACACACTCGCCAGGGCAGCCTCCATTTTGATACTCACACTCGTTGACATCAACACATTGCCCGTAGCCATTCGTTGAATATCCCTGCTGACAGGTGCACTCGTAAGATCCTGGAGTATTTGTGCAACTCTGTTGGGGACAGACATTCCCCGTCTGGCACTCATCAATGTCAGAGCAGCTTGAGTTGTCCATTAGGTTGAGCGTAAAACCAGGTCTACAAGCGCACTTTACTCCAGCACCAGCTGCCACGCACAGCTGCTGACAACCACCATTGTTGCGACGGCAAGGATCACTCTCCACGCAGCTAAATCCATCCGCCTGCAGAGCGAACCCATCACTGCACTCACATGCGTGACCGCCCCTTGTGTTGATGCAATAATGCGCACATCCACCATTCTCGACATCACACTCATTGACATCCTGACAAGACTTACTATCTTCTCCGAGTTTGGAGCCAGCAGGACACAGGCAGCTATAGGATCCCTCCACGTTGGTGCAGGTATGTGAACAGCCTCCATTATTAACTACACACTCGTTGACATCGACACAGGTTAGGGCATCGCTATCAAGTGTGAGTCCTAGTGGACATCCACACTGGAATCCTTCTTCGACGTTCTCACAATAATGCGAGCACTGTGGTCGCAGACGATTGCAAAAGTCTCCATCGATACAGGTCTTCTTGTCTCCATCTAAAACTAATCCAGATGGACACTCACAATCGAAGGACCCCAAAGTATTGCGACAGATGTGACTGCAACTGGAATATCCCGCACATTCATCCACATCGCTACATGTCAACTTGTTTGGTCCCAGGACGAATCCCGCAGGACAAGAGCATTCATATCCCCCAACTTTGTTGACACAATAATGTGAGCAATCATGCAGAGCCTGCTCACACTCATTCACATCGGTACAAGTTCGCAGATCCTCTTTCAATTCAAAGCCAGCCTCACAGGCACAGGAGAACGAACCTAAAAGATTAATGCAAATAGTCGAACAGTTGCCATTGTTTACAACACACTCGTCCATGTCGAAGCAGTCGTGTCCATTCTCTGCAAGTGCATAACCATCGGGACAAGCACACGAAAAGCTACCAACATCGTTGACACACAAATGCGAGCACTTAGCGATGCCCATGCTACATTCATCCACATCGACGCAGGTCTTGGCATCACCACCTAAAGCATAACCATATGGACAAGCACAAGTTGTAAGCGGTTTGGCAAAGACACAGGTATGCGAACAACCTCCATTGTTAATAAGACAACCGTCTACATAGTCGCAAGTTTTCTCGTCATCTGTCAAAACCTGACCCAGTGGACAAGAACACTGAAAGCTTCCGCGTAAGTTTATGCAAATATCCGAGCAATTACCGTTATTCATAGAACACTCATCAATATCAGAGCACTCTGTAGAAGACCCGATTACAAAAGCGAAGCCTTGCGGACACAGACAAGCATAGGAACCATTGACGTTCTGACACAATAAGCCCGCGGCACAGTTATGCGAATCTAAAGCACATTCATCGATGTCATGGCAAGAGCCATTAAGAAGCATAAAGCCCCGTTTGCATAAGCATTCATACCCACCAGGCTTGTTGACACAAATGTGTTCACAGCCACCATTATTGTCGATGCATTCATCGTAGTCACGACAGCTTTTACCATCTTCTTGGAGTTCATAGCCAGATTCACAGGAGCAGCTTCCTTGAAGCTGACTAAGGCAGATTTGAGAGCAGCCGTTGTTGTTTTTTGCGCAGACATCACGATGAATGCAGGTGAAACCATCATCAGAGAGGGTCATATCTGTTGGACACTGGCATTGAACTCTTCCATCAGCCGACGAGCAATCATGGGAGCATCCTCCATCATTTTGAGAGCACAAGTTACTACTAACACACTCTCCATTTTGATCCGGATCCCGGCCATCAGGACAGATACAACTGAATCCACCTTCCGTATTCCTACACACTTTGTCCTCACAGGCATCAGTTCTTTCGGCACACTCATCAATGTCCTCACATCTGCTAGGATCACCACTCAACTCTCTAAATCCAATGGGACACGAGCACACAAATGATCCCTCCGTGTTGAAACATATGTGCGAACAGTTATGTGTGCCCTCCGCACACTCATCAATATCCTTGCAGAAATAGACTTCATCCTTGTATCCAACTGGACAGCTGCAAGTGTAAGTGGAGCCCTCTGCTATGATACAGTTTCCTGGGAAACATCGCTCCTTTCCGCCCATCTCCTGGCATGCATCAGTGGCACCGGGCACACATGTATACTTATCCTGCGCCAATTGATATTGCTCGGGACACTTACAAATCGGTCCATCTGCACTATCCTCGCAAAGATATGAGCAACGGGTCTTGTTGAATTCTGGATTACTAAGATCTTCACATGTGTCTTGGATGCATGTGCGTCTATCGTCATCGAGATGGAAATTTTCACTACATTTACAGACAAAGGAGCCTGGTGTATTCTCGCACTCATGTGAGCAGAGTCTGTAAGGTGTTGATTCTTCATCTTGCTCTTGATTGGAGTAAGCTTCACACTCATTAATATCAATGCAGGATATTTCATCTTCGGATAACTCATAGCCAGAAGGACATATGCAATCGTAGCTGCCATATGTGTTTCTACAATTTTCACAACGAGCTATACCTTCGGCACATTCATCGATATCCACACAATTGCCATCGGAACTCAAACGGAATCCTTCTTCACATTCTAGGATGTGTTGGGGATATATTGGCTTCACTTCTGTTTCGGTTTCGGTTTCGGTTTCAGTTTCTGGTTCCACTTCGTTGCTTCTAGTTTCTTCTACAGTTTGTGTAGTTTGTTGAGGGTGACAGACGTAGGATCCAGGTGTATTTTCACAACCCCCAGGACATCGTTCGGCGATTTCGGTCGATTCGCATTCGTTTATATCTGCGAAAAGAGAAATAGAAGATAATGCGTCAGTAAGTAGGGTAAAATATCTCCCTTGTTCATTGTTAATATGTGGATGTGTAGTGAAAGGCAATCCTATCTCTTATGCAACTGTTGGACATTGCATTTTCTTCTCAGAGATTATGGGGCTATGCAAAAAAGACCCAAAAGATCCAATGCTAGTTGCGCCTGTCTTCCACTCGCTTCAGACAAAATGGATAAAAAGTCTAATCTCAATGTGAACCCGTACCTACTTAAAAAAACGACCCAAGGATACAAAATTAAGTCCCACTACCCGCTTATGACTGTGTCAATAAGAATAAGGTCTATGCATAGGTTTTTTTGACGCAAATAGCCCTAGCTCTGGTTTGGCCCCATTCGTGCTGTACGTGATATACTCGTACTATATTTTCCACATGAATGGAGGGACCTAACAGTTTATTAGCATTCAATGAACGAAGCGGAAGACGAACAGTCTGACGCGAACCTTCCGAGAAACTCCAATATGGATGAATCGAAAGTGACTATCTGCTAGCATTGGATTGATAAAATTCCACCTAGGTAGGCTGACCAGACGTCATATTTTTGAAGGACAAATTTGTTGTCCCATTTCTTTCGAAAATGATCCATTTGATCCTCCTTTCTTATTTTTCGTAAACAAGTATAAATATTTTTGGAAACCGCTCACAAAAAAAGGCCCTTTTTTTACTAGAAATTGATAAAACAAAATATGTAAACGTTGATATTCTCCACAATTCATTTGCATATGAAAATGAAAACATTTAGCTTTTTAATGCTAGTTGCGGTACTGTATAAGTCTTATTTTTAAAACCTTAAAAAAATACGTAAATTTGGGTTATAAATATAGTGAAAGCTTTCCTTGCGGACAACTTTAATAAGCGGACATATCTTTTGCACGGACGAATTTCATGGGACTAATTTTCTTGTTATTTTTTTGAAGTAAAATGCACGCTCCCATAAACAGACGTAGACACTATATTTTTTATATATTCTGTACAAAAACCTCCCATAAATGGACCCAAAACTGTAATAAATGGACAATAATTGGCCGAACAAGTTTTACTTGCACCACTAACCTCTTGTAAGCGGATGCGTAGTTCTAATAGACGAGCTAATGGACGTCAACGTTTGAATAAAATCGGTGGTTCGCCATTTTAGTGTTTACGTACCTTACTTCAGTCGTGTTCTATTTCTTGAAAATACGGTTTATTATATTCAATTCCCTCCTTTAACCGGACATCTAAAAGCGGACAAAAAATTGGGACCGCGAATTTGTGCTTGTAGCAGCTTTCCCTGTATTGACACTTTTTCGCCGCCCACTTTTTCTTGCCAAACCGACTTTATGAGTGGCGGATTAGTACATGTGGGTAGGGTATGATACGACTCGTTCCAAACAGGTTGTAGCTTTTCTGTATATGTTTATACTTTCAAAATATTATTTTTTGTGTATCATATTTATTTTTTTTAGTGTTTATTAAGTTTTCATAAACAAAAGTTGGCTACAGATTGAAATCCAATTATTTTATTTTATAAAAAAAGACAGTGACCTCCATTCATTCAAAGCAAATCTGGTCACCCTAAACCTAAAAACTAAAGTTAAAAGAAAAAACAATATCACCTGAGGCGCGTTTGACCTGAGTTGGATTTGAAGAAATCGAAAACGACTACACCCAATTATTAGGAAAGCTTAACCACTGAAATTTGGACACTCTGCACCTCCTTATAGGTAGGCATTCCTAAATCAATGACATTAACTTCTAGGGTTATTGCAAAAGCTCTTGACACGAGATATACATAGGAAGAAGGATCACTCATCTTTTGTGATATACTCTGCTCTACGATAAGAAGAGACACAAACAACTTTTGATAATTTTCCATAACTTGGTTCCAAAACCTTACATGTGTCAAATATTGCTTTGATGTCAATTTTCAATAAAATCGGTTGAGTTATATTCGAAAAATATCCAATTTTTAAAAATGAATTAAAAAGTAATTTAGTGGCACATGCCCAACTCAACTCAAATATTGAATTTAAACAAAATAATTGGAAACGCTTTCGAGGAAATCGAATTTTGTTTCAAAATTACGTATTAGTAAAGTGTCGTTAATTTTGATGTTAGAATGAAGGGTGCGTATGTTTATATAAGGTGGCGCAATAATCTAGAATTTTTGCAAATGGCGTCTCCTGTCATCGTGATACTGACAGTTGTGTAGTAAACAAATGCGAAAAACAAGACGATGAACAATGGAACCCTACACCTCCAGTACGTGGATTAGTTTTTGCCTACTTGGGGATTGTCTGCATAGACACGATCTTTAGCATAGCCAAGGGACATTTAGTGCAAAAGGTTGGTTATCATTTGACTTTATAGAGATGAAGATGCAAATCCAATTGCTGATCGCGGCGTGGAATTGACAATTCCTGGTTTTTGGCCACTGAGGCACTCACTGTACGGCTATGTTTTCAGTTGATGGCGCATTACGATGATGCACAGGCCTTACGACACCACAAACACTACCGATTTGTTCGGTAACAAGATGCAATAGTTTTAATACAGTGAGCTGTGGTTAAACGATCCATATTGTAAAATGGGACGGCAGGAACTAACTACCTGTCACTATGTATGACAGATGGATTTGACAGATGCTTTAACCACTGAGATGTACAACCGTTGCATAATTTTCGGTTGTAGACCCAAACTATTCCTTACTTCTTTTTTGAACGAGTATAAATGTAACATGCATACATAGAATAAGGTCCCTGTTTCCTGTTCATCTGGGAGACAGATCAAAACGATTGAACATTTTTAGTTTTTACGAAAGAATAAGTGCGAATGCTACGAGTAATTTTGACAGAAGGGTTTTTAATTGTTTTAAAATGGTGTAAAAACATTCGTTCAGCAGGAGCAAGATTTTCAAAAAATATGGTTTTTATAACTTTTTTTTAGAAGGATATTTCTATTGACAATTCCAGATGCCAAGTTCTTCTTTCTCATCCTTCACTTTATCGGGGTACCACTTTAAAACCATAAATATGGTGTTTCCTAAGCAAAAACACATAAAACAAAACCCAATTTGTTCTATGAAATTGTGAATAACTCTAAAGTGTCCTACTTTCATCTTTTAAAATGCTGGACACAGTATAACCCCCAAGAAAATATACTTTCCAGGGTGCCGTGGTTGTTGCTCTCGCTAGCGCGTCCGTCTGTTGCGCCACCTTATACCTCCTAAACTATACAAAATGCAGAGCAATAATCCAAACACAATCTCACTTCAGAGCTTTTCGAGTAGAATCCAAAAATGTTTGAACCAACATTTTTAAATTTGCGCCTACGGTCGCGGTGGAGGAATGTCTGCGAAGAAAAAATATAGTGTCACGTTCGTAAGGAGTAATAAGTCCTTGTCTCGTTTTGTTATTGAAATTAATCTAGAATCAATGAATTTTAGCCATCTTAACTAAAGAGAAACCTAGGAAACTTTAAGTTTTTTCACTACACTTTCTACACTAAATTTATTTTCCTTCAGTTGAATTATTTTGGTACTCCATCACTGAAATATTTTTTACCAACCTTGACAATTCTTCCAATCTTTTGATAGAACAAAACCACTTGGACATAAGCAAAATACTCGTCCCAATGTTGCTAAGCAAATATGTGAGCATCCACCATTATTTATAGCACATTCACCATCGTCCTCACAGGAGATCTTATCTGCACTTAATTTAGTTCCATGTAGACCATCGCAGGAACAAGTGTAGCTACCCCATGTGTTATAGCAAGTGTCCTGGCATGGACCGTGTCCGTTTCGCAGTAAACATTCGTTTACATCTATACATGGTTGATGTGTAATTGGAAAATGAATCTATATATGAATCTATACGTTTTGAGAGAGAAAACCCGTAAGGACTACCAAAAACCAAGGACATGCAGTCAGGTAGAGAAAGATACAGAGAAAACTTTATACAGGTCGAGAAGACTTTGAAAGAATTTTGTACAAAAGTGGAGAATATTATTAGTTCAACCTCTACTACTACCACCACCAGATTAACTTGTAAGACCAGATTCTATTGAAGACAGAAATTAATATTCACCAATGCATGTGTTTCCGGTGACCGTGTTGATCTGCAAACCCTCCTGGCATGTGCACTCGAATGATCCAGGGGCATTGTTGCAGATTTGTTCGCAACCACCATTGTTTATGTCACATTCATCGATATCTGTTAAGACATGCATCAGTAGTAGGCTTATGTATAAAGAACTTCTCGCTACTCACCATGACACCTTCGAAAATCATAAGGATCCAATGCGAATCCAGAGTAACAAGTACAAACGATTCGTGGCTCATTCTCACCAGGATACAGCACCATTTCACAAGTATGATCACACCCACCCTTATCCGGACCACAGCTTTGATTCAACACCCTGGGAGAGTATGCATCTGGAGTTGGTTGTGCGTCAACGTTGACATTGGTGACTGTTTCCACTGTTGGACTGACCGCATCTGACCCCTCCTGATTCACACTCACCGTGTATTGAACTTCAGTCGACGTTTCAGTTTTAGGTGGTGGATGTTGAACGACAGCTGGTTTGGCTTCTTCTTCATCTTCTTCCTCGTCACCGTCATCGTATCCATCGTAATCTACTTCAGTCGAAATGGTTTCCCATAAAGTGGACGAAAATAAAAGTTAATTTCAATTTTCCTTACCCTCTTCATCGTAATCACTCAAGGAAATGCAATTTGGCAGCTGGCCAATCCATTTCTTTTTACTACAATAGACGGCATTACGTTCGGAATCTTCCAGTTCAAAGTTATCGTTGCACGAGTAGAATGCGACAATGAAAATGCTTTCCCCTTTGCGCCTCCTATAAATTGGTGTTGAGTTAACCTTCACACAGTCTGTTGAATGAATAATGTTGGCCTACCTATCGTATTTCTGCACAAAACCATTGTGGATTTCTGGAGCCTTTACTCGGGCACTGACGCAAGACATATCCAAATTTTCAGCGTATTCAGCTGTAACATATGGATCCTCTTGAATGTTTTGGGTTTTCTTTTTCTTTTCTTGAGCGGAAGACTCTGAGTTGGGACCATTGATGACGTTGTCTTCTTCATTATCGTCGGCATCGTCTTCAGACTCAACTGGAAGGAATAAATAGATCTGTTAGGAATGATAATAGAAGAACGATCCTAGAATTACGATCCATCGAAAATATTGTGAATATAGCTATTAGAGAGGAAGTTAAACTCCAACACTCCTGAAGCAAAATTATTCAAAGGTATTGACTATCGCTGGATAAAGAATACCCAAAAAGGAAACGACTTACCACATCTTGAAAGAGAACTGAAAATACTTGTGCTACTTAATGCAAACAGCTCTGGCAAACGACCTCTATCCATCCAGGGTTAAGTCACTGGCCGAATCCAATATAATAGAGAGTCAAATGCCTGATAACTTTTTATATGGTTACCTCGAGTCCATAGATCAAAAAGTAGTAAAAATACAGTCATCGACAGAAGGCATAAAATTACTGAATATGGTCTATAGTACTTCTGGATTATTCGTACTAGCCTGGGGTGGCTTATAATATTATATAATGCAAAACTGTATTACGGTAGAAATAAAATACCCGCCCCGCGAAGTTCATTTTCCTGCGATCGCTCAAACCGCATATGAAACTCTCCTATCACTGTGACTGCAGAACATACTGCTGATGACTAAGAGCTGAAAATTTCTTCGAAAGGTGTCTACGTCCCAGGGTCTTGCATTGACCATTTCATTTGGTTTTTCTGTAAAACTTAAAGGTAACCTGAATTTTCAATCGTTCTACAACAAGAACAGGGATCAGTCCAGAATCAAAGAGTATCTATGAAAATTAGGCCATCAATCACTGGATACCAACATAGGAGGTAGACCCAGTCCCTGCTGTTATAGTCGCAGCCAGCGAGCAGCTTAAATAAGCAAATAGGGCAGAGACAGTTATTGCTTGCTGACAATGCTGGAATAACATACGGTCCCGCACGCGGTCTTCTAAAAAGAAAAGCTCCCCAAAAAAAAGGATAAGATAAGGTAAAGCTAGTCTAGTGATCTCACTAACTACAATAAAGAAATTGCAATAGATGAAGACTAGAGACGTCTATATTAGCTCAAAATATTAGTCTTAAAGTAAAGTTTAGTTACTCGTAAAATATCTTCAGTAAAAGGTTCTAGCGAGAACGAAAAGAATGAAACATTCTTCCACGATCTTGCCGAATGTTCGGCTCTTTTTAATCTGACATTAGCAATCGTTCCTGCTATCTACGCAGAGAATTTCATCGACTTCATGAAATCCTTAAGAGTGAATAAAAAAACCGCTCCGATCTTTGTCAAGGGACCTAGCATTAGACAAGCTTGGCTAAGAAGTCTTAGTGCCTGAGTTGTCCAGACACTCGCACGCCCAGGAAAGAACGCAATGCTTGAATAGCTTTTTTTTGTTAAAATACCTTCGGTAAAATGTTCTAACGAAAACGAAAAAAAAACATTCTTTCACATTCTCGCCGAATGCTCGGCTCTCCTGCATCTGACATTAGCAATCGTTTCTGCTATCCACTCAGAGAATATCATTGACTTCCTGAAACCCTTAAGAGTGGAAAAAACACCTCTCCAGATCTTTATCAAGGGAACGAGCAATAATCAAGCGTCGTTAAGAAGTCATAATTTTCGGGACCTGGGTTGTCCAGACACTCGCACGCCCAGCAACGTTACCTAAGAGAATAGGCTGTTCCACTTGACGAAGGACTGATTTTGAGCTAATAATATCGAGCGTTACACCTCGACCGCTCGGGGCAAAATTAAGATCCCTTCTTTCCTTATAGAGCCCTCTCTGTGGTCCTTGAGTCCCATTCAACACATGCCTCGGTGTACTGAAGAAATGCCATCTGTCCCAAGAAAACAACTACTGCGTTACTTGAGATTGCGCTTAGCCTCATCCTTTTGGATCTCTGCTGTAGCTAAAGAAAGGAAAGCTTTTACTGCGCACCCTATTAGTCAGACTTGTATTCTGTTTAACTTCACAAAATAAAAAGTAGCTGTTCCTGAATAGGTTCCCAGTCCCAATATATTTCAACCGCAGCCATCATCCAGATTGTAGAAATGATAAGAGCAAATAAAATTTTTGGGCTTGTTTCTGCGTGTTTCCACAGTCAATCTGCCGTTGAGACTGTATATTCTGCAGCTGCTACTCTTAAAGTAGCCCTTCAACAGCTCATTCACATAGAGATTCCGGGTAACAAAAGAAAGAATAACCTTGTAAGGTCTCCATGATTACTCATTCTTTTGTTGCCTGGGAGCTCTGTAAGAATCCAAATCAGTATGATAAACATGAATATCTATGAAATTAGAATAAGAAGAGTAAGTATGCGCAGGATCCGCTTGGACACATTCGCAGTCTTCAAGATAAGAAGAAGGATTCAGCGCAATCAGTGCTCACGAGGGGCATTTTGGGGCTGTCCGCAATGGTAATTGGAGGAGCTGCAGGTGCGAACAAAAATTGAAACTGCTCGTCAACTACTTTACAAATATCGTGCTCTAACTAAAACTCTTGGCAGTAACTTTTTCGATGACCTGGCCGACTTGCGCAACATCGACACCTCATACGATCCATAGCATTTATCTAGGTCCATAGTGGTATTGAGAGCCTATGAATTATGCCACAAAGCACCCATCTACCTATCCACCTATTGCTTTTCTGCGAATTTAAACGCTTTTTAAGTGATAAGCTATTAGATGACTCACAAAAATTTTCTATTATTGGACATTTAGTTGCAAACTAAATATACATAATTATTTCTTAAAAGCAAAGCAAATTTAGATTTCTATAAATCTCCTAGCTCGTAATATAGTTCAAACAATACCACTTACTTCTAAGACATTTTGGTGGATCGGCATTCCATTCATCTGTATCTATATCGCAAACAATTTCAGTTTCACCCTCCAAAATGTATCCACTATGGCAGGCGTAAATAGCTCTAACACCATCCTCCTCATCCTCAATGCGAACTGTTGCAAAATTCACTGTGGGTGGGACTTCACAATCCTCATGCCGCGCTAGTGTTACTGCAAATAAAACAAACAAAATACATAAAGCAAAATGTTAAATAGATGATATTAATAAAACGCAAAATACTAATAAATTAAAATCATAAATTAATAGCTTTCCCACATCGCAACTAATTTTCGTCATATAGAATACTTGAGGTTTCACAAAAGAAAAAGAAGCAGATGGCCATAAAACATTTATGTTTTGCTTCACCAAAAAGTGTTAAGTCGTAAATGAATTTAAGAAAAAAAATTATTTAACGATGTCTTGCGTTAGATATGGCTTTTAATATGAATTTAATTAATTTTTTTTCTTATTTTATTGTGACATAAATGGTGCATGAAACTTAAGATGGGGCTACGTCAAACGTTTCCCAGGTATCCGTTTGTATCTACTACCTAATTTTTTAAGTTTCACACACCAAGACATATGACCAAATGTCAACTTTGAACAAACAACATCCCGACGCTTGTCGGCATATCGTTTGTTTAGCTAATTTATCTAGAGATGCACGTTCTAACACATGTTGCTATGATAGATAAATGAAATCATTGTTTTGGATTGGACCCGTAGAGAAAACTCTCCACCCACATGTGACTGTCGTCGGTTTTTCTTTTTAACTTTATTTGTCATTTGACAAGGGTGTGAGGATGCTGGGAAAACGCTCGACTTATAGAACTTTTCAAATCAAACAGGAAGTGTGAGAGAAAAAGATGAAAGAATTAACAGAAAAATGCTTTGCATCTTTACAAAACTGATTGTTGGGAATTATGGGAGATATTTCTTGAAAGGGACTTTTGATGTAGGTGCGAGTAATTTCGATGACGTATTTTGTTTTAGTACTTGTGGTGCATTGCTTTAAGCTTTTTATAATAAGTGACATATATTTTGAAATATTTTAATTTCCATGCCTTATATTAAATTATGCCTTTAGTGATCAACATTTTTCATTGCGTTGACACGGATTCGATCAGGTGAAGGTTGAGCTAGTTTAGACAGCGTTATGATGTCTAAATAACCCGCTATCTCTTCATAAAGGTACCGAACCTTACTTAAAAGATGTCTGTCAAAGTCTTTCCCGTGGTACCTGACATTGACATAATTTTAGATATGTGATATCTTGTGCGACACATTACATAATATCTTTCTAAACTATGACAATCTTAGCTTAAGATCCTCTCTAGTTCCCTTCGATACCCTAGTCCCATTGCGGGTATTGGACCATATTTGGTCGATTACTTTTGTTACCTTTCCGAAAGGATTTTAACAGGAGTGTGGCCACACCCAAATGGCATGTAGACACTGCGACCAGAAAGATCTATTATGCCAGAGAACACTTTTAGGGCAGCAGTACTTCAATTTTTCTAATGAAAGTTATAATTACGGCTGCGGAGGAGTTCCTTAGCTCTAATCTCCTTAAGAAAGAAACTTCTCCTACTTCTAGACAGTGCTACAAACACTCGCAGGGCGACAGATGATATCCTCTGAAATTCTCATTTTATTTCGGTGGTAGAGTAATGGGCGGTGCCCGGTAAGGAAGCTCACAAGCCTTCTTATGTCATTTCTGCTATATAGTAGGATATCAACTGCCTTTTTTTTGAAAGGGTTGGATAGCTCTTTTAGCTTGTCTGATGCCTTGGGAGTTATTCCAGTGGGAAATGCACATGTTGCGTTCCCAATTGTTTAAGGATAGTTTGAAGCAGAATCAGATATTCCGCAAAAGGGTTCAGGTCCAATGAACAACTCAAGGGAACTTTTTCTGGCTAGCAGATCTGCAGATTCATTGCCGTCAACGCCTACATGACCCGGTATCCACCACAATTTTACTTTATTGTATCAGGCCAAATTTTGTAAACTGCCGAAACAGCTTAGAACTGATTTTGAACTGAAATGGGATGGTGAGTATGTGTATAGCGGCACCTTTGATTCCTGATTGCAAATTTATATTTGCACAGGTCTCGATAGCAACGATTGCCTTTACTTCACTCATACATTTCTTTTCACATCTCGAAATGAAGCAGACTCGAGTCTGAGCGGGGACAAGCAACCAACAGCCATTCATCCAAACACAAAACTTTTTCCAACCACTATACAACACCAAAAAGTGGCTTCTGTCTCCACCAAATTAATAGTGCTCCGGGATTTTGGAATTACCTTTTTTGATACAAAAAAAAAAAAACCGCATTGTCTGATACGAAAAAGATATCATCATTTTCTTATAGATTGTCTGTTACAAGTTTGTAGGGAATTTATTTGGCCTACACTACTGCTCTTGAAAAGGCCAATGTTTAGTGAACCCCAACGCACTGCAATGGGCTTCATTTGTATATTAAGCGGTAAGAATCTGTAATGAAAATTCTGGTTGTTTTCGCTACTCCTGCTAACTTTACCAGAGTATGTAACTTATCAGTTCGTTGCGTTCCACTAAACAATTGCCCCACAATTGAATATATGCCTGACAATCATCGTTTACAGCAGTACCTCATTGCAAGACAACAAATCAAGAACTTTGGTTAAATCGCCATTCGGAGAAAGGAAAAAGCATGCAAAATATGTACCTGCTAGACCAAAAAGTGGACCAACAAAAACTGCAGTGTATTTAAGGTAGTATAATTTATGCCTTACCGACCATTCCAGCACATGTTTATAATAAAGGACTTCAAAGAGAAATCTAGCCTGTTAGCAGATAAACATTAACGAAGTTAAAAAGATAAAAGTAACTCAAGCAAAACATGAGAGACATCTACTCCATCTCTTTGAATTGACATCCAAATTAAAAGGTTTTCCATAAAAAAAAGCATGCATGAAAGTTATATACAATCCACCTGGAACGGACCCTCATCTTCTAACACATTCCAAATAAAGTGGGTATGGCGTTCTGAAATTTTCAATTCAATTGGATTGATATGCATATCTTTCTATTGAGAGTATACTTCCGCGACTTTTAATTTTATTTTATCCGAAAAACTGATTTTATGACCTCTACTTATAAGAAAATGGGTGCGACTGTAACCGAATTTCATTTATTCTGTCGAAATTTTGGAAATAAGGCTTATCCATCGCCGTAAGTAGCTTTAAAAAAACAATATCAGTTTTATTTTTAAGAAAACGCCCTCAAGAAGTAGGCGTTGTACATCGTATTAACAAATTACAGAGAATGTGAACATCTATAAATTTGGTAATATTTTCCAGTTTCTAGTAAAAATATTGAAAAACAGACGAACAGACGGACCGACAGACGTACATGACTAGATCGACTTAACTTTTCATGCTGATCACAATATAAATACACACACTGAGTTAAAATAGTCTCCATTCGGTAAATATTTAAATATTTTGATTCGATGTGTATAGAGTGTATTTTTTGATTCAGTGTATATACTTTTGGGGGTCTATCGTTTCATTGCAAACTCA
The DNA here is from genome assembly GCA_963082735.1 of Pocota personata. Classification (NCBI taxonomy): domain Eukaryota; kingdom Metazoa; phylum Arthropoda; class Insecta; order Diptera; family Syrphidae; genus Pocota; species Pocota personata. The sequence continues at coordinate 16,692,068 of OY720431.1, forward strand.
ACTCTAATATTGATAAAATCATTAATTCATGATGCTGTATCCTTCTTCTTAATCGGTAGATATACTAACGTAGCCGAACTCCAAATGAATGAAGCTGATGTTTAGGAATCGAATGTCTTATCAATAGTTGGCATGCGTGTTATCTCACACCTCAGATGCGTCAGATTTTTCGTTTTTTCACTTCTACAGGTTTGGCTACGATCTATAGGTATTAACTATACATGTGTATATTCGGCCAATACTAGAATATAAAGCTCATGACCACAACATGCTTAAGCGTACTAGATCTTGTTCATGTGCATGTATGTAGATTGATCGGCGATCAGACTACTTGCAGCCAAATGTTGAATGCTTAGTGCTGCTGTTCTTGTATTTTCATCACAGTTATACGAATGAGATCTATAGTTGTATCCCGCCTGTCCGTCTATTAAGTCAGAAAACATTTTAAAGCTTGCTTTAGGACGCGCAATGATATTCAGAAGATCGTTCTTTAACCACTCAGCGTAAATATGGAATGTTTGGCGTTCCTCAATAATTTCAGAAATCTACACACATAACCTCACTCTTTTTCCTTCCCTTCCTTCTGAGGGTTTTATTACTTTAAAGAACATAGTCCTAACCTAAGTATTGCGGAATATCCAATAAATCTCTACCTATTTGGAAAAAACTAACCACAAACCCCTCAACATTTATTTTCTGCATTTTATATTTTGGTCACAAAAAGACGAGAACAAGGAATGGTTAGCAACTGTGTCAGCTTACATAGATCTTTCAGAGAACAAGGAATGGTTGGCAACTGTGTCAGCTTACATAGATCTTTCAGAGAACAAGGAATGGTTGGCAACTGTGTCAGCTTACATAGATCACCCCTAATAATACGTTTCCCTTCAATCTACAATACGGGACGCGTTCTTTCGAAAGTGTCAAAGAAAACTATCTATTTACAGCCTTAGCATCGTTCACCCTACTAACTAGATTATCCACCTGCACAAAATGCAGTTGGATTAGCAATAATGAGGCAATAAATCATAAGTGTTACATGGAACAAGTCAAGAAACCCATGAAATGTGTTCCAACTTAACCATTTAACATTAATACTCATACAAAAGTCTATAGTGTTCTCATCTTATCATTTTAAGTTTATTTGCCGTTCATTTCATACAAATAAAATCTCATAAATATCTCTTCCTTCCGTATTTCGAGAAACATCTTCATTAAAACCTAATTATTCGTCAACGGAAACGCCCACCACCTTTTAAATAAAACAACATTTCTGTCTTCAATAATGCTTCAATTTGAAACGTTTTATCCCATGTCCTCATGTCAAAGAAGAAAAATTTATTTGTATTATCTGACAACGAATTGCATTCGTCTCCCGGAACCATGTTTAACGGTGAGGAATTATTATTAAAAATGAATGGGCACTTAATTCGAAAAGGTGTTGTGTGATTTATTTTATTTCTGAAGGAACTTGTCTCAGGGTTATATTTAGAATTTGTTAAATGAAATACTCCGAGGGGGAAGACAAACAAAAAATTAAAAAGAAAGAGTTGACATCTTGATGTGTGCGCTAAGAAAGGTGTTATTTTGTCTATTTTTGGAACATTTTTTGATAATAACCAGGGAAAGAAGAAACAACTCTAGAACAATTAGTCCTTCTAGGAAAAAGGGTTTTATGCAAAATGTTTGAGACCACTTTTACAACATGGAACGTTTCGGAATAAAGTGAATGTACAGTTAAGAGATTATGCTTTTTTGCAGTGACCACTTTTTCGGAAGCACGTTGGGGTCAATTAAGAAGTTTAACTTTGTATTTATTATACCCCGAAAAGCAAATACGAGTGACGTAAGTATTTGAATTTTCATTTACAAATTATCAGAAAAAACCTATATTTGGCAGCATTTAGTTGACCCGACAGTTGATGGTTTGAGAATGTTGCCAACATATTTGCTAAATAACGGGTGGCCATTTGCTGGTTTCTTTTTAAATTAAATGTTATTTTGACAGTGACAGCTCTTTCGCGCTTACTAAACAGAAACACAGTATCATGATCATGAATCAATTTACACTCGAACAACGTTGGGAAATATTGAAAACTTATTTCCAAAATAAGTGCTGTGTTGCCGAAACAGAGCGAATTTTGAAAGGAAATTTCGGTCGAAATAATGCACCAACTGTGCCTGCTGTAAGCAAGTTCATGAGATGGGCATAATATTTGATAACACAAGATGTCCTTGTGTTCGTCCTGTGCGCTCAGCTGAGAATATTACTGCTATTGCCGAAAGTGTGCGCCTAAACCCGACGGTATTATTCGCCCATTTTTCTTGGAAGATGAAGATGGCAACAACGTTACGATACACGGAGAGCGCTGGAAAGGCATAGCAAACAATTTTTTTTTTTGCCAGATACTAAGGAAACGAACTTGGATGATCTCTGGTTCCAGCAAATTGGCGCTACGTGTCATACAAGCGCGCTAAATTCAATAATCGTATAGCCAGTGTTTAGGTGATGTTGCTCGGCCTCCGCAGAGCAGCGATTTGACGTCGTTAGACTTTTGTTTTTTAGGGTGCCGTTAAAGATCAATGTTATGCTGACAATCCAGAAACAATTCCGGCTCCAAATCATAATATTGATTGTGCTCTTCGTTAAATAGAGCCCCAAACTATCGAAAATATATTGCAAAATTAGGTGGACGGAATGGACTTTTTTATATTTTTTTTATACCAATTATAAAAAGAAGTCAACATATGACACATCCTTTATATATATGTACAAATGGAGGGTTTGAATTTGAATGGACATTTAGCAATGATTTAAGTAAAAACTAGAGACGTTCCGTACTTGATAAATATTTAATTCTAAGCGACAGCATATAAAAAAGATTGTTTCTATAGGGCGGTTGATCACCATGTCTACTGTCGTAAAACTGAATATCTGAAGAGGTATTACAAAATGGATATTACAAAAAAAATTTGATTTTTTTTTAAGGGTCTAACTAGGTAAGCATAATAGTTACCAAAATGTGAGGCAAAAAGCTAGCTTAATTTTAATTTTTTAATATCTGCAGAGTAAGTAAAAGTTCCGAATATATTCTCCATCAATTCGTACTTCTCCCTACCCTAAGTTTTAGCTATTTGTCGACAGGTTAAAGGATCCCGCAGCGAAAAGATCGTCGCTCAAGGAACAAATACAATTAATAGCACTGAACATGGAAGAGCACTGGAGTTCTGGGAAAGATTATTTTTAACTAGAGCAGTACAGAGCAGAATGAATTGGTCACAGAAGAAATTGTCTGCGGGTACTTGGACAGGGATCAAGGAGAGCAAACAAATTAAAGTTTGCATTTCAGCAACCCACGAAAGGCATGCATAGTGACAAAAGAAAAAAAAAAACATTTCATCAACGTTTCGAAATAAACCGTAGTAGAATCAGCAAGTAGATGTGAAAGCAGCATTGCGTCTGCACCACTCGATGAAGATGATTATTTGTAGCTAGGAATATGAAAGGAATATGTTTCCATCGTTTTAAAGCAACCACATCCTGGATGATACCCCAAAGTGAGTATAAGCTATTGCAATATATATATATATATATATATATTTTATTTTATAATTTGCACGTGTGAAAGGGGATATGAATACCCTTATACTAATTTTAATCCAAGGGTGGCGTCCAGATATCTGGGGAGTATTTTTGTTTTGCTGTTATTGTCGTTGCTTATGATTCACAGTATTGTTTTCCGTCGTCCTGATGTCATTATCACGATCAAGTGGCATTTTAGACATATGACCACCCTACTGCCAGTGTTATACCTTCGCAGTAGAGTTGACATACGCTTTCGCAATTGATCGACTTTTTTTAATTTATTTCACGCGAAATAAATAGATGATTCTTGACATCAGGATTCGAACCGTGAACCTGCAGCGTGACAAGCGATGATGTTACCACTACACCATGGCCACCCAATTATAGTAAGGACGAGATGATTCCGCATTCATATTAGCTAGCAATACCTAGTGCTCTTCAAAGTAGCAGCAATAGCTTATAGTGTTATCTGATTGAAAATGAAAAATGTGATATCATCACTTGGTATTGCCTCCATTACAGTTTCAAGTGCTGCTACTTCTGTGCTTCAGAAATCTGATTGGCTTGGTTACTTCGAATGTATTGGAAAAGATACCCGTAGCTACGTTTCCATGTGGATTGTTTTGTACTACTAAGCCACTATCCTATTTGCTCGTCTTTTAAAGTCAATGTTGTGAACCTGTAAAGCCGTTTCGAACAAGACTTATCAGCACGGAAAAGTGAGGTTTCCATCCTGGCACAGCGTCAATTAAAACAATTAGTTAATACAGCCAGCTTTGAAAATTGAAAAGTTGAAAAATTTCCCTAATTAACACGTTGACTGCCAACTAAGAGATAACTCGTAGATAAACTATGAGTTATCTCGTAGATAAACTACGAGTTATCTCGTACCTGGCAGTCAATGTGATAAATATAAACTCCGTGGTTAGTTAGCAAAACAACTGACTTTTAAATCCAGTTTTGCTGAACAACAAAATTGTTGCTCTTATAACTCGTATATTTGATCTTGTCTGAAGGAAAAGCAACACTGCGAATCTTATGAGCTGGGGATACAATACCACTCCAGCGAAGGCGGTTTCCGAAATACAGTTCGAAAATGACACTTGCTGGTGAAACTCCCTTTTAAAGATTGAGGAAAGAAAACATGGACTATCGAACTGAAAGCAATTTCTTCGGTAAGTATGGACGTCTATGGATTCGATGTCTCATCCAAAAACTCTTTCAAGGTATAATAGGTGAATTTAAAAATGTTTTTTTAATGGGCCCAATGTGTGATCTTATAGCGCGAAGATTTAATGATCCTCCTCCCTCCTACCTCATCCTCATGACTGTTTCCACTGTCCCTTATCCACGCGTACGAGCTCATTTGGTGGGTAGACGTACACTTGCTGTAGATCAAACCTCAGCAGAGGACACTGGTGAGTTCAAAGATGCTTACACTTCAACGTCAGTGTTCACTCCCCACCGAATCCACCAAATGTCTTGAGCCGGACAAGCGTTTTGCCATAAAACTTCTTCGTCTTCGATTGATTTTATAGGTACATTCCCAATCTCAATTAAATTAAATATTAAATTCATATATGATATCGTACACCTTGAGTATTCAAAACTTACCACTTAGCAACGACAGTGCAACAATCCAGAAAATTCGATGTGTCATTTTATAATCCTTTTTGAAAATTTTCAAGAAGAATAAAACTTTAATAAAAATCTTCACGACACACACCCACAAAATAAAAAAACATTTAAAAAATAATTAATGTGAATATGCTAAAATTTGTTAAAATATATCACTTTGCTGAAAAAATAGAATTTATGGTGAAAATTTATGATCTACTTCTTTTTTATAAAATTTGCTAATTGTATAGAAATTATAAAAATAGGCACAACACACTTTTTTCAAAACTCCATCAACACTATTGTGTCACCTTAAAAAAAAAGAAAAAGAAAATAAGAACAAATTTCACTTAACGGTCAATAAATCTCAAATCTTAGCCAATCACATCATTCGAATAGAAAATATATTCTGTTAATCTAAAGTGAACGCTACCTGGACTTATCCATCCAACGGACAGTTAAAGACTAGATAGATTTCGATTTGAAATTTTTCACAGTCTTTAAGGAAACTGTCTCCAAAAAATCTTTAAAATCTGAGAGAAGAAGAAAAAAACCGAATAGTAAAACTAGACCGACACATCTACGAGCGATAAGGAGCATAGGAGGCGACATAAAGATACACATAGGTAGTATAGCGACATCAACATGACACACCGCTGCTAAGGCGAAAGATGGCAGATCTCATAGCAGAAGTTCACACAGTCACCGATCTAAGTTGCTGTGCTTGATGCCGATGCCGATGCCGACTACGATCAGCAGCATCATGATCATGATGGTGCGGATGAAAGAAGTGTTTCATTATATTCAGATTTTTTTTTTTTTTTTTTTTTCTATTAAATGTCCGCCTCCGCCGGGATGTATCTTTCTTGTGAGAACCAAGAGAGGAGAGGACAACAAAAAAAAGTGTAAATATAGATTGAAAGAGTTTTTTCCTCGTTCATGTTGTATTTTTTTTTTTTTTTTTATTTCGTGAGTGTGTTACACTTGGACCATCGGGTATAAGGGATTCTTTATCTCGGTGATTCATATCATCATAAAGTGTTTTTATCGTCACACAGTGTCAGCTCCCTGTTGGATAAGAAGTGCACTATGGGTAGCCTCGGAAAGCTCGGCACACGTACGAGATTATATACTAACATGTCGAGTTAAGATAATTTTTTTTTCGATGTGGACGACAAATTATGATGGAAAATATCGAAAGTGGTAAAAGTATTGTTGCCACAAATTGAGCAGTTTTCATCATTGAGCAATGGAGCAAATAAATTTCCACGAAAGATACATGTGTGAAGGATGAGGAGCGGAAAGGAAAGTTTGAGATATTAGAATTTTATTGCAGTGAGGTAAAATCCAAGGTATTTTAGAGATTTTAGTTTAAGCGGTTGATGTTGAACGGTGGCAGTGGGAGAATTTAAAATTTAACAATATCAAATAATTTATGGGAAATATTATGGATAAATTTTAAAATAATATTGCTGTCATGTAGATAAAGCCGTGTCAGTGTGGGCAAACCTCTCACAATATATCTCGATTTTTCTGAGTTTAATGCGGATGTATGTAGAATATTTATACTGTCACCTATGACATAATGCCTTAGAATGCAAATGCTCTTGTCAATTTACTTTAATGATGGCTGAGATTAACGAAAAACTTTGGATTCCCGGCGGAGAGTTGAGGTCATTTAGTTCCTCACTCCTAAATTATGAACATACCCAAGGTGTTTTTTTCTGATTCGGACACTTATGCTTGGATTCTTTAATCACTTCGAGACACATTTTGATAATGCACTGGCTTCTGAGTCCACAGCGTCTTGTCGTTACCAAGTCTCCCTAAGGAAAGGCAGTTAAGCACATGCAACTAAAAGGGATCATAGTCGAACAGACACTTAGCTAATCGACTTTGTAGTGGCGCGAAACATCACTGTATTCAAACATATTTTTAAGGGCACCTGGCGCTCTCCCTGTCAACTAACTGTCAACCAGATTGATCACGTCGCGATTGATGCAAGGCACTCCCCTAGTATTTTGGATGTTTGTACCTTCCAATCAGCTTGCATTGACTCAGATCACTACCTTGTTGTTGGCAAGGTATGTATGTTGGTATCCCAAACACCACAACATGGTAGAAGTAGGCTTTCGCCGATCGAGTATCCCTAGAAATCGAGCGTTAAGATGAACAACCATCAAGAAACCCTTGGTTTTATGAATCGTGCCGCCAAGAGCACGCAGCGAAGCACGAGGCTTATAAAACAACGCTGCATAGAGTGACGAGAGGGGCTTACGATATCTTCGTAAGTGAAGAACACCAGCTCTTAAGAAAGAAGAAGAAGGAATAAAAAAAAAGCGAAGCCGAGTCAATGAAGAGGTGTTGTAGCAGGAATGATGTTCGAAAGTTTTGCCAGAAGGTAAAAAGAGCATGGTAATGCTACAAAGTCCTAAATCTAGTAGTAGAGTCACAGCAGGTGCTGAGAATTTGGAAAGATCACTTCTGCAGACTGTTAAATGGCGGTGACGATCAAAACTTCGCTCTTATGTCGATGATAATGCTCCATTCAAAACCGGAAGATGACGATCAATAATTTTGTCCATCCGACCAAAGTGAAGTGAAGACTGCAATACCTAAGCTTTAATCCAACAAGGTTGCATGAGTCGACTGTCTAACTGCCGAACTATTTAAAGCAGCTGAGGACGATTTGGTACGGAGCATACATCATTTTGCATGAAAGTATGCCCGACGTTTGCCCGATCCTCAAAAAAGGAGACCCTCACAATTGCGTCAACTACAGAGTTACTACTTTTTTTAACATCGCTTATAAGATCTCATCTGTCACATTGTTACTTACTTATGTCCTGTATCCCCTTGTGGGTCCTAGGGCCTCTACAATGCCTACGCGCCATCGTGTGCGATTTCTGGAAATGTGCCTCAGCTCTCCCCAACTCTTTCCCACACATTGTGTGAACACCTTAAACCTTTTGTCAACAATCTGATCCAGTGTAGTTTAAGGTCAGAAAAGTCCACCATAGATCAAATACTCACATTGAGGCAGATCTTGGAAAAAACCCAGGAACTCCAAATCGATACTCACCACTCATCATCATCTCACCACCTATGATAGGAGTAGCGTCTACAGAGACGTGTTATATAAAGCCACGTCCAGTTTTGGCATCCCTGCCAAAATCATCCGTCTGTAAAGGATGACGATGAAGAATAACCGCTGCGTACGCCGACAACATTTATATAATTGGAAGAACGCAGCTGGCTGTTAGTGGTGCTTTCATGAGTATTGAAACAGAAGCGGCGCAAATGGGTTTAGCGGTTAACAAGGGCAAAACAAAATATATGCTGTCATCAAAAAAGGACGGTCAACATCGGCTACTTGGACAGAACGTCACAATAGGCAACTACAATTTTGAGGTAGTTAAGGACTTTGTCTACCTAGGCTCCGTTGGAAGATCAAATAATGACACCACTGCCGAGATGAAGCTAAGAATCACTCTTGCCAACCGCTGTTCCTTTGGGCTAAGAATTCAATTGAGTAGCAAAGTCCTCTCACGGATAACTAATCTAACTTAGTGTAATATCCTCATCATCACAGTCCTGCTAACCCGCACTCTTGGTTGTTTTGAAAGAAAAAATCTACGAGTGATTTTTGGTCCTTTTGTATCGACGGAGAATTGAAGAGAAGATACAGCAACGAATTATACCTGTTGTACAGCGACATGGACCTGGTCAAAAGAGTTTGATCTCATCGCCTGAGATGGCTAGGACATGTAGAACGAAAAAATATCAATGCTCCGGACCGGAAAGTCTTCGAATCCCAGAAGGAGGACGCGGCAAAGAAAAACCTAACCTTAGGTCAACCAACTTTGTGTGCAAAACTGGATGCGGCTAGTACAAGACTGAGCTGGCTAAAGGCTCTTGTTGGTTGAAAAGTAGAGTGGCAACCGCTCTTCTTGAATTATCTGCAAAGAAAGTACCTTTGATTGTATCGTATTGCATTCTTTTTAATGACATCTGTCACCGGGTCGATATGTAAGTGACGATGAAAGTCTTTGCTTCTTACGTACCATGGGGCTTTGAATATTCCAAGAAGGACTTCATTTTGGAATGTCCCATTATTTTGAACAGTCCCATAATTGAATGCCAGACGTCCAGAGGGGCTCTAATAGCATAATTTTGTTCTGAGTAAAACTGAACTATTAGCCAGTATAACTTTGTATATTTCATATTTAATTCTTCTGCTTTATTTTTAACTTCTTCCTTTTTACACTTTGTTGTGTAAGCATACGGAACTATTTGGTTGTTGATAAGAACGGGCAGAGATCTTATTCTCTTGTTTGTAGAGTTAACGTGGGTAGACTTTGTCTCATTAAGTTTAATGTACCATTGTTGTGGCCAATCTATTACTTAATTGACTGTACGTATATTCTGCAGCTTAACAATATCTTTGTCTGCGCATTTGTCGATTGCAATTATGGCGGTGTTATCTGCAAAAGTGGTTACCATAACGTTGTTGTCTAGTGGTATATCCTTTCTGTATAATAAATACAGAGTTAGTTCGAGAACACTGCCTTGTGGGACACCTGCCGTTATTTCCTTCATTTCTGAGTACTCTTCACCGTACTGTACTCGAAAAAATCTGTCTGCTACATAAGATTTCAGTATCTCATAATATTGTCTAGGTAGTTTATGCCACAATTTGTCAAAGGCTTGCGCTACGTCCACGAATAATGCAGAGCTCTCTCGAGTGCGTTATCTATCACGCCGATAATACGGTGCACTTGGTTCGTTTTTCGAATGCTCATTCTTAAACTCAAATTGTTGGTTCGGGAAGAGTCGTCTTTCAATAATAATTTTATCTAGTCTTTTAAGGAGTAGCTTTTCAATAATGTTTGATAATATCGAGAGCAACGATATTGGTCTATAGGATGTAACTTCTGCAGATGGTTTACCTTATTTCGGTATTGCGACTACTTCAGCGATCTTCCAGTGATGAGGTACATTTCAATAATTAGAAGCTTAAAAGTAGAAACACAATGTGGCGCTCGCGCGGTTGCTCGTTGACAGAATGAGTAGAAACAATGGGATCTTATAGGTTAACACCAAATGCGACTTCAGGCGTTTGGTCGGTTTTTGATCGTACATATCGTAAGCGCCACCTCAACGTCGGAGTAGAGCTACTCTTTACTATTGTCGTGCTTTATGACAGCTCACAGCTGTTTTGGATTGACATTTTTGACTTGTTCGATGTTAGCAACAATGTAAGACATTGTGACGTGTATGTACTCTGAATTGTTAGCATTTAATATGTAAACATTTTTAAATGCTAATTGATGTTTTTTTGAATACATTCACATTTATTTGCAAAGTTATTTCTTATATTTGTGTCTCCCAATCAAACCTATTTGATATTCATATTCCTAACTCTTGACGCCTGACTGTCTTGAAGCTACATGTGGTGTTGCAAATTTTGAGGTCGAGCGTTGTGACAAATATTATCATAAGACGGTAGAATGCCTGTCAAACGCGCGACCACGCGAGCGCCACATTGTGTTTTGCCTGTAAGTTTTATTGTGGCTACGTCCGGTAGTTCTTTCAAATTTTGTGCGGTATCAAGATCGTAGCCTGTCACTTTTTTTATTCAAAATTTGAAGCCTGCACCTGTTTCTTATTTCTCTTGTAGTGAGACAGGGTATTTCTTCGTCATCAACTTTATCCACAAATTCTAAATTTTCATTCACTAAGATAGGCGGGAAAGGTTTAAAAACGTGCGTTGGCATTTCCGAAGGCTGATCAACCCTCAAGAGTTCAAAATACTCATTAAATATTTCAAGGTTCAGCGGTCATCATGTTTAACTTTTATTTTGATTCTATTTACCGACTACTCATATATGACAATCTTTAACTCTATTTTCAAGCTAATGACGATGAGTCTGATCTTCCAAAATCCTCTACTTAAGCAAACCCACTAAATGTACTCGTATGTATACACAGGCATTATTACAGAGCTGTCTAATATAGTAATAACATTTCTATTAACAATTATCTATAAACAAATCTATACAAAGTATAACTTTATCCCACGACAATTCCAAAAACTTTCCGTAGACAAAATAACAAATTGTAAGACGTACGGATACCCCTAAACAAATCTACAAATTGACATTGACTTTGAAATAATATAAAATTGCATTGTTTATAACAAATTGTATCTCCTACTACAGCCACACGCCTATAATATGAGAACGTTCCAGGTAGCTAAAACCATTTAATATAAACAATGTACTCGTACTGGCAGTCGTGTAGTAAATCCAAAAACGAAAAAAGCCCACGTGGGTGGGGTACGAAGTCACTGTGTGCGAGTGTGCTCCCCAATTTAGGAAGAAGAATGTTCGAATGAACATTTATGGTTGAGTGACGGATTAATTGCGCTGTTCTCGATTCGATGTCGGGTAGTGTAGCTAACGAGTGTAAAGATACTTTACACGATTGGCAATGTGACACAATGCAAATCTATACTATTACTCAACAAATTGTATGTATAAATATTATTAGATAACATTTCGCATGGCATTTTGTAAACAAACACACCTAATTTTGGCATTATTACGAAACCTACTTCAAAGGGCCCCCACAATGTAACGAAATGCGATGAGGTTAATTAAATCTAATTGAAATACCTCTGGGTATTATAATTTCCCATGAAAATAAATCTCAAAATGCTCCCAATTGAATTCTTTTCGAAAATACTTTTTGAATAGATAGGTACATTCACATATCTAGTATACTGTAGTGAGCTTGAAAACTGCATTGTGGGGCATTTTGTGTGCGTGTGTGATGGCTTTGTGAAGGTAGAAGGCCTACCCTGTGAATGGTTTTTCCATGGAATTTTCTTAAATTAAATAAATGATTTACATGAATGAAAATAGAAATGAAAATTGCCTACTTTTGTACTATTTTTAGCGTTTAATTGGTGGTGTTGTATTATAAATGGAATTCTTTTTTTTTTCGTTTAGCATTGGATGTGCTTTTGGAGGCAACTTGATTTATCGCAACAAATTGTCACGAAAGGTATTAGAAGAAAAGATAGATTTGTGTTATTTTTTATTAGCTTTTTGATATATTGTTGACTAAGAATGGGAATTTAGGCGACTACATTTGAGAAATGAGAGATAGTAATCGATGACAATTTGATTTGTTTGATCAGAATGGGATGGAATTTTTTAAGGGGGGATAATACATTTTTAAAAGCTGAAATACATATATGTGTCAAAACTTCAATAATTGGTAGCACTGACAAAAATGAAAACAATTTCAAACTGATATTTCAAATTAGATTCACTAATATTGACAGTTAATCCTCTGTACAATGTAGTCAAATTTACAACCATTCAGATATTTGAAAAGGGTCGTTGAAGTTTAACATTGCATTGTTTGGTTTATTGTATCTGACATAAGTGTTGGCAAGAAATATTTAAAAGAACTGTCAGGCATGGTTCATGGAATATCATAATTCTCCTTCCAAATCGAAAATGTTATGTTTTGATAGTCGACAAGGGACTACATGCCAGGAAGTGATGGCTTTGCATGCATGCCACTTTAATTACTATGATTTTCTGCGAAGATATTGTCAGATAACCTTCGTTCTTAGCGCTCTGGAAATATACATGCAAGAATGTCACGTGGAGAAGCGTCTCGAAACTGGGTTGATCTGAAAATATCAAAAATCCTTCTATGTTGGGACTTAACATCCCTGCCCTATGCCATCTGTTAAATCTTATCTGTCATCCATAGTGACAGGTAGTTAGTTCTTGCCCTGGCATTTTACAATATGGATTGTTGAACCACCGCTCAACGCTCTAAAATTGGGTAGAACATACGGCGATTGTGTGCTGGAAAATCGACAAATTGGAGCTGATTTTTCGAACAAAATCTTTTTTTAGGGATTAGGCCCATTTCTCTCTCGGCTGGTACGTAAACACAGAAAGTCCAAATGTGATTGCATCCACCACGAGTGACAGTTTGGTGCGCGATGTGGATCGGCGGCGTGATCGGGACGAATTTTTTGAAAAATACGAAAATGAGCGACATGTGGTTCCAACAGAACGGAGCTACGTGTCACACAACAGAACAAGATCTCCGGTCTTTTAATTTCGATATTAATTGGCCAACAAGATAGTGGATCTGACCCCGTCGGATATCTTTTTTGTGGGCTATGCTAAAGATCGTGTCTATGCAGACAATCCCCAAACTTTGGAACGCTTACAAACCAACATCCGTGAAGTGGCGGCCATTTAACATGGCGTAGTTCAAAATTTAGAACAGTAAAAAATATCATTGAAATCTTGAATACTTTTTATTTTATTTAAATTTAAAATCCTAAAGAACAAAAGGAATTACTCAGTATTAGTTGTACATTCTAAAACAGATCTAGTGAAACTTATCTTTCAGTTGTTTTTGCCAGCTTCTTTGTATTGCTGCGATGATTACAAGATTATTTACTGAAATGTTATAAAATGGATCCACCGAATGGAATGGTGCTGCTTCTCCAAGTTGCGATTCTCGAAGAATATCTTCGAGTGAATATTTAATCAATGCTTAGAATGCCACGCGAGACTGAAGATAACCATCACCGAACTGATTGATTGAATAAACTTTCCGCTGATGGTATTCATTTTCGGTACCTAGTACTTCGGGGATATTTGTACGTGATCCTTATATCGTAAGTATTTCCGAACATAAACAAGATATTTATTTGAAGGTTTTGAAGCCAAACTCTTTAGGACAACGTGCATGCCCCATATTCTGTACTGTGACTGTACAAAGTCTGATCTTTCTAGGTAACCCGGGAACTCCAGAATGTGTGAAAAGATACACACTCAAGGTATGAAATTTTATTTAGAGGAGAATGATCTAAGAATGTATGTAGTACGGTTATGTTGTTGTTGATCTTTAAAACGGCGATTTGGCCTTCATTATCGCCTTGAACCTGGGGCAGGTATTCGCTAACCCGCTGGCTATATGTTGCATGGCTTCCGAGAATTCGATTAGAATCGTAATTGCAAGTTGAATTGCAAATTATTAAACTTCTGTTACTGTTTACCAAACTAAAGTAAACATTCGCATATTTCGTAAAAATGGAATAAATTATTCTTATTTTGGTTATCACCTAGTATTTATGCTGTCAATACGCCATCTGGCAGCCAATTATGATACTTACTCGTACCTTTCTAAGAGCATTCCTTAAATAATTGTCTACCTGTTTTGCCATCTTCTGAGACTCCAAGGAATAAGTCTGTTTTATTTTACCAAAATCGATTCAGCAGTTTTTGTTACAGGTGGTAACTAGCAAACTAACATATTGTAATATGCAGGCTACGGCTCGAGTAGATAAAACGATATTCTGTGAAATTTATTTCTTTATTTTCTACTCTATAGAACAATTCAAGTTCACACTATACTATTCTTCGCAAATTCTTTTCTTACAAGGTCTCTTTCCTCTCAAATCACTTTATCTCCTTTCAACTACTTAATTTACAAATCCAAACTAATTACTTTTTCTTGTTCACTCTCAACTTTCAATTTATCACAAAATTACAACTTCGCCTATTATCACTTTTCTAATCTCTTCGCCACAGTTTAAAAATCACTGTCTTTTTTTGATCGCCATCTGTCCTTATATAGCAGAAGTTTCTGATAGCCAGAAACTTCTAGCAAATTCTTCGACCACTGGAACAAGAGAAATAATTCTTGCAGTTATAATTCCCTTTTATCCCTAATATTATTCGTCTCTTTCGTTGACATGAGCTGTGGAGACTTCGTCCCCGACACGAACCTCGAATGAAGGACAGTTTGAACCAAAATTCTGCCAGAATGGAAAGTCACTTCGGAATTTGCTGCATAGACATAGGCGCGTAGTTATTATTATGCTACACTGCCCCCCTCTTAGACGTGTTCGTCCCGAACAAGTGCATCCTCATTTCGGCCATTGTATCGACTCAGTCGGTCCACATGAACCACTTTCATTTTGGCCCTTGGTCCTCGCTGGATGCGGTAGACAACATCGTTGATGCGGGTTACTATTCTGTAGGGACCTTCCCAGTTCCGCTGTAACTTAGGTGATTTCCCCTTTTGGCGATGGGGATTATACAGCCACACCAGATCTCCTTCCTGGAATCCTGACGTTGTTGCCTTGGCATCATACCTGGTCTTCATGCGGTCGCTCGTCATCTTAATCTGGCTTCTGGTCCTTTGGTGTATGTCCCTAAGCCTTTCCCTAAGGTCCGCCACGTACTCTTCTTCATTTCTGGGCTCATTGGTAGGAGATCCAAATTTCACCTCACTGGGTAAACGAGCTATTCCACCGAATAAGATTTCGAACGGCGTATGTCGAGTAGTGCTATGCACGGCACTTCTATAGGCCATCAAAAACAAGGGAATCTGCCGGTCCCAATCCCGTTGGTAGTCACCTACGACCTTCGAGAGATGTTCGTCCAAAGTCCTATTGAAACGCTCCACCATACCGTCCGACTGTGGATGAAGCGGGGTTGTCCTTGTCTTTTTGATTCCGAGTAGTTGACACATCTCTTGGAAGATTCTTGACTCGAAGTTCCGCCCTTGGTCAGAATGCAATTCCAAGGGCACACCGAATCTGCTAACCCAATTGTAGACGATCTGCTCCGCCACGGTTCTGCTTTCCTGGTTAGGGATCGGAAACGCTTCCAGCCACTTACTGAAGTAGTCCATCACTACGAGTATATACCGATTACCATTGTCGGTTTCCGGAAAGGGCCCTGCGATGTCAATGGCGATTCGTTCGAAAGGTGCTCCCACGTTGTATTGGTGCATCTTACCTCGAGTTTTGATTCTCGGACCCTTGCTAGCTGCACACACGTCGCATTTTCTGCACCAGTCTTCGATATCTTCCTTCGCTTTTAACCAATAAAAACGTTCTCGTACCTTTTCTAGCGTCTTATTCACTCCCAAGTGGCCTCCGGACGCCCCGCCATGCATTTCCTGTAACACCTCCTTGACCCTCGTCCGCGGTACTACAAGCTGCATTACAAACGACTTTCCGTCGGAGGATTCCCATTTTCTTCTCAGAACACCTTCTTGGACATGGAGGGAGTCCCACTGCGCAAAATATGCCTTTAAGGTCGGGCTTCTGTGAGAGATGTCCTGATGATCCGGTTTCTCCATGTTCTCCTTCCAGGCCAGAATCGGCTCGATATCCGGGTCTTCCTTCTGAGCGTTCCGGATCTCATCTACGCTCCAGCCGGCGATAGGTTCGGCTCTCATTCTTTGGATGGAAACCAGCTCCCGTTCTTCCTGACGCGCACAATGTTTACAATCCGTTCTGCATGGTCTCCGGGACAGTGCATCCGCATTAGAGTGGAGTTTCCCTTTACGATGCTGTATTTCGTAGTCGTAGATTTGCAGCCTTTCGATCCATCTTGCGACCTGACCCTCAGGACTCTTGAACTGTAATAGCCATTTTAAGGCTGCATGGTCTGTGCGAAGAACGAACTTCCTCCCGTAGAGGTATTTGTGAAAATGCTTCGTAGCCAAGATCAAAGCTAGAAGTTCTCTCCTTGTCACGCAGTAGTTCCTTTCTGGCTTAGAGAGCACCTTGCTGAAGTACGCAACCACCTTCTCTTGGCCGTCATGCACCTGGGAGAGTACGGCTCCTACCCCAACATTACTAGCATCTGCATCCACAATGAACGTTTCCCCGGGAGTGGGGTAAGCCAGTATCGGGGCATCGCATAGCCGTTGTTTAAGTGCCTTGAAGCTCTTCTCGCACTCAATTGTCCATTTGAATTGTTTTCCCTTTTCCGTCAACTGGTGCAGGTTCTTTGCGATCCCGGCAAAATCCTTCACGAACCGTCTGTAGTAGGTGGCTAGGCCCAGGAAGCTCCTTAGTTGGTGTTTATCCTTGGGGACTGGCCAGTTTTTCATCGCTTCGACCTTCTCTGGATCGGTTCTCACTCCTTTCGCTGAAATTATGTGCCCCAAGTACTTGACTTCCGCTCTAAACAGGGCGCACTTCTTGGGGTTGAGCTTCAGGTGGGAACTTCGAAGCCTTTGAAACACATCCCTTAGATTGTCTCGGTGTTGCGCAAATGATTTTCCTACGACGATGACATCATCCAAGTATACCAAACAGGTTTTCCATGTTAACCCTTGCAGGACACATTCCATCAATCGCTCGAAAGTCGCCGGAGCATTGCACAGCCCGAATGGCATTACCGTGAATTGCCATAGCCCATTTCCTGCGGTGAAGGCGGTTTTCTCCCGGTCTTCTGGATGGATCTGTACCTGCCAGTAGCCACTCTTCAAGTCGAGAGTGGAAAACCATCGGGCTCCTGATAGTGTGTCTAGCGTGTCGTCAATCCGTGGCAGAGGGTAGCTGTCTTTCTTGGTGACGTAATTGAGCTGCCGATAGTCCACGCAGAACCGCGTGCTGCCATCTTTCTTCTTAACCAGTACAACCGGTGATGCCCACGGACTTTTGGAACTTTCAATCACACCTTCTTTCTCCATTGCCGACACCATCTCTGCAACTTCTGTCTGCTTTGCCAATGGAAGGCGCCTAGCAGGCTGACGAATTGGTCTAGTATCACCAGTGTCTATTCGATGTTGTACCAGGTGTGTTCGGCCGTATTCTCCGTCCTGTGAGGCAAATACATCAGCGTACTCATTGATAAGATTCTCTGCCATAGTTCGCTGCTCCTGATTCAGCTCACTGGACTGGAGAATCGTCTCTCTCGTTTCCGCTGTCCAAGGTGATGGGAGAGGTTTTGGAGGACCACGTTCAGATATTGTTGCGACGGCGGTAATCGGCGTGCATTTTCCAGTCACCTCCCCTCGCCTTAGTTTGACAGTGTGTGGTCTTGCGTTCAAAACTCTCACTGGAACCATGGTGTTCTTTGGTTCGACTAACGTCTTTCCCACGATGTAGTCTTGAGAATTCTTCTCTGGGTCTGGTTCTACTATGTAGAATCGGTGGCTCCCAAGATCACCTTCCAGCTTCGTCCAAATGATTGTCTCTGAAGACGGCGGCAAAACTTCGTCTTTGCTGATGACTGTCCTGAGAGTTACGGCATTCTCGTTTCCGTACACCATCGGAATCTCCACATTTCGATACCTCAGTACTTGCATCCCGATGTCCAAGATTACTTCATTTGCTTTCATGAAGTCTATTCCGATGATGCACTCGTCGCATATGTCTGCCACCAGAAACGCATGGGAGAACGTCAGTCCTGCCAGAGTAAGCGTAAGACGAACTTCTCCAAATACCTTCGCCATTTCCCCTATTGCAGTCTTCAGGCAGTAGCTGTTGGTGTTGTGCAGCCAGGAGCTTTTGACGATATCTCTTCTTACAATGGAGGCAGTGGCACCTGTGTCGATGGTGGCTACGCACTTCTTCTTGTTGATTAGTGCCTCCACTGTCAGGCTCTTGTTATCCCGTTTGGTTTGCGAAACTTGAATGGTGGTCCTGGGGGCCTCGATTCCAGTAACCAACTTCTGCCCCGCGAAGTTGGTCCTTACGCATTTCCCGACTGCTGGTTTTGGGAAGTCTGACTGACAGGATGGATGTTATCACCTCCAGATGCTTCCTCTCTGCTTCTCCTACTTCCGCAATGTGGACAATTTCCTCGTCTAGGTGCACTTCTGCACTGCCGTTGTAGGTGTCCGGTTTGGTTGCAATTCCAACAACGGATTTGACTTCCGCGAGCTCTGTCTTCATCCATGACGGCTGTTCTCTGGCATGAGCATTCCACGACGGACATTTCCCTGACACGGTGTATTCCCTGGTATGCTTGGTCCGCAGCCTTCATTGACAAAGCGAATGCCAATGCCTCGGGGAGTGTTCGCTTTTCAGCCATCCTTACAGCCATTTGCAGTTGTCTGTCCTCTATGGCCTGAATAAAAGCTTCCACCGCCATTTCGTTGATAAGCTCCTCACCGGCTTTAGGGTATGAAAGATGGGCTAGTCGCTCTATATCCGCTTGCAACTGTTGGAGCGTTTCCCCCCTTTTTTGGACTCGACTACGCAGCTGAACCCTGTACACCTGCTGCATGTGTTCATCCCCAAACCGCATTTCGATAGCCTGAACCAGAGAGTCGTAGTTCTGCTGTTTATCTTCCGGGATGGTCTGCAAGAGCTCCGCAGCTGGACCCCTCAGTGCAAGTGTGAGTGCAATGGACTTCTCTTCATCGTCCCAGCTATTGGTCATTGCGGCCGCTTCGAATTGCCTTTTATAAATTGGCCATGATGTTTGACCATCGAAGATAGGAGGCTGCATCTCCTTTCTTCTCAGACCGTCGGTGGAATATTCCCGTGCTTTCTGTCTCTTCACGTTGCTGAGTTCCTTAGTAAGATTTTCGACTTGTTTTTCTACTTTTTCGAACTGAGTCTCTATTTTCCCGAACTGAGTTTCATGCTTCTCAAAGTTTTCATCGAATCTAGTTTCGACTTTTTCGAGTTGCGTCTCGACCTTCTCGATTTTCTCTTCGATCACTTCGAATTTGGATTCCAAGTTCTTGTTTTGCTCATCAAGTTTACTTTCCAGAGCATCTAGAGAATTCTTTTGTTCGTCCATTGCTTTCTTTTGTTCGTCCATTGCTTTCTTTTGTTCATCCATTGCTTTCTTTTGTTCATCCAACTTAAGTTCTAGAGAATTCCTTTGGTCATCGAGCTTATGACTTTGATCTTCTATTGCTTTCTTTTGTTCGTCCATGACTAACTTAAGTTGCAGGAGCAGACTTGTTATACCCGGGTCGGCTACTGTACTTGCTGGTTCCTCTTCCACGTCAAACTCTATGTCATGCGGATTTTCACCTTCCTGCGTTACTGCTTCTTCCAGACGAATCAGTAGGGCATCTTTTCCCCCAGTTGTGTCGAGATTCCGCTTACTGAGTTCTGCCTTTAGTTGAATTATAGTTAGTTTTCCCAACTTGCGACCCATTTTGCGCAACTAATTAACTCAACGCAGAAATCGTTTTTTTTTTTTTTTTTTTTTTTCTTGTGCAATTTCACACCACGGAAATAGTTATTCACAGAATAAGTTTTATCCCAGCTTCTGACACCAATGTAATATGCAGGCTACGGCTCGAGTAGATAAAACGATATTCTGTGAAATTTATTTCTTTATTTTCTACTCTATAGAACAATTCAAGTTCACACTATACTATTCTTCGCAAATTCTTTTCTTACAAGGTCTCTTTCCTCTCAAATCACTTTATCTCCTTTCAACTACTTAATTTACAAATCCAAACTAATTACTTTTTCTTGTTCACTCTCAACTTTCAATTTACCACAAAATTACAACTTCGCCTATTATCACTTTTCTAATCTCTTCGCCACAGTTTAAAAATCACTGTCTTTTTTTGATCGCCATCTGTCCTTATATAGCAGAAGTTTCTGATAGCCAGAAACTTCTGGCAAATTCTTCGACCACTGGAACAAGAGAAATAATTCTTGCAGTTATAATTCCCTTTTATCCCTAATATTATTCGTCTCTTTCGTTGACATGAGCTGTGGAGACTTCGTCCCCGACACGAACCTCGAATGAAGGACAGTTTGAACCAAAATTCTGCCAGAATGGAAAGTCACTTCGGAATTTGCTGCATAGACATAGGCGCGTAGTTATTATTATGCTACAATATGTACATTGTATGTAAATCGCTTGAAAAATACTACCTTTCCGTGAAAATTCATGTTGATTCAAGGATTACTTCCATTATTTCCTTTCTAAATATTGTGGAAGCTTTGAACTCGTCAAACCTAGCCAACTATACATATACAGATTCCGCATGACATATCAATCAACTGCTCAGGAGTGAGATTATTAACACGAAACAGTGGCAACACTTATGCTTTAAGATTTTTCAGCAGAGGTGCACCGCAAGAAGGTGTCTTATGGCTTTTTTGTTTAACCCGATTATGTTGCTATAGCTGTATCTGCCAGCCACCTGACTATGCGAACACAATATGCGTGAAATACTTCCAAATGGGTCTATGAATGTGAGCTGGAGGTGAGCTCTCACAAAAAAAGATTAGTCCTTCTAACGAGGAAATATGGATATCTCCATCATGTTCAGCTTTGTATTCGCAAAAAAAAGAAAAGTACCTACATACTTGGTCTTTATTCGGAGTAAAAAATTGGACTGAGGATACAAAATCCATGATTAGCGATGATCTCTGTACCACCTTTCGATCGCAGTAGACATTATATTTCATCTGGTGAAACAGGTTTTTAAGCCATTCGACTCAAAGTCATTTTTCAGAGGTCCAACATGCATACAAAAGAAACACCAAGAGCTTCCAAGTTAATTCTTGTTCCAGACCAATTTACCTTCCATAGACTTTTTCCGATTGACTTCAAACCCGACGGGACATTAATTCGGGGCTTTCGCCTCCCAGACAATTGTTGCGTATTCCTAGCGTAGATAATAGTGCCCAAGGAATCTTGCATTGGCTGAAGTGGCGTTTTTATTCATAGCCGCACGGCTATAAAGGCCCTGGAGTCTGTCTTTTCAACATCCATATCTATGTATGTCTCTTAATACAACAGATGAACTCACCTATGTACATATGTACACTCGGTGATGTTCCAGATTGATTTATTAAAATTATAAATGCAAATTACATTATCACTTAAACTGAATGCAACTGAAAATTATGAAACGGCGCTACATGTGGTAAAAGACAGATTTGACCAAAGCTGAGTAAGAAACTTGTGAGTACTCATTGTGACGCCTTTTTTTGCTAAGTAGACTAGAATATATATGTCAACTCGAAGCACACATTTTCTTAATGAAGCAAAGAAAAATTCAAACCCACTTCTAGCATAAGTTGATCGATGTGAATCCGAAATACACGTTTAAATATAACTCTAATGAACAACTACCTTACAATGTTGAGTAGATAGTTTCAATCTTCCTGTGTACCAACATGTGTCCCGTAAAAGTCAAGATCGAATATCTCCCACCGAGTTTCACCTCATCGCCATACCTCTGTACGTGTCAACCACCCTATTAATCAAAATAACATGAAGAGACGACATCCACTATACGTCATAAAAATTCCAAATATTAACACGATTCCAGTGGAAATATACGTATAGTTCCCGAAATAAACTCACGTTAACCTTTAACAATTCCTGATGCCACCAAAGATGCAAGTCAACCAATAAAATTTAAACGATGGCGAGCATCTCATGTCGAAAATACTCCCCCGTCCGGCGTCGTCGTAAAACACCCATAAATACCTTTTTATTTGATTCTCTTAATCGTAGTATATAATTAATTAATTAATCTAAGCCCAGCAATCTTTTTATGGACACATTCACATCGGAGAATCTAAAGAAAAAAAAAAAAGCAAAGTTCCCAATAATGTTTGTTTGTCAACAACACCTCGCGTACCTGTATATGGGGAGAATCTCTCGACTTGTCCAATTATTCATGAATACTTATCACATGGCGTTATGTGTTCCGAACTCGTGTACAAGTGTATGTGTTTTGGTTGTATAATGTCGTCATAACTTCCGTAGGCGGGTCAATTCCGTTTGTCACTTTTATGCAAAAGCCAACGACAGTGATTAACCAAAAACGATTTGCAATTTTCTGTAGCTTTTGTCCCAAATGGACATCCGACATAATGACGACAAGGTCTCTCTACTCTATGCTGGGCACCAGCATTCAAAACATAAACACACCTCAGAGGTAGAGGAAATCCTCTTCCAGCCATTGTGCGGTGCGAGTGAACCTAGTTTGCCATTCTAAACAATCACACGCAGACATTCGCTCTAAGTGCGCGCTATAAAAGCATGTGCCGACCTTTCTCAAGTTTATTTGTGCTTCGAACATTACGCCGCGCAACGACGGGAAATAGGAAATACTCTTGTGTGTATAAATTAATCGTAAAGCTTTCGTAACTCACTACAAGGATGGCTGTAGTTCCAGCCTATAATACTGACTACGATTTATGGGATTACCGACGACGAATGTGGAGAGATTGGGACTTAATCGATTGGGACCTACCCTCTTGGTCACGCATATCTAGGATGCGATCGATGCCCGATTTGAGTCGTGTCACCGTCAGCAAGGATGGTTTCGAGGCCAATGTTGATGTTCATCAGTTTAAGCCATACGAGGTGACTGTTAAGACTGTCGGCGATACGGTGGTGGTTGAGGCAAAACATGAAAAACGTCGCGATGGAGATAATTTTGTTGGTCGTCATCTTGTGAAACGGTTCGTCTTGCCGCGAGGTTATTATCCCAACGATGTGTCCTCGTCCTTGTCATCTGATGGAATATTAACTGTTAAAGCACCGCCACCAGCCGCTCATGAAAGGATTGTTTATGTTCGACAAACTGGACCCTCGTACTTGAGCATAAAAAATTGATACTAACGGATACTAAACATGGACTTTTCCTTGGGTGGTGACAAAGAATGTTTTAAGGACTAATATCACATTGATAGTGTTGTTGCAAAGAAAAAGATTTCATTAAAACATGAAAGTTTATATTTTTAATATTTAGCTATGCTAATTTTTAACACTGTTCTAAGAAGTTTATTAAAATAAAACAAAATTTAATCAAAATGTGATGGAAGTGGTGTTGTTTTTTCGATGGAACTGGTTGATTTATATCCGTCCAAAAAGGAACTGAAATTGGTGTGTTTTTCCAAATTCCACTAAAATAGCTGATGTGACAATTAAAAATCGTTCAATTAAATATTTTAAAGTTCAATTCCATTCCAATACATCCATCTTAGTGATGATTTTCAAGGCTCATAAATCGCTAAGGGGTGCGTTTAATTTTTTTTATAATTTTCAATAACTTTTTATTTTTATGCCTCAATATGGTTCTCAAACAAACGATGTACATTCTATAGCACTACTGAAAATTTCCGCTCTATTCGTTACGGTGGCTTACGATTTCCTTATAAGGTAATCTTATAGAAACAAAAATTAAATACATCCCCCGCAGATAGACATCCACTTGTCGGATTAGGAATCAGAGTATTAGAAGTTTAATAGGAGATAATTAATAGAAATTTGTTACTGCTTTTTTAGATGCTTTCAATATACTGTGGGCTGTTCTATTATGTAATATCTATTGTTGTTGTTTTTTTTTTTTTGTATATCCATACTTCTATGTAGCAGAATGTATTCTAAAAGTTAAGTAAACTATAAATCACTTAATTTATGTTTTATATGTTTTTATGTAAAGTGTGGAGTAAGATATTAACAATAACTATAAAGCTACCGTTGGATAAATCGCTGCAGATCCAGATTTTTAAATTACGTAGATCCAGATCTATTATTTTGGATTTAATTGCATATTTTGTAATATAGGTACTCGTGCGCATTTTTTTGGAATTGTTTACATAAATGTGTTTGTTGAGTGTAAACCAATTCATTAAAAGTTATGTTGAGGGAAAGCTCCAGCTTTTTTGAAAGGGTTAGGTGGATACGAACACATGCCACCATATCTGTTTATTCTCAAACGCATTGCTCAAAATCCAGTAAACAGATTTTTGTGAAATTTTGTTTTATATTCTTGACCTGATGTGTAGGGGTAGTTTCTTTTGGATTATGGGTAAAATGCGGGATCGGGGTTTCAAAAAATTAAAATCTTCATTAGCTGGTTGACCCAAAAACATCTGAACGGATTTTTATAAAATTTGGCTTTTAAGTTTAGACTAATGTGCTAGCACTCCTGCTTTAAAATTGTCCAAAGGTATAGGGTAGGATTTTGGTTTTGGTTTAGAAAAATCGTCGAATCATACTTCTCACACGGCAAACTCGGGAACCACTAGCTTAAGTCTTGCATCCTCTTGTGGATTCTAGGGCCTATACTACGGCTACGCGCCAAGTCCTCCTAAGTTGCTACGATTCTTCCTCCACTGCCCTGTGCCAAGGGATTTTTAGTCGACCCACTCGTCTGCCATCCAGGGTTAACTCATTCCATTTAATCGCGTAGTTCGCTATGAAGCTGTCTCCTTTTCGAAATGTATGAGCCACTGCGACTTTCGTTGTCTGATAGTAGTGCATATTGGCTCCTGATCAGTGTTGTCATGGACTTGAACAAAATTATGTTACCTTGTTGGCAGAAAACTCCTCCAGAAAACCAGCATATGTACATAGTTTTCAATACGAAATATATTTTCTATTCCCACTAAACCCAAGTGTTGCCTCATAACTTGTCGACTAATTTCTTGGTTTCGCATTTTTGATTATAATTAAAAAAGATTAGACACTTATTCTGCGAATGCTTAAATGCGTTACTAGTTATGTCACTCGTAAATAAAAATGTCACGATGCTATAAATTATGCCACTATAACAACACTGCTCGTGACCCGTTCTCTCAAGGAGGTGTTCGCTTGGCAATACGATTAGGCCGAAGGTTTGTACCTTTCTCGTCAAAGAGGCGATTACTCTCTAAGTGCAACATCCAATAAGACAGCACCCAACATTGGGGCGGAAAAATAGAAGCTTGGTGTGCGCATCTTGCAGTAATATCGAAAAAAGAATATCGAATATTGGGAGCATCTAGAATGCATTGAGTCACAACGCCATGCACGATTACTAGTTATTGTTATAAAGGCTGGTTCTTTCACAGTCTAAGGGACCTATTACACTTTTTAAAAAATAAAATTAGATAATTCTGATGCATAGTTTGAAATATAGATAAATACACATGCATATGTCTGTCCTTAGATTTGATAGCATTTCACGCCTGTTTTTAGGACATTAATGTGCAAATATAAATAATTTAAGTCAACTGAATACAAATGAAGTGCACGACTGGGTCGTCAAAAATAAATTATTTGACACTTTTTCAAAACTTTGTATGTCGTAAGCTTATAACTAGTCCTGCCAAAAATTCTGTTACACAACTTCTAGTGCAAAAGGAGTTACTGATCTCAATTTTTGTGAAAAATGCGTAACAACTGGAGCAAAGGTATACCAAGAAGGTGTCCTAGAAGGCATCGTTAAAGGCTTGACGAATACACTTTTTATGGGGCAAGACGAGTTTTCCAACAAGACTTTGCTCCAGCACATAAAGCCAAAACAACTCAGTAATGGCTTAGAATCATTATTCTTGCTTTTATTGCATCCGAGGATTGGTCTTCAGAAAGCCTAGATTGTTTATGGTTCGGGTTGGAGAGTATGGCCTGCAAGAGGACCCACCGGAATTTGGAAAGCTTAAAAAAGTGTTTTAACCCCAGCATTGTTGTCCATACTCCTGGAAATCGTGCATGCCGCTGTAGTCCAATAGCCACAAAGTTTAAGCGCCTGCGTTAAAGCAAAGGCGGTCACTTTGAACACACAGCGCTGTGAAGTTGGTAACAGTTCGCTTCAGCTACCCTATATATAAAAAAAGCTAATAAGTTAAGTATCATTATACGTGTTTCTTGGCAAAAACCTGGTACGCCATCTGTTGGCATATGTCCACTGTAGCTCAAATATTCAATTTAAATGAAATCGTTTGACATTAGTAAAGAATGAAAATTCCGAATTTGCCCCGAATTGTGACCCTACGTACCCCAGACATGAAGTTTCAAGAAAATCCGAAAAGATGTTTAGGCTGCAGTCCAGAACACATATGTGCATACAAACAGAGAGGCAGGTAGACAGGCAGACAGACATACTGACAGATAAAATTGAGAGAGCCACTTTTTTGATTTCCTCTATCATAGTAATGTCAAATTTGATCAGAATCTCAAAATTTCGACATCGAAAATTTACAGGTAACCAATAATTGCACTTGGAAATAAAAATTAAAAAAAGTATAAGTATTAAAAACCGTAAGATAATTTAACAATAATTTACAAGAATTATAAAAAAATTAGAAAATGTTGCACTTATGAAAAGGACAACCCGTCGTCAGAATAGAGTTGAGTCACACTAATTCCAGATACAAGTTTGGAGTGTGAACGACACGTTTTCCCGGATTTCAAAATCCCGAATGACCAAAATCCCGGAAAAAAATTGGCAAATTTCAAAAATCCCGGAAGTTGAACATTGAAAAAATCACGGGATTTTGTTTTTCATATTTTGTAGGTGGTCTGAAATTATTGAAACTCCTAAAGGACTTTGACTAGCTGTTTTTAATATTACCAGCCTCCTGGTACCTTTTAATATTCCTAGAACTTTGGAGCTGCTCTAGATAAATTTGAAATTATGCAAATATCTCTTCCAGGAACGGTTGTGTCGGTCTCAAAAGAACGCTTTTCAAGCCAAATTGATTATATGATAGTTTCGTGCTTTTCGTTTATCATTAGTAGGATATCTAAGTAAATTTGAAAAACCTTCTTTCTAGAACGATTAATTGCTTCTAAAATGAGATGAAGTTTACGATTTTTGTTTAAAAAAATATGATTGGAAAGTGCCGAACGGCCTTTTGAAAAAAAAAACCTTCTTTCCAGAACGACTAATTGCTTCTAAATTGAGATGTTATTCACGTTTTTTCAAAATAGCGCGATTTTTAACACAAATAATTGCACAGCCATTCGGGATTTTGTTTTCCGGGATTTTGATTTTTGGGATTACTGGGATGTTAAGAACGGGAAATGGTTGCAGAACAGCAAAAGTTAAATAAAAAAATAAATCTTCGAATTAAGTGTATAAAAACAGTCTTAGCTAAATCCTCATTAGATCCTTGCACCCATAATACTGTATAGGTCATTATTTCTTATTCACTTCCTCCCCAAAAAAAATTAACCCCATTCATCCACAGAGGCACACACACAACATAATAATCTCATTATCTCCCACAAAAGCACAATGTTCAAATAAAACCAAAACACTAACGTACATTATGTATGTATGTATATTATTTAATGCAAAAGAACCTTTTTATTGAATTCGTTTTCACTTGTTTTTTTTCTTTTCTTTTTTTTTTTGTATACAAACAACAATCAAAAATTCATCTACTTCATCATGTATAATATCCTTGCCCCCATTCTGCAATGCAGACGCGATTATGTTTATTCAATTTCGTTGTGTCTTCTTATTATTATTCTCCTCCTTCAACCCCATCATCGTGGAACAAATTTTCATATCTTCATATACATATATATGTGTATAAAGTATATAAGTAAAATATGCACATACACAATTGTGTGTCCATTGTTGTCCTGAATTTTAAGCGCATCGCACACCATTTCTCAGCAAACGAGGGCGAGAGAGAGCGAGTAAATTTGTTTTTTTTTTTTTATTCGGTCCCGTCCCGTTCGTATTAAAAATGTAGAAATCCTTGAGGAGTTTCCTCCATAATTTGACGTTATCCTTATAGCAATTAATTTCTCTATACATATGTATGTGTGTCGAGTGTATGCATCTATCGGCGAAAGCAGCAACACTTATTCATTTTTTGTGCGAATACTTTATAGTGCAGTTTGAGGTTAGAATTCGGTGCAAGGACATTAGTTCCAATTGTAAATATACACAATAGATTTAGCAAATAGTAGTACTAGTACATGTAGTATGCAATCATTATAAACTTAGGTTAATAATAACAAATTTGGTAAGGAGGACTCCCCCTCGTGTACAAATAGAACAAGGTTGCATGCAAAGAAGTGGAAAATCCCTATGACTTCTTGTAGCTGCCACTGCTGCTGCACTTTGGGGTTTTATTTTTCTTGACTGGAAAACAAGTCAAGAACTCTATTGATGCGAGAGACGATAATGTCGATGTCTTCTGGAGACTCTCATCCGACGACGATGATGATGGGCATGTGGAGGACTTGTTTGGTTTGCTTGAAGTGTCCGAAGTGGATGCAAACGCGGTACCATGATTGTATTTGCGACACTTTTTCGACAAGTTATACATCTGAACACTGTTGTCGATATTATCCTGATCGTTGGAATTAATTGCGCGTCGAGCGTTTGAGGTGTGGTTATTGCCACCGTTTTTATCTGCGTCGTCATTATTGCCCTCGTCATCGCAGTTATTTTGTGATTCATCGACAAATTTATGACTGCGACATCGTTGTTTCTCCTCAATCCAATCGGTGCTTGCTGGTAACGATAGCTGGATCGAAGGATTTGGATTGCGATAGTAGTGACGATGCGGGTGGAAGCCCAATCCAAAGTCATCCATGTAGGTTTGCGAGTTCAAGTTGTCCAGCTCATCAGCGACACTCAACAGAAATGGTAGAGTGGACATATTTTTTTTATTTTGATTATCCTTTTTAGTAGAAACTATTTCATCAGAACTTCGAAGGATATACCGGTAGCGCGCGCACAAACACGAGAATGCAACTTTTCAGTTTGAATGGTTTCGAATGACTGAAAATGGGAAAAACTCCGTAATACCGTATAGTTTTCCATCGACGGCGAGGAGAAAGCTTTCTCTGTTTCCAGTGCACCCAACTTAAACTCCTTGCACGTGGAGAGGCAGCTGCATTTCCACAAACTTCTCCACCCACTGTTCACACTCACACCAAACCACCTTACGACACGACATGCATTTAAATTTTGGGGCCAAGTTGGGAATACCATTAGAGAGTAAGTATAGTTTCGCACAGTAGAGAGCACAGCAGAGAGGAGTGTGTGTCTCTTTTGTGTGCTCGCTGGTGACACAGAACTTTCCCAACACACAAAAAAGGATACACAATGGCTTGGGGAGATTGCGTGCTCGTTTGATGAAAGCACCTCGTCCCCTTCCACTTGGTTAGAGGAAGTCACGGAAAGAGCGAGAGCAAAACTTAAACATATTGGATGTTGGTTCTTCGCATTAGATATGGTGTTCTAGGATAACACACCAGAGACACAACGACGACACACAGGACATGAGTTCTTATTTGGGTTCAAAAAGTCAAATGAAATGGGTCGATGGGGAGAATGATTATGCAGTCATGAGTGTCCATCAAACTTGGGGGTTGGGGAGAAGGAATTAATCAATCCGGTCTCATTTTTCCTTGGAAAAAATTAAGAAAATTGGAAAAACAAAAGTGCATTGGCTTGACACATTTTTCTCCATACATTGCCTTCACTTTTGTTAGTTAAGTGGTTAAGGCAGAGGCAGGCCTTCTTGCTTTTCTTAAATGGTTTGAGTGACATGGATGCGTTTTTTTTTCTCCCTCCCAGCACCTTGTGGTTAGATGAAGAAGTGAAATCCAAAAAAATGGAACGAGCCCCCTTGAGGGCGAATCTCAATTGGACGTGTCAGAAGTGGTCATGTTTACATTTCGTTAGTATGAAAGTGGCAGAATGACAGATAGTGGACATTTTTATACTTTTTCCTGATTTATTTTTCACGAACAATTAATGTCAAGGTTTCTGGCAATATTCTGTCAGAGAGAGATATGTATGTAAGTAGATAAGAGAGGATGTTTTACTGCGACACATATAACAACTTGCTGGATGAATGGTAAATTTGCTGGGAGGCATTATAGACCTTGGGTGTGAAATTAATTGTATCTACTTATTGCCATTTTTTTGATAGCCCTGGGAATTTAGTGCAGTGTTGCAACATCACCACTGGCTACGTATTAAGTGAAAAGTATTTAGAGCTTGCTTATACATATGTAGGCATTTTAAATCCTCAAAGGCTGCAGCATTTTAATTGTTCGACATATGAGAAGGTTAGGTTAGGCTAAGTGGCTGTCCTCGTTCGGGGCTATTGCTGATTAGGCGTAGGCCCTCGAGAACCGTTTGTGCTACCCTAAGTGAGAAACATGGAAAGGAAAAAAAAGTATGCAAAATAACATTAGAAATACTGCTGTGGGATTGTTGGAGTCGTGGGTACTTTACCGCTGGAACAGAAATTTTCCCATATCTAGAGTTATACTATATGTATGCTTCATGTAATTCTCCAAAGGAATGGTTCCCAAACAGTAGCGGATGGTTCATTTATTTACAAAAAAAAAAAAAAAAACCTGAATAATTGTCTGGAATTAGCTGAATGGCACGTGCTCTTTTAAACTTAAGGTTAACAGTTTGTGTTTGCCAACGGATATATTACATATGTATCTACTTTGCTTTTACTATACGTAAAAGAATTGTGCACAAAAAATGTGTGCCCAAAGCATTATTTCTGTAAGATAATTCGATTGAGCAATGGAAATTCGCAGTTTTTTTAAGTTTCGTCATATTCACGTTTTTTTTTCGTAGCGAAATACGTATTTGATACGAATGTTGTTGAAATATGGTTTCTGAGAAAAAAAAATATTGCGTTCGAAATTTTCGATTTTTACATTTACATGAAGTTTTTGAACGTGAAAAGCAAAAAAACAAACCTATTATCGCCGTTACTACCTACAAAATGCCAGCTATTGACTTTACCCCTCTGGCAAACTGATTATAGCCAACGCAGAAGTTATTGTTCATTCATTTAGAGGAAAGTATTGGTCTATTGAAAACTTTCGATCTCGAGATTATGATTGAAAGTGTATCTTTCAATTTTGTCTGTCTGTATGTCCCACCGACTGCAGCCTAAAAGGCAGTACGGATTTTCTTAACACTTCATATCTGGGATCGGTGGATTCACAATTCGAGGGGAAATCGGAATTTTCATTCTAACCTCAAAATCGATATTTGAGTTACTATCTTGATCAAAAAGTTTAAGGAATTTATTCAGATAATCGATATTGTTCCCTTCAAAGAACTCTCCATTGACTGAAATGCACTTATGTCAGCGCATGATCCAATCCTGAAAACATTTTTTTATAATCGGATTTTGGTATAGCCATCAGAGCCGTCTTCGATTTTTCTATTATCTCCTCTCGGCTGCTAAAACGCGTTCTCCAGAGCGGTTTCTTGAGTCGATCGAAAAGGAAGAAATCGCAGGAAGCGGTGGCTATTGGATCGTATTCGTACTGTTCTTGGTCAAAAACTCACGAATAAGGGTGACATTGTGCGATGATGCGTTATCGTGGTGCAAAACCCACGAGTTGTTCCCCACAAATCCGGTCTCTTTTGGCGAATTGCTTCAGGCAAACGTCTCATGACGCCCAAATAATAAACCTTGTGTCTGATTTTGTGGCAAGAATTCATGATGCACAAGAACGTTGAAATCCATGAAAACCGTGAGCATCGCTTTCTTTTTCGCTGAATTTGGTGTACGCCATTCACTCGCCTGATGCCTGAATTGCGTTTCGTACTCATAAACCCACGTCTCGTCTCCAGTAATTATGCGTTTGATGAATGTTGGGTCGGATTCAGCCGTTGAATCCGTTTTTAACACAAAATTTGATGCAAACTCGTTGTTGCAAAGTTGATCGCATTTTTAAAATCGTAAAAAATCTAAAACACACACGGAGGCGGATGTACTCTCGACAACGTAGCTTTTACAAATGTCAAACTTAGACGCTAAAATTTGGAGGGAATGTTAATGACAGATGTGTCAACCTAAAAAAATTTCGAATCAGATGACTGAAAGCGCCACACCGGTAGTCATTCCTGAAACTTTTTGATCAAGGTAGTATAACAGAGTACAAGTACTCGTATATGCTATCAGATGGCGTACCATGTTTGTTTTAAAATATCAACGGATTAAAAAACTTATGGGTGTAAGTACGTGCGACGCAGTCGTACACTTTATTTTTTGGAGGAAATGCAGTTCATTCCAAATTGTTGTTGCCTTTGGCGGTAATAGCAGCGGTTCACACATATTCACAAGCCATGAGCCGAAGATAAAGAGGTGTCTTTTGTTTATTGAGGGTTTGTAGGGTATTACAATTGTAAGTCGTTTATCTCTCCATTATTTGTCTTTGATAGCTGTTTTCAAGCTCAACTTGTAGAAACATGTATTTTTAAAAGCAATAAAATATGAGAAATAAGTTCCCATGGCTATGACTAGTTTCAAATAGAGTGCTATGATCATTTTAGATGTGACTCTTTAGTTACAACAAAATTGTATTCCAGCTCTCACCTGCTCAAGGAATGTAGTCAAGTGTGCTGGAATTGCTGTTTAGATACAACTCAGGTTCAATTGCTTTCATATTGGTGACTTAGTTTTCTTTAGCACTGTTTCGAATTCTGGAATAACATAAGTTCCGTTCCGAGCTTAAAACCACCTTTCAGCTGCTTGGCCTTATTTTAAATCTTCAAATATTATTTTAATTGTTAATTATCGATCACATGACATCTAAATCTTGATGAAATAAGGATTTATTCTCAGTTTCAGTTTCAGCCTATTGTCAAGTAAAGTAAATAAGTAAAAGTACAATGAAACATGTCAAAGCGCTATGCCTTCATTTTACTCTTTTCTTTATCTACTGTTGTTAAATTGTTCCTTTTTCTGTTTATTTTTTGACAAATAAAATTGTTCACGAGGCAATGTTGAGTATGTCAATAAGAATTTATTCCATCTACCGAGTTTCCATCTAACAGATTTAAAATAACGTATCACAACATAAATCAATTTAAGAATTCAATGAGTTACAAGGCTTTATGCATTTTGTCCAATGTATCCAATCCGATCAATGAACAACTTGTTGAGTAAGAGAGCAAAGCATGATTAGTCTTATCACAAATCTGGTAAAAGACTTTTGTACCCTTCCTAAAGATGTCACTCAGAATAAATCGTACACCAGATAATCGAATAATGTTTAAGCAGGGGACGATCTAGAGACACACATATAGAAAGACATAAGAGTTAAGGGTTTGAAAACTCCGTACAAATATTTATGCTTTAGCTAAACTTAATCAATGTATAATAAAATGAAAGAAAGAGAATTGTATCAAAAAGCATATGTATGCGTACATATTAACGAAAAATAAACATTCACATGCAATTTTGTTTACTTTATCAAGGTTTTTTTGCAGACTTTTTGTATTATTACTGTGTAATAGGGTGTGCCGAAATTTTTTTTTTATGTTTTCTTATTTTCAATTAATAAACAGATAATAAATATTTGTAGACAAAATCTAACAGCGCCTATTGTAGAAATTTGTTTGCAATAGATAGAATAGATAGTTTATTATCTTAACCCAGAACCCACACGATTTCATTTTCAAATATCGTAATACATCTCCAAAACTGGAAAAATCTTTTTTTAGAAATTCGTAGAGGGAAACATAACGACGATATTTGAAAATAATTTTGAATGAAGGTAAGAATAAAGAATTTTTTATTTAATTTCCGGTTCAGTTGATTAAAGCGCTTCAATATTTCTGAAGCGATTTAAGCAATTACTTACTAAACACCATTTGTATATCTTATCCCATAGAACATATTAATTTTGATACACAGTTTGTAACATAGAGAAATAATAACGAAAGACCCCCAAAGTATATACAAACATATGTATAGCTAAGCTACATATCCATGTCATAAATACTGGTACACCTTTAAACGCACTCATTGTGAAACTAGTATTGAACACATCCATTCTATATTGACAGGTATTCAATGAGTGACATTTACACTAAATTAACGCGCAAAAAGATTTACACAAAAGTGGTTTGTGAATATGAAGTGGGGCGATATTGAAAACCTTATTGTGATAATTGACCTTCACAAATGTAATATGGAAGGAGGCGATATTTTCCGGACATTGTGACTGGTTGGAATCACCCGGAATTTCGTTTATCTAACTGTGGCGTAACTAATCGACACGAGGGTGGCCGTAGTGTAGTGCTAACATCAACGCTTGTCACGCTCTTGGTTCACGGTTCAAATCCTGATCTCAACAATCATCTATTTATTTCGTCTGAAATAAATAAAAAAGTCGATCAATTGCGAAAGCTTAGTCAACTTCACTGCGAAGGCATAACACTGGCAGTAGGGTGGCTTAAATGCAACTTGATCGTGATGATGACATCAGGTGAAGGGGAAAAAATGCTATGAATCATGAGCAACGACAAAAAGCAAAACAAACCAGCTCCTCAGTTATCTGGACGCCACCCTTGGAGTTTACTGAAACTTAATACCACCTAAGTTCCAAACCCACTACACCAATCTTTCTCTCTCTCTCTCAATTTCTACAAACGCCCGTGCCATGAAATAATTTAATGGTATTCATCTCCCATTTGGCGTGCGCAAATTATAAAAAAAAAAAAAAAAAACAACAAGACACATATTAAAGACACATTGACGACTTGAAGAATCGTTCAATAAGCA
Source organism: Pocota personata (assembly GCA_963082735.1). NCBI lineage: Eukaryota > Metazoa > Arthropoda > Insecta > Diptera > Syrphidae > Pocota > Pocota personata. The sequence goes on from OY720431.1 coordinate 16,727,356, forward strand.
AAATGACAGAGTTTATGCCTGGTGATTCAAGGAAGCATCAGAACTCATTCTGCGAGTTGAACGCAAGGGTAACTCTACAATAATGTGCCGGACTTCATAGCAGCAGAGGATTGGCCGTAAGGTAGTCCAGACCTCAATCCTCTGGATTATAAGCTGTGTTTTATTTTTAGAGGCGATGGCTCATTCTACTCGACTCCCAAATATCGCGTCCTTGAAGCGCGCACTTATCTGTGCAATGTACAATTTACCAATGGACAAGGTGCGTGCAGGGATGGATGAGTGACCAGAGCGACTCTAGGCCTGCATAAATGCAAGTGTCGGCCATTTCGAATAAAAAGTTTAAATATTGTTTTCTAAATAATCAATGAAAGTTTTACAGAAAAAAAAAAAACAAAAAATTCTTGTTCTTATGACTTCACTAAGTATTTATGATTAGCATCGAAATTATGTCCGTCCGTCTGCATGTCACCAGTTTTTGGGCCACACTTTTTGATTAAGGAGGACAACATTTTTTGGAATCCGAAGCAGATTTTGAAACCCGCCCACAGACACGGCCGCTTTTCAAAAAATTTAATTTTTTCTATCTCTTTGCTAGACTTTGACTTTTTTCTACATTTAGTTCATAAATTGCACTTGATCACGCACAATTTTTGGGGGCTTTCCTTCATATTTAGCATTTTCAAAGCTGTTTATTGTGAAAGTCTTCTTGCGAACATCTAATCAGTATCAGTGAACTTCGGTTACAAATGGTGACAACCACTCCAACTTTCTTCGCGGCTGGATCCGATGGAATCTCAAATAAGACAGTGAAAATGGCTGTCCAAAGAGACCGGACATCTTTATAGCAACAATGCAAAGCCGTCTAGACGAAGGTGTCTTCCATGATCCATGGAAGCTCTAACATTTGGTATTGTTACGAAAAAGAACCAAGCCACCTAGAGAGCCATCGTCATATCTACTCGACACTTTGAGAAAGATACTTGGACAAATCATATCTAACCGACTGCTCGTGAAAGCAGAGGAGAAAAGAGCACTATCAGACCACCAGTAGGCAAAGAAATAATGTTCAGTAGTGACGCTAGACACTAAAAACGCATTTATAAGGAAATCGCTGGCTGGGATGAGAATTGAGGTACTAAACCGATGAGGGGATTTCACAGTGGGAGTCCCACGAGGATAGGTAATGAGGCCGCTCCTATGGGATATCATGTGTGACGAAGTGCTGTAACTGTCGTTGCCACAAGGTGTCAAAATAATCGGGTTAGCTGACGACATCGCCGTTGTTACCGTGGCTGAACACATCCATGAAATGTAATCAGCCACAAACGAAAAGAGTGGCTAGGATCCGACGGTTTACAATTAGCTGACCATAAAATTGAGGCTGTTCTAATAACAAGTCGAAAGACAGTTGAATGTGCAAATATTAGGGCTGGCAGTCAGACTATCAGATCCAAGGAAGCACTTAAGTATATAGAAGTTATGGTCGACAATAGTCTAAAGTTTAAAATTCACGTGGACTACTCTTTCTCGAATAATGCCAAACATCTGTGAATCTGGATATGCTAGAAGAATTCTACTATCCAGAGTTGTCACTTCGGTTCTTCTATACGCTGCTCCTATTTGGAACGACGAAAGATACCCGAAGAAAACTGCCTGCAACATACAGGCACTGCGCGATACGAACAATCAGCGATTTTCGAACAATATCGGACGAATCAGCCTGCGTCAAAGCCGGAATGGCATCCCGGCGAATGAGATGCTATGGACCGACTACAGAAGATTCCCAAGCCAGTAAGAGGCAGATGTTGTCAGGATGATAAGGATAGGTGGAACAACATTAGAAGAGGCAGATGGACCTACAAATTGATCCCCACCATCGAGATCTGGACAAAGTGAGTGTAAGGCGACTGTAGCAACTAGCTTACGCAATTCCTATCCGGACACGGTGGCAATTGCAAAAATGTACACAGATTTGGACACGAATGTCTAGATTGTCTAGATCAAGAGGAAGATATAGAGCATGCAATATTCCACTGCAGTCACTTCGGAGAATGCAGAAATAACTTGTCGAATCCATCGTTCGTCATAGACTATATGGTGCGATCAGTGGAGAACCTGGTGCACACTCGTAACGAATGTACAGAGAGAGCTTCGAAGAATTAAGCCAGGAAGGAGAGCAGAAGCGGAAACGCAAGAAGTATAGCATATATTACTAACCAGCCCCGCGAAGTAATACCTAACGGCAGTTCAGCGGGGAGTGGTTGAAGTGGGTATGCCTGGCATTGATTATTCACTATTGCGAAATACGCATGCCAGTTGCTCATGGTACTTGTGAAGATCCATTTGGCGCAACCATAAAAAAGAAACGCCAACTTTATTCTAAGAAAATGTTGTGAAAATAGTTTTTTTTTAAACAAATCCCTTCAATATCACGGAAATATTCTCTGAATAGAAAGATTTCATTACATCTGTTTTTAAATTTTTGCAACGCCACGCTCACTTTATTAGAGGTATGTTAGAAAATTGGGGATAGGGTATTATACGATCCATTTCAGATGGAATTTAACTTAGGTATTTAGTTTCCAGTCCATTAATACAATTCACTACGAAAGCTTAATACCAATTTTGAGTTATGGTATGATAAGAAATGGCGTATTATTTTTTGGCAATATATTCGTATAACGGTACTTGGCTTATTGGCGGTGTTTGGAAATTGGCTATTTCTCGACTATAACTCACTCAATGGGTTTAATTCGCAATCATTATCTAAACAATATTTGGCATACTCGTATGTATGCAAATACAACGTCATGGCATACCAAGTTTTGTAAAATTTGTATTTTTTTTGTTCGATTATTAACAGATTTTTTAAACAATAAAAACACTTACCTAAATTTGTTCTTGTGTGCATGCGAACAAGTAGCACACTTTATTTAAAAACATTCAGATGGACCCAAAAATTTGATATTTTTTGATTTTAATTTAACCAGGGCTATTGTAGAAATTTTACTAGACTGTCATATTACTAGTAAAAAAAAAATAATAAAAGAAAAACGAATATGTATCTTAACGTTTAGCAAAATATAATTTTAATTATAGCTTAACATGTGAATGGGCGGGGCCCCCCGTCCCAGTGGTTATGGGTTGACCTGATATTCAAATAAATGCATGTAAACAAATTATTGCTACATTTGACGTATTTCTCTTCGTTTTGAATATTTTATTAAGCGAAGCGCTGTACAATAAAAATAGAATTCTCGGCTAGATATATATTTTTTTAAATTGTGATTTTTTTGCGTGAGATACACACATATAAGGGGTGTGAATTGGAAAAATAAAATAAAAACCGGTGTATTTTCGGCCCACCCTACTATGTAAAAGCTACACTTTACATAGTGTGTTACTAATATCGCTTGAAATTACATTTTCTCACTTCTTCGCACCAATGATGATAAGAGGGGACAAATATACATAAATCCATCTGAAAGTGACGCAACCCTTTACAACTGATTGCACCACTGATGATAAAAAATATTTTGTCGCATTTTGTTCATTGATCTGAAGTGTTGGTGGCTTTGCAAAATTAATTTTATTCAATTAAATTTGTTTGACTCTCAAAAATGTTGCAACTAAATTGTATTAAATGTGAGAAACTGCTTCAGCAAGACGATAACCTTTACCTTACAAAATGCGGTTATTTGATTCACAACGACTGTCTTAAGCTTTGGCTAGACACGTAAGATCTCAACCTTAATTTTCCATTATTTTAGGAATTAAATACAACATGGATACATTACAGTTCAAAAATATGTCCCAAGCCCGGATGTGAGGAAAAATGCACTAATGCCAATAATTATAAAGTGCACTTATATGTACGTCATGACGACCTCGAAGATTTACAAAAAAAATTGGCTAAAATCAATCTCGAAGTCAAAGGAATCGATGCTGGACAGGTAATAGTTTGCAATAACCATAGCGATATCTTACAGCTAGTGTCTTGTTTTTTTTTTTTTTTTTTTTTGCAGTTGAAACTTTTAGAGAATGACGCACAGAAGTTGGTGAAACGCTTAAACAAATTGATTAAACAGACGGAGAATAACACAAGCAAACTAGAAACTGAAGATTCAGAATCGAGCGAGACACCTTCAACTTCAAAGACTCCAATAAAACCCAAAAAAACAAATCGTACTAGTGGCACAAAAGCAAACAAATAAACGTCACACTTTCTTTCACTGAAATCCAAATGTAAAATTTATACGATTTTACTATATGTGAAATTAATATCATCGAATAGATGAATATATATAATTTAGCTAGACTTAGCTAAACTTTTGCTTGTGGTCTATATTTATCACGTGCACAGGATATTATTAATATTTTCATTTGATCGCTCTTTACTTTATTTTTAGGGCGGTATGCTGATTTTGAAATCAAGGAATATAAATGCTTGACTTCCACCAGTTGTGTTCTCAGCCCATAATAGTAAAACCTTCATAATTGGGACACCGATGAAACCAGTGACTTGGAAGTATAAAATGAGAAAATGTAGTATTTTGTGTGTGTCAATGGGTAGGTGAAAAGGGTGACCCAATTGGGAGGTTGTCCCTATCCTTTTAGCACAGGATTTTTGGTTATATTTCTCAATATGTTTGTTGCTAGAGGAATACAGATATGACTTTCTTACTCGATTTCAAAACTTTGTTGCTATAGTAGTATACTAGCTGTATCTGTAGCCTCAACATTTCAAAATTTAAGATTAAAAATGTTCATAGAAAGGCTTTTAAATGGCATGAGAACTTTCGCATGGAAATCAATATATACTATATACAGGGTGGCCACGATCCAGTGGGTAGTATGTTCGCTTGTGACCCGAACTGTGCATATTCGAGTCCGGACGGGGAACAGCAACCACGGCCACTCGAGCATAAAAGAGAAACGAATAAAATATAAGTTTCTCCAACCACTACACCAAAAGGAGTTCAGCCTGGTAGAGTTCAATGGACAGAAAAGTGCAAAAAATGAAAAGAGTGCTCAAGGATTTGGAAATTTCCCTTTTTTCTAAAAAAAAAAAAAAAAAAATACATGATAGTGGTCTCAGTGGTAAAGTGCGTGGTTCAAGCAGAAAAAAATATTTTTTCCCGGTCCAAATGTCAGGAAAAAATATCCCTTAGGAAACGTACGTTCCTACGTGTACAGCACGATTGCGATACATATATAGATATGTATATAGATACTCGTATGATTACGATTTCCTAAAAAAAAAACAATATTCTGTCCAACTTCGAAATATGAAAAAATATCAAAATCGACAAAAATCTAGGAAACCGTACTCGTATTATTGTACGAATTGTTGTATTGTCGTATTATATTGTTGGACAGAACATACAAAGTATTACTTTTGATACAAATATATCATTGTGACACCGCTGGATACCATACAACCTAAAGAAAATTAGGCTTTTAGAGCATGTACAACGAGAGTTAATATTGTGCGTTTATAGTCGCAATTTGAGCCTTTTTCACTGTTTTGCCACTATGAGACCACTTTTCAAAAATTGGCCAAATTTGCCCCTTTTTCTCAAGTCTTTGCGAGCCTTTACTAAACTGAAACATTTGCTTTAAAATTTTGATTACAAAGGATTTTTTCCAAGTTATTTGCAACATTTCTTAATTCTACTTAAGTGTGCAATCCTTAGGACGTACCTTGTTATTTTGCCGCTAACAGCCCAATACTTTTCGCAGCTACTAGTGCTGGGCGCCGAATGGTCGAACAGACGAATGGTTTTATGCCGTTTCCGAATTTAAATTTTTTTGTTGAGGGAAGCTTCTCATAACAATTTTTACTCTCGTATGTTTGTTAGACATTCGCGAGAGGTGGGATTCAAAACTTGAACAACTTTTCACACTGACAGAACAGACTACGGTGTAGAAATTTACTTAGCCAGCTTTTCAAAATACAGGCTATTAGAAAAAAATAACTTGAATCCAATTTTTCAAAGTGCATGTGTCTTTTCAGAGATTTTTAAATCCTCTGACGCATAGAAATGAAGGCTGTAATGAATAGTGTTGCATACTGTTCGATATTAAATTCAATTTGTTTTACAAACAAATATCACTTACTTATTTCTGTGGTACCATTTAAGACTTAAAGAAGGATGAGTGATTTGAGTAAAATACTAATTTCTGCCCATGACTCGGTCATTTGGACGAACTCATGTGAATCCTGGGCATTATAACCAATGATATTCTGGCGCGGATCTTACGACGGCATTGGGTGTAGATAAAAGCTTTAAAATAACCGACCAAATCTGTTGCACCATCGTAGGTAACACCAATATATAACATTCACCTGGTGAAACTGCACGAACCAGAATAAGTTTTTATTCTGTGGCTCATAATCGACTGTGGATGGCTGTATTGTATTGTAAAGGGTGTCCCAAAATTCATGCAAGAAGGAATTTTGATAGAAATCACAGGTTTTTAATTAAAAATTGTAAATGCTTTATTGATTCATAAAGTATATGTATAGAATAGCAAATCGGTTCGAGGCCATTTCCACGGCTTTCCTGGCACATACGCACTCTTTTGTTGAAATTTTCTATGACAGTTTTAAATAAATGCGGCTGAATTTCGTTGATACAGCGCTCCTTCAAGGCGTGGATGTTCTTGGGCTTGTTGGCATAAACCTAAGACTTCAAAAAACTTCGAAGAAAAAAATACATCCGCGTTAAATCGCATGATCTGGGCGGCCAATTCTGATCACCAAAGCGGGAAATTACATGACCAGGAAATGACTCATGCAGTAATTGAATTGTTTCTATGGCTGTATGGCATGTGGCACCGTCTTGTTGAAACCACATGTCGTCCACATCCATATCTTGTAAATTAGACACAAAAAACTGGATTATCATATCGCAATAGCGATTAACTGTTATTGCCTGACCAGCCACATTTTCAAAGAAGAATGGTCCGATGATGCCTCCAGTCTAAAATCTGCGCCAAACAGTGATACGTTGTGGATGCATTTGTTTCTCAACATTCACTCTTAGGTTTTCTGAACCCCAAATTCGACAATTTTGACGATTAACAAAGCCATCAAGATTAAAATGAGCCTCATCGCTGAAAAATCAGCATCCACTTGTTGTTGTTCCATAATCCATTCAACGAACTCTCTTCGTTTTGCGTGGTCAGTAGGCTTCAGTTTGTGAGTCAATTGCACTTTGTATGCGCGTGAAGATGCAAATTTTTTGCGAGAATACGCTGTAGAGAGCTTCTTGAAATGTCCAATTCTTGACCACGGTGCCGTATTGATGTTCCTGAACTCTCAACAACACTCTCATGAACTGCTTCAATGTTTTGTGTTAAACGACTTGTTGAAGGACGGCCAGGGTGCCTAAGGTCACTAATTGATCCAGTCTCCTTGAACAGTCCCTTCACAGTTGATGAAGTTAAATCGCTATTCCGATAATATTTTGTACGAAAATTGCGAACCAAACCTTTATTATTTTTAAAATATTGCTCAACATTGAAAACGAGTTGTTCCTTCTTGTAGCACTCTATTTTTAATAACCCTGAACTGTCAGCTGTTACGCTGTCTTTTTTTTTCGTTGGCAACACTTTACCGCACAAATGGCGCAAAATTCAAATGTTGGGTGTATTTTGGAACACCCTTTATTATGTCGAGGAATTTACAATTTGGCTTTGAAAATTTCCTAAGAAACATAGCTGGGTCCAATATCGACAAGGCGAGCACAAGTCGTCTTCAAATAAGCATCAAGCCAAGATTCCCTCAGCAGGGTGACTGCCAATAGCGTCTGTATCTCCAGGTTAATAGCCGCTGAAATAACGAACTCACCTACATGCAGGGCTACCACTACGCTTCTCATTTGGCAAATCCATCCTTTACTCTCTTTCTTTCACCATGATTGGGTTAATAAACTTTTCTAAATTATGCAGAAAATTTTAAGAAAAAAATAAAAATAAAAACTATTCTAACTTTAGGAGCTCAATCTTTTGGATGAAAGCAATTTGTTGCATACTTATTTCTGTTACTATTAAATGAAGTTCGAAGAAATAATCAAATATTGCTTGCATATTTCCAGAATCAAAAATTGTAGGGTAAATTCAGTTTATTGAGTTCAAATTTTTCTTCAAAACTGAGTTTGATATTCAATTTAAGGTTAGGTAATGTATGGCGTGGTAATGAATAATCAAAACTATTCTCCTGTTGGCGAGGATTTAACGAAAGTATAAGTTTCTGACTGGTGTTGTGATGATTATTGTAGGGATTGTTAAGAAGAGTTAAAACAGGGTTGCCACGCTGGATTGAATTCCAAGCAATTCCAAGACCTAACAAGAGCTATTGTGCTCTTATGTTCTTCTAACATCTGAGCCCCTTTAAAAACGTATGTATTCAGAGAGCCTGCTCGCAGACAATTTATTTTATTGTGAGACAGTGCCCCGTTTTTAGATTTTCTAAAACTGATACAATCCATTGATCTTTTTTCCTTGAAATTCTCTAGGAGTTATTTTTTATTTATCGTATGGAGTTTACAATAACAAAAATATAGAGATACAAATATACAAGTTCTTTGAGCCAGTCTATTGAGCTAAGTGTTGCGTTGCCGAAATCAAAGAAATTTCCGGGATACGAGCTTAGTGGCCATTTTGTTACAATGTACCTAATTGTTTGTCCCACCTATGCAGTATATTAGCACATACGCCGCAGTTGAATCGTATGCGGTCGAGTCGCACCAGTAAGTTTCGCAGTAAAGCCAGCGAAAGGTGTTGTACGGTTCACAATTTTGATCAATCCAGTTATATGACTATTCGTCCATTGGGTTAGCCATTCATGGACGCAGTTCCATCAAATTCGGTTGAGACTAAAGCGACGGTGGGGCTGGTCTTCTAGATTTGAGTCTCGAAGGGTGATCTAGAAGAGAAACATCATTGTAAACCGGCAACAGGTTTTGTTTGCTATTTTGACATATTCTCGGAATAGTTCATGAGACCGACGGATATTTGGTGGTCCTATGTGACTTAGTACTGGAAGCCAATATGTTGGTGTACTCGTAGACTTCAGGGTTTTCGTTATGACCGGCATGGTGTTGTTAAGTTGTACATTTACTTTTGAGGTACAAGTACTCGTATGTGAGCTATTCATCCATCCATCATCGTGGAACAGTATTTAGCTACCGAATATACAAGTCAGTTTTCGGCAGAGCAAAGTGATGAAAAACTAACTCCCCATGACGTCCCATGGCGGTAGCATAATGCTCTATCTAGCGTCACTCCAAGGAACTTTGAGTATGAGTTATGAATCAGAAAGGTGCAGTTGAAATTAACTCTTAATTTGTAAAATGTTAATTCAGCATTCAAATGCAAACAGCAAACCTCGTCTTCGTCATGCTTGGACACAGATGTCATTCTCTAAAGTATGTATTTAACCCTTTAAGGTAGTCGTTCAAAATACTTTCGGTTACTGTGATATTTTGGTAATGTCATTGGCATATGAAAACTTTCTTGACAAGGTTGATGGTATGTCGTAGATACATAGGTTGAACAGGGTTGGTACCAACACCGATCCTTGCGGTGGTCCGTTGTTAAGTTGTTTCATACGACTTTTAGCATCATAGCAGTCCTAATGTACAGATATGTACCAAAGTGCCAGACATGTTTCTTCATATTCTTAATAGGTGTGGCATGATTTTCTATTTTCCTATTCATAGAAGGCAGGAAAGATGCCATTTGCACCTGGTGATTGGAATGATTGGAAAGTAGATTTAAAGCCTTTCAATGGTCGCAGCATCCTCCTTATCTCCTCCTTTAACTTAATTTTGCTACTCACCATGTAATAAGACCGTCAAATAGTCTGTCAAGTTATTTCAATCTTAGAATTTGACTTTTCTTCTGCTCTCATTTGACAAGCGATTGTCTCTAGCTTTTAGCTTAGATTAGTTCCAATCGTCTAGGGAGATTTATTTGAATCCCCTTGTAGAGGCATTTAAAATACTTTATCAATCCAGTTTTCTATAAATTTGACTACGCCATCATCAAAATCAAAAAAGGTCAATAACCATATTGGCACACCCAATTTGCAAACCTATTTGGAGTTGAGAGTGCCTCCGGGATCGAGACGACCCATAAAAAAATGATGTCACAAAAAAGGCTTTACGAGTGATTCCAAAAAAATAAAGCAACAACCGAATTTAATAGCTATCCCGACATTCACCGACCACAATAAATTTAAATATTCACATAACTAATACATTTCTAAAAAAAAACCTTGTCCTGCCAATCCCCTTAGTGTTTCGTGATGGTTCCACCAAAAAGGAAACAAAAGCAACAAATGGATTAGTGAGACACCAATTTTTGCGGCAAACGATCCCTATCACATTTTATGCTGCAATGGTTTGATTTTTTTTCTATCTTTTCGTTAGTGTGCCACTGGATAATGGTTCTCGCTACAGCAATCAGTTTGTGTGATTGCTTGCCAACAAAAAATTCCAGAGTTCACCTTCGGGGTCAAATGACTGCAGAAATGAATCCATTTGCATAGAAAAATATTTATGAGAACTTGAAGTTGAAGGGTGTTTTGAAAATATCATTTGCATTTAAATTTAGATTATTTAAGGGAATATTAAAGTCAACTTGCCAACCCCACGTTGTAGATACATTTACTCGTACCAAGTCAACTTATGTTAGGTAAGTTAATTAAATTCAAATAGAGAAATCTTTATAAACTTTTTTTCATTAAAAACATTTATTTATATAAACGTAATTATTTTACTGAAAGGATAGTTGTTAATGGAGAGCTTTAGTTTCCTCATAATTAGTATTCAGCCATAAGGTCACATAAAACCACGGTTTATTGACAGAATGCGCAAATTGCAAATAAACATTTTTACGAGATCATAAACACTGGTTTTAAGTTTAACTTATGGCAACTCGTTGAACATTTTTTTCTCCATATAGCGAAAATTTTCTTTTTAATGAAAGTAAGTATCATAGATACAATAGTATCTATGTAGTTACTGGAATGCAAATTAGTAGAGTAGAGATTAATGTTTTATACCAACTAGCAAGGCATTTGCCATCCTTTCAAAATGATGGAAATTTATTAACTTCTCACGAGAAAACCGGATTTTTGTTTTAGTTTTGCAAAGCCAAAGTTTATGATGCTTTTTGGAAAATGTTTAGTTTTATATTTGAATTTCAAATCCATAGAGTTCCTAATTAATATGAACAACTAACTCATTATGGAACTGTGAATTTTAAATGGATCTGTTTTTTTTATGGATTAGCTTTCGTCTGCGTATTTGCAAAAGCAAAACAAAAAATGTGACTCAGACGTAAAATCCAATTACGGGTAGAACAGATCGAGTTTAAGGCTGAGGTGCAAGGTCGTCTGTGATCGATTTACTTAAATAACAAATTTTAAATAATGGAGCAGTATTGCGCAGGGTGTCTCGGATATATATATATTTTTTTTAATTTCGTTTTTATGTGAATACAGCGAGAACTTTTTTGAAATTCTCTACAAGGCGAAATTTTTAAATATTTTTACAAATGTATAGAACTTTCCAAAATGTCCAACAAGTTACCAAATCGGTGCAAAAATTTATAACTTTAGGGTTTGAAATTCTCCATAAGGTAAGCTCGAATTATTCGAAGTTTTCTAAAATTTTACAAAATTTTCGAGAATACCCTACTTTGCGAAGGTAATGGAAATCGCCTTTGAGTGCGATAATGTGAACTCCCGATCTTTTGTCATGAGTCGCCGCACGTCTAAGTCCAAATCGAAGGAAACAACGGTAAAAAAAAAACATACAGGAAAATTACAATCCATCGAGAACGGATCGTATGGTATGCTACCCCCTTCTATCTATCTATCAATCTATCTTCTAACTGACCTCTAAAAAAGTGAGCGTGGCGTTGTGAATTTTTTAAACAGATGCAATGATGTCTTTCTGTACGGAGGATATTTCCAAGATTTTTAAGAAATTTTTCACAAAACTTTTGTTACAACTTTTTCTTCGTAGAAAGTTGTCCAAAATTTGTAACCGGAATTCACGGATTCTGATGAGAGATTCACAATAAGGCTTAACTACATATCACCGTAAATGGCTTTGAAAAAGCAATTTGTGTTTTTCTCTAAGAAAATGCCCCCAAAAAGTGGGCGTAACTATTTATTATGTATGAACGAAATATTGAAAAGGTCAAGTCGTTTCTATCGCTTTTCGTTTTTCTCAATACTTTAGCCGGAGACCGAAAATATTGTCTAAGTAAGATATGTAGACGTTGACTTTCTCTACATTTATTCCATACATTAGACGTAACCAAGACCGCTTTCTGCTAAGAACAACAGTTTTGTGATAAAAAGATTTCATTTCATCTGTTTCAAAATTTCGCAATTAGGGATGAGTTAGAAACTGGGGGATGGGGGTTTGTAACTTTCCAGTATGTTTTTCTAACTATATTACCTCATGATTATAAATGTGATACTTATGCAAAGAAAGGGGATCTTTTCACCTTTTTTTTTAAATGGCCTGCATTACTTAAAACTATGTTTTATTAACCCAGTGATGGAGAGAGAGAAAAGGGTATAGAAATGAATTAACAACTAAAGATTAGATCACGACCGCTCATTTTGGGTCTGACGCTGTGGAGGGGATCATGGCTTGATGCTTATTTTAAGTCAATATCTGCCCGCCTTGTCGATATTTGTCCCAGGTATATGTGCTTTAGGTTCCACCATCCATATCCGGAGGACAAGTCTCGTAGCCAAAAGCTAGATTTTTGCAGAATTTCCCATATTTATCTTTTTTCTCTTTTGTCAATGTTATGATTTATTTTATGACTATTGTAATAAAAAGGACGACTGTGTATTGTTAAAATTAAATGCTGGAGTGATATTATCTCAAATGCAAAGAATGATTATTTTTGGAGAATTGCACAAAGAAGAAAGCATTTGATGCAAATACAGCTATAGTTTTAGCCACCATCGCTTTACACTTCGTTCCGTAGATATGCAATAGCAAATTCCGGAAAAGGAATATAGTCTATCCCTGATCTTCTGACTCTTTAGCCGATAAATCCCGAAACAAAGATGGCATTCTTAGAGATATCTAAGAAGAAAGTTAAAAAAAATAGAAAGATAGACTCTGATAATTCGTCTGAAGAAAACTTTTTTTTGTTTAGTCTGCACAGCGTCTAAGGAAAATGGGATAATATGTTGTCGTTACAAATTATGATCACAGGAGGCAATGTTTTTTTTTTTTTTTAGAGCTGTGTGACGTCACAGGGGACCTGCCAACTTTTATTTCTCGTATTTTTCTGTGATATTTACAGCAAACACGAACAGCTGTCAAATCGCCGGTCCCCTGTGACGTCATGCGCAGAACGTGCGATTTCTTTATGCCTAACTGCGCAATCTTGTATTCTAACATGTGATGCACCAAAATGCAGCTTCCTTACATCTGTCACAATGATTCTGACAGCTTTAATACATTTTCGATTAGTTAATAGATTTTGAATAATAATGTTTTTTTTTTTTTTTTGTTTCAACAAAAGGGTTTATATATTTTATGAAGGTTTTTGGAATGATTTTTTAAGCAAACCTATTTTTTTTTTTTTTTTTGAATATCTTATGGTTTTAAAATAAAGTTGCAAAAAATTGAAAATTATTTGTTTTTCCAACATGTCAAGAAAAACTGAATTTCGTTACAACCTGCTTTTTTTTTCCTTTTCATTATTTAATACAGAAACCCGGAAAGAAGTTCAGTAAAACAAACTTACCTTCTGGCACTCGGCAAAAAAACCTCTCAAGTCAGCTCTACACTTAGCTAGCGAACTAAGTTGGTTGATGTCCTGTTTGCGCCTCCTTAACCACGTCGTCACTTCGAGATGTATTCGAAAGTTCTCTGAGTGAAGAATTGATGTGCACTCGCTCTTTATGTCATAGCTATTATAGGCGATAAATTTAAATTGATGATTTGATGTTGCTACAGAACCAGTAAAGTACGTTATTGCATTTTCTCCTCCATACGCTGTCAATACAAATGGGATCAAAAATCACCAAGGGTATTTTCATCCGTGTGTGATAACGTTGGTCTACTCAGATAATTGGCGTCTTTCATAAATTCTCCTTAGTTGTCTGTGAAAGGGATTGAGTTAATAAAGCGATTGATTAGCAACAATTGTCTTTTCAACCCAAAGAAGCAGTTGTTGACAAAAGGGATTCATCTTTTGATCTATGCGATGAATTTACAGCAAAGTCTGAGTAGACTTTAGCTACTATGTGCAAAGTTTCAATTCTCTAGGTGATCCGGAGAAGTGTTATCATAGTGACATAATTCTTTCAGTGGTAACATAATTTCAAAATCAAATTATGCTGTCTACTTTTCGTCCTGTTAATAGTGCAATCCCGCAAAGGTTCATACATGGTCCATTACTCTTTTCTATGTTCATCAACGACCTCCCAACTGTGTTGTGCCATTGTAATTTTCATATATACGCGGACGATGTTCAACTCTATTTAAGCTTCCCAATTGGAATAGTGGAAGATTCAGTAGCAATATTGAATGAGGATCTCCGCTCTGTAATTATATAGTCGACTTAGAATGCACTCATGATTAATCCCGACAAAACCGAAGTTATCCCTTTCTCAAAAAACAAACCCAATCTTCTTGATTTTCCAAAAGTAGAACTTCTCTCTACGTGTATTTAATATGTCATGTAAAGAATCTTGAATAATCTTTGATAGTGAGCTTACTTGAAACGACCACATAAACAGTGTAGTGTATAAAATATATGCATCCCTCAGAGGTCTTTCAATTAACGCCGCAAACTTCTTGGTTGCGATTCGAAACCTTTTTTAAAATATCGGATCCTGCGTTCAACTCTTCAAAGTTATTCACAAGAAGGAACCTGCATATTTGTACAATAAGCTTGTCCTATCCCCATCTAGTTGCCATATAACTTTAAGACCGTATATATATACCTGCATGACATAACGCCGACAGTTCTGCATTCATGCTGTAAATCTTTGGAACCACCTGCCATACCAGGTGAAGTCTAAAGTCAAATACAGACAGTTTCAATCGGCATGTTTTTCGAATTTCCCTAGTTTAATCAGCTATCACGTAATATATAAATAAATAAATAATGAGTGACATATTTTAGCATTCTCAGAATAAGTGACATAATTTTAATCAAAAATATTGTAGCATAATAATAACTACGCTCCTATGTCTATGCAGCAAATTCCGAAGTGACTTTCCATTCTGGCAGAATTTTGGTTCAAACTGTCCTTTCATTCGAGGTTCGTGTCTGGGACGAAGTCTCCACAGCTCATGTCAACGAAAGAGACGAATAATATCAGGGATAAAAGGGGATTATAACTGCAAGAATTATTTCTCTTGTTCCAGTGGTCGAAGAATTTGCTAGAAGTTTCTGGCTATCAGAAACTTCTGCTATATAAGGACAGATGGCGATCAAAAAAAAGACACAGTTGGTTTAGAACCGTGGCGAAGAGATTGGAAAAGTGATAATGGGCGAAGTTGTAATTTGGTGATAAATTGAAAGTGGAGAGTAAACAAGAAAAAGTAATTAGTTTGGATTTGTGAATTAAGTAATTGAAAGGAGATAAAGTGATTTGAGAGGAAAGAGACCTTGTAAGAAAAGAATTTGCGAAGAATAGTATAGTGTGAACTTGAATTGTTCTATAGAGTAGAAAATAAAGAAATAAATTTCACAGAATATCGTTTTATCTACTCGAGCCGTAGCTCGCATATTACATTGGTGTCAGAAGCTGGGATAAAACTTATTCTGTGAATAACTATATCCGTGGTGTGAAATTGCACAAGAAAAAAAAAAAAAAAAAAAAAAAACGATTTCTGTGTTGAGTTAATTAGTTGCGCAAAATGGGTCGCAAATTGGGAAAACTAACTATAACTCAACTAAAGGCAGAACTCAGTAAGCGGAACCTCGACACAACTGGGGGAAAAGATGCCCTGCTGATTCGTCTGGAAGAAGCAGTAACGCAGGAAGGTGAAAATCCGCACGACGTAGAGTTTGACGTGGAAGAGGAACCAGCAAGTACAGCAGCCGACCCGGGTATAACAAGTCTGCTCCTGCAACTTAAGTTCATGGACGAACAAAAGAAAGCAATAGAAGACCAAAGGAATTCTATAGAAATTAAGCTGGACGACCAAAAGAAAGCAATGGACGACCAAAAGAACTCTCTAGAACTTAAGATGGACGAACAAAAGAAAGCAATGGACGACCAGAGGAATTCTCTAGAACTTAAGCTGGACGAACAAAAGAAAGCAATGGACGAACAAAAGAATTCTCTAGATGCTCTGGAAAGTAAACTTGATGAGCAAAACAAGAACTTGGAATCCAAATTCGAAGTGATCGAAGAGAAAATCGAGAAGGTCGAGACGCAACTCGAAAAAGTCGAAACTAGATTCGATGAAAATTTTGAGAAACATGAAACTCAGTTCGGGAAGATAGAGACTCAGTTTGAAAAAGTAGAAAAGCAAGTCGAAAATCTTGCTAAGGAGCTCAGCAACGTGAAGAGACAGAAAGCACGGGAATATTCCACTGACGGTCTGAGAAGAAAGGAGATGCAGCCTCCTATCTTCGATGGTCAAACATCATGGCCAATTTATAAGAGGCAATTCGAAGCGGCCGCAATGACCAATAGCTGGGACGATGAAGAGAAGTCTATTGCACTCACGCTTGCACTGAGGGGTCCGGCTACGGAGCTCTTGCAGACCATCCCGGAAGATAAACAGATGCGGTTTGGGGATGAACACATGCAGCAGGTGTACAGGGTTCAGCTGCGTAGTCGAGTCCAAAAAAGGGGGGAAACGCTCCAACAGTTGCAAGCCGATATAGAGCGACTAGCCCATCTTTCATACCCTAAAGCCGGTGAGGAGCTTATCCACGAAATGGCGGTGGAAGCTTTTATTCAGGCCATAGAGGACAGACAACTGCAAATGGCTGTAAGGATGGCTGAAAAGCGAACACTCCCCGAGGCATTGGCATTCGCTTTGTCAATGAAGGCTGCGGACCAAGCATACCAGGGAATACACCGTGTCAGGGAAATGTCCGTCGTGGAATGCTCATGCCAGAGAACAGCCGTCATGGATGAAGACAGAGCTCGCGGAAGTCAAATCCGTTGCTGGAATTGCAACCAAACCGGACACCTACAACGGCAGTGCAGAAGTGCACCTAGACGAGGAAATTGTTCACATTGCGGAAGTAGGAGAAGCAGAGAGGAAGCATCTGGCTGTCAGTCAGACTTCCCAAAACCAGCAGTCGGGAAATGCGTAAGGACCAACTTCGCGGGGCAGAAGTTGGTTACTGGAATCGAGGCCCCCAGGACCACCATTCAAGTTTCGCAAACCAAACGGGGTAACAAGAGCCTGACAGTGGAGGCACTAATCAACGAGAAGAAGTGCGTAGCCACCATCGACACAGGTGCCACTGCCTCCATTGTAAGAAGAGATATCGTCAAAAGCTCCTGGCTGCACAACACCAACAGCTACTGCCTGAAGACTGCAACAGGGGAAATGGCGAAGGTATTTGGAGAAGTTCGTCTTACGATTACTCTGGCAGGACTGACGTTCTCCCATGCGTTTCTGGTGGCAGATATATGCGACGAGTGCATCATCGGAGTAGACTTCATGAAAGCAAATGAAGTAATCTTGGACATCGGGATGCAAGTACTGAGGTATCGAAATGTGGAGATTCCGATGGTGTACGGAAATGAGAATGCCGTAACTCTCAGGATAGTCAAAGACGAAGGTTTGCCGTCGTCTTCAGAGACAATCATTTGGACGAAGCTGGAAGGTGATCTTGGGAGCCACCGATTCTACATAGTAGAACCAGACCCAGAGAAGAATTCTCAAGACTACATCGTGGGAAAGACGTTAGTCGAACCAAAGAACACCATGGTTCCAGTGAGGGTTTTGAACGCAAGACCACACACTGTCAAACTAAGGCGAGGGGAGGTGACTGGAAAATGCACGCCGATTACCGCCGTCGCAACAATATCTGAACGTGATGCTCCAAAACCTCTCCCATCACCTTGGACAGCGGAAGCGAGAGAGACGATTCTCCAGTCCAGTGAGCTGAATCAGGAGCAGCGAACTATGGCAGAGAATCTTATCAATGAGTACGCTGATGTATTTGCCTCACAGGACGGAGAATACGGCCGAACACACCTGGTACAACATCGAATAGACACTGGTGATACTAGACCAATTCGTCAGCCTGCTAGGCGCCTTCCATTGGCAAAGCAGACAGAAGTTGCAGAGATGGTGTCGGCAATGGAGAAAGAAGGTCTGATTGAAAGTTCCAAAAGTCCGTGGGCATCACCGGTTGTACTGGTTAAGAAGAAAGATGGCAGCACGCGGTTCTGCGTGGACTATCGGCAGCTCAATTACGTCACCAAGAAAGACAGCTACCCTCTGCCACGGATTGACGACACGCTAGACACACTATCAGGAGCCCGATGGTTTTCCACTCTCGACTTGAAGAGTGGCTACTGGCAGGTACAGATCCATCCAGAAGACCGGGAGAAACCGCCTTCACCGCAGGAAATGGGCTATGGCAATTCACGGTAATGCCATTCGGGCTGTGCAATGCTCCGGCGACTTTCGAGCGATTGATGGAATGTGTCCTGCAAGGGTTAACATGGAAAACCTGTTTGGTATACTTGGATGATGTCATCGTCGTAGGAAAAACGTTTGCGCAACACCGAGACAATCTAAGGGATGTGTTTCAAAGGCTTCGAAGTGCCCACCTGAAGCTCAACCCCAAGAAGTGCGCCCTGTTTAGAGCGGAAGTCAAGTACCTGGGACACATAATTTCAGCGAAAGGAGTGAGAACCGATCCGGAAAAGGTCGAAGCGGTGAAAAACTGGCCAGTCCCCAAAGACAAACACCAACTAAGGAGTTTCCTGGGCCTAGCCACCTACTACAGACGGTTCGTGAAGGATTTTGCCGGGATCGCAAAGAACCTGCACCAGTTGACGGAAAAGGGAAAACAATTCAAATGGTCAATTGAGTGCGAGAAGAGCTTCAAGGCACTTAAACAACGGCTATGCGATGCCCCGATACTGGCTTACCCCACTCCCGGGGAAACGTTCGTTGTGGATGCAGATGCTAGTAATGTCGGGGTAGGAGCCGTACTCTCCCAGGTGCATGACGGCCAAGAGAAGGTGGTTGCGTACTTCAGCAAGGTGCTCTCTAAGCCAGAAAGGAACTACTGCGTGACAAGGCGGGAACTTCTAGCTTTGATCTTGGCTACGAAGCATTTTCACAAATACCTCTACGGGAGGAAGTTCGTTCTTCGCACAGACCATGCAGCCTTAAAATGGCTATTATAGTTCAAGAGTCCTGAGGGTCAGGTCGCAAGATGGATCGAAAGGCTGCAAATCTACGACTACGAAATACAGCATCGTAAAGGAAAACTCCACTCTAATGCGGATGCACTGTCCCGGAGACCATGCAGAACGGATTGTAAACATTGTGCGCGTCAGGAAGAACGGGAGCTGGTTTCCATCCAAAGAATGAGAGCCGAACCTATCGCCGGCTGGAGCGTAGATGAGATCCGGAACGCTCAGAAGGAAGACCCGGATATCGAGCCGATTCTGGCCTGGAAGGAGAACATGGAGAAACCGGATCATCAGGACATCTCTCACAGAAGCCCGACCTTAAAGGCATATTTTGCGCAGTGGGACTCCCTCCATGTCCAAGAAGGTGTTCTGAGAAGAAAATGGGAATCCTCCGACGGAAAATCGTTTGTAATGCAGCTTGTCGTACCGCGGACGAGGGTCAAGGAGGTGTTACAGGAAATGCATGGCGGGGCGACCGGAGGCCACTTGGGAGTGAATAAGACGCTAGAAAAGGTACGAGAACGTTTTTATTGGTTAAAAGCGAAGGAAGATATCGAAGACTGGTGCAGAAAATGCGACGTGTGTGCAGCTAGCAAGGGTCCGAGAATCAAAACTCGAGGTAAGATGCACCAATACAACGTGGAAGCACCTTTCGAACGAATCGCCATCGACATCGCAGGGCCCTTTCCGGAAACCGACAATGGTAATCGGTATATACTCGTAGTGATGGACTACTTCAGTAAGTGGCCGGAAGCGTTTCCGATCCCTAACCAGGAAGCCAGAACCGTGGCGGAGCAGATCGTCTACAATTGGGTTAGCAGATTCGGTGTGCCCTTGGAATTGCATTCTGACCAAGGGCGGAACTTCGAGTCAAGAATCTTCCAAGAGATGTGTCAACTACTCGGAATCAAAAAGACAAGGACAACCCCGCTTCATCCACAGTCGGACGGTATGGTGGAGCGTTTCAATAGGACTTTGGACGAACATCTCTCGAAGGTCGTAGGTGACTACCAACGGGATTGGGACCGGCAGATTCCCTTGTTTTTGATGGCCTATAGAAGTGCCGTGCATAGCACTACTCGACATACGCCGTTCGAAATCTTATTTGGTGGAATAGCTCGTTTACCCAGTGAGGTGAAATTTGGATCTCCTACCAATGAGCCCAGAAATGAAGAAGAGTACGTGGCGGACCTTAGGGAAAGGCTTAGGGACATACACCAAAGGACCAGAAGCCAGATTAAGATGACGAGCGACCGCATGAAGACCAGGTATGATGCCAAGGCAACAACGTCAGGATTCCAGGAAGGAGATCTGGTGTGGCTGTATAATTCCCATCGCCAAAAGGGGAAATCACCTAAATTACAGCGGAACTGGGAAGGTCCCTACAGAATAGTAACCCGCATCAACGATGTTGTCTACCGCATCCAGCGAGGACCGAGGGCCAAAATGAAAGTGGTTCATGTGGACCGACTGAGTCGATACAATGGCCGAAATGAGGATGCACTTGTTCGGGACGAACACGTCTAAGAGGGGGGCAGTGTAGCATAATAATAACTACGCCCCCTAAAAATATGACGCAACAAATTCCGAAGTGACTTTTCATTCTGGCAGAATTTTGGTTCGAACTGTCCTTTCATTCGAGGTTCGTGTCTGGGACGAAGTCTCCACAGCTCATGTCAACGAAAGAGACGAATAATATCAGAGATAAAAGGGAATTATAACTGCAAGAATTATTTCTCTTGTTCCAGTGGTCGAAGAATTTGCTAGAAGTTTCTGGCTATCAGAAACTTCTGCTATATAAGGACAGATGGCGATCAAAAAAGACACAGTAGTTTTTAAACTGTGGCGAAGAGATTGGAAAAGTGATAATGGGCGAAGTTGTAATTTGGTGATAAATTGAAAGTGGAGAGTAAACAAGAAAAAGTAATTAGTTTGGATTTGTGAATTAAGTAATTGAAAGGAGATAAAGTGATTTGAGAGGAAAGAGACCTTGTAAGAAAAGAATTTGCGAAGAATAGTATAGTGTGAACTTGAATTGTTCTATAGACTAGAAAATAAAGAAATAAATTTCACAGAATATCGTTTTATCTACTCGAGCCGTAGCTCGCATATTACAATATTTTTTATTAGGTGGAGGAAGAAAGGTATAAGACGGAAGTAGAGTTTTGCTTGCTTTGGATTATATCATGTGACATTAATTCTGCCAACAAGGTGACAAAACGTGACAAGGCGCCTAGATGTGATTACTCACATTGGAAAATTATATTTAACGGAAAACGAAAATGTTCTTCGCAACACTCTCTATTTTGCAAACCAAAAATATAGCTCCGATAAATTCTTTCCTATGATTTTTATTTTCCCGAGGGTTGGTCAAAAATCTTCCATAGACACTATGAGGATAGCAAGCGCGTGCTCATAGTAGTGTCGGATTCTTACTGACTAAAAAAACACCACCCTGCGATTTAATTTGTTATATATTGCAACTAAGAAGGACCTTATCAAGCAATTTGTCTATCATGAAAAAACTTAGGTTACTTTCCACTGAAAGATCCTGCATGTTCCGCAATCTAGGCGCGGTTGATTCCTATCTCGCCAAGTCGAAAGGTTTCGTCCTTTGTAGTCGGCGCAATAAATTGCTTTCATCCAGAATTTGTAGGATTGTATTGTTGACATGTCCGATTAGTCGGTTTCAATGCTTTCTCGTGAAGCTTCTAATTTCAGCTTCGATTGTCGGAATTCCGAGATCCCTGTGGATATCATCGTTTCTAGTATACCACGGTGCATGGACAATTTCTCTTAGCACTTTATTTTGAAAAGTTTGTAAAATATTGGCGTTTGTTTTCTTGGTACAGCCCGTAAAGCTTTGAGAATTTCTCCGGTGATCAAGTCATAATCAGGAGCTTCCTTTTGTTTTAGATTCCCGACCTCATGTTTGAGTTCCCTTAGCGTTGCACTTGTAAGTGCTAAATCGTCATATTGCTATTATCGTAAGACCCTTGACCATCGTACGGTTTAAAGGTGTCTTCCAGGTGGGCCGCAAAAACGTCCGCTTTTTCTTTTTCGCTAATAGGCGGCGCGGGGACCTTGGGCCTTTTGGTGCCTTTTACAGTTTTCCAAAGTGAATAATTGGAATCTTTTTTCGCTGTTAAACTTTCAAGATAAGAGCCTATCGCACGATTCTTAAAATCGTTTATAGTCTTCTTCAACGAATTGCACAGGTGATTCAAGTGTGCTTTATGTTGCGGAGCACGACTCTGTTGCCATTTCTTACGCGCTTTTCTTTTTTCCTTTATCAATTCTTTTATTTCCGTAAGATATCGTAGACCGTATTTGTCCGGAGTTTTCCTTGGATTGAGAGTATTATTCCAAGAGGCGAGCTGTACGCGATCAACTTCAACCTCAAGTTCATAGGGTGTCGTAAGTGGAACGCTCAGTTCAACATTATCTTCAATTTCGTTCCTAAAGCCTTCCCAGTTAGTTGTTCTACCGGTTAAGACTAGTTTTTCGCTCAATGTCAAAATGATATGTAAGTACTATAAGTATGGGCATATTTTCAACTCATTTTCCCACCAAGGTGATTGGATGATAAAGGAAGTTTTTAACACTTCATGAACTATTTAACATAGCTGCAACTAGGAAACTATTTATTGTTTTACGACAATACTTGTATCCTTTATAATATTTATCACTCACTTTTTTCCCTTCGACGTACTACAGAGAAGATACTACGAAAATACTGCAAATTGGGCGCCATTTTTAATACCTAATAATCTTTAAGGCTAATCCTGCATTCACAAACACAAGTGTGAAGAATCTTTCCTAAATATGGAGATAGCTTTACAATATACCTAGCCTTGTAACACTCTTTCATCCGTTTTCGAAAATATACATGGACTTGCAACCACTGTATAGAAAAAAAAAAATCTCTACCAAAAAAAAACCCACCTCCATAAATTAACATCCAATTGACTGTCCCAAAAGTGTCCGCGCAATATTGAGTAATCGAAAAAAAAAATTGTATGCCAAGGTAGAAGTTAACTTTTTTGTCAAGAATTTTCCTTGCGTTTATGTTAAGTGAACAAAACAATCGATAGAAATATTTTACGATTTTGCAACACCATCGTCAACTTTTTTGTCAGATTTCTGATAAAAACGTGACATCCACTCTAATACATGACTAATTATTTTGTCTTACTCTAACTGTACGCTATTTATAGTCAACAATTAAACTCTTTGACACAAAATCCCTCGAACCATTCGAATCCATTTAGATGAATGAAAACTATGCTCATAACGATGTTGCATGAGAGACCTAGAAAGACACCCCACCCACGCATCGAAGTTTTGTCGAATTTTCGTCAAAAGGTTGACGTAAACATGCACACTACTGACTGAACTCACCTAAAGCTCTATCCCCGTGGGGCGCAAATGCATGGTTCCCAAGATCATCATTAGTGTCGATCGAAAGAAGAAAAAAACAAAAAAAAACCTTACCTACACTCTACGAGTATGCACAGTATAGTTTGGTGAACTTTGCCAGCGGAATATACGGCAGTCTGCCAGTAGGGCATTGCTAGTGTCGAATCTATAGTCACGCAGCGAGGTGCAAAAGCAATCGTAATCGTTGGCGCAGTTTGGTTTATTGCCGCGAGTGTCTGTAAAGTGTTAGCGATCGACTTAATTACCCAATGTACTCGCATGTATCTTCTTTATTTTAATTCAGTGCAATTATACATACTATAGTGAATCCATTTGGCATGCAATCGTTCCATCTATTCTAGTCAAATCTATCCTCGTAATGTCGTGTAAATTACCAGAGATATTTTCATACTGATAGTGTTTGGTTCTAGAACAAAAAATATTTCGTGCAAATCACCTTCGGGTTCGGATATGTAATCAGTTCAATTCATAATTCAGTTCGTTTTTTGTTGCCGGAAAATAATTACCATTTGATAGATATCCGTACATACCACCTAACCTACATTCGTTGTGACATGAGCTCAATCATAGTCAATCTCTCTTGGGATGAGATCGGATCGGAGAGTCATCATTTTTATATAAATCTATGTGTGAGTGTTGTAGGGTGAATTTAGAGCTTTGAGCCGAATTTATTGTTAGCAATTCGCTTTCACTTTATGTTGTGTACTCTAGTCAATCGGAACTGGTTTTGTTTTGTATCTTTCTCTCGCTTCCAAACGAAATAAAATTGTATCTTTTGTTTTATGTTAACCTTAAAATTTTGCAACAGTTTTGTGTTAAAAAAAAAGCTTGGAAAAAATTCGCAACAAGGGGAAGTTCATAGTTTGAGAGCTTCTTACCCAATACTTATGGTCATAACCACCAATTTGTTGGCAAAAGAAAAAAAAAAGATAAAAATTCTCAAAATAGATGCGGTTCTTGTAAATTAGTGTGTGATTAGAATCAGATAAGTGTGTGAAGAAAATTACGTTATTTTCTTTTGTGCAAAATGGTTCATTGGACGGTAATTGTTGGAGCAATTGGTGTACTGGTGGCAGCAGGTGGTGCGCTCCTCGGATGGTATCTCTTTCCAACAGTGGTCCACAGGAGAGTCGAAGAGGTGAGTGATGTCTGAAGTGTACGTAAACAATCTCTGAAGTGAGGTTGTTCTTTTGATTTGTTTACAGAGAACATAAAGAGAAATATAATTCTTGTGGTTGTTTCGTGTGTTTGTCTAGTGTTTTGTTTGGCGTTAAGACGAAATAGACAAATCCATTATGGGTAATTGTCAACGGGTATTAATAGCGAACAAATAGTGAGTGGATAAATCAGAGTGAATGATATCATTTTGCAAATCAGTTTTGCTAAATTGGCAGTTTACATAATAATGCCGGATTGTTTACAGGAATATTTTTATACCCGCAATTTTTTAACTTCTTGAGATCACTTAAATTGTTTTTGAAATTTAGTCTGTTGATATAGGTAAGCAGTTGGATTTTTGAAAGAAATTGATTGTGTTCTTCTTAAACTTAATAGCACGATGAGTGTGCTTACAAAGGGCTTCTGGTACTTTGTGGTATTTTTTGTTTGTGCAAACATAGTCTTAGCACTGTTTACAGACGTTTTGTAGGTGGGTTTGAAAATTTGGGCATTCACAGAGCCAGTGGTTGATGATGATTTTTGTTTTAGCAGTTCCTTTCTTGGCAGAAGGTAGAAGGGCTCAAATCTATCGACTTGTTCGATAATATCGAAATATTTATTGAATATTTTCTGTTCGTTCGAACTATCGGAGTCTACTATTTTTGTTTATTTAATTTTTCTTTCATTCGATAGTTCACTGAATGAGCTGAGTAGGTAAGCAGTATTCCAAAATGTTCGACTTTGCCGCGAACTAAAGGAAAACCATTTTTTAGTATGAATATCCCAAAAACGGTGCATCTTACGAAAAAGTTCTTACCACCGCATTGTTGAGCTTTTAAATACTATTTTCGAAAATTGCAGGTACACAGTTCCAAACTATCCGACTTTACATCGAAGTGGGCACCGTTGTTCAGTGGTTAAGTGCGTATTCACTTAGCGGAAGACTCAAGGTTCGAGTCCCTTCTTTCCCTCTCTGACAAACAACTGAGAGTAAAATTGAAATAAGAATTCTCTTCCAACTGAAAAATCTTTGGAACCGGCATATATCTGAAGGGCCCATGAAACTAGGCCAAACTATACATGTACAGCCTCTTAGCGCTTATCTAGTACTGTCCGGTGATCGTGTTCCCCTTTTCCAAATAGTCAATGAAGATTACGTCGTGGGAATCCCAGAAAACCGTTGTCATGACTTTTCCGGCCGACGCGACGGAACCGTTTTTGCCTTTTTAGGAGCACGTTCGTCTGCAGAAGTTCACTGTTTTGATTGTCCCTTCATTTCTGGTGTGTAGTGGTGTATCATGGACTCATCAACTGTTACGAAACGCCGTAAAAATTTACTTGAATTGCGCTTTAAGAGTTCCAAATTTTGTTTTGAAATCTTCACCCGAATCCGTTTTTGGTCCACAGTCAGCAAAGGCGGCACCCATCGGCAAGAAATAAAAATGTCAGTAAAAAATCCTCTATGCCATCTGAGCGCCATCTTGAATTAAAGTCACTGACTTATCGAACAGCCCTCGTATTGTGAATTTTTTTTAAATTTTCCGAAAATTGCCTTCCTTTTCGAGAATTGTCTGTAACAAAAACTTTCCAAAATGTCCGCCTTTACCTTGAAGTTAATAGTGGAAATCGTTTTTGAGTACGAATATCTCGAAAACTGTGCGAAAAATTTTATGTTTTGAAATTCTCTACAGGATGGATGCCGAATTTTTATATAATAGGGTATGAATTTTACTTGCTTTTTAACGCCCAAAGATAGTTCAATGTAAATCAATGATAAACCCTTTACAAACAATTTCTCAAATACCTATGCAAAAAAAATTGTTAAATTAGTTAAGTTCACTAGATAACTTGTCGATTGGGAAGCCTACAAATCAGAGTTGAAATAATTCAAGTTACAAGTCAAGAACGCAAAGATCAGTTCGGTGACACATCTGTGAATCCATAGCAAAAACCAATGTATCTGCATGACACAAGAAAATCATGCCGCAATCCCACTCTATCCCCAGTTAAGTATCTTGTATCAAAAAATAAAATAGTTCATGGATCACCATCAGTAGGGAAACGTTTGAAGAACTTTTAAAATTAGTTTATTTTATATCGACATTTTTTTTTTTTTAAAAAAAAAGTCGTTTTACTAACAAAATTCGGTCCATAATAGTGGTGACAATTGCTTAGCTTTTCCAAAACGAAGAATGCTGTTTAGCTATCTGCAAACCTTCTCTCAGAAATTCTCTAAGCAACAAAACAACGGGCATAGAAATCGATTAGAAGAACAGAATAAAAGATCTCTTATTTTTAGGATTAGGATTAACTTAACGACTGAAGACAGTATCCACTGGGCGGTCAATAATCAACTGGCCGGACTACTTAATTTTAGAAAGAGGTGAAGGTGGTTTTCATTTCCAAAGTAAGTAAAAGCAGAAACACCAATCTAAAGAATCTTAGATCCACCAGGTAATCCTCACTAGAAAGCTTATCAAAGGTCATCAGCATTTAAAGGGGGTAGTATTCAGCGAAATTGCCAACTTGGATAGTCGGAAGACTACGACTTGGGAACTCTCAAGAAAAATCGCTAGAACATAAGGAGTTCTCAATGACAGCTTTCATTGACATACTGTAGAAGTAACTTTTAACAAGAGCCAACACTTTGTAGTTGGATTCATTTAATATTCACTGCGGTTGGTGAGACAACTAAGCCGCCTAGAATCCCTTTCTTTAAGTGTATGTGGGAAAATGTGAAACAAATTTAATAGCTCTCTATATCTATATATATGCAGTATCTCCTAATGTTATCGGTTGGGTTTATGTACTGCTTGGCCCATATGGAACTGGACAAATCTGATTGCTTGAAGACAATTTTTCTCTTCCAATAAGTGGTCCTAGTACCCTGCAATTAAAAAAAATTTAGGTTTGTTAAATATCATGTAGAACCATTAGGAGGCACCCTTGGTGTTGTGGTCATCGCTTATCACACCGAAGGTTCACAGTTCAAATTCTGATGTCAATAATCGTCTATTTATTTTGTCATTAGAAGGATTAAAAGTCGATCAATTGTCAACTCTAC
Organism: Pocota personata; assembly: GCA_963082735.1. Taxonomy (NCBI): domain Eukaryota; kingdom Metazoa; phylum Arthropoda; class Insecta; order Diptera; family Syrphidae; genus Pocota; species Pocota personata. The sequence goes on from OY720431.1 coordinate 16,755,426, forward strand.
TGCAAAGGCATAACATTGGAAGGATTAAGAAATCATAAAGCGACGACAATAATAAGAAAACAGAATGCTCCCCAGTTATCTGGACGCTACACTCGGAGTTTACTAAAACTTAATACCACCTGAGTTTGAAACTCTATGTCTATCTATCTTTCCAGCTTACATTGCGCAATCAATAACCCAATTAGTTGCATTCAAGGGATTGCTCCCTAGGCGAAAGTTAATATTTAAAAACAAAATTAACTTCGATCTAAGAGGACATCCATTTTGCCTACTAAATAATCACAGCCCAGTCGATTGGTATCTTGAACTGGAATACTTTATATAAATGTACTCAAATCTAGATGGGAAGCTTGTATGTTTATGTGGTTTGAACCTGAATAGATATCGTGAGTCATTACAAAGATTAAATTCATAAACCCTATAACCAGTCATTTGTAATTAACTTGGTCATTACATCTATTACGAAAAACACATTCTCGTAAGTGTGACATCCATTGATTGAGTCATCCGGTCATTCTATTGACGGGTTCCCGGTGTCGAATTTTAACGAGTATATTAATTTATTGCATCTTTAAAAAGATATAATCAAATACTGCTATTCTAATGGCTAGAAAAGTTGTATAGACACATGGTTACACATTTATAGTGCCGCCATCGACATCTGTTTGTTAATTAAGAGCGAATACAATGCACTGCACTTAATAAGTAATGTTACATAATTGTGCATCTATTCTATAAAAATTAAAGCAAATTCTATTTGAATGGGAACAGTATTTGTTGCAAGTCAAGTACAATAAATTTAAGTCAATACAAAATCTAAATAACTCCACATATAAAAGTGATTATGGGCAGCAGTAAGTTAAACTAAAAATTTAATTTTAAAATTAAATAATAATTAAAAAAAAAAAAAAACAACCAGACACAATCTGCAGTTATTTTGTAAATTAAGTGACCTAAAATTGTTTGATTGACCTACGTTTCTTCAACCGTGTACTATGGTGCATTGCAACATTCTCCAATTTTCTCTCCATTTCGTTTTATTGTCTTGAAAAAATGAGATTTTTTTTTTTTTTTTTTTGTTATTTTTCTTTACTTGAATGTAAAGGTGTTATAAAACCCGCCTAAGTTTTTTTTGTTTGTAATTTTCTTCAACAAATATAAAAGCTTTCCACTAAAACGAAAATAACGAAAAAGAAATGTAAAACGAGAGAAGAGAAGAATGGAAAAAAAAAGAAATGTACCACAAAGTTATGTTAACAAATCCATTTGCCACTATACTTGTTATGCCGTTTGCCGGCCAGAGTATCTATTAATCATATTTGGTTCGATGTTGTAATACTTTTCTATCTACAAACTAGTATTGACCCCTGTCGATAGAAAAGGTGGTCTTGTTTTGTTTTGTTTTGCCCAAGACTCCCATATTTGCAGCACCAGCCCAACGAACCACACAAATTTCATAGTTTGAACTTGAGTTCCAAAACCATTGTAACCATTGTCTAACAGAGCCGCAATAACAATAATTATTAAGCAATAAACACGCCAATGAATATAAAAGAAGTTAAAAAAAATAAAAATTGCAAACCAAGATCACCGAACAAGAAGCCGGATGATTAAGTGCGTACGACCTATGAAGCGGATAAAGCGTGGCTTGACTTGTGGCGGTGTCCCATGAAGCTAAGTTGTATTTAATGAAATCTAATTGCCTAGGCATAAAATAAGACAGAAACATTTCGGTCACGTCGAATGAAAAATAATAAAATAAAGAAGACGTTGAACAAGTCACAGAAAATATTGTATCTTTCGCAATTATACAGTCTGTCCGCTTATAAGACCACAATAAATGTCGGCCAGTGTCATTGCGTGCAAATGTTTTTAAAGTATTTTAGTTTGTGCTTTGACCTTGTTAGTTCGGTTAGTCCAATGATTCCGGTGAGTTTAATGGGAAATTTATATTCTTATTGATTTTTTTTTATTCACCCGAGCAATATGCGCGACCATGAATGGTACAGTGCAAGTAAGGTGTGATTATTGTGTGCTGGAACAAATTCCAAAGTTTAATTGTTTTATTTAATGCAAATCCATCGAGCAATCAAGAGTGACAGTAATGTATATTTTATTCTTAAGTTAATATATGGAGATTCAAATAATTAGGGCAGCAAACAAGATATGACACACATTTTTATTGAGATTAGTTGACACCTTTATATGAACATTTTATTGCGGTCTAATAAAAAAAATTAATAGGTTGTTTCACGCTGTGAATGGAACACACATTATTGGATTATAGACATCAATTCCTTGTACTCATTGTAGAACCATGTCCATTCTTTTCAATTTGTTGACGTTTTTTTTTTTAAATCTTTGCGAATATCAGTAAAGTTCGTACTGTGTTGGCAGGCAGTGTTTATTGATAATTTATGTCAGTATGCTGAAGTTTTACCTGTCTAAATTCTCCAAAATTCTCGTTCTTTTAGAATAACTTAGTAAATATTCATCAAATTTCATTATATTTAGAGATATGTATGCTGTTCATATGCCTGTTACTGGCTTTACATAAGAGTTCTGGTCAGAATATTCGACTGTAGGTTTACAGGAACATAATATCTCTGTTAAGGATATGGTATATCTGTTAATTTTAGGCAAGGCGCTCAACTTATGCCATGAGATGAGACAATGGTTATATTAATTTTGACATATAATTTGCAAAATAAATAAATAATAAAGAATCACCCTATAAAGTATCAGTACCAATCCGAGTCAATGGAGCCATATAAAGTTATAGTGACAGCCGCTCCCACTTTTCTTATATGAAAATGCCCAATTAATAGTTTTACTAATCAAACTTATCTGATCGTGATGATGACACCAGGAGGACGGAAAAAAATACTGTGAATCATAAGCAACGAGAATAATAGCCAAACAAAAATACTCCCCAGTTATCTGGACGGCTACCAACAACAACACCAATCTGTCTTTCTCTATGTCTCTTCCCCTTTCCGCAAAACGCCTTCATACCCTTTGACAAGTGCGAATTAAAAAATAAAAATAATAATCAATGTGATGAAAATTAAGACGGCTATACAGCAACGAAACAATACGGCAACGAAAATTAAGTTCTCTGTCGCAGATAACACCCAAATCACGCAATAAAGTGACGAAGGGGACAGGCGCGTCGACGCTTTTGTAAATAAAATAGCTTGACATTTGTTGACATTGAGTTCAAGAAAATTTGCTTGACACCAGGTTGAAGATCTATCCAAGTCATCTTGAAGATTTTCATATCATTAACACGTACAGATAGATAAGAATCTTCATTGATACAGTCAACGTTATTAATTGTCAAGTTGAATATCAGAGGGCCTAGGGGGCTACCTTGAGGGACTCCAGAAAAGATCTAAAGAAGACTTTGCGTCGCCCTTCTTTGTAAAACGCCTTACTCAAATCAGTTGCAATTAAATCAATTTCTTTGCCATCCTTTAAGTTAGTGGTTGTTGATCTTCCCTTACGGAATCCGTGGTGGTTTTGAGAAAAGATAGATTTGCAGTGAAAAATCATAGTGTTATAAACAATGCTTCGAAGAGCTTACGAATGCTGGAGAGTTATGTAAAGAGCCGGTAGTTGGAAATTTTATTCCAATGATCGTTTCGTGAAAGGGATTTATCTCAGAGCTCTTCCGAAGTATGGGGAAGACTCCCTGAGAGATAGAAAGTTGAAAGGGAGCCGTTAAGGGTTCAGTCACAAATTTGTTCAGAACTATGACGGGTAGGACCATCAGCACCAGAGAGTATTCGTAAATGGCTTTTTTTATCTTCCGTTCTATAAGTGCAACTGATAATAATGTTTGGGCACAACTTCTCATGTACATAAAAGAAGTAATCAAGTTCTGGCTGAAGGAATGAGCAAATCGATGTTCGATTATTTAGGGTCGCTCGAAGATGTATTAGACAATTCCAGAGTTGATGGGTAGCTGTCTGATATTTGCGCATAAATTATACGTGGCAAACTGAAAACAATTAGAAAGATTTATAAAACCCCATCATGCTATTATTCCGATAGTCTTCTAAAGTTATTATTGGGATGGCTAGTATTCTTAATATAAACAGAATGTTTTCAAACAGATTTGATGAATCGTGTGACAATACAAATGTCGCGTTGCGCGTTAAAATCGTACTGTGTGGCGATGATTATGCATTCCCGGCAAAATACAATGGCCTTCTGATCGTAACAAAATACCAGAACGTATTGACTTTTTCGTAGCAAAAGGTATTAAAGGTAATCATACAAGAGTTGAAAGTAATTATAACTTATCGTCAGATCATACTCCAGTGATCTTGTCACTAAGTGAGGCGGAAGTGCAGGAAAAAAGTAATCCTAAGCTTGTAAACAAAAGAACGAACTTGACTGAATTCAGGGAAAAGCTAGAAAGTTTTGTAAACCTAAGATCTCTTATGGAAACAGTTGACCAAATTGACCATGAAGTGGAACAATGCATTGCTGATGTTCAGCAGGCAGGGGAAAGCACACCAGCTAATTTGAACAGGAGATAACCTGAAACAAAATACTCCGTCGAAGTAAAACGAATCTCCCCGACAACAAGGCTGTTTTCAACCGTCTCAATAATGAAAAACGAATCTGTTAATTCAATAATGATTCACTTGGTAAATTTCTACGAAGTTTAACGACGGATGCGTCCACTGACTGCTCTTTGTGGAAAGCAGCTAAGTATCTTAAGAGACCTCAGTTATAAAATCCGCTCTTGAAAGCACCAGACGGAAAGTGTATCGGAAATCCAAAGCAAAAATCTGACCTTTTCGCAGAACATCTGTCGACCGTTTTTAAGCCATTCTCGTCAAGTGCAGCCACTGAAAAGCTAGAGTTTGTTGATAAAAGGGACGAAGATGAAATTCCCCTTGTCACGCTCAGAGAAGTAAGAAGCATGTGTCAACACAAGTTATCAAAAAAAAAGTCCATGTTTTAATATAAATGCCATCAATAGCCTTAAAAATAATTCCAATTTATAATAAACGCATGCCTAAAGCTCCGATATGTCCGACATCATTGGAAAATTGATGAAGTGATTGTAATACCTAAGCAAGGATAGCCACTAATATCGCTTATGCCAATTATAGCAACGGTTTTCGAAAAATTGCTACTGAAAAGGCTTAGCAAAATCATGGAGGAAAGAAGTCTAAACCCGAAACATCACTTCGGATTTAGAAATAAACATTCCACGATAGATCAAGTGCATCGAACTGAGGATGTAGTAAGTGATTTTTAGATATTATCAAGCCTTTGACAAGGTTTGGCATAAGGGCCTTGAGTACAAACTGCATAGAGATTTATCTAGACAATATTACAAAACATTGAAATCCTTTATTTCAGACCAACTTTTCCGATTTTGATACGAACAAGAATATCCGGAACTAAAGAAAATTAAAGCAGGTGTTCCACAAGGAAGTGTCCTAGGACCAACCATGTATCTGTTGTATACCAAGGATATACCAGATAACACTGCAATATTAGTACCTGATAAATGTACTGTGAAGGCAATAGAGATACTGCAGAATGCAGAGAATAGAGTAAGCGTTCGGACGCAACAATGGCGTATTAAACCCAATGAGTCAAAATCAAGTCACATAAACTTCACAAATAAAAATGTGAACAATCTTCCGATATTTATTAGTTACCAAGTTGTATTCCATGCCAATACAGCCAAGTACCTTGGAATGACTTTGGACACGAAATCAAAAAGAAAAGAGAAAAACTAAACTTTAAATATGCTATACGAGTACAAGCTTGTATAAAAGACTGTTTGAATGTACGGAATCCAATTATGAGGTTGTACAAAGAAAAAAAATATCAAAACTATTCAGACATTCAAAAAGAAAGTCCTTCGGGAATTTGCATCATAAACTACAAATAGACATGGTGACAGAAGTGGTTAGAAAGCACGCTGTGACACAATCAACGACTACAAAACTACATCAACTCCGAGATAAAACAGCCTTAAATGTACGTACGTACAAGACAATATCCGGAGATTGTGAAGAAACTTAAAACTTTAAACTTTCCTTAACGCAATTTTATATATAAGTGAGAATAATCATTTGTCGTTCTATCATTGATTGAGCCTGATTAACTGCCCGAGCATAATTAGGTAGCTGTGGCGTAGCGTGTCGCGGTAGTACGGGGTGTCAAATGTAGAAATATATACAAATTCAATAGTGCGCCCACAATGAGTAGCTGTAGCGGTAGTACGAGTTGGTTTACTTTTAACTTTTGTAGCGCTACAAGTTTGACAGCTCGCTACAAACAGAAGAAATGGAAGAACGCGACATTGAAAAAATCGTTGAATCTGAAAGGGAAATATTGTGGGAAAGGGAAACATGTTTTTCATAAAAGCAAACGTGGTCTCAAAAAAAAATTTGGAACTCCTTTAATGGTACAAAAGGCGCATCCACCATTTCCGCTTTTTCTCTTTCGGTAGCTTGAATGCAAGATAGCACATCTGAACTACATTCAATGTTTAATATATGAAAAAATATTTTTCACAATATATTTTTCAAAACTAAACAACATAATTTCAATTAGCTGCGTTTCAAGTAACAATTAATTTGACATAACTATTGTGGGCGAATTTTATGAGTGCAGCGCCACACCACTTGACAGCGCATGCTAGTGCTACTAGTACTCGTACGCCACAGCTACCATGCATTGTGTTCGGGCAGTAAGGAGGTGTTTTTAGTGGCGTTAAAGTCCTACACTACTTGGTCTCCCACATAACCGAGACCCACCATGTGTCTTTCGAGATTTTCATCATTATTACAAAAAAAAAAAAAACTCCTATGTCAATACGCGACGTCAAAATGGGACGTCAGAACGAGTGAGAGAAAAGTGATTTCACCAAATCTACATTATTATTCACCACCACCAAGCATTTTATTATAGATTCACACTGGTATGACGAATATCGTTGCTTTATTCAAATCGAAATATTAGGGATTTATAGTCGTTCATTATTGCATCTAATAAGATGATCAACGACTGCAATAAAAGAAGAGGTAATTAAACCCATCAGACCTATTAAATCCACCTTGAAATGCCTAAGTAACGATAACAAAAATATTTTCGTTCTCTGGCATTTAATCATGTGCGAAAATACTTGTTTTGAGGAAAAAAATAAGAATCACAGTTCTAACGTAAAATCCTAAAATCAATCATTAAACTTGTTTTCTTGTTTTTATACAAAAACAATAGGCGCCTGAATTAAATAAAATGGTGTAAAAAATCGCATATTAGAGTTCGTTATATTTTTATTGTATTAGAATTTGATTCGCATTGGGAGTAATTTTTATATATAGATTTTTTATTAAATTTTCTTTTTCTTAGGAAGTCAATGACCAGACGGTATTTCGTACTGAACTTTGACAACGAGGGTGACTAGTTATTTTTTTTGAGTAGGTACACGATTTTTAAGACAACTTGCATGACGCGGTAAGACGTAAGACACTATTGTGTGATTCCCCTTGCTTGATCAAAAAGTTTGAACTTTTAGTGGGTAAATTATTGTTGTACACTCTGTATTGAATGTTGAAATCGTAGATATAAACAAGGTTCTTCTCTATCAACTAAACAACTACAAATATAAATTAACTTCCATTTGAATGAAGGAAGGACTAATATATAAGCTGTAAAAATATCTGTCAAATCAATGCTCATATATTCTAGAGTCATACATACTCGTAATGCAGCGATCATTTAGAATAAAGCATAAAACATATAAAAGCTGGCGTACCTCAAGGTAGTGTATTAGGACCCGTTCTATTCATTTTATACACAAACGACCTACCCCAAAATGAGGAAACTACTGTTTCCACATTTACAGACGATACTGCTGTTCTTGCTGTTCATAAAAACAACTGAAAAACTGCAAAGGACAGTAAATGATATATTTAAATGGACCAAAAAATGGCAAATAAAACTAAATGAACTGAAGTCAGTTCATGTTAACTTTACAAATAAAAATGTACAACACGTACCAGTAACAATGCAGTTCTTTATTCGAACTCAGCTAAATACTTAGGTATGACTCTTGACGCTAAATTGCGCTGGAAGGCTCATGTCAAGAAAAAATATGACGAATTAAATATTCGCTATAAAAAAATGTATTGGCTCCTAGGGAGATATTCCTGTCTCTCAGTATGCAACAAGCTACTGCTTTATAAGCAAATATTAAAGCCGATATGGACATATGGTCTCCAGCTTTGGGGGTGCTCAAATAAGACAAACTTAAAATATTTTCAAAATAAAGTACTACGCAATATTGTTAATGCGTCATGGTACATAAGGAACGCTGATCTACATAGAGATCTAAAAGTAGAAATGGTAGAGGACGAGGTCAGGAAGGTCGCAAGAAGACATGAAGTTAGACTTTGCAACCACGCCAATTTAGAAGTAGCTGAACTACTTAATAATAACAATTTAGTTAGAAGATTGAGAAGGATAAAACCCTTTGAACTAGTTTACTAGGGATAACATCATACCATAACATCATCACACGAAATGAGTGATTTAACATACCTACGTAGGTACTCTAAAACAAAGGATAACTGACAAAAGGCAGTTCCTCAGTTTGGGGGGGAAGTTGAACCGTGAGAAAGATTTAACGGATAAATTTTAAAGAGTTTAACTACTGATTTTAACTACAATTTAACTCATAGATGACTGCAAAAAAAAAGACAATCATCAACAATTATTTTGTGAAGTTAATTGCACAAAAATGTAACTCAGACTATTAATATGCGTTATTGAGACAAGTACACACTACAGATTCACAAGCCTTACCTTCCTATTGATATACAAAATTTGCAGAAAGTCTCCAAAAATGTACTGACGTTCACCGTCTACAGTGGGTGATCATATTATTAGGGCCACTTGCATAAATACTCGATTTTATATTTAGCATTTAATTGCGTTTGAAAACCTGACTGTAAGTTTGTAGACAAGCTTGCTGCCACTGTGCAGGAGTGGTTTTCTAACAGTTCATTCCATGATTCTGCTTTATATCATTAAGCCAAAGAATGACAGAAAGCATCTTAAGGACAGAGCTGGGACCTCTCCGATCCTCAATCCAATTCAGAATGCTGAGACTTAATGAACCGGGGGAATTTACTGTGAACTCATATATCGTTTGATATATTTTTATCGCAGTTATGAACATATAGAGATAAACTGGTCCAAATGAATTTGGACAATCATGCTCAAATGCATAGAGGAAGTAAATGCAGCAAAGACGGCATTCATTTTTATTTGCTTCAATATTTGTATGTAATTAGGATTTCTTATGTATAAATGATTTATTGATTTCTACAATTCATTTCTAAGCAGCTCAAAATATAATTTTTTTTTATAGTGGCTCTAATAGTATGATCGCCCACTGTAACTCGGATGGCAAGTGAGGAGAATAAGCAACAAAGCAAGTAGACCAGCAAGCAACACGTCAAAAGCTACAAAAGCTAAATAAATTTGAAGTCTTTTAAAGTAATGATAGCAAAAAGAAATCCTTGGTAAAAAAAAGTTAGATTAGCAGGAAAATGAGACTCCAATAAACTTTGATACTTGTATTCGTTATTATTTAGGTGGCAGCACTGTGTGAAGCAGATCCCATTACGTTACTGGGTCTTGGCCACTTTTAATGGGAGTCATTAGAAAATCTCTGGACGGTGTCCACCAGAAATGAATGTAGACGTTAATTTACTTATTTGCATTCATTAAAAATAAATAAATAAATATTTACATACAGCCCAATGCAGGACCTGGCCTAGATTCTCGCAGCCACTCGTGTTGTGCGCCTCACGAATGGTTGGGACCTACAGTTTTATGCCGTTTCCGAAGGGCTTCGATTGAGAAAAGTTTTTTCATGACAATTTTACGAGTACTCTCGGATGTTTGTCAGACGTTCACGAGAGGTGGGACCGTGAGAAAACTTTTTTTTATTTTTTCTTTATTTTTGTGTTTTCTTGGATTCGAACCTTGAACTTCTGGCTCAGTGATCGCGCAGTTAACCACTGAGCCACGACTCCCACTTGCATTCATTGTTTTGTCAATTATTTTCAATTTTTGAGGACATATCTAATTGTATGCCTTACATAAGGGGTGGATCATCTGTTGGTTTCTTTTCAAAATTTCTATAAAACAATTAAAGGCCGAACAACATCACCAAAACGGCTGATTACATGATTATTGAACTTAGTACGCAAAAGAGCGTTTGCTGGACAGCTTGTATGGCACGTAGCGCCATCTTGCTGGAACCAGAGATCGTCTACATTTATTTTCCCAGTTTTTGGCCAAAGGAAAATCGGTTATCGTGCCTCTGTAGCAATCTCCATTGACTGTAACGTTGTTGCCATCATCATCTTCAAATCACACGCTGAGAATCCATTCGCTTCTCTACGACTACGTGTGGGTTTTCCGAGCCCCAAATACAGCAGTTGTTATCAATTAGCATGCAAATCTAACGAACTTTATTCATAAACTTACGTACAGGAGGCACGATTGGTGCGTTATTTCGATTATAATTTCTTTTTTTAAATTCGTACTTTTTCGGTAACGCAGCACTCACTTTGAAAATAAGTTTTCAATATTTTCCAACGTTGTTCAAGCCTAAATCGGTTCATTTCGTACCACGGAGATATGATACTGTGTTTCTGTTAATTTTTTTTTGAATGCAAAAGAGTTGTCAGTGTCAAAAAACATGTAATTTAAAAATAAACCAACAGATGGCCCACCCGTTATAATAAATTCATATATGGCCTTTTTTCGTTTTGAAATAATTTTTATAAATGTTTACTTTCTAATATCGTCGGCATAATAGGAAAACCTCGTAACTCCAGTTTTTTCACGCACCATTACACCATAAAAATAAAATGCACGACTGGATCGAACGTACTTTTATCTATATGTTGTTTATTTTCAAAAACTCCGATTTGAAATTTCCTTTTTTTTAGCAAAAAAAATGAAATAAAATCCTTTAGAATTCGAAAAAAAATATTTTGACAATTTTCCAAAATATGGTATGCCATAACCTTACATTATACTCATCCTTTATCAAAAACCATGTACGCCATCTGTTGGTACATATATATTAACCGTAATCGTTAGAGCCGATTTCGAGAAAAAGCCATTTGTAAAGTACCGGCAATTTTAGTGTAAGAATGAAAATTATGATTGCGCTTCAAACTGTGACCCTCCAGATCTCAAATATGAAGTTTGAAGAAAATCCGTCCGTACAGGCAGACGGCATTGAGGGATCCACTTTATTGAGTTTCTCTATCATAGTAATGTCAAATTTTCAGAGAAAAATAAAAATGGCATCTCGTAAATAAATGTAAATCAGCTAAAAATCGACTGCAATCTAATTCAACCAGGCAACCTACAGTGAAAGCCTCGTAATTCCAGGAAAATATTTTAAGCAAATATTAAACTCTCGTTCTTCCTGTAAAATTTTGAATTTTGACGTTACGAGGTAAGTGTTCCCCGTTCGTATGCATTATTCCCTTTTAGTATCTGTTTCTCCTGGAATTACAGTCGGTTGTGTGGAAAACAACATTCCTTGCTGTTCCGTAGCAGAATGGTACAAAAGAGAGAAGATGTTTTAAGAGTTTACAGCAATCTAGCCTCCCATCTAATTGTCCGACTGCAAGTGAACTATTAAAGATCCTGAAACTCTACGTACACTTAGCAGTTCCGAAGATCATCAACAGTATTATCATACCTACACGAGGCTTGCAGTTATTTCATCACTTTTGCAAATGCAATTGATCACACGGGCATTTTTCGCTCTCGTCGCAAACTCGTTCTGATGGCTTCTTATTTTCGTAAGATTTCTAAGATGCATACTTCAATCGATTATGCCAACAAGATTGTCTTTACATCGTACAAATTCTCATTGAACGCTAGATCCAGAGAAACTGTTAGACCCATCATCAGATCAGTAAGTACCCACACCTCTTTCAATTTATTACCCGATTACATAACCTATGCTTCTGCAGGTCCAAATGGGTAACTACGCCTTGAGTAGTCAGACACCATAGTGAAGGCCTGACAAATTTTTGCCTATCGAATGATACAGAATAATTTGAATACTTATTCGCAAGTGTTCCTTAACTAAGTGTACCGATAGAAAAGTATCGACTTATTTGTGATAGATAATAACTTCATCAATCAGGTTTGTGTACGTAACACCTGCAAGAACATAAATTGATTACTCTATTGTAAATGACAGAAGAAGAAACGTATAATTTTATTTCGACAGATTAAGACGAGTTAATCTCAATGGATTGTATCGAGTAATTATGTGTATGAAGCTGATAATTGAGAGCTTGAATCAAACAATATTATTATGACTATTGTTCTTTGCGCACGATTCTTTAAATTGATCGTTGTACTCATAAATTATGGTTAATTTTTTGTTTTTTTTTTATTATTATGTAAACAACTATGTACATCGATTGACTGACCTAACTTTCTATCTTAATTTCAGGGAATTGTGATAACAGACGGCACAGAACAGTACCAGCGCTTTGTGAAACTCCCTCAGCCAATAGCGTTCAAAGTGTACGTTTTCAATGTAACGAATGTTAATAAAATCCAACAGGGAGCCATACCAATTGTCGAAGAAGTCGGCCCATATGTTTACAAGTATATATTCGAGATTCATTGTAAATAATTTAACAAATTCTATTATTCATTTTACTATCATCAGACAGTACAGAAGCAAACGGATAAAACAATTCTCTCGGGATGGATCGAAAGTAACCTATCTACAGGATTATCGTTTTGTATTCGATGAGGAAGCATCAGCTCCCCACACCCAATCAGATACAGTAGTAGCATTAAATATGCACATGAATGTAAGTTAACATAATGAACCCAATCTCCTATACCAAGTCCTATTGTTAAAACAATTTTTCAGGCATTTTTACAAGTTTTCGAAAGAGAAATAACAGATATTTTGAAAAGTGTTGCAAATAGATTTAATCGTACGCTGAATCGAACGCCCGGTGTTCGATTACTCAAACGACTGATGGAGCGAATCCGAGGGAAACGTAAAGTAATTTTATCATATGCAATATTTTAGAATGCTGGTGACTAAATTTTCTTTTCTTAGCAAAAAAAAACAAAAACTCACAAAAACAAACAAACTAAATTAACTAATTAATTTCGTTACGGATAAATCGGTTGGTTTTGCATTTGCATGATTAATACATTTAGGGGATGCTTATCGAATTGTAAATACCAATTCATTTCCTTTTTCCGATAGAATAATGTCATAAAAGTAAATTATTTTGCTACCGATGTTAAATAATAAAACTGAATAGTTTAACTAATTTTGTTTAAATTCAAAATTTTCATGTTAATTTAAAAATTATTAAAATTAGTTTGGCAAAGTTCAAACAAAATGAATTGGGGTTCTATCGAAAGCCAGTTTAATTATTTATATTTTTTTTTTTTGCATGACTTTGTATAGTTTATGAATTATTTATTTCAGTTTTTTTTTTTTTTTTTGCAAGAAAAATTCATTAATTTTTAGCTTATAAAAAAATTATGAGACGGAGCCTAGTGTTTTATGAGTTTTGAAGAATAGATTTTGGAGTAGATATTCGGAGGTGATTTATGGTGGCGTTATAAATCTTTCACGGAGATAATTTTCAGATCCGTTAGAAGATTTATTGGAAATATTTTCCTATTTCCACTGTTAGTGACTTCATTAAGATGAATTTGTGCATCTGAACTTCGATAAGATTAATAAGTCTTCTCAACGTGTTGTGTTAAATGGATTGCAATCTCAATTGATATGAGTATATGCATGACCCTTGATTTGTGTATATCGGTATGTGTCATTAACACAAACAAAAATAAACAAACGAACGACAAATATCCTTTTTTTGCTTTGAATCGGTTTAACCAACCAATTTTTGTTTTTATAATATTCTCTCAGGATAGACGAACCTATAATCTGTAAACATCTTAAGGATGGGCCATCCGTTGGTGTCTTTTCAAAATTTGTTACAAAATAAATACATTTAATATTTTTCAAAATTTTTTACTTTACGATTATTTATGGAAAATAATTTCATTTAAATGGCTGTCGCGGCTGGTTTGGCAGTAGCCCATCCTGTCAACCCAATTTCGCAGTACATTTTCGATGGTTCAGGGCTCCATTTCATGAATAGCTCAATCAATATTGTGCTTAAGTCCCTGAATCGTTTTTGGACTGTCACCATAACATCGATCTTTGATGGCACCCACAAAAAAAAAATTCAAAGACGTCAAATCGTTCTCCTCAGGCTAGTGCGGCTAATGTTCAGTTGCTGAGATCTGTAGCGATTTGAGGTTCTGGGGTCTAGGAGCACACTGTTGGCACTAGCAGCAATATCCTCGGTTGAGCTCCTCACAGGACGAACACGAGGGTAACTTGTATTATCAAATAGCATGCCAATCTTACGAACTTTCTTCACAAACTTGCGTATAGCAGGCATTATTTCGACAAAAATTTGTTTGCAAAATTCGCACTGTTTTGACAATGCAGCACTCACTTTGAATAAGTTTCCAATATTTGCCGACGTTTTTCAAGCGTAAATGGATCCTTTTTGTACCGCTAAGATATGATGGTGTATTTCTGTCAATTTTTGGAGCGCGAAAGAACTGTCAATGTCAAAATAACATGTGATTTAAAAAGAAACTAGCAAATAGCCAAACTGTTATAAGAGATGTCTGTTGTACCGGCCCAACTGTCGAGCTCCGAAACGTTATCACGATTACTTCACGGAGTTTATAGGAAGATGTGGCGGTATCATACCGGACGATAAGGGGGGAGTCCCTGCCTACCACCTGTTTTAGTGTAGTGGTTGAAGAACTTAGATTTTATTCGTTTCTCTTTTATGCACGGGTGGCTGTTCCCCCATGGTACTTGAACCTGCCCCATTCGTGTCACAAGCAAACATATTACTCACTACAACGCGGCCATTCAACGTCAATGTTGCATTCACCAATTAGCTTTGTTTTGTGACCATTAGAGCTGTTACTGATAGGATTTGCAAAAATACTAGAGACTACCCTGTATCACTGCTCTTACTATTCGTATTAAATGCATTCTACCGTCAATTTTAAACTTACATTTTCAGATAGGGAAAGTAGGATTGGTTTCATGAAAATTCTTGTTCAGTTCTATCTGTATGTTTGTAGGTATGAGGGCTGGACTGCAGCCTAAACGGTTGGCGGATTTTCTTCAAACTTAATACCAAGGGTATGTGAGGTCATAATTTGAAGAGAAATCGAATTTTTTTTGTCTAACCCCAAAATTAACGGTACTTTATTACTACTAATGAGCGATTTTTTCAAATAAATGCTCAAACGATTTTGTTTAGATTTAATATTTGGGTTGACATACTCGTATGTCACTAGATAGTGTAGCAAGTTTTCGAAAAAAAAGTACATTTTAACAATTTTAAGTGAAATTTAAATTGAACAGCACAGAGGCGCAATTACGTGCGACCCTTATTTTTAATTGCGCCATAGGGCAAGTATTGGTTTAATGAAATCTTCGATCTCGAGATTTAATAAATTGTGCTATTAAAGTACTTAAGGTGGTATTAAGGAATTTAGAAAAGTAGGTCAACCAATTCTGGCAGTCAATTCTGTCTATCTGTCCGCAGCCAAAACGGTTAGAAGAAATTACTTCAAACTTCATATAGGTATATGGGGGTCTGTGGGGTCACAGTTCGACTTGAAATCACAATCCTTATTCTAACCACAAAAAAACTAACTTTCAAAATGTATATCTAAACAATATTTAACATAGGCAAGGTCATGGTATACCAAGTGTTATCTATGTACTATTTTATGATGTTTAGTGCATTGCGGAGTTTCTTGCTGGAGTTTGTCACAATAAATGCTCGCAACTATCAGTTGTTCACGTCAACACAAAACTGAACGACGCCCCTGTACTTAATTTAGTTAGTATAGCCGCACCGCAATGTGATATTTTATGCACCTTTCTGTGGAACCTTGTGGTAAAAGAGTTACTACCTGTAGTAGAAGGCGGACGGTTATTGGCGATAGCATATGAACTGATAAGTTGGGGGTGGGGGTAAAGCCGGAACAAAACTGAATTAGTCCTCCTTACTAGAAAATATAAAACTTCTTATATTTATCCTCCCAAAATGTGTGGTTCCAGTTTTGCTTCTTCAAGTAGAAGTCCAAAATTCAAGAAAACGTCGAAAAAGCTGCAGAAACTTCTTGCTCTAGCTCCTTTTATTAATACACTGGCTTTATGTATGGCGTGGTCTTTTGGGGACTCTTAGACAAAGCTGTATACCGCAATTAGCTAGACGAAGTACAGGGATCAGTCAGTCTGCAATGGGGATCACCCCATTGGCTGTATTGACATTCTCTTTCATCTGATACCCCTTGACATCGTTGGAAAACAGATGATAGCATGTAACGGCCACTCGTCAGTAAGCCACCTCTCAGCCGTACAGCTTACATACTGCCCATTGACTAACACCCTGCGGTGCTATCTTTTTCATAAAAAACAAAAATAAACAAAAACGGTTCTGATCCCTTCCAGACTGATTGACTGGTTGAGGTAGGAGGGGTAGTATTATCCAGCTATCTAGCGTAGCGCATTTCAGGCGGAACAATTCCGCTCAACGAAGCCTTGCCCTAGCTAAAGTGTGATAAATTTTTTGGAATTATTCATCCCTTCGCACTATCTCAGCTCTCTCCATTAGAAGAAAGCTTCATTTTGAAGAATTTTTCTTCGACAACATTAGCCTTCATATACAGCGGGTGTGTCTGCTATTATTTTCCCTAGGACTACATGGTAGCACAATAGAGCTACTCCTGATCTATACGTAAGTCTGCCTGCTATCTATTTGCAACTAACAACCTCACTAAAGCAGTCTCTACTTCATGTACAAAATTGCAGGAAAAGCTTTTTACACCGGCTTGCTTACTCAGGTTCTTTGTCCCCTTAGGTAGGATGTCTATATTAGCCAAATTGAAGAAAATGCTTCAAATGATATTAACAAGTTCCAATAAAAAATAAATAAATACACAAATGAACAAATCCGCTTTATTGATAATGACGTTTCCAATAAATTCACACTTTCCAGCTTTTCTTATGTCACCCTGTATGTATCTCTATTAGAAGTAGATACTATTCATTTAATTAGCAACACTTAGCACGATACCTTCGTAGGAGATGTCATTGATGTTTAATTATCCCAATTACGTTCGATTCAGACGCGTTTCCCTGTCTAGTAATAGTTAATTCTATTTTAATAAAATTAGTCATTCTTGTCTAATGAACAACTTATAGGGAAGTATTGTTTATTTATATAAAGAAATGTCTGCAAGATCTGTAGGGTCCCTATTATTGGCTCTTCTGTGGGGGCTTTCCATAGCATGCAACCACTCGGCCTTAAAAGTTACATGCAGAAGCAGAAATGACTATTCTCCAATTATTTACAATTTTTAATTGCAAAACAAATCCACAGAGAGATGTCTATCTATCTATCTTTCTATCTCCCTGCGCTTATGCTCACATCTATTATTCATTTCATTAAGCATGGATTCCATTAAGCATGACGTGCCTTCCATCATTTGTAGAGCCATCAAACTAATTGTGCTTTGAGGGATTGTAGGTAATTAGTTAGCATACGCATGTAATTAGCGGTTTTGGTTGTTGCGCTTACTTTAGCTCTTAACTAACTTTGTAAGCATGTCCAACTATCTGTCTTATCTAACATTTTTTTCCATTAAATTAGTCTATCCTACAGATAGCTGAAAACGATCCGGGTCTATCGCTACTACTGATGCACTTGAATGCAAATCTCCGGGGAGTATTCAATGATCCCAAGTCAATGTTTGTAACCACAACAGTTCGGCAGTATCTCTTCGATGGAGTTCGATTTTGCATTAACCCCTCAGGATTGGCACGGGCGATATGCAAACAAATCAAAGAGCAGGGGTCAAAGACGATTCGTGCTCTCGAAGATGGAAGCCTGGCATTTTCATTCTTTTATCATGTACGTTCAGATTATAAATTAGTTAAATATATCTTCTTTTTTTAATTCATTTGTTTGTGTTTTTCTTTGCAGAAAAATCGAACCGGTGAAGATGTGTATGAGGTTCACACGGGTCGAGGTAATGCGATGAAATTGATGGAAATACAAAAACTCGACGAGGCCAGTACGCTGCAGGTGTGGCTAAATAGCAGTGACAGTGAAACATCGATTTGTAATTTAATTAATGGCACTGATGCTTCCGCATATCCGCCATTCAGAAAAAGAGGGGATTCTATGTTCATTTTCAGTGCGGATATTTGTCGATCGGTGGAGCTTTTCTATCATAGCGATGTGAAGTACAAGGGTATTCCAGGATTTCGATATACAATCGGGGATAATTTTCTAAATGATATCGGTCCGGAGTTTTCGAATGATTGCTTTTGTGTGGATAAGTTGACCAATGTGTTAAAACGGAAGAATGGCTGTTTGCACTCTGGTGCCATGGATTTGACAACTTGTTTGGGTAAGTTAGTTTTTTTTAAAAAAAAAAGGTGAAAATCTTGAAAGACACTATGGGGATCTCAGTCCATAGTATTGTGGAATTCTAACCGCACTAAAAACACCTCATTTGTCTCATTAAGTCTAATGCGCCATTGTTGTGTCCAATCTATTACTTTATTGACTGCAGTCTGCAGCTTAACAATAGCTTTGTCTGGGCATTTGTCGACTGCAAGTATTGCAGTGTCATCTGTAAAAGTGGCTGCCATGCCGACTGTTGTCTAGTGGTGTGTATAATAAATAAAGAGTTGGTCCAAGAACACTGCCTTGTGGGACATCTGCTACTATTTTCTCCAATTCTGAGTACTGTTCACCGTACCGTACTCAAAAAAAAATCTGTCTGCTACCAGACCTTTATGCAACACCTTGTCAAAGCCTTGCGATACGTCCAGGAATAATCCAGAGCATACCTGATTACCTTCACGTCGGTAATACGGTGCATTTGGTCTATTTTCGAATACTTATTCCTAAACCCAAATTGATGACTCGGAAAGAATTCTCTTTCAATAATAATTTTGTCTAGTCTTTTAAGAAGTATTTTTTCAGAAACGAGTAACGATATTGCCCTGTAGGAAGAAACTTCTGTAGATGGCTTACCTTGTTTCGGTATTAAGGCTACTTCAGCGATCTTCCACTGATAAGGTGCATGTTTTAGTTTAAGTATGTTTGACAAAAACTTTTTATAAGAAGGAGAGTTTCATTTAGGTTGGTCGAGTATCTTTTCCAAAAAACCTATTCGGAATATTTTGAGATCCAGAGTTCCTGAAATAGTTTTTAAGGGTATGTTTGGGTTTCCTATGGATCCCAATGCATTGACTTATGACGTGAAATGTAAATCTCCACAGTCTCTGTCTCTGGAAATGTGATCTTAGTTTGTAATTTTTCAGCCAGAATGTTTTCCTTGGAGGTTGTGTATCGATCACCCTTTACGCTATTCTATTGCTGTTGAGGTTTTTTTTTTTCACTCATTCTTCCAGATAATTTGTATTCTATTTCTATTTATTGTAAACGATCAGACTCAAATGGTTTCAACTCTTCGGCAGGGAAAGGACTTAGTCGAAAGTCCGGAAAATGTATTGTTAGTGAATAGAGCGCTCGATTTTTGAAGAATTTCCTCCTAAGCTCATTTAGAGCGACAGGTTGTGCTAAAGTTATTTCCTAATTTTGCTAGAATTTCATTTACGACTTGTAACAAGAGGATCGAGGGTGGTACTCATCCATGTGTATATCGAATCAGACTCCTTGAGTTATTTTTCATCAGAGATACTCTCTGTTTTTTTTTTTTCCAGAAATCCTCCCTGCCACGAGGTGTCAACGTTAGCATTTAGTTGACGGATATCTGGCTAGAAATGGCAGTTCATTAGCAACGCGTACAATTTGGCAAAGCTCTTTTTCCTTATACCTATACTATACTACCAGTCGTATCTATTTAGATGTCTAAATTAAATATCATTGCTGATGCGGCCTTGCTATTAAGGTATGGGCGCACGTTCCGTCCGGTTTGCGTTGATAAATGAGTTGTCAATTACGATGCGAGTATATAATCACCGTACCGGATGGCTTGTCGTGTTGAGTCTTATCTTCCCTAGAATTATTTGAAGACACAGTATGAGTTTTTTTTTGGGCACCAGTTAGCGACAGGTGGCTGTGTAACTATACATAATAAAATTGTGTTGACATAACTTGAACAGGATAACATATTTACCCAGTCAAGATTTCTCCAGAAACGAAAGTAATCGACTGATTCACACCCATTAGGCCGGTAATCTTTCCTACAGTTTCATAAAATCAGTCCTTGGATTGCTTATTTTAGTGCGAAGATCCTTTATACACCCTAATTTTGGTTCTACTATAGCATCATGCTGCATAGAGTCAAGATATTTCGAAAGAGTGTCTTTTAAAAAAAGATCATTCGGAGATCACTAGTACTAACTCCTGCCAGCGTTAGTTCGTTCACCTCTAACATTTTATTTTCTATAACTGTGTTGTTCCCGTTTTCCTTTGTTTAATTAAGGTAGCTCCGTAGTAGAGAAAGTTTGCTGTACCATCTGTTATTCAGTTTGTCCATCGATCCTTCCACTCTTTGTCTTCATTACTGCAGCTATGGAATGACTAACGATTACGCAAATGGACTTGAACCACTTCATAGTTCAATCCTATTTTGGAGTCGATTTAGGCGTAAAAGTTTTGATCATTAATTTATTGGACTTTTTAACGACACAGACTTTCTCTTTTGGTTCATCTACTTTTATAGCCTTTGAGTTTTATACACAATTGCCTTTTGCTGATACTGATTCTGCCACAGAGCCGACTAACGTCATGGTATCGCTTGTTCGTCAACACTGTTGATTTGCGCTAGCTGACAACATCGGCGCCCCTTTGAATACCATTAGTCCCTTCAGTTTCTACCGTTTTAGTACTTTCTAGCACTTAATGTCTACCATTTAAAAAAAAGTCGATCAGTTGAAGGTCGCACGCAGTGCGTATACTCTTGATTTTTAACTCCCAAAAATAAGAAAAGATGCGTATATGTCAAAACAAACTGATTAATCGTTCTTACAATTTCGATCTATACACTATAATTAGGAAGTCATTTAATAAAATATTTTTTTTAAGTCTGCGCCAAGTATAAATTAACAAAATTAGAATACCTTTCAACGTACCGCAATCCAATAGTTCAGATTATGTTGTTAAATCCGGAATTACATCTAGCTTAAGGCGATATTATTCGCCTGATCATACCACTAATGGATCTTTAATTATCTTTTAAAGTTATAGCACTATATTTGGTTAATAAATGAGGTGATCAAGCTCAAGAGTCTATGAAATAACTCTTCACTATGAATGATCGATATGCAAATTCTAAAAAAAAAAAAAAAAAACAATTTAAAATATTCAACAAGAAACAAATTTATTTAAATAACCGATACACTTCGGAGGGTGTAGGCGTAGTAGTCGTCTTATCTTTTAAATCGCTGTTGATACTAGAAAATGATATTTTGATAGGTATTTATTTTAGATTTATTAATTAGATGTCTAATAAATTTTATTCAATTAAGCAATCGAAGCACAGTATGTGGTGGTATTTAACGAGTTTTGCTTATTGGTATGTACTTTATTTATGTGGATGATGGTGCAGTTGGGTTATAGCCTTGAATGGAATGGAATGTTTTTTTTTTTTATTCTAAGTATGTTCATCTCTTGAAGAATTTATTGAGGAGACATTTTGCGCATCGGGGATTCTTGAAATCAGATGGCCTTATGACATCTTATTGAGTGAGATTAGAAGTTGTTTAAATATTCGGGGAATATTTTAAATTTCTGTTTATTAGTTGGACTACGTATTTGTTAACTGGGTTGTTGACATCGTTGTATGACCTCACTGGCTATAATTCGGTACCCTGCTTTTCAGACTTTGCTCTCCACGAAAGATATGTTTCTAGAAGGGAAATTAAGAGTAATAGTATAGCAATACTCACATCCTTAACATAGAAAGTCTTCTTGATGAGAAACTTCATCAATTCCAATAAAAAACAACCAGTCTTTACCACTCGATCTAAACAAAGTCAAAGGAGCTATTCAATCCAGTGACACAGCAATGCACTTTAGAACAGATGTTCTAGTCTGTCTAAAAAGTGGTGTGGAGTTCACATGCTCTCCGGGATGATCTCGCGAACATGGCCGAGTTTATGCGGCCATTTTAAGATCACTTGAATAGTTGCATCTGCATACGCCAACATAAGTCTAAGTGAGATATTCCGATTGACCCAATTAGTATAATCTTCAGCGACATAGGCATAGTAAATAGACTTAGATGGGTGACATGCAAATCCTTTCATTTATTTCAGAAATCTGTCGTCAATTGGAGTGGGAAATGTCATCAATTGGAGTGGGAAAAACCGAGTTGAGTTTAACGCATTCAAAATGCTTTTGGAAGTGTTTAGAATTGATGTTGAGGAATCTAAGGGTTTACCAATATTTGGAAGTCCAGACATTCGCTAAAGTCAGTAGATGCTACTAAAGCCGGTGATAGATGCCTCGGATTCCTCAAAAGATGTGAACTACTTTTCACTCCCACAGACTTGGCTATAAAGTTCACATTCGACTGAAACTTCAATATAACTCGTCCGTTTAGCGGCAAACATATAAATTGATCTGCATATGATCAGTCTATTTTCAACCTAATTTCCTTGTGTCCCTCCAATCAGTCTTTTTTAATTGTGATACACGTGTGGCAACTTCCACACTTCCTTCACTTTCCAGCCTGTTTTCGGTCGGACAGTGAAATTTATTTTTCATTTCATTTTTCTCGAAATTTTGTATTAATAATGTATATGTTTTTTACTATAACTTTTTCACCAAATTGCCGAAGATATGTAGTTTTTACGTATGTACATGTGTATCTACAACTCTTTCCAATATAAAAGCCTAAATAGTAGTACAGATGAGAAATAACTCATTGGTATGCATTAAAGTATTCTGTATTTTAAAAATTGAAAACCCGGTTCCGTAAATTTCTGTCCCAGGACAGTCGTGAAACTGTTAATCTTTCTAAGTAGTCCAGAGGGGGAAAGTGCGCACACACATTGAGAAATTGTATTTAGGAAGTATTATAGTGGAGACAGACTGCTGGTATTGATACCATGGTACGAATACCATGGTATAGTGAATACTACAACCCCTGACAGACTGCATTTCGTAGTATTCGACGACTTTGGCATTAAGTAGTATACTTTGACGTTTGTGTTGTCTGTCATAACAAATAAAAATATAAAATTCAAGACGGGATGAATAAAAATGATTTACTTTTGTGCCAAATGATGAATAAAAAGAAAATTCAAATACTTGAAAGCGAATGTGCATACCTAAGAATTGTCAAAGAAGCTACGAAGACTAGCCAATAGAGAGAAATTGGCGCTGCAATCAGTAAGATGGTGGTATACCAGCAAAAATTGCGAATCTCAATACCAGGTATATTTCATGGTATACTAGCCTTTTACGTAGTATTGCAGTGACAGACATGTATTGCAGTGACAACGCCTGTGCGCCATCATATTGGGAGTTCTGCAATGCGCTTGAGCTCCCTCCAAGTTATACTCAATGATCCGGATTCCTCCTTGACTGTCCTCCTCCATGTCTGCCTATTGAGTACGTGGATTCCATTGCACAGCGTATATCGCAATGGAACGATATCCTTGTGACGGTGTTGGTCACTTTCCAAGTACTACACCCATAAAGTAGACCTGTTTCTACGTTTGATCGGAATAGTCTCAGTTTGGTTTTTGTGCTGAAAATATTGCTTTTCCAGATTTTAGACAGCATACCGAACGCGGCCCTTGCTTTACAAATTCTGCTGTCCACATCCAGTTCAGTACCACCATTTTCTGAGACCATAGTTCCTAAATATAGAAAGCTGCTTACTTTCTCGACTTGCTGTCCGGCAATGTTGAATTGTGCGGAACTGGTGTTTTGTTGAGAAATTGAAGTGCTTAGGGTTTTTGTTTTTGCCGTATTTATTTTGAGCCCTACTTTGTTCGCCTCTGACTCCAAATTATGAGCCATCCATTATCCTGTGTGAGAACAAGCAAACGGCATCAGCATAGTCAAGGTGTTTGCGATATGTGCCCGGATCACATCACTGGTTACTGCAAGGAAAAACGGCGAAAGAATGCATCCTTGTCATATTCCGGTGCGGATTTCAAATTCCTCTGACACATTACCGTTGTGTTAGATATGACATTTACCTCCATCATAGGTAGCCTATATAATAACGACGAGGTTTTCTGATATACTTCTCCTGCGCAAGGCTCGCCAATTAGCATCTCGATTCAAGCTACCAAAGGCCTTCTCGAAATCAATGAATAGCAAATGTAGCGGAGATCTGTACTCGACCCATTGTGTGATCGATGCAGGAGGATCTACCTCGAAAGCCAGCCAGAGATGTTCTCCCACTCGATCCCGAACAATTCTAGCTATTAGTTTCACCACAACCAGAAGAACGCTTATCCCTCTCCAGTTTCCACATTCCGTGAGGTTTGCCTTCTTGGGCAGCTTAACAATCATTCCCCTCTTCCAATCTTCGGAGAAGGCCTCAGTTTCCCATGCTTTCCTTATTAATGGCTGTAGAATTTCCACCGAAATGTTGGGTGCGGCTTGAAAAAATTCAGCCGGGATGCCGTCTATGCCAACAGCCTTGTTTTTGTTCAGGACCCTTATCACCGACGTTATTTCAGCGTTACTGGGGGATTAGATGCGAATACAGGCATTTGTTTCTGCGAAAGACTTACCTGAGTAAATGTTCCCGACATCTGGCCGACTGTTCCTCTTCCGAAGCCAGCAGATTTCCGTCAAGTCCTTTTACTAGCTTGGAACTTTGACCACCAACGAGTTCCTTAGTAATACTATAGACAGTCCTGACATCGCACCTATTTGCTGCTTCTACAGCCTTGATGGCTAGTGCGTTGATTCTTGGGGTATCACAATGGATTATATAACTTCTGGGGCCTTACTCTGTATTTCGATTCGAAAGTCAAAATGCTCGAAAGCGGTTCAATTCAATTTGCTTTCCGAAAATTTTCACTTTGTAATTCGAAAGCTAGTTCAAAGTCACTCGAATTTCGGATATTTCATTCGTCACAAAAAGCATTTTTTTTCTTTTTTTGCTTTTTACTATTAACAAGACGATAATTTTACTACATTCGTTTCGAAAGTGTTAGAGAGTGTCAAATCAAATTAGAATCGAAAAGCATTTTCGAATAGTTTTTAAATTTGAAACGGAATAGAGAGTAGGACCCCTGGTCTAAAGGATCCAACTCATAGAATCCGTCGATCCATTTCTGCGTCGTTTTTAACTGACAGCTAGATAGAATACACGCATTCTTATGGAACGTGGCCCATAACTAACGGATATATGAACTTCGATGGATAAAATAGGTTTACTGGTAGTTCACACATTCCCGGATTGAAATTAACACATTCACATATTGAAGCTCACGCATTCACAAATTTAAAGTAAGTACATTCATTGCTGGAAGCATCGAGAGAATATAGAGAAACTGTCATCACCGTTAAAAATCAGGCAGCTCGAAGAGAAAACACTTTCAGCAATAACAAAATGTCATCGGCTGTCATCTGTCAACGAAGGTATGCGATGGGTTTTTTGGGACTGTTCTTTCCGGCAATACGTGAACGTCAACGTTAACCTTCAACGGAAAGACGTCGACCGATTCTATGAGTCGGGGCCTTAAATGTGCTTATGAGCCACTAATCTTCGAGAATCTCTGGATTTTCTTGATTCAAATATAGTTAAATATGTCATAACATTTATTACAGGAAAAATCAGGGTTACCACACCCTAAAATAAATATAAAATATTGTTTTGAATAAGTACCCACCCATTGGCAATAAATACTCAAAGGCTTAGTTCACCATTCTCCGCTGTGATCACAAACCTTCAAAATTGACTGACCTTTTACCTTGTAAAACCAAACACCTCACCCCAGAAGAAACCTTAGACTCTAATTAAAATCCCTTCAATGAAATTTCACACTGAATAAATGAATTTTGTAAAAGAATTATTCCATATTTATATTTAACAATAATTTGAATATTTTAATAAAGTAGAAAGAAGTCATGAAACAAGTTCCGCCTTTCAGTTCATTGTTTGTTTTGACTTTTGAATTTAATTAAATAAAGCAAAGTAAATTTCCAATATAACCTGGGAGTCACCTTAATCTAACGTCCTTGATGATACCATTGGCTATCAAAATATGACATGCATTCCAAATATAAACATCTGACAGAATTAATCGAACTAGAACCTCAATTTGCATACGAATCTTTCCCATAACTTCAAATTACCCGCCAATTTTTAAAACATGTTTATATTACATAAATAAAATAAAAATCACAAAAACACAAATAAATTGCACTATCGTTTCGTTAAATTTTTATTAACATCCTTGAACACATTCTACTACATTATTTTTTAATTCTCTTATAGAATCAACAGGAATATAGTATTTATACAAATCGTTTAACTTAAAATCAGTGAAACACTATAAACTAACTAATTACATTTTAACATTTATATTAACAATAAACTGACACAAAATGCGAACAAAAAATATTTCGTTTATTTTTTTTATTATGGCATTTAAGTATACTACATTCCGGCGACATTTTTTCGTTAAAAAAAAAAAAAAAAAAATTAACAAATTGTCTGCGCGGAAACCCCCAACAAAAATTTATATAGATACTCTTAATAATAGAACTTGACCTGTTTTTTTTTTTAAGACTTAGAACCACTCAGCGTCACCGTGCTGATTATTTTTGTTTATTTCTTGTTACTGTTTCTGGTTATGACGTACGCGAAGGAACGACATTTGTTTGGCTAGTTTTAGTTACTTGTTCGATACCGGAACTGGTTTTGATAGGAGGATAGACGCCATACAATTTGTAGTACAGCTCGAAAATGTTAAGTTTTGAACTGTATAACGATCCGGGAGAATGACGAGACTTTGTTGGGCTTATCACGGTGGCGGTTGAGGGCCTTTTACTTGTTGACCTTGTCGGTGATCTGGTTGGAGTTGTGGTGACCTTTGATGGGTTCAGTGACTTTTTGGACTCAGTTCTTGTAGGAACTAAAGATGGCTGCGGTGATGTGACAGTTGCAGTAGGCTTGATAGTGGTTTTGGGTAGACTAGACGTGGTTAGTGATCTTGTTGGTAAAGAAGTTGTTGATGATCTTGTTGTTGGTAATCTTGTTGGTGTAGACGTCGCAACTGATCTTGTTGGTGTCGGTTTATATTCACGATAGGCGCTGAGAGTTGGTTTCGATGTGACTATGGGAGCTGGTTTGGCTGTAGCAAAAGTGTTTATTGATCCTGTTGCCGAAGAGCTTGAAACTGATCTTGTTTTTTTCGCTGAAACATTGGAAGTTGCCTTCGATGTGACTATAGAAGAAGGTTTAATTGTAGCAGAAGTGCTTATTGATCCTGTTAGTGATCTAGTTACCGAAGAGCTTGGAACAGATCTTGTTTTTTTCGCTGTGTACTGTTGAGAAACATTGGAAGTTAGTTTAGATTTTTCTGTCGAAGTTGCTGATTTGGTTGTTCTAGTAGTGGTTACTGATGATCTTTCAGGTGATCTTGTTGGTGACGTTATTAGCTGACTAGAAACAGGATGCGATGGTTTGATAGTGACTGCTGAAGTTGGTTTTGTTGTGGTAGAGATTCTTACTGATCTTGTTGGTGTAGGTCTTGGCACTGATTTTGTGCTTGTGGCTGGCTTCAATGTTGCAGTTGGCCTTGCTGCACCAATCGTACTTACTGATCTTGCTCTCGTAGATGTTGATGGTGATCTTGCTGATGAGTTTGTTACTCCTGATCTTGTTGACGTCGCGGTCTTCGATTTGTCTGTTGCAGTTGATTTCATTGCTTCGATCGTACTTACTGATCTTGTTGGTTTAGAGGTTAATGGTGATCTTGCTGATGAGGTTGTTACTCCTGATCTTGTTGGTGTCACTGATTCCGAGCCACCTGTTGCAGATTTTGTTGGCGGTTTTGCTATCCCTGTAACCTGTGGCTTTATGGAGGCGGTGATAGATGATGCCGCTTTCGTTGTTGATATAACTGGCTTTTGTTGTTGAGCGAAGCTGGTCGAACTAGTATTCGTTGTGGGCTTTTGTTCACTCTCTTTGGATTCTGCCGAACTCGGGGCAATCTCACCACTCACCTTTGTCTCCCTCTTGATTGTCAAGCTGGCCCTTAAATCTCCCGCTGAACTGCGAACAGCTGATGCTTGATGTCTTGAAGTTTCTGTTTCCCTCTTTGAGTTGGGACTTAGTGCGAAATCTAATTCATTGCTTGATGTTTCCTTTCCAGAGAGAAAATTAAATGAAGATGATTGCTTCTGTACATTATTGAATGCCTTGAAAGGATTATATGTAGCGGAACTAGTTCCCAATGGTTTAAATGGATCAAACTTTTTCGTTGGACTTGTTGGCCTTCTTATACCAGAGTTTAAGTTCGACTTTGTAGGTGGAGGAGATGTAGCGAGGGATTTGTCAGGAATATATTTCCCAGAGTCCTTGGATATTGACGGGGGTTTATAAGGAACGTACTTTCCTGAGTTTACAGCCTTATAGGCTTCGAATTTTTTCGAACTTGTTACTGTAGTTGTTGGCTTGAAAGTTGTAGTGGTAAATGCTTTGAAAGGATCGAATTTTGGGGATGCTGGTTTTGTTGTTACAGTAGTCGTGGCAATGGCTTTAAATGGCTCATATCGTCCTGTATTTGAGGAAATTGATGGGAATCTTGTATTTGACGGTTGTTCTGTTCTCTGAACCAAAGTAGCGAAGGGTTTTGATGAACTTAAGCCAGTTGATATAATTTTGATGCTAGTGGGAGCCTTTGATTGCAAAGAGGGTGTTGCTATGGGATACTGTCCAGAGCTTAGTACTGCTGACTTTATATCTATTCTTGAATTTGTATTTGTTGTGATTTTTGAAGTTGGATTATACCTTCCAGGGTCGTATCGTCCAGCATCATATCGTCCGGAATCATATCGGCCCGAGTCATATCGACCAGAGTCCTTCGCAACCAGTGTTAGAGGAGTCCTTGTGGTGTATATAGGTGTAGTGTGGGGCTTGGGCTGCACAGTTGGTAAATGCCTTATAGAAGGAATTCGGGTGCTCAGCGGCTGTGTTGTAGGCGTGGCACTGACCTTAAAAGAATTGAACGTATTCATTTGATAGGGTTGCAGACGATTTGTTGTCGTCGGCGCATGTGTTGTTGGCAAGGATGGTGTGGCAAACGTCTTAAAGGTGTTAAAAGTATTGAGCTTGTAGGTCTGTAATCGATTAGTCCTTGGAGTCTGCGTAGTGAAAGGTAATGATGGAGTGGCAAATGCCTTAAACGCCTCATTTTTCGCTTGTTCTTCGTTCTTCGGCTGATAAGTCTGTAAACGAGTGGACTTCGTTGGAGTTGGTGCAATAGGGACGCCCAGGAATGCTGGTGGTGAGGTGGTAGTTTTGATGTGGGCTTCTGTTGGTTTTTCTTGTTCCGGTTTTATGTGCTTCAAAAATGGATTCAAACTATATTCATGGATACCTGGTAAAACTGTATCAACTTCATCACTTGCACTGAATGATTCTTCAATGGGATCTGAGAAAATTTTTGACGCAGCGTCACTGTTTACCAACTCAAAGTGCTTCAAGAATGGGTTTGCATTAAACACATGATCGTAGACCGGTTTGTTGCTCCGAGTAATATCAATAAACTTCGGCTTTCCATATGAAATCGCATTTGTCGTCGGTGATTCGAAACCAGGACAGTGACCAACATAGTCATCCGCTCTGCCATTACTGCAGTGTTGAGGATATACAACCCATGCACTAAATCCATTTCCAAATAGCCTCTGGTGCTCCAGGTAGATCTTTCTAATGCATTCCACATCATCCGTGATATCACTATCCTCCAAGTCAGAGCAATGCAACTCGCAGACTTTTCCCTTACCCGGTGGTGAACACCAGTATTCATCGCTGATATGGAACATTCCATGGACGTCACTCACCGAAGAAGAAGTATTCAACCCTGATTGATGTTTGGCTATGCAGACCCAAGATGAAATTTGCTCCTTTGGCATGTGGTACTTGTCACGCAGTTCATTTGCTAGTTCACATTCTTCGTAGACTTTTCCCTTGGGTTTGTTCTTTGGAAGATAACCATAGGCTGTTGTCCTCTGATAGGGATTGAAATCCTCAGCCGATGCACTGCCATCAAAGCATCCTCGAATGTACTCTTCAGTTCTATCCTTGCAATAGGCATTGTATACTGTCCAAGCGGTGAATCCATCCCCAGAGATCCTTGTGTGCTCATTGTGAATCTGTTTTATACACTTGATATCATCGGTGATGTCGTTATCCAATAGCTTACTGCAGGGTAAACCACACGCCTTTCGATGTCCTTCCTTGTGGGAGCACCAGTATAAGTCACTGATTTGGAAGAGCCCATGATCGGCACTGCCATCAGTATTCAAACGTCCAACAGCTGAAGTATCATAACTCGACTCATGATGAGCAATACATACCCAAGTTGGGATCTCATCCATAGACATTCCATGTTTGGTCAGAAGTTCTTTGGCAAGTTCACATCGTCCATAAATCTTCCCCCTCTTTGGCTCGTAGTCGTCTTCTATCGAATTGGGGTTTGTCAGTTTAGAGTAAGTGTGTGGAGGCGCAGTAACAGCTGGTCTCGGATGATTACCAGTACAGTGAGAGATATACTTATCGGATCGTCCTTCACTACAATGACGAGGATAGACAGTCCAAGCATTGAAGCCATCTCCAGAAAGGTGTGTGTGCTCTGCGTGAATCTTTCGGATGCACTCCACATCATCGCTTATATCACTATCTTCGAGGTCAGCACAAGATAATCCACAAGCCCAACCCTTACCTGGTGGGGAACACCAGTATATATCACTAATTTGAAACAGCCCATGGTCACCATAACCAATGGCAGATGTGTTATAGTCCGATTCATGCTTTGCAATGCACACCCAGGTGGCAATCTGATCCTCGGGTAGGCGATGCTTGCTTCTAAGCTCTTCAGCCAACTCACAAGGTTCGTATACCTTTCCATGTGGCTTTCGGTTGCTTGATTTTTGTTTTCCTCCTTTGCTTGGTTTTGATGGTTTTGATGGTATTAAGTATTCCTCTGAAACTTTAGATTCCTCGACATCAATACCGTCGAAGCACCCACGAATATAATTTGCAGTCTTGCCATGGCAATATGCATTGTACACTGTCCAAGCGGTGAAACCATCCCCCGAAATCCTTGTGTGCTCCTTGAAGATCTGTTTAACACACTTCACATCATCGGTTATGTCAGAATCCAGCAATTTATTACACGGAAGTCCACAGGCCTTCCTTCGACTACCTTTATGTGAGCACCAGTACAAATCACTGATCTGGAAGAGACCATGATCAGCACTTCCATCGGCATTCAGTCGACCCACTGCAGAGGTGTCGTAATTCGATTCATGCTGTGCTATACACACCCAAGTGGGAATCTCCTCCATCGGCATCTTGTGTTTCAAAAATAATTCCTTTGCCAGCTCACACCTTCCATACACCTTCCCACTCTTCTTGGAGTACGGGTCATAGTCATTCTCCTCCTCCTCTTCATCCTCAATATAGTTGGCAGTTATCGACTTCGAATGCAGATACTCCTTCTCCTCGTTACCAAAACAATCCTCGACATATTCATAAGGATTATCCCGACAATACGGCTGATAGGCAATCCACGCGTTATAGCCATCTCCTGACAACCTTTGATGCTCCTGATAGATCACCCTAATGCACTCTAAATCATCACCAATATCATCGTCACGAAGTCTATCACATGTCACCCCACAGGCAACCCCCTTCCCCGGTGGGGAACACCAATACTGATCACTAATCTGAAAGAGACCATGCGACCCGCTTCGTGCATCACCGCCAAACGCCGAACTGTTCAACGAACTTGAATGTTGTGCAATGCACACCCAATTAGCGACATCGCTCACGTCCAATCCATGACCATACCTCAATAGTTGAGCCAATTCGCAGCGTTCGAAAACTTTACCATCACTCGGTGTGGCATGGTGGCATATGCATACGATAACCCCGACAAACACGACACGAATAAATGTTAAAAAGGTGACGTTTGCCAAATACTTGTTAGCCCGGTTCATTATGCACGACGACAGACCACGACCGACGGTTACATACACACAAAAGGCAAATAGAGGATAGCAAATAATAATACAAAAATAAAATAAATAAATTCGGAAATTTGAATTCCAATTCAATCCACGACAGGTAGAGATACTTTTTTCCCGGACCTGCGTTCGCGTTCACGATTAAATACTAACTGAGTTTTATTGATACTGCTCATCTGCCCAGATGTGTGTGGCGGCGGTGGTGGAGCTTCATTCTAATAGCTGTAGCCTCTAACCAGATGGATGATCAGATCAGCTAAGCAGGTTCTGAAAAAAGCTTCTTTCTCTGACCACAGACATTTCTGAAATATCTTAGATTGATGGCATTTTTATCAAAAAAAAAAAAAAACACCGATTCGTCAGAGCTTGAGACGAATCACTTAATCTATCATATGGACCAAGAGTGTTACGTTGTTGGGGTGTTGCATCTCAGCTGTAGGAGCAATACTGTATACATTTATTAATGAATTGGACAAATATTGTAAAGCAATAGACTCGTAGATACATTTCGTTTCTAATGATAGAAACAAGTTTTTAGTTTGCTGGAGCTGGGTGTCCACGAAATGCAATATTAAATCGCAATTTTATTGGAGACAAAGGCGCTGCATGATAGTGTAAACAATTAAAACACGTTTTAGCTGTTGACCTGTGCTGACTGTATAGTTGATGAGGATGTTTGGGATAAATTCGCAATGCAGTTGGGTGTAGCTATTATTTATGATAAAAATGATGGGTCAACTTTTTGCGAATAGCCTTAACATTGTTGGAAATTACTAAGAGAATACAATATTTAATTTATTCGAATCCGTTAAATGCGCATGGTCTTTTTATTTTACGGCATTTTAATTGATTTTTATGGTGCATTGTTGATTTTGGCATCTAGGAAGTTATAGTGAGTGGGAGGAGTTCATAATGACCATTACAATCAGATACGAAGGCTATAAGATTGATTTCATTATTTTAATGATATTCTTATCGATTCTGTTTAAATTGGTTCTTTAAACGACATGTGCGAGTCAAGACTCCTTGGCCTCTTCTTCAATGCATATCGGAGAGGAAGGCAATTTAAAGACCTCTGCTAGCGCCAATGTCAGATATTCTGTAGATTTGTTAATGTTCTGTTAAATTCTGATTGCCTCCCAGAATTTTGCACTTTATATTTTCTGTTTATCAAAGTACGAATAAATATCCATAAAGTCCAATTCAACGTCACAATGAGGAAGCACAACTTGACAAACGATTGGAATAATAATAGAGAGGGGATTTATAATTCATCAATCATACGATCATTACCTAAACGTATGACTTTAATAAAAGATACAACATTACTTGTGTTAAATCTGACAGGCAGCGAAACCTTAAAATTGATTACTTAGCGGCCAGTATACGGTTCATGAGTTACGACAGACGTCTGTTAGCCAAAGCATTTAAGAATTTCAGTTGATCATCACCTTGTATTAGCAATCATTAGCTTTCTTAGTCATTAGTTCGTAGAAACGCAAAGAGAAATAAAAAACAAAAAAATCAAAAAAAAAAAACTCGCTGGAATTGACAGTTAATATAAATGGCAGGTCTGTGGAATAAGCTTGCAGGAAAAGTGAAACCATTGTAAACCATGTTCTATGAAATATTTAATAAAAATGCTAAATTGTTTGCCTTGATGAGACATTTGTGTGGTTCCATTGCGATATAACTGGTTTTAAACAATTTGGAGAATTTTATGAATCGCCGGAGGTTTCTGACGTCCGTCTTCAAAGAAGACTAAGATCATCAAGAAGAAAAGCTTCCAAAATTGTTTTATCTCAAAGCGATCAAACTGGACAAGTAAAACTATCTCATTTTCCTATTCATCTCTGTATCTTTACGGCACCTTTTGGGCTCATTGCGATCGCTGAGGGACAGTCATTAAAGCATATCTCTCGAAGAAGTTCTCAAACGAGAGAGCATAACATTTTTTGACATTCCATCGGTTTCTATTTCTATCATACAAGTCATTGGAGAACGAGTTTTCAGCACAAAACCAAATGTAAAGTCAAAGAAGTATGAACACGCTATGACCTGTCAAATAATAATAATAAATGTCCGAGACGAGAAGTCACAGGACTCTTATGATAATCTGAAGGGGATTTTGTACCTAGTCAAATTCTTTTTAGATTTATTTCATAATTAAGAATAGTGTATTAAATTTAGGGTTATTAAGAGTCCTGAAGCTCAATGAACTTAGAAGCTCAATTTATTTTCTGATGTATTTATTGAGTTAAATAAAAAGTTGTAGCAATGTGCATTATGAGAATTGGAAATTGTAAAAAAAAAAATGGCGGGAAAACATTTGCCAAGTGATGGTGCAGCGCTTCTTCGTGCTCGTTTTTAAAAACACATCTTCAAGTTGTGTCTTTAGTCATGTTGACTGGTCTTCCAATATTTCTCGAATTATACATTTAGTAACAATTTACTCTTTGTGTCTTACATACCTCCAATTTTAATGATTTTCATATGGAACTATTTACAGACTATTCCAAACTACTATCATAGATCAAAATTTATCAAAATCTGTGATATGTTTTTGCAAACTCACTCCGCAGACATATACGTATTTTACCACCACTTATTCGATTTTTATAATTTTCAAATGGGATCGTTTACGTGCCAGACTAGTTTCATTGAAATATGGCTGGTGGTTTGGAGTTGCGAGCATATGGAATAGAAAGATCGATTTAAAATTTTGAAAACAGAAACCAACAATTTTTGTATTTCAGAAATGAACACGTGGCTTCCTATTCTCCGAATAACGAGGAAGGAAGAAACCAAACTATGGAAATGTCTAAAACGTATCAAAACACATTAATTTGGTGAAAGTGGGTAGTAAAATAAATTTGTTTCTTTTTCTAAAAATTTAACAAATTCGCTACGATCGTAGCAAAGTGGCAGCACTGACTATAGCTCTTAATATTTGTTGTATACAAGTATATTCTGCCAATACTTTGAAGATAGAGAGATTTACAAAATATGGTAAATTAAGCAGAGAAGCGGAGCAGCAGCTCTGCTTGTTTTGGCAAGATTTTATATACAATAGCTTCAAACATTAGGAAATTTTGCTCTTGAACCTTTTCTTTGGAATTTCTGATTTTGGAAATTTTGTCTTTGAATTTTTTTTTTTTAGATTCATATCTTGAAAATTTCATACCCAACTTTTGAAACAGAAATCGTTACAATATCTACACATATATCTAGTCATGTCATAAATACTGGTACATGTTTAAACGCACTCATCGTGAAACTAGTATTGAACACATTCATTCTATGTATATTGACAGGTATTCAATGAGTGACATTTATACTAAGTTAAGGAGCTAAAGGATTTGAGTTTGTAAATATGGAGTGTTGCGATATTGAAAGCCGTGTTGTAGTAATTGGCCTTCACAAGTATAATATGGAAAAAGGCGTTATTTTCTGGACCTCCCGATCTCTTGGAATCACCTGGAATTTTGTGTATCGAACTGTAATATTGTTTGTTGACACTGGTGGAGTAACTGAGCCAAAGATCCGGACGCCCTCGCACTGTTAGAACTCAACAGGCAATCAAAGCTGTTAAAGCCAGGATTAATCGGAAATCGCTGCGAAAATAGAAAATCTTGTCACGAGGAATGAAGATATCAAAAACAAGATTTCAGACTGAACGCAATTCACAGTCCAATAAAAGCAAAAGCGGAATGAAAGATCGAAAGCTCTACGCCGTCAGTATGCGCGGAATAGTGACATTCACTGATAAAAACTGTTTACTATAGAGGAATCGTTCAATAAGCAAAATGGCAAAAAAGCATTATTTATTCCATTATTTATTCCGCGAGTCGAACGTGCCAGCTCATAAGGCAAAAACAACACAAGGGTGGCTCCAAAACAATGTGCCGGACTTCATAGCACCAGATGATTGGCTGCCAGGCAGCCCAAGCCTCAATCCTTTGGGTTATAAGCTGTGATCAATTTTAGAAGCGATGGCTTGTTCTACTCGACACCCAAATATTGAGTCCTTGAAGTTCGCACTTGTCCATACAGTGGATAATTTTCCAATGCACGAGGTGCGTCCTGCGACCGATGAGTGGCCAGACAGACTCAAGGGGTGCATTAAACGGCGGTCATTTCAAATGATTTGCTTAAATATTGTTTCCTATATCAATTAAAGTTTTACAGAAAAAAAAAAAGAAATACTTGTCCGTTTTTATTTTATCACCAAAAATGC
The DNA here is from genome assembly GCA_963082735.1 of Pocota personata. Classification (NCBI taxonomy): domain Eukaryota; kingdom Metazoa; phylum Arthropoda; class Insecta; order Diptera; family Syrphidae; genus Pocota; species Pocota personata. The sequence continues at coordinate 16,792,053 of OY720431.1, forward strand.
GTGTGGTACGAGTATATCACAAGTTAATTTTCTACTACTTATTACGCATCGACCGAGCACTCAATAAAAGGCAATGCCCAGAGAACAACGAGAGACACACACTAATTAATTGCATCAATTGTTATCATACTGCGGCTCATAACAAACCAGATGCCCCCGCGCGACATAGATTTTGCTAAGGGGAATGCGGTTTTATGGCCAAACATTCCGCAGCCGCAAACTGTGCATTGCGTAATGTGTGGCTTATTACATTTAAATCAATGGGTATAACATTTAGTGTGGTTAATTGGCATACCATCTGGCAGCGGGGTGGGATTGACATTGCTGGATGCTTTGCGATCCTGTTTAATACGCCCCTATATATTAGAGCCAGCTTTCTTTATACGTTCAGTAGATTCAACACGAAAGAATGTAAAATAACAAACCTTCCCCAATGTTTCCAAAAGCCAATAATCTGTAATGATTCAAAATTAACGTGCATTGTCACCTCACTCCTGTTTCCCCCTCTATTATGTCTTTTTATTTTATTCGCTGTTCAAATTTTGTAGCATTACACCCGCTGCTAACCTTATTACGACATGAGGTAACTGATATTTCTATTTACTCACCCGAGGTAGATCCATCGAGATTTCCATTGATCTAATCACGTGGTAAATTATTTGCATTTCAACTATTGCTCTTCGTTTACTTTCTTAAACTCGTTTAAGCAGTCATATCGTAAACTTGCACTAGGCTGGTTTAACACGCAAGGCACGTTCGAGTTTATCTGAACATTAAGGCACATCCAGTGGAGCACTACAGTAAGGCTAAGATACCGATTTAAACGTGAGTCAGGGTCTCTTCATTGCCATTATTCAAGACAGGTATAGACTTAAAGAAGGTCACGGTTTCTGTTTAATGAGACACAAGCCATATTACAGGAAGGCAATCGAATTCGTATCGAAGAAGAAGAAAGAAAAATGCTAAGAAGCTTGTCCTACAGAGTGTTAGGCTCTGAAAGCTAATCATTTTGTAGCCCACCTAAACGAATACAAAGAACGAAACCAGAATCACAGTGAAAGGGAAAGGCCTACCGAAATGCTGCCAACGCAACTACGAGTATGTATCTACGTCATTTAGTTTACATTCCTCCTTGCTTCTTTGATTGTAAACATTCTAGCCGCAAGCTATATCTTCCCGCACGTGCGTAGTTAGTGCTAATTTTAGCTTAATGGGTCCTCGACACCCAAATTTACATGACAATCACTTATCTTTTTTTTTGCCACTAAAATAATAATATTACTCCGAGTTACCTAACTAAACCAAAGAATTCCACTTAGAATCAGAGAGCAAAAAAAGGAAGCGTGTTCAAAACACTTGAGATTATTCTTCCGCATCTCGTATGACCCTTGAAATTGTAAAGCAAATGTTATTGATGTATCAATTAATCATTACTGGCTATATAAAGTATTCCATCATCTTGATGTCAAGTGGCTCTTCAACAAGTAATCCAACACCCTCTCTTCACAGATTTGAACAATAGTGTTATTACATTGCCTTTTTTCCGCCACTTGAAATGGTGTTTTCATGCGTTCAAAACTGCGAAATAATAAAACAATACAAATTTGTGAGCATATTAATTGAAGTTGTCTCTAGTCAAGGCACCGCCACACAAATCTTTAAACATCAACAATCGATTTTTAAACAAAAGCAAATCTCCAGTCTTTGTTCTATTTTTTTTTTTTTTTATTGGAGTAAACGTATATCTTTGGAGGCCTTGAACGATTTGATAGGTGGACTTAATAATATGCATCAAAAGTTTGTTTAAAGATATTCATGTAGAACTCTTAAACAACAATTTAGTCGTACCTGCATACGTACACCTATTGTAAGAATAAAATATTACAATTAGCTTTTTTTTTTAGATATTCTATCTAAAAACGCAATTAATTCCCTAGTGTGTGCCGTTGCAGATATATGAAATATTAAAGTCCAACTGAACAATTTTTTCCTGGCACCCCCACCCACCACGTGCTGATGTCAATGCACGGTTTTCTAATTAGCATTGATTTTACTATTTTTTTTTCTCCTCTTACAGCAAGTGAGTTAAGCACGATGAAAAACATTTGATATGCAATTTCAATATCACAAACCGAGTAGAAAATAGACGCTAATATCGAGACTGATTTTATTTTTAACACAAAACCGCTTTGTTGATTGTTTCTTGGTAGGTTTTATTGCCTTTTTCATCTATTCAGTATTTACGAATGCCACATTAAAAGCAAATTAATAAGTATGCTAATAAATGTGGATTTAAATTTCAGACAGGGTGATCTGAAAAATATAAAATCTGATTTGTTAAATCGAATAATCAAAATTTAAATAGTTTTTAAATCTTTGACATGTACTAAATGTACTAGATTACTATTTTACATAACTAAAAAAGGTGCTTAAATAAAAATCTTTGTTTCCATGTTTACCTAAAGTAACTTATGTCCCTTAAATCATAGCTGTGTTCTCTGACCCTGTTCCCAACAGTCTGGTAAAGAAATTGAAGGTTTATACCTTCAATGAGAAATAATGTGGTTCAAAAATGTTCTTCCTTTTGAAAGACAAATACGAATATTTTGCAACATGTTCTAGTTCATTGTATACAAGGCCGTAATTTACTGTTTTAACTTATTCTGACAGTTTCTGCTCCTATTTTCTGTCTTGTCATTGAACAAAGCTTATGAATCTTGTTGCATTTACCACTCCTACGTGCAATTGTGTGCGATTCTTATTCATTTCTTTGGAGATTTATCTTTAAACCAAGTTTTTTTTTTCTTTTTTAGACAAATAAAGGGTTTTTCAATAAGAACATAACAATTTTGTATTTTAATACAAACGCACCCTTAAGCTTGTTTTATGATCTGTCAATGTCAAAACGTCAATCAAGGTTTAGATTTTTGCCATTGTTCACAAACAAGCAATGCTTGAAAATTATTAAAAATTACTACCGAAATTCTGAGTACGTGGTCGCAACTTTAAGAGCGCTTACTCCAATTTTTGGTCGTAATAATCTTCTCACCAGACAAGCTGTGCGTTCTATAGTGGCTAAATTCGAGTCAATATATTCGCTATTGAATGTTCCTGTGCCAGTGAAACAACGCACCGATTGAAGTACCGAAAATATAGCAACCGTAAGTGCTTCAGTACAAAATGAGCCAAATCAGTAGATTCCACGCCGTTCACAGGAATCGGGAATCTCTCAGTCCACATTGTGGCGAATTTTGCTTAAAGATCTTGGCCTACACACTTGCAAGATCAAATTAACTACAGAACTGAAGCCCCTTGATCATTTGAAGCGCCGAAACTTCTCCGATTAGGCTCTGCAAAAGTTTCAAGAAAAGCCTGAATTTTGTCAAAAATATGCGTTATAGCAACAAACCCACATGTGCTCCAAGAGACTCCACAAAAAGTGACTGTGTGATGTGGATTTCATGCCGTAGGTGTGATTGGACCGAATTTTTTTGTCGATGAAAATGATCGCCATGTTACGGTCAATGGAATTCGCTATGGTGCCATGCTGGAAGAGTGGAGCTACAGCTCAAACAAGATGGTGACACATGCCACATAGCTGGTCAAACATTTGGTCTATTTAAGGGGAAGTTCGGTAATCGTGTAATTGCGAGAAATGGTCCGGTCGAATGGCCAGCACGCTCATGCCGATGGATTTCTTTTCATGGGGTTACGTTAAGTCGTTGGTTTATGCCAACAAGCCAATAACGTTAGAGGAACTCAGATACATTATCGAACGAGAAATTGCCAACGTTCGGCTTATATGTGTGGAAGAGTGGTGGAAACGTGGCTTCAAAGAATCGATCGCTGCACACGTACTCACGTGGTCATATGAACGAACAAAAAAGAACACATTTGCACAAATTTGCGAAACCGGGTCTCGTGTACTGCCGTATATATGCTGTTCGTTCGTACGAGTGTATTATTCAAAATTTGAATGTTCTCGCATATGCCCAAAATGACTTAGATATCAATTTTGAATAAAATCGGCTAAGGTGTGACCGAGATAAGTTTACGCACTCTTACGAGTATTGCAAATACCCACTTTACCTTAGATATCATTTTTCATCGAAATCGTTGTAGCCGCTTGGAAGAATATTACATCTTTTCAAAATTGGCCTTAAGTACTGTGAATTTTGAGGTTAGAATGAAAATTCTGATTTAACATCGAATTGTGACCCCCCTGACCCCAGATATGAAGTTTGAAGTAAACCGATCCCGTTTAGGCTGTAGTAAATGGTACAGACGGACAGAGTTTTGAATTACTCTAATATATGTATGCAGTAATACCAAGATTGATCAAAATCTCGAACCGACTGGGTCTCACGTTTATTTCCTAATAGCACATAAAATTTAGGCTAAATCAGTAAAAAGTTAAACAAAAAAAAAAAAAAACTTGTCTAACCATTTATCAAGAATTTTAATGTCACGTTCCTACATACAGGGTAAGTTTCTTAAAAGTTCACCTTGTTTAACTCAGAAACAGTTATAGATAGTGGAAACAACACTTTTAAGAGAACTTGTAGAGGGAAAGTGGAAGTTGTTTAAAGCCATAGAAGATTCTTGTTTTCGAGGATATGAACCAGACTTCCTTTTTTAAATTTAAATGGGTACTTTTGAAATAGCCCATCGAAAGTACATGGAAAAATAATTATCCTCCCTATTAAGTCATTTTTTTGCTCTCTATGCAAGTAAGAAGAAGCTTTGAGGTTTTTTAAAAAGTTCACCTCAATTATTGCGGAAACGGTTTGAGGTAGGAGAAAAATACTTATGAGCAAATTTGGAGCAAGTTTAAAGGCTAATTGGATAATGGCCTTGAACGTCCTTAATTGTCCTTGTTTATAAGGATTTGCATACAATTTTCTTCGTAAGGAAAGGAGGGGTACTTTTGGAATTATCAGTGTATATAGAGCTAGTACCTAATCGTTGTACTAATTTACGAGATATAAAAGAGAGAAGAATTCTGACCGCATTTCTCACTGCAATAGATATACAAAATGAAGGCCATTTTCATTAAGAAATTCCTGTAATCTTCGGGGGTAGATTGTATGAATCTTTTTCGGTTCTTGGTCTGTTATTTTGCGAAAGATTTATTTAATCCTCTTTTCCATGCTTTCTCTGGTCGAAAGTGTTAGTAAATACACAAACTCCTTAGCGCCGTTCTCATTGCACCTATTTCACGAGCATAGAATGGCAAGGTTTTAAGTGACCAAGGCATAGTTCCGACCAATTTGACTTTGAATAGGGGCCTACAACCATTTAAAGGTGTCATCATTTTGCTATACTATAACAGTGGAACTATGTCCAACAAGGGAAAAAGTTTTAGTCAAAATTTATAATTTCGAATTTTTCTTTTTTCTAACTCTTATTCTGGTCACCCAAATTCAATGCAGAGACATCCTTGTATGTGGTAGAACTTTGTTCTTTTACAAATACCGGCTAAATTGGGTAAAAAAAAAGCACAATATGAATTTTGACTGCATTTATAACTCATTTTTCAAAATTTTGTTGGTTAGTATCTTGCCAAGTAACGAAGAGGGGATCTACCCAAACTTCTATATAAAATATCCTAAAATCTAAAGAAGCTGAGTAAACCACTTCAGTGTAAGATGAGTATTGCTACTTGCACCAAAGAAACAATATTAATGTTGTCAAAGCTATTTCCTGAATTCAAATGTGCACCTGCAAAACCGCGAAATACATTTTCTTAATCTTTTAGCACTTATCGAGCGCGTGTACCTATTTATTTTTCCCAGAACTAATTACTATTCGCCGGGAAACAGGAAACCGCCAAAAGACCGCAATATGCTGGACATTAAATGATCGAAATATATTATACTTAAACTTTTCGAATAAACATAAAACACCACAAAATTTGTTGCTAACAAATTAAAATCATCATTCTATGCTTAGTGGCAGCATTTCTTTACTAATAAGATGTGTCACAACTCAAATAACCACATCATCACTCTTCATCTCAGTCAGAACTCAGAATCAGTGCCAATCAGAAATAGTGGATAAAAGTAAAAGTTTACTCATCATTTTTTTTTTCTTTTTTTTTTTAATTAATATTCATCAACATTTTGACGGCGATGTTCTTGTTTACATAACACGTATTTATTTATACTTCTCACGCATATATCAGACATCTGTGGCTAGTTTTGATTTCCTCTTTATCGTCAGAGCCACAGGGTGGTCCGGTGGCACGTGATTTAACAATTTATAATGGTTTGTAAATTGGTGGTCAATCTTTCGATTGAGAAATTTTTAAGGAACACTAATTAACTAATCCATTTATCGTGAGACTTGTGTAAAAACCAAATCACCACTAATTATATCTAAACTAAGTTAACTAGAAGAACGTGCAAAAGATATTGCGCAGGGGTAAGTTGTGGATTGAGATTAAAATTAAGATGACTTCAGCTTACGGGTAAATGAAAGAGACAAGCAGAAAGGTGCAAATCACTATTATTGTGTGGGTACTTTTCTGAAAGAAAAATGAAAAACGTCAAATTTCAGAAATTGACAGACAATTCTCTCAAATTAAAGAAAACTAGTCGTACGCTTTTCGTATGAAATCTTGACAAACGTCTGTTAAGGGTGGTTTTTAAATAAATGTCAAATCATTTGTTTTTTTCTCAAAGATTCCACAAATTAAGTCTGAAATCATTTTTGCTGTCAAACCTATTAACTGTAACTCATTTGACAGTTCTCATTTTTTCATGAGACGGAAAATTACAGAAAAATTAAGGAAGGAAAAATCATAATCAGCTTACGGTTTTCAGATATTTTCATACATGTTACTAAAGATCAAAAAAACCACATGTAGGTAATGCAGTAAGATGCAATGTTTAAAACTGTGCACAACCGTTTTTTAAGAAACCCGTTCATATCGAAATCCAACGCGGATCTGCAAAAATTGGATACTAGAATCTTCAGCAGAGAAATGGTGAAATTTTGAGTTTTCTTAGATCAGTTTTAGTGTATAAATTAGTTCTATTGTCGAAAATGTTAATAAACACGACAAAATAGAGCAGATTTAGGGACGAGTATTTGAAGACTATCAGAGTCACGAGCTTTTGTAAGATATGCCCGGGACTGAGCGGGATTGTCAACAAATTAATGCTATTTCTAGAGTACCGCTAAACTAATGGATACAAAATCGTTAGCGTATTTTATTATAACTCAAGGCAGACAGAGGGTTTAAACTAGTCAAATGTCAATCTTAATGATTGACAACTCTCCGGCAAAAAGAGATGTGCTACTTGCACCAGTTTTACAACTGTTTTCCGTGGTCGAAGTTTTAGACAACTAGCCATAGGAGTGAGAGCCTAGTTTCGTTTGTGTCAAACTTCTAAACCTATTTATGTTACCAAAAGTAAAGTTCTAAAATAAGTACCCATGTATTTTTTAGATAAAACTTAGTTAATGCTTCGGTTTCTATCTTATATTACTTTCAGATGCTCCAGTGATATTAACTCTTCCACACATGCTGGGCGCATCTAACGAATATACCCAAATGATCAGAGGACTAAAGCCGGATATAAAGAAACATCAAACTTATGTTGATGTTCAACATGTAAGAGTTAATTTTGAAAATATTTAGCTTAACTATTACTTCCTTCTGTTTTGCGAAATAGCTCACAGGCACACCACTCCAAGGAGGCAAACGTGTACAGTTCAACATGTTTTTGAAGAGTATTAACAGAATAACCATCACAGAAAATCTAACAACGGTTTTGATGCCAGCCATCTGGGTTGACGAGGCATGAAATTTGTTTATATCTCATAATATTGGATAATTTGATGTGCCTCTTCCACAGGGCATTCAACTAAATGCTGAATCAGTTCAACTGTTCAAGTCGAAACTTCTTAACTCACTCAACAAGCTTAACATTATACATTGGTCGGTGCTAAGCGCTGGTGTAACGATTGCAGTACTATCGACGATATTTTACTTTGTCTTACAAAAAAAACCTGAAGATGAAAAGGTTCTTAAGTAATTTAAAAAATTATGTTATCTACCACAAAAGAAGCTCAAAATGACACATTAGATAGAAGTAATTTAACTAATTTTAGATAACGTAAAAATTAAGGCCAGCATTTTACATTTTACCATTTCACTTGTTGTAAAGGATTGTGATTAAATATAATGTGATTATATTTGTTTTTTGTTTTAAGGAAAACTCTGTTATTTACTTATTAAATAAAATTAATTGGAAAATATATTTACTCGTTTGCTGTATTACATAAATAATCACGAAGTCCGAAATAATATTCAAAATTAGCACGACTCTCTCTATATGAATTTCCGATATTTCAATTATTTATACCCAATATCAAGATACACTTATCAATGTATATTCCATTGAGAATTAGGTCTCTCTGAAATCAATTGAAAGTCTATTCTGGAAAGTCTATAAAACCCAAAACAGACGTGCTGAGATGGATGCAGATCAGGAAACATAGCTGCAATGCTTTCAGAATTTGTGTGGCCAACTCATATAAACATGTGCATGCAAAAATCTACACATCTGTTTTGGCCATAAGTAGTTGCCTAGCCACCTTAAATGCAGAGTATAAATCTTCTTCATCAGATTTACATCGCCATACTTACAGTTTGTCTTTACAGTTTGTTGTTAAATCTTGTTTTCAATTGTACCTAGCTGTCCGTCTTTTTGGCAAATCTAGCTACTATATTATGACATAGTGAAGTATGTGTATCTTCACTTGACAGTGCGAGGTATTTTTATTTAGAAGCAGGGGCTTGGTAAGTGTGGTATTTTAAAAATGCCTCACCGATAATATGTATGTGTATCGGTTAGATATTAGAGAGAATAAATATCTGGTCCTCACTGTCGAGGATATTCTACTCCAAATCTTTCTAAAAGGATTATAAAATATTTAGAAGCTTTTATGAACGAGAAGCTAAAAGTAAAGAGAAGAGATGTTCTAAACAATATTTCTTGAATAAATAAATAAAACGTTAACTTATGATTTCTAATTCTCATAAAACTGGAAATGATATCAATCGCTTTACTGCGGTGGCGGAATATGGGGAATTCTGGAGAGCTGCAGGCTATCGGATGAGTTCACGGGTTGGGAATATTGAAATGGCCTTTAGATATTAATGTTAACTATGTATAAGTATTTATTTACTAAAAACAGTCCCGAACAAGCAGCGGGTATTGAATAGGTATGGAGGAATTTGCAGTTCGGCTCTGTGATTTCCTAAGTAAAACCACATATGCATTTGTACCTGCTTCCAATATCGACAAGGTCAGTAGATGTCGCTTTCAAATAAGCATCAAACCATTAAACCCTCCGCAATTTCTGACCTAAAATGGGCGGCTGTGATCAGCTGTTTCTCCAGGCTAATTGTCTTCTATAACCTTTCCAATCAATCAATTTTAAAATAGCCTTATATCAATTATTTCTGAATTTGATCTTTTTAGTCTCGACGCCTGACCTATTCCTGTTTCGGGTAATTTCCATTTAAAGTCTTAATAAAAATTATTAATTGAAATGACATGAGTTCGTTCAGCATTTGTTCATTAGAAAATTCTGTAAATACTTGAGCTACCACCCTAAGCAATGTCAGTAACAATTCAATAATGGAAACTGTTCCCTACCGCCATCTACCTTCAATTAGCTGGACAATCTCAAAATGACACTCAATTTTGATTTGATGGCAGCTACTTCGCACACCACATTATCGACATATTAGTTTGTGTGATTGCAATGCGAAGTGCGGGTCGCTGCTTCTAATTAGTAAACAAGTTTTTCGCCGATTTTAACGTAAATTTCTAATTAAAATTAGATAAATCTCGCATAAAAATGCACGCGAAAGTGTCCTCTATCAATTACCGATAAAATTCCGTACGCAAATCGCAATTTAAGTGTCCAATCTCGATTGCAAATACCGAAAGTGTTTTTTCTTACTCAAATCATTTTTTTTTTTGCAAAATTCTCAAGTGTCAAAGGAAGGAGTGAAATTTGGTTGGAAAACCACAATAGAAGTGATAAAAGTGCATTGCAACACAACTACAATTTAATTTGTATCGCATTCAGCAGAGTTTTGTTAATAAAGTCCCTTCCTTGGGTAGATTTTCACATTTTACAGTAAAATCAATTCGGTACGATGTATGTAACGCGGTAATCGCCGTCTGCCATAATGCCATCAAAGAGAGTATTCACCAATTCGAAGGTAGAGGTCGCTTCATAATGCTGAGAGATTTTTCGCCTCGAATTATTTTTTTTTTTGTTGTACCCCTTGGGTTTTTTTTTTTGTGTGTGTTAATGTGTATTGCTGCCCCTTGTTTGTACCCCCTGAGGAAAGTTTTGATTGTACTAGAAGACGGGGGAGAAAAGTTTCTTTTTTCATGTAGTTGGAGAAAATTTCTGTGCAATTGCGGTGGAATGTTTGGAGTGTGGAGATATTTGCAATTTATGGAACATATTTTACAGAAAAAATTGTTCTTGGATTGAATTTTGAAGTTTTCGTTTTCGTGGAATTGCAATAGGTAGTGTATTTGACGTTTTGTGGGTATCTAGTACTGTCCGGGATTTCTTCACAGCATTGCCAGGATGGTGTTATTTATAAAGTAATAGGAGAAGAGAGGTGTATTGTTAAATTTGCGGTTGAGGCGAAAATTGGGATATAAAGTTTAGTCAGTCGAGATTTATACGGTGACACTTTTGAACGCTCATCCTAAAAGTTTGCAGGACTTGTTGACTCTTTTTTGAATCAAGTATTGAGTCACATTCAGAATACTGACCACCACACTACAATGCCGATACGGAATGAAAATAATGTAAACACGAAAAATTACGAAAGGAGGACATACCATTGTCAAGAGAGAGTCAAGCAAAAGTCAACGGACTTATTGAATCAGCATTTAAATCCCGATATACTTTCGATATTATCCACAGTTATTGCTGTGTATAGCCCATTTTGACTATCGGGCAAACGATGACCCAAAAATGTGTTTCTCTCAGGAATGTTAGCAGACCAGAAGATAGCATATTTTCACATCTTTAATTTTAGATTATGTTTAACGTTAGTTCATACCATAATTTATTTAATAAGAGAATAACTGGAATTGGAACCAAATCCGTGACTAAAACAGTATTGCCTGCGATACCTTGAACTTTGAACTAAATATCGAATACAAAGTAGGCTGGAGAGTTTCGTTCGCTTCTAAGAGTATCTAAAGATCTTATCTTTGCTTTTTAGACTAAGACACATTTTGGTCTGTCCACAGTATCACCTCTAACGGAATCCATAAAAAATATTGTCCTGTGTCGAAGCAATATAGTAGACGTCACGAAGTACATTTCGTGATTGCATCTTATACTCCAACATGCAGAACCATTATCATACTTTCATTCGACTTCAATTAATTCGATAGTTGTGTACTATATATATAACGAATCCTTCCTTTAATTTATGTTTTTGAAGCATAGATATACTTGGTCTTATACTCGCTTATAACCATTTCTCATTTATAACTCGCTTCTGATTTGAAAACATCAATGCTGTTCACCGCTATTGTAAATTTCGCACAAAAAGTGATTGTATTGAAGGTCTTGATATGGTGGCTTCTCACGGAGCTACCATCATCTTCGGAAAAATGTTACACACATATTTCGTAAAAATGGGATGGCTTAATGGCAAAGTCAGGAGCTAAACAAACTTATTATTATTAGTTTTCTGCCTTTTGTGCGGCAAACCGTCCACAGTCAGCGCGACTGTTAGTAAGTTATTTTAAGTTTAGTAAACCAAGTTGATTGAGATCGCCATTAATCTAGTCGTCTATCTATCTTATGAACTTAATTAGAGCGTAAAATTCTGTTCCTACTTCTGCCACGGGTCATTATGAATTGTATGTTGTAAGCTCAAAAAGAAATTGCAGATATCTTGCACCCAATTTACTTGAAATCACCTTACTACATCCGTAGCGTTAAAAGACTAGTATTATTTATCATTTATCTTCCCAGCGAACACGTTTTTTCCAAATGAAACAGAAGATCTCACAGAACATTTTTCTGCACCGAAACTACGTAGTGTGTTACTCTATAGATAACTTCTTCAAAAGCTGAACAACATTATGAAGATTCACTTCTCTTTGGGCCCTTCTTTTCACAATTGCAGGAGTACTTTGCGTTGTCCTCCCTCAATCAAAAAATTCAATAGACAGCTGAATTCGACTTCAAACATTTACATAACTGGTGCCAAACGCAAGAGCATTTTTAGTTTCTGTATTGAAATTACATTTGAAATTTGTTTAAGTTTCTAGTGTTGCTTGCAGCTACACAATATGAGGGGTCTAGAATCAAATCTGGCAATCTCCACATTATAGGCGAAAGTAGGGTTAAGCTGGGATATTAATCTTTAAGACTACGAGCAAGCTAAATCTTAGTTAAAAATGTTGCTTTGAAATTTTGTTTTAGGGTGCCTATGATCTACCTATTAGCTTGAAGATTTCCAAACCTTATTTTAGAAGAAAACCATTAAATTATGTTTTTTTGGGCACCGTCGTTAAGTGTCCGATCACGGAACAATTTCCAGTCCCAGAAAACACAAAAGGAAACATCTTCTCATAGTCCCACATCTCGCTAACGTCTGACAAACATCCGAGTGCATGAGAAGTTTATCTCAATCAAAAAATTGGGCCTTCGGAAACGGCATAAAACTGTGGGTCCCAACCATTCAGGCGGGTCACAGCACGAGTGACTGAGAAGCTGGGGCAGGTCATGTTGGCTGTTAGAATCAAAATATTTATTGTTTACGAAGTTATGTGAAATACGTCCCTCCTTTAAAAAAATGTTTCGAGCTTTGCCCCTGATGCTAGAAACTCCATTTTAGTTTTGTAATTTCCGCATCAGCTGATTCGCTGTAAAGTATGTATTACCCCTGTAAAGTATGACCCAAAACACCTTCCTTTTAATTAACTTAACATTGCGTAAATGCGAATATTTGGAATAAGTATCCATTATTTAATTTTACTTTTACCATATACGTGTATGTATATGAAAATTAACAATTTCCCCAACTCCTGGCAACACCCCATCCTACTCTCATGCAGAGTTCATTCATATGCCAGCAAATCTAATTTTTTTCTCCCATCCACTGACGTTTTGTCTACTCGTAGTTCTGTGTGTGTCGTCAAATCTAGTACAATTTCATGTGTGCATGTTTCCCCTCCATCGTTTTGTGTTGAAGTAAAAGCAAAATGGCGTCTCCTACTGCCAATTTTCTGATAGATCAGAATCAAAATAAAGCAATTTCTAATGGCGGGGGAACTTATAGTGAATCTCTCAGCAATTGTGCGAATTCCTTAACCGAAAACAATACAAATGCATATATTAATAATTGCAGAAACGCGCCCGAAGCAGCTCCACAGGGTCAACAATCTTCTGTTGGCATTGAACAAGTTAAAACAGCCAGCGACCCACTAAAGTCATCGTCGTCGTTGTCGAGCCCATCAACGTTACCCATCGGCAGTGACCCCAAAAAAATAGTTTTTCCCTCGGCCCGTGAACTAAATAATAATAGCCTCAGCTTTGACGATTTGAGGAATAAAAGTGCTAATTACAGTGTTGGTGGAGGATTTGTGCACTTTCAACAGGTGGAGCAGCAGCACCACCATCATCACCAGACAGCTGGGCAAATATCATCCGGAGAAATTAATATAAGCCAGCGGAATATGCCAAAGAGCAATGAACCGATTAAGATAGCTTTTTCAGCATCACATCAGCAGCAACAGCAGCAGCAGCAATCACAACAACCACAGCAGCAGCAGCAACATCAACAGCAGCAGCAGCAGCAGCATACCACCACCCAGTATCAACTCTCGAACAATAGCTTCATCAGGACACAAACTTTGGGCGGCGTTACAACCACCACCAAGATACCGACTACGATGAACTCTAGCAACCAGGCGACTGGCGGTAATCGTATCACGTTCACCAGTCAGTCGCTACCCAATGGCACAATAAACATCGCCTCGCCTAGCCAGGCCGCCTCCATCCTGCAAGCCGTGTCCACTGCTCAGCTGCCCAATACAACCACAATAAAAACAATAACATCGGCTGCCGGACTGCCGCAACACCACCAGCAACAGCAGCAGCAACAACAGCAGAATGCCCAAACAGTAGGTGCCACCACTCAAACTTTGGTAATTAAAAATCACGCAGTCTCCCTGCCGGCGGGCTTAGTCTCTAGTGCACCAGGAATCGTAACTATGACCAAAACTATCAATCAGGTATTCCATCACATGCTAGATGCAACTATTATCCTAATTACTCTTGACACGTTTGTCTAATGGCGACAATCGCCGCCAAATTAGTAGGACACAACCGTAGAAGTGTCGTGTCACCTCGCTGTGTAGTTTCGTTGCTGCTCGTAGTGCATTATACATATCCGTATACACCACTGTTCCTATGTCCAACAGTATTAAATTTTTGTTTCTCTATTACTCATTCCGTATGATTTCATTAAATTATATTTTGTTGTTGGTTGGTTGGTAAAGGTGGTGTTACTTTTGTTTTAATTTACAAAGTACTCCTATCATTTGCGTTATAAATTTTTTTTTTTTTTTTTTTCTGTGATAAATGTTACATATTTGTGTCGTATCCTCGAACGTAAGCGGAATGTATATGGAGTGCCAAGTAAAATTGTCAAAATTAAATGTCAACCGGTTGTGTCTGGCAGAAGTTTGGCCCCAAGAAAAGAAATCCAATTTTACACGCACTCCGCGAGTCTAAACATAAGTTGAGTTTGTTGCTTGCAGTAGCTTGAAGCTTATTTGTTAGATGATATTTTTTGTTTGTATTTATAATTGCTTTACTGCTTTGCTTATATACATATATATATATATATATATATATATATTTTTTTTTTTTTTTAGTTAGACTGCCTATAAAATTGCTTAAAGCACACAGAAACACACACGAACACGTTTTATTAAACACACACGCTCGGTTTTTATGGTGAAAAAGGAAGATCCCTTGTGGAATTTTCTTTGAAAATTTTTTTTTATTCTCATGCGATTCCTTTATTCCAGGGTCTCAGCTCAAATCGATCATGAATCTTTACCTATAACACCTCTGGGATTATAAACTTTGTCAAAAAGCCACTTGGGTGCCGTGGCTCAGTGTTTAAGTGCGTGATCACTGAACGAGAGGTTCAAGGTTCGAATCCAAGAAAAACATAAAAAAAAAGTTTTCTAACGGGGTCCCACCTTTCACGAACGTCTGACATACATCCGAGAGTAAAATTGTCATGAAAAAGCTCTCAATCGAAAAAAAAGTGCCCTTCGGAGACGGCATAAAACTGCAGGTCCCAACCATTCGTGAGGCGCACAGCACGAGTGGCTGCGAGAAGCTAGGCCAGACACTTTATTTTAAAGCCGCCTAGTAAATTATGATTCATGGGCTGAAGAGGTTTGTGCGTTTTTATGTCCACGAACACTTTGTGTCACAGAGGCAACGAGTATGTCGACAAAATACAAGGAAACGTTTGTATTAGGCCTACACAAGGCTCTACGCGTTCATGTCATATTGCAGTTGCCGACTCGTGAAGAGTCTCCGTATGATATATCGCAGCTTCTGTAACCTCCAATAGCTTGCACATTGCTTGAAATTCTCTGGGCGAAATTGGGATCCGTGATTCGAATTTGCTCTTATCTGGATGCGTTGCTGTCCATTCGTTCAATATGACTGAGCCAAAGTAGTCACCTGATCTTGGCTTTTTGGCTTCTGTCTTTTCTCCTTAGTTCGACGGCCTCTTCGCACACAGTATTAAATATCTGAACAATTATTTTTCGAAAGAGCCTAATGTCTCCAGCAAACGGTCGCTTATAATGGAACAGGAAAGACTATGTAGATGTGTGTCGAGAGTGTTCCTAGGGCCAATCGTCGGAACTTCACGAAGGTGTCATATGTGGTGCTTATGTTTATTCCGAGATAGATTGTGAACTTGTTAACGAGGAACTTCAAAGTTAGAGTAATAAACAGCGACGTTGTTGCC
Organism: Pocota personata; assembly: GCA_963082735.1. Classification (NCBI taxonomy): domain Eukaryota; kingdom Metazoa; phylum Arthropoda; class Insecta; order Diptera; family Syrphidae; genus Pocota; species Pocota personata. The sequence goes on from OY720431.1 coordinate 16,808,125, forward strand.
TAGACGGTAGAAAGATGCTTCTTTGTTGGCAACATATACTATCGGTTGTGTTCTCATTAAATTCAGAACCAACTCGTTGAAAGTAGTTCATTTTTTTGTTGCCATCAACTCTGCACTGCGCTTTTTGTTCCGACATAAGATAGAAGAAATCATACAACTCAGGGGAGTTGATTCAAAATTACATAGTACACCATGCCACCTTGTAAAGTTCTAGACTGTGAATGCTACCATAATGCAGTTTTGAAGAGACGATGAATTGATGATGGGTTTTAACTTAAAATTTGTCTGTTGGCCATTTAACAGCTGCTGGAAGTACAGGTTAATTACTTCTACCTGTGCATCGGTAACTATATATTCTTCACTACTGTGAAGATCCTACATTGCGGGCTTAAAACCAGCTGTGAGTTGCTTGGGTTTCTTGTAGAACCCCTCAGTATGTTAATTCGAGCCCGGAGGCTGTTTGAGCTTGGAAGGAGAGTAAATCCTATTTTTTTTCTACGAAGTATCCTGGGTTTAGTGATCCCAAGGATGTTAAAATTTGTTTTCGTAGATAAAACAAAATGCTTGTACATCAAGAAAGGTATAGTAGTTCTGTACTCTTGCAGAAATATTGCAGAAAGTGTCAAGATGTACATAACTCATCTACTTCCATTGTGCCAGACAAGAATGCATACGAAATGATTGCAATGTTATCCAGATTTTCGAAGGTTCGCCTGTCCATAGTTGTCATTCATCCTAACCAAATGAAATGTAGACACGTCGTTCAGAAAAAAAAATCATGAAAAATACTGTACGTACAACTCACTAACTGTTACTGATGTACCACAGACCGGGGATAAGTGCTCGCATTTATCTCATCACAATCTTGTCAACCTTTGTTGACCATGGAACGTTGACTATAGTTGCATGTCGTTTTATTTCGAAATTATGCAGCTCGTTTCAGTTCTTCCCAATTAATTATTTCGAAAAGATATCGATTTATCGTTGATTAAGTTTGCTTAAATATAATATTTTAGTTTGCTTACATCGCTATACATAAGTGATATGACACAGTTTTGGCGCCATTAGATGTGACCGATTCTCGTTGTCGTATTTTGTTTTATTTGTAAAACGGTTTCTGAATCGATATCCGTAACTTCTTCAATATGATATGACTATAGTTGCTGGTGAAAGTTGGCATCATCGAAAAAGGTAACACGCCAACGAGAATCGTGGTAATTGTCATAACACTCGTATTAGATTTCTGGTGCTGGTTATGGTTGGATAAATATAGTATGTCTCTCAGACAAGAAAAATAGATCCATTGCATTAGTTAACTTGTCAATTAACTTGGTACAAATTGGGCAATGTAACCCATCCTTGGACTATCGACGAAGAGTCTCGTAGTTCATAATGCCGCTGCAGCCGTATCGCTTATCAGCAATCCAGCGGTCAGATTCCTTGAGTCTAACTGCACTGCACGAAGCGATGTTTCCAATATCGAAAAGCAAAATATGCAAGAGTACACCTATCGCGTTTGCCATATACGATGGTGGGACACCTGTGGTGACTCTATGTGCACCTTTTTTGAACCCTATTCAAGTAATTAATATTGTAACGTTTACTCAGCGCTGCAATCGTATATATTCATACAGTCGCAATTGGTTGATGCATGACCCATTGTTCTCTTCTTAGTTTCCAGTTTCTGTCAAGAATTGTGCTCTGATACTGAACACTAGACGATAATGAGAGTGGTTGTAACTTCAACCGGGGAGTATGGTGAATTCAGGCATATTAGTGATTGTAGGTAATGTATATGCTTTATCGAAGGCTCCTTCCATAATTTCATTGATGACGAAGGGTAACGACAAAACAAATTTAGCCTAAGCTGGATCTGAAACGCTCTAACAATTTGATTTCTATCAATAGATTGCATATCAGCGTTGTAATTGGTGTCATTACTGAATACTTTCTAATAGGTAAGCATGCAACAAGGCTTGGTGTATTTTCAAATGATTTCTGCAGAAGCTGCATGGACGAGGAGGAGGAGGAGGAGACTATTATTCACCTTCTTTGCATCTGCCCTGCTCTCTCCCAAAGAAAGAAACTCCAATGAGCCTTCTGTTTCAACGACCTTAACGATCTAAAAAAAAATAGACGTCCCTCCTGCGCTTCATAAGAAGCTCCAAATGGTTCAATGAGTAGGCTAGAGACAGCTTTCCAAATCCACTTGGTGTCACAATGGACCTATTATTGGTCTAAGTGTGTTGGCTTGTTGACAGCCACCTCAACTTAACCTAACCTAACCTATGGGTAACATCTTTGACACCCAGGTTATCGAGTTAGTAGTCCACAGACAGGAACATCTTGCCACTATCTCTATCTAGTCTCAACAAGACGTCGTTCGTTTCCATTAGCCGTAGTAGGTGAGAAATAGCACCACCTCGAGGTGCTCCTCTTGGTTGGCTGTTTCCTAATGTTGCCTGAACAGTTGAATACCCATCTACATCATTAAGAGATTCTTTCATAATTTAAATGCACATAACTATTGTTAAAAGCCAGCTATATATCACATTTTAATTCTTCCAAAATATGTTTTATATGTGTGTCTGAAATGCGGTCGATGGTTTTAAGAAACAAGTTAAAAAAAGTCCTAGAATCATTTGTGAATTCGATGGTACACTGGTATACAGCTTCGAAAATTCGCCACTTGGTATGCAATTTTTGCAACATAGCAGACAGTATACCTTCAACCTGTCAGTTTATACGGAGAGAAGCTGTTTATAACTCAAGAAGATTTTTCCGCGGAGCTAAACGCTTAAATGTTGTCGAATATTATGTGAGAAGCCGCGTAACCCTAGCTCCTTGATTGACAAGCCTAAGTTTTATTTTTTTTTTTTTTTCATGCTCGTAATAAATGAGGCTATTCTATATATTAACAGGCTTATGTGCTCTCTCTCAGAAGTAACTGTATATACTGAGAAGAAGCACTTGTTGTTTTATTTTTAGGTTATGCTAACTTAAATAGTTAAGTACACTTCCTCTGTAACACAGGAAATATTTATCGTTGCATGGTTTTCTATAAGAAGTTTCCTCTTCATTGCATGTTCAGTCAGTTTCTATCCAACTTTTTTCGGACTTCATTCACTCTATTTCTCATTCCATACTTACCTTACCTTGTGAGTCTTAGGGCTTTCACTCCCACGTGCCATTTCGTTCTCATTTCTAACGATATGACTTAGATCTCCGCAACTTCTCTGATTTGCTCCATGTATTTCTTTATCAACCCGTTCTTCTGCCATGGTTGGTTAAACGGTTCCATTTCATTTCATAAAAAGCTATGCAAATGACATACGGATAGGCCAACAGATCAGTAGAATACTTCGGTGCTACCGCCTCATGAACGTTTGCAGATCTCTCATAATAGTGGTACTCTCCAAGTGCAGCATCCATATGATATCAGGGATTCAACATTGCATTGCTTTGCCATATCCTATATAACATTCCAAACTTAGGCTATGCTTTAACGATTCGGCTGGCGATATCCTGCTCGGTTCTACCTTAGGTTGTTGACAAATCTAAACTATCAACCGATTGTCCAGCAATGCTGACCAGAGCGAATAAGTTACTTCAAAAGTTGGTTGATTTTTGCTTCTGCAAACTCTCTCTCATTAACTTGACCAATTTATACTCCTTCGATCTAACAATCTAGGTTATTCTCCGTTCCGATTGAAAATACAATATAGTTGCCCCCAAGTGTTACAGTCGTAAATAATTTAATTGAGCTCTCCCTGTGTCCATAAGAATTTAGTTTCTCTTTTACTAATATTAAAATTAATATCGTAGGCAAAGTCATTCCCTTTATAGGTATTCATCTTCGCACCCCATTCTGCTTATAAACTTAAATATATCGGACTTAATGCATAGCGCACTATCAAGTCGTATCTTCTGCGTGAAGGGTAACTGATCCAATAGCATTTTCGTCGTAGTATCGTGATGCCCGTTGATTCGTGAGCCAACAATATCTACGAAATGTGCTCCATGGGTCAGATGCATCGCAAGCACTTTGTCATCGTAGCAGTTCCGATTTCAGATTCGTCTTCAATTTGTATGCCAAACCACAGTTGAAAATAAAAATGATTTTCCTTATCTTTATTTTTTATTTTTTTTTTCTTCTATTTAATAGAAAAAAAAACACATTTTCTAGAAATCTACTATGTTAACCACAAGGTGTGCACTTTTGACTCTTTCGCTGTAGAGGTTGCAGACTGCATGTGTATTTTTTATAAAGAAAAAAATATCTTGTCCCAGCTTTATGTTTAAATATGCGATACACAGTTTTTTTTTTTTTTTTTATGTATAAACAAGTGTAACATTGTACTAATAAAATTTAATCTGCTTGTACAGGGTAATCAACAGAATATTTTAGGAACACAAATGATTCCAGCAAGTGTAGTTGTAGGGATGCGTCCACCGGGCCAAAATCAACATAAAAATGTTGGTACGGGCACACTTGGTCGAATGGTTATTGGCGGACAACATATGGTGGGGACAAGACCTACCAGTCCTGCGGTAAATTGTACATAATTTTGTATAATATAATGTTTAATGTAATTTTATTTTTTATATAGATAACATTAAGCACTCTATCCCCGGGACAAACTGGACCAGCCTTAATTCTTAAAACCGAAAATGGATTCCAATTGCTGCGCGTTGGTACGGCCTCATCGAATCCAGTAACTCAAACAATGGGAACAAACTCAACAAATCCCACAATTCGCTTGCAAACAGTTCCAGCTGCTGTAAGTAGATTTACAGGGCCACCTTTAGCACTACGTAAAACGATTGTAAGGTCCTCAGCACAGCATCAGAAACAGAAACAAAATGTAATTCGATAAATCAAGCATTCCATTATAATCTTCAATATTCTGTCTCTCTTCTTCTGTTAAATTTAGTTTTTTTTTTTTTTTTTTTTTTCTTGTTTTTGATATATGATAAATCCTGTCTGTCGTCTATCCGCTATGGAGACTTTAATGCAACCAATTTGATATGATATGTATTACTTTTGCAATCGTTACGTTTCGTTTCGAGTCGAAATAAGTTGTAGCATATTACAGTTGTTTGATTCGTTGTTTTTTTTTTTTGAGAGATTTGTCTATTTTCTATCTATTTTGATGTGTTTGCGGAGAAGTATTCTGTAATTGAGTAATTTCTGTTTATAATTTCCAGTTGATTTTGCTTTTGAACTTGTCGACGCACTATCTATGCACTGTAACGTTGTTTTCGAAATTCTACTTTTTTTTTTTTTTTTTTTTAGTTTTGTGTATTTCTTTTTGTAAAGCCTTTTTCGTGGAGAGAAAGGACGCAGTTTGCATGCGAAAACAGTTCTTGTCTGTGTAATTGATAATGGACCGTAGATTGAAATTTCTATGTTACAAACATTTCAGCATTTCAGTTACATTTTGATTTACTGTTTCTTATACGCCTTATGCAGGTAGTTTTAATTTAAATTTTAGTTCATATTTAGTTTTATTACCGTTTTTTGTGTGGAAAGTTAATTAAATAATTACATAATGTAGTTAGCTTGTAGAAAAAACCTTGGGTCATTTGTAATTGGCCTACAAGAGTATGTAGTTGAATATTTTCTTTCATTTTTGTCCTTGCTCAGCCCTTTAATTACGTCCAAAATAGTTGGAGAATGCAAGAGCTCTCAGAATTCGGTCACAAGGCTGAACTCAGTGAGTCTTGTTTCAGGGACCCAGTTCATTACTGGAAATGAGATCTCCAATGAACTTGCTAGACAAGGTTCGAAGAAGAAGTATTCAGGACCTGAACCTGCGTTGGGTCTTCCTGGACAGTCATGCTAACGTAGGTAGGCATGACTCCGAAATGTAGACAAGACTAAACGAATGCTCCCAAAGGTCTGTAAGCTTTTTCTCAGTAGAAAAGTTTGTAGACAACTTACTGCATTGAAATTGTACAATCGTACTTGGTTAAGTGAGATCTCTAGGGACACTTAGTTTGTTTCCTCTTATAGAGGTATTCTACTTATCCAGTGAGTGTGTAATGGTGAATTACAATTGGACCCAGTAAAAGAGGTATTCCACATATCAAGGTACCACTTAAGGAGGTCCGACCATATTTCATAATAAATTTTGGAACAACTTTTAGCTCTGTGACCGAACAAACGCACTGATTTTAATAAATTTTTCAAGAAATAGTTATCCTCTTTGTTTTTGTAATGAGAAGCAACCAAGCAAATGCAGTGAGACAGGTGTTGAGCATAGCTTTTACTCATTGCAAACGCTCGGTAAAATTATTTCGAATAGCACTGACTACAAGTATATCAGGACTGTCAATTAGCATCACACAAAATGCCAATAGACATTTAACAAATTGCGCAATGGTGATTTTAAGTTCGTTTCAGGAGGATCCAGAGTGAAAACACAACAAAAATTGTTTGCTTGGCACGCATATCACTCCGGTTTTTTTTTTTTTTTTTTTTTTATAATTTGCGCGCGCCAAATGGGATATGAATACCATTAAATTATTTCAGGGCACAGGCGTTTGTATAAATTGAGAGAGATAGATTGGTGTAGTGGGTTTGAAACTTAGGTGGTATTAAATTTCAGTGAACTCCAAGGGTGGCGTCCAGATAACTGGGGAGCTTGTTTGTTTTGCTTTTTGTCGTTGCTCTTGATTCACAGTATTTTTTCCCTCCACCTGATGTCATCATCACGATCAAGTTGCATTTAAGCCATATGACCACCCTACTGCCAGTGTTATGCCTTCGCAGTAGAGTTGACTAAGCTTTCGCAATTGATCGACTTTTTTATTTATTTCAGACGAAATAAATAGATGACTGTTGAGATCAGGATTTGAACCGTGAACCAAGAGCGTGACAAGCGTTGATGTTACCACTACACCACGGCCACCCGGTTTCTGCAGTCCGTTGAATTTATTTCTTTAAAGCTGTCCGCTGGCAGGCAATTTCAAGTTTTGCAAAAGAGTTTCAGTAAACTTAAATATTCAGTTGATGTCCGCTGACATGCAACTAAACTGTTTCCGTTTCTATATGGATCGTTGCGAATGCTAGTTACTCAGTACTGAAGCTAATCGAAACAAAAAAATCTTCACCGTAGTAGTAGTAGTAGCTAGTTGTGGTGATAATCAATAATCAGTGACCAACTGCTTGGTTGCCACTCAGAGCATTTGTATTGAAAGGTTTTGAACAGTTGCAAAATCATTCAATTTGTGGCAAATTAAATGGGTTACGGAACTTTTCAGTTGCCTGTCAGTGGGTTCTCATATAAACTATAAGGCAATAGCAATCGAAACCTATTAGCGGCTAACCTTTCTACTCTCATATGATGTCTTTTGTATCACGAAAACTACTTGCAAGTGTCAGTATGGCTTTCTTTGAAAATCCAACATTTTCATCATTCCTGTGAAAGTTTCGCCAGCTGAGTCATTAACTGCGGTAAATGACCTTCCAACGGATTTGAAACCCAATCTTCAATTGAGGTAATGGGCATCTATTCGATGGGTACAAATTCTCTCCGACCTTTTTTCGATTCTAGTCTCATACCTTCTGATCAAAAAGTACTCGGAAGGCTTTGTTTGACCGTTTTCTTTGATTGTCGTTGTGTGGCCCACTTCGAATTTCTTCCGTCAGGCCAGACAGTAAATAAAGAGTATTACGTGAGCGTATTAAAGCGTTTGGGGAAAATGTTCGTCGCAAGAGGCCAGAATTGTAGAGAAACAACTCGTGGTTTCTTCACCACGACAACGCACCGGCTCACACACCTCATCTTGTACGCGACTATTTGGTCAAAAACAACGTTCATAGCGTTTCGCAAGCTCCGCATTCTCCTGACATGGCTCCTTGTGACTCTTTCCTATTCCCACGACTAAAGTTACCACTTCACGGAAAGCGTTTTGAAACGATTGAGACGATAAACGAGAATTCGCAGAAGGAGCTGAAGGCGATTCCAAAATCTGCATCTGACAAGTCTTTTGAAGATTGGAGGAAGCGTTGGAATATGTGTATAAATACTTTGAAGGGAATAAAATGAATATCGATGAATAATTGAACCGTTTTCGTTTTATTGAATAGTTCCGGGTACTTTTTGATCAGAAAAAACTTTTGCTGTTGAGAGCATCCTAATTTGATAAAACTATAACTATTTGACATGATTCAATACAAATAGCTCCAGCAGTCGCCTCCTTTGCATAGTCCCTGTGGGATTGATTCAAACACTCCTACGACTGGAGAGTTAGTGTTCAACCGCTCTGTTTCTCATGCGTTTGAAAGAGTAACGTAGACATGATCATAAATTGTACAAAGCCTCCAAGGACGCTTTCATCCGACTTTGTTGACTCTTCAGAAGGTAAGCATCTCCTTCGCTCTTCGCAATATGACCTTACTACTCAGTTGCCTTCTCAGCCCAGAGGAACAGCTATAGCTCCGAATGCAACAGCATACTCGTATCTCTGATGTGTAACCGAAATTAATTCTTATATTATTTTGGATTATATTTTCGTTTGTTTGAAAGACAAATATTGAATGTGGACAGAAATGATGAGATGATTTAATTTTGGTGCAGGGACAGGCGTTTACGAGTATATAATACCAAGGTATATAAACTTAACCAGCTCGCATACCGAATTGTAATTTTGGCTGCAAATGTTCACCGCCTGACCTATCGTCGTTACTTTAATCAATACAAGTAAACACACTCAAATATTGGGACCCATCGAATCTCACACTCCATTGAATATGTGCACTGTTTTGTCCAAATCTTATACTCAATAGATTTCTATGTTTACTATTAAATGTGCATAACTTCATATGCATGAGAATTTCCTACAAATAATGCTATTAAACTCATATTAATGCAATATCTCCCCCCTCCCTTAATTTGAATGCATCCAGGATAGATACTATGCAGTGGTGAAAGTTAGAGGAGTGGTTACTTGTCCCGGACATCTATGTTTTCGCATTAAAATGTGATTACGTCAATGGACGCACCTTATTTTTGCCTCTCTCAATGTACAAAACGAAAGTTTCATAGCAAATTGTCTGGATTTCTTTATTTCCGTGAAGAAGATAAACATTCATAATAAACTGTTCTCCAGGTCACCACAGTCGTAAGGATGTATTCATGTGCATGAGCTGTATTTGTTTTAAATACTTTCAAAGGCTTAAAGATATGATGTCCTGTTGGTTCTTTAACATGACATTGAGTCCACTTGTGTTCTTAAAATCCTTTCCACTCATTCGATGTAAGAAAATGAATAGAAGCGCTGTTTGCCATTGGAAAGACTGTTTGCACATAGAAAATAAGATCTATCGTTCACATTTCCACTCGTTCATCGACGATGTTGAATATTTTTTTTTTTAACAGAATAGGCCATGCCACAGTTGACAATTTTCTGATTATTTCAAATTAATCTTTCCACACAGAATACGAGTGATATATTATTTTTGTTGCTTATTATTTTGCAAATCTATTTATACTGTAAAGGTGTTCATTTAGTTGTGTAGTTCTTATTATTCACCTGAGTGTATTAGCCACTTAATAACCCGATTTTTGTGAAACTTCAGTCCATGGCGGCGACATCGGCCAACAATATTATTGTTAATTCAGTGTCAGGCTCAAATGCTGCTCAGTGTTTCACCAGCCAAGCAAATATTTCATTGCAACAACACCAAACATCATCTGCATCCGTAGCTCCAATAACTGCCATTCAACACCACCAAATCCAACAGCAACAGCATCAACAGCAGCAGCAACAACAACAGACAACTCAACAGCAGATAACGCAAATAGTTCAGCAACAGCAACAGCAGCAGCAGCAACAACAACAACAACAACACCAGCAGCAGCAAAATACAATAATCAACAGTGGGTCGAACAATCAAGTGACCACGAATACCACGCAAAATACAGTTGCTCAGGTAAGATTTTTCATTATGGTGGAGGGGGAGCTCTCTCTTTCGTGAGAGTATTAATTTGGCTTCTTTTTTGTAGGGAAATACCAAAGAGAAATGTCGAAAATTTTTAGCAAATTTAATAGAATTATCAACGCGAGAACCCAAACCGGTAGAGAAGAACGTACGAACTCTCATACAGGAACTGGTCGATGCCAATGTTGAACCCGAAGAGTTTTGTGATAGGCTAGAGCGTTTACTAAATGCAAGTCCTCAACCTTGTCTAATAGGATTTCTTAAGGTAAGAGTAAAACTGTTTGTCTCTTGGTATCTACTTATTTCTTCTTTGCCTTTTAAACTTTAGAAAAGTCTACCGCTTCTGCGGCAGTCTCTGTTCACGAAAGAACTCGTCATCGAAGGAATTAAACCGCCACCGCAACATGTTGTTGGTATGATTGGATCGACAACGCTAACACAACAATTACCCGTAAGAAGTTTTGATTCCTTGACACGTTCCTTTTTTTTTTAGATAAACTTGTGTTTTTTTTTTTTTTTTTTTAGAAAATCCAAGCGCAGATCCGTCCAATAAGCCAACAAACAACAACAATAGGACAAACTCAGGTTAGAATGATATCACCAGCAGCTGCGAGACCTGTCGGTCACACGACAATAACGAAACAACAGCCCGGTGGTATTCGAATTCAAGGACCGATCCAAACTAGCGGTCCGCGATTAGTGAACGCTCAAATACGTGCTGTGAACTCGGGAAATACAACAACAATGCAAACAAATCCACCTCAAATGCAGCCTGTCTCACAACCGGTAAGACCTCTTCTGCCTACAGGCACACCATCCGAATATAGTAATCATTTTCTGCTGCTCCGCCAGAATATTGTTCAGATTCGAACGCCGGCGGCGCACGTTAATCGTTCACCGGCTACCGTTCAAATCCGTACATCGGCGCCGGTATCGAAAACGAAAAACGCTGGCGGCATAACGCATGTGAAAGTGGGGCAGACGCAGATAAAAGCAATCGGAACGCCGCAAAATCTTCAGCAGCAACAACAACAACAGCAAGCAACACCGATCCTAACATCAACAGCAAGTATCACTACCACACCAATGTCCCAAATTAATAGCCTAGCACCATCGTCTGTGGCTACCACTGCCGTATCATTGTTAACTTCAACGAATTCCCATTTAACAGCAGCGTCCATCTCAGCTCCCGCCGCCGTCAATGCCGCCAATGCTATTGCTTCTAATAGCAGTTCGGTGGGTTCTATTGGTGGTCATGTGACCACAATTAGTACCACGAATAGTGCCGGTAGTCTAGCTACACCAACGGTCAATTCAACATCATCCGGCACAATTGTAGCGAACGCGACAACAAACAAAGTCGTCACTGTTAAGGCACAAGTCTCCCAATCGTCTAGCAAAGCATCGAGTAAAAAGAAGCAACAGCAAGAAGAGAAGGCAGCCACAACGGCATCGTCGTTTTTTCAACAGCCCTCCATATCAATGTCATCGTCCATGTATGGAGATGATGATATCAATGATGTCGCTGCGATGGGTGGTGTGAACTTGGCCGAGGAGTCACAGCGTATTTTGGGTTCAACAGAAAACATTGGTACACAGATTCGTTCGTGTAAAGATGAGGTGTTCCTGCATTTGCCTGCGCTACAGAATCGAATTCGTGCTATGGTCGCGGAACGAGGGCTCGAAGAGCCCAATCAGGACGTGGCCGTATTAATTTCGCATGCGTGTCAGGAAAGGCTGAAAAACATCGTTGAAAAGTTGGCTGTGATAGCGGAGCACAGAATTGATATTATCAAAGTGAGTTGAAGATCTCTTACCCTGACCTCGGTATTAATTTGTTTATTTTAGCTGGATCCAAGGTATGAAGTAACTAAAGATGTACGTGGTCAAATAAAGTTTCTGGAGGAACTGGACAAGGCTGAGCAAAAACGACACGAAGAACAGGAAAGGGAAATGCTGTTGAGAGCAGCAAAGTCTCGATCAAAAATTGAGGATCCTGAGCAGGCTAAGCTTAAAGCCAAGGTGAGTAGTTAGTCGATTTCCTTTTAACTGAAGAATATTGTTCAGGGGGTGCCTCTCATAGATCAGGAATTAGGTTCATTTTCATTTCACGTACAGAATTTGCCAAATAAAAAATCAAATTTTAGGGCCTGCACATATGATGTGTTGTTAGATCATGTTCTCATTGATAAACAACTCATTGCTATGATAATAGCTCGTAAAACAACTATAAAAACCGAAACGTAAAGGCCGCTTTTGAACGACGGGACTAGTGTCGCACCTATTTGCTGCTTCCTCGGCTTGTGAATTAAAGACGTTGATGAGGTTTTAGAAGCCAATGCGGTTTTTTACCGATCTCCAGTGCTTGTCTACCCTCAAATATAGTGAGCTTTTGATTGCTTCGACTCATGTGACAAGATTGTTGATGTGGATTCGAAGGGATGCAGTGCGAAAGCGTATGAAAGCTAGGCGTACCATTCCAATATCAGATTCTCGCTTGTTTCGTATGTTTAAGGGCAATCTGGTTTCATGTTTTCTGCCTATCGGTTGGGCAGGGTCGGTGGTGCCAATGACTAGGCGGTTGACATTGCAGTAGTCTACAAACCATTCGGTACTATAATTCCGGTCTCCAACTTTTATCATCATCTTTAATTTTTGAGAACAATACAGTATTTTCTGTCGGTGAATGGTATCATCTTATTTCCTTTCGGTGCACTGTGCCATTTGGTATTCTTGGGGAGCGTTACAGGTTTATCCTCAACGACTACTACATGGACGAAGGAGAATCGAAATGAAGGACTTATGTACAATTAAGCTAAGAGACAAGCTGAGGTTCTGATGATAAGATAATGAGTACCGATTTGAAAATCCAGGGTCTTGATGCCAAATCTGCCGCAATATGAATATTAGGCCGATTGTGGACCTACCTGGCCCAAAACTACACTACTACTGTTCATACTCTGTACGAAATATCTCCCGCTGCCTTGTTGGCTTACTTTTGATATTTCCATTGCTATACATATCTAGTATGGATGCACGTTGTACTTTATGAGAGGCCTGAATCTCGTAGTCGATTTGTGCACCTGGCTGCTGTATCTTATACGTTCTGGCTGCGGTGTTAATCTCAATACTCATGTTAGTCCGGTAAAGGCTAATATTTATATTCTTGTGAGGTTGTTAAGATAACTTATATTGTCTGCCGAAGTCCGCCATACTATTTATCAATATGTAAGTAATAGGTCTGACAATTGCTGTACATCTAGTGGAATACACTTGGATACATTCCCATCGTTCCCCGCAAGTTTTTTTTTTCGTCTGAGTTTAGTATATATATCGACGATATTTTCCAGATAATTAAATAATATGTTGGCTGTACGACAAACGACAGGTAGGGACCTACATTTTTGTGCCGTTACCGAAGGTCTATTTTATTCGATTGATAGAAACTTCTCTTGACAATTTTACTCTCAACTGTTTGTCAGACGTTCGTGAGAGGTGGGACCTTGAAAAAACTATAGTTTCCAGATGCACACATTTCCCTTTGAATTTTGTGAGTTAAAGTGATCTAGACCGTTTATTTCCCGCCAATGGTTGCTTATAGGTTGTATATGCTTCCTGCTTATCAACATTACTAGGTATATTTGCCTATGCCATTAGTTTTACTCTTTTAATCGTGAGGGTTGTAAGAGTCTTATTAATGACAAGAAACTGCAGTGGAGTCCCTTTTGTAATAAGACGGCCGGCGTAACGGCTTGGATCTAACTGCAATCTTTTATTCAAAATTCGCATAACTATCTCTTTTACAGGCAAAAGAAATGCAACGAGCCGAAATGGAGGAGCTTCGGCAACGAGACGCAAATATGACAGCGTTACAAGCTATCGGACCAAGAAAAAAACTCAAACTAGACGGCGATGTAACTACAATGGGGGCAGTAAGTATTTTCCACACTTTTCATCTTTCACAAAAGTTGATTGTATAATTTTTCTTACAGCAATCGGGAAATGCAGGAATCGGTACAACTGGGGCATCGCCGGCACCATTAAGGCCGCGAATCAAACGTGTTAATCTTAGGGATATGCTCTTCTTCATGGAACAAGAACGTGAAACGTGTAGAAGTCAAACGCTGTACAAAGCGTATCTTAAGTGATCTATAGTTTTCTTGTTAACATCATTTCCAAACAACAAACCATATAGGGACCTTAGTTATTCGCACGCAATATTTTTTTTTTTTTTTTTTTACTATTATTTTTACATACAAAGATTGATTATTTTTCTAACTAATTTTCCACTCGACCCCTTGTTTTAATGAAAAAAAAAAAACAAAATATTTTTATGTAATAGAAGATAAAGTTCACCCAACGGAATGTTCATTTATTGTTTTGTTCCTTCCGAATTTCAATGTCCCCTAGTTTTTTGTAAAAAGAGAGAAAGAGAGAGAGAAAAGAAAAATTGTAAATCAACACCATCACGCTTTGTAAAAGCGAATATCCTTTCGCTATAATCTGAGAAGCAATCTAACACAGATGCGCCACAGGTTAGCAGATGTGAAAGCCTTCAATTCTGTTGTTTTTTTTTTTTTTTTTTTTCCTAGTTTATGGTTTAGGTCATATTCTAATTCGGTTACCGCTAAGCACGGGGAAGTCGCGCGTCAATATGTTAAGTTAAACATTAAAAAATAAAAAAAAAAAATAATAATAATATAATTTCCTTTATAATCTCTTCATTGTGCACATTGGTTTTCCAACACGCAAAACAACACCCTAAGCTCTAAATGTGTGTGCTTGAAAATTTGCGAAATTTATTATTTTTTATATATTAATATAATAGTAATGTATGGCCTTATAACAAAGTATTTAAATTAATTCTTATTTAATAAATATAAAATAAAAAAGAGAACGAAAACAATGTCTGAAGAGATAGAGATAACAAATTAAATTAAAAAGTTTAATTTTCCTTTTGCGGAAATTCTGTTCATTTATTAAAAAAAAAAAAAAAGAAAGTTGTTTTTAATGTTTTTTTTTTTTTTTTTTTTCTTTTTTATTATTATTATATTAATTTCTTATCAATACCATGTATAGACATATAATACTTTATAGTGTTTGAATGGTTTTAAACCACAAAACAGAAATCTTTATACATAAATATTAATATTAAATTAAATATATTAAAGCAAATGTTATTTTCTAATTTCATAAAAATTATATTATTATATATTATTATCAATTGACAAAACAAAAAGAAAGGAATCAAAGAAAACAACAAAAAAAAATAATTGTGAGGACCGCCGATAAAGCGTGGGTAAGATTGGGGCAAAGAAATTAACCCAGATAAGGAAATAACATTAAAAATAAAACTCTAGAATGTAAATTATTTAAGATATCCATTAACGGTTAGTTTAAACAAAAAAAAAAAAAATGAAATGAAATGAAATTATTATTAAAAAGAAAAAAAACAAAACAAACAACGTTGACACATTTTTAGTAATATATAAAATTAATTAACACAAAACAAAAACAACCAACACCGAAGTACGGATATATAAAAACAAAAAAAAAATAAACAAGTCTATGAAATTACAATATATTAATGATAACTAAGTTTTTGTAATTAATCGCGAAAAACAATTTTTATTAAGTTAAGTTAAAATAAAAATAGAAAAAAACAAAAAAAAAATGCAGAAAACCCTAAATAACGGTTAAGTAAATGAAGAAATAAAACCAGAAAAAATAATAAAAAAAAAAAAAAATTATATATATACAATTCTGAAACGAATGTGGTTTGCATAAGTTTTAATTATAAGTTATGTACAATTGTATTTCAAAAATATTAGGTAAAAATTAAAGAAAACAAAGAAGAAATCAAATAAAATTTCGTTTTCTTTCTATCGCGGTTGTGGATTTTAGGTTTTTGTGGTGGTAACCGTAGAATTCTACCCAAAACAGTTTGTGTTTTGCAAATATTTCAATAACGGTTTTTCTAAACAGGGGCCCTACTCTGTATTTCGTTTCGAAAGTGAAATTTTCCGAAAACGAATAGTTTGTACTCTCTATTTCGAAAGCGGAATGAAATCTACTACTTTCGGATTTACAATTCCGAAAGTGGAATTTTGGTACTTGGCAACACGTTTCCTAATGTCAAAAGCATTGAAATACGGAAAATTTGTTTCTACAACAAATGCAAGTTTTTTTAAGAAAATCTTAGTGATAATAACAATTTAAGCAAACATATTTTAATTTACAGGGAATCTTCAAACAAAAGTTTGCATACGAAACAAGAACAATTTGAGATTTTGGTGGAGTTCATGTGTGCACATCCAGATTTGGCCAAAGGACAAATAAAAACCGCTAATGCGAAGCAAACATCACACAATTTGTGGAAAAGGCTTGCGTCCGATTTGAATGTAGAAGGGCCACAAATGCGGGATCCAGTTGTTACTTGATGCCGTTTGTTGCGCCATGCCAATGTAGTAATCATGTAAAATTTGGTGCTGATAGCCTCGTTGTGCTTAAAACTTTAGAGTAACAGCTACTTTTAAAATTACAGGAACTACAGTTGATCTTAAAGGCGCAGCAAGTTCATCTCGTATGCAATTTAAAACATACAAACAAGCATCCTTCGACAGGCGAAAGTTCTGAACTAAACTAAAATAATAAATAATAGTTAACGGTGATATGAATCCTTGCTACCAATCGAGTTTTACCTTTTATCATTTATTTCCATAATATTTAATTTTTCCCGTATAATTTTCCGCTCAATCCGTTCTTCACTAGTTTCATCGTCCATCCCAAGAGCAACCGAATCCATTTTCTTTTGCAATATTAAATTTTTTCTTTAAAAATAGCAATTTTTCCTTTTTCGAATTTCACCTACCTATATTTGTACTTATTTTGGTTTGTTTATTTGACAGATCTCGAAAGAAATAAATCGAGTCTCGACAAAGAAAAATCCTTAAGTGGAAAAAGCGTCTAGTACTATTTTTTACATTTCGAAAGTGTTACAGAGTACCAATTCAAAAGCGAAACGAAAAGTAATTTCGAATAGGATTGACTTTCGGAACGAAATAGAGAGTAGGGCCCCAGATCCGGATCTCGTGACTGTCGGCAATACATTTTAGCGTTGAAAAAGTAATGCTTTGATCGTTTTCCAACAGATAATAATAATAATAATAATATTTTGACACAGCCCAAGCTTCTTGCATCCACTCGTGTTGTGCGATTGAGAGAAGCTTTTCAGGACAATTTCTACTCTCGGATGTTTGTCAGACGTTCGCGAGGGTGGGACCGTGAGAAAACTTCTTATTTTTATTTTTGTGTTTTCTTGGATTCGAACCTTGAACCTCTCGCTCAGTGATCGCGAACTTAACCACTGAGCCACGGCTCCCACAGCTGGTCACAGCAATTCTTGGCAAAATGTGTAAGCCACCACGGGTAGAATTCTACCCATAAGCAGATCATCAACCATGGATTGACATGCAATGTCATTTTTTGGTACTGCGATTTAGCAGAGCCTTCCGAATAGTCAATAATTATGTTCGCTATTAAACGTTTTAAAATACAGTGCTCTGAAAAATTATAGACTCGAACCAAAATTTAATTTTTTCTTGAAATGAGTGCGATTGACTTTGTCCCAAAATATTGGCAACCGATAGCAACTCAGGGAAAACCTTTTAATGATTTCATTCCTATTTTTACCAGGAATGGTAAGTTTTTTTTTTTAAATTTCAAATTTGATCTGTGAGAAAAAAGAGGACTTTTACATAATAATTTTTATTTAATATGGAATGCTTTGTCCGTTATTCCTTATAACACTTAATAAACTTCGAGGTAGACTGGAAATAAGATTCTTTAAAGTGTTTTCCGGTATATTATTTCATGCTTCAACAATTCTTTGTTTGAGTTGTCCTATTTGAATTTCTGGATTTTCCTGATCGTAGACCGCCCTTGCCAGAGGATGCCCCACAAGTTTCCAACGGGGTTTGTGTCTGAACTTAAAGATGACCAATTTAAAAGTTTAATTCCATTTCTTTGTAGTCTGTGCCTTATGGTTAGGAGCATTGTTTTGTTGAAAAATAATATAGTTCTCAATTGAAGTTATTAGGGTAAGAAGATCTTCCTCCAACGCTTCTTGATCATTTTTAACGTCTATTTCTCTAGAAATAAAGACAATTTCTGTTTTCAAATTTTCAAAGAGATCTGCCCACACCGTAACTCCTCCTTGAGTGATATGGTTTTTCCTTCATGAGATCACATGAGACCCTATTTCACTGTGTTGGACGTGTGTTTCAGCGAATTTAAGACGTGTTTCCTTATGTCACAGTTTGAGTGGTGGTTTACTCAAAAACTTTTCGTATTTCAAGTTGTCGGAAGCTGTGCCCATTTTCTCACGAGGCTAGAAATTAAAACGTCGAGCCATTTGTAATGAAGATGCTTTTCGACGCTTCGCGCAGAACGGCTCGTTTTACTGTCTGCGAAATTTGTGTTGGTCGCGCTTATTTGTACCGTAATTTTCAATCCCGACTTGTAGAAAACTCTTTACTACTCCTTGAGACCGATTTATTTCAGTAGCAATTTGTCTCTGCGTCATTTTTTTTAAATCGAATAATCTTTGGTTTTGAATGTGGGTTAATTGATTACCACGTGGCATACTTAATAGTAAAAAAAAACAACAGTATTATTACTACAGCACGTTTGCTCTATTTTTTAAGAATAGTGATCACACCAAGCTGCGCTTTACAACTAAGCGTGCCGTCGAATAGAGTTAATATTTTTTCACAGGTCAAATTCGAGTTTTTATTAAAAATATCTTACCATGCTTTATAAAAAATAAATTAAATCATTAAAGCTTTTCCCTGAGTTGGTATCGGTTGACAAAACCGATCATAAATGTTAACATTGGGTTTGAGTCTATAATTTTTCACAGCACTCTATTTGGCAGCACTACAAACCTATATTGTTTTGTGCACCGAGGCCAACGTCACACTTTTGGAACGTTGCAGAGCTCACACGGCTACGACCACGGCTATGACAGCGACTCATTGTATTCACATTTACATTTGCGTGTATTTCAACTTTTGTCAGCACGTACGAAAGCGACTACGACTACGACAGCGATACTGAACGAGAAATCGTGAGAGTTTGAAGACAGACACAGCAGCCATCCACCACCTGTATATAAATTCGTTTACTTTTTCTCTTTTCTTATTTTACTTTAATAAACAGAAGTATAATTTGCTGACGCGTTTTATTAAATCCCACTTCAACCCCACACATTTTAGCATTGAAAAAGTAATGCTTTGATCGTTTTCCAATCACAAAAATTCTTGACAAAATGTGTGCGTAAATCGCCATGGGTTGAATTCTACCCATAAGTATGATAGATCATTAAGTATGGATTGACATGTAATGTCACTTTTCCCATTACGTGGAAGTGAATAACTATGTTATTTTTGGCTACTAACGTTGTAAAATACACTCTGGGACAAAATGATAAGTCCCCCACCAATTATATAATAAAAGTGTGCGTAACATTTGCCAAATCTGATTGAATCATTAGATAACAGGATGTACTTAGACCGCAGTGCCGTAAAATAATTCCCGGAAAATCCCTTAATTTTCTTGTTTTTGGGGGGAAATAGCATATGTAATGTGTGTCAGCTCCTTTATTTTCTTCAACTTCTAACATTCACTTAGGCATACTATTAAACAATCCTTTAACATATTTTTGATCCATCCTGTCCCATTCTGTACTTATAAATATTGTGTTACTGCTTTCCACCTGCATAAATTGCTCGGTAAACTCTCCCCAATTATATTCAAGACAGGTGTTCTTGCATTAACCTATTAAAAAATTAAGTTTTCCTCGGAAATAATTGAAGCAAACCTCTCAATTTGTTCGTTAATAAGTTCAACATATCTGGAGCTCTTAATTCTGGTACTGCCAAATTTTATTTCGATCCTTCTGTTGTAGCCTATACCATTACAAAACCTCCCATTCGACAGCGTCTTAAAATTCGTTGCTCCTTACGCAGATCATGAAAATAGAAGTCCCTACCATCAGGTGCATCTAAATTAGACTTTTGTCCCTTTCTGAATATGACGTTTCTCTATATTTTTTTTTCCAATGGTAGTGGCTGTGAGCAAGCTCTAAACGGCACGTTTTGTGAGAAACATTTTTCGCCTTTGGAGATGTTCCCA
This sequence comes from Pocota personata, assembly GCA_963082735.1. Taxonomy (NCBI): domain Eukaryota; kingdom Metazoa; phylum Arthropoda; class Insecta; order Diptera; family Syrphidae; genus Pocota; species Pocota personata. Next base: position 16,828,268 of record OY720431.1, read on the forward strand.
TTATTGTAAAACTCTCATCAAATTCTGTATGTTGCTTTCAACTCTGCTTTAACTGCAATTTGGCGAGCCGCAAAATGTCACGTTATTCACTTCGAATAACTCCTGGACGTTAGTTGATGATATTGTAACATAATAATAACTACGCCCCCTAAAATATGACGCAACAAATTCCGAAGTGACTTCATTCTGGCAGAATTTTGGTTCGTACTGTCCTTTCATTCGAGGTTCGTGTCTGGGACGAAGTCTCCACAGCTCATGTCAACGAAAGAGACGAATAATATCAGGGATAAAAGGGAATTGAAACTGCAAGAATTATTTCTCTTGTTCCAGTGGTCGAAGAATTTGCTAGAAGTTTCTGGCTATCAGAAACTTCTGCTATATAAGGACAGATGGCGATCAAAAAAGACACAGTTGGTTTTAGAACCGTGGCGAAGAGATTGGAAAAGTGATAACGGGCGAAGTTGTAATTTGGTGATAAATTGAAAGTTGAGAGTAAACAAGAAAAAGTAATTAGTTTGAATTTGTGAATTAAGTAATTGAAAGGAGATAAAGTGATTTGAGAGGAAAGAGACATTGTAAGAAAAGAATTTGCGAAGAATAGTATAGTGTGAACTTGAATTGTTCTATAGAGTAGAAAATAAAGAAATAATTTCACAGAATAATTGTTTTATCTACTCGAGCCGTAGCTCGCATATTACATTGGTGTCAGAAGTGGGATAAAACTTATTCTGTGAATAACTATTTCCGTGGTGTGAAATTGCACAAAAAAAAAAAAAAAAAAAAAAACGATTTCTGTGTTGAGTTAATTAGTTGCGCAAAATGGGTCGCAAATTGGGAAAACTAACTATAACTCAACTAAAGGCAGAACTCAGTAAGCGGAACCTCGACACAACTGGGGGAAAAGATGCCCTACTGATTCGTCTGGAAGAAGCAGTAACGCAGGAAGGTGAAAATCCGCATGACATAGAGTTTGACGTGGAAGAGGAACCAGCAAGTACAGTAGCCGACCCGGGTATAACAAGTCTGCTCCTGCAACTTAAGTTAGTCATGGACGAACAAAAGAAAGCAATAGAAGATCAAAGTCATAAGCTCGATGACCAAAGGAATTCTCTAGAACTTAAGCTGGACGAACAAAAGAAAGCAATGGACGAACAAAAGAATTCTCTAGAACTTAAGCTGGATGAACAAAAGAAAGCGATGGACGAACAAAAGAAAGCAATGGGCGACCAAAGGAATTCTCTAGAACTTAAGCTGGACGAACAAAAGAAAGCAATGGACGAACAAAAGAATTCTCTAGATGCTCTGGAAAGTAAACTTGATGAGCAAAACAAGAACTTGGAATCCAAATTCGAAGTGATCGAAGAGAAAATCGAGAAGGTCGAGACGCAACTCGAAAAAGTCGAAATTAGATTCGATGAAAATTTTGAGAAACATGAAACTCAGTTCGGGAAGATAGAGACTCAGTTTGAAAAAGTGGATACGCAATTCGAGATAGTAGGAAAGCAAGTCGAAAATCTTGCTAAGGAGCTCAGCAACGTGAAGAGACAGAAAGCACGGGAATATTCCACTGACGGTCTGAGAAGAAAGGAGATGCAGCCTCCTATCTTCGATGGTCAAACATCATGGCCAATTTATAAAAGGCAATTCGAAGCGGCCGCAATGACCAATAGCTGGGACGATGAAGAGAAGTCCATTGCACTCACACTTGCACTGAGGGGTCCAGCTGCGGAGCTCTTGCAGACCATCCCGGAAGATAAACAGCAGAACTACGACTCTCTGGTTCAGGCTATCGAGATGCGGTTTGGGGATGAACACATGCAGCAGGTGTACAGGGTTCAGCTGCGTAGTCGAGTCCAGAAAAGGGGGGAAACGCTCCAACAGTTGCAAGCGGATATAGAGCGACTAGCCCATCTTTCATACCCTAAAGCCGGTGAGGAGCTTATCAACGAAATGGCGGTGGAAGCTTTTATTCAGGCCATAGAGGACAGACAACTGCAAATGGCTGTAAGGATGGCTGAAAAGCGAACACTCCCCGAGGCATTGGCATTCGCTTTGTCAATGAAGGCTGCGGAGCAAGCATACCAGGGAATACACCGTGTCAGGGAAATGTCCGTCGTGGAATGCTCATGCCAGAGAACAGCCGTCATGGATGAAGACAGAGCTCGCGGAAGTCAAATCCGTTGCTGGAATTGCAACCAAACCGGACACCTACAACGGCAGTGCAGAAGTGCACCTAGACGAGGAAATTGTCCACATTGCGGAAGTAGGAGAAGCAGAGAGGAAGCATCCTGTCGGTCAGACTTCCCAAAACCAGCAGTCGGGGGATGCGTAAGGACCAACTTCGCGGGGCAGAAGTTGGTTACTGGAATCGAGGCCCCCAGGACCACCATTCAAGTTTCGCAAACCAAACGGGGTAACAAGAGCCTGACAGTGGAGGCACTAATCAACGAGAAGAAGTGCGTAGCCACCATCGACACAGGTGCCACTGCCTCCATTGTAAGAAGAGATATCGTCAAAAGCTCCTGGCTGCACAACACCAACAGCTACTGCCTGAAGACTGCAACAGGGGAAATGGCGAAGGTATTTGGAGAAGTTCGTCTTACGATTACTCTGGCAGGACTGACGTTCTCCCATGCGTTTCTGGTGGCAGATATATGCGACGAGTGCATCATCGGAGTAGACTTCATGAAAGCAAATGAAGTAATCTTGGACATCGGGATGCAAGTACTGAGGTATCGAAATGTGGAGATTCCGATGGTGTACGGAAATGAGAATGCCGTAACTCTCAGGACAGTCATCAGCAAAGACGAAGTTTTGCCGCCGTCTTCAGAGACAATCATTTGGACGAAGCTGGAAGGTGATCTTGGGAGCCACCGATTCTACATAGTAGAACCAGACCCAGAGAAGAATTCTCAAGACTACATCGTGGGAAAGACGTTAGTCGAACCAAAGAACACCATGGTTCCAGTGAGGGTTTTGAACGCAAGACCACACACTGTCAAACTAAGGCGAGGGGAGGTGACTGGAAAATGCACGCCGATTACCGCCGTCGCAACAATATCTGAACGTGATGCTCCAAAACTTCTCCCATCACCTTGGACAGCGGAAGCGAGAGAGACGATTCTCCAGTCCAGTGAGCTGAATCAGGAGCAGCGAACTATGGCAGAGAATCTTATCAATGAGTACGCTGATGTATTTGCCTCACAGGACGGAGAATACGGCCGAACACACCTGGTACAACATCGAATAGACACTGGTGATACTAGACCAATTCGTCAGCCTGCTAGGCGCCTTCCATTGGCAAAGCAGACAGAAGTTGCAGAGATGGTGTCGGCAATGGAGAAAGAAGGTCTGATTGAAAGTTCCAAAAGTCCGTGGGCATCACCGGTTGTACTGGTTAAGAAGAAAGATGGCAGCACGCGGTTCTGCGTGGACTATCGGCAGCTCAATTACGTCACCAAGAAAGACAGCTACCCTCTGCCACGGATTGACGACACGCTAGACACACTATCAGGAGCCCGATGGTTTTCCACTCTCGACTTGAAGAGTGGCTACTGGCAGGTACAGATCCATCCAGAAGACCGGGAGAAAACCGCCTTCACCGCAGGAAATGGGCTATGGCAATTCACGGTAATGCCATTCGGGCTGTGCAATGCTCCGGCGACTTTCGAGCGATTGATGGAATGTGTCCTGCAAGGGTTAACATGGAAAACCTGTTTGGTATACTTGGATGATGTCATCGTCGTAGGAAAAACGTTTGCGCAACACCGAGACAATCTAAGGGATGTGTTTCAAAGGCTTCGAAGTGCCCACCTGAAGCTCAACCCCAAGAAGTGCGCCCTGTTTAGAGCGGAAGTCAAGTACCTGGGACACATAATTTCAGCGAAAGGAGTGAGAACCGATCCGGAGAAGGTCGAAGCGGTGAAAAACTGGCCAGTCCCCAAAGACAAACACCAACTAAGGAGCTTCCTGGGCCTAGCCACCTACTACAGACGGTTCGTGAAGGATTTTGCCGGGATCGCAAAGAACCTGCACCAGTTGACGGAAAAGGGAAAACAATTCAAATGGTCAATTGAGTGCGAGAAGAGCTTCAAGGCACTTAAACAACGGCTATGCGATGCCCCGATACTGGCTTACCCCACTCCCGGGGAAACGTTCGTTGTGGATGCAGATGCTAGTAATGTCGGGGTAGGAGCCGTACTCTCCCAGGTGCATGACGGCCAAGAGAAGGTGGTTGCGTACTTCAGCAAGGTGCTCTCTAAGCCAGAAAGGAACTACTGCGTGACAAGGCGGGAACTTCTAGCTTTGATCTTGGCTACGAAGCATTTTCACAAATACCTCTACGGGAGGAAGTTCGTTCTTCGCACAGACCATGCAGCATTAAAATGGCTATTACAGTTCAAGAGTCCTGAGGGTCAGGTCGCAAGATGGATCGAAAGGCTGCAAATCTACGACTACGAAATACAGCATCGTAAAGGAAAACTCCACTCTAATGCGGATGCACTGTCCCGGAGACCATGCAGAACGGATTGTAAACATTGTGCGCGTCAGGAAGAACGGGAGCTGGTTTCCATCCAAAGAATGAGAGCCGAACCTATCGCCGGCTGGAGCGTAGATGAGATCCGGAACGCTCAGAAGGAAGACCCCGATATCGAGCCGATTCTGGCCTGGAAGGAGAACATGGAGAAACCGGATCATCAGGACATCTCTCACAGAAGCCCGACCTTAAAGGCATATTTTGCGCAGTGGGACTCCCTCCATGTCCAAGAAGGTGTTCTGAGAAGAAAATGGGAATCCTCCGACGGAAAATCGTTTGTAATGCAGCTTGTAGTACCGCGGACGAGGGTCAAGGAGGTGTTACAGGAAATGCATGGCGGGGCGACCGGAGGCCACTTGGGAGTGAATAAGACGCTAGAAAGGGTACGAGAACGTTTTTATTGGTTAAAAGCGAAGGAAGATATCGAAGACTGGTGCAGAAAATGCGACGTGTGTGCAGCTAGCAAGGGTCCGAGAATCAAAACTCGAGGTAAGATGCACCAATACAACGTGGGAGCACCTTTCGAACGAATCGCCATTGACATCGCAGGGCCCTTTCCGGAAACCGACAATGGTAATCGGTATATACTCGTAGTGATGGACTACTTCAGTAAGTGGCCGGAAGCGTTTCCGATCCCTAACCAGGAAGCCAGAACCGTGGCGGAGCAGATCGTCTACAATTGGGTTAGCAGATTCGGTGTGCCCTTGGAATTGCATTCTGACCAAGGGCGGAACTTCGAGTCAAGAATCTTCCAAGAGATGTGTCAACTACTCGGAATCAAAAAGACAAGGACAACCCCGCTTCATCCACAGTCGGACGGTATGGTGGAGCGTTTCAATAGGACTTTGGACGAACATCTCTCGAAGGTCGTAGGTGACTACCAACGGGATTGGGACCGGCAGATTCCCTTGTTTTTGATGGCCTATAGAAGTGCCGTGCATAGCACTACTCGACATACGCCGTTCGAAATCTTATTTGGTGGAATAGCTCGTTTACCCAGTGAGGTGAAATTTGGATCTCCTACCAATGAGCCCAGAAATGAAGAAGAGTACGTGGCGGACCTTAGGGAAAGGCTTAGGGACATACACCAAAGGACCAGAAGCCAGATTAAGATGACGAGCGACCGCATGAAGACCAGGTATGATGCCAAGGCAACAACGTCAGGATTCCAGGAAGGAGATCTGGTGTGGCTGTATAATCCCCATCGCCAAAAGGGGAAATCACCTAAGTTACAGCGGAACTGGGAAGGTCCCTACAGAATAGTAACCCGCATCAACGATGTTGTCTACCGCATCCAGCGAGGACCAAGGGCCAAAATGAAAGTGGTTCATGTGGACCGACTGAGTCGATACAATGGCCGAAATGAGGATGCACTTGTTCGGGACGAACACGTCTAAGAGGGGGGCAGTGTAACATAATAATAACTACGCCCCCTAAAATATGACGCAACAAATTCCGAAGTGACTTCATTCTGGCAGAATTTTGGTTCGTACTGTCCTTTCATTCGAGGTTCGTGTCTGGGACGAAGTCTCCACAGCTCATGTCAACGAAAGAGACGAATAATATCAGGGATAAAAGGGAATTGAAACTGCAAGAATTATTTCTCTTGTTCCAGTGGTCGAAGAATTTGCTAGAAGTTTCTGGCTATCAGAAACTTCTGCTATATAAGGACAGATGGCGATCAAAAAAGACACAGTTGGTTTTAGAACCGTGGCGAAGAGATTGGAAAAGTGATAACGGGCGAAGTTGTAATTTGGTGATAAATTGAAAGTTGAGAGTAAACAAGAAAAAGTAATTAGTTTGAATTTGTGAATTAAGTAATTGAAAGGAGATAAAGTGATTTGAGAGGAAAGAGACATTGTAAGAAAAGAATTTGCGAAGAATAGTATAGTGTGAACTTGAATTGTTCTATAGAGTAGAAAATAAAGAAATAATTTCACAGAATAATTGTTTTATCTACTCGAGCCGTAGCTCGCATATTACAATATTTTTATTTCTGTTTCGATCACGGGGATAACAAAACTGAACATTTGCACATTTTTAGTTCGACCCCAGGGTAAAGTCACTACAAAGTCCTATTTTGAAATACTGGGGCCTTATTATGTATTACGAGATGAGAGGCATGACAAACGATTTCCAGATAACGATAGTCACGAGTTGCAATGATTATGTGTAACGAGAACGATGGCAAACAAATCGTTGCCAGCTGAAAGGAATAAATGCATGCTTTTTAGAAGCGCATCTAACTTCGCTTTCATAGAAAAGTTTGATTTTTTGGCATATACGTAATACTTTGCGATGTCGTGGTCTTTTTTCATAAAATAGACCAACATATCAAGCTGCCTACCTGTTGTCATATTTTATAATAATGTAGCATAATAATAACTACGCCCCCTAAAAATATGACGCAACAAATTCCGAAGTGACTTCATTCTGGCAGAATTTTGGTTCGTACTGTCCTTTCATTCGAGGTTCGTGTCTGGGACGAAGTCTCCACAGCTCATGTCAACGAAAGAGACGAATAATATCAGGGATAAAAGGGAATTATAACTGCAAGAATTATTTCTCTTATTCCAGTGGTCGAAGAATTTGCTAGAAGTTTCTGGCTATCAGAAACTTCTGCTATATAAGGACAGATGGCGGTCAAAAAAAAGACACAGTTGGTTTAGAACCGTGGCGAAGAGATTGGAAAAGTGATAATGGGCGAAGTTGTAATTTGGTGATAAATTGAAAGTTGAGAGTGAACAAGAAAAAGTAATTAGTTTGGATTTGTGAATTAAGTAATTGAAAGGAGATAAAGTGATTTGAGAGGAAAGAGACCTTGTAAGAAAAGAATTTGCGAAGAATAGTATAGTGTGAACTTGAATTGTTCTATAGACTAGAAATAAAGAAATAAATTTCACAGAATATCGTTTTATCTACTCGAGCCGTAGCTTGCATATTACATTGGTGTCAGAAGTGGGATAAAACTTATTCTGTGAATAACTATTTCCGTGGTGTGAAATTGCACAAAAAAAAAAAAAAAAAACGATTTCTGTGTTGAGTTAATTAGTTGCGCAAAATGGGTCGCAAATTGGGAAAACTAACTATAACTCAACTAAAGGCAGAACTCAGTAAGCGGAACCTCGACACAACTGGGGGAAAAGATGCCCTGCTGATTCGTCTGGAAGAAGCAGTAACGCAGGAAGGTGAAAATCCGCACGACGTAGAGTTTGACGTGGAAGAGGAACCAGCAAGTACAGCAGCCGACCCGGGTATAACAAGTCTGCTCCTGCAACTTAAGTTAGTCATGGACGAACAAAAGAAAGCAATAGAAGATCAAAGGAATTCTCTAGAACTTAAGCTGGACGAACAAAAGAAAGCGATGGACGAACAAAAGAAAGCAATGGGCGACCAAAGGAATTCTCTAGAACTTAAGCTGGACGAACAAAAGAAAGCAATGGACGAACAAAAGAATTCTCTAGAACTTAAGATGGACGAACAAAAGAATTCTCTAGATGCTCTGGAAAGTAAACTTGATGAGCAAAACAAGAACTTGGAATCCAAATTCGAAGTGATCGAAGAGAAAATCGAGAAGGTCGAGACGCAACTCGAAAAAGTCGAAACTAGATTCGATGAAAATTTTGAGAAACATGAAACTCAGTTCGGGAAGATAGAGACTCAGTTTGAAAAAGTAGAAAAGCAAGTCGAAAATCTTGCTAAGGAGCTCAGCAACGTGAAGAGACAGAAAGCACGGGAATATTCCACTGACGGTCTGAGAAGAAAGGAGATGCAGCCTCCTATCTTCGATGGTCAAACATCATGGCCAATTTATAAGAGGCAATTCGAAGCGGCCGCAATGACCAATAGCTGGGACGATGAAGAGAAGTCTATTGCACTCACGCTTGCACTGAGGGGTCCGGCTACGGAGCTCTTGCAGACCATCCCGGAAGATAAACAGATGCGGTTTGGGGATGAACACATGCAGCAGGTGTACAGGGTTCAGCTGCGTAGTCGAGTCCAAAAAAGGGGGGAAACGCTCCAACAGTTGCAAGCCGATATAGAGCGACTAGCCCATCTTTCATACCCTAAAGCCGGTGAGGAGCTTATCCACGAAATGGCGGTGGAAGCTTTTATTCAGGCCATAGAGGACAGACAACTGCAAATGGCTGTAAGGATGGCTGAAAAGCGAACACTCCCCGAGGCATTGGCATTCGCTTTGTCAATGAAGGCTGCGGACCAAGCATACCAGGGAATACACCGTGTCAGGGAAATGTCCGTCGTGGAATGCTCATGCCAGAGAACAGCCGTCATGGATGAAGACAGAGCTCGCGGAAGTCAAATCCGTTGTTGGAATTGCAACCAAACCGGACACCTACAACGGCAGTGCAGAAGTGCACCTAGACGAGGAAATTGTCCACATTGCGGAAGTAGGAGAAGCAGAGAGGAAGCATCTGGAGGTGATAACATCCATCCTGTCAGTCAGACTTCCCAAAACCAGCAGTCGGGAAATGCGTAAGGACCAACTTCGCGGGGCAGAAGTTGGTTACTGGAATCGAGGCCCCCAGGACCACCATTCAAGTTTCGCAAACCAAACGGGGTAACAAGAGCCTGACAGTGGAGGCACTAATCAACGAGAAGAAGTGCGTAGCCACCATCGACACAGGTGCCACTGCCTCCATTGTAAGAAGAGATATCGTCAAAAGCTCCTGGCTGCACAACACCAACAGCTACTGCCTGAAGACTGCAACAGGGGAAATGGCGAAGGTATTTGGAGAAGTTCGTCTTACGATTACTCTGGCAGGACTGACGTTCTCCCATGCGTTTCTGGTGGCAGATATATGCGACGAGTGCATCATCGGAGTAGACTTCATGAAAGCAAATGAAGTAATCTTGGACATCGGGATGCAAGTACTGAGGTATCGAAATGTGGAGATTCCGATGGTGTACGGAAATGAGAATGCCGTAACTCTCAGGACAGTCATCAGCAAAGACGAAGTTTTGCCGCCGTCTTCAGAGACAATCATTTGGACGAAGCTGGAAGGTGATCTTGGGAGCCACCGATTCTACATAGTAGAACCAGACCCAGAGAAGAATTCTCAAGACTACATCGTGGGAAAGACGTTAGTCGAACCAAAGAACACCATGGTTCCAGTGAGGGTTTTGAACGCAAGACCACACACTGTCAAACTAAGGCGAGGGGAGGTGACTGGAAAATGCACGCCGATTACCGCCGTCGCAACAATATCTGAACGTGATGCTCCAAAACTTCTCCCATCACCTTGGACAGCGGAAGCGAGAGAGACGATTCTCCAGTCCAGTGAGCTGAATCAGGAGCAGCGAACTATGGCAGAGAATCTTATCAATGAGTACGCTGATGTATTTGCCTCACAGGACGGAGAATACGGCCGAACACACCTGGTACAACATCGAATAGACACTGGTGATACTAGACCAATTCGTCAGCCTGCTAGGCGCCTTCCATTGGCAAAGCAGACAGAAGTTGCAGAGATGGTGTCGGCAATGGAGAAAGAAGGTCTGATTGAAAGTTCCAAAAGTCCGTGGGCATCACCGGTTGTACTGGTTAAGAAGAAAGATGGCAGCACGCGGTTCTGCGTGGACTATCGGCAGCTCAATTACGTCACCAAGAAAGACAGCTACCCTCTGCCACGGATTGACGACACGCTAGACACACTATCAGGAGCCCGATGGTTTTCCACTCTCGACTTGAAGAGTGGCTACTGGCAGGTACAGATCCATCCAGAAGACCGGGAGAAAACCGCCTTCACCGCAGGAAATGGGCTATGGCAATTCACGGTAATGCCATTCGGGCTGTGCAATGCTCCGGCGACTTTCGAGCGATTGATGGAATGTGTCCTGCAAGGGTTAACATGGAAAACCTGTTTGGTATACTTGGATGATGTCATCGTCGTAGGAAAAACGTTTGCGCAACACCGAGACAATCTAAGGGATGTGTTTCAAAGGCTTCGAAGTGCCCACCTGAAGCTCAACCCCAAGAAGTGCGCCCTGTTTAGAGCGGAAGTCAAGTACCTGGGACACATAATTTCAGCGAAAGGAGTGAGAACCGATCCGGAGAAGGTCGAAGCGGTGAAAAACTGGCCAGTCCCCAAAGACAAACACCAACTAAGGAGCTTCCTGGGCCTAGCCACCTACTACAGACGGTTCGTGAAGGATTTTGCCGGGATCGCAAAGAACCTGCACCAGTTGACGGAAAAGGGAAAACAATTCAAATGGTCAATTGAGTGCGAGAAGAGCTTCAAGGCACTTAAACAACGGCTATGCGATGCCCCGATACTGGCTTACCCCACTCCCGGGGAAACGTTCGTTGTGGATGCAGATGCTAGTAATGTCGGGGTAGGAGCCGTACTCTCCCAGGTGCATGACGGCCAAGAGAAGGTGGTTGCGTACTTCAGCAAGGTGCTCTCTAAGCCAGAAAGGAACTACTGCGTGACAAGGCGGGAACTTCTAGCTTTGATCTTGGCTACGAAGCATTTTCACAAATACCTCTACGGGAGGAAGTTCGTTCTTCGCACAGACCATGCAGCCTTAAAATGGCTATTACAGTTCAAGAGTCCTGAGGGTCAGGTCGCAAGATGGATCGAAAGGCTGCAAATCTACGACTACGAAATACAGCATCGTAAAGGAAAACTCCACTCTAATGCGGATGCACTGTCCCGGAGACCATGCAGAACGGATTGTAAACATTGTGCGCGTCAGGAAGAACGGGAGCTGGTTTCAATCCAAAGAATGAGAGCCGAACCTATCGTCGGCTGGAGTGTAGATGAGATCCGGAACGCTCAGAAGGAAGACCCGGATATCGAGCCGATTCTGGCCTGGAAGGAGAACATGGAGAAACCGGATCATCAGGACATCTCTCACAGAAGCCCGACCTTAAAGGCATATTTTGCGCAGTGGGACTCCCTCCATGTCCAAGAAGGTGTTCTGAGAAGAAAATGGGAATCCTCCGACGGAAAGTCGTTTGTAATGCAGCTTGTCGTACCGCGGACGAGGGTCAAGGAGGTGTTACAGGAAATGCATGGCGGGGCGACCGGAGGCCACCTGGGAGTGAATAAGACGCTAGAAAAGGTACGAGAACGTTTTTATTGGTTAAAAGCGAAGGAAGATATAGAAGACTGGTGCAGAAAATGCGACGTGTGTGCAGCTAGCAAGGGTCCGAGAATCAAAACTCGAGGTAAGATGCACCAATACAACGTGGGAGCACCTTTTGAACGAATCGCCATTGACATCGCAGGACCCTTTCCGGAAACCGACAATGGTAATCGGTATATCCTCGTAGTGATGGATTACTTCAGTAAGTGGCCGGAAGCGTTTCCGATCCCTAACCAGGAAGCCAGAACCGTGGCGGAGCAGATCGTCTACAATTGGGTTAGCAGATTCGGTGTGCCCTTGGAATTGCATTCTGACCAAGGGCGGAACTTCGAGTCAAGAATCTTCCAAGAGATGTGTCAACTACTCGGAATCAAAAAGACAAGGACAACCCCGCTTCATCCACAGTCGGACGGTATGGTGGAGCGTTTCAATAGGACTTTGGACGAACATCTCTCGAAGGTCGTAGGTGACTACCAACGGGATTGGGACCGGCAGATTCCCTTGTTTTTGATGGCCTATAGAAGTGCCGTGCATAGCACTACTCGACATACGCCGTTCGAAATCTTATTTGGTGGAATAGCTCGTTTACCCAGTGAGGTGAAATTTGGATCTCCTACCAATGAGCCCAGAAATGAAGAAGAGTACGTGGCGGACCTTAGGGAAAGGCTTAGGGACATACACCAAAGGACCAGAAGCCAGATTAAGATGACGAGCGACCGCATGAAGACCAGGTATGATGCCAAGGCAACAACGTCAGGATTCCAGGAAGGAGATCTGGTGTGGCTGTATAATCCCCATCGCCAAAAGGGGAAATCACCTAAATTACAGCGGAACTGGGAAGGTCCCTACAGAATAATAACCCGCATCAACGATGTTGTCTACCGCATCCAGCGAGGACCGAGGGCCAAAATGAAAGTGGTTCATGTGGACCGACTGAGTCGATACAATGGCCGAAATGAGGATGCACTTGTTCGGGACGAACATGTCTAAGAGGGGGGCAGTGTAGCATAATAATAACTACGCCCCCTAAAAATATGACGCAACAAATTCCGAAGTGACTTCATTCTGGCAGAATTTTGGTTCGTACTGTCCTTTCATTCGAGGTTCGTGTCTGGGACGAAGTCTCCACAGCTCATGTCAACGAAAGAGACGAATAATATCAGGGATAAAAGGGAATTATAACTGCAAGAATTATTTCTCTTATTCCAGTGGTCGAAGAATTTGCTAGAAGTTTCTGGCTATCAGAAACTTCTGCTATATAAGGACAGATGGCGGTCAAAAAAAAGACACAGTTGGTTTAGAACCGTGGCGAAGAGATTGGAAAAGTGATAATGGGCGAAGTTGTAATTTGGTGATAAATTGAAAGTTGAGAGTGAACAAGAAAAAGTAATTAGTTTGGATTTGTGAATTAAGTAATTGAAAGGAGATAAAGTGATTTGAGAGGAAAGAGACCTTGTAAGAAAAGAATTTGCGAAGAATAGTATAGTGTGAACTTGAATTGTTCTATAGACTAGAAATAAAGAAATAAATTTCACAGAATATCGTTTTATCTACTCGAGCCGTAGCTTGCATATTACAATAATTTAGTTTTGTACGAACTTTTATATTCATTATATTTTCCAAACTATCACATCATAAACACAATGGTAAATGACAACTAATAAATGACCTTAACGATGTGCGATGACCTTAACGATGTGCTGTGAGGTGTGGTATGACGGATACCATTACCGTAACGATAACCATAGATGTGCGAGAAATCGTAACACTTAATCGCAATTTTGTCGTTACGATACCTAGGTAACGAGAATGGTTAAACATAATAAGACCCCAGTGTGTTGCACAGTAACAACAATATTTAATTTGCTAAGAAATTGCCTCCTAAATTCGCTCTTTTCGAGGGCTGCAGAGTAACTCGATGTGTGACCTACAAAATTGAAAATTTGAACACTTATACTACGACCCCATGGGAAAGTCCCTACGCAACACGAATGCAGTGTGTTGCACAGTAACCATAATATTGCTAAAAGAAAAAAAAAAACTGCATCCTAAATGTTTCATAGGAGTACGTGTCACAACTTATAGAAAAACTACAAGTTATGTCAGAATTATTGAAGCCTTAATCGCCAGTCATCTACAGGCCTCTGCACTAGCATATAATATAATTTTAGAATTTTTTTTTAATACCACGACCCGAAGGCTAAAACAGCAATGTCGTCGAAAATCGAAAAACGACAACGGGAATCGGGGAAATATCTCCAAAAAAATTAAAAAATGGTTTAGAGGAAGTAAACTATGAACCGAGACAAGCTAAAGCAAAAAGCTAGAGGTCAACAGTAAGGCTTAGCTTTGCTCTACCGTGCAGGATGTTGGGCTGTTAAAAATTGTAAAGCAAATGCGAAAGAGTTAAGGCCGTGAAGAAAAAAACGTGAACTGAATCATTAATGTTAAGGTAAGAGGATTATAGAGCGCTTACTTGCACATACTAACTTTAATCGAAAATGTATGAAATCTAAGAGAGGTTTCGACTCCCTAGAAGTTCAACTCTAATTTGATATATGCATTATGTTGTAGAAAATATGAATATTTTTTCTTAGGGACATGCCTCCAAAATAGGAACTAAATTATAATTGGCTTAGCGAAGTGTATGTGTATTCCAGGGTAATATCGCAGCTTATGGCCTAGCAGCTTATCGCAGCTTATGGCCAAGGTCAAACGGTTCAAAAGTTGCAAGAGTTTCAACATGGTTTGGCTATTGTACCTACCTACTCCTAGAATGGAAACATATTTGTGACATAACGTATAAAGTCTGAAGACATAAGGAATCCAAATACATTCCTATGCAGATATATGTAAAATATTCTCTTCGGATAAAGTTTTTTTAAACAAAAAGAACTCAAAAACCATAACTGAAGGGATGTCCACATCAGCTACTAGCTTCAAGATGAAATCTGTTCGCTTAAACTCATTTTTCATAAAGGCTTTATAACTGCTCGCTAGATGCATGCGATAATGTCGATATCCCTTGTGTTACCCAGTAGATAGTCACAGACATGCGGAAGATAGTTCCTTTCACGTCAACACATCCATCGAAGTGTTTGAACCATCCAAATTAGTTCAAAGAAATAAAACACTTTCCTGTTGATTCTAGTTTAATTTTTAAAATTGTATTTCTTTTTTTTTATAACAAAATTATCATTATGATAATGTGTATACTAATATATTTTAGTAACAAATTTTTCCTTTAACAAAAAGAAAAAATCTAAAAACAAAAATAAATGTTTACTCTTCAGTTTTTTTTTGGGTAAATCATTTAATTAACATTATTTCCTTGTTTTTTTGCACTTAAAAACCTATTAATCTACAAGATTAACTTTAATTCATTTTCTATTTTTTATTACAAAACAGAAATTAACAATTTTAATTTAGTTTTCTAACATAAAAAATATCGCTGCTTTATTCGATTTATTTATGTAATTTATTTATTGATCCATAGCTGTCGAAGGACTTATGAAGCATTTGGTGTCTTTTCTTCTTCATTTTTCTTTGCAATGCTAAAGTAAGGCGCTGCGTTGTAATTGAAAACTTCAAAATCGTATCTAAGAATATACATTAAATTAAACAAATGTATCTTTATAGAGTAATTAAACTTACTTATAATACTCATATAAGCCATCTAATTGCTTGCGAGTTAATTGCGAATAAAACGTTTGCAGTAGTTCTAGTGTATTTTTACCCTTACCAGAATTCCGCCATTCGGGTGCGATAATGTGTTCTAATCCAGCCTTATCAATAAGATAAACCTGATCATGTTCTAGCGTTTCAAACTTGATTATGATATCGAAATTAATTAAACATGGAGTACAAAATTTCGAAGCAGGCACAAAATGCATATCGATCGAGTTATTACGATGAATCTCCTCCAGTAGCCAGGTAACGAATTCAGAAAATGTTGGATATCTTGGTGTGTGACGCTCAATATTCTGAAAAACAAAATATACAAAATATTTAGTTTAATCGTTTGATTTCGAATTCCAATACGGCCTGATTTCTGATTTCGTAGTTTATAAAATAAATACCATTTCATAATAATTATTTATAACTTATATATTGAAAAACTTATCATAACTATTACTTTTTATTTTTTATTTTTTTAATTTTGAAAACAAAAAATCAGAATCTGAGGGTGGCCGTGGTGTAATGGTAACATCATCGCTTGTCACGCTACAGGTTCACGGTTCGAATCCTGATGTCAATAATCATCTATTAATTTCGCATGAAATAAATAAAAAAGTCGATCAATATGTCAACTCTACTGCGAAGGTATAACACTGGCAGTAGGGCGGTCACATGGCTAAAAATGCAACTTGATCGTGATGATGACATCAGGAGGACGGAAAAAAATACTGTGAATCATGAGCAACGACAAAAGCAAAACAAACAAGCTCCCCAGTTATCTGGACAGCCACCCTTGGAGTTCACTGAAACTTAATACCAGCTGAGTATCAAACCAACTACACCAATCTGTCTTTCTCTCTGTCTCTTCCCCTTTCCTCAAAACGCCCATGTCCTAAAATTAGTATAAGGTTATTCATAACCCCTTTCACACGTGCAAATTATAAAAAAAAAAAAAAGATTATAATTTTTATTTTTAAAAATCAAAGTTAAAAATCCGATCATGATTTATATTTTCTTGGATCAGAAATAAAAATGTATGGTACTCAACATTACACCACAGCACATATTATAGTTAGGTCTTTGATCGAAGAAACAAAAATTATTATTTGATTTTTATCATTGATTCCTAACAACAGAAATTAAGATCTGATTTTTTCGTTGGACTCTTAAAAGTGTACTTTTTTTTAAATCTCATAATTGATTTTAACTTTTCATTTTAAAAAATTTTCTGATTTTTAAATATAAAAATCGTGATCGGATTTATATTATTGATTCATATAAATAAAAATCAGAAAATAATTCTTACTATTGTTTAAAATTATTGCAATTAAAATTGAATCTAAGGTGGGTTTGGATACAGATTGATTTCATGAAATGTGACGAATGAATGAATGTCGGATCCATCTAAGTAAGTCAAAAGTTCATACACCCAATTGATTCATATTGTGGAATTTTGAAATACAGACCCGTAAGTTATTATTTACCTTGGTTGTCTGATAATGTAAATAAAGTTTTGCCTCGACGAGATCAATAACGCAGTGAAAGCATTCCATTCACTACTGGTTATAACCTCTTGCATTCAGTCATAGGCTCATGATACTGAGAACTGCCGTGATTAGTTGGAAAATGTGAAAGGCACAAAATATGACGAATATGTAGCTCTTTACCAGAGTTTTATTGATGTTAAAAAGACGTCCTCAGCGCAGGCGATGCTTCGCTGACCCATCAACATTACCAAAGTATATGCGCTATATTTCTACGCACCAGTGCAATGCAGCATCTTTAGATTAGAAAATCTAAATCCATCAGAATTCTTAGAAATACTACCTTGATCAACAAGTTTCAGGATGACTACCGTGTGGCGCTTTCAGTCACCTGATTCGAGTTTTTTTTTAGGTTGACACGTCTGTCAACGCTCTCGAGAGTACATCTGCCTCCGTGCGTGTTTTCGATTTTTTACGTTTTTCAAAATAGGATCAACTTTGCAACAACGAGTTTGCATCAAATTTTGTGTTAAAAACCAATGCATAATTACTAGAGACGAGACGTGGGTTTATGAGTACGTAACGCAATCCAGGCATCAGGCGAGTGAATGGCGTACACCGAATGAGCCAAGACCGAAAAAAGCACGTCCTGTGATTTTTTCCTGTTCGATCGACTCAAGAAACCGCAAGGGGGAACGCTTTTTAGCAGCCCAGAGGAGATAATAGAAAAATCAAAGACAGCTCTGATGGCTATACCAAAATCCGAATATAAAAAATGTTTCGAGGATTGGATCAAGCGCTGGCATAAGCGCGTTTCAGTCAATGGAGAGTACTTTCAAGGGGACAATATCGATTATCAAGAACGATCTTGTATTTTCAATTTTCTGAATAAATTCTTGAAACTTTTTGATCAAGGTAGTATTGTGCTCAATAGATCCTGGGGTCTGAATCCTAAAATGGTGAACTAAATTCATAAGAACACAGTCAGTCGAGGACGAGATTCCTCAAATACAAAAGGCACTCTATGTTTTTTAGGGTTAAGCATAGTGGACCGTTGAGTCAAGAGCTAAATGGCAATACAAGTAAATATATAGAAAGTTAGGAGAACCTCAATCGCTCACTTGAAATAAAAGGTAGGAACATAGTAAAGCTTCGAATAAAGATTGCAGTACCGATTCAAGTGTACATCTGAAGTGACGAGTTAAGCAACGCTTCAGAAATGCATGTGCAATAACTTTCATCACTTCTCGACTACTCATTCGCTACTTCACTATGTTTCTGCTCTTTGTGACTCTGGTGCGATTAAAGAAATTTCAGCAGACGCTTAATCACACCTCTAAGTCGAAAAGAAGAGCATGCGTCATGCGATAATGGAAAGAGAAAACTATTTGCATCTGCTATGATATCAAAGCAGTCATTAAAACCTACTAAAGAGTTCCGATTTCTTCTAAAACCAATGACGAGGCTTTAGAGAGATTTTTCATACTTGGACCGGGCAAAGTGTCCTTCTGATGCTGTTCTGGGGTAGGTTCATATACGTGGTTACAAAAAGCTGATATTCTAATGGTTTGAGGTGGAGACCTCAAGGTACACATTATGGATCACAGAGATGTGCCTAGCTCATTTTGACGATAGAAGGTGTTAGCAGACCCGAATTTCAGTTAAGCTTAAGAAGAAGTAAAATGGGGATCATCTATCGACTTGTAACGGGAAAAAGCTTATGAAGACTCTCCGAATGATGAGTCTTAGCGAGATGTTTTTTGATGAAACCAAAATCTCTGTTGACTGGATATGTGAGTGGCCAACTATCACCGAATTTAGAAAGATCTGGCTAAAATTCGCCGATATTCTGGCCTTAACAGAATTAAGAGGGTTGTAAAATGGACAAACATATCCACGTGCTACTTATCTACCAGGATAACCCCGCAGTAAGCATAGGTATATAGAATACAACTCAAGGAGACTTAGTCGAGTTTGAAAAACTTAGGTCGATACAGTTAGGGCTGAAATAGGTTAGAACGCACGACTAGTAGCTGTACATCATGACCCGTTGTTGTGGAACTTGAAGGATGAATAAAAACCGGCTCGGTGTCTTTGTACTCCTAATGTCAGTATTTATATAATGTTATAACTTATTGATCTGGAACCTCGTTCTAGGTCTATTTCTAATTAGTGTAGGGACTACCTTATTATTACATTTAAAATAAATAAAAAACTTTAACTTACATTCTTCTTTCTATAAGTTCGTACGATTTTGTTTCCTAACTTATCGTGAAACGAATGTGGAACAGCATACATAAACTTGTCCCTGTAGGCACTCAACAGCCTTTCGAAAGGGTGTCTTGCTATTATAAATGTAATTGAATCATTTTGTGCTTCTTGTAGCTGAAAACAGAAACAAAAACAAAAAAAAAAGTAAACGCAATTAATTTAAAGATTCCTCCATCTCTAAAGTACATACTTTTCATTCAACACGCATAAAACACATAAAAATGTCAAGTTATTCAGAAAATAAACTTAAAGAAGGAAGAAAGATTCCTATACACACAAGTATAGTAAGCTAAATACCACCTACCTCCTCCAGAGATACCCTGGGGTATCGTTTCCTCGCCAAAACCAATGGCACTTCATTTGTTTTTCTAAGAAACTCAGGCGTGTATCCCGCTAAGATGTTGAAATTATACATCCAAGAGGATGATGCTGCCTTGAAAACATTACACCTGTTAAAGATTTTTACATTTCAAAACCATGACTGCCAGCAGGGTATTATATTAGAAAATATTGTGTACATACCAAATAATATGATGTTTACGATTGATTAAGAACTCCCACGGATTCGGTTTGTGCCAGGAATCATTACCTGATCGGGGTTGAGTGGAAGGGGGCGGAAAAGTTATGCACATTGGCAAAATTTTATAGCAATTATGAAGTACATATCATAGATACTTGTACTTACCAACAGAATCTAAACCGTTTTCGGAACATTTCTCAGCCAAGTGTTTTCGCCGCTTGTCCATACGCTGTTCCACCATAAGCATATCGCTTTGTGATAAGGTTTGTATGGAATCATCGGGAATAATTGGAATCTTTGTATCATTGGCAAACTGCGCAAATATAATTAAAAAGAAGACCTCATTATTTAATATTTGATTCTTTGATAATTTTTGGAATTGTTGAAAGGTTTAAAAGCTCTAAGAATACTGTGTATGCCTTGGTTTCTAAGTGGAAATGCATATATGTGGTTCTAAGTGTTGCAATATACTAGTAAATGTGTATTTTATGAACTAAGTGTGGAGTTTTTTAATAAAAAAAGTTAGCAAGACTACAGTTTTTACAAATAATTACAGGAAAAGGTCAATTTGAACTTTCCGCATATCTACAATATAATAAAATGTTCCCTTAAATATTGAAAATAATTCTGCTTCGGCTTTAAAGAAAAACTAAAATAGTTTGCAGGGCAGGGTTTTCACAAAAGGTGCAACCAAAGCACACCAATCAATTTTAAGGCATGAACGCTGGGCAGAAGCATTAACGTCAATTTATTCTAGAATAGGAAGCAGCTGGACTGAATCCCACAAGGAGATGCTGGACATTTTAACGCGAACCCGCTTAACTACCTACACGGGAGTATCATCCGATGATTGTTCTCCTTTCGGAACTATTAGGTGAATGTGGAGAGAATCAGCAAAATAATCGATGAGCGCAAGAGTAGTGTGGTGTAAGCAATACAATTATTTGCTCCATTTAAGACAACGAGGCTCAGTCGGATCTACAATAGGTCATAGTCATTCTCAAAGCTGTGAAAATACTTCTAAGAATCCCTCTTCATCCATACTTCAAGGGTAAGGCAGCTAAAATCATACCTCGCCTTACTCGTTGGAACCCAGAATTCGGGTTATCTATACATGGTTGCGTTGCTTTTCTACGAACCTAAACTAGATATCAACAAGGGAAAAGTCTGGAATATATCATCCCAGTGATCTTTCTTTTGTAAGAGTCCCCAATAAGCACTATAACACCATGGAAAGAGCAAAAAGAGCTTTTTTCAAAGATAGCTGAAAGCATCCTTAAAGTCTTCCAAAGAAAAATGCAGCGCACGATTTATGGTCCATCCTTCATTGAAAGCATATGAAGGAGAAGATCCAGCGATCAACGAAACAAACTGTAGGTACGGAAAATCGACCGAGTCAAGAGGCTATACTTTTAGCGCTTAAAATGGCTATGGCGGATAAATTCCAATGCTCCCGTTCGGGGAGTCCCCAAAGGACTAAGGACGATAAAGAGATGAACCTTATCTTCGATAGAGTGCGCAAATGTAGACAAAATTCAACTAACTTGGTGAACACAATTGTAAGCAGCTGACAAGTGTACTGACTGGAGAAGCTTATTAATTAAGGCCCAATCCTACCAAGGAGAGTAATGCCATCAAAAGTAAAATTTAAACAAAATCCATGTATTTTTTATCGAGTCCTTTAAAAATCAGCACAATTTCTTTGTACAAGGTGTGGCAAAAGTAATGTCATAATGTGAATTGGTTGCCATTTTGCTAGAAATGCAAAAAATTGGGCTCTGTTTTCACGAAGAGTATATTTGAAGGTGTAAAATTGATGACATTAAGTTGAAAAAATGATATTGATCAAATGAACACCTCTTAAGGAGATGCACATTTGTGCTCGTTTTACGGCATTTTGAATTGTTGCTCGCAAAACATCTGGCTCCAAATTGGTGATTTTTTCTTCAATGTTGGCTTTCAAGACTTGCAAGGTTTGTGGTTTGTTGTGATAAATGGGAGATTTCAAAAAGCACCAAAGAAAGAAGTCTGGCGCCGTCAGATCTGGCGATCTGCCCGGCCAGTTCAAATCGCCGCAACGGGAGATCACACGGCCCGGAAATTGGTGATTCAAAATCTCCTTCGTTGCCCGAGCTGTGTGAGCGGTTCCCTCCGTCCTGCTGGAACCAACAATTCTCGAGACCCAATTCAGTAACATGCGGCAAAAAATACTCGTTTAACATCTGTCTGTAGCGCTCACCAGTTACGGTTACGGTGGTGCCGTCGACGTCCTCAAAAAAATAAGGTCGAATCACCTTTTCACTGCAAATGCCGCACCAAACAGTCACTTTGAGGGGATGCAATGGCTCTTTGTGCGTTTCATGTGAATTCTCCGTGCCCCAGAAACGCAAATTTTGTTTGTTCACATAACCACTTAAGTGGAAATGGGCTTCGTCGCTCATTATGATTTTGTATACGAAATCATCCTCTTCTTGTACCAGGTTTAACAGACCATAAGAGCATGAGTCAGCAGACAGCAATTAGTGAACGGTTTGCACTTTATAAGGGAACATCTTCAGGACTTGCACAAAAATTCGACGCAACGAACGTCTGCTGGTGCCAAATTCTGTATATCATTGTCTCGTCGATGTTTGTGGACTCTCTCGGACGTCCTCGACCCCAGCAGTGATATTCTCGGCCGAACGAGCAATACGGGGCCGGCCACTTCTCCAGTGGACATAGTTTGCAAGAGACGCTCAGCCAAACGCTTAATTGTTCGCGCACATGGTGCAGGACGACGAGGAAAACTACAATGTAATGCACGCTGCGTTAAACCAACAGACCGGAAATTCGTCAAAAGACGGGAAATAGGTTGCAGTCATTCCTACATACAGATACCGAAGTTTATCAAAATCAGAAGATTGAAAACTTATACGAAACCAATACTTGACCTTAACAAAAATAAAGAAGAAATTACGGTCTTCTACCACACATGCTGTGTAAACATATGAGTTTGTTGACCATAACCTCCTTCTGTCTTCCATGTCCATGATTTTCAATCCAAACTATACAGACACACCTTAAGAAAACAGATGGAGAATATTCATAAAAGTGTGTGCATTTATTACTATGTCCTTTAATTTATGTGCATCAATAAAGAATACAAAATGTATTTCATTTATGGTCACATTAAGGAAACGATAAAATTGGGTTTCTTTGACATTTTTTTCGCATCCGTTTCGTAATATGAAAGGTAATATTTCAAAAGGCGAAAGGTTATTAAGTATATGTACGGACTTATGGAAAACCACATTTCCTTCTAATTTTTCATAAAATTATTCACTTAATACAATGACGCTGCTAAGGACACCTTCGAATGGCAGCCCTATGACATTTCTATTTTATTTTTTTGCTTATTTACAATGAAAATGGATTTAGATATAGATCT
Source organism: Pocota personata (assembly GCA_963082735.1). Taxonomy (NCBI): domain Eukaryota; kingdom Metazoa; phylum Arthropoda; class Insecta; order Diptera; family Syrphidae; genus Pocota; species Pocota personata. The sequence goes on from OY720431.1 coordinate 16,851,295, forward strand.
AAATTGATATCACAGTAGCAGCTACGTAATTAATTTAATAGGACGATATGCGTGTTTGATAAGAATTGTACCTTATAAATAAATAATCTGATGCAATAAGGTGATGTAATATCGTACAAGGAAGGAAGTAAAAAAAAAAAACTGACAACATATTATGTTAAACAATGTTTGGGAATATAGGTAGGCATAGTTATGAATATTTAATGGTTTCTTTTAGTAAAAGTTACACATGTATGTCGTAGTTAACATAAACAAATAAACTATTGTGAAAAATAATTTCATGGACTTTGACATTGGACCTGAAAAATCGAAGGAAGGAATCGTTTATTTCCTTTTTTTTTGCCGATACTAGTCTGTTAATGAAATTTTTTCGTCTTTCGTAGAAAGCCGAGTAAGAGCTTCATTGGTGAGGAGCTTATTGTATCAGCACACACCACATCGGCTCCAAAGATCTGCCAGCTGACACGAGCAAAGCCAGACAAATTGCAGAGGAAGTGTCCCACAGTATGGTCGACCTCTCCACAGGCGTCGCAGATGGTAGTGTCGCTAAAGCGTAACACATTAAGATGCTTGTCAAAAGTGAAATAGTTCGTAAGAACGCCAGTAAGTTGTCTGCTGTTGACAACTGTCGCAGATTTCTTACAAATGTTCGGTTGCAATTGTTTGGTCTGTCTACGTCCTGGGGAGTCATGCCACCCACGATTATGTTCATAGGATACCCAACCGCTAATGGAAGCATTGACTGAGAACGCAGGAAGACCCAACATAGCTTCACTTCCTGAGAAGTCATCCTCCGAACGTTGTCTAGCATGTTTATCGGAGATCTCATTTCCAGTAATCTCATTGTGACCCGAGACCCAGCCTTACGACCGAATTCAGAAAGCTCTGAGATTCTCGAACTGGCCCCCTCTACCTATTCCTTAAAATATAGTTAAAAGCCAAAAGGATTGTATATGTCTCCGCTTGAAAAACAGATGCAAGTTTACCTAACGAGAAGGGAAGTTTAATGTTGTCGCCCTCCACGAAGACACCAGCACCAGACCCTTAATTGGCTCAGATTCCGACCGAATCCATTCCTGAACGCGAGGAAAGTCAACTTTAAATTTACGAAACAGTCAGGGTTTTGATGTCATTGCATCAGATGGGATCTCTAGAAAGATAAGTGTCGCGTCATCGAAGCTCCAGTGCCAACTCGTTTAAGACAGAAGATTGCCTTTATTTTGCGGCTCATAATATAAATATTAAGAGGATTGAAGTTTAGAGCAAAGCCAGGCGTGCTAGAGAAGGCCCCTGTGCAGTCGAGATTTATTTCTTTTTCCAATCGATAGCTAACCATGTGTATGGTTAGTGAGGCGGGGTTTAATCATCTTCTAACCCTATGTAAATGAACCAGCAAGCTACGAACTGGACCATTTAAGTCGACAGCAAAAACGTTGATGATCAACACTCTTGCCCAAGAACCTGATCCAAAGCAAGAACGCATTAAAAACTGATTTTATTTAAGAAACTTCAAGTTGCAAGTGAAACTTGAGAGGCGAAACTGACGGCATTTACATACGAGTAGCTGTAAACCGATTTGAGTGGAGAGGTCTGCTGACTAAAGTCCTGTTTAATTCTAAGCGTAAGCCATATTATTAATTTATTTTAGTTTAGATACTAACATTTTAAGGCGAAAGATAATTCAATATTAAGGTCTTTACTTTAAAAGTTACATATGCATACATACATATAAATTTATCTGTATTTCACTGTTTACATTTCTCAAATATATTTCAAAATTTATTGAATCACTTTTAGGCAGCAGAACCCACACACACATATTGAGCCTTAAAGCTAAGTCGTTTCATTTTCAATTTCAATGGAAGAAGTCCTCAAAATGTTTCTTTTTCTCTTTTCCATCACTTGCTACAGTGGCTGCCAAAACCTATGGGAACAATCACTCAACATGAACAAATGTCAAAGTCGGCTTGATTACTTCGGCATTTTGCGAAGCTTTACTAGATCTGCGATCAAAGGTCTCGCAAAAGCTAAAACCTAATTTTGATTCGCTCGATATGAATATGTTGCCTCTATTTCAAATATCAGAGCGCGAACGTAACGTGTCATTGAGATTTGGCCTTAATTGTCAGAACGTGAAGCAGTCTGCGAGTTGAAATACATACAAAATCAATGACGCTAACACAATGAAGCTAAAGCGAAGGCTCAAATAGAAGAAATATCAACTTTAACTTCACAGACCGCTTCACGCTACAGCTTCAGCATCACCATTGAGTTTTGTCAGTAGGGGAATTCACTTTTTAATTCATAATTTCGTAAATTGAAGTTAAGCAAAGGGTTCAAAATTCGTGCATTTCGCCGTCACTTTAATTTACCGCCATATTAAAATCAATGCTGCCACTTTGCTGCGATCGCAGTAAATTTGCTACAATTTTCTTAAAAAGAAATCCATCTTCTACTTTGCTACCCACTTCACCAAATTCATGGAATTTACTACGTTTAAGACCCAATTAAAATGAGGTACAATTCAGACCTTTTTGTTTATCTTGACCAGAAGAATTTGACTACATATAGCTAGGCTAAACTTTTTAAAAAACCCTATATGTTAAGCAATACATTTCTATAAAGAATTTCGCTTTTCTTACGCTGGTTGCCCTTTTGCTACACCATTTTGATATGGAAAATGTTTTCTTTATGGCAGCACTAATTTAAATGAAACAAAATAATTGCAGTTTTTTTTTTTTTTTTGTTATTATAAATTAAACGAATCATAATAAAAATATGACAATGACGATATTCATCATCTGGTGGGTAAGCTGTCGACAGCGTCTGTTTTTCAAGTCAGGAGCGGCTGGTATTACTCGCCCACACGCAGGGCAAACATTGTGTTTTTAATCTGACAAAATCTATCCTTTCATCTATTATCTTTAATTCTCTTCTATACCCTAGTCTTAAATGATGCGAAATTTGAAAAAAAAATGCAAAATACAAAATACTGGCGTTATATTTCAGTCATACAAATTTCCTGCGTTTTGCTTCGTATTCCATACTAAAACTTGGTACTCTGCTCGTAGTAATAAAACAAGTCGCTTCGTGGCAGAGGTTTCTACTCTAAGGTACGTCCTTTTTAGGGCAATCGTCGCACTCTACGTCAATATACCCTATGCCATATTTTAATGTTTAAGACCTTTTGTCGTGCCTCATACTGAGATCTGGTCCTCTACTTATAGTAATAAAACAAGTTTTTTTTACAATTTTGGGGTGGGTGGCTCGACAAATCTACGTTATGTCTTTTCGGTCAATCAACCGCTACACTCGCTCTATGCAAAGTAGCCTATGTCCGATTTTGATGTTTCAGACCTTGTCAATCGTGTATCCTTTTTGATGGTGGTGAAATAAACTGTCGGCATAATGGGCCGGTGTGCGAATAAGCTGACGAATAAGAAATGGTGTTCAGTGAGCTACCGCTTGAATCGCTTCAGAAATATTAAAGCGCTTCAACCTACTGAACAGGTCCCAATGAAATGCATCGAATGGCATCAACAAAACTAAACAATTCGAAATCGAATATTTCAATATGAATGTCGTTTTCCATTGGGCAAACAAAATTAATCAAGAACATTTTTCAAGAATCTAGATTTTTTGAGAGATTTTCCCCTGCTGTCACTAAACCGAATACCTTTCATAGCTGTTTAACGTCATTATGAAGTTTGCTTTTCAAAGTTCCAAATAAATAAAAAGAACAAATTTAATTGTAAATAATAGTCATGTACATATATAAATGAATGTATTGACAACAGTGTTAAATTTGGTTAAATCAATTTCTCCGTTCATGTTACGTTGCAATAAGAAAAAGAAAAACAACTTTCACAGCAGATGTTAAATAGCGCAGGGTATTCAGCGTTAAAAAACTGACATTTCAACTGTACTTAAAACTAAGAAAGTACTAAAATGGGTTGAATTGTACTTAAATTGGCCTATCAATAGTAAAACCTTTATTTTTAATAAAATAACTTAAAGACCCGCATTATTGGAAAAAAGGAAATTTTGAATTTAAACTTTAAAATTTTCGAAAGCTTTGGGCCCTGGCAAGATAAATGATAAAGGCATATTTTTAATATTTTTCTGTATTTAACTTCTGCACTAATCCTCATTATGTCAATTTTTTCAAATTGCTGCAGGTGACAAGCCTAACACCCGCATTTTTTTGATTTACAAGCCAGTTCATTATCATCTTCCCCGTTTTTGGCTTGTTGATATCCTCTATTGGTTACCTAAACTAATGCTCTCCAGTTAGTTCTTGATGTTCCTGGCTGTTGCTATCCTTGTGACATCTTCCCATATCTTTCTTTGTCTTTCTTGATCTCTACTTTTAGTTCTCGTCCGCCACACGATAAAGTTTTTCGGCCATTTCTCATTAACTGTTCGGCCAATTCCACTTGAGAGATAATACAGGCTTTGCGACATTTAGTTCGGAGTATTATCTCGTCATTTCGGATGTGGTATCTTAAAGTTATTTTTAGCATGTACATATCTATCCTTAACAGCTGTTCGATGTAGTTCAGTGAAAGTCAATGTCTAGGACGCATACATCTACTATTAATACACTCTGATCAAAAACTTTGTTTAGTTAAATTCTGTGACATAAATGCTGCACAGGCAAGTTGAATCCTTTGTATTATTTTCAACATTTGATGGTCTCTGTAAAAAATTAGTAACTCACCCAGGTACACATATTCTGCGGCCACCTGGTTTTGCACACCATCCATAGGTATATTATCTGGATAATTTACTCGTCAAGTGTTCATAATCTTTGCTTTGTTGATGTTGATTTTTAAACTTCGTTTTCATGATACCCTACTTAAATTCGTTCATTGGAACAGCTCAGTTCTCACTCTTATTTTAGGAGAGCTTCTCTGTACTTCTTTACTCTAGAGTGCGTTCAGTTAAGAACTTCATAAGTCGATATATTATGAATGAAAAATGATTTTTGGATTGATAGTTTATTTTATTTGCAAATAATTCATATACATATTTTCGTTCCACATGCAAACACAAAATGATAACGTTAATACGCTGATTGTATTTAATTTGGGGTAATTTTACTTTATGTATTTTTCAAAGTCGATTGTATCGAAAAAGCTACAATTGTATCGACATTTTCAACCTAGCATTTTATGTTCAATTGGGTAAGAAAAATCTGAGATCTGACAGAAAATCCCAAGTGGCCAATGAAAAACGACATAAGTTGTAATACTTCTATTTGTGAACCCTGTATCTCGTTTTGTCAGAAATGTGAAATGCACGTTTTGTTTTGATGTCATACATCAGAAACCAAACTTCAAAAATATTTGACATTTCAGACAGAAGTGTATTGTAATAATGGAAATAATGAAGAGTTATGGTTATTTTAAAAGAAATCAAAAAAAAGTGATTGTTTATATATGTAGGTGCTGGTTTCTTTTTAAATTACATGTTATTTTGACACTGACAGCTCTTTTGCGCTCAAAAAATTGACACAGTCAAAGTATCATATCTCGGCGGTACGAAATGAATCGATTTATGCTTCAACAACGTTGGAAAATATTGAAAACTCATTTCCAAAGTGAGTGCTGTGTTGCCAAAACAGTGCGAATTTCGGTTGAAATCACGCACCAACCGCGCCTGCTGACCGCAACGGAGAGCGCTACAGAGGCATGATAACGGTTTTTTTTTGTTTTACCAGAAACTGAGGAAACAATATTGGACTATCTCTGGTTCCAGCAAGATGGCGCTACGTGCCAAAGCCGTCCAACAATCGATATTTTGCGCACTAAGTTCAATAATCGTGTAATCAGCCGTTTTGGTGATGTTGCTTGGGTTCGGCGGAGCTGCGATTTGACGTCGTTGGACTTATTTTTTGTGAGGTGCGGTTAAAGATTGATGTTATGCTGACAATCTAGAAACGATTCAGGCACTTTAGTATTTACAACATTGATTTAGCTATTCTTGAAATAGACCCGAACCATCGAAAATATACTGCAAAATTGAGTTGCCAGGATGGGCTACTATCAAGCCAGCCGCTTTTTCACAAATAGTCGGAAAGTGTACTCTCTTCAATAAAGTAAAAAAAAAACATTGAAAAATAGGATTTTGTTTATAGCAATTTCAAAAAATAAACCAGTTCACCCTTTATTAATTTCAAAATATGCGAAAGGTGTTTAATATGTACAATGGTTTCTCATATGTACAAAAGGTAGGAATAATCTAATTTCTATTCTATGATAATTGAACAGGAAATCGGTTGTACATGAAATGTATCAGTATTTACAAAACTGCACATTATTTCAAATCAAACAAATTACATTCCTCATTTCACATTCCTTCATTCAAATTTAATAAAGCAACACATTCCATAAGAAACGCCCCTCCCAAAACCTCCTTCTATCACTGGCAAAAATAAAAATTAATTGCTATCATAAATATTGAATTATTGCTATAAAGGTCAATACTGTTGTAATTATAGGGGGGAGAATGGAAATTACCAACCAAACAAACAAACAAAACCAGCAATAGAACTGAACTAAACAAAAATTTAAGGTGTATCTCTCCCCCACCGAATAACTTAAATTCACTAAGCAAAATAAACAATAAAAAATAAGGCATACTCTCTTAAATTATTTAATAATATTTACGTCTTGTTTTTTTGGGAACTTTTTCCGAGGATTCCCGATGGTTTTCACTCCCAGCTGTTTGTTTGGTCCAATCAGCATTAGAGGATATCGAAACGAATTGTCTGAGAAGGATTTCTTTTTATATCCCTAAAATAGCATTTGTTACTCTTAATCAAGAAAAATATTATGTACATTTTTTTTTTTTTTTTTTAAATAATTTATTAGTGCAATTGCAGATATTATATGACTTGTTTCGAAAGCTGAGTGAGAAAATGAGAAAATTTCATTGGTACGAGTATCTTCCATTTATGTGCAATATCTAAATTTAGTCGAAAACACACTCTCTTCAAGCCAAAATGTTATTGTTTATGAATTTGCTTCGCAATATAAAAAAGAAAAAAAAAATTTAAAATGAGAAACAACACTGAAAATTCGTTTTTACATTCGTGCGTTAGTCAAAAATGAATTCTTGTTATTTTATGAATGATTGATTTAGTAGTAGGTGGAAATATCAAAGGCAGTTGAAAATGTTCAATTTAAATATTTAAAAATGTGCAATAAACCCAGAAATTTAGAAAATTATTACTTTTTTGAACTTTGCTATCTCAATATTGGAGTCAAATAAGCTATGGATTGGGATTGTGCTGTGACTTGAAGTATTTAGCAAGAAGTGGGAGATATATAAAAGTAGAACATTGCTTGGGGAGTAGGTATATTTTACGCAGATAGCTATTATGGGGGTAAATGTGAGAAAGCAAACTAATTTTACGAACAAACTTTTACCTATTTACCCATAATTTCAGTTTTTGTTTGTTGGTTAATGGCAGGGTTACATCTGGTAAGGTTACATCACCTACCCAGTGTTTCACCATGACATAATTTATGTCACTGATGACATAATTATTTCAGTGTTAACATAATTTCAACATCAAGTTATGCAGTCATGACATTTTTTATTCTGGTAATAAGTGACATCATTTTAATCAAATATGTGAAATAAACTGATCGACAAGTTATAACTTTTTTTTATAAAACCTGGACGAAATCTCTACTGCCAACATTTGGGTTTGGTTGAAATAAGATAAGAAATACATTTCGTAAAATATTGTGCATTTGTATTTTGTTTTCTTGTTTATTGTCAGTTGGGCTAAATTATGTCAAAGTGAAATATTTTTTTTGTCAGCTGAAGGAAGAAAGGTATTTCTAATAGAGGCAGAGTTTATGCTTTTTTTACCTTCAATTTTTGTGGAAGACTATGTTATGGAACATAATTCTGCTAACAAAGTGATATGATTTTTTTTTCAAGTCGATGACAACCTACCCATTTGGGTAATCATTTATTTTCTTCAGTAATTAATGTAGACTGTAAAGTAAGGGTTAAGTAGACTAAGATAATATTAACAGAGAAAAGAACTAGAACTATCGTTAAGGTTGCATCGAACCTAGAAACCTAAATTCTACTCGTTTATAGCTACTCTACTTGCTTACTTACGTCGATAGCTTCAAGTAAAAGTAAAAACACAATGTGGCGTTCGCGCGGTCGCGCGTTGACAGTATGAGTAGAAACTATGGGATCTTATGTAAGCGCCACTTCAACGTCGGAGTATACTATTGTCGCTCGTTTTGACAGCTCACAGCTCTTTTGGATTGACATTGTTCTTTGACTTGTTCGATTTTAGCAACGAGTTAAGTGATTGTGTCGTATATGTACTCCGAATTGTTAACATTTAATATGTAATAAATTTTAATTGCAAATGGTTGTTTTATGAACATAAATTAATTATGTTAGAGTATGCAGAGGTTTTTATTTTTTTTTTATTTTCTTATTCATACACATTTGTTTGTGAAGTTATTTCTTATATTTGTTTTTCATAATCAAACCATTAAAATAAAAAGAGTACATTTCTACTCTTCTTTCTGCCGCGAAATCGTGTGTGGGAAATTTGACAGAACATAATTCTGTCATATTCCTAACCTCTCAACACCCGACTGTCTTGAAGCCACGTTTGGTGTTAATTTTGAGGCTGCATCTTGTGACAAATATTATCGTAAGTCGGTACATTGTATTTTGCCCTTAATGATAAAAGAACAACAACACCTTGATCTCAGTTACGATACGATCAGGACCGAGTGACATGCAAACAAATTCTGAGATCCGCGACAATACCCAACACCACAACCGGAGCAACAGCAATGCAGTAAAAAAGGGAAACTCGATATGCATAAATTCGTACAATGAGGAAATAGGTAACAAAAAGGAAAAAAAAGACATAGCTTCAACTAATGGGTCAACAAATCACACCGCAACACAGAAATAGCTAGACAAGCTATGTACATACGTCATGTAAGCAATGTGTGATCTTCCAGAGATTTCTTCAAGCCAGAAAAAAATCGCTTGTTAAGAAGCATAAAAGGAAAGCATAAGGACAAGCACATGGCAATGCAATAGATTTTACGTCTACGAGTATTTCTGAAGTAATACGTTAAGCAGCAATTCAGAAATAAAAATAAAATTGAATGCATTGCCACTTGATTCCTTATTCCCTGAATCTCTATCATATTCTCTTACCTCAAGAAAATTATCGGGAAGAATTAACACTAGACATTATCACAGGTGGTAAACAGGGACCCATCTTTTTGTCGCCCGGTTAGATACCACCAAATCCTGCTACAGGCTATGTGAAGTAGTTGGAGCTTGGCAGATGGGCAGCCGATCCTCTTGAGAAAAATCAGGTCTCCTCATGCTTGACGGATTACTAGACGGACACTTAGTATGTATAGATATGAGTCTGGGAGAAATATTTGTAGAAATCTAAGTTTTTCCCAGAGAAGTTGATACACAAGCTGTCTCTTCGGGACCAACATTTAAGAGATCATGCAGGAGGTAAATGTCTGAGGATGAGATTAGTAGAAGAGCCCGCAAAATTGAATAAAACTTCCACTAACTTTAAGGACACCCTTGTTTACCCTTGCGAGTGATAATTATAAAACAAGTAGAACCTAATAAATAGGTCACTATGGGCTTTCTCACCAAAAGCATCATCAACATTGATGAACTATTGAAAGGATCGGAAATTAAGGTGATTCCTAGAACGATACTTCCCCTTCGTCCACGAATTAAAAACGGATACCTGTTCCTGCTCCCCACGAATAATAAAGCGATTCAGCTTACAGAAATCAGATGCAGATAAAAAGTTCAGGCAAGTATATTAGGTGTATTATACTTCTTCCGGAGTAGCCAGTATGTAGACGTGATCACTAAGAGGCGGCATTAAGTCGAATAGTCGCACTAGTTGTCATTTATTTGCCAAAGATGTCTATAGACTGCAGTCCAATAGGTGCTCCTAAGACAAGCTGGTTTTGCACAGACAAGCTGGTTTTGCACAGACAAGCTGGTTTTGTTATTTCCCTAGGTCCAAACGATAAAGCCATACAACACTTGCGTAGGGTGGTCATATGGCTGAAAATGCAACTTGATCGTGATGGTGATATCAGGAGGATGGACAAAAAATACTGTAATCATGAGTAATGACAATAAAAGCAAAACAAAATTGCTCTCCAGTTAGCTGGACCCTACCCTTGGAGTTTACAGAAACTTAATACCACCTGAGTTTCAAACGACTACACCAAATCTTTCTTTCTTTCTCTTTCTGTCTATTTACACAGCACCCGTGAGACGTAATAGTCTAAGGGTATTTATATCCCCTTTGGCGCGCACAAATTATAAAAAAAAAAATCTTTTGACCTTAAAAAATGGATTTGGTAAAATTGACACATAGCAGGTTCTACACGCTCAACGACGAGAAGGAGTTTCATATTTCCTGATAAACAGGACTATTGCAGTTTTGTGTGGGTTTACCCACATTTCGCAAGAGCTATTTAACCCTGTCTAGTCAGGTATTGTCTACTGCCACAGGCAGGTATAGCCACGTCATTTGAAACCCTTCACACCACTTTCAATTGTAGCTTGTTTATCACCAGGTTCCAAAGAAGAAAAGATAAGACAACACTTTCCAGTGTGCCTCTAATGACCAATCAACATGTACAGGTGCCGCCCAATTTCGGGTTCGAAAGGTGCGATCGCCCCCGATTCAAAATTATTAAAACTTACACCAGTGGTGCGTACTGTTTATTCAGATTTTCATTTATACGAAATATGGAAGAATGAATGCAGCAAATATGCATGGTTTTCAGTCTATTAGTTTCAGAAGAAAAAAAAATAAGCTTTTGGACAAATGTGAGAGCTCTTAACCTCTGTCCACACACTAGGAATGTGAACAAGACCCAAAAAGCTTTGAAGATAACATTCAACCAGGAAAGGGTAGTAACCAAAGGTCTAAACGGCACCTATAAAAATTATGCAGACATGCTATCGAGATATGAACAAAGTAGTTTCTAGACCGTGTTTGCAAACCTCTGCCAGATGCTTTAACAGGCAAACACATGACCAAAAAGGCTAACAAACGAAATCCTTGTTTATTAATAAATCCTACATTTATCGACCTACAAACTTGTATATCTGCTCGTACATATCTATTTCCTTTGTGTGAATTGATCCACAAAGAACAAAATTCTAATTTATTTCAATTTACTAAATGCCAATGTCAAATGTTCACACTCGCTTTCTTATCTTTTATCGCGTTTCAATTTGCGTCTTATCCTTGGGGACATATAAACAAAAGCTCAGATTCAGTAGGAATCGTTTCTAAAATCATTACGCTTTGCAAACATTCCGTGTATCGGTTTACGCTTGGCATACAACATTAATCACTTGAGTTTATCATGCATGATGACGTCCCATTTGTCTCATACACCTCCTCGCGCCCGCTTTCTAAGAAAGCACGATTTTCCTATTCCTATCGGGAAAATACATCATCAACAACACATTGCATAATTTATTTAAGGACATTTTTATAGCGCACAGACAAATTATGACTTTATTGATTGTTATCACTGAATACATTAGTCTTCAGGTAACGAAAAAGGCTGAGCGTTGTCCTCCTTTTTGTCAGGATCGACCTTTACACCTAATTGCACCAATTCTCCGGATTTTTTTTTTTTTTTTTTACTAATGATCCATTATTCTATCGAGCGTTGGCCATAGTCATTAACTAAATGAGCAAAATGCAGCTATTAGACGTGTTTGCATTAAGCCATTTAGATCAATGGTTATCGGGAGTATTCCTGCCCATTAGGGGGGGAGGTCAATGCGACAAAATACCGATATCTATCGATTACGCATTACAACAGGCAGTAGGTAATCGAATGTAATGTTTGGTCGTTAGGTTTTCTATTGATTTTTATTATTATTAGTGGATTACAAATAACGGTAATATTGAGGAAAAAAAAGAAAATACTTTAGTTGAGAAGAAATGCTAATGACGCTTTCAATTGAATGAGTATTGGAAATTGAAGTGAAGTGTCTCACCCGCCACAGGCAGGGGTCACGATAGTGAGCCCAATCAAATGGAGTGAAATGGGGTGAAATGAATAACAATGAGGAGGAGATAATACCCCTCATTCCATTTCGAATCGGGATTGTTGTTTCACAAACACAAACACACATGAAAAGACTCTTAAATGACAACAAAATGGTTAATTAATTCGCGTCGATTGGTAGGCAATTTGATTTATTTGTTTTGGATGTTGGTGTATATCTAGCTTATGTGTGACTCTGTGGCTCTGTGGCTCTGTTAGCCTTTTGGAATTCCAATTGAAATTGTTCATTGATTGTTCTCGTTTTTTTTTTCTGTCTCTCTCCTTTATCACGCTAAATTACGCAACGGAAATTCAAATTCAAACAGAGAGACGATCAAATGCACAATCAAATCCAGAGTCATTGTGTACGAGTATTTTAACAAAACAATTTCAGTTGCATCACCTTCAGTCATGGTCATTATGTAAATTAGGTGTAGCTAACCCATTTGAGAGCATACAGCTAGAAGAGAACACTAGCAAATATAATTTAAAATGAATTAGTCATGCAAATTTTGTTTAGAAAAAAGCCTACTGCAGTGGCATCCGGTAGTTTCCAACAGGTTGAATTCTCAATAAAACATTTTTGAATCTGAAACTATATATCAATTATGGTCCTATGATTGTTGGCAATTTTTAGAAATTGCATCCTACGGAACCATCTCCCGCATGCCTGCAAACGCATTCAAGTGGTATTTATCAACTGATTTTGTTCAAAATCAATATATAAAGCATTTTGCGAATCAATAAAAACAACAGGTTCAACATCGCCTGATTTGCAATTACAAGTTATTTAACTGGGAGGATATTTTCGCTTATATTCCTTGAACTGTCATATGTTTGAAGAGTAGTGATGTTAAAGAAAGAAGTCACCGAGATAATTCACTTTGTTATGCAGTTTTACATACCCCACTGCACTGCCACTGAGCAAGGCATTGCTATGCCTGTAGACTATGGTACTCTTATCCCACACAGCAAAGAATATCTTGCTTGATAAGCTTCGGAAACCCTAGTAATTTAACGGTCAATTTCACAAAGAAAAATTCAGTGAGAGACACCAATAAGCATCTAGAATGTCCCAGTGGATCGCGGCCTTTTCGGTCAATGGCGATAGTGATAAGCAACAACTATAATCAGATTAATAGGCATCATATTCAAAGAAAATGTCAATGCAAGTTCAAATCTTGATCCAGAACACGTGGAGTCATCAACTCTCCCTTGAGTGCAAATGCAAAGTTACGACCTCGAGTAATCCGGTGCATCCTTTATTATTTGGATTGCAAAAAGGCATCAAGTCCTGACGAAATACTAACCATAGCACTTAACATCTATTCTTTGTAAAAAAATTTCTACCGATTATCGAAATTGGAAAGAAATACTTACGGCAAAACTACGGTCATATAGAGTTGCTGTTTCTCCTATCCAAATATCAAATATCTGTAGAGACTTACAGTATAGTTTTCGCAGCCGCTGTTCAACTGGCGATCTGTTGAGCTTATTACCAACCTATGGACGTCAGCTATTTAAAAACCGTTCGATCAAACCTATTAGGCAAACTAGCCTCCTATGGACAGGCTATGTGGCTGTGTTTAAGACATATCAATTTAATTCCGACACGATTACTGTAAACACTGGAGTTCCTCAGGAATCTATACTTTCGCCAATTCCTATTGAAGTCGACAAATAACTCCTTAAAATGACTCCATTAAATGAATACCTGCAGAAAATTTTGCAGTAAGAATCCAATTCCCAACCTTTTTTTAAAGAAAAATCACGTCTACTGTGCCACAGCTTCAAATGTACGACCCAACTCAAGGAAACCATGCATCTTCTTGGTGTTATAGTATACCATGACACGACTACATATCCCACATCCCAAAATCGGCATCCATGAGGTTGACCTCCCTGTTTAGAGCAAATAGATACTTTTCAGTTAAGCAGCTCCTTCTTCTGGTACAAAGCACTAGATAGAGTATTGTTCTCACGTATAGAGCTCGTGCCCAAAACATTCTCTTCATCTGTTCGGAAACATGCAGAGACGAGTAGTTCGTTTAATTGATTATCTCACTCTAACATCCAATCTTGGCTCATCGAAATTTGGTAGCAGACCTATGCCCATTCTAGAAAAACTACTACGGGAGATGTTCCGAAGACCTCTATGGGACATTTGAGCGTTCTACTAAGCAAGACATTAGGGCCCATCACTTTTATTTCCACCTGGCAACCGAGCGAACATCTGTCCACTGAAATTTTGTCTACTACAAAGTAAATCAACTTTGGGTATGACTCAATCTCAACTCCAGCTATCCAAAAACAGAATGAATAGAAGATAGGTCTTATGCAATATGATACATGAAGACTGGAGACAGCGAAACACATATTTTGTCAATGTCTGGCAATAGCTGGTGGAAGAAGAGATGTATGAACCAGGCTACCATCTGTGAAGATTAGTCAGACAAGCTTTGGAAAAAACTGGAGAGTATTAATGTGACTCATGCCAGGGAGACACAAAGGGATCCAAAAGGGAGTCTATTTCGACACCACCCTGAATAAAATACATTGTTCGTAACAGGTGGCAGATTTATGGGACCGATATGGTAAGAGCTGATCACTTAAGCTTCTAACCACTTAAGCACCTACTCGCAGAAAGTCAAATATATTTCATTGCCACTGCAATTCAAGCCGACGGTGAGCTAAAAATTATATTTTTAGATTGCAAACCAACCGTTCTACATAGCATTTCTAAAAACAAATGAAAAAAGGGTAAAACTGCTAGACCGGAGGCCTTTCCGAAATATACGATTCAATTATATTTCCACTTTGTTAAAGATTTTATTTTGCTAAAGTTCGCTTGACAAAAGAGTCCCATAACTTCAGTATTCTTCAGGGTTCCTAAACAAACAACGAAATCCTATTGCTCGTTCAACTGTCCTTCAGTCACCATCCTCTACATCATAAACTATAAAACCTAAATGCATGAGTTTTACACAAGTTATGTGTAACAATGACCCAAAAACAATGCCGTTGTCAATCTTGAACATACTCGTAAATCTTATTTTCAAGGTGATACTCATCGAAGCAAATGTCGCAATAAAATTTGTCTTTGTTCGTATATAGGCATGTGACACATCACTGAAAAGAGTTCTTTAATTAAATTGAATCCAAAAATATTTCTTTTGAATTAATAATTTGAAATTTGCGTTCATAGTGGAGGAATGTCTGTGGAAAATGATTGCCCCCGTTCAAAGTACGTGACCCAAAGGCCCACTGAAAAATGTCGCTTCCACTGATTTTGCTGCATTTTGAATGTTAGTAAATAACATAGCAATTTATATAGTATTTGTGTTGTTTAATATAGCATTTCTAGTATTGCAATGCATTAAGTATCATTTAGCTGAGGTTCGCACAAAACAGCATAAGAAAATAACACTTAACTGCAAATACTGCTCTTTGCCCACAATATTAAATAATTTTTAACACCAGTCTATCATAAAAAGAGTATGAATTTTCATTGCTATTTCTCCTATTTATACATTACCTACATATATACACCTGCTGTTTTATAAAAGTTCGGTATAAGTCACTTAAGCATAATTCTTCAGCTTATCTACATCACAACAGGGCTACAACTGTTATTTAGAAATAACAAATAGCTATTTTTCGTAGCTAATTATGCTACTTACAATACAGCTGCTGTTTTAAAAATGACAGGAGATGTATACTACGTATTGAAAATTAAATTTATAATTGGACTTTTTTATTGCTACAGTGGTTAGTATTTCGGCTTACGAATCATAGAAAACACAAAAAAGTTTTTAAACATTTTTCACTTGTCTTCTTTGTGCTTCTCAATTCCATTCGAAAACGGCAATAAGAACGATAGGTACACGCGAAAAATGTAAAACGTCACATCACGAACAAATGCAAGTATCACTTCTGAAATAGCGAAGAACAACGCCACTGTAGCCGTGATGATTAGGACGATGCCTTGGTATTAATTCACTATACAAAAAATTATAATAACAATTTTTTATGGCTAATTCATCCATTAACATTACACAGGAATAGCAATATTGGCTACTTTTCATAGTTAATTCTCCAATAAATAAACAGTTATGAACGATTTTCTTGCAGTTCTTACCAGATATTTTTAATATAATAAATAGAACATAAGCCTATTATATTTCAGTGTTCTTATTTCTGCTATTTTTATAGCACATACTTGGAAATAACAGATACAGTTTTAAAGCATCTTTTAGCAGCCTTTATGTGTGAACGGAGTCGTGTTACCCTGTATTGATAACCGATCTTAAAGAAAAGCCAAATTTCTAAATAACAAGCAACTTCTAATGCAAATTTAACAACCATCAGTTGCAACAATTGTGATTAAATAATTTCCAAATTCATAATATAAACAAAACACAATTGTTATGCTGCGTAGATATTTGCATTTCTTAAAATACACTCAGATACATTCTATTGATGTCTCACTAATTTCTCTAGAAATATTATTTATTCAAAATTTAAGCTCTTTATTTAAGGAAAGTTGTTGAAATATTGTTCCAAGAGATCAAAAATTGACCTTCATAAGAATGAATGAATCTCTTGCCTAACACAATGTGTTTTCGTGTATTTTTGGGTCAGTGGAATATTCTCTTACCTAGAATTTTGAAAAATTGTGTAATATTCAAAATAAAGAGAACGATTATTATTCATATATTTGAATAAATAAACTGGGATTGTCTTAACAGGTGGTCTATGTTTGGTTAAAACTGTTAAAAGTAAACATTTTAATTTTGTGAAACTACACATATTTTATCAATTTTTTCTACTTCACGACAAATTTTATCAGTGATTTCCATACTATCGCCTATCATGACAATTGTAAACACGACCTAATAAAATAGTAATATTGGTTTTTGTTAATAAACATTTGCACTTGTATCCATATCTGAAATCGAGTATTTTGAAAACAAAAATTTTAATTAGCTTTTCTAAGTAGAATACTTTTTCATATCATAATAGCAACAACACTATTTAAGTTTTCATGCCTTTCAATATAAAAGTCGTAAACTACTTTTGTTTACACATCGTAAAGTTCGAATCTGAGTACTAGATTGTAACAATAAACGTGTGCTCAGATAAACATGTAATAAAGGTTCAGAGTACTTTATTGCATTCGACATTGTTTTACCGTATGCACTTAGAGACGGTTTATTGCCATTTCTGACCCACTGAGTGTTTGGCATGGATAACTGCGATTGAAGTAGTTTTCTTATTTGCATTCAGTACATACTTTAAATAGAGCCCATGAGGATTGTATTTCAATCGACAAATCGCTGGCAGTACACGAACTGTAGTGAAAGCTCCAGAGGATTGAGATATGACATGAAAGCTGTGTGTTTTTTTTTTTTTTTTTTGTAAAGCGAGGGATATCGTAATATGCGATTCCTTTTGATTGCATTCGAGTTTGATTGAAAGCAGCTTTTGAAATAAAGGCAACTTTTGATTTTTGATGTTACTCTGCCAATACAATTCGAAAGGACAAAATCACACAATCCTGTAGAAGAAGAAGGTGAAGTGACATAAGTAATACATTTTCTATACCTGAAAGTATGAAAGCTACTCCCCCATACCTAATCTTCCACTAGCTGCAGCAAAATCACCAGCATAAGAGCCGTATAGGCAATCCATATTGTACTGAAAAGATTATTTGAAGAAGGGCCAGCTCATTTTTATGTCTTGAAAGGTAAGCTTTTCAGAAAAAAGAAGTTTTTAAGACATAGTGCTATAGCGTTCTGAAATTATGCAAATTGCCTAATAGTATGTTTCTGTATGTCTTGTGGCAGAGATTCCAGTCCATCTGCTGCATCCATGTAACAGCACCAACTCTACATTTGAACAGTAGGTTGGTGTTTAAGCAGATGATGCTATTACCGCACTGGAATCTTTGCAGAGCAGGATATAAAGAAAACAGGTTTTCCTTCCTCAGAAAGAATGAATGAAAAGAACGGGGACACTGACGTCTATGAACGAGGGAACTCGTTCCGCTCCCGCAGTAGAAACAAGTAGATACACTTGGACATAATCTAAATTATAACAGGACCGCCAAAAATATTAGAGTAACTATTCTGTCAAATGCGGATTGCAGTCTGCTACCTAAAATTTGGAAAATAAAAAAATAAAAAATCCAAAAAGAAACCACAAAAATATTGAAGGATTTTCTCCAATTTTGTCGCATCTACATTAAGCCGGGAATACTAATTGTGAACTGCGCTAGTTCACAGAACAACAACATCAGGTAAATTCTTGAAAAGGTCTGGATTTGACGATATGCCAGGTAGAATGCGCATTCACTAAAAGAAGGGAATTTGAATATAGAGGAGGATGTGATATCTACCCCTGATTTGGTATGAAAATAATTCTATTTGGTATGAAAATAATTCTATTCTATTGTCTCTGTAATTATACGGAGGTTGGGTACCTTTTACAATCATACTTAAAGCTTACCTAAAGAATCAGTGAAGTGGCGCGATACCACTTATAACTGACACAAACTGTAGAGAAGTGTAGTGGAGCTATAACAGACCCCTATGAATCTAGTAGTCCCATCAGATCTACAAATAGGCAAGGTAAAGGGCACAGCTTTGGGAAATTCTGTGCCAAAATCATTCTTTCCCCAATGACAGCTTTTCAGGTAGATTGCTAACTATTAACTGGAAGACTGCTGCACTGCCTATAATACAAGCCAAAGCCGTTTGTGCTTCCATCTGTACTGAAAAGTATCTGAACTAGGCTATAAATACTTCCCAATCATTCAAGACTTAATAAGGAAAAAAACACAAACATAGTGAATCGTCAAAGTGGACAAAAACGACGAATCTAATTCAATTTCTTTCATATTTTGAAAAAGATAGATAAAGTTATAGGTAAATACATTAGAAAAAAATCCTAGATGCCCCTGTGAGCATATCCACGGCTTTAATCATTTGAATACAAATTAAAAAAAAAAACACCTGAAGGACATAAGTCTAAAAAGTGACTACTCTGGATCAACTTCTAGGGAACTGCTGCCAGTGGGAACACGAAAGAGAGAAGATAGACTTACCATATCTAGATTCACTACGGATTTTTAAGTTTCTAAAAGAAACTAGCTCTAATTTGAAAACAACCTCAGGTGCTACAGAACAATTTAACTTTGGAATTCACTCCCATCAGACATGTTTCCAGAAACTTTAAATCTCACTTCTTTTTATTCAAGAACAGAACCAAAAGGCATATACTACAGTCATCTCGAGGAGCTTTCCCAACGTTATAGGTTCGCCTATCCTTAGCAAAGATTATAAGAAAAAAGCTAGCACCAGAAAGCTGCACAGTAAATGTTCTTAAGTGGCAGTACGTTTTCACTTTCTGCCAAGAATTTTGGACCTGTGAAGGAAAAGGACCTTTCAAGTTAGTAGGCACCGGACCATATAGTAGAGGAAGTGATCTCAGAAATCACAAGAGAAGGCAAAGTATCATTGAAAAAAAGTCCTTCCAACCCAACAAACCTGGAAAGTAGAAAAATTGAGCCAATCAACTGCAGAAGACTGCAAGCCTATTGGTTATTGTTTAATATTGTTTCTTCTGAGATCCCTAGACAGACTTATGGTCCTGCATACTATAAAAAGGGTTAGCCTTCGAAATCTCCACATGCTCAAGTGAAAGATTAATCAATGGGGAGCATACTAAATGAAGTTGTCCGAACGTTAACTGGAGCTTAAAGACTACAGCACGGTTGCCTTTTTCAACAAATCAAGGAACTATAAAAAAGACCTCCAAATCCGTATACTTAACAACAGAATCATCAAATCATCTATTGAACCCTGTTACGTGAGGAAAGTAAATGCTAAAGAAAGACCTCAGGGAGGACAAGTCTTAACACTGCGATGACTTCTCGAAGTCGATAAAATAACGAAAAGCTTTACAGAAAAGAAATAAATTGTAACCTATGGGGAAAGACTTAGCTATTCTGATTTCAGGCAAATTCATACCAACTATCGGTGTGGGCGAAACAAAATGGCCTCGACCCCTATCTCTCTTGAGAACGAAATGTTGAAGACAGAATGAAATAAAGTGCACGACTGGATCGCATTTGTTTATCTGCAAAAACTCCGTTTTGTAATTAAAGAAAAAAATTAAAAATATTTAAAAAAATTTTTAAAATTCGAAGAAAAAAAATATTTAAAAAATTTTGTCCGCCATGCCTTGGGTATATCAAATATTGTTTGGATATTAATTTCGACCAAAATCGATTAAGCCATACACGAGAAATAGACAATTTTTAGAAAAAAGTTTTATTAAGTACCGTTATACGTATTTTTTGACGGAAAGCTTGTATGCCATCTGATAGCATATATTCACTATAATCCGCTTATCAAACTTAATCAATCAGTTTTCCGTTCATTTTGGGGTTCGAATGTAAATTCCCGAGTTTGCCCCGTATTGTTATCCCACAGATTCCAGACAGACAGAATTGAGGGACCCACTTTTTTGAGATTCTCTATTATAGTAACGGATGGGCCATCTGCTGGTTACCTTTTAAATTACATATTTTGTATTTATATTTTGAATCTTATCTCCGCAGTATGAAATGAATCGATTTACGCTTGAACAACGTTGGAAAATATTCAAAACTTATTTCCAAAGTGCGAATTTCGGTCGAAATAATGCACAAACCTTGCCTGCTGTACGCAAGTTTGTGAAGAAATTTCGTGAGATTGGCATGCTTATTGATGACACAAATTATCCTCGTGTTCGTCCTGTGCACTCAGCCGAGAATATTGCTGTTGTTGCCAACCAATCAGTGCAATGTGAAGAACACTTCCAATGTTTCCATTTAACCTCCGAATGCAAGAGTCACACAATCATAATGCAGTGTTAGGTACCTTGAACTAATGGCCCACATATAGTATGTATGTATTTAATAGTACACCAACACCACAGGACCATTCAGCGAAGTAGAAATGCGTGCATATTAATTGCAAAAGTTCGAATCCACAAGGAAAAAAAAATAGGATTTTTTGTTTATAATTCTCTCAGAGGTATACTCGTCGACTAGCTGTGTAGCTTAATTCCCATTCACAATCTCTGCGCCTTTGCTTTCATTTCCCTTCAGTGAAAAATAAAGACAAAAATCTCTACGATGCCGGAAATGTCAGGGGACCTCAACTGTGACGAGATGTCTCGTAGATACATTCTATAAATGCCTGGAGTGTCAAAAGAGCAACATGATTGAAAATAAAAATAAGAAGGAAAAAAAAAAAAACCAAACCAACGTCTAGCAAAACATCAACGCAGATAGAATGATAACGTCATGAAAGAAACCAGCTCAAACCAAAACCCGGTCTATTACCCCAACCTTCATTAGCAATTCAAACTTCTATATTTAGAGCCGAAAAAGATTTGAAATGAAACTTCGTTTGAATAGCGATAACAATCATTCTGAATCTATATTCAACAATCGTCCATTCATCTCATCTCATTCAATCCATCACCATTAGTTTAATTGTAAATAAATGTGCTTTCAATCAGTCAGTGATACATATATGTAGGTGTAGTGTGACAAATTAGCCCAAATATTATGTTTAAGAACCGAACCGCACATTCACATTCTTCAGAACTCACCTCAAATCCTTTAATCTTATAGATCTGCTCATTTGTAACCAAGTACACTAACGCTAACGGTAGCAATGCAATCGCTGTGAAGAACAAAAAATACCGCCTTATGGCGCGCCAATATGTCTTGCTCGATCTCATTTAATTTTCAAAAATTCATGGAAGCGCAGCAATTTCATTGCTCGGCACCTCTAATTTGTCGATTCCGATACACAAACAAAATATAGAACACTCTTATTTCTGCCAATGCACTAACAAAGTACTGACACCGCAATCATACGCGTTTTAATTGTGCAATTTTTTATTTTTATTTTTTTAACAACAACAGCAAGAATTTTGTATCTAATAACCGCGAAGAAGTGCAAAGTGAAAAAAGAAATTCATTCGTTGCGCTCGATAATTCTATTCAAAAAAACACGATTTTAAAAATAGATTAAATTATTTGGATTGTTGTTGCAAGCGCAGTTTTTTTTATTTTTTTTTTTATTTTTTATTTAGTTAAATGCAAAATTTAAATATTTATGTTAAATTTTTGATAGCAAACAAAAACTACACTATAAAGTTTTTGGAAGACTGATTTCGTAACAATTCTCTGTCGTAAGCTGTATAATTTGATTGTGCTAATAATTGTATGTTGTAATAATATATTTCTTTCAAAAATGCAATTGGACAGGCTCTTATCAATTTGTGACTAACAACAAAATAAATGATGAGCTGACAAATGTTCTTTATATTGATTTTTTTTTTTTTTTTTTTTTTTTTTTCAAATCACAGTATAATAATCACTATACAAAATGTAGATATCACACACTATTGCATGTTTGAAGAAAGAAAAGAAATTTCTTCACTGAGATATTAGCGCATTAAATGCATCCGTAGGGATATAATCACAGTGATTATCCCGGAACACGAATGACGGGGAAAAAAAAAAAATATAGATAGGTATCTAACTGAAGGATGAAAAGGATTTCTCATCGAATTTTTCGACTTGTGACTATCACTGCACTCATTATTAGCCTTGGAATTAAAGCATAACAATCCCTTTACCGTGTATGTATGTTTTTATTGTTTGGAAACTTAATCGATAAAGGTCTTTAGAATGGAAAGAAGGAAACAAAAAAGAACCGAAATTCTATCGAAGAAGGGTGCCAGTACGTATCGTTTCAGGAATCACGATGAATATGAACTGAGAACAAGAATCAGAATGCTTCGAATTTTGTTTTTGAGGGGAAGTTTATTTTGGTTTTTTCACTGCTCTGCGAGCATCAAAAAAGAGACGATAAAAGCTCTTTTTCGTTGTCATTTGTGTTACACTAGTGTGGTGGACAGTGGGGTAAACAAGAAGGGGTTTTAGTGAACAAATTTTGGTATGAGTTTTTTTTATTTCTACAAAAAAAAAACTACACTTACAACATTATTTGAAAACGTTAACAAAGAGATTTTGCCGATGAAAGCCACAGCAACTTGTTGCAGCAAAGCCTGAGTTCATAAATGCGGTATGACTGAAGTGATGCCGAATTTTTTTTACTTCGTCCTTACCACAAATACTCGTACACATTAATTGCATTAAATAATGAAATTGTTAAATTGAAAACATTGCCATTAAGCACCTATGAACTCAGGGAAATGTTTGCTCTTATTTTTCTTCTTGATTTCTACTGTGCTTTATATAGAGTTACAAAAAAACACGAATGTAGTCAATGCTTCTTTAATCTTTAATCTTTTGTTGTTAGAAGAAAGCGAGCTTTTTCACTTTGTTAGCTTAAAGTTGTGAAATTTGTTAATTTTTCTATTTTCTAAAATCGAAATGTGAACGAATAAATTTAGAAAGGATAATTATTTTCACGGTTCGTATCCACGCTATTAGTTTGAATGTTTGGTGTTTGTGCTTGCAATCCACATAAAAGTATTTCAAAGTCGTTACATCCAATCGGCGCTATTGACATAATACCTCTCATAGGACCACCTTTTGACTCATTGTGAAATTATAACCCAAGAACCATCAACCATAGCAGTAAAATGAACACGACGAAAGCTTTGTTGAAAACTATACCAGTTTGTGTCTCTAGAAGGTGGATAGCAAGCATCCGAAGAATTTAGCCATAATTTCTTAATCAACTGAGTACGGGCATAAAAATGATGAGCTATTCAATGATGTACACAATTTGATTGACCGTTTGAAAGTTGTATAATGAAAGTTGAATAAGTACTCGGATTTAATCCATTAAGTGAAGGAAAAAGGTAATTTACTGCAATGCGGTTTTTTCAGTAGATGTGTAAATTTTCTAAACACCTTCTAGGCTATATCCCACCTACGTACGTCCAACTCTTAACTATAAATCGTATGCGTATGAGTGACTTCTAGAGTTAAAGTTGATCTTCAAAGTCCAAGTTCACTATATAACCAAAAATGAACACTTTTTATGTTTTCATTATTATAACGTACAGTTTGCTTTCGCACTATATACATATATACCTTGGGAATGGATGAACCGATTTTAATGTAGTTTTCTTCCAAGTATTGATTATTTCTTTCAAAACGACTGAAACTGAATTTCATTATTGCCCAAGTGATAATATTTATTATTGAATTACAATGATAGGCGATGTTTCTCACCTTAACTATTACAAAACGAACAATGATCTATTCATCTTTAAAACAGTACTTGTTGTTAATTGCAAGTCCTTTAAGATAAAAACACATTTTAAAATTTCCCCAAACATGGTATGCCTTAAAATTGGTACACCATCTGATAGCATATATGCACCATAACACAAATATCAAATTTGATCAAAATCGTTAAAGCTATTTTCGATGCTGTAATTGTTGTTTCCGCTATTATTATGCTTGACTTAATCCTTCTGCTTTCTCATACTAACCTTCACAAAATTCTACAGACAACAAACTCATAAGATTTGTCCAATTTAGAGATCTGCACAATATGCTGGTTACCACGGTTTGACTTTAAATCCAGTGTTTTTCTTTTTTCTTAAGCGTAAATTCTTTTGCAGTGCACACTGTCTAAGTGGAATGTCTATCGCGGATAAACAGAAATATTATGCAAATACTTAGAATGCATTCTCCTATATTATTTCGTATAAATAAGGTACCATACGACTTTCGACGAAGCCTAAGCCAATAGTCCCGTAATATGAAAAAGCAACACCAATTCTTGCATATTGTTGGATAAAACTTGTTGTTTTCTTAAGTCGTGACAATAATACATAGTTGCAGCCCAGCGGGCCATCTGAATTGAACTACTTTTCATATAAACCGACCAGTTGTGTGCCCACTCTAATTTCCAAGCTATGCACCTCTTCGAAAAAGAAATGAATACAAATCAGTTTTTGCTTTCTTCGGAATCTATGTATAGGGAAAGTGTTTACCATTCTTTGCAACGTCGATAAACTTGCATGACATCCAAATTTTAACCAGAATTTACATTTCGTTGGTGGTGAATGCAAACTTTTGCATAAAACTATGCACTTTTCGGGTTTCTGTGTCCAATCGCCATATTTTTGCATTAATACTCAATATCATCCATGTAGTTTTGGAAGACAAACATTTTGCTACCAATTGCTAACTTTATTGTTGAAGAACTTCAATTTGTTCGTTTTTATTACTTTTTAAAATTAGAGCTATTCTTGTGACATACTGAAATTAATTATTATATTATTTTACTTTTTACATGGACTTTTAGTTTCTCTCATCTTATGTAGATAAAGTACTTTTTTTGTAGATCAATTAATTAGGGAAACAATTGAAGGACGACCTATTCTGGTAGTAATGACTATATATCAGAAAAGATTGTTAGATATTATCGGGTACTACTCTGCTGAACGAGCAGATCTACGAAAAGCACAACGTGATCAACAGAGAAAACAATAGAAACCAAAGAAACTTTGTACCGTCTTCGATATAGAAAAAGCCTTTAGAAATACTTCACACGAAGCCTTAGCATAGTAGATCATGGTATGATAGGGGATCATTCGGTTTAAAACAACACTAGACTGTCCCTGAGGAGAGGTATTATAGCTCTTAATTTGGATCCTTGTAGTAGGCGAATATCTTGATAGGATAGAACAGAACTTAAAACCACGATAGAATGGTTTATTTCAGTGGGTATAGACATCGATCCAACAAAGACTACTGTGATACTGTTGTCCGAGCACTTGGAACACATGCGGTTGGGAGGAGTTAAGTGTGACTGAAATTTAAGAGTAACTTTTGGTAGCAAATCGATCTATAACAAGCATGTGGAGTATGGAAATGCAGTGTCAATAATAGGCACCCTCCGCTAAATATAAGGCATTAAGGTATATAATATAATCACATAAAGCCTGTAACTTGAAAGAGAAAAAAAAAATCGTTTGGGCTCAATAAAAGAAATCCTTGCAGAAGTGCACAAATCTGCCACCATCAGTTGGTCATGATATATTATCAATTTCCGCAGCATCTTACGACCGGTGATTCAAAGTCAATCAAAGCTATATTATTTAGGGAAGAGACCAGTGGCCAGCAAGACGCAGGACTTCTGGAACTGTAAGCTATAATTTTGTATTCCTTAACTTGAGCTTAAATTCATCTGATATAGAATTGGCATCGAAAAAAGGTTATACAATCTTTCGCTGATGAGAAACTTTGTTTTACTCTACTCTAGAGAACCAGCTGGAAGCAGTACTGAGTCCGACAGAGAGCACGCACATCTTGGAACTCAAACATTTGTTGCGACAAATGGAATTGTACTCTTCACCAACTTAAAATAGCTCTCACACGCCTTCGTACTGCTTTCGTTGGAATGTAATCGAACTAACATGACGAAAAGCTTCAAAGATCTTTAGTTCTCCAATAATTTAAAGCTCTTCTGGCCAATAAACTTAACAGCAACCCAGTGAAACCGAGCATAGATTAGCAATGAATAGCCGTACATAGCTATCTGCAGATTCTTGAAAACGCGCTGAAGAATATATTTCACTTTAAGTTTAAATTGCGGCAGAGAGTAGAGCTAAAGTCATGTGAAGCGTAAAACATGACAAACCCGTGCCCACCCAGTGTACCAGTGTTTTTCCAAGCAGCCCCAAACACATACACAGAGCTTCTGCGCCTGTTAATAAGGCAGAATCCATAAAATAATGTGTAACCCTTCTTGCAGCACATACTTTCGATACGGAAAACTGCGGCATAGTGCTTCCAGAGTATAATTGTGAACTTCACAGGCCACACCGCCTTCTCAGTGGGTGGTGGTGGTGTTGCTTTGCTGGTGGTTAGTGCCACTTGCTCCCTTATAAACAGAGAGCGAACAGAGCTTTTTTTTATCATTTTGGCCTACAGCAATGCAGCATAATGTCTACAAGTTTTCAAGTGCACTTATTTCGGGAGTATTGCCACACAACGTGGTAGCAGATGAATGCGCATACATAAAGTGGGAAGTGAAAGGACAGCAAACAGGGAAGTGGATGAATCGAAGAGAGAGAGAGAGAGAATTGTTGGGGGTGTTTTATTTGATTGCGATTCATAAAACTTACGAGAGAGGATGAGAGCAAATCATATTCAGCGCATTGTGCTGCTGTCAGGTGTATTATATTCCTTGAGTGTGCTTAGTCCCTAAAGAAGAAGATATTTGAAAAGAAACCTAAAAGAGCCTTAAACATTCGGATAGCAATGTTAGCATTTGAATGGATTTAAAATTGAAAAAAAAGCTTTTGCTTTGTCGTGCTTAAGTACACAAATGCGTGACTTTTGTGAAAGTTTAATTAAAATAACCCCCTTCGGCTGTCCCGCATAGTCGGGTAAAAAGAGGAACATTTTCTTTTCGTGTTCTGCTATCTTTCATTACATTAAAGCAAGAGTCAGCAGTATTGTCATGAAGTCGTGCCATTTGGTTTACCTATAAATGCTTTTTTTTTTATTCGCTAAGTATTTTGATCCCATTAAAAAAAAGAAAAAGTAAGTAAACAGGCATTTAAACTACCTGCAGATAGTAGCTTTATTTTAAGCTAATTATCTCGACCTTACCATTGATCTTTGGTGCCCGTACTTACACTTCGTTTGTGGACTTTTATGGGATTGTTAGACTTTTACACCGTTCTTGACGATTGGTGGTGATGAGGAAATGAATTCGTTTTGCTGGAAAAATGGGACAACGCATAGGTGCTAGCTATGTTTAGGTCAGCAAGTTTTGTGTTAATCGATTTTTTTATGTATTTTATATTTTGTTTAGATTAGTCGACAGTTTCCTCTGCGTTATGGAACTGAAACGCATGAGTAACATTGTTGTTTTGTAAGCCTTAAAGGGAAGCAATTATTCCTTAGTGAGTCTGTTATGCGGTGGCGTGCATATAAAAATAATTATACGTATATTTTGAACCAGCTTAAAAGGCAATTTAAAATAATGGGACTAGGCTTTTAGGGTGGAAAATGATATTTAAAGGAAAAGGTCCAAACCAGTATAATCGCCTGCCTGAATTTGATGAAATTGATGAAAATGTCACAATGTTATGGGGATAACATTGTCCCCTGGGCACATACATATGTATGTATGTATGTACGTGGTCCTAAAACTTTTTGCCAAAGGATAGGGAAACAATCCGTTAAGCACGATTCCGTTCGCACATACATGGTGCTTTAAAATTGTAACTGTTCATCCATACGAAAAGCAGTAAGGGTGTACTGTCGGCCATGTTCTTCAGTAACTTGTAAATTATTGAATTTTTATTTTTTTGAAAATATATTTTTTAGTTAGATAATTTTCTTGGAAAGGTTCGCGCGCTCTTCCGGACGCGTGGGGAAGCAATATGAAATAAACTACGTGTTAGGTTAAGTTAGGTAGATGGGTGTCTTGTGACAAATAGAGTCACTGCTCACTTAGACCAACAGTTTGGGTCCATTGTGCCCAATCATTTAACCATGGAAACGCTACATTACCTAAGTCCTCCAATTCCGAGAAAAAGTAAATTCCGAGAGTCCTCATTCTTGTAACGGATAAGACACGACAATCACACAGCAGGTGACAAACTAATTCAATTTCTTCTTCGTACCTGCAACTTTTACAATAGTCGTTATGTTGCACACCGAGTCGCTCCGCGTGAACGCTAATGGCACAATGACCAGTAATTATTCCAGATGACCCGTACGTTATAACGACTAAGTTTCAACAGAGAAGTTGATCTCTTCTTGCTGAAGGCCGGCCATAGCGCTCTAGCCGTTGTGCATGTTTCCAGATGAACCCACCGTCTGTTTGCTCGACCGGCGGTTTCATCTTCTATTTTCGTCCGTAGGGAAATGATTGGGGTTACTACAAAAGGGAGGGCCCGCGATAAGTGCAGTGCCGACCCTTTCCTAGCAAGCTCGTCAGCCCTTTCGTTTCCTTCGATGACCTAAAGGCTCGATGACCACAATCGGCCTTCTCTCAGTCTTACAGCCACCAAACTGCTGCAGTATATATCAAGCGGAATGAAACTGAGCATGGTTTCCATTGCCAATGTTGGTGTTGTTCTTATTGATCCCATGACTCCGATACACACTGCCCTCTGGATTTTGGTGGGGTTTGAAAGCTGGTATTGCTTCTCAAGAACCATCCACCATCCATATGTGAGAATGGGTCTTACGACCGCTGTGTATATCCAGTACACCACAGCTGGTTTGAAGCCCCCCACGTGTTGCTGAATGCCTTTTTGTAAGAATCGAAAGCTATGTTATAATTCCAGTTCAGTTTGGAATCTAGAATTACGCCCAGGTATTGACCTGAACTTGAGATATTTAATTCAATACCACCGATATTTGAGGGTCTGAAGGAGAAATTGATCTCTTCTTAGTGAGGGTTTACTCTCAGCCCTTTGCTGCTGACCCAATAGTTGTAGTGCGAGATTAAGTCTTTCGCTTAGGACTGGAGCGAATTTTCGAGAAACCAGAATAACCACAACGACCGCATAGGCCGTCACGTTGAAACCGTTTTCCTTCTGTATTACTAAGATCTCGTCCACTACGAGGAACCATAGTAAAGGAAACACAACTCCGCCTTGGGGGTTCTCTTGGTTGGAGGTTACTCTGCAGACCCTTCTCTGGATGGTTACATCTCCTTGCGTTGAAAATATAACCCTCGATTGAAGCAACTGTGAAAAAACTACGTGTTAGTTACATGAAAAACTATGATATCTCGGAAATTAATAAGAATTTTGAAATCAGACATATTTGTTCTCATGCTCAATTACCATGATTTTTATCAAGTCTTTGGGTCACGTATTTTTTTGATTCCAATCTTTTGAACGATATGTCACATACATATATATATGTATATATATAGGAACAACATTTTTTATTGTGACCTTTGCTTGTACCAGAACCACTTCCAATATAACTTTTTTTTTAAAACATGGGTACCGTCATTGTGTTTGGGTTATTTTTCTACATGACCGATGTGAAAATCATGCATATATCTTTTATAGTTTAGACGACGCTAGAAGGTGTTGACAGACGGACGCGCTTACGAGAGGATTCCGTGGTCTATTCCTGGAACCCTGAAAAGTAAAGAGGAGTGGCATAGGTCAAGCGACCATGCGCGAGGTATAACGCATGTACTTGTAGATGTTTCGGCAAAGAGCGATTAGCGACTAATTTTCACATTCCGCCGCTTGCATCGCTGCTAAACTTTTGACTCGTCGCTCCGTAACATGTTAGCTCTAATTGCTCAAAAATGTTTTCCTAATGGATTATGGAATTGACCTCAAGTATGTTTTTATTGATCATCTTCCGGATCGGCTTCATCTGGGACGGTATAAAATTCTTTATTGATTGGATCTGCGGTATCGTCGCTTTATTTCTTAATTAGAGTTTCCCTCAGAATATAATTCCTTCAGAATTGTTATCGAGGGTCAAACACTCTTTCTTTGCCTTGGCAAGTATAGTTCACCCTAGAACACCCTCTGTAATCCGGTTTCTCTTAGGAATCTGAGAATGAGAAGTGGGTCTATGGTTGGCATATCCTCATCTGATAGTTGGTACTTGCCCAAGTATTTCAATCTTTTGTGGGTCAGTGCCCCACAAGACTTCAGAAAATGTTCTGTAGTCTCACTGGACTCATTGCAGAATCTGCAAAGACCTTCGTTTGTTATACCTAGTTTCCTTAAATGCTCCCGGAGTTTACAGTGCCCCGTTCGAAAGCCTGTTAAGATACGTAGGTTATTCTTGTTATGGAAGATGCACATTTCTTAACTTGCCTCAGACCTGAAGTATTAACCCAGGTTCTCGCCCTGTTTTCTTTCTCCATCTTCCTTAATTCTTCGCGTATGGTGTGATTTCCTATTCCGCAGAATGGTTCAGGTCCAATAAAGGATTCTGTTGCTCCTTGTCTTGCCAAGAAGTCTGCTTCTTCGCTGCCCTCTATTCCAGCGTGGCCAGAAATCCAATAGAGGAGAGATGCTACCCAATTCATTAAGTTTGTATAGCCATTCCCACACAAATTTTGATCTAATGACATGGGAGTCAATTTCCTTGATAGCTGCTTGACTGTCTGTTGTGTATCTTCTGTCGAGATTGAATTGAACGCATCTATCTATAGTGTATATTTCATCTTGAAAGATGCTGTTACTTTTGCCCATAGGTTCTGAGTACTTTGTTCTTGGCTCAAATACACCTGCCCCTGTTCCTTCTTCAGTTCTCGAGCCGTCCGTATACCACTTTACTGTGTGGTTACTCAATCCGTACTTGTATGGAATTTTTTATCAAAGTTAAATTTCGTGATACTATCGTCCCTAGGAATTGCTAAAAGGGGGAATTTCTTGAGAAGTACATCATATTCTTTTGAATTCATGTATTTCTGCCTTCCGATGCCTACTTTTCCGATCCTTAGGATCGTCTGCTTTGCGCTTTGCTCAACTACAATATGAAGCGGAGTTAGTTCCATTATATTTGCTCTAACTCAAATATAAAATTTGAACAAAATTGTTAGAGCCGCTTTCGAGGAAAACATTGATTAGTGTTCCGTACCAGAATAGCTTAAACGGAACGCTAATGAATTTAACACGGTGTAGTATAGTAATAGAAACAAAAATTGATATATATTTTTGTGGGGGAACTAATGCACCACAAGAAAAAAAAAATTATATTTATACCCCGTCATGCGATATATCAAATTAAAGCTGAACCTGGTTTCAATGTATTTGGTTTGTACGCTATCCAGGGTATATTAAGTTTGATACTTAGTTTGTAACATAGAAAATTAATAAGGGTAGACTCCCAAGAATATACTTACATATTTGTGATCAGAATCAAAAGTTATGTCGATTTAGCCATTTCCGTCTGTCTGTTTGTATGCCACCATTTGTTGGGCCTTCAATTTTGAGCTAGGAACTTGAAATTTGGTATGTAAACTTTCTAGAATCCGAAGTTGTATAAAACTGGTGTATTTCATTGTCATCTTGGAGCAACACTGTCTGTTTCCCCCACCAGATAAGATTTTGCCCGAACTTTTGAAGAAAGTAAAGAAACAGACTTGCTATTACTACCGAACAAATTCAAGCACTTTCTTATTTGGGAGATGAGGACGTTGAGAAACTTGCTACGTAAGATTTGTTTTGTGAATTTTTCTTTCAATAGTACCTTCTATTACATAGTACATACAATTAACGCTTAAGTACTATTATCATAATTACTTTACTTCACGATTCACTCGAAGACCAGATGGCTTATGGTCAAAAACAGCTAATTGCTCACATCAATGCTTGAGCCAGTGTCACAACAACCAATTTCGAACCAATTTCTTGCATTACGTAAAAGGGGCGTGGGCATAAAAAAAGGTGAAAAAATTAAATTTTTTATTTACAGTAATGAAGGGCCACCCACGATGGTGGCCACGGTGTAGTGGTAACATCATCGCTTGTCACACTGCAGGTTCACGGTTCGAATCCAGATCAAGAATCATCTATTTATTTCGCATGAAATAAATAAAAAAGTCGATCAATTGTGAAAGCTTATGTCAACTCTACTGCGAAGGCATAACACTGGCAGTTGATCGTGTTGGTATCAGGAGGACGGAAAAAAATGCTGTGAATCATAAGCAACGACAATAACAGCAAAACAAAAATACTCCCCAGTTATCTGGACGCCACCCTTCCAGTTCACTGAAACTTAATACCACCTGAGTTTCAAACCAACTACACCAATCTGTCTTTCTCTCTGTCTCTTCCCCTTTCCACAAAAACTCCCGTGTCCTAAAATTAGTATAAGGGTATTCATATCCCCTTTCAAATTGGACTATGTAAGCTAGCTATCGACTTTTTAATTATTGCTCTACGATTATTAGTTGCGGAAGGGGATTAATTCCAGGACCTGTATTAAGTTTATTATTTGTCTATTCACCTTAAACGATATGAGCAAGCGTACTGAAATCTTATAATTTCGTACGTGAGTCAGGTGCAGTAAAAAGGGGCAGACACAGTTTTACGCAATGTACCCACATGGGCAGCCCCTCATTCGGTGTTTTATCCTTGTGCATAGTTCGCTGTCTGACTATTAACGAATATAGCAAGTCTTTCAGGTACCATACCCACATGGGCAGCCCGTCATTCAATGTTTCGTTGATTATACACTGTTCTTCTATTCTTCTCCTAGAGGGGAAATCAACAGGATATCCTTTAGTTCAGTCTAGAGCGAAGGTAGTTAGTAGAAGAATTTTTTGGTTGAAACCCACATTTGCAGCCTATGCAAGTCAAACTTTGATCGATATAAAATGTTGTTGAGTTGTTGTCCTTTCAGGGGAGGGATAAAGTCATGCATCTATTTAATTGACTTATCATCGGCTAAAAATTTAATTCAATTTAAAGTCAATAGTTGAATTAAAAAAAAGACGATATTCCTTTTTCATAAGAGGCGAATCTATAAAGCTGGGAAAGTGCCCTGGGGTGTTTATTGATTCTGAATAATACTGCGGGGAGAGAATTTCAAAATTTACTAGTTGTAGTTCTCACTGTTGACTAGTTCTCACTGTTGACTAGTTCTCACTGTTGACAAGTGTAGATGATTTTGTTTGTAAAATCAGCATCCACTTGTTGTTGTTCCATAATTCTTTCTCTGTGCGTGGTCAGTACGCTTCAGTTCTTGAGTCAATTGCACTTTGTAAGTAGGAAGATAAAATCTTTCGTGAGAATACGCTGTAGAGAGTTTATCGAATGGTCCAATTCTTAACCACGGTGCCTAATTGTTGTTCTTGGGCTCTCACCAACATTCTCACGAACTGCTTCGATGTTTTGTGTTGAACAACTTGTAGAAGGACGGCCAGAGTGTCTAAGGTCACTAATTGATCCAGTCTCCTTGAATTTTTGAAATAATCTCTTCACAGTTGATAAAGCTAAATCACTATTCTGACCATAATTTGTATGAAAATTGCGAACTGTAGCTGCCAAACCTTCATTATTTTTAAAATATTGTAACATAATGTAGCATAATAACTACGCCCCAAAAATATGCAACACATTCCGAAGTGACTTTTCATTCGAGGTTCGTGTCCACGGTAAGAGACGGATTATGTCTAACACGACGTCGCGGAATTAAGAGAGAATTATAACCACAAGAGATTGTTGGCTGCAGCTGTCATCTTGGAATTATTACACCAGAATTTTCTTGTTCCAGTGGTCGAAGAATTTGCTAGAAGTTTCTGGCTATCAGAAATGCTGCTATATAAGGACAGATGGCGATCGAGGCAGGGCAGTTGGGTTTCAAACCGCACGAAGAGATTGGAAAAGTGATAATAGGCGAAATTGTAATTTTGTGATAAATTGAAAGTTGAGAGTTAACAAGAAGAAGTAATTAGTTTGGATTTGTGAATTAAGTAATTGAAAGGAGATAAAGTGATTTGAGAAGAAAGAAACTTTGTAAGGAAAGAATTTGCGAAGAACAGTATAGTGTGAACTTGAGTTGTTCTATAGACTAGAAAATAAAGAAATAATCTCACAGAATAGCGTTTTATCTACTCGAGCCGTAGCTCGCATATTACAATATTGCTGAACAATGAAAAAGCGTTGTTCTTTCGTGTACCACTCCATTTAATTTAATAACCCTGAACTGTTAGCTGTCACGCTGTCCATTTCACACTTTACCGCACAAATGACGCAAAATTCAAATCTTGCGTGAATTTTGGAACACCCTCTAGTTCTTGGCGATGTCATGATTTCTTTCCATAAAATAAACCAACGGTGTCAAGCTTCCTTCTTGTTGTCATTAATTTAGTTCTGCAAATAAACAATATTTTCTAATATTTTTACAATTTTTTATTTTCATTACAATTTCCAAAAAAACACATCACAAATACAATGGCAAGTGACAATCAACCCTTACGACATGCTGTGAGGTGTGGTGAGGCAGATAACATTCTTGTTACGATAACCATAGAATATTGTCGTTACAATACCTATGTAACGAGAATGGTTGAACATAATAAGGCCCGATAAACATAGTATATCGTAATTTTGTTACGATAGCTTTCGGGGCACGAATGATTACCTGCTCGGCAAGATTTACAATGTAAGACTGCAGCTTGGGTACGGTATATACGACTGATACTTACGTATTCCAGTTGTGTCGGCCCAATTAAGTACACAAGATCTAATTTGTAAATAATAAATCATGTATATTTGTATACGAACACTTTTGTGCGTTAAGCCATAACATAAACCAATTCGTAAAAAAAAAACACATTGTGCCTATAAAACACTTAATTCTAGTCATACTGAATCAAGGAATGTAC
Source organism: Pocota personata (assembly GCA_963082735.1). Taxonomy (NCBI): domain Eukaryota; kingdom Metazoa; phylum Arthropoda; class Insecta; order Diptera; family Syrphidae; genus Pocota; species Pocota personata. The sequence goes on from OY720431.1 coordinate 16,886,816, forward strand.
ATTGCAGTCAAGTCGATTGCGACCTTCCAGCCCGGATAACTCCAACACAACCAAACTCTCCTGAACTACCGCACCGGCCTTTCGTGCTAATTTGATAGCCGCCTCCAAGGAACCACCAGTCGCTAGTAGATCATCCACAATAATAACTTTCTGTCCGGGTTTCACAGCAGCTACTTGCATTTCGAAGATATCCTGAAAATTACTACCTGTCCCTTATTCAAATAGAACATCGCAACGCCACAACTTACAGTTCCATATTCAAGGGCATACTCCACTGATATACACTCGCCTGGTAGCTTGCCTTTCTTTCTAATCGGAACACAACCGATTCCTAGCTCCGTGGCAATCAGTAGATTAAATAGGAAACCTCTGGATTCAAGGCCAATGATCAGTTCGACATCGGGATAGTTAGTTTTTATGTGCGATGTTAACAACTCCTTGAGGTAAGTACACACTTCCGGATTAGTTAACGCAGCGAATATATCACTGCAAAACGTAGAAGAGGTGACTGATAAGGTTCACATTAAGTGGCAGCGACTGATAAGGGAATTTACCGAAAGACTATGCCCTTCTTGGGGAAGTCGGGGAATACTCCGATGTGCTGTTTGATGACGTCTAATTTTTGCTCCTCATTCATTGTTATTTGTTATTTACCGCAAACTTATCCACGAAAAGCTTAACTTGTCTAAAGGTTTCCTATCTATTCTACGATACACTGCAAAACAACAGAGGCGGAGGAGGTTATCAAAAGTTCATCGTACTGTCAAAGTGAGTTCATTTTCGAGAGTTCATTTTTCAGTGGATGCGTTCACGCGAACAATAGTACTAGATGTGTTTGTTTCAGCGACCAGTGAAATAGTTACCTACCAAGGTTCGGACCAGAGACAAATTATGGAGAGCCAAACGACTGTGAATACGTGTGAACACGTCCGAAAGCTGTCAACAACGTCGAAAGCAACAATAATTAGTAAAGAGTGAAAATAAGTTGTACTGAAATGAATTGAATTGTAAAGATATATCAGACCGGTATCAGCTAAAGAAATAAAGCAAGGTATTAATATAAGAAAAGCTCCGGGATTCAATCTAATTGCAGGAGAAATTCTAAAACAATCACCAAAAAAATGTTTTAAAAAGCTAGCGCAGATAATAAATGCTGCATTCAGGTTAAGGTATGTACCTAGCATATGGAAAGTCGCGAAGGTAATCATGATACCGAAACTAAACAAATCACCTAGCGAAGTAGCATCATATTGCCCAATATCGATGTTGATAAAACGCCTAAATAAAATAATTGAAGAAAAACACTAATTTCAAACCATCAAATTGTCACAGAATTACTGATAAAATGGAAAAAGCATTTAATGATAAAAAGATCTGCTCTACAATATTGCTGGATATAGTACAAGCTTTCGAAAAAGTACGATATAAGGTATTGATCCATAAATTACAAGAGTATCTGCCAAAGCAATATCAGAAATTTTAGAGTCCTATATTTACATATAACTGGGCTATTTTTCAGAATCAACCAAGAAAATGAGTACTCAACATTAAGAGAAATTAAAGCTGATGTAGTAGTAGTAATATTGATTAAACAAAGCGGTTTCTTAATTAATATTAATAAAAATTGTAAAGACGGTACTAATACCACTAATAAATCAATTAACTTGCCAGACATGGAACAAAGATACCTATTCTACCAAATAAAGGTACCTTGGGTATACCGATCGCTACATGTAATCTTAAATTAAAGTTGAATGCGGCCCAGAGAACAAATTTTAGCTGGACAAGTGGTGCAATGTATCTAGGGATAAAACAGATATGGTCTAAGCTTTATCTGAAAAGCTTGAAGAATTTGATTTCCCTCAAAAGATTGCATATTAGCGCTGTAATTGGTGCCATCGCTGGGCACTATCTGATAGGTATTCATTTGGGTAAGAGGAAATGTTCCCTATGGACCAATTATTTCATTTTTAATGCATTTTTATTGGGTAATTCATTATAACTTACATGCTAGACAAAACGCTTAAAACTAGCTTAACTAACTTAGCTATTCTTATTCTAACTTACTGGCCCTATGCGGGCGCTCTAAGCTAAACCTAACACTTAAAACTATGTCTTTCGACGTAACGAACATGAAAATTGTTTATTTATTTCATTCTTTTAAATTTAAACTAAGAAAATTAGTCAAAAACTTAGTGACTGAACATTTTTTTGTATTCTTATAAATAAAACTTATAAACTACCTTAAAATAAATCTTAAAACTATCTTATTCTATATTAGCCTATCTTATTCTACCTTACGTATTCTATACGTACATTTTTTTTGATATTTTTTTTTTAATTTTTTTTTTTTTTTTATGGAGTGCTGTTTTTTTATAATTTTTTTTTTTATGTTTTTTGTGTTTTTTGTGCTTTTTTTGTATTTTTTTCATCCAAGTGCTGTGGATATAAAATTTTTTTTTTTTTTATTTATTACCTACACCTACTGAAACCTAAAAAACTACCTAAACCTAAACTATGTAAGTCGGCCATGGGCAAGAACAGCCAACTTTTAACATCAAACAGGCTACCCTGGATTAGGAGGAAACGACGAAGGAGTTTCCTCTCTTTCAGCTAGCCACCAGAAATGACCGTACTGACGTTGTACGTGCCGTGTGCAACGTCTCTGTCGTAGTTGAGTCGCCTATCCACAACTGTCCGAGCAACGTGGAAGATTAGCGGCACCGCCAATCTGTCCTGGATCAGACCTTACTCATCAAAATAGAGGAACGCCTCTGGGGGAACAAAGCCGTTAAGGCGCACTCTCTCATGATACTCGTAATTGGGGTAATAAGCCCCGGAGATCAGGTTGTTCGTCGAGCTCATTGCTCTTGCAATGTGCCTTCGAATCAGCTTGATAACGAAATTATCCACTCTAATTAGGTTAGCCCTGTTGTATAGGACCTCATTGGGATAGAATTTTATGCACTGGGACTCTGGTGTTCTGTACAAATGAAGGCAAGCCCGAAGGCAAGCCCTCTCAAACACCCGAATCTTTTCCAACAAGCTTGCTCCCACGTTGAACCACACGGGGCATCCATATACGAGCATGGGCTTAATGAGGGCCATGTAGCAGATTACCTTTACCCTTGCATCGAGTTGCTTGCTATAAAAAAGTCTCTTTGTAAGGGCAAAAGCTTTGTAAGGTCTAACCAGAGCCCCAGGTATCTGACTACACTTCGACTCGCAAGTGGCTGTCCGTGCGGTCCCACGATTGAGAACTTTCGCCAATTCTTTCTGGTATCCCTAGAGGCCCCAGACAACGGCGTCCTAAAAAGAATGGTTTCCGATTTCTGGAAGTTGATCTTCAACTTCCAGTCATCGCAATATCGCTGAATCTTATCGAAGTCATGTTGCAAGAGAATTGCAATGACCTCGATTTTTGGTCCTGATCTGTACGCGATCAAGTCGTCTGCGTACACTATGGTATGGTGAAGAGATCCTATCAGATCGCTCGTGTAAATATTGAAAATGATCGGTGAATTAACCGCACCTTGTTGCAGACCGTTTTTAATTTGAAATGTTCCACCAGAAGTCACTATGGACCAATCATTGGTCTAATGTATGCCAGCCTCTTAACCAATGAACAAAAATGTGAGAATAAAACAATTTATGATACGATGAGGTTATGATACAAAGCATTGTTTAGAGAGAAGTGGATTGGGAAACATAAATATACTTGATTGATATACATGGAATAATTAATCATTTAAATTGCTCACATTTTTTGATGTAACTGATTTTCAATCATTTCGATTTTTTATAACTAAGGTATGTATCTACTCTGTTAGATAACGTGATGCTAACAAAATCAAAAAGTTAACAAAAGCGGACTAATCATATTTTTCGACTGTGGAATTATGAACAAAGTTGTAGGGAATGGAGGGGTACGTTGTTCGGTGACCTTCAATGTCCATTAACTTTCTTTATAAATATTCATCTCTTAAATGTAGCGTTTTTTAGATATCACTGAAATTGTTAAGTTTTTAAGCTTGCGTATACCGGCGCGATAGCGATAATGTTATTGATAGCTACTGCTTTGGCCATTAGCGCTTTCGCTATTGCTATCGCTCCGGTGTGCACCAGCCTTTAGACTCCATTATTTTACAAAGGACCAAACAAAGTCGAACGAAAATATGTCGCAGATTTGTTCGATTTAAGAAATGTAGATAATTCTGATTTGTGGAAATAAAATAAATGTTGCATGTAATTAATTTTTATTTTTTTTTTTTTTGTTTTGGAATTCAATAAATTTCCCATAGCGGTGGACCCCTAAAATTATATATATTTGTTATCAGCATCAAAAGTTATGTCGAACTAGCCGGGTCCGTCTGTCTGTCCGTTCGCTCGTCTATCCGTATGTCACCAGTTTGTGGGTAATCAATTTTGAGCAAGAAACAAGAAATTTTGTATATAATCTTTTTTAGACCCCCAAGCAAGTGTGAACAATTTGAAACCCACCCAAAAACACCTCCACTTTACAAAAAAAATAGTTTTTTTTTTCAATATTTTTACTATTGCTTATCTAAATATATAGACGTTGCCATTCTCTACAATTCGTTCATACATTATATACTGCCTCAACCACATTTTGGGATCTTATTTGAGTTTTATTGTGAATATTTCACCAGAATTTCTGAACTCTGGTTACAGGAAAAATTTCACTATATACTCGCACCAACGAAGTGATGGTTTTACTAAACTACTTTGTTCCATTTATTTTGTTGCATATTTTTATGTTAAGTTGTAAAAATCAAGTAAAAGAATACAGTAGCTTTTAATTATATATAAGTGTAATAGAGAAATCAATTATTACTAACATTTAGGTCTCCTCCAGCATTTGGTGTAATTAAGGATTTTCTCAATAGTTACTTTTCAGGTCTTAAACGCTATGGTTTTAGGCACCCACATATTACACCATTCAAGATTTTGTAAGCTATGTTCAGGACGCAGGAGGTTTAGGTACATATATCTCTGTCTCGGTCTCCCTTTTTTATGAATCGGGCAAATGTTTGCTGAGGTTCCAATCATTGGGCATACTTTCATCCGATCATATCTTGCAGATTATAGATGAGTTGGTGCATGCTCCCTACCAAATCACCTACTGTAGCTTTAACACTTCAGTTGAAAGATCGATTAATAAAGCAGCTTTGTGTGCCCTATAATAAAGCAAGTCAATGTCTATAAATTTTGTAAACACATGATTTTTTTTTGATTCGTTTAGAAAAAAAAAAATAAAGCGAAAAAAATAATACGACTTTTGGCATTGCCATCACTACCGTAGCCGAGGTGGCTTCAACGACAATTTTTTGTTCACAATAACACCTCTGGTGAGAGTCTGAGAGTAGAATTGCCATGAGAAGCTTTTATCAATCAAACAAATTGCCCTTCGGATATGGCATACAACTGAGCCAATTGCACCGATCTTCAAATCAGAAGAAAATATTGTGAGAAAAAAAGTTCATTTAGAGATGGTAGGTGGATGCTGATTGCATTGGTAACAGGTTGACGGATAAATCATGCTTCATGTAATTATCACGTAAAACAAGGAACCGAATTTCAGAGCTAGAGGGAACACGATAAATGAAATGTACATAGCTACACATACTATATGTATGTATTTAAAACTCACACTAGAATCACCTTGCCGCACTGCAATTTCTTTCCATATGGCCATCCTTTCATCAAATTGCCTTGTTAAAAAGAAAAATAAATAACTAACTTGGTGGTTAGTCCAAAATGAACTTACATCTTTTTAACAGCTTCATCGCTGTGTAAATCACTTTTCACAACTTTAAGAGAGTCCCTTAAATCAGCTCGCTTATCTTCACTTGTTTCAAGCTCCCTAGAATAATGATTTATGAATTTTGTCTACATCGCAATTAATTTTGCATTTACAAGCACGATTCTGAATCCGTTATCGAATTTTTATTTTCTTTCACGTCTTGGATTAGCTGGTCGTCTTTAGGATCCTGGTATTTTACCAATGGCACCTAAACAAATACAGAAACAATTCGCTTTGAGGAATCACCATATTTATGGCAAATTCCTACCTCTTTAGCATAAGACAATATAATTCGATCTTTCTCTTGTAACTTTTTTTGCAGATCATAGATCTTCCACCTGATGATTCAACAAAGGTATCTACATTCATAAATAGCTATCTACATTCATAAACTTACCTGCATTCACTGTGCTCCTGGGCGATGTACCACATCTTCAGCTCAGCCCTTCGAACGTCATTCTTCAATTCAAAAATCGAATTTTCCAAATGCTCTTTTTCCGAACTAAAATTAAACAAAATTTTATTTAGTTTCAAAAATTTCAAGAATTCTTACGACTTCAGGCAATAACCAAAACAATCGCCGAACATTTTTCCAAGTTCAATTTATTCTTGGTGTATGGTAGATCGTGTAATATTTCATGAAATCGTTTAATGTGATTCTGAACTAACTTTGTACGTACATTTGTATAGATTAGATACCTAATCTTTGTTCTATATGTACTTTGGTGTTGTTCGAATTTTATAGGGTGTATTGACCTTGACAGCGAATTTACAACAAAAAGAAATAGTTCTCAAATTTGTATTATACTTACATGGGTACTTGTGATCAGCATTAAAATTTACATATATATGTCGATCTAGCCACATCCGAGTATGTTATCTAACTTTGGGTCTATAGGTTTTTTTTACAGCCCATCTACACCTAATTTATGAATATTTAAAAAAAAATCGACATCCTTCTTGTAGAGAATTTCAAGACCTTTTTGCAGGACCCACCGTTTTCAAGATTTTTAAGTTTAAAATAAACAAATGAAACTTATTCGAATGAGTTTTGTTTTCCGTGCCAACGTCGAACTATGACAAATTTTAAGATCTTTGTTTGTACTGATAGTGAACCCCCTACAACATACATATATGTATATCAGGAGCCACCACTGATACCTACAGTTAGTCACTAAAGTAAGTAGACACACCCTCTGCTGAATAACACTTTCGATGAAAGAAAGGAACAAAAAATTATTAAAAACAAAACTATTCTATATTTTTATTTAATCAATATTCAAGTTATTCTTAGAAGAAAATAAATATAACAGAATAACAAAACTTAAAAAAGATAATCAAAACTAAATATAAAAAATGACAAACTCATCTCACAAAAGTAAGTAGACACTAACTGTTATAATATTTAGTTGCTATTTTCTAGTAGTTATTTGCATATTCAGAAGCTAGAGGTCTCTTCTGTACCTAACCTACATAAATTTGTTAAAGCGGAACCCACTCAGCCATTTTGCTAACTTTCACAAAGCCTTCTGGCTGCAACCTTCAACGAGGTAAGACCTCTTCCTCAAGAGATAAATAAAGACGTGTATAAAGAAGAAACATTTCGTATTTTCTTCCATCGCTTTTCCTCCCATCCGAATCAACGAGAACCAGCAGGCGCCCAACCTTCAGACTCCAACACTAACAAAAAAAGAGCAGTTTTGAAACGGTTACTGTATGAGGTTTTGTCCTAATAGATAGATAGAATTTACTAACTTTTGGGTGACCCTTTGATCAATTTTTGGGATTTTGTTTTATTCTTCTGATGATGATTCAATGTGAATGAATTTCTTAATTTTTGTCTGGACTGTTGAACGGCTTTTGTCAACAATCTTCGCTGTTTATCTAACAGATCTTTTTTCTTGAAAGTATTTTATTATCAAGTCATTAAAGTCTTGAAAATAAGTAACTTTTGTCCTTACATCTTCTTCGCTCAGAGTTTTTGCACAGAATGCCGAGAGTGTCTACTTACTTTTGTGATGTGAATTTACACCTTATCGGTAAAACTACCGTTAACTGCTCACAAACAGCAAAGTATTCGGTTGTTTTTTTTTCATTTGAAACAACTGTATGAATGACAACACATGAACTTTTTTTTTTTTTATAAAATACGTGTTTGTTTTCATAAGTGAACTATGAAGTCACTTACTTTTGTGATTAACTGTATGTGTATAATCAATTCAAACTTCTTCCAAACATATTTAAAATAACTTTTAAGGATTAGTCAGCGAAATAGCGTATAACACAATTCGTTTAAGAGTGTTTGAAAGTTTTTTGTATGTCTTTTTTAAAATGGTTTTATTGTAGAAATATTTCATTGCAAAATTATTGAAAAAACGCTATCTCCTCAAAGATGCATATCTTTCTGCAGTTAAGTAAAATCAATAAAGCGTCGTAAAAAGTATACCTATAGGCAATAGATAGATTAAAGCCAAAAAAAATGTTTGGCTATTTTGTTTTTGTTTATTTTATTGGCCTCATACAGGGTTCCTCAAACAAGTGGGCAGACTATACGCTACAATGAGTCGGTTTACTCTCATAAAGACAAAGAAAAAATGTCTTTTATATTATTGTTGTTATCCTTGACAAAATTAATTATTACTTTTTGTTTATACGATATTTATAGTTGCTTTCCTTAATAACATAACAAAAGTCCTGGTCGATGCGACTTGTGCTAGGCCCTTCATCATCGCATCAGATAGTAATTATCTTTGGTTTTTTGCCACTATAATAAGAAACGGTAAGCGATTGTAAGTCAAAAAGAATGTTTTGCATTGAATGCATAGTATACTTATGTCTAACGTAGCATTATGTGCTGCCGTCTACGCTAACAACTTTCGGCTAATTTTATGGCGAAGTCTGTAGTAAATGATCTCTATATTTTTTTTAGCTCACGTATGAGTTGAAACGTTATTGTTAATTTTTTCCCCACTACTAAAGGCTTCATTGGAGCCCACACATTTTTTATTGGATTGGCATCCGGTGGCTTGCTCTTTCCACTGGGTACAGAGTCTACTGTGATGCTTTGGATAATTATCCTCTTGGAGCTCCCAATTCCTGTTGTTTTGCAGACTTCAACAAACCAGACTTGTACAATTCCAACAACCAATTTGCATTTAGAATTTCCGTAAAACAGACCAAACGTCGAAATCCTTGTGCCGAGAAGCACCCATAAATGTTGCACCTTTGCGAGATGTTTAACAGTGTGTTGAACAAATTTCACGCAATTTGTTGACCAAACACGTTTAATTGGACTAAACAACCAGGAAAAAGACTCGTTTGTGCAGATAATTTTGCTCCAATCACCATCGATATTCTTCTGTGACATTCTTCTGTATTTTTCAACAAGAAAGGACTTCTTTACTGTACTCTCAAAACAAATTACTTTCTTCTAGACGCTGCCTAATTGTGTTTAGGGATACATTGATACCTCTTGCCGAGAGTTTTTCTGGCTTGCCACAACTTCAGTGTGGGATTCTGCTCAATATCATATTGTCTTGCCGTTTTGTGGTTGTCCGTGGTTCATCAACGACGTTTCCAGTTTCTTCGCAGCTCCTAGACCATCTTTAATGAAGTTGTTTGTAGTTCCCAGGTACTTTGCTGCCTTTATTGTACTCCATTTTGGTCCCTTGGTCGAATCGTTTTTTGTATTTCGCACTCATCGCTATTATGACGTGAAAGAAACTGAAGTGAAGAGTATATTTCATTCGAAATGAACCCATTTAGATACGAGGGTGAGTCAATAAGTCCCTGAAAATTAACATAAATTGTGTCGTCACCTTAAATTTATTTATTTTTTTTTTTTTTGTCAAGAATCATCTTTTAAAAGAACGCACCAACATTTTCAAACAGATCTGTCAAATAGTTTTGTTGTGGCAGCCATTTTATATAGACGCTTACTAGCATTTTCGTTAAAATGGACAAAAGTGAATTTCGAGTGCTCATTAAACAGTATTTTTTACAAGAATAAACTATCACGCAAACCAAAGAAAAGCTTGACAAATATTATGGGGACTCTTCACCATCGATTGGAATCATTTACCACTGGTTTACTCAATTTCGGTGCGGTCGTGAGGTCCAATTGAGGTCACACACCAGAAATGGTCGACAAAATCCATCTTTTGATAATGGACGATCGGCGAGTGAAAGTGCGCGAGCTTGAAGAGGCCACAGGCTTATCACATGGCTCAGTGATTTCGATTTTACATAAATATTTGGACATGAAAAAGCTTTCCGCAAGATGGATGCCGCGTTTGTTCACAATCGACAACAAACGCATTCGTTTGACAACTTCAAATGTGTGTTTGACGATGTTCTAGAAAAATTCGGCTGAGTTTTTGCGCCGTTTCGTAACCGTGGATGAAACCTGGATTCACCACAACACACCAGAAACCAAGGAACAGTCAAAACAATGTACTTCTCCTGGTGAACCGAAGCCGAAGAAGGCCAAGGCGGGTTTGTCAGCAATCAAGATCATGGTGACAGTTTTTTGGGATGCGCGCGGTGTTATTCACATCGATTACCTTGAAAAGGGTAAAACGATCACCGGCGCATATTACGCAGAGCTGCTGGATCGATTCCAAACCGATTTGAAGCAAAAACGGTCGCATTTGGGAAAGAAAAAAATTATTTTTCACCAGGCGAACGCACCGGCGCACAAGTCCGCAGTCGCAATGGCAAAATTGCATGAGTTAGGCTGCGAACTCCTCCCTCATCCAGCATATTCCCCAGATTTAGCCCCCTGCGACTATTTCTTGTTTCCAAACATTAAGGAATGGCTCGGAGGTAAGAGATTTGGGTCGAATGAAGAGGTCATCGCTGAAACAAACGCTTATTTTGAGGGGCTCGAGAAATCGTATTATTTGGAGGGCATCAGAAAATTGGAGAAACGTTGGATGTAGTGTATAGAGCTAAAAGGAGAAAAATAAAATGTTTTTATACCGAAAAGAGTGTTCCTTATTTCATTTTTCAGTGACTTATTGACCCTCGTATGCATACTCGTATAAGATATCGTTATTTTTTACGTGACGATGGGTAGTAACCGTTTACCGTTTTTTATTGAACAGACTCTATGTTATGTAAAAAAATGATTAAAATTGAAAAGAGAAAGAAAGCATTTTCCAACAAGGCATGCACCTAGTTACTTTAGGTTTTTTGGGATCTTTTACTTGTCTAGGATAAAATATAGCGTTTTCATAAGGATACAAAATTCCTTCGAATTAGCATCAATCGTTGGTTCAATATTAGCAGACCCTCCCGGTTTCGCCCTTGTCAAAAAGCCACCAAGAACACTTTCCTAAGGTTAATGTGAGAAATATTGCGTATCATTTCCGTTCACTAATAGAGAGAATAACTACTGTAACAACAAACAGCCAAACTATCAACCCATTCACGCACTTACAGCGGCACCCGTTGATTGCGAATATAGTTAGCTTTATTAGAGACGAAAACATAAAATTGACTGCTCGCTGTGCAGTTCCTAGATGATGTGCAATTATCATCCATAGCTTAATACCTATATTTTTTGAATTAATACCGTAAATGATAAAACAAGTTACATATAAATGAGCTAAGCTAAGATTTTTTAAAAAAATACTGCTCAAGTCCTAAAAATTTGTCATACAACGTACGAGGGCTGTCCGATAAGTCAGTGATTTTGATACAAGATGGCGCTCGGGTGGCATAGAGGATTTTTTTTCTGACATCTTTGTTTCTTTCTCGGCATAGCCAAAAAAAAATCAAATAGTTCTGTCAAACACTTAGCTTTTAACTGTAATTGAATGTCTCATATGTCTAATAGTACAGCCAACATATCAAATTTAATGGGGCAGCCAGATTTCGCGACTTGTGAAATACATTCCTTGACTGTTCAGCTTCTTGATGTAATCAAATGTAGCTTCAATCATTCCCAGAAATATTGGTTAGTGGTACATTGAAATCGGCTCAGCCATTCTCAAGTCATATGGTATGAAAGCAAATTGAACGTTAAAACACTGAAAACATGAAAATCTTTTTTAACACTAACGGCCATATTATTCACTTCGGGTGTAAATCAGGTTTAAGTTAAACTTGCACCCGACCATTTAATCCGCATTTTTTAAACCCGACAATTTAAACCTATATCCATAATATTCACTCAAAAACATGCATTAAACCGGCTGGATTAAAGATGCATTTAACACGGATTTAAAACGGTTTAAACCGATTTTTAAACCGATTTTAACCCGTTTTAAACCTACATAATGTCAAATTTCACATAAAATGACATATGTTTTTTTTGTTGTTTATCACATTTTAATTGGAAAATGATTTGATTTGTTGTGTGCCAAAGTTTTTTTCAATTTTCATTGAAATAAATTGAGTTGGAACGAAAAATCAAAGATAGCGGTAAGGTAAACGATGAGTACTCTCTAACATAGTTTCGTTTAAACAGCAAAGAACAGGAAAAGAGCTTAGGGATCGGACGAGCAACATCCGCAAGGACCTCTATAAGTTATCAAAATTCCAGAAAGAGTCAACCCAAGCAACTGGCGGCAGCCACCTTCCACCAAGAACCGCCGTCGGTTTCGTTTGATTTTTCGGAAGTGGTAAACAAATAAGCAGTTTCTCTGCAAGTGAAGCTCGCAGGACTCGCACCAGTTGACAGCAATAGAGGTTCACATCCAAGTGATGAGACGACATCAACGTCAACAACAAGTCGAATATCGAATTTGTTTGATAATGGGGTGCTATACTGTCGACCCCTGCCCTAACAGTGGATGCATTGGCAACAACAGCTCCATCACATGATGAAATGGCCATGCCGTCGACATCGACAACATCGGCTTTGTCGTTGCCGTTCAGCTCATTGCAAATGTTCGATACGATATGTAGGTAGTGAATAACATACCGACGTTCATCACCATCCTGTCGAATCATCGAATGTAGCCACCAAAATGCCACTTTTTTAGCCGGAAATACTTACGGAAATCCACGACATCGTAATCGTTGACGCAAAAGTCCGCTTGTGCATTCGGTACATTCGACGACGAGGACGACGTTGACTAACCTCTGCTGTTCCATAAGCTCTTCGATTAATTCGTCTTCTGACGACGAAGTCATCAACATTTCGTCAATATCACGAATAAAATCCATTTTTTTTTATCGTCTTGCTCGTACTCGTACTTTTTATATTTTATTTCAAATTCTTATTTCCTGCTTCCTGCGAGCGAAGAAATGTCAAAATGTGACTGACCTAAACAAAAAGAGTGAATATTATGAAATTGAGTTTTAACCCGAGTTAAAGAACTTAAACTGGTCTCCGGAGTGCAGTTTAAATTCAATCGGATTAAACGCCGTCAAGTTTAAAAAAGTGGGTTTATGTTCGGGTTTAATGAGTGAATATTATGGTCTTGGGTTTAACTTTTGGTTTAAACTCACTTTTAATCCGGGTGTAAGTTTTAAACCGGATTAATGTGAGTGAATAATATGGCTGTAAAAGTCTGTCATATTCTGTTTCCACAGTTTAGCGTTTGCTGTTTAGCCGTCATATCAAATTGAATGCACCGCACTGATGAATTTTACCCAATTTCGCTGCACATACTGTTTCATGGAACGGCGTAGTGATACCGGACCAAATTGATACATAGGTGCTCAAAAATTGTTACAATGCTCTGAAGAAAACCTCATCAAAATTGGTTAACTGATTCTTGAGTTATAAATAGTCAACAGAGAAACATGTTCAATATTGTAACATCGTCTAAAAGTATGCAACAATAATGTAGAATAATAACTACGCTCCTACAGCCCATTCCAAACTGTACTTTCATTCGAGGTTCGCAATAGCTGACAACGCCACGGATAAAGAGAGAATTATAACTGGAAGAAATAATTGTCATCTTGGAATTATTTCCAGTGGTCGAAGAATTTGCTAGAAGTTTCTGGCTATCTGAAACTTCTGCTATATAAGGACAGATGGCGATCAATAAAAAAAACAGTAGTTTTTAAACTGTGGCGAAGAGATTGGAAAAGTGATAATGGGCGAAGTTGTAATTTGGTGATAAATTGAAAGTGGAGAGTAAACAAGAAAAAGTAATTAGTTTGGATTTGTGAATTAAGTAATTGAAAGGAGATAAAGTGAATTGAGAGGAAAGAGACCTTGTAAGAAAAGAATTTGCGAAGAATAGTATAGTGTGAACTTGAATTGTTCTATAGACTAGAAAATAAAGAAACAAATTTCACAGAATATCGTTTTAGCCGTAGCCTGCATATTACATTGGTGTCAGAAGTGGGATAGACGTTAGTCGAACCAAAGAACACCATGGTTCCAGTGAGAGTTTTGAACGCAAGACCACACACTGTCAAACTAAGGCGAGGGGAGGTGACTGGAAAATGCACGCCGATTACCGCCGTCGCAACAATATCTGAACGTGGTCCTCCAAAACCTCTCCCATCACCTTGGACAGCGGAAACGAGAGAGACGATTCTCCAGTCCAGTGAGCTGAATCAGGAGCAGCGAACTATGGCAGAGAATCTTATCAATGAGTACGCTGATGTATTTGCCTCACAGGACGGAGAATACGGCCGAACACACCTGGTACAACATCGAATAGACACTGGTGATACTAGACCAATTCGTCAGCCTGCTAGGCGCCTTCCATTGGCAAAGCAGACAGAAGTTGCAGAGATGGTGTCGGCAATGGAGAAAGAAGGTGTGATTGAAAGTTCCAAAAGTCCGTGGGCATCACCGGTTGTACTGGTTAAGAAGAAAGATGGCAGCACGCGGTTCTGCGTGGACTATCGGCAGCTCAATTACGTCACCAAGAAAGACAGCTACCCTCTGCCACGGATTGACGACACGCTAGACACACTATCAGGAGCCCGATGGTTTTCCACTCTCGACTTGAAGAGTGGCTACTGGCAGGTACAGATCCATCCAGAAGACCGGGAGAAAACCGCCTTCACCGCAGGTAATGGGCTATGGCAATTCACGGTAATGCCATTCGGGCTGTGCAATGCTCCGGCGACTTTCGAGCGATTGATGGAATGTGTCCTGCAAGGGTTAACATGGAAAACCTGTTTGGTATACTTGGATGATGTCATCGTCGTAGGAAAATCGTTTGCGCAACACCGAGACAATCTAAGGGATGTGTTTCAAAGGCTTCGAAGTGCCCACCTGAAGCTCAACCCCAAGAAGTGCGCCCTGTTTAGAGCGGAAGTCAAGTACTTGGGGCACATAATTTCAGCGAAAGGAGTGAGAACCGATCCAGAGAAGGTCGAAGCGGTGAAAAACTGGCCAGTCCCCAAGGATAAACACCAACTAAGGAGCTTCCTGGGCCTAGCCACCTACTACAGACGGTTCGTGAAGGATTTTGCCGGGATCGCAAAGAACCTGCACCAGTTGACGGAAAAGGGAAAACAATTCAAATGGACAATTGAGTGCGAGAAGAGCTTCAAGGCACTTAAACAACGGCTATGCGATGCCCCGATACTGGCTTACCCCACTCCCGGGGAAACGTTCATTGTGGATGCAGATGCTAGTAATGTTGGGGTAGGAGCCGTACTCTCCCAGGTGCATGACGGCCAAGAGAAGGTGGTTGCGTACTTCAGCAAGGTGCTCTCTAAGCCAGAAAGGAACTACTGCGTGACAAGGAGAGAACTTCTAGCTTTGATCTTGGCTACGAAGCATTTTCACAAATACCTCTACGGGAGGAAGTTCGTTCTTCGCACAGACCATGCAGCCTTAAAATGGCTATTACAGTTCAAGAGTCCTGAGGGTCAGGTCGCAAGATGGATCGAAAGGCTGCAAATCTACGACTACGAAATACAGCATCGTAAAGGGAAACTCCACTCTAATGCGGATGCACTGTCCCGGAGACCATGCAGAATGGATTGTAAACATTGTGCGCGTCAGGAAGAACGGGAGCTGGTTTCCATCCAAAGAATGAGAGCCGAACCTATCGCCGGCTGGAGCGTAGATGAGATCCGGAACGCTCAGAAGGAAGACCCGGATATCGAGCCGATTCTGGCCTGGAAGGAGAACATGGAGAAACCGGATCATCAGGACATCTCTCACAGAAGCCCGACCTTAAAGGCATATTTTGCGCAGTGGGACTCCCTCCATGTCCAAGAAGGTGTTCTGAGAAGAAAATGGGAATCCTCCGACGGAAAGTCGTTTGTAATGCAGCTTGTAGTACCGCGGACGAGGGTCAAGGAGGTGTTACAGGAAATGCATGGCGGGGCGTCCGGAGGCCACTTGGGAGTGAATAAGACGCTAGAAAAGGTACGAGAACGTTTTTATTGGTTAAAAGCGAAGGAAGATATCGAAGACTGGTGCAGAGAATGCGACGTGTGTGCAGCTAGTAAGGGTCCGAGAACCAAAACTCGAGGTAAGATGCACCAATACAACGTGGGAGCACCTTTCGAACGAATCGCCATTGACATCGCAGGGCCCTTTCCGGAAACCGACAATGGTAATCGGTATATACTCGTAGTGATGGACTACTTCAGTAAGTGGCCGGAAGCGTTTCCGATCCCTAACCAGGAAGCCAGAACCGTGGCGGAGCAGATCGTCTACAATTGGGTTAGCAGATTCGGTGTGCCCTTGGAATTGCATTCTGACCAAGGGAGGAACTTCGAGTCAAGAATCTTCCAAGAGATGTGTCAACTACTCGGAATCAAAAAGACAAGGACAACCCCGCTTCATCCACAGGCGGACGGTATGGTGGAGCGTTTCAATAGGACTTTGGACGAACATCTCTCGAAGGTCGTAGGTGACTACCAACGGGATTGGGACCGGCAGATTCCCTTGTTTTTGATGGCCTATAGAAGTGCCGTGCATAGCACTACTCGACATACGCCGTTCAAAATCTTATTTGGTGGAATAGCTCGTTTACCCAGTGAGGTGAAATTTGGATCTCCTACCAATGAGCCCAGAAATGAAGAAGAGTACGTGGCGGACCTTAGGGAAAGGCTTAGGGACATACACCAAAGGACCAGAAGCCAGATTAAGATGACGAGCGACCGCATGAAGACCAGGTATGATGCCAAGGCAACAACGTCAGGATTCCAGGAAGGAGATCTAGTGTGGCTGTATAATCCCCATCGCCAAAAGGGGAAATCACCTAAATTGCAGCGGAACTGGGAGGGTCCATACAGAATAGTAACCCGCATCAACGATGTTGTCTACCGCATCCAGCGAGGACCAAGGGCCAAAATGAAAGTGGTTCATGTGGACCGACTGAGTCGATACAATGGCCGAAGTGAGGACGCACTTGTTCGGGACGAACAAGTCTAAGAGGGGGGCAGTGTAACATCGTCTAAAAGTATGCAACAATAATGTAGAATAATAACTACGCTCCTACAGCCCATTCCAAACTGTACTTTCATTCGAGGTTCGCAATAGCTGACAACGCCACGGATAAAGAGAGAATTATAACTGGAAGAAATAATTGTCATCTTGGAATTATTTCCAGTGGTCGAAGAATTTGCTAGAAGTTTCTGGCTATCTGAAACTTCTGCTATATAAGGACAGATGGCGATCAATAAAAAAAACAGTAGTTTTTAAACTGTGGCGAAGAGATTGGAAAAGTGATAATGGGCGAAGTTGTAATTTGGTGATAAATTGAAAGTGGAGAGTAAACAAGAAAAAGTAATTAGTTTGGATTTGTGAATTAAGTAATTGAAAGGAGATAAAGTGAATTGAGAGGAAAGAGACCTTGTAAGAATAGAATTTGCGAAGAATAGTATAGTGTGAACTTGAATTGTTCTATAGACTAGAAAATAAAGAAACAAATTTCACAGAATATCGTTTTATCTACTCGAGCCGTAGCCTGCATATTACAATATTATAATATGAAGAGATAATTTTGAACCGAAATTATATCAGAGTTTTGCATAGAAGCCAGATGCTCGTGTCTCAAAGACACAGGACACCTCCAATATTTTTTCCACTCTGTTGAGTTTTCTACAGTTTCTTTCATACCACTTTATCGAATAGTTAGAGCCCTTTCACACACACCGGTTTACGTCCGTCGGCGAATTCTTCGTATTGAAACATGCAATCAAATTGAAGCTTTAACACGTTCCAGTCCGGACACGATTGTTTGACGGGTGTACTTATCTACGCAGTGACTGGTCGGCATAGTAAGGGTAGTAATGCGTGTGGCTGTATGAACGCTTACACACTCATTGGCATTTAGCCAGCCGTTGTCTCAGTTTGATTCGAGGGGTGTCTATTCATGTGTGACATTTGTGGGATGTGTGAAGCAGTATAGCATACTACCTTGATCAAAAAGTTTCAGGAATGAGTACCGTGTGGCGCTTTCAGTCATCTGATTTGAGTTTTTTTATTTTAGGTTGACACATTCGTCATTAACATTTCCTACAAATTTTAGCATCGTATCTTGACATTTGTAAAAGCTACGCTGTCGAGAGTAAATCTGCCGTCGAGAATACATCTGTGCGTGTTTTCATTTTTTTACGATGTTTGCACGAGTTTACATCAAATTTTGAGTTAAAAACCGATTCAACGGTGCGAAAACTTTGGAAATGTTGGAGAAGTATATAAATCGCATAATTACTACGAAATGCAATCCAGGCATCAGGTGAGTGAATGGCGTACACCGAACGAGCCAAAACCAGAAAAACCACGTCGTTTTCAGTCGAAAAAGAAGGCGATGCTCACGGTTTTCATGGATTACGACGGTGTTGTGCGTCATGAATTCCTGCCATAAGATCAGACAGTCAACAAGGTTTATTATTTGGGCGTTATAAGACGTTTGCGTGAAGCAATTCTCCAAAAAAGGCCGGATTTGTGGGCAAACAACTCGTGGGTTTTGCACCATGATAACGCACTTATCCTTATTCGTGAGTTTTTAACCAAGAACAGTACGAATACCATCCAACAGCCACAGAATTTCTTCCTGTTTGATAGACTCAAGAAACCCAGAGGAGATAATAAAACATATCCGATTATAAAAAATATTTCGAGCATTGGATCAAGCGCTGGCATAAGTGCGTTTCAGTCAATGGATAGTACTTTGAAGGGGACAATATCGATTATCAAGAATAAACTTGTATTTTCAATTTTATGAATAAATTCTTGAAACTTTTTGATCAACGTATTGTAACATAATGAAGCATAATAACTACGCTCCTACAACTATGCAACACATTCCGAAGTGTCTTTTCATTCGAGCATAATTTCGTTCCGAAGTGTCTTTTCATTCGAGGTTCGTGTCCGCAGTTCGTGTCCACAGTTCGTGTCCACGATAAGAGACGGATAATATCTAAGACAACGTCACGGAATTAAGAGAGAATTATAACCGCAAGAAATTATTGTCATCTTGGAATTATTACATCAGAATTTCCGTGTTTCAGTGGTCGAAGAATTTGCTAGAAGTTTCTGGCTATCAGAAACTTCTGCTATATAAGGACAGATGGCGATCGAGACCAGGCAGTTGGTTTTGAACCGCACGAAGAGATTGGAAAAGTGATAACAGCCGGAGTTGTAATTTTGTGATAAATTGAAAGTTGAGAGTGAACAAGAAGAAGTAATTAGTTTGGATTTGTGAATTAAGTAATTGAAAGGAGAAAAATTGATTTGAGAAGAAAGAGACCTTGTAAGGAAGGAGTTTGCGAAGAATAGTATAGTGTGAACTTGAATTGTTCTATAGACTAGAAAATAAAGAAATAATTTCACAGAATATCGTTTTATCTACTCGAGCCGTAGCTCGCATATTACAGTATTATGAAGGAAATATTTTTGAGGGCAATTTTACCGGCAAAAATCCGATGTGTGTGGAAGGGAACAATAGTCTGTTTTTCGCCGTTTCGAAGTTCGTGTTTAATAAAGTACCAAAATTTAATTGCTTTTTATTCTATTAATACTGATACTCGTTATAATAATTATATGAGTACGTACGTAGATAAATTTAATTATAAATATGTCACAGTAAAAACATATCTTATTCATTGTGATGCAGTACCTATTCCCAGATAGTAAAAATAAACTCTAATATATCAGTTGTAAGTAAATTATTATTAAGTCTGAAGGCTTTATGAAAAAGTGGTCATATCACCCTGCTCTTTGTTACTAATTCCGCTTAAAAATTAATATATCTACCGAATAATCTATAAAAGTCTGATAAAACCACAAATAATTATGGAATCTATATCTAAGGAACTATAAATAAGCTAAAACCGTCTTAATCGCGTCAGTATTTTGGTGGCACTCCGAAATTATGGTTGTTTTATTTTTTCCGCCTTGACAATCGTTCATTATTGTATTACTGAATATATAAAAATGGTTAACCTCAATTGCGTTATTTGTACGGAAATATTGAAGGGAAGTGATGTAGTTTGTACAACAAAATGTGGTCATATGTTTCATCAAGCCTGTATCACGCGTTGGCTGAGACGGTAAAAACTCTCTTTTTAGCTTGAAATTAGTACCATGTTCAAAGGAAATGGAAGTATAGTGATTGTGTCAAAAAATCGTGTCCGAGAAGTCAGATTTTAACTGTACTTTACTCAAAATCCCAAAAAAAAAAAAAATTTTACGCATTGCGGCCGTGTGTCTGTCTGTGCTATTGGCTTTTTCGTCCTTCGTTCAATATAATTTCTGCGAAAATGCACGGATTTGAATATTTATTTTTAAAAAACTATTAAGTAGGGATGGGCAGTTATTGAAAAATAATCGATTACAGGTAAACCTTGTTAATTTAGAATCCAATTTAACCGATTACGATTAAACCTGATCAAAAAAATAACCGGTTATTAACCACTTAAGTGCTGCTAATAAAACGATAATTTTTGCCCAACCCTATATTCACTATCTTCTCCACGATCGGTTCTGGTTATTTTTCTCACAAATAATCCATTATTCGGTTAACCGGTTATTAACTGGTTAACTGGTTATTTTTGTTCATCCCTTGTATTAAGCTGAACTGGAACTCAAGACATGTTGCTTCTGGTTTTAATCCGATTAGTTTTGTCGTTTTTTGTGGTTAGAAATACTCGATTTTGTATGAACAAAATTGGAAGCATCTTTTTGTAGATTGGAGAACATAAAAGGAAGCTAAAGAATGTCAAATTGTGCGCTTGTGGATTAGGGGTTTTGAAAGTGTACGAGTACACAATTTTGCAACATAGTTGCTTCACGCTTTGCTCAAGTGTGTATGTATATTTGGCACCAACATTAAACAATAACCTTGCTAACAAGTGACTCTCTGGTAAATTCCACGAACATTTTGCATATCGAACATTAGCATGGAAATCATATATGTATGTATGTACCTAATCAATTTCAGTTCAGAAACATGTCCCCAATGTCGTAAAAAGTGCATCAGTACCGATGTGCGCAGGGTTTACCTTAATGCCTCAAACACGAGTACAAGTAACAACGCAAGTTGTAAACCCAAAGTAACTGGATCAAGTACGAGTACTTCGAAAACTCAGAAAGAAATAAAGGAGCTCCAGCATAATCAAAATAAAATGATGTAAGTTTTCCACAAGGGTGGAATAATACATACATATTTTCGATTATTTCTTTAGGAAAGCACTAGCTGACCTGAAATTAGAAAAGCATAAAACAAATCGTTTAACATCAACAGATGTTATTAGGAATCATCGATCGAGCGGAAACAAAATAAATTGTACAAATGATCTGAAGGATGAACCCCGGCAGCAAAGGTAGATTGTATGACAAACTTTCATTTCGGTGGTGATATAAATTGTTTTCTTTAAAAAGGCATGCAGAGATATTTTTACTGCTCGTCAAAAATCCAAGCCAACAACTTTATAACCAAAGTAGTGCAGCTGTTAGATACGAGTATGTGCAGGTATGATATGTTAGTCTTTTCACGATTGCGTATTTAGGCCGCGGAATCCTTTTACTCTCGCTAGCGCTTGCGTCTGTCCGTCTGTCGATTTTCCCACAAGACCCAAACAAAGCTGAAGGTGGCTTCGGTACAAACAAATGTGACAATTAAAAAAAAGTTCACACATATATAGGCATAAACATGCTATATAAACATATATCGCTGAAAAAAGTCATGCCTGACAGATAAGACATTTTTCAAAGTTCCTTATTAAGTTAATTAACCATTATATGACTTTTTTTTGCAAAAGCTTGGTACGCCATCAAGTGATATTCATACTTACATATGTATGTATGCCCAACCCAATCCAGTTGTTAAATTTGAGGTGGAATTTTGGGGTGGAAATTCTAAATTTGCGTATGAAGTTTGAAATAAATCTATGCAGTCGTGTAGGTGACGGTTTGATTATACTAATACAAGGTGGCGCAAAGGTAATGACCCTATATGAACTGTCTATGATTTTTGCAAATAGCCTCTCCTGTCATCGTGATATTGGCAGTTGTACAGTAAATAGACGCGTAAAACACGACGATGAACAATGAAACGCTATACTCCTCAAGAACGTGAAATAATTTATGTCGACTTTTTTGCGGAATGATTTGTCAGTGATAAGTAAAAAAGTGAATTTCGTCGAATATTTCTCCACCTCGAAGAAACTGGCTCAACACGAGATAGGGCAATGGTTAGTACACCAAGAACAGGCCATTCGGTCTGGAATATTGATGCTGTACTCGAGGATGTGGAAAAGTGTTTAAAAATATCAACGAGACGACGGGCCATGCAATTGAGCATTTCCAGGCAGTCTCTGCAGCGACTTGAAGATGTTTCCATATAAAACTCAGTTGGTACATCAACTGCTGCCCGCAGACCAACAAGACGGTCTGAAATACAGCCATGAGGAGGACCAATTTCCTGCAAAATGAATTATGAGAGACGCAGTAAGTGCAGGACTTGTCAACAAGCAGAATGCTCGCTTTTGGGGTACTGTTTTATTTAAGGGTCGCCTTAACATCCACTGAAAGTTATTGTGTGGTACGGCGTCTGCGCTGAAAGAGAAATTGGGTCTAAATTTTTCGAAAACTCTGCTGGCAACGCGATAACTGTCACTGTCATGTTACGTGACTTTTTGATACCCGAATTGGATGAATTGGGGTTGAAGCACATGCGGTTTAAACAAGACGATGCCATTGCACACACAGTGGGCGACGCAATGAACTTAGTGAAGAACAGTTTTCCAGACGATTTTATCTCCCGTTTTGGTGATTTACATTAGTGCGCAAGATCATCTTATCTAACCATTCCAGGCTTTTTTCCTTAAGGTTATTTGAAGTTATTGGTCTCTGTGAACAAACCACAGACTCTCTTAGCGCTAAAAGACAACATTAGACAAGAAGTAGAGAACATACCTCATAAAAAGCCTCAAATTTGCATAAAAAGTCTTATATGCATATCATATACAGTAATAAAATCATGCATTTTTTTTAATTTTGAAAATCAAATTGGGTCATTACTTTTGCGCCACCTTGTACAAAGATTGATCAAAAGTGGTTCAGGAAACCAATATTTGCCCTTTTAGGTGCAAACAAAAAGGTATAGCGTGAAGTGCAATGCTACCAGTTTGTAGGCCTTAAGACCTCAGCTACGAAAGTGAAAAAAGTGTATTACGATCCATTCCTTTATGTTTATTATTTAATAATATTTTATTTATTTTACAGAATAATACATATACGTTTCAACCTACATATAACGTTTACAATATCAATCAATTTTACTACAATCCATAGGGCTAAGCAATTTTTCACATGAAAATAGCAGTCCGACAAGCAGTAATAAATACGTCGGTGATTAAATATTATTTTGAATATATGTTTTTTTAAATTTATAAAATAAATGATTTCAATTACAATATAAAGTGTTTTCTATTCAATATGACCAATCTGGTTGATAGTTTATTGATTAGGAGACCCGGATACCGCCAGGTCAGCTTATAAATTTTTAGATAGGGGAATCGTGTGCTAGCTATACTATTGTATATGTAATTACTTTTTGAGTTACCGCAAAGTTTATTAGCCTGAGACCGCTTCTGGAGGTAAAATCGTAGAAGCTTTATTTTTCAACTGTTTAATTAAAGATGCCTTACCTGATAGATACTTGACCCTTACACCCTTTTTTGTGGACAAAAATAATGTACGAATCCTTCCGCAATCTAGGAAAAACTCCCTGCGAGATTGATAATTGAAACAGAGCAGTGAGGGGCTAAGTAGATGGTTCACACATTGTTTCAAAACTATGGCGAGCAAGCCTCAGGATCGGAGGAGTAATCGTCCTTGAGTTTGCTAATCTTTTTAAGAACCGCTAACGAACTTATATCCATAGAGACTCGGAAATTGAATGTACCGTTCTTCATGTAGCAGAAATAATCAACATTGAGTTCAAGAGCCTGGTCAGTAAACGACTGGCTAAAGAAGTGAGCGAATAAGTTTGCGATTATTTTGGGGTCTGGCGAGGGTATACAGCATCCGAGAATTTAAGAGTATATGGATATCCATAATATTTTCTTTCGACATTTATAATTTGGTAAAATCTCTTGGGGTCGGTGATCAGATTGAATTGCATTTGATCAAGGTATTCGATGTAAAGAGTTTCGCAGAGTTCAGAAAAATGGGTAAATGCGTTAAGGTAATTAGAAAAGTCGGAGTCAGATTTGGATTTAAGGTATAATTGTCATATATAATTGTCTAGGGCAAATATGGCAGTGATTGGATGAAACAGTTGCATATGTCAGCGTAGAAAATGACGAGAGCTATATCGATG
Source organism: Pocota personata (assembly GCA_963082735.1). Taxonomy (NCBI): domain Eukaryota; kingdom Metazoa; phylum Arthropoda; class Insecta; order Diptera; family Syrphidae; genus Pocota; species Pocota personata. The sequence goes on from OY720431.1 coordinate 16,911,353, forward strand.
AAAAAACTTCAGATATACGAGTAAGCTTTCTAGCAAGTTGTTGAGTTTAACAAAGTCAGCTTTACGAAAGCTTCAGGAGCGCTCTATCAAAAAATATATAATTAATTATATTAATTAATTAATAATTATATATTCTTTCGCTCTTTGAAGTAAAAGTTTGAAACCTGCAAAAATACAGGCCAAAAGTTTGAGGCCAACCAAACAACGAACTTCATTTATGCATGGAGATTGATTTTTTTTTTTTTTTTTTGTATATGCTCAAAATTCTAACCATGGAACTTGTAGGAAACTAGGATAACCAAAAAGATTGCCATTTATACAAGAATACGAATCTTACCTTGTTTCGAAAGGAGGAAGCACTTAGTCCAAAAAGCGAATTGCAATCTAACCGTGGATCTTCCAAATGTATTATATATACATAGATATACTATTTCAATGGAATTAGGAAAAACAAATGAACAAAATAAACTCTTTCTAGAAAAAAACTTTTAAGCTTTAACTTCGTCGAAGTATCCTCCTCGAGCTTTTATAACAGCTTTTAAAAAGAAGAAAAAATTTGGCGACTGTGGTTGCCAAATCATATTGCCAAATCAGTTTGGTCACAACTTTGAAGTGTATTTAGAGTCATTATCTTGTTGAAAGACGAACCCTTCTTCAATCAACCGAAAACCACTTAGAATAGTTCTGTAGCTCTCTTCGTTATGCCTTCGATATGAATATGAAAACACTGATTCCGCTGAAGGAAAAATCTTCCCACGCCGAAACCGATCCATCTCCATATTTAACGGTGGGCACAATACATTGCAGCAAAGCGGTTTGTTCTGCGGAACGTTGGATGAATACACTTCTCTTCGTGCTAAACAGCTCGAACATGGATTTCTTCATAGATGACAGCTCCACTGTATGTTTTCTAGGCAGATGCATTTGTACATATATTGCAATACATCTTCATATGCACCTACTTCTACTTATTTACCCTTAGACAAAATGGCACAGAGAACGTATTTTGCTCAGAAGGAAGCTAAGGGTATACAAATTGTCGATTGTTCATTTATCACATATGTGTTTTTTAGATTCGTTATCTGGCCGAAAATTATAATGAATTTACTCTACTTGTAGAAATAGATATGTACATACATAAGTACAAAGTACTTGTGACAAACCAACCTATAGCCATGGGAGGTCTCTTAATCTTGGCATGGCATTCGGATCCTACAATAAAGCTGTAGGTCTTTTCTATTCGTGCAAATAATATAAGACGCGCAGTACGAATGTCTGCAAAATTCAAAGTTTCTGAAACAATTTTTGTTTTTGGTATAGCATAAAGCAACGCCGCACTTCTCGCAGACCGTATGAGTGAATCCAACACATTTTGGAAACTTGCATCTTTTTTTTTTTTTTTTTTTTTTTTTTTTTTGGTTGCGCCTGGAGGTGCAGGAATCTTCAAAAGATACCAATGGCCCGTACCATTGGTTATGCCCGATTCATATATCTGACCTGATGATTCATAAGCGTCTGCCAGTATATGCCTACGGGCTAAACCTCACCCCCCAGAGAGGCACTATGAGAACCGGCCGCTCGTGCTCATAGTAGTAGGAAATTCGTTCCTCTCATTTTTTCGTTTTGTGGTGACTACGACTAAGTTGCCTTAACAAGTAGTTTACGCTTCTGTAGTGTTAATCGCGTTAGGTAGGTAGCTTTCCAGCGAAGGCACCTACTAATACCGTCATTACATGCGGTTTTCCCTTACTGCGCCAGATCGTACGGTCTTGTTCTTTGTAGTCGGCGCTCGAGGTTTGTCACGTCCAGAGTACGGATTATTTCATTATTGCAATGATCATGAAGGCGAGTACGAAGTTTGTGAGCAAAGTTTGTTACTTCATCCCTCACGGTAGCAATTCCTAGATCTCTGTGAATATCACTATTCCTTATATACCATGGAGCATTCACAATTGCTCTTAGTGTTTTGTTTTGGAATGTTTGCAGAACAGTCATATTGCTTGGCTTGGTACAACCCCAAAGTTGTATACCGTATGTCCAAGATGGTTTTAGCACTTGCTTGTACAGAAGCAGTTTGTTGTATACGCTTAACTTCGAGTATCTCCCGAGTAGCCAGTACATTTCTCTAAGTCTGATTTCGAGCTCGTCGCGCTTCTTTTTAACATGTGGCTTCCACTTAAGTTTTGCGTCTAGTGTCATTCCTAGATATTTTGCCTCGTTTGCGTACGGTATTTGTACCGAGTTAATGGAAATAGGTAAGTTGTTTATCTTTTTGTACGTAAAATTGACATGCGTTGACTTGGTCTCGTTAAGGACGATTCTCCAGGTCTTTGTCCACTCGCATACTTTGTTTAAAGCTCGTTGGAGTTTTCCAGTTGATGATTCGACTGACTCATCTGTTGCGAGGATAGCCGTGTCATCTGCGAACGTTGCTACGACAGTCCCTTCATCTTGTGGTATATCTCTTGTGTAGAGGAGGAACAGGATTGGGCCGAGAACGCTTCCTTGCGGAACACCGGCATGGATTTCTTTGAATTTCGAATATTCTGCCCCATGTTTAACACGAAAGAGTCTGTTATTAAGGTAAGATTCCAATATTCTGTAGAATTTATCTGGTAAGATTTCCCTTAGCTTATATCTCAGGCCTTCGTGCCATACCTTGTCGAACGCTTGCGATATGTCGAGAAAAGCGGTAGAGCATATCTTTTTCCCTTCTAGAGCTTTTTCAATTTCATTTGTAATTCGATACACCTGATCGATTGTGGAATGTTTAACCCGAAACCCGAATTGATGATCCGGGATCAATCGCCTTTCTTCAATTACTGGGTGCAATCTTTTTAGCAGAAGTTTCTCAAAGACTTTAGATATTATCGGCAGAAGCGAAATGGGTCTATATGATTTCTTGTCGTTTGCACATTTCCCCGGTTTCGGAACCATTATTACTTCGGCGACTTTCCATTGCCTTGGAACATATAGAAGTCTCAATGAAGCATTTATAATGTAGAGTAACTTAACTAACGCTTTTTTCGGTAGCTCCTTCAAAACTTCGCCAGTGATTAAATCATATCCTGGAGCCTTGTTATTTTTCAGTTTTCTTATTGTCATTCGAAGTTCAGACAGGGATACAGTTTTTAATTTAAAGTTGTCGGGTGCCGTATTTGCATCCGGATCTTCGATCAATGGTTGTCCATCGAATGGCTTGAACGTTTCCTCTAAATGTTCGGCAAATAATTCCGCTTTATCTTTGTCTCCTTTTGCCCATTCGCCGTTAGCTTTTCTTATTGGTGGCGAGTGCATTACGGGTTTCCTTATGGACTTTAAGGCTTTCCATAGAGAGTAGTTTGAACACTTATCAGCGGTCAAGCTCTCGAGGTAAGTAGAAGTCTCGCGATTTCTTAAGTCCTGCAGCACATTTTTTAGCTTGTTGGAAAGGTGGTTAAGATAAGTTTTATGCGGTGGCGCGCGGGATTGTTGCCATCTCTTGCGCGCTCTTCTCTTTTCACGTATGAGGTCTTCGATATCAGGCTGGTATTTGACTTTGCTGTTCCGTGTTGCTGTTTTTCGAAAAGGGGTATTTTTCCATGCTGCGCACTGAATGGCTTCCACGAGCTTGTCAATTTCGTCTTCTATTTCAAGTGGTGTCTTTAGCGGCACATTTAGAGCAATATTTTCCTTGCAGTCTTTTCTGAAAACGTCCCAGTTTGTTTTGTTACTAGTTAACTTAGGCGGTCCTTCTTTTTCTGCTAGACTTCCACCGATTTTCAGAATGACTGCTGAGTGGTCTGAGCATAAATCATAACATTCTTCTACTTCCGTTAGATTTTTAGTTAGCGCTTTTGCGATAAAGAAGTCGACGAGGTCAGGGATTTTATTATTGTCAGTTGGCCAATACGTTGGCTTTCCCGTCGAAAAAAATTCCAAACCACGTTTCATACTGGCTTTGTACAATAATCTGCCTTTCGTTGAATTACATCTTGAACCCCAGAAAGTGTGTTTCGCGTTAAAGTCACCACCGATGATAAAATTAGGCCCGAGTGAGTCAAAGAGGCGAACGAGGTCATCGTCCACCAACCTATATCCCGGAGGGAAGTAACACGATCCGATCTGGTAGTCTAAATGATTTATTTTTACGGAAACTGAGCTTATTTGCATAGAATCCAGTTCTACTTTTATGTTTTCGGAGTGCTTAATGTATTCTTTAATGTACATAGAGGAACCGCCTCTCGCATTTTCCGAAGGATGATGCGCGTGATAATCACTGTAGCCTTTTATTCTGGGTCCAGGTCCTTTTTTTAAGTGGGTTTCCGATATCAAGCATATATCAATATTGTTTTTCCGTAAAAAGATTTCTAATTCGTCTATTTTTGCCAGAATGCCGTTTGCATTCCACGTTAGTATCTTTAGCAGCTGTTTCATATTCATGTTTTGTTGTTTGTCTTGCGAGGCTTGAACTCGAGCTTGCTCAATTTGTCGAAAATAACTTGATTAACCTTGGTTTGCTCCTCAAGTTTTTCTTGCATCCCTTGCATCTAATTTTTTTTTCGGCCCATTGAGGCCAGTGACCGACTTGATCTTGGCGGACTGCTTGTGGTGGCACATGTTGGGCAGGTCCCTTATGTTTCTTTGCCAAGATCTCACCTTCTATAGATCGGCGTGTGGACAAACCGGTTTTTGAACCCATCTTGCACAGAGTTTCAGCGACTTCCAGACGAAAATCTGCGGTTGCCATGACAGCCTTGTCAGGAATGTTTTTGTACTTGCAAACCCCATGAGTTAGCCATAATCCAAGTAATTATAAAATAGACGCATCTGCCATCGTTTGCTCCTCAGTCGTATTTTATAAATACCCATTATGCTGTCTATAAGGTCAACACCACCCATGTGTCGGTTGTACTCGCGCACAACATCAGGTCGCGGGATCTCGATATATCTGGAGTTCTTTTTGTTGTATCTCCGGACTTCAGACACGGGATTTTGACCAGTAAATGTGGAGGCCAATGTAACTAGTTTATTGTCCTTCCATACAACCGTCGATACGTCGATGCCGTTGATGTTGGCTACATACTCCTCCGAATATCCTCGATCCTTCTTCATTATCACTTTTTCATTGGACAACTTGCAGTCAGGAATTCTATTTCTTCGGATAATACCTAGACCAAGAATACCATCTTTGGCTAAATATTCCAAAAGAGGCAAGGAAGTAAAGTAATTGTCGAAGTAGATTCTATAATTTTGGTGACGTGGAATCATACGCGACAATCTTACAACTACGTTAGAAGAGGCTCCTAGATCTGGCTCTTCTGCTCTGACAACATTTTCTTTGCCAGTTTCAACCTCTGTCGTATAACCGAAGCCAGAAACGCAACTCAGAACATATAATTTATAGCCCCACTTATGAGGTTTATTGGGATTATACCTTTTGAGCATATTCCGGGCTTTTGTAGCGCACATTTGCTCATCTACACAAAGCCATGGCTCTAATGAAACTCTGGCATACGCTTCGTTCAAGGCCTCAACAACGGGACGAATTTTGAAGATTCTATCAGCGTTAGGATTGCTTCTAGGAAGACATTTAGTATTGTCGTTGAAATGAAGGTGTTGTCTAATTTTTTCAAATTTATTGGACGGCATTGTAAGTTGAATGAGAGGTGTACCAAGGACGGAACTCCAATGGTTGGTAACTCTGGGCAGCTGAACTAGTGACATTATATATACCAGCCCTATAAATTATCGGATTTCTATCTCAGATACACGAAAAGTGTTGTTGGGATCTTTCTGTACCAAATATAGGTTCGTTTCTTCCGATATTTTCTTTATAAGGTCTGATGGAAACAAGTAATGAAAGAATTGTATAGTAGTTTCCAGATCCATGATATCAGAACCCAGTGATTCGTTGCCAGTAAAAGCCAGCTGCTGTGCATTCAACTCAAGGTTCTTCTTTTTCCACAGTATTGTTGACTTTTCAGGCTTTCGTCGTTTTGCGGGGGGACCTGACGGATCTTGAATGCCTGAAATAGAAGAGGTCGGTTCTACCTCGGGATTAGAGTTGCGGATGTCATCATCCAAGTTTTCTAATAATGTGTCCATATCAAATTCGTCCCCAAAAGACTCATCAAGAAACTCTCCTAAATCCGGGTCAAAATCAGGATCTGCCAAACTATCGTCATCAAACTCGAGACCATCTTCACTTGCATAATCATCTTGGAATTCATATAAATCGTTGTTATGGCGTCGATGATCCATTCTAAAACAAAATAATTACTCGTGTAAATATTCGCAGTGTTCATACAAAATAGTTTCTGTATAATATAGCCTACAAGATACAAACACTAAATACCACCAAATACCAAAATACCGATAAAATATCCAAAATATATTAGTAATATAATAAAATTTGAACACTTACCTTATATATTCTCAAAAAAATAAGCACCAACAAACGTAAATTCTATTTTTTATTATTTTATAATTTTTATCACACGCAGACTATTTGACAACTTTCACTCTTCAAAGGGCAACGCGTCATATGGAAAACGTAGTGACAGCTAGCCTACTTTGATTGTACTTGTTTGAAAGAACGATGTGTAGATGACATTCTACAATGCGTGAAAAGGTAAAATAATTAATAGTTGGAGAATTATGAAGGGTAAAAAGGAACTGTTTTCACAACATTTTCTTAGAAGAAAGTGGGTATATCTCCCACCATTTCTAATCCAAGTTCAAGAATTCTGAACCCAGAAAGTGGTAAATTCAGACAGATGGAAGGATGGACATGGCTAGATCGATTTAACTTTTGATGTTATCGTTATTATTTCTCAATTTTACAAAGTATCATAGAAGTCAAACATAATAAACCATATGGGTAGGATAGGGTATGAAATAAATTCCGATACACATCTTCAATTTTTCTTTTCTTTTCTCAAAACGAGTATAAATAGATGCATACCACGCACAAACAAACAAATTTCTAAACATATAAATTTTATTGCCAGTGGCCGCGTATTTGAGCTCAGCTATATACACACGTACTAAGAATTATTTCGAAGAAAAGAGTTTATACATATCTACCGTCTCTTATTCTATGGAACAACGAATCAATAAACGGGACTTCCCCTTGTTAAATGGGAATTCTATGTATGGGTTCTACGTATATGTATTAATTATTTCTGAGCTAATGGACTAATAAAAACTCACACCAATAGGTTTTCCCAAGAATACTTCAAATCTATTTTTTTTTTATCAGGGGTATTTGAGTACTCTACTGGTATACTGCGCACTACACATCAAGTGTTCACCGGATGTTTGCGCACACATACATACATATTATGTATGCGATCGTATTCATATACATACATCGTAAGTACGTAGTTATGACGTTAAAATTATCAATAAACAAAAGTGTTCAAATATCAATGTTACTATTAATAACTAATAAGTCTGAATAAAGTAGTTATCTTACGAAGAATTTTTCTCTCGAAATGACCAGTTATAAGATCTTATGTAGTCTCCTTAGTTCTTCGGGAGAGGACCTTACTATTCAATTGCCTTCTCAGTCCAAATAAACAGTGATTGGCAGGGCTTATTCTTCGTTTGATTTCTGCGCTGATGTTGTTTGATGTTACTGCAGAGCCAAGGTGTACAAAGTCCCTAACATCCTCGAAGTTAAAGCTGTCCACTGTGATATTCTGTTCGATTCGTCGATGTTCGATGTTCTTCTTGTTGACAGCATATACAAACAGACAAGCAATGGAGCGCTATACTCCGCAAAAGCGTGGAATAATTGTGCCGCAATCTCAACAACGAAGAGGACGATTTTGTATCGAAAATCATCATGAGCGACGAGGCGCATTTCCACGTAAGCGGTTACGTCAATAAGCAAAATCTTCGTTTCTGGGGCACTGAAAATCCGGACGCCATCGGCAATACGGTCACTGTTACTGGCGAACGCTACAGGGCCACGATAAACGACTTCTTACTGCCGGAATTGGATGAGCGGGGCTTGGTGAACATGTGGTTTCAACAAGACGGTGCAACCACACACACAGCACGAGCCACAATGGATATGGTGAAGAAAGCGTTTCCTGTTCGCGTAATCTCCCGTTTTGGCGATTTGGCATGGCCAGCAAGATCGCCCGATTTAACCGTCCCAGACTTCTTTCTTTGGGGCTATTTGAAGTCGCTAGTTTATGCCAACAAGCCTCAGATAATCGCAGCCCTTAAGGAGAATATTCGACAGGAATGCGAACAGTTATCACCGGAAATCTTGCGGAAAGTCATGGAAAATGTGATAAAACGGGCACAAATGTGTATCAACACTGGCGGCAGCCACTTGGCGGATATCATCTTTTCCACTTAACAGAAAAAATTGTAAATAAATAATCCAAATAAAGATTTTTATTACTCAAAATCATTTTTTTTTTATTTAGTAAAAAAGTAATTCAAAAACAAAATTGTATGATTAATTTTGCGTCACCTTGTACTTTGTTTTGCCCTCATTCACCGCTAAACCTATTTTGGCTGCTTCTGTCTCAATATTTGCGAACGCACCGGTAACAGCCAGCTGATTCCTGCCAATTATGCCAATATCGTCGGCGGTCGCAAGTACGTAGTTCACACACTTTGGAAAGATTGTGTCTCCAGTGTTGGCTTGTAAGTTTTGCACAATCCTTTCAAGTATGATGTTAAAGAAGTCACATAACAGCGCTTCACTTTGCCTAAATCCTTTTTTGACATCAAAGGTCTCAGTGAGGTCGTTATCGACCTTTAAGAAACAGCGAGCATTCTCCATCATTATCCTGCACAGACTATGCATGATTTTTTATAGCTCATCTCTATAAATGTTGTAGTTGATGGTCTTAACATCGATAAAGAGATGATGCAGGATCTGTAGAAGTGTGATAATTTAATCGATTGTAGACATTCCTAGCCTAAAACCGTACTGATAAGAGCCAATCAGGTTGTTGATGGAAGGTTTCAGGCATTCACACAATTTGACAAATTAGATCTTATACTTTAGGAGACTGATGCCTCGATCTGCATACTCGTAAGTAGTTCTTACATATTCTCAGCACCGATTATGACTCTACTACAAGGTTTCCTTCTTCATATCTACAGGGATCTGTACGGGCTTTGTTCCTGTTGACTTCCAACAAAAAACAGACAAACTAAAACATTTAATTGAATTCACCTGTTTATTTTGATTATTAAAATCTCGTAGGCACATGTTTTTTTTTATGCATTGAACTAATTATAAAGATATGGTAATAATGACGGTCGCAAGTACAACCTTCATATCATCTGCAATCAGTTTAATGCCTTCTAAACACAAATAAGACGCTTTTACAAAAATAGACACTATTGAACAGCAAGCGCCCGAACACCAAAGGCAAAATCCTGAAATATGCATGCTCTCTCTGTTCAACGTTCAACGATCAAATACGAGTAATACTGTTTAACTCCTTAACCAAAGAATCTAGGCTTTCTTGCAACTTAAGGAATGATGGCCGACTTGAAGAAAGAGACAGCATGCACTGTAAGCTCATTAAAACTAGTTAGTTGAAAATATGGGGCATTAATACAGATTATGTTAATGTATGAAAATTATGTACTATAACAACTATAACAACGCTACCTTGTAGCATGAGAGAAAAATGTTTAACACTCATCAACAGTCGCCATTCAAGAGAGGTTTAAATAAAGTGGATAGATTTATTAAGTTGACCACATAGTTTTTCTTTATTAGAAGTTTTTGGTTGATTGGGTTGATTTAATTATTTTTCTTTTTGTAAAACTTCCACACATACATTGTTCCTGGAGTAGAATCTCTCAACATCTTCGATCGTGCGCTTTTTGTGTTCTTTCTTCTTCTTATCGAGAAGCCAATGTTCTTCCCGTCTCTTTTGTTCGTAGAGGACCTCTTGTTTTACTGCATGCACTTGCCTACATTCTTCGTCAAACCAGAGGTTTTCGTGGTAGAGGTCGGGTGAAACCCAGCACATCAGTTGCGACATTTCTGATGGCATGTTGGCAACATTGCCACTGGTCATCGGCACTTGATGCTGGCGGCATAGGAGTCGTAGAGAGATTTCGCGATACGCGTTCGGCAAAGATTCTGGCAATCTCTTGTGATTGCTTGTGACGCTTTATATATCCGCATTCGTATCCTGGCTGCAATAAGGTAGTGATCCGAGTCGAACTAAGCCACTAGAAAGATTCGAACATCAATAATGCTGGCATGCCTTATAGACAATAGATAAATTGTAATTATACTATACACAATGATTGGAAAATATAAATCTGCTACATATAGAGTAGATATTTGCAAGCAATTATTTTATTTTTTTATTGGAAAACAACAAAAATAAACAAAAGTCAAGCCTAACACTTGATCATCTATCGCTGATTTTGAAAACAATATCAATTATGAACAACATTTTGATGTTCATGTTTCTTGAAAACCATGCCAAGCAAAGCATCATTTAAAAAATTGTATAATAAAATTGTTATACTTTCTACTTTTGTTTTCCAGAAATACAGTAACGGACATAGAAATAAGGGCAGGGTAAAAAAATTATTTAACTTCAATTATCTTGAGAACTAGCAGGTAGTTTTTAGTGATTCTATTTCACTTTGTAATAGTTCATTGAAAAAATAGTAGTAGTGGAAAAACAAGTCGAAATAATGACTTTAACAAAGCAAAAATTAAGGGTTCGTGATATAGCGCGAAAAGTGCGTTTCAGCAAGTCGCCAGTGGCTGAATTCATCAAAAAATTCAAGGCAATGGGCTCATTGCAAAAAAAAAAAAGGGACTTGTCGCAGAAGAAAGACCACCAGCGCTGAAGATCGGCTTTTGAAACGAATAAGTAAGCGTGATCGATTCAAAACTGCTAAAGATTTAAGGCCCTTTTTTTTTGGACGCTGGATGATTGGAGATAAGCTCCCGGACTGTAAGACGAAGGCTTCAAGAGCTGGCTTAAACGCAAGAAGTTCTGCCTAATAACCATTTCTAAATAAACGAATGCGCCTAAAACTTCTCCAGTGGGCCAACGATCATGAAAACTGGACCATAACGGATTGGAAAAATGTGATCTTCTCAGATGAGTCCAAGTTCAACATATTCGGCTCTGACGGAATACAGTACGTGAGGCGAAGAACTGCAGAAAGATTCAATGATGAGTGCTTGTCAACAACCGTGAAACAAGGAGGCTTAAGGATGACTTGGGGATGGGCTCTAATAAATGGAACGATGATCGCTGATTTTCAAATACGATTCTGCGCCTTGTCACCGCGCGAAATATTAAAAAAACGTTCGTAAAGTTTTATTATTGTAAATGCATTTTTTCATTCCAGGTCTAAAATTTTCTAACCCAGAATAGGCCTGAAAACAGCCGTGACCTGAACCCTATTGAGTACCTTTGGTCCATAATTAAGGCTCAGGTAGCGAAGAAGAAGCCAAGGACAATAACCGAGTTGGACAAATTCATTGAAAAATTGTGGTATGAGGAAATCGCACTGGTACTTTACACAGCCTGATTACATCAATGCCCGACCGGATAAAAACTGTAATAAAGAAAAAGGAGGGACAACAAAGTATTAACATCTTCAGTTCTCGGAAGTTTGAGAAGCCTGTAAATCGTAAACTCGAATAGCAATAAAAACTATCATTATGCTTACAGATTTGCTCACTTATTTTTATACAATGAAACTTAAAACAATTTGAAAATGTTTGTAGTTAGTTAGTTAGTTTAATTGACTACTTTATTTCATATAATATAATTCCATCTTACAATGCTCAATTCTTACCAGATTGACCTTAACTAAAATCTTAGTATATGTATACATAATATAAATTAAAAAAGTAGGTTGTATGCTTATTTCTTAAAACCTATTTTCTATTATTCGACTCCTATAGCTTACTGCATTTACTATGTAGCCGTATAGTATGTCCCAGCCTCGGCTACCATTTAGGATACGGATTGTTTCATCTGGGTCCAGTACCTGCACACCAAATAAATTTTGGCGGAATTCCTTAAGAATAGGGCATTTTGCAATGAAGTGCAGCACATCTTCCCGTTCTCTGAGGTTACATAGGCTACATAGAATTGGTAACTCTTAGCAGTGTGGTATGTAGTTCAGACTAAACAGTTCTCCTCTTATTTTGAAGATAGCGCTAATCTTATCTGTAGAGTTGCTGGTCAAAAAATATGTCTTATCTTCTAAACAATGATCGAGTTGGCTATAGTACGATCTATGATGTTACAAAACTATAGTACATTCTGTGTCCGTTTTTTTCCAATAAGATGTTGAATTTTTGTTTGAGTGAAGCCGACTGCTCTTTTGATGTAATATTTAAACTGAAGTCGTTTTCCGTTCCTAGCTTTTCCCACTCCTGAATACATTTTACTCTGTTTCGTAGCATTTGCAGAAGCACTAACCTCAGTAATCTTTCATATTTCATCGACATGACTTTTACAACATAATCAAAATGCAGTTTGAGTGTGTCCAGCAACAGGGGTTCCAGACTCCAAGTGAATCATGTAGGTGGTCGTACTACTTGGGAGTTTAAACACTCGCTTTATAAAGCTTTATGAAGTGTTTGTATTAAAGCCCTTTTTTCGGAAATTGGTTTATTGTTTTCCGAATCTGAAATGTATTTCAACAAATTAACGTTCGGTAAAGATTTTTTTTCTTTTCTTAGAGGAAGGGGAGATCTTCAAAAGATACTGACGAACCGTTCGGTAAAGATGAATCTTGCATTTTATTAATTTTTAATTAATTTTTCACTATGTTCGGATTTCTATGTCCGTTACTGTAAGTTCTATAAAATATTTTAAATTCCAAACATAACGTCTAGATTTTGTCGTTATGTAAAAAAAATAAACATTGATACAGAGAAGTTAATTTTCTTGAAAATAATTGAAAATCTAACAGTACAACAAGTTTGACATGCCTGGTGAAAGGTAATATACACACACCGGCACAATTAGGGGAACAAGAAGAAAAACCTCGATATTTCTTACAAATTTATTTTTATTGATTTTTTTTATTACATAATAAAGGCATCTGCTTAAAATACTGTAAATTAAAGTTAATTCAATCACAAAACATTTTTATTAATTAAATTATACAGAAAAAAAGACAAATAAAAAAAATTGACATTTTCACTCTTAAGTTTAAAACTCTTTAAGTAAAAAAATTAATAAAAATTTTAAAAATTAATATCGAGTGTTGCCCCCGCGGGCTCTTAATACAGCTTGTATACGATTTGCCATACTGTTTAAAAGGTTACATACCGATTCTTGAGGCAAGTTATCCCACTCTTCGACCAATGCCACCTTCAATTCATCAGTATTCCTGGGAGCTGGATTACGCTCTCTAACTATTCTTCTTAGCATATCCCAGGCGTGCTCTATAGGATTCAAGTCCATTGATCGTGCTGGGCACTGCATTTGAGTGATACTAATCTCACTGAGGTAGCTACTCACTATACGAGCAGTGTGCGGGCGCGCGTTATCGTGCATAAAAATGAAATTTTCGCCAATGAATGGAGCAAAAGGCATGACATGGGGTTCCAAGATATCTGTTACATATCGCTGTGCAGTAAGAGGAGACCCATTTTCAACAACCACTAATTCTGTGCGAGCTCCCAAACAAATGCCAGCCCAAACCATAACCTACCCTCCACCATATGCAACAGTTTCCGTGAGGTTTGTTGGGTTATAGCGTTCCCCTCGATACCTCCACATCCTTTCCCTTCTATCAACGAAATTGACAGAGAACTAACTCTCGTCGCAGAATAAAACGTTGCTCCACTCAGTTGTCCAATTTCGATGTTCACGAGCGAACCTTAGTCTGGCTACTCGATGAGCTCTTTCGAGTTTTGGAGCTTTTGCAACTTCATTAAGATGTCTCCTTACTGTCCGCTTACTTATGTTTACGTCACGAACTTCTTGCAAACGATTTCTTGTCTGAACAACAGTTTGTTGACGATTTCTTAAAGTCTGCAAGGTGATAAAACGGTCATCCGTGGCGCAAGTTGCTCGATGTCTACCTTGCCCTCGTCTCCGCACGTAAGATCCAGTCTCCCTATAGCGTTGAACAGTGCGATGAATCACCGATGCCGATACATTCAATGCGCGACTGACAGAACGGTAGGTATGCCCCTCCGCGATCATGGTAACAGCGTTTTAATTCTTCAAGAACCGTTAACTGTTTTAAAAAAATGACAAATTTGACGTAAGTTACTTTTTAAGAGGGTACTAATAAATTAAATATAACTTCTTGTCAAGATATCCAATAACATTGGAGATTTTCGGGCTTTTTTGTGTGTTCCCCTAATTATGCAGATGTGTGTAGTTAGCCTTAATCTATTAACTTTAAAAAAAATCGTCTAAGACAGATTATGTTTTCATTTGAGATTAGACCACCAAACGAAGTCTACAAAGAGAAATAGTATACAAAGAAATTAACTATATTTCATTTCTTCGTTTCTACTACTATCAATTGAACGCAACAGGATGTTTCTCAATTGTATTATTTGTGATGAGCTGTTGAATGAAATGGATAATATTTACATTACAAAATGTGGTCATATTTTTCACAACAAATGCATTTGTTATTGGCTTCAGCGGTAAGAACTGACATTTAACTTAAAATCTTTTCAAAATAAAATACAATTCTAATCCAATTCAGGGCGGGAAGATGTTGCACATGTCGTACAAAATGTACCTTGGACGATATCCACAAGGTATTCTTAAGCACAGTTAATATTCATACGGATAAAGTTGCATTTGAAGATCAACGGGAGGAGTTGGACGATGCCAAACTTCAAATCGAATTAAAAAAAACTGAGCTACAGAATGCTGAGGAAGAGATTAAAAATCTTTATAGGGCGAAAAGTCGATACATGTAAGTTTAAAGTGAGGTACTTTTAATCTAAAATTGTTTAGCTACGGTTATTTTAAAGATTGTACCATAGTTCGTAAACTCGAGTTTTGATAGAGATCTACCAAAAATAATCGAAACAAAAATGTGTCAAAAATTCTCGAATAGCACTTAAGTTAAACACTTTTTAATACCGTCTTCTAAACCTTAAAAGATAAATGATAGTGTTTCATAAGATCCTTTCAAGTTGGATTTTAACTTTCCTTTAGGTATATATTTATATTTATGTATGTGTATGTTCTATGATTTCCTCAGGAAAATGATTTCTAATCTGAAGGAAAAGTTGAGAGAAAAAAATTGTACTCGTAAACGACTCCAGGAGGCTGAGGAAGAAATTCTAAACCTCAATCGAAAGCAGAATAAATGCATGTGAGTATAATGGAGAAATTATGTGCCATTTCATGTATGCTTAACCATTGCTTCAGGAAAAGGATTTCAGACCTAAAAAACAGCTAAATAAGGATGACATTCTGGCTAATGCCTACTTTTTAGTCAAAGGAATACAAAGAGACTTCCAAACGCTGAATGACTTGGTGTAAGTTCAAGGCTGAATAGAGGTACCATTTTATGTGCATATTCGTATATGTATATTCTATAATTTCTTTAGAGAAACAACATCTAACCTGCTAGAACCATTGGAAGTAAATGAAAGACCTCAGAAAAGTTTGAGTAGTTGAGTTGTGGCTATTTATTTACATTTATTTGCCGATACGTTTAAAAAGATACCTACATTATTTCAAAGAATTCAACTTCTTACAAAAAAACGGAATAAGCCGAGCCGTGTTTATGATATACATTTTGGAGGAAGGTCTCAAAAGTGAAGTAATATTTCTAAACAAATAAAATAGTTCAAGCACTAAATCTTATACTGTTATAAATTATTATTTTAAATAAAAACTTTAATGTTTTGTATTAAAAGAAGATAATTAGGTACCTCTGGCTAGATAACTTATGTATCTCTTCTCAAAGCCTCATATGCTTCACCATCAATGCTAGAAGTTTAAAATAAGTCATACGTTCACGGATGTGGGGATTCGACCACAGTATTTGGTGAAAGTTAGATTATATGGCGATGAACATTGCAATAAGTAGGGGATGGGGAGAATGTCCAAATCTGCTGTCTATATCAAAACCCACAAGAGTTATTAATCTGCGACATAATTTGTTACACGAGCATTCAAAGAACTTACAGCGTTTCTGCAAAGAACCTTTCAGAAATGCCTTTACCCGTCTCGTCGATTGTGTAGTTCTGCATCAAATCTGGATGGATAAAGTTCCTGTTCGAAACGGACAGAAGCACATTATAAAAACAAACATTTGTAAATATGTCTCTGTACTCTTCACCTAAACAGATGTTATGGGTATCTTTAAAGTTAAAATCTCCAATTCATCTAATCTGTTACTTATGCAAATGTATGCTCTTTTTTTTCTGGTTGCGCCAGGGAGGTAACTGCCGTTAGGTATTACTTCGCGGGGTTGGTTAGCAAATCAAGCTATTCGTCTTGTGTCACCTGCTACTGAGGCTTCACCTGCTTCTGTAGCTTTTCTCAGCCTTTCTAGTTTCCGCAGCTCATTTTGCATATTTGTTATGCAGTCGCATATTACCATCCAGTTCTCTTCTGACTGCTACATGTGGTCGAGGAGTAACGTCGGTCTGGGTAAAGTACTTCTCCATGCCGTGAAGCGTCTACAGTAAAACACTGCATGTTCCGTATCTTCGTCTTCATTAGGGCATTCGGGGCAAGATGGTGAACTGTCGTGTCCAAATCGGTGGAGATACTTGCGGTAGCCACCGTAACCAGACAGAAACTGCGTAAGGTTGTACTTGCAGTCTCCATGTTTACGACTTATCCAGTCTTGGATTGTCGGTATTAGTTTGTGTGTCCATCTGCCTTTCGTTGCATTGTCCCAGCGAGCTTGCCACATTGCTCCTGATGCTGCCTTTTCTTCAGTTTTTATTATCTTGGTACCATTGGCGTCGTGTTGGTTCAAGACACTTTTGTTATATATCCTCAACGTTTCATCTGCAAGGATATCGATAGGAATCATCCCAGTTATAACAAACGCGGCCTCGTCTGAGATAGTTCGGAAGCCGCTGATTGTCCGTAGAGCACAGAGTCTGAATGTTGACAATAGTCTTCTTTTGGTCTCCTTCGTCCTTAATGCCTGCGTCCAAACCGGGGCGGCATATAGCAGGACTGATGTAATAACTCTGGAGAGCAGTATCCTTTTTTTGCGTATCCAGGGCCCCCAATGTTGGGAAGTATGCGCGAGAGAGCTCCCTGTATTTTTGCTGCCTTCTTGGTTAAATAGTCAACATGTGTTTTGAACCGGAGTTTGTTTTCCAGCATTACTCCGAGGTATTTCACCGCTTCGTTGGACCTGATTGCTTGGTTACCAACCTGAAAGTTGGCGAACTCTATCATTTTTCGGCTGGTTATAAGGACCGCTTCTGTTTTATGGTCGGTCAGTTCTAATCCGGAGGCTGATAGCCAATCTTTTATTCGGGCAATAGCTTCGTTTGTAGCTGATTCGACTGCACGAATCTGTTTAGCTACTGTCACGACGGCTATGTCATCGGCGAATCCAATTATCGTTACTTCCCCGGGTAATCGTAATCGTAGGACTCCGTCATACATGATGTTCCACAATAACGGCCCTAAGACCGATCCCTGTGGAACTCCCGCAGTAACGTTGTAGTATTTTACGCCTTCATCTCTGTTGTATCTCAACTTCCTGTTGTTAAAATAATTTGTCACCATACGCAGCAAATAATATGGCGTATCCATTCTCGCAATTGCTCTTCTAATGCACGACCAGTTCGCAGAGTTAAACGCGTCCAACGTTACTACTGCACAGTACTCCTTTGTGCCGTAAAGCCATCTTTCTCCTTCAATGGCACCATTTGCGATATCAACTACTGCTCTTATGGCATCAACAGTAGATCGCTTCTTTCTGAAGCCAAACTGGTGGTCTGAGAGGTCTCCTTTCTCGTCTGCCACTGCGAGTAATCTATAGAGTAGATAATCTTCACGAGGATCTTTCCCATGGTGTCCAGAAACATATTGGGCGATAGGACAATGGTTCTCCTGGAGGCTTCTTGCCTTTTGGTAGCAGGACCAAATGCTGCATTTTCCATTTTTCGGGAAAGATTCCTTCTTCGTGGCACTTCTGCATCGTCATTATGAAGAGGTCTGGTCCCTTTTTTACAGCCGCTTTTACTGATATATGCTCTGATCTTGTGAGAATGTTTGCATTCTACTTATTCGGGATCAAGCCCTCGTCGACAAACATGCCTCTACCAAACTTTCGGGTTTATAGCCCCACCTATGATTCATTTTCTTTTTCTGCATTCTCATAGGTATATTCGAATTTTTAGTTTATCGGTAATCAATTGTTGGTTAGTTGTTTTTTTCTTTGATTATTTTTAATACATAATTAAATTTCTTTGTCTTCCACACTTATGAGTCAACCTTTTATTTAGAGCAGCTTAGGTATTACTTATCTATAGATATTAAGATACATTTTTGTAATACTCGTATGCATGAAATTTTATGATATTTGATATTTTTTGATCGCGAGACCCAAAACAACGTACGTAACTCCTTATGTGTCAGCTATAATAAAAGCCAATTTTTTTTCTTTTTTTCATGTCTGCACAGCGTTTATGTACCTTAAACTCAAATTGTAATCAGAGTACAATGCATGTTACATGTTACCAAATGAGGGGATCCATTTAAGTAAATTATGGCGATGGAACATCATTCAATTTGATGGGCCAGTTTCTTGGATAATACGTTCCTTTACGTAGATCTTTACAGACTTGTGCTTAAAATATGTCGAAGTAACCTTTATAAAATATTCACTAAGTAATTCAATCTAAATATGTAGCTGAAACTGTTGACGTCACAGTTGATTCCATCTGGAGAATTCTTAAATTCTCCAGAAAAAGCAGTGTCTGTGGATCTGTATGTCTATCTAAGAAAGGATAATGAATTGAAAAAATTCGCAGAACTGACATTTACCACTTTTATATGTGCAATATTTAATTGTTACTTTATAGTACAGACTCGTAATCGAAAAAATCAGTAAGTATCCACAACTGAGTAAATGGATTTGTACTTGCACCTACATGAGGTATACGGTGGATGTTATAGACCTATTAGTCTAATGTCATTCCTACTAAAATCAATGGAGAGAATCTGTGATAACTATATCGGAACACAGATTTCAAATCCGCGGCTGTGTCCCAATCAACACGCATACCTCAAAGGGAAATCCATTGATACGGCACTACACTAGGTTGTATCCACAATAGAAGATGCGTTTGAAACGAAGGAATCAGTCGTAGGCTGTTTTCTAGATATCGAAGGGGCCTTCAATAATGTCAAAACTCATAAAATTATGGATGCACTCTCGATATACTATAAAAATCAAATAATAAACAATTGGCTAGAACACATGCTATCAAACCGCATCATCACAGCTTCACTGGGAGACGAAACAAGAAGGCGAACAGTTCGTACGGGAACACCACAGGGGGGGATAATATCTCCTTTTCTGTTGGTGCTCATAATGGACAACCTTCTGAAAGCACTAGATGGAACCTGTGCAAAATGTGGAGCGTAAGCAGATGATTTTGCCGTGTTGGTAAGAGGTAGGCAACTGAACATCATAGGAGAGCTTATGTAAAACATCCTACGTATCATAATGAACGGAGGAGAGTAGACTAGGAACAAATTTAAATAAAACGGAACTGGTTCTCTTCACAAAGAAATCCAAAACTAATGACTTTCACATTCCATAACTTGGTGGAGCATCACTGCAACTCCGTGACAGCGTCAAGTACCTGGGCATAATATTGGACAGGAAACTGACCTGGAGAAAGAACCTGGAGAAAGAGTTACCAAAGCTAAAAGGGCATATTGGATATGAGGGAGGACCATCGGGAAGTTATGGGTCCTGAAACCGAAACAGGTCCACTGGATATGCGAATGCGTAATAAAACCTATCATCTTTTATGGAGTAGTTGTATGGCCAGTGAAAAATAAAAGTACGCGAGAGACTTGTTAACAAAGGTGCAGCGTATGGCCTGCTTGGGCATTACAGGAGCATAATTCTCAACACCAACAGCGGCCATAGAAGCGATTTTAATCATCCCACCAGTGCACCTCGAAGCGTAGAAGATTACTGATCTGTCAGCCGCAAGGCTTAGAATCACCGACCTTTTCTACGAAGGCGCTAACACGGGGCATTCGATAATCACCAAAATGATAAGAGAAATGACACCACTCATCGATTGTCCTAGTGATGTTGTTGTTGAAAAATCTTATACGTTCAAAGCAGCAAAGCAGCAATTAGCGCGATCACAAACCCAGTGTCAAAATCACGACTAATAAAGGACTGTAAAATTAAATTGAACCTACATGCCAGGCGCAATAGAGTCCGCCTTATATGGGTACCGGGGCATGAAGGTGTACCGGGTAACGAAAAGGCAGATGAACTAGCAAGGAAAGGAGCGAGTGACACAGAACTGAATCCAGTTAAGTCTTAACTCCCTCTGACAACTATTAAAACGATAATCAATGGGAAGATTAGACAGGAGTTCAATAACTACTGGACAAATCTACACACGTGTAAAGTGGCCAGATCAGTGGTAATAGAACCGAGTAACAACACAGCTAAAAGAGCTTTCAACGCAAGCAGAACACAGTTAAGAACGATGGTGGGTCTTTTAACAGGGCACATCAATTAAAGACTCGGGCTAGCTGAAACAACAATCTGTGCCATCTGTAAGGAGGAGGAGGAAGATATAGAACACTTCCTCTGGCACCGTCCTGCAACAGCGAGATTAAGACTGAAAATTCTGGGATCTCCAAGGATTCCGGATATTACACACCTCAGTAAGAAAGAAATCGGTGATATATTGGAGTTCGCTAGACTAACAAGACGAACAAGACGATTTCCCGATCACTATATGACATAATCTCCTTTTTGATACTCCCATGATTCCAATACCTACATCCTTTCTCATCATTTAATGCCCATATTACATTACTTTTCCTACAGCTCGACAGACGAGGGGAACACAACGGGCCCAGTGGAGGCCTAAGTGAAAAGCATAAGCTCACCCTCTTAAATCAACCAACCAGTATATGGTGAATTGAAACATTCCCAGCCTACCATAGAAATAGTTTTATTGTTATTCTAAATTTGTAATTCTCTTCTTTTATTTCCCAATATTCTATGAAGTTTCATTCTTGTGCTACATTTAGAAATGTATTTTTTCAAAAAATGGAAAAAAATCTAATTTAGTGCTGTTACTGCGAAACAGATCCATGAAGATATGATGGCAACTTTAGGGAATCTGCTCCATTGAAAACAACAACTAAAAAGCGGGTAGCCGAATTCACACGTGGAATAGAGAGCGTTGAAGACGACCCAACATCAACCTGATCTGATCATGGAAGACAACAGATTGAAGATAAAGAAAATAGCTGACCCTTTATATCCAAACCAATTTGGTTTCCCCAAGCTTTCTGCAAGAGGTGTTCCAAAACTGATATCAATTGAACCAAAACGCAATCGACTGACGATGCCTCACGAGTGTTTGGAGCTATTTCAAACCAATCCCATTATACCTCTGAGACCAAACAGCAATCGAAAGAGTGGAAAAGATTTGGATCACCATTCCTGAAAAAAGCTTAAGTTCGGATAAGGTAATGTAATCGGTATTTTGGGACACAAAGGAAATCGTCATGGTTGATTACCTTGTAAAAGGTCAAGCAATTAACTCCGATTACTACTGCGGTCTTTTGCATAGGCTGCAAGAGGAAATAAAGAAAAGGCGCCAGGAATGTTGGGGAAATGAACACCTATACATGTCACGTCAGATCGTGACTGAAATCCATAACTGTGACCATGTGACTTTCATCTGTGTCCCAACCTAAAAAACATTTGGAAGGACAGAGATTCTCAATGAATGAAGAGGTCGAGGAGACATTTTTTTAAAACTGGTGTATGGCTTTGGAGGCCATTGCGTCAGTTGTTTTTTGCTAGACAGTGGTCTACAAGGTTTGATGCATCGACACAAGTATTTCACAGAGTAATGAAGAAGCTATCGGCTTTAACCTGGTAGTAGAATTGCTTCTGCTGCACAAACTTACCTTACAATTCGGATTGGCTTCAACATTCTGGCCAGACAACACCTGAATGTAAACAATTTGACTCAGCTTGTAAGTGAACCTACACGTATACCGGACATTAAAAGTAATTCCGCCAACACTTTGGACTTGTTTCTTACTTCGCACCCTGATAAATACACCATTGATGTTTTAGCGCATCTAAGTCGTTCTGACCATAATATCGTATCAGTTAAATTCTCGTATTCCGACCACACAGTTAAAGAGAAAACTCCTAAAAGAAAAGTATGACAATACAAGAAAGCCAACTGGAGCGGCCTTAATAGATTCTTTAGGAGTTTTAACTTGCCGCTATGCATTCTCGATAGCGATGTGGATGCCGCTGCTGTTATGATCACTGACACTACCCTCTTAGGTATGAATGACTTTATTAATAATAAAATAAAGAGCATTAAACCTAAGGCAAACTCATTACAATGGCATTCCAACTGTTAACACACTTTGCAGCGAACTCTACGCTGCCAGATAATGCTTGTTTCCCCCTGTATTTGAGACCAACAAATTTTCCATGGGACAAGTCCACTTTCACACTCGTACAATTGCAGGAGTACTCAAAGGTCTTAACATACACAAATCCTCTGGTCCAGATGGTATCTCCCCCATAGTTTATTTGAGAGGTGTTCTTCTACGCTGGCAAAACCTCTGCGTAATCTTTTCTGTCTACACTTCAGGGTTCTTTCCGAGAGGATGGAAAACAGCCCGTTCCTAAAAAAGGTGAATCTTCCTCCTTGTCCAATTACCGATCCATTGCACTTACGTCCCTTCTTTCCAAATGCTGATAAGCTTATGAAATATCTCGATTCACGAAAACTCCTTAATGACCGGCAGTATGGTTTTCATAGCAACAGATCCACTGGTGATTTAATGGCATATTTCACCGAGAAGTGCGCTTGATATTTCAAAAGCATTGGACAGAGTTTGGCATCAGGCTCTTTTGTCGAAAATGTGTTCATATAGCGTTGATGGATCTCTTCTTCAATGCATTAGAAATTACCTTTCGGGGCGTTCAATACAAGTTGTCTTGGACGGCTTCAAGTCTGCAATTCACCAAATATGTGCTGGTGTTCCCCAAGGCTCTGTTTTGTCTCCGACTCTCTTTCTAATTCTTATAAATGATCTCTTGCTTGCAACTTCTAATCCAATCCATTCCTTCGCTGATGACAGTACCCTCAGTTTCTCATATTCGTTCCCTAACTCACGTCCTTGCTCTTCGGTCGTAGAAGAGGAACGGCAACGTATATTAAACACTAGACAAATGGGGTTCAACCAACAGAGTGGAATTTAATGCTTTCTTCTGTCTTCTGTCTCTCAAACGAAACCATAACCCTCAACAATTATCGATTAATGGTACTAACATCGCTGAAACCGAAAGAGTTGCTATTCTCTGTATGTACATATATTAATAATCATCTACGATGGCATGATCACATATTCGAAGTACTCGTAGCTCTAGCGAAATAGCCGGTTGCATTCCTCCCCTTCAAAATTTCTTCAACTTAAGCCCAACTTAGGTCGTACTGGCAAATATAGGGATTCGTTTATAAGCCGACCGACACGAATGTAGAATGATCTACCAGGCTCTATATTTCCCCATCACTACAACCTTCAAACATTTAAAGGCAATATGCACAGGCTTCTCCTCTGTTCCTCTTCACCATTTTCCTAAACGCTCGTGCCCTGAAACAATTTAAGGGTATTCAAATTCATTTTGACGCGCAAATTATAAAAAAAAACCTTGCGATACTCAAGCCGATTGTTCATGTCTGAATAACTCAAAAATCCAAATATTTGTTTTTATCATGATTCACTCTCGTATCATCAATTTCTGCCCTTTTGTAATTTTTCTCGAAGCCTAATGAAGTAAAAATGACACAACTATAATTTTTTGGAAATGTCCTACTTTCACTGTAAAATTCGAAAATTTTGATTTGGAACTATCCGCGAGTTTGTAAAACTCATCTCTGGTTAGATTTGCCAATTGGCTGTGACTAACAGAAGAACAGATGTACAAACAGACAGACGAACGGACAGACTTCCTTGTTGTTACCTTATAAGTTCCGGAACACGGAAAGCACTTATTTTAACTAGAAACTCATACAAAATGTATGAAATTTATTAGTATCTAGCTGGATAAGAGAAAAGAAACCGTTCATGTGAAGGTTAACAAATACAAGTCACCAAACGGGTTTGACAGTTCAATATTGTGAATTTTCTATCGGTTCAGTTGAATCGGCGAAAAGAAGAGCCAAGTGTGTGAGTCGACTCATTAAAATGAGTCATCTTTCAAATCTCTAGCACATATGGAGCAAGTACGGTAGCAGTCGTGCCCTCTATTTTGCCTTTTAAGTATAAGAAACGTGTTGTGCTGCATTTCGCAGAAATTAACAATAGAGATAAATATTAGTTCATTATACGTATCCCCCAAAATAGTCACACAATAAGTACATATAGCCATTGCTATAAATTCGCATAGCCAAGGAAATCTTTATCAGTATCCGCTTTTATCAGTGCTAAAATTTAAAAGTGCTGATAAGTGATTTAGATACGAGTAAATGGTTAGTTATTTAAAAAAATTTAATTGCATTTTTGTTTAGTATCTTGTCTTTATAGCCAGCTAATTGAGCTCTAGAAAATGTTAAACTTGGGTTGTGTTATTTGTACAGAACCATACAATGAAACCGATGATGTTTGTGTTACAAAATGTGGTCACATGTTTCACTACAATTGCCTCCATCAATGGCTGAACGAGTAAGATATTGTTCTTAAGTTTAAATTCTTAAAAAAAAAAAAATAATTACAACTTCAACAAATTTCAGTTCGGCAACATGTCCCCAATGTCGCAGAAACTGCAACAATTCAAATATTCTTAAGGTGTTCCTGGACTCAGCCATAGTCAGCTCAGACAATGCTAATCCTGAAATCCAAATAAGCACGGATAACCTTGAAAAGGCTAAGCAAGATATTAAAGATTTAGAGGAAATGCTGCAGGTATACGGGTAAGTTTTAATATGAGAAAAAATTTGAGGTACGGATGTGTATGTAACTATATCTTTAGGGAGGTGAACCTTGATTTGACACGAAAATTGGAAATCAATGAAAATGATCTTGAAGAGTGCGAAATGAAGTTAAATTGCTTAAGAATCGACCACGAACAACTGCAAAATGATCTAGAGTCAGAAATCAAAATGCGAGAGTAAGTTGGCCAAATGAAAGAAAAGTTTTCAATGATGTTTAAGCTTTCTGCTTTAATAGCGAAACACGAGTGACTCATCTTGTGAGCGATGAATTGTGTCGAGCAGAAATGGTACATAATCTTATTACAAGCGACAAGACAGCTGATTAGTATTTTTTATTTTTTTTTTTTTTCTGCAGCTGGAAGAATTAGAGTCTTCGAGAGAGGAAGAAATACGAGAATCGTTTATCTTTCTGAACAACGATCAAACTCTGATTCCGACTCCTCAAATAATATACACGTACATTCAATGACGCAATTAACAGCTCATGAAGATTTACCTCATTATGTATTTTAATGAAGACCCTTTACAGTCGAATTATCCGGGTCCCAGTTATATGAGCTGCCGTGTTATCCGAGTTGATTGAATGAAAATGTATATTTCGTATTTACTGAGTGTTCATAAGTTTTAACATATTATGCATTCAAGTGCTACAAGTCACAAAATCAGGTACTTACCCGAAAACGTAAAAAATATATTTTGCAAACAGATAAGATATCCAAAAAAATTGACTGATGTCATATAGCCGACAAAATTTTGTACATGATTAAAAATACATACAAGGGACTACTTATCCGAATCAATTTTGATTACAAAAAAAAAAAATTGTTAGTTTAGGGCGAAAAAATCCCAAGGGTCGAATGAAAGTTAATGCGGTAGTAACATAGATTTAGATTTGATTCGCATTATCCGAGTCACTTCCGGTCCCATTTAGCTACGACAATCGGGTCTCTACTGTACTCCTTGAATTTAAATTATATATTTTTTTTTAATATATTAGTGTTAGCAGAATTATTATATGATTAATTTGTTATGACTATTACAGTGAAATACAAATAAAAAGAAAACTCAAGTTAAACAAAATTATGCTAGATATGTTGATTAATTCAAGTGTGAAAGCTCTAGCTCATCTTTAAAAGTTGACCCAGATGTTCTCTATTCGGTTAAGGTCTTGTAACCTGGCCATTTGAGTTTTTGCGTACCACACCAACTACATTCAGGTACTCCGAAATATCTCCTGCAATATGCAGCGGCGTGACATCATGATTTAACTCAAAATTGTTAGCAGTAAACGGTGCAAATCGTATTATATATACGTATTCTTCCAAGATCTTCTCCAAGTCCCTAGATACAATTGCACATAAGTTCGAGCCGGCATCGTACAAAATTCTATAGTCCCATACGAGTAGTTTTTACACATAAGGAGCAAGAGAAGCGATCTACTTTCCAGGAAATCACCCAAGTGCTGGAATTTTATTTCACATTTTCTAAAAATAATTTAACATGATTACCTACTTCGCCTATTTAGTTTAAAGAAAA
This sequence comes from Pocota personata, assembly GCA_963082735.1. Taxonomy (NCBI): domain Eukaryota; kingdom Metazoa; phylum Arthropoda; class Insecta; order Diptera; family Syrphidae; genus Pocota; species Pocota personata. The sequence goes on from OY720431.1 coordinate 16,938,051, forward strand.
TGTAAGTATGATCTTGCTTACCGAAAATATATTTTACCTTTCTACTGATCTGTACTGAAATGATAAACCGGAGCACTTATGCATTCAACATAAATAAATATGTAAATGATTTAAAGATATAAACAGATTGAAACCCTTTTAAAAAATGTCCGTAAAGTTCGTTAAGAGCACTATTAAGTTAAGAAGTAAAGTAGTAGTAATCACTAATAAGTAATGTATTTTTGAAATGTTGCTAGATTCCAATTACACCAAACCCAAACTGAATTTTCAACACAACGTCACAGTCGATTTTCCATACAGAGAAGGCGGGGAAAGAGGGGAAGACATTTATTCAGACGGTTCAAAGGTGGACTGTGGGGTCGGTGCTGGAATTTTTTTCGGAAGTGTAGGGAAGAGCTCTAGTCGCTAGGTTGTCGGACCAAAATCAGTCTTCTATATGTGCCAGGTTATAGCAACATAGAGGGGAACGAACGGACAGACGAACTAGCGATTCTGCCTTTGACAAACACCTTGCAGAGGTAGTCCTAGTTCCGATAGGAACTGTCAAGATCTAAATCTTTTCACACTTTCTATCAGTAGCAAACAAAAGGTGAAACAGTTTGCAGAGTTTTGTCATTTCTAAGTTGCTCTGGCCGAACTTTAACTGGGCCAGAACACAAGTACTTCAGAAAAGGACTCGGGCAGACGCCCCAAATATTGTAGCGATTAGTACAATTCACTGACCATATTGGGCATCCCTTTAACACACACTGCTGCAATTGTAAAAATGTAAATGAGAAGGAAACTCTCTTCAACTTCCTCTGCAGGAGTTCGGCTTTAAGTACACCCCAACATCGAACTCTAGGCAAACCCTTTTTTCGACAACCTTAAGCAAATTTCAGAGAAAAGCATCACAGAGCTGATCAGTTTCTTGAATGCCACAGCATGGATTTGAAACCGTTTCCTTTCAAAAACCTATTAACACTATCTACCAAACAAGGTTACTTGGGTTGTGGTACTCAAAAGTGTTAATTGAGATGTAGTACAGTGAGCAGCAGCAACCACTTATACCTGCCTACCTACCTAGATACAGTTAATTTCGACATTAAAACGAAAATTCTCGCCTACTTGCAAATTAAAGTAAGTCCATCAAGACAGATAGGACAGAGTTACTAGGCTCACTTTTTCGAGTATCTCAGTTATATCTGTTAATGGTATCAACATCTTGATTTTCATTAACACAAACGAAATAATTATCTCTGCTCAATCCCCTGATTGAAGAGTGTGACAAACTTGGTAGGGCAATCGCATTTAATTAGGGTTCCGTATCAGAATGCTATAAACGGAACACTGATGGATTTAACACGCTGTCTGTTTATCCATATGTCTATCATACGCTTGAAAATTTTGAACCATCTGACCTAGTGAGCTGAATTTTTGCATAAAATTCAAATCTAGTTGACCAGGAGGAAGCTTTGTGCCCCAAGGAAAAAAAATATATTTTTAGACCCCATCACGCGACATATCAAATTAAAGTAGTCCACAAATATTAGAATAGACTTTCTTGTTGAAATTGTCCTGAATAAGCCTTGACATGGATCTGGTGGATATATTCAGCTCACTCTTCTTCTAATTTGTTCATGGGTGTCTATTAATTTCGGCGCCATGGGTTTTGGAAAAACTCATACTCTCACTCTACTGAATTGTTTTGTACTAAACTTTATTTAAAGAAAAATTGCAAATATGGTATACACATATATAGAATACACACAACATTCAACGATGTGCCTTAAAAGAGATTTAAATGAGTTTTTTACTTGCACCACATATACATTTGTTACGTAGATTTAAAAATATTCTCTTGTAAGCGCTGCTGTGAACGCTCTCCCATCAGATGTCATGTGGCTTTAAGAATTTCGGTGTAACGAAGGTACCCTCTGGTGGCGATTTCGCTTTACATTTCGATAACTTTCGATAACTTCCGAAGACTTCCTAATTCCGCCATCTTGGCATCTTTGACAATCTGTCTCTGAAGGGAGAGACAAAAAAAAGTGTAAGTAAAAAAATTCCTATTTAATAAATTTGAAATATATTGTAATTCTCATTTAGGAAATAAAACTCTAAAAAAGCCAAATATAAGGCGCAAAATAGAGTTATTATTTGATACCTCTCTTGAGTGCAACAACATTTGTAAGGACAAGTATCGTTTTCCTGAATATTTTCAACCTTGATAAAATCTCAATCATCAAACCGACATTACTATAAAAGAGCATTTAAAAAAAGTGGATCTCTTAATTCTGTCTATCTGTATGTATGGCCGACTGCAGCCTAAACGGCTAAAGGCATTTTCTTCAAACCTCATGTCTGGGTTTCGATGCGAAATTTGAATTTTCATTCTAACCCTAAAATGAACGGTGCTATAGCCGATTTTTGAAAAAAAATTATTTTCTCGAAAACTCTTCTTTAAATTTGATATTTAAGTTAGAGTGAATATTTGCCAAAAAATGCTTATAATGCTTATTCACTTATTGACCGGCTTTTTGCAAATTGGCTCGTTCTCAAATATGACTCCAGCGAATTTATTCAAAATTGATATTTAAGCAACATTTGACATGCTGTCTTCTGTCTCTCAAGCGAAGCCAAAACCCTCAACCATTATCCATGGATGGTACTTGCATCATTAAAACCGAAAAACTTGCCATTTTCGGTATGTGTATTAATACACATCTTCGATGAAACGATCACATATTCGAGGTCGCCAAAAATGCTTCAAAATGTCTAGGATTCCTTAAACGGTGCAAGAAATATTTTACCCCGTCTGATCTTTCCTCAATTTATAAGGCATTCATCCGCCCTAAGCTGAAATATAACGTCTATATCTAGTCTGGTGCACCCAAGACCGTTCTGCACATTCTTGATAGGGTACAAAATCTAGCATTAAAACTTAAAAGTGATGGAGACATTGTGAATGTTACGAGGGTTGTCCGATAAATTTTTAGAATGTGGCAGCACTGTTTCTTTTGACGTTTCCAAATATCATATTCATAAAATTCGAAACTTTTTGTGGTAAGAAACAGTGGCACGACAGTGTGTTTTAATTACCAATTTAGTCAAAAAATGGAAGTTTCTCGTGAAGGATTTCGTTGGATGATTTTCGTGATTTTAAATGTGGTCTAACTCAACAACAAATGCAAAGATCGACTTTGTTTGACTTTTGGTGAAGAAATACCATCCAATTCTCAATTTATAACTGGTTTGCTGAGTTCAAACGCGGTCGTGCTAGCGTCAGTGATGAATTTCGTGAAGGTCGTCCTTGCAGTGCTGTTGTTCCAGAAAACATTGATGCCGTACGCGCCATGATTGAAACCGACCGGTATGTAACATACCGTGAGATAGAAGCAACTTTGGGCATTAATAAGACCGCAATTCAATCAATATTGCTGTTTGGGTATTCCAAGGTGAGCGAAAACCGACAAAAGTGACTAATTCTCTAGGCACTTCGAGAAAAATGTGGCTTTACAGAATCGAAGAACTGTTAATGCCTATTGGTACACAACAATTTGTTTGCCGGAAGTCATCAGTGAATTGAGTAAAACAAACAAAAAACTACGTGTCATCCTATATCATGCCAATGCTAGTTCACACACAGCCAGTCAAACAATTGAATCTCCTAATTTATCACCTAATGACTTCCTTTTGTTCCAGTTCATAAAAAATAAAATGCGTGGTCAACGTTTTTCAACGCCAGAAGAGGCTGTAGAGGTATCGAGTTCAGAGTGGAATAAATGTTTCGAAAACTGGTTTTATCGAATGGAAAAGTGTATAAGTCTTGAAGGAGAATACTTTGAAAAACAATAAACCATTAAAAGTAATAAATTTGTGTTTTTTCTTACTTCTTATAAAAACTTACCGGACAACCTTCGACAACAGTCACTTGAACATCGGAGAAATGTCTCATAACTCTCCCTATTTTATCGTTTTTTTTCCACAAAAATGCTCCAGCGAAACAGCCAGTTGCAGTTCTCCTCTTCAAAATTTCACCCACAATACGCGACATGCTCCGAATGCACATCAATTCACCCTAAAGCCTAACTTCGGTCGTACTGTCAAATATAGGGATTCGTTTATAAGCCGAACGACACGAATGTGGAATGATCTATCAAGTTCTGCATTTCCCCATCACTACAACCTTCAAACATTTAAAGCCAAAGTGCACAGGCTGCTCCTCTGTTCCTCTACCCCTTTTTCCTAAAAGCCCGTGCCCTGTAACAGTATAAAGGTATTCATATTCCTTTTGGCGCGCACGAATTATAAAAAAAAGGGCATAGCATACTAAGTTTTGGAAAATTACCCATACAATTTCAAAGGATTTTCTATTACGAAAATAAAGAACGCTTTTTTAACGCTTTTAAATTAAGTTTTTGCAGATAAATAACATATAGGTGCAAGTACGTACGACCCAGTCGTGCACTTTATTTTTTAGTGTTCCTTACCAGAATGGTAAAAATGGAACACTAATATTCTGCTATCCATCTGTCCGGGTGCCTGTCACACACTTGTAACCTTTGATCCGTTTGAATTAGGGTGCTGAGATTTTGTACAAAAGTATATTGCGGCGGACCAAAAATAGTTAAGAACAACATTTTCGAAATTACTTTTATGCGTGGGGCTTTTGAAATAATTTGGAGCATGTAAATTTATGATGAGGTAAGCTGAAAATCTGTGGCTCATTGGTTAAGTGCGCGATCACTGAGAGAGAGGTTCAAGGTTCGAATCCAAGAAAAAAAAAAAAAAAAGAGTTTTCTCACAGTCCCACCTCTCGCGAACGTCTGACAAACATCCGAGAGTAAAATCGAAAAATTTGCCCTTCGGAAACGGCATCAAATTCTAGGTCCCAACTAGTCGTGATGCACACAGCATAAGTGACTGTAAGAAGCTAGGTCAGGCTCTGTATTGGGCTGTTAGCGCTAAAATATTTGTTATTTATTTAAGTTGGAAATCATTTAAATATTAAACAATATTAAAACAATATTTCTTCATCCTATTTCAGTTATTTTCAGACAAACCTATGTACATATCTTATCTGACATAACTCAAAACCCGTTGGGTTTTTCTTGAGTTAGACGTACGGGTAATGATTTGAAAATGTTTTTAACCCCTCCACATATTTTACTTCCACTCTAACCTATTAGTCTAAGTCTGCGCGCCAAATTTCATTCAAATTCGTTTAGAAATTTGTTAGTTAGTCGTCTAATAATGACTTAAAGATTTTTGAAACCCCGCCCAAACATTCCATTCACACTTGGACCAAATAAGTGTGAGAAGAATTGTACATTTGAAATAACGGTACAGTACACAAACGTACTAGATTTTGTAAAAAAAAAATATGTTTGTACAATGATACTTCATTTATACGTATTAACTGGTTCTTAAAAATTGGTACTATACACACAGACGGACAGACCGACAGCCAGACACACAAAATTGAGAGTTTCAAATCTTTAGATCGGAAATTTTTATGAAACCAATAGTTTTTTTGGTTCTTCTTAACCTACGAATATTATATCGTGAATTTAACCCCTTAATGAAGGTGAAAATCTCGAAAGACAAAGTGGGGTTCGAAACCCAAAGTAGTGTGGGACTCTAAGCGCACTAAAAACACCTCCCTGATCAAGACCAATCAACTAGTGATCGACAAAAGATTTTATTTTCAACGTTAAGTCGGTTTTGAGAAGGTATTTAAATATGGGCTCTCATAATTGTCAAAAAAGTTCATGGGGCTTGGTTCTTCTTAACCTACGAATATTATATCGACGTCATCTATCTCAGGATTGCAAACGTTCGTTGTGACGCATTCTGTACTTTTTAATCGCATCTGTTACGATGCAAGTCACTATTTCTAATATACCACGGGGCATTCACTATTCCCCGATGGACCTTATTTTGAAAGTTTGTATTATTTGTACGTTCGTTTTCTTTGTACAACCCCATAATTGGATACCATATGTCCAAACGGGTTTTAGTATCTGATTATATAATAGGATTTTATGCTCAATGGACAGTTCTGAGTTATATCCTAACAACCAATAAAGTTTTCTATATCTAATATTTAGGTCTTCTACTTTCTTCTTCACATGTTCCTTCCATTTCAGTTTAAAATCCAAATTCATACCCAGATACTTAGCTGTGTTAGAGTAAGGAACTACTTGGTTATTAATAACCACGGGAACATTCGTTATTTTTTTATTTGTAAAATTGATATGTGTGGACTTCGACTCATTAAGTTTAATTCGCCATCGCTGCGTCCAAACACATATCTCGTTAATTGAATTTTGTAGCTTTTCTGTTGCTTTAGCCACACATCCATCTGTTTATAGAAGAGCAGTGTCGTCTGCAAATGTGGATATCATGGTATCACTCGCATGCGGTATATCACAAGTATAGGGTGGGTCCTAGAACACTTCCCTGTGGAACACCTGCTTGTATTTCTTTAAGTTCAGAGTATGCTGAACCATAGCGAACTCTAAAGAATCTATCTGCTATATAAGATTTAAGTATCTTATAGTACTGTCTAGGTAGGTCCCTCTGAAGTTTATACTCTAAATCCTTATGCCAAACCAATAGTAAAATAAAGAATAAAGTTTTTTTTTTTGAGTATAACTACGTCTAATAGCTGAGGAAAATTGATTTATTTCTGATGACTCTCATCAAAAAGAGAGCTGTAGAGGCATTTTGTTCTCATCATACTCATCATATTTGTGTTTCAATAAGGAATGTGTCAAAATAAATTCCCAAAATCAAAACTCTTCGCGACGAATGAACTATGTATATAGCGACATATGTACAAACATACATATTTCAAGGCTTTAGTTTTAAGACTTTAATTAAAAATTATTTTTTTCCTTTCTTTTTGCCTCCAAAATGTATGTATAAAACGAAGTTTATCTGTCGTTATAAAAAGGCAATTTTATCAAAACCACCAACCAATTTTATAATGAAATGACTATCAGAAAATTGTTTCATTGGAATTTCAATGTATCGCTGACTGAAATCACTAAGATTTCAGTAATTTCTGATGAAATAAGGCTGGTAGTTATAAAAATATTTTCATAAATAATGTTTTCCCGTTGTTGTGTCGATGTCTGGGCCAGTTTTAAATTCATCATGTGACACAATTCATTGGAGGTAGATTGCACTCGAATGACCAAGACCAATGTTTGATATGACGCTTTAAATACCTACATCCGTACGTGCAAAACAAACAAATAATAAAGGAATATGGAAATGAAAACCACTTATAGACATATTTTCTTAATATCTTATAATTAATTTATTTATTAGAAGTTTTCTTATCACTAATGTCGTTTGAAGGTGTTACAATCCAAGACTTGAATCTGAAATGGGAAACTGCAGTATCCAGTCGGTACACTTTTTCCAAAAACGATACCATGTTAGCTCTATTGATCACAGAATAGTCTTAGGCGGTAGATGGTGGATGCAATATTTACCCTGAATGGGCTATAAATAAATAATAATAGCACAGCCTGATCAAAGGGTGCAACTCATTTAAGTTGGGCACTATTGCACCAATTGTTTAGTGTACATACATAGTACTTACATATATTGTTGTAAATTTTACATTGCCTAAGCAAATGTGTACATTTATTTTGCGTTTGGTACATATATATATCGATATTCTTCTTTTTTTTTTTCTTACACGAGTGAATGTTGCCATTTAATATTTTGTTAAATAGTACTTTATTATTTATTTTATAAAGTATCTTTTCAAAATACATATATACTGTTTCATGTATACTGTTTCTATTTTTGTTCGATCATTTTTATGGATAAACCAAGGCCTGAAGATAGTAATTTTGTTGCTGGACTGCGATATTTGTAGACTGTTATAAAATAAATAAAGTAGATATTAATGTTAACTAAATTAAAAAAAATAAATAAAAACAGAACAGCTGTATTTATTTACATATTGGCTGTGTGTGGTCGAAGCTAGTTAGGCGTATTTGAAAATCAAATGTGTAAGGAGTCAGTATTTTTGAAGAAAGCGATAGTAGCGGATGAACTTTTAATGGGCTAACGTCAGCATTGCATCGGTTTTGCCGGTCCGTTATCCAAGGGATTTTAACTACAGACCTGACCCTTGGGTTAAGTGGTCGTATGATGAGGTATTTACCCTATCATTTGAGAAAAAAGTTGGTTGAACTGTTGATAACCCCATTAAACGCACCAAGGACAATGTTTAGGATCTGCACGCACGAAGGGACTCAGTCGCATATAGAAGATGTTGTTGCAGAACTCTGGTTAGTGCGTTAAGGCCGAAAAAGACACAGCTGAGATCTTCAATACCCACAGATTCTTCAGGCAAAGTGAATCGCTTTCATGCAATTTCTTAAATTTTATTCTGAAAAAGATAGTACAAAGCTTCCTGGCCATCACATCAAGCATTAACTATTGATGTCGAAGACATTTCTTGTATTAAATCATAGGCGGCCGTGGTGTAGTGGTAACATCATCGCTTGTCACGCTACAGGTTCACGGTTCGAATCCTGATGTCAATAATCACCTATTTATTTCGCATGAAATAAATAAAAAGTCGATCAATTGCGAAAGCTTATGTCAACTCTACTGCGAAGGCATAACACTGGAAGTAGGGTGGTTATATGGCTTACATACAACTTGATCGTGATGATGACATCAGGAGGACGGAAAAAAATACTGTGAATCATGAGCAACGACAAAAGCAAAAACAAACAAGCTCCCCAGTTATCTGGACAGCCACCCTTGGAGTTCACTGAAACTTAATACCAGCTGAGTTTCAAACAAACTACACCAATCTGTCTTTCTCTCTGTCTTTTCCCCTTTCCTCAAAAACGCCCGTGTCCTAAAAAATTAGTATAAGGGTATTCATAACCCCTTTCACACGTGCAAATTATAAAAAAAAAAGTCTGAACTTTTTACATATTAGAATTGCTAAGAACTCAGGCTTTCATTTGATACTGACATACATATATCGCATGTTGAGATGGAAAAATACTTTTTTTTTTTTTTTTTGTATATTATGTCCACAAAATTTCAATTTTTTACAAAATGAATTCAACTTTGAAACTCAATTTAAAATTATTTTCCAAAAGGACTGGTATATTTGGAGCAAACGCCAGGTCTGCTGTAAATGCTTGATTTCAATTGACAGAGTTGTTCATTGACTAAGGGAAATGAATATTCTTAAGCTGTAGTAAGTGGAAAAATTCGAAGAAAATTGCCATCGTTATCTTCGGAATTTTTATGAACTCACTCAATTTTTTTTTTTTTTTTTTTGATTTTATCGGCACCATTATTTCTTTTATTTTCCGAATATACTTCGAGCCCATGTCCCAAAAGTGCCATGTCATTTTTCTTTGAACAACAAAGAAGAAGTCAACATAACCTGTGGCCTATAAAAATAAAGTATCTACTCAATAGACTACAAGAGACTATAGGTTCGAAACTTGAGGAAGCTAACATAGGACCGCAGCACCAGAACGAAAATACTGTGACTATCTAGAAATCAAAAATATAGTATATGTATGTATGTACCTTCAGTGCTTTGGCATTTTCATACTTCAGTTCAGCCACTCGTTTGTCTCTTCGCCTTGTTAAAAAAGAAATAATATAAAAATAAAATCTAATTCCTTAATTGGAAAGTTTATAATGTAGTCTACCTTCTCCTATCGGTTTCATAGTGCAGATCACTTTTAACATCTTTATAGCGGTCCTTTAAATCAGCTCTCTTGTCTTCGCTTACACAGAGATCGCTATAAAAATGATCAATTACTATTAAGGTTCCAACTCGCATGAAGATTTATTTTAATGTTTACTTTTCTAACTCTGATATATAATTTTCGTTTTCTTCAATTTCTGCTTCCAAATTGCTCACTTCTTGTTTCAGCAGCTCGACTTCACGATCACGTTCGGCATATTCTACCACTTGCCACTAAATAGAAATAACTCACTTTAATTGATCCCTAATCCCAAAGATTAAGTAACGCAAGCTCATACCTGTTGTTCTTGTAACTTTTGTTGAAAATCAGAGATCATCCTCCTGAAGAAATCAATGTAAATTAACATAGAAACCAAACAGCTTTCAACATATTTAAACTTACCTACTGTCTTGCTCAGCCCGTTTGACATTGTCCAGTAAGCGATCACTGTCTCCCAATTTGTATTCCAGGTTAGAGATCGTGCTCCTAAAGGACCTTTCAACATTAACATCATTTACAAGATTTCTTGCCATTTTTGAGCTTACCTGCATTTATTGTGCTCTTGCTCAACATTTCGTAGCATTCTCTTGGTTTCATTTAGTTCACTTATAGTACTTTCTAGATTGTGATCCTTTTCTTTCAACTTTCGTTTCAAGTCAGAGATTGTGTTCCTTAAGAAATTGTTCAACATCAAAAATTTATAGGCTCCTATCATTCTTAAACTTACATGGATTCTCTGTACGTTTCATTGACGTTTCTAATCTCTAACTCAGCATTTCGAAGTTTCCTCTTGCTAATTTCCAACTCCTCTTGTAGATTTCTGATGTTAGTATCACTCATATCCGCTACGGGTGGACTGACGTGCACTGTATTAGTATTTATATTGGGATTAGTACATTCTTCAGGACCAGCAGGATTTTCTGGTTTTGGACTGAAATTAATTTAAGTATTTTTTTTAATTTCGAAAAGAATTAATTCTTACCGAATCAGTGACTGACAAAGGCAATCGAGGAACATTTCTTTGAGTTCAATTAGTGATACTGAAAATACTGACACTAATTTTTCGCGTAGAACCGAAAAAATATAAAACCTAGTTGAAAATTTCAATTTAAAATATTTTGTGATTTTGCGCAAGCACTTCGAGTGGAACTATCGATAGAACAAGAAAATTATTTTATCCTTAAAATAAAAATCCATAACGGATTGCTTTTCTAACATTTAATCTATCGGCAATAAAGATTTTTTTGACCAGCAAAACAAAATTATTTTATTAGCAGTTAAGAATTTGTTGATCATCAGAAAATAATTGTTTCGGGGAAACGATAAGCAATCAAAATAAAAAAAATAGTTAAAAAAGTATTTCTTCAGCAAAAAAAAAAAAAAAAAAGAAAAATTATTATTCTATCCGGTGAATATATTGTTTTATGAGCAGAAAAGTCATGTACCTGGAAAATTTTACTTTCAGCAAAAATAAATTATTTGATCACCAAAATATAACATTTTTTACATTCAGAGAATAAATTTTCAGCAGAAAAAGTTAAAAATATTCAAAAATTTTAAGATTCATATGCGAAAAGAAAACGAAAGTAACAGTGAAAATTGGTGCGACTTGAAAGGGAGAGGGTTAAGGTGGTTGTGTACGCGGATGTGTCAGGAAAGTTCTTCTCCACGATAAGTCAAATCATGGAAAGTGCTCTGGATACACTCTTGGAGTAAATCCAGACAAGACCGAAATGCTGCTATTCACCACCAAAAGCAAGCTAAAGGAAATCACTCCCCCCAAGCTAGACGGTCAACCACTGTCACTATGTTCCAGTGCAAAATACCAAGGCACGATTCTAGATCCAAAACTTAGTTGGAAACTTAACATAAGCCAGCGGGTTAAGAAAGCAAGTGTGTCTTATGGCACCATAGTATGGTGGCCCGCCTTACGTAAAAAATATAACATCAACAGAATCAAAAAAGTACAAAGATCGGCGTGTGTAGGCATCACAGGAGCATTGAGATCTTGCCCAACAGATGCTCTAAGTGTGATCCGGGATCTGATTTCCCTTGAACTCCATATTAAATTTTCAGCTATATACAGCGCCGTCCGGCTCAGGGAAACTGGATGCTGGACAGCAAAGCCATATGGCCACTGTAAGATCCTGGAGACGATACCAAGTGAACTGGTGATATCTTCGACCGATTACAGGACTCCCACGCTCGACTTCAGCAAATGTTTTTTAGTAAAGTTCCCTACCAGAGCAGAATGGAAGAACGGAATGGTAGTCAATGACTTTGATATCTGTGTAAATACAGATGGTTCGAAAATGGACTGCGGAGTTTGCGCAGGCATTTTCTCGGACCAACTGAATATATCGAAATCCTTCCATCTCCCAGACTCTGCTAGTGTCTTTCAAGCGGAGCTTCTCGTTATTCAGGAAGCCTGCCGCATGCTAAAAAATCTTCCAACGTCCAACCTAAATATAGGTATCTTTTCTGATAGCCAAGCCGCAATCAGGACCATTGATTCGGTTACCATATAATCAAAACTGGTAGAGCAATGCCGGTTTGAAATAAATGAACAAAGTATCCATTCTGGAATTACTCTCATTTGGGTCCCAGGACACAGTAATTATGAGGATAACAAGCGAGCAGATGAGCTGGTCAGACCAGGGTCGGCCCTTAACGGCTCGTTAGCGGAAAGACTCAATATTCCGATAGGAGTCGTTAAGGGCAATTTACACCTTCACTTTCTCCAGCTAGCCAATCTCGGGTGGATCAACCTTACCAGTTATGCCATATCAAGAAAGACATGGCCAAGTTTCAACAGACCTAAATCAAATGAGCTACTAGTCAGATCAAGGCCTGATATTGCCAGAATTGTAGCCATTATTACAGCCCACTGGCCTATAGGGGACCACGCGGCCAAGCTTAGCATTCCTCATAGCACTTTCTGTCGCAGCTGCAAAGACAGCTATGAGAGGGAAACTCTTTTCCACTATCTTTGCAGTTGTCCCACCCTAGCAAGGACCAGACAACAGCCTCTAAACGGATTGGAGAACTAATCCTGTTTCTGAACTCCACGGGTTGGGTTTAATTATATCCTTCTCTCTCCAATAATTAAAATTATGTGCTTCGATAAAAAGAATAGGGTATCACACAATCCGTTGGTTCTTCTTTTTTTTTCTAATATAAGCCGTTTCGTGTTATCTCCTGCGGGATACGAACGTGATCAAACTCGGAAAGGCTGGAATTTTTCTTAAGGAATCTAATGGCTTGTCAATGTTTGGAGGATTCCTGAAAAGGTTAAATGGTTTTTATTCCAGCGGACTTGTTACAATCTATAATCTTACGTTCGTCCGAAACTTGAATATACGATTAATTCCCCTGTTTCGGCGAGAGATCCCGTCACATGCCTGAGTTTACTTGATCGGGTTCAGTGGCAAGATTGTAAACTGATCGGTGATCGGTAACCATTCTTCACATGTACTTTAGAGCTTAGTTTATTTTTCAAAAATTTTAGTGTTCTATTAGACAAATCTTATGAAAAAAAATCGTTATAAATAAAATATATACAGTAACGGACATAGAAATCCGGACATAGTGAAAAAACGAATTTTAGTAGAATAATTTTGGAGGTTTTAAAGATAAGCAACATCCATCTTTACCGAACGTTAATTTGTTGAAATACATTTCAGATTCAGAAAACAGTAAACCAATTTCCGAAAAAAATGGCTTTAATACAAACATTTTCAAATTGTCTTAAATTTAATTGAAAAAAGTATCCAGTGCGATTTCCCCATACCACACTTTTTCAATGAATTTGTCCAGCCTTAATTATGGACCAAAAGTTCTCAATCGGGTTCAGGTCAGGGCTGTTTTCAGGCCACTCCAATGTTGCAATACTATTCTCGGTTAGAAAATGTTTAACCTTGAATGAAAAAATGCATTTACAATAATGAAACTTTACGAACGTTTTGCTAATATTTTGGGGAAGGTAAAAAAAATGGCTCTTACCAATTTCGCGTTGTAACAAGGCGCAGAATCGTCTTGCAAAATCAGCTTATCTGAGTATGATAAGTGTTCTTCTAAAGATGGTAGCAGCTTGTCTTCCAATATTTTTTTTATATTTTTCTGCGTTCACCGTTCCATTTATTAGAGCCAGCTGTCCAACGCCGTGATAGGAACAGCATCCCCAAATCATCCTTAAGCCTCCTTGTTTCACGGTTGTTGTCACGCACTCATCATTGAATCTTTCTGCAGTTCTTCGCCTCACGTACTATATTCTGTCAGACCCGAATATTTTGAACTTGGACTCATATGAGAAGATCACATTTTTCCAATCTGTTATGATCCAGTTTTCATGATCTTTGGTCCACTGGAGACGCTTTAGGCACATTCGTTTATTTAGAATTGGTTTTTTGGCAGGTCTTCTTGAGTTCAAGCTAGCTTCTTGAAGCCTTCGTCTTACAGTCCGTGAGCTTATCTCCGATACTTCGGCATCTACAGAGTCTGTCCTTAAACATTCAGCGGTTTTGAATTGATCACCCAGACTTATTCGTTTCAAAAGCCGATCTTCAGCGCTGGTGGCCTTTCTTCTGCGACCCGTCCCCTTATTTCTTTGCCATGAGCCCATTGCCGCGAATTTGTTGATAAATTCAGCCACTGACGACTTGCTGAATCCCACTTTTCGCGCTATATCATGAACACTTAATTTTTTATTTTTTAAAGTCATTATTTCAACTTGTTTTTTCACCCTTCTTCTTCTTTTCCTTTACGGTGAAGTTATGATCCGGAGTAGAAGGATCGCAACTCTTCCACTTTACTGCATGCCTACTGGTTCGTCTGTCGGGTTTGCCGGTTTGACCTCAGGAAGTACCGGCAGGCTTCCCGGTTTAGGATCACTACGTCGCTGAGGCCAATCAAATGCTGTTGTTTTCGCATTTGTGTGATCGAATTGTTTTTTGGTCTGCCGTTTTCACGCGATTATGTAGGAACGTTGATTGATATTGCTTTATTGACGGGGTTCGAAGGATCTCCTACCAACTGAGCCGGTCGTGCTCTATCTTGCTTGTGATGGGTACTTTTACATGAAGACTTCCTCGAATCTTTGAACTTCTTATTCTATCAAGCTTTGTTACTCTTGCTGTCATGCGAAGCATCTTCATCTCAGCTGCCGTTAATTTGCCCTCATACTTTTTGCACATTGTCCAGCATTGTGAACCGTATGTGAGCGCCGGACGTACAACTGCGGTGTAGAGTCTTCCTTTCAGCTTAGGGGGCATTTTTCGAAGAAAGATAACGGAGTTTTCCCGCCACTTCATCCACCCTACGCTTACGCGATGATTGATGTCATCATCACAAGTTACTTCGCAATTGATCATAGATCCCAGATATTTGAACTTTTCGCACTTGGGAAGCACATTTCGATTTAAGTAAATGTCTGGAATAGACCGGTGTGGATCAGAGAACAGGCAGCACAGATACTCTGTCTTTTTTGAGCTAATGCGGTACCCATTTCCCTCCAAAACTTCCACTTGTTTTTTTACTCATTTTCTTTTTATTTCCCATATTAATAAAATTATTTCCACTTTCGCTCAAACTACTTTTTTTCAATGAACTATTACGAATTGAACTAAGAATCACGTTAGCAAAGCCTTTTTATACAAAATCCTAAAAAACTACCAGCTAGTTCTCAAGATAATTGAAGTTAAAAAATTTGTTTACCCTGTCCGGATTTCTATGTCCGCTACTGTACATATGTATGTAATCAGTAAGAGTTTAAATAAAAAGCTATAATTTTGTTTATAAGATCGCCGATGGATGCTAATGAGCCTGGACTACTAGTGCTGCAATCGAAATCTTCAAATCAAAGTGTACTGTACTATTTATTATTTACACATAGAATTTTTATTTAATTTACTTATTTTTAATTGCTGCTTATTACTTTATAAAATGTTAAGTATACGTACTGTTATTTATGACATTTAGTACCTACATAACATAAATGAAAGAAACAAACAAAATAGAAAATATAAATCTCATTTCGTATCCTTGCTGGTAAGGCTCTTTATATCTCTGGAGCGCTCTGGTAAGAAAACGAAGTTTGATTGAAGTGCCAATGTGCATTGGGGAGATGAACAAAACGTGTTTGATGGACTGCAACAATTGAAGGTTGCTATAATATAAATAAATCATTAGTTATTAATAAATCAGGTTTGTAATTGAGATGACTGAATTATAAGTCAAAAAATTGAAAGCAGTAACCATTTGCTTTGGTTATTCATTAATGTAGGTAACACTTTCCTAATAGTTATTAAAAATTGCGCAGTAAGTTCAATAAAAATACTGTAAAATACATTATTTGTTTATTTTGATTGTAAGAGCCCATGTTGTTTGAAAATAGTGCTGTGAAATACCAAAATTTGTCAACCTTTACCTTAAAAACCATAAGTAAGCAGAATTAAAAATATACTAAGAAAATGAAAAAAAAATAGTTATTCAAGGAAAAAACTTGAGCGATTCCGAATTTAAGAAAGTAATAGGAACAATAGTAAGACCTGAGTCTTTCCCTTCATTATCCTTTCTTAAGTAAATAATAAGCCTTTAGATCGAGATCAAGAAATAATTTTTTAGGCTTTCTACAAAATACATTAAAAATAATGTTTTGCTGGATATCTCGGGTTACTTTAGAAATGGTAACTGAAATAAAATAACTTTATGTAAATAGCTACCTCTCTTGGTTGGTAATGCGCTTGTTCCAATTGATCAATTCGCCAGTCCCTATGCCTAGTTAAACATAGAAAATATATTTACTATATTTGCAAAGTTTTGTCTTTTCACACAACTTACGCACGTTCTCTATAATTTGCATACTCCATCTCAGCCTTTAGCCGTTCAATTTGCCTATCAAAAAATATTAAAAAAAAAATTGTTGCCAAATATATTAGGTGCGCAACTAAGTTCTCTCTGTCAATAGATGGCTCCAACAGTAAGTGCTGGTCGATTTTGACATATCCAAAACGTCATGAACCGAGCTTAGACATATGGTAAACGAACTGTTTTGACACATTAGTGATTTTGTTTTGGCGTCATATACTTTTGGTTGTGTGAAAATGTCTGATTTTGTGCGTGATTGGTTCCGTCGCTTCAAAGACAGTGATTTCGATGTTGACGACCGTCCGCGTGAAGGAAGGCCAAAATCCTTCGAAGGCGCTGAATTGGAAGCATTACTCGATAAGGATCTGTCCCAAACGCAAGAACAGCTTGCTTCAGCATTAGGAATTATCCGTCAAGCCATTTCCAAGCGATTGCATGCGTTTGGAATGATTCAAAAACAAGAAACTTCGGTTCCTTATGATTTGAAGCCAAGGGACGTTGAGCGTCGTTTTTTCGCCTGTGAACAACTGCTCCAGCGGCAAAAAAGAAAGGGTTTTCTCCATCGCATCGTGACGGGTGATGAAAAATGGATACATTACTGCAACCCAAAGAAAAGAAAGTCATGGGGGCTGCCCGGTCAAGCTTCTACGTCGTCGTCTCGGCCGAATATACACGCTGCTAAGATTATGCTGTGTATTTGGTGGGACCAGGTCGGTGTCATTTATTATGAACTGTTGAAACCCAACGAAACATCACTGGGGAACGGTATCGACTATTCCCCAGATATTGCGCCATCTGATTATTACTTATTCACATGGTCTGGCTGATCAGCAGTTCCGCTCATATGAAGACATCAAAAAATGGCTTTATTCCTGGATAGCCTCAAAAGATGAACACTTTTACCATAACTGTATTCGAGCTCTGCCAGAAAGATGGAAAAAAGTTATAGCTAGCGATGGGCAATACTTTGAATGATTCATTTGTAACCATTTTTTCACAATAATGCAACTGCATTTTCATCAAAAAAAGAACTTAGTTGCGCACCTAATATTTAGAAAGCTTCTTATACAACTTACCCTCTCCTTCGCTTTTCTTCGTACAGAGAATCTTTTAAATCTTCTCTGCTCTCTTCGCTTGCTTCAAGCTTACTGGAAACAGTTAATTGTTTCAGATCGCTTCCTACATCGTTATTTATTTTTTGTTTACCATTCTAAATTTGATAGCAAATTTTCGTTTCTTCTTATTTTCTCTTTTAAATTCTTGACCTCATATCTCAGTTGCCTAATATCAGAATCTTTCTGCATCAATTTTTTTTTTAGATCCGAAATCGTACTCCTTCAGAAGTAATTCAAATAAAATATAAAAAAAAAACACACATTCTTTCCATCTTCGACTTACGCGCATCCACTGTGAATATCTTTGAGGTATCTATTCACCTGGTCAGCCTGTTGGAGCTGACTCTTGTATAATCTAATTTCCTCATTGGCATTGTCCAATTCTTCGTCCGAACTGAAATCAATCGATATTTGATTTACCTATATATACTATCGAAAAAAAAAAAACACTATAGCTTAAAATGAGTCCTTACCAGTTTAGACAAGACAGACAGCAGGACATCTTTTTTCTGAGTATAATTAACGATATACAGACAATATCCTAGTTTTTCGTATATGGCCGCCGATGGTGTAAATATAACTCCAGATGTGATTTAGGTTTCAAGATTTTACATGGAAGCAAAGGGCATATGTATATATGCTACCTTTGAAGTTTAATTTTCACACAGAATTTGTAACATAGAATAGAAAGATAATAATGACGTTGTTTCAAAAGTATAGGCATTCAGTCGAAAGTCTATTAATCGGAGTTCTATTTTATTTTTATTTTTTTTTTTTGTTCATTGGGTTTTCACCCGAATTTTATGTTCACGAAAATATTTTAAGAACAAAATGTTTACAAGACTTCAAAGCAAGGTTTTTTTTTATTATTTTTAAAAGATTTTATGAAAATTTTACAATCCAATGACTGAATTTTCATCAATTAAAAATCCGAAAAAGGTGAGATTTGATTTGCGCAAATACCTTTGGTGTTATTCCATTCCTATGTTACTTCACTTCTTCTGAACTTTACGAGTATCATCCAGGTAAGCTAAATGTATTCGTTCTGTGAAGTGCTCCATTTCGAGATTTAAATAAATCCTGGTAAGTATTTATACACATACGTAATACATTAACTGGGAACAGAGACTAAATGGTATATGCGAAACTTCAAAGCGCAAATGCAATAATAAAACACCTTCTACGATTAAATCAACTTCTTAAAAGCCTGGCTCTGAATGGTATTCTCCTTACCCTTACATAAATAGACAGTTATGTTAAGGTCGCCAGTAAAGTGGACAAGAACAAATTTCAAACTTTACAGAATACAGTGGGAAAAATAACCGCCGTCTTTTCTAGTGGCGGCACCACTGTGAACCCTTTGCTTTGATGTGTACCTAATCATACTAACCTCTAACAATCTTCTTTGAAGGCTATTCTAATTTACGTTTCGGATAGCTTACCCTTTTATTTCAATCAATGGCAACGCTGGTTGTATCCTTGATATGACAATTGCTAGATGCTGGTACAATTCCAAATTAAAAGACAATGAAACTCAAACACCCAAGGACTGTTTTCACACCATGTGGGTCCGGATGGTTGGTTGGTTGGTTTAAGAGGGTGAGCTTATGCTCTTCACTTAGGCCTCCAAAGGGCCCGTTGTGTTCCCCTCATCTATGTAACTGTAGGGAATAGTGCTGTTCTTTGGGAATTATGTGAGAGGATTTAGGTATTGGGATCATGGGTAGTATCAATGGGAAACTATGTCGTATAGTGATCGGGGAATCGTCGTGTTCGTCTGGCGAACTCGAATATATCCCCGATTCCTTTCTTACTGAGGTGTGTAATATCCGGAATGCTTGGAGATCCCAGAATTTTCAGTCTTAACCTCGCTGTAGCAGGGCAGTGGCAGAGGAAGTGTTCTATATCTTCCTCCTTCTCCTCACAGTTGGCACAGATTGTTATATCAGCTATCCCGAGTCTGAACGAATGTTTGTTGAGATTGATGTGCCCTGCTAAAAATCCCACCATCAATCTCAGTTGTGTTCTGCTTGAGTTAAGAGCTCTTTTTGCTGTGTTGTTACTCGGTTTGGTTATTACAGATCTAGCCACTTTGCACGTGTCTAGATTCGTCCAGTAGTTATTGAACTCCTGTCGTATCTTTTCATTGATTATTGTTTTAATAGTTGTCAGAGGGACCCCTATTGTATTATCCGGGTTCAGTACTGTGTTGCCCGCTCCTGTTCGTCTGCCTTTTCGTTACCCGGTACACCTTCATGCCTTGGTAGCCATGTAAGACGGACTCTATTGTGTCTGGCGAGTAAGTTCAATTTAGTTTTGCACTCCCATACTAGTCGTGATTTCGACATGGGGTTTGTAATCGTGCTAATTGCTGCTTTGCTGTCCGAGCAGATGTCGATTTGCCTCCCTTCGCTGGTGTCTTCTACGAGTACTATATTTCAGTTGCCTTCATAATTGCATAGACTTCTGCTTGGAACACCGATACAAATGGTTCTAGGTGAATAGAAAGTTCAATCGGTGCGTTAGCACTAAAGATGCCAGCCCCTGATTCCCCTGATATGTTAGAGCCGTCTGTATATACCCATATCCCATTGGAGTTTCTTGTCATTCTTTCATACGTCCAATATTCTCTTGCGGGGAAAATTGTTTCGAAGTTGTTGGAGAACGTGTACGACATCACTGGGGCAATTGATGAGTGGTGTCATTACTCTTATCATTTCGGTGATTTTTGGATGTCCTGTATTTGCACCATCAATGAAATGGCCGATAGTTCTAAGCCGTGAGGCTGAAATGCTGGCAATCTTCGAGGTGCACTGGTAGAATGTTTAGGATCGCTTCCATGGCCGCGGTTGCTGTTGAGGATTGTACTCCTGTAATAACCAGGTAGACCATACGTTGCACCTTACTTAGCAAGTCTCTTGCAGACTTTTTGCTCATCACTGGCCACCATACAACTACACAGTAGAAGATGATAGGTTTTATTACGCATTCGTATATCCAGTGGACCTGTTTTGGTTTCAAGCCCCATGACTTCCCGATGGCCCTCCTGCATATCCAATATGCTCTCTTGGCTTTGGTGACTCTGTCGTCCAGGTTCTTTCTCCAGGTCAGTTTCAATATAATGCCCAGATACTTGACACTGTCGCGGAGTCGTAGTGATACTCCTCCGAGTTGTGGAATGTGAAAGTCACTGGTTTTAGTTTTCTTTGTAAAGAGAACCATTTCCGTTTTATTTGGATTTATTTCTAATCTACTCTCCTCCGCCCATTCTTTTATGATTCAAAGGGTATTTTGCATAAGCTCTCCTACAATGTTCAGGTACTTACCTCTTATCAAAACGGCTAGGTCATCTGCGTACGCTACGTACGGGTCCGGATAGTCCTGTTTATAATGGATAAAGCGAATTTGAACAATTCTTGTTTTTCGAAAACGCTTTTTTAACATTGACATTAAACATGAAAACATGGCCTCGCAGACTTCCGCCCCTTTGATGAAATTTCTGGCATAAATTCTATGGTATTTTATAAACAATGCGTCGAATCTCGTTCTTTATCTCTGGAATTGTTTGGCAGTCATTGGCATACACCTTCTGCTTCACATAACCCAAAGGAAAATAAATTCAACACCATAATATCGCACGATCTTGGTGGCCAATTTTGGTCGCCGAAACGAGAGATAACGCTGTGGTAGGCGGCACCGTCTTATTGAAACCACATATCCTCCACATTAAACTGTAGGAAAGATTCAATTGCTGGTAACGATGTTGAATGGATTTTGACGGATTGTCATGAACAATGTCACTCACTGTGGCTATATTTTCACGTGACCGACCACTACGAGGACGCACTGATCTTTGCACATCCAACACTGACCCGGTTCAGTCGAATTTTTCCATTTAGTTCTTAACCGCAGGACAAATTTAACGGTTATGTATAACGACATTATTTCTCAATGAGCAAATCGTATTTGTTTAGTTTTTTTCATTTCGAAGATGAATTTTAACAATTAAAATGCGTTGTTCTCTCGTATACTACTACGTAATTAGAAATGTCAATGCTTATTATTTCACAGATGTCAGATATCAGTTATTTATCTTCGACACAACCACAGTAGTGACAGACTTAAAGTATAACCATCAACTGAATCACCATTTACATACTACTCGTATATATGTACACTCCAGGCCAAAAGTTTGATGCCGCAAACAGTGCTCGAAGGAAAAACAAAATCTAACATCGAAAAAAAATCTTTATTAGAATAATAATCATATAAAATGAACGGGAAACATATATGGAACCAAAATAAGAAGAAATATATTTCCATTTTGTTCTTAGCATAAAGGAATTTATTAAAAGGAAAATATCATGATCCGAGGTCACAGCGTTTTCTTCCAATATTGTTTTATATGCCTTCTTATTCATTTTTCCAATCACTCAAGCCATCTCCCACTCCAATTGAAGAGAAACATCATCATCATCAACTCTGTTGAAATCTTCTTTCGTCCAGTCTTTATGCTTTTTGGCCCATTCCAACTTTTTCTGCTTGTTTTGTGGTCACAGCAGGGGTGTTCGAACAGCAACTCGCCCAAAATAAACCACAAAACCGTTTTTGCCTACATTCGTAAACTAAACGCTCAATGTTCAAAAACGTGCGTGTAAAATCTGACTTTTATTATCCGAATGTATTGTGTATTGTTCAGGTAGAAAATTTAGGTAAACAAACCTAATGTAATTCATAAAATTCAAACTCCATGCATGAATGAAGTCATTTGTCTAGGTAGGCCTCAAACTATTGGACCGCAGTGTACATATGTAGCCGATTATATATTACTCGTAAATGGAAATATCTACTTCTAGTGAAGAAAGAACTGTAGGCATGAGGAGCCTGGATTTATATGTCAAACACTTCGAAATATTGTAGTAAGGATGATAAAGATTGATCGTCAATTGCCCATCGGTGGAATAGGACTAGTCTTCGTACCATTTAAAGTGACATTTTGATGTAATAGCATTGATAGTATACACAGTTATTATCAGAGAAACTTTGTGAACTCAGAATTCACATATATGTATATACTACACCTTTGGTGGGCTCTTATATAATAATACTCTTAAATAAAATCCAATTTGTTTCCCCGTTGTGATAAATATGCAATACATAATTTATTGACATTTGTTACCGTAGTGAATGTATGTCTCATCAGGACGCGTTCCTCTTTAACCTTTACTTACCGCAGAATAAGACTTTTGGTAAATTGTTTGTATCGATAAATGCTCTTGCATTATTCGTTTTAGTACAAAAGTCAAATTTCATCCAAAACTGCAACTTACAATACAAAATTTATGTCACTAAATTTCAAAAGAATCAAATAGCCCGATCTGCGTAGGTAACGAATTTTTATGTCAGATTTGTCAAAAATTTAAAATAGCATGTCGTTGCTTCTTTTTTTTCGATAGCTGTTTTCAGAAAAAAATTATAGAAAGACAAGCGACTTGCTATGCTATGCCCCTAAAAATCCGAAAAAAGTAAATGATATCTCTCTCTTCGGCTCTTATCTGTTAATGTGTGTGAACCCCTCCGAAAGCCGTCATCAATAACAAAGGCAGCAACAATTTGGAAAGCACTAAACCTCGTTACGTTGACTTAATTAGTTATATTGATACCTTATTTCCCCTCTTTTAACTCAACCCTAATAAAGTGAGCGTGGCGTTGCGAAAATTTTAAAACAGATACAATTATATTTTTCTATACAGAGTATAGAAAGTGGGCGTGACTCCCAAAATATACCTATAACCGAAGTTCACAGATTCTATTCACAATAAGACTTAACCATCACCGTGACTAGCTTTGAAAAAACAATATATGTTTTTTTTTTTTTTTTTTTGAGAAAACGCAAGAATAATAATATATAACGGTACTTTACTTATTAGCTGGTTTTTGAAAATTTGCTATTGCTCGGTTATGACTAAATCGATTTTGTTCGAAATCAATATTTGACATATACAGGGTGGGCCTATAACTTTGACTTCTGTTTTCAGATCGCGTTCGAAGAGCCAGT
Organism: Pocota personata; assembly: GCA_963082735.1. Lineage (NCBI taxonomy): Eukaryota > Metazoa > Arthropoda > Insecta > Diptera > Syrphidae > Pocota > Pocota personata. Next base: position 16,961,822 of record OY720431.1, read on the forward strand.
CCAAGCGAATTTGTGCCGTGGAACAGTACACGCGACGCAACGTGTTGTTAATCATTTTTCTTTGAATGGGACCGAAAATGAACAAAATTGTTGGTTCTACGCCAATGAGAACCATCAATTAATCCACGAACAACCTCTCCACAATAAACGCGTGACAGCTGGAATTTCTTCACAGACGATGCTGGTGCAGCCGTAACCGTCAATGGAAAGCGTTATCGGGCCATGATAACGAATTTTTTTATGCTAATTCTGACTGATAAGCGCCACGAACAACCTCTCCACAATAAACGCGTGACAGCTGGAATTTCTTCACAGACGATGCTGGTGCAGCCGTAACCGTCAATGGAAAGCGTTATCGGGCCATGATAACGATTTTTTTTATGCTAATTCTGACTGATAAGCGCCATAGCTAATACAGCCCGGGCCACGATCGCTTTATTACGTCCTGTTCCTCGGTTGCCTATTTTCGACAAATGTTGATTTTGACTGGCCTCCGCAGTCACCCGACTTAACGCCTCCAGACTTCTTCGTGTGGGGTTATTTGAAGTCAAAAGTTTATGTTAACAAGCCACGGACCCTGAAAGCCTTGAAAGACAATAAACGACAGGAAATGGCCACTATTCAGAACGTAACACTTCGAAAAGTAATGGGAAATGTCGAAAAACAAGCAAATTGCGCTATTCTCTCTGCAGGCGACCATTTACGCGATATCATATTCAAAAAGTGATCAAAACAAATTTACAATGTTCAAAACAAACGAAAAATGATTTCACAGCAAAAAATTTGTGTTTTTTTTTAAATTATTACCATTCCAAAGTTTAAATGGTACACCCTGTATAAGATTATAGCAAACCAAGTTGTGGAAAATTTTCAAAATATTTTTTTAAATTTTTAACGGATTAAGAGAAAAAATCAAAATAATTTACAATTTACTTCGAAATGGTTTACACTAAACTTTTTTTTAAAAAAGTTTACCTCCTTTTTCTGTAAACTGCTAGAGATAGGTGAAAAATGTGAACAAAATTGTAGGGAGTGTAATGTCAAGTTTAAGTTTGACTTTTTGAATTTTTAACGGTTTCTTATTTGAAGGTTATTGACCAAATTCACATTTGTTTGCATGAAAAGGGGTACTTTTGAAAAAAAATTAGTCATACAACTTGGTTTTGTGACAATAGGAACCCTTACGTATTTGCCTGTGCGGTGTACTTGGTAGCTCTGTTGATAAGGGACATCTTTTAGCCAATCTAACGGTTTTAATCACATTTTTTTTTGGAACACTTTCAGTATTTTCTCGATCTACGATTAAGAAAAAAAAAATGTTTTATTTTATAAATAGAATCGTATTTTATTTCCTGTAGTTAAAAGTAAAATGTTTGTGAACATTGCGCCTCTCAGGATCCAATTTCTATCGTTCCTCTATTATTACTTTGGGAGTATTGAGGGTGTTCTCGATTGTCCTATGGATGGAGTGGATGACATGAACGGTAAGGATGGTGCAGATAACGATAGGTTGAAATCAAATGATCGTGGTTGATACTGAAAATAAAAACACAAATATTATTAGGTTGATCTAAATTCTACCAAATAAAATAAATAGTATTAATATTGTTTAGTTTCTGTTATCTTGCCATGGCAGGAGTCAATATTCAGCCAGGAAATTGACTAGCGATAACTACATATTTCGATTGGTAATATTCTATTAAATGAAAATACTGCTAGTGAAAAAGAATGTAGGAGTCTGGACTTATATCAAAATCGTCGGAATGGAATAGCGAGGATGATGAAACCTGAGGACCAATTAACTTGTCAGTAGAAGAGGACAATACAATCAAATTTAACAAACCGTAAACCCTCGTCTTATAGTAAAAAAAAAAACTACCACATGAGGAGCACGCTCAATATTTATCAGCTATTGTTAAAATGTACAGGTTAATAATAGGTGAATGTCAAATCTTTCTCAAAAAAAAATTCTGAAAAGTTATAATCGGTCAAGACTGGACTGGACTCAAAAATAGGCTATCATATTTCATTCATATTTAAGAGATATTGTAAATATAAAAATATCTCTTAGAAGAAAGCTATTCTTTAGTGTTATCTTTCGTGATAGCGGACCAATATAGAAAGCGTATTTTGTTTAGAGCCAAGGGCCTATGACTAAAAATGAGTGGAGTTTCTACAATTTTACATTTGTACACTGATTGGGAATTGCATCTGCAGAATTTAAAACAACATCTTACAAGTCGATTGGCAACATTTTAAATAAAAACATTTAGCTATTTAACGCATTAATGGTATTCACAAATGACGGAGCTACCGAAAAAAGCGTTAGTTAAGTTACTCTACATTATAAATGCTTCATTGAGACTTCTATATGTTCCAAGGCAATGGTAAGTCGCCGAAGTAATAATGGTTCCGAAACCGGGGAAATGTGCAAACGACAAGAAATCATATAGACCCATTTCGCTTCTGCAGATAATATCTAAAGTCTTTGAGAAACTTCTGCTAAAAAGATTGCACCCAGTAATTGAAGGATGGCGATTGATCCCGGATCATCAATTCGGGTTTCGGGTTAAACATTCCACAATCGATCAGGTGTATCGAATTACAAATGAAATTGAAAAAGCTCTAGAAGGGAAAAAGATATGCTCTACCACTTTTCTCGACGTATCGCAAGCGTTCGACAAGGTATGGCACGAAGGCCTGAGATATAAGCTAAAGGTAATCTTACCAGATAAATTCTACAGAATATTGGAATCTTACCTTAATAACAGACTCTTTCGTGTTAAACATGGGGCAGAATATTCGAAATTCAAAGAAATCCATGCCGGTGTTCTGCAAGGAAGCGTTCTCGGCCCAATCCTGTTCCTCCTCTACACAAGAGATATACCACAAGATGAAGGGACTGTCGTAGCAACGTTCGCAGACGACACGGCTATCCTCGCAACAGATGAGTCAGTCGAATCATCAACTGGAAAACTCCAACGAGCTTTAAACAAAGTATGCGAGTGGACAAAGACCTGGAGAATCGTCCTTAACGAGACCAAGTCAACGCATGTCAATTTTACGTACAAAAAGATAAACAACTTACCTATTTTCATTAACTCGGTACAAATACCGTACGCAAACGAGGCAAAATATCTAGGAATGACACTAGACGCAAAACTTAAGTGTAAGCCACATGTTAAAAAGAAGCTCGACGAGCTCGAAATCAGACTTAGATAAATGTACTGGCTACTCAGGAGATATTCGAAGTTAAGCGTATACAACAAACTGCTTCTGTACAAGTAAGTGCTAAAACCACCTTGGACATACGGTATACAACTTTGGGGTTGTACCAAGCCAAGCAATATGACTGTTCTGCAAACATTCCAAAACAAAACACTAAGAGCAATTGTGAATGCTCCATGGTTATTAAGGAATAGTGATATTCACAGAGATCTAGGAATTGCTACCGTGAGGGATGAAGTAACAAACTTTGCTCACAAACTTCGTACTCGCCTTCATGATCATTGCAATAATGAAATAATCCGTACTCTGGACGTGACAAACCTCGAGCGCCGACTACAAAGAACAAGACCGTACGATCTGGCGCAGTAAGGGAAAACCGCATGTAATGACGGTATTAGTAGGTGCCTTCGCTGGGAAGCTGCCTACCTAACGCGATTAACACTACAGAAGCGTAAACTACTTGTTAAGGTAACTTAGTTGTAGTCACCACAAAACGAAAAAAATGAGAGGAACGAATTTCCTACTACTATGAGCACGAGCGGCCGGTTCTCATAGTGCCTCTCTGGGGGGTGAGGTTTAACCCGTAGGCATATACTGGCCGACGCTTATGAATCATGAGGTCAGATATATGAATCGGGCATAACCAATGGTACGGGCCATTGGTATCTTTTGAGGATTCCTGCACCTCCAGGCGCAACCAAAAAAAAAATGACGCGTACATTCATTTGGTGTAAATTTACACGTATTTAAAAAAAACGCCCTAAATGTGAGCACTTTAAACAAAAAAGAAAAACACTGCTCCACTTTCGAAAGCGTGTCTCCGCCATTCACTTCACTATTTTTGAAAATAAAACACATTTATGCCGCGATAACCGTTGTATTCGTTAATTATTTTCACAATTTTTCTTTCAATTCTAGACACTTTGACAATAATCTCGAGGAATAATTTTAGTCTGTTCTTAGCTTTGTAAGTTTTAGAAAAAAATGTGAAGATCAGTTTTTTTATTTCCTTGTCTTTTAAATAAAACTGTCCTTTTATTTTCAAAGAATTCATATTACAAATATGCCTTGCACAAGGAAGTTTCAGCACATGACGAAATTCTAAAATGTAAGCGACGGACGTATAAAATATTTTAAAATTATGGACTTCTTCAAATATCTACTTGTGGAAAAGAAATTCTGGTCTTGATATACATACATACTCGTGTGTATAACACAATTACTTAATACAAAGAACTGAATATTTTCAAACATACACCAACTCCCTGATGAGTTACTCATCGCAAAATATTGATTTGATAAAAATCTATCCTATCACAACTGCATCTAAACGTAGTGCCAAGTGATTTCTGACGAAATGATGACATGATTAGTTACTGTATATACCTATAAACCCGTAGGAAGATTTCCTTTATGAACAAGTATGTATGAAAGCAAATGCTGTGCTACAAAAATTGTTTGAATTTGTAGCATTGCTGAAATTCTAGAGGCAGGATAAAGTAGTAATAAGAAGAATCACAGAATACTCGTACCTGGTCACAAACAATGACCGTGCCACTTCCGTTAACAATACTAATATCATTCGCCTTGCGTACTGGCCCTTCACGTGTGTTTTGATTCTTTTCCATTTCTAATTTTATTTCAGATAATAACTTCCTGAAGTAATAATTAAACACAGGTACGTAATTTCAGCTGACAACTTTCCATTAACCCGACTATTTATGTAAAATTGTAGGAACAATGATTAATGAACGAACTTCAATTTAGCACTACCAACAATCGTCAATCGGCGTCAGTTTTTTTCCTTATTTATAATAGAATAGATAAACGAATAGATTAGATATGTTATATAGTATATTCGCAAAACTTTGGTGTGGTGGTATAGGTATATATGTTAAGTTTGATACCAGTTTTATAAGGTAGAGGAATATTGTCGAAATCCAATATATCAAATTTGGCATCACCTAATTTGCGGCAGAATAAAAATTGGCACACCGTCAAACATACAGAATAAAATGAAGGACTGGGTCGTCTTTACTGCTAAGTCCACAAAAATTTGAAAAATAAGAGAAATTGTAAATACCAACATGTAATTTTTTTAAAGAGCATACCTGTTAGCCAATCTAACGGATTTTTTACAGCACATTTAAAAAAAAAATAATGTTGCTTTTGAAATATTGTAATATTGTAAAAATGGATATTAAAAAAACATTCTTTAAAAAGTCAAAAATCTTTTGAAGAATCGGCCATTAGGAAAGTACCGCAATTATTGGGTTAGAATGAAAATTCATGGACCCCAGATTGAAGTTAAAAGAATCCGTCAAGTCGTTTACAGACAGACAAAATTGGCAGACCCACTTTCGAGTTTGTATATACCTCCGTCGTACCTTCATTTTAGTAGTTTCGAGAAACTTACGTTTTACTTTTTGTGCTCTGGTGGACTTAAGACACTTGCAAAGGATTATTTGACATTTTGATTTGCCAAGTAAATAAATAGAGATAGTTTACTGATTACAACCCTAACTCAATTTTTAACTTTTGGCGTGTATGACGTTTTTTCTTTGTATACTAGTAATATAATTTTACCACAACTAAAAAAAATTGACCCTGCTTATTATTGAAAGTTTTTGAAAATTGTCAAAATATTTTGTTTTGCTTTTTAAAGGAATTAAAAAAAAAAAAAAACTTTAACCAAATTCATGATGGAGAAGGGGTTGAAATTTGGAACAAAGTTTACAAACCCGCAAACACTTCCAAAGTAACATTTTAGAAAATTAGAAAAACAAAAAATATTTCTTTTGTAAAAGAATCAAATGAAAGGTGACGATGCGCTGATTCGAAATATAGTTAGAAATAGTTCCGTTATTTCAAATTCATTACATTTCGAGAAAAATGCAAAGAACTTTCAAAAACTTCCCCTGATTACATATCATCTTTCAAAATGTAAAGAAAGTCTGTTTTTATTTTGATACATATGTTGTTTTCGAAAATCTTATACAAAGGTGAGAGCTAGAATATTCGAATATTCTTCCTTAGTTGTGATATTGAGACGAATCGTTTGATAACTTTCTGATAAAAATTTGACAAGCTATGATGGACGTAAGAGAGAGAGAGAGCAATAGTGTTCCGTGGTCCATTTGGGGAACCCCCCTAGAAATCAATTCATGTGGACCAAATTTGTAATGCTGCATTAACCATAATGCTCAGATAGAGACCGACCAAAATGATAAAAAAAGCCTCTCCTTGAAGGGTCGAAACCCGTTCTTATTGCAACAATAAACAATACGTAAACATAAAAGGGTTACTAGAATGGCATAAACTGAACACTTACGGATCACTCACACTCACTTATGGTGAGTGGACCAAAAATATCTGAAAAAAAAAGTTGTAATAAATACTTTTGTGGAGGAGATTGTGAGCCCTAATGTACCCTAAGAGAAAAAGAAATACACTCCATCAGGCTGCATATTAAATTCAAGCTAAACTTCTGAGTCAACAAATATGAAACTAAATGAAAACTAAAATTGATCGGTTTCCATTGCTCTAAAACTTGAAGGCATAGACAAATACTATATTCCCATCTCAAACGGTAGCCAAACGAGAAAAAGAAAAGACAAATTGCCGAAAAATCAGCAGAAGCTTATGTTCAAAATGGGAATGATCGCTAAAGATCAAAACAGTTGGAGGAGATTATTACAGTTCCGCGGGACTTCCAGAAGATGCAAGTATGGAGTAATCTTCGCAGATTCTCATTTCACTGAAAAAAAATTAAAAAATCTAATTTAAATTAGTGAGAACTAACCATTTCATTTGTGGGAGCCGTGGCTCAGTGATTAAGTGCGCGATCACTGAGTGAGAGGTTCAAGGTTCGAATCCAAAAAAAAAAGTCTCACAAACATCAGAGAGTAAAATTGTCATGAAAAGCTTCTCTCAATCGGGAATTCTCCGGCCTTGAAATGGCCAACCATAAGACGGAAGCAGTCCTAATAAGTAGTAGAAACAAAATCGAATACATAAATATATGTACGAGTTGGAAACCAGAACATCAGATCCAAGGACGCTATCAAGTCGACAACAGGCTGCAGTTTAAAACGCACATAGAGTACTCGACGAAAAAGGCATCTACGAGTATTCTGCAAGCGACGCTTTATCGGATACTACCAAACATCGAGGGATCTGGATACGCTCAGAGACCTCTACTATCCAGAGTCGTCAGGTCCATCCTTTAGGCGTGCTCTGTTTGGGCCGGAGCACTTTCGACGAAAGCTACGAGACAGAAATTGTCTACAATTTACAGACTCTGCGCATTAAGAGTTCAGAATTCAGTGCCGATAATATGCAAAGCTTATTAAAAAGGAAGACAAGTGTCAGTGAGAAAACATAACGAAAGTAAGTTTGACGGTGCGCAAGGAGACTGCACTACCACCTCATGCAGTTCCTATCTGGACACGGTGACTACCTAAAATACCTGTAAAGATTTGGACACTATAGCTCACCCTAGTGTCCAGAGTGATCTGACCAAGATTAAGACGTAGAAAATGCTGTTCTAATTTGTAGTCGCTTTTAACAATGAAAAGGCGATCTTCAAAACTCATCATCCCTTATCGATCACATGCTGCTGTCAGAAGAAAACTGGAGGGAAATTCGTTCACTCATCACGAATGTGTATGACGAACTCAGGAAAATAGAGAAAAGAAGGCGAGATGAAGACGCGAATTTAGGAATCACGGCATAATTGGCTAACCAGCCCCGCAAAGTAATACTTAACGGTAATTCCGCGGGGAGCGTACTAGGGTGTGGATTAGTATGTAGACACACGTAGGTGCATGCTAGCGCCCCGGGTTACTATTATCTTTGAACGATTACCCCATCCATTGGGGCATAAAAAAAAAAAAAAAACCCTACTGTGGTCATCTTATCGGATTTAAACCAATTTTTTTAGGAGGACTTTCTTTTAAAATATACATTCCGTAGTTTTTTTTCACCACCAGTACTTTATTTTACATATTTATAGGAAGGTACATAAAATATAAATAAGTATGTATTGTTTTATAAGTGGAATCGTATTTTATTTCATATCCTCAAGAAAGTTCTTGTAGACACAGTGTCTCTCAGGCTCCTATTTCTATATTTCCTCTATTACGAGTGGAGATAAATTTGATGCGGGCCGTATGGGCCGCAATGACGGTGTGGACTTTATGGAAGGTGTGTTTGGCACGTACGACATGAACGGTAAGTTTGGTGTGCTGGGCTGCATGGATAACGAGAGGCCGAAACTAAATGATTTTGGTTGATACTGAAAATTTTAATACAAATATTATTTGAATGATTTTTTTAAAATAAAATATAGTATTAATATTGATTAGTATCGACTTTTTTTTTATAATTTCCAGGTGTCAAAGGGACTAATTTTAGGACACGGGCGCTTTTTTTTTTTGTGGAAAGGGGAAGAGACAGATAGAAAGACAGATTGGTGTATTTGGTTTGAAACTCAGGTGGTATTAAGTTTCAATGAACTCCAAGGGTGGCGTCCAGATAACTGGGGAATATTTTTGTCTTGCTGTTATTGCCGCTGCTTATGATTCACAGTATTTTGTCTGTCCTCTTGATGTCATCATCACGATCAAGTTACATTTTAGCCATATGACCACCCTACTGCCAGTATTATGCCTTCGCAGTAGAGTTGACATAAGCTTTCGCAATTGATCGACTTTTTTATTTATTTCATGAGATGATTCTTGACATCAGGATTCGAATCGTGAACCTGCAGCGTGACAAGCGTTGATGTTACCACTACACCATGGCCACCCCTGCCAATACAAAGTCTCAATTTTTAATTAGGAAATGGACCAGCAGAAATTATTTCGTTTGGTAATTCCATAACAGATGGAAATACTGCCTACTGAAGAGGACTGTAGAAGTGAGTGAAATGACTTTTGTCAAATCATTAGTCATTTGCTGTATTCCAAACTGTGGTTAAGTGCGCTATCACTGAGCAGGAGACTCATGATTCAAGTCCCGAAAAATTGTCAAAGGTGCCATTTGCTGGAAGAAATGCTACAAATTCTGAAATAATTATATATTGTTGCCCATTCTTTACAGAATGTGGTTCCGACATACAATACCCACCATGAAAAATGCCATCATTGAAATTCTTAATAACGTTGAAACGTAAAATTCAGCAGCAGCGAATTATGGAATTCAGAGGCACACAAACCAGTCGAAATTGACAACGCTTCAAACAAGAGCCTGAGCTATTTAAAAAAAAAAATACTCTTCTCTCCATTTTAGTATAGACCTATGCCAATGCGAGGTATTTTGTCTATCAGTTCGCTAGCCATTTAAAAAATGGTTGGAATTGACTGAAGAAGATCTTTATTGCTAGAATCCCAACAGTCAGTCTAAGAACTCCAGACAATACCAATCTCATGCGGATGGGCATTTTTACTTAAGAAACAGCTAAGTAATTCGACAACAATTTTGTCGACCAAAATCGACTCTTCCTAGGCACATTGCTGTGTAAAAGAAAAAGTCGTGATAGGGCACTTCCGACACTTTTCGACATCTGTTTTGAACATATCGACAAAAGTAGAAATTGCAAAAAATAAAATCCGAAACTTAGCCAATAGAAATGAAATCCCAATTCATAAGATGGGACACAAAATCTGTTAAAACTTTGCACTAAGTGGAATTTATAGGCCTTCGAAAAAAAAAGTGTCATGTCTACCCTACTTGCTCCATTTTTCCCTACCCCTAGGTAATTTTGAAGAATAATTTCAACATATTTTTAGCTTTGTAAATTTTTATACGGAAATGTACAGAACAATTCTTTGTTTTCAATTTCAGGTTTCTTAAATAAAATTAACTTTACGTCATCAACCGATTTACGAGCCATATTGCAAAATTGCATCATAATAATTCAATCGGTATAAAGCAATGGCTAAAAAAACACTGCTCGTACAACCAATTCAATTAATCATTTTTCAAAGTTAAACAATAACATTATAGGGAAATTGTCTTTATCTACAAGTGTGGTACCCATAATAAAATTAACAAAAAATAAAAAAATTACCTGATTACACACAATAACCGTCCCACTTTCGTTTACAATACTTGGACTTCCTTCTTCACCGGAGCGTCTCCTTCAATAACAACATCTATTATTATCTAGATCGAAAGTTTATCAAATTATTTATACGGATACGTACGTGGATCTGCGATGAGGCGTCTCACGTTCGAATTCTTCACGTGCAATACGATTCTCTTCATTTGCTAATTTTATTTCAGATAACAGCTTTCTAAAGAAATAATTAAACATAGGTAGGTAAGGCGTGACATTTCCTCTATTAGTAAACTTACACTATTTCATTTTGCTTCTTCTGGAATTCATCTTCCGGGTCCTCAGTCCTCGAAGGGTTTCTATACCCTTCTTTGGGAGAATCGAAGTACACCTTTTGGATATCGTTATGGTTTACACGTTTTTCGCATCCAGGATAGGGACATGTTTCTGAACTGAAATTCGTTACAGCTGCATTCAATTTCGAAAAAAAAGAATTCAAATCAAAAAAAAGTTTTTACCGACTAAGATAAAAATTAAAACAGTGATAGTGGAACATATGACCACATTTTGTAGAACTAACTTCTCCCGTTAAGTCTTTATTACAGATAACACAACTGATTTTAACCATCTTTCTAGGATTAAAATTAAAACTTTAAATTGTGAAGATAGAGAACAGTGAACGAAGTTCCAATTGGCAGTGCCTACAACATACTGAGGTGGCTTTCAACTCCTCATAATTACGAGTATGTATTTGTAAATTCTTTATATAATCTTTTCGTTAAACTTTGTTGTATTGGTATATAGGGTATATTGTGTTTGATACTGATCTTTTAACGTAGAGAAATATAGCAATCACCTAATTTGCATGTATTTTTTACTTTATATATGTATATTATATTTTTTGATACATAATTTATAACACAAAGATGTAAAGATAATGCCTGCAGTTGAATCGATTGTCCATCTGTATATCACTAATTTGATATACTCGTATATTGAAGATTTAATAATAAGACTTTAATAAAAAGTATATAGACTTTGCCCTCCTCACCAACGCATTCATCCCATCCAACAACTCTTTGTGGGTGGTCTTCTTGAAAAAACAAGATATTCAATTCATCTATTTACAACGATAGTTGAGCTTTATTTTAAAAATCTTTCAGGACAGTCACGCTAACTCTACTTTCAGGAAAACGTCCTATCACTTTCAATAATTTTTCTGTTTAAATCCTCAAAAAATTGAAGAAATATCCATTGTATTTCAGACCCTTTTTAACAAATATGAACTAGGTTCACGACATCAGTATTTGGTGCACAGCTCGGGTCACCGACAGTGGCTACCTAGACCTTACGTGTTGATGGTTCCATCTTAAAATCATCAATACTTAACAGTTAAGTGATGCTAAAGATATGTGAGGTAGCTACGCCGCTAGCTCAAGAGTTAAAGGATTTTTATGAAATTATGAACATTGGTTTGGTCTGCTGCTTAGACGACCCCCTTTGAAAATGCATTTCCAAATATCACACGCTTTAGTGTGGATAAAATTTAGATTTCAATTTTTTTTCTGACACGAAGGGCGCTGTGCAGATAATATTTGGAGATGAGGTTCAAAAAAAAAAAGGAAGCACTGTGCCCTTGGCCGATGTTTTTTTTTTTTTGAATAAGTTAGAAATCTTAAAATTTATTCTGGCAATTTTCCAAAGCATTTTCAAATGAGTTTATGCACACCTACTTGTTCTTCTTCTTCTTCTTACAGCGAAGTTATGATCCGGAGTAAAAGGATCACAACCCTCCCACTTTACTGAATCCCTACTGGTCCGCCTGTGGGGTTTGCCAGTTTGACCTCAGGAAGTACGGGCAGACTTCCCGGTTTCGGATCACTTCGTCACTGAAGCCAATCGAATGCTGGTGTTTTTGCATTTGTGTGGTCCAGTTGTTTTTTGGTCTGCCTTTTTTGCGCGATTGCGTAGGAACGTTGATTGATATTGCCTTTTTGACGGGGTTCGAAGGATCTCTCCTTTGAACATGACAATACCAACTGAGCCGGTCGTGCTCTATCTTGCTTGTGATGGGTTCTTTTACATGAAGGCTTCCACGAATCTTTGAACTTCTTATTCTATCAATCTTCGTTACTCTTGCTGTCATGCGAAACATCTTCATCTCAGCTGCCGTTAATTTGCCCTCATACTTTTTGTACATTGTCCAGCATTGTGAACCATATGTGAGCGCCGGACGTACAACTGCGGTGTAGAGCCTTCCTTTAAGCTTAGGGGGCATTTTTCGATCGCAGAAGATAGCGGAGTTTTCCCGCCACTTCATCCACCCTACGCTTACGCGATTATTGATGTCATCATCACAAGTTGCTTCGCTGTTGATCATAGATCCCAGATATTTGAACTTTTCACACTTGGGAACTCTTCGGTGACTCCTGCGGGACATCTTACTCTTGTCCTTGCTCCCTCATACATGTCCATGATCATGCGCACGTAGGTTTCTGGAACTCCTTTTTGTCTTAGCGCCACCCATAAGAGATCTCTTAGTTGTCTATCAAAGGCTTTTTCAAAATCAACCATCATATGCAAGTCCTTTAAGGAATCACGATGTTTTTCCATTATGATCCTTATACTTTGGATTGCATCTGTTGTTGATTTACCCGAGACAAACCCGCACTGGTCATCAGATAGCCGTATTATTTTACGCAGTCGGCCATCTAATACCCGCTCCACGATCTTCATGGTGTGTGACATCAGCTTGACAGAACAGTAGTTATCGCAGTTTCGCGTATCGCCCTTCCCTTTGTGCCAAGGAAGAAGATAACTTTCCCTCCACTGATTAGGCATTGGATCACCGCTCATAAGTTTGGAGATAAGAATCATGAGCCATCTGGACCCGATGTCTCCCATCTTTTTCCAGAACTCAGTGGGTATCTCGTCTGGCCCAACCGCTTTTCTTTTTTTTGGAGTATTTGACGGCACCTACTTGTTGCGTTAACTAAAGTCTAAATGGAATTCTGGCCCTTCCTAGAATAGTCCTGAAATTCCAATTAATGTGCATATTTCTGTTACATTAAAATCATGTCGGTATTTTTTTACTTTAGGAGATAATAAACAAACACACATACATACGATTACTTTATCACCTTAAAACCAATATCTATTCTCACGTAGTCGGGTGAAAAATAGTAGAGTTCCATAAAAGTTCCAAACCATATCAGAAACATTTTTTGTTCAAAGTTTGCAGATATTTATAAAAAAAAATTTACGTACTTAGATATACACAGGACCTACAAGTTGTCCAACAAAAAACAAAAAAAAATTACAATCCATAACCTTTCCTCCATCTTCCAACTCCCCCATAAAATTTTTTTTTTTTTGTCCGATATCTTTCTATTCAGAGGATATTTACAAGTTTTGTAAGAGATTTTATCAGAAAACTATTGTTTCTTTTTTCTTAGCAGAAAGTGGGAGTGGTTGCCAAAATTTGTATTCGATGTTCGCGGATTCTGATGAAAAAGCAATGTTTCTTATTTTTTAAAAAAAAAAGGCCCAAAAGTTGGACGTGACCATGTGCAATGTATAGACGAAATGTAGAGAAAGTAAACGTCTAAAAATTTAATTTATATTTTTCCATTTCTAAACCAAAGTGAGCGTGTTTGTGGGTAGATTTCAAAAATATATATGTATATACTTATACTGCTTCAGATTTTAAAAGGCCTATATATTCCATATTCCTAGTTCAAAATTGAATTCCCAAGAAGTGGTACTACATACATACAGATATACAGACTAAATCGACGCAACTTTAAATGCTGATTACAAATATACAGGGGCCGACATAATTCATCGTACGGCATACATAAATGCTCGTGTCCAGTACCTATACAGTACACTCGGAAAACGACTAGAATTTAAGCATCACAACAAATAACAAAGACTATTTTTATATTGGATAAACAAAAATAAATTATTCATTTCATTCCAACGACAAAATTCATCGTACGGTAAGTTTCTATCTTAAAATTTTAATGAAGTCGGGCAATCAGTATTTTGTTGGGCCTCCACTAGATGTAAGAACGTCCTGCAGTCGACGTGTCATAGAAGAGACCAGGTTTTTCGTAAAGTCTTCGGGTACACGATCCTATTCTTTTTGGAGAGCTTGCTTAAGAGTCGCTTTTGAAGTTATTTGATGTTTCTCGAGCTGTTTTTGCAAATAGTCCCATAAATGCTCTATTGGGTTTAAGTCTGGGCTATTCCTTCACTTTTCGAGCTGTGTGCTTAGGGTCGTTATCTTGCTGAAATATCCACCCAGGATCCAAACCCATTTTCTGCACTGTTGGGCGTAGATTTTCTTTTAGTATATTTAAATACATATGCTGGTACATGTTTCCTTCAATAAACACCAGCTTTCCCACGTCGGACCTAGCCATATTTTCACTCCACCGTGCTTGGCTGTTCTTCGAAGATTTTGAACTTCCATTTCTGTACCGCTCTTACGCCAAACTCTTGAAGGACCGTCAAGACTAAAAATATTATACTTACTTTCATCGGTGAACAGCACATTCTTTCAAAATGTCAAATCTGCGTCTTTGTGTAGGGAGGCAAAGTCCTTGGGTTTTTTTTTTTTTTTTTATTGACAGCACTCATTGACGGTTTCTACCTTCGTGTTCTTGAAAAATACCCATGTCTAGTAAGAATTATTTTAATTGTACGCATGCTGACGTGTCTGTTGCATGATGTGTTGTATAGTATATTTGGATTTTCCTACTATACGTGCAATATCCGCTAACCATTTGTAGTCATTGTAACACAAATTTGCAACTATTTGGCGGAAATCTTTGTTCGTTTCTTTTCTGGGTTGTTCAGCTGACATGATCAGTTTTTTCGCAAAAGATGTAAATTCGTTTGGACTGCAATGCATTTTATTGCTTTTATGAATAACTTGAGTAAAAGGGATGGAATGACATAATACACATGGGTGATAGAAACGACATTAGCTATAGGTATTTAAAAAAAAATCTATCCACACACTTTTGAGGGTCCATCGTTATTATTTCATTATGTCACCAACTTTAATATACCATGTGGGATAGGGTATAAAAAAAGATCTACGTAGTACCTATACCTTACTCGTACTTAACTATTGTATTCATACTTATTAGTTATTAATAGTAACATTGATATTTGAAAAATTATGAATTAGCATTAATGAGGACTGGAATGTTTCGATTCTTAGAAGTATACTATGGATGCATTCACAACAATTCACGGTCGAATGTATGGAAAACACATTCATTTATTGATAATTTTAACGTCATAAATGCGTACATACTTAAGATGTACACATATGAAAACGGTGCGCACTTGATGTCTAGTGCGCAGCGCAGTATACCAACAGAGTACTCTAATACCTCTGATAAAAAAATAGATTTCAAGTATTCTTGGGAAAACCTATTGGTCTGAGTTATTATTAGTCCATTAGCTCAGAAATAATTAATACATATTCCTAGAATACATACATACATAGAATTCCCATATAACAAGGGGAAGTCCCGTTTATTGATTCGTTGTTCCATAGAATAAGAGACGGTAGATATGTATAAACTCTTCTTCGAAATGATTCATACGTACGTGTGTATATAGCTGAGCTCAAATACTCGGCCACTGGCAATACAATTTATATGTTTAGAAATTTGTTTATACCACGCATATATTTATACTCGTTTTGAGAAAAGAAAAGGAAAATTGAAGATGTGTATCGGAATTT
The DNA here is from genome assembly GCA_963082735.1 of Pocota personata. Taxonomy (NCBI): domain Eukaryota; kingdom Metazoa; phylum Arthropoda; class Insecta; order Diptera; family Syrphidae; genus Pocota; species Pocota personata. Next base: position 16,977,874 of record OY720431.1, read on the forward strand.
ATTTCATACCCTATCCTATCCATATGGTTTATTAATTTTGACTTCTAGTTTGTAAAATTGAGAAATAATAACGATAACATAGAAAGTTAAATCGATCTAGCCATGTCCATCCTTCCATCTGTCTGAATGTTACCACTTTTTGGGTTCAGAATTCGTGAACTTTGGTTAGAAATGGTGAGAGCTTTGCCGCAATGTATTGTGCCCACCGTAAAATATGGAGATGGATCGGCTTTGGTGTGGGAAGATATTCATATCGCAGACATGTTTAACGAAGAGAGCTACAGAACTATTCTAAGTGGTCTTCGGTTGATTGAAGAAGGGTTCGTCTTTCAACAAGATAATGACTCTAAATACACTTCAAAGTTGTGTCCAAACTTTCTGCAACAGAAGGAAGAAAAGGGGGTGTAGATCAATATGGTCGCCAAGTTTTTTCTTCTTCACCAGAAATCTTTTGGAAGCAACTAAACGTCACCTGGGATAGCAATCCAACCGAAAAAATATCAACATTAATAGAGAGGATGACCAGACTTTTTAAAAGCTGTTATAAAAGCTCAAAGAGGATACTTCGACGAAGTTAAAGCTTAAAGGTTTTCTTCTAGAAATAATTTATTTTGTTCATTCGTTTTTCCTAATTTTATTGAACTATATGTATACATATAGTGTACGACAAACAAATTTTTCGTCACTTCTTTGTAATAACACCTTCTTTTCAACTTATTGGTGGTCTTTAACTTATGAACAGTGGTGAATAAATGTATTTATGATCAGCATTGAAAGTTACGTCTGTCTAGAAATCCGTCCGCCCGTCTATATGTATGCCAGCAGTTTGTGAGCTCTAAATTTTGTGCTAGGAAGGTTAAACTTCGTATATAAGCTGTGTTCAATCCGAAGCAGTATAAGTGTAAAATGTTTTCAAATATGTTTGCTCACAGTTGCGTCCACTTTTAAAAAAATGTCCGCCATTCAATACTTTTTGCTAGAAACTGTCCATTATACTTGGCCACACCCACTTATTGGAGGCGTTTTCTTCAAAATACCATATTTAGCTTTTTCAAAGCTAATTATGGTGATGGTTACAAATCCAACTGGTTACAAATGCAACTGCCACGCCCACAGTTTAAAAATTACTGAAATATAACCTCCGAGTAGAAACATATCATTGCATTTGATTAAAATATTTCACAACGCCTGGCCCACATTATTTGGGGTGGGTTACAATATGGAGGATAGGGTATCACACGATTCATTTCATGTTTTCCCAACTTGTTTTATTTCCCGTGTACACAATGTCGGTGATGCCAAGTTTGATATTTTGGTCTCTACATTATTTCTTTATATTATAAAATCGGTATAAAGTATGATATACCCTACGAAATATACCACTACACAGATGCTTACAGCAAAACAATTGGGTATCTATGTATGTAATCAACTACAAAATAGATAACAAACTTTAAATTATATCTGTTGTATAGTCCGTTTTAGTCGCTTATTGAACTCAGAAAGATGGTGAACGTTAGTTGTGCTATTTGTCATGAAAACTTTGCAAACAGCGAAGTGGTTAACGCTACAAAATGTGGCCACATGTTTCATCAAAAATGCCTACGTTCTTGGCTGGATGAGTAAAAACTAACTTTTAGCTTAACTTTGTTCGAAATTAAGTACAAATTCGATTAATTGCAGTTCAGAAACATGCCCCGAATGTGATGAGGATGTAACCCATGCCGATATTCATAAGATGTACTTTGGCTTGCCCAACGGAAGAAGAAGTCGTCGTTCGAATACTGAGGAAAAAATTGAGGAGCTCCAGAGAACACAATCAGAACTTGTGTAAGTTAACAATAAATTAATGTTTGTTATTATTTTTAAATTATTTGCAATACATATGTTCAATGATTTTCAAGAGAAGCGTTATCTGATCTGAGATTAGAAATAAATGAGAAAGAAAAAAAGAATCGTAGAATGGAAAGGTGAGTTTTAAGAAAAATCTTTCACTAAATGACTAATCTGTCTTCTTTAAGGGAATTAGAGGAACTGAAGAACGATCGAGAACGAAGGTCAACTATTATTAATGAAAATGGCACGGTTGTTGTTTGTGAGCGGGTATGTTGCTGTTTTTATTTTTTTTACTATAGATCTATGGCACAAAATTACAGCTCTACAAGTGCTAATAGAATTGCACTTCTACAATGTAACTACTAGCTTGAGCACATAACATTTTCTGCCACACTTGTAGATAATGAAAATTTCCTCACTGTAAATCAATATTGTTGTTGTAATTATCTAACTTTTTTCTGTGAATGGCCCACTACAACTGTCGCTTGCACTTCTAAAGCGAACTCCTCAGAATTCATACCCATTCATTATTGATTGAAAACTGGGACTTTATAACAGTAGGGCTATCAAATTGAATCAATATTCAATATTCAAATACTACTTTATTTAATTTATCTTTTGCAGTTCAGTATTATAATATTTGTGTTAATATTTTCAGTATGAACCAACTACAGTTAACGTCGGCATATCGTTATTAGGACCTTTATTCCCTCTCATGTTGGCTGGCTCTACAACTACAGTGCCGATGCTGAAATGGTGACATCTTGACCACAAATGATGTGAAAAGCTTTTTTTCTATTTGTCTTATCATGTTTTAAAGATGTGAAATAAATGATCAGACTTGTAAAATATTTTTTTTATTTCTTTTAAGTATAAATGAAAAAAAAAAAATACTGATAGATACGATCCGTATGGAGCGGATTGTATGATATTCTGTCCCTCATCTTCCAGCCCATTCCTAATAAAGTGGGCATGGCGGTGTGAATTTTTGTTTACATGTTTCGACTCGGAGGATATTTCGGTGATTTTTAAGAAATTTCATCAGAAAAATTGTTACGATTTTTTTTTTTTTTATAATTTGCGCGCGCCAAAGAGGATATGAATACTCTTATACGGGCGTTTTGTAGGTAGACAGAGAGAGACGAAGAAAGAAAGATTGGTATAATGGTTTGAAACTCAGGTGGTATTAAGTTTCTGTAAACTTCATGAGTAGCGTGCAAATAACTGGGGAGCATTTTTGTTTTGCTTTCATTGTCGTTGCCATGATTCACAGTATTCTTTTTTTTTCGTCATTCTGATGTCATCATCACGACCAAGTTGCATTTCCAGTCATATTACGTCATATTACGAGTCTTGCAGCGCTGTCAAACATCTGCCGCGCTTCTTGCGGTTAAAGTAGACACAATGAAAGCGACTGTCAAATTTGCATCTTGTGTTTTTACTTCTTAATTTTATTAGTGCTTAAAGGAGTTTGTTATTAATTGTGGATAATGGATATGATATATAAAGAAGAAATTGCTTTTATTATGTGCGTTCTACACATGTGCTATTTAGCAATAAAATAAAAGAAAAAGAGGAAGCGCAGATGGTGGGTTCGTCCTCTTTATAAGGAAAGAAAATAAAGAGGATTTTTTAAGACAACTTTCAAACACCTCAACGAGCATGACGAGGACCTTTCTTTTAAAGCAACAAGGAGAAAGCAGCAGTACAATTTATTGCTAGGCCTGGTAAAAGAAAAATTGAAAAAAAAAAAACATCTATACGTAAGCCAATTGTAGCTTTGACAACTCCCGGTTGTAGCTGTCTCGCAAACTCTTCCATTTTTGTTTGCACTCATCAACTGTAAACAATGGAAACAAAACAAATGTAAACAAAATTTACAAATACTTTTTTACTTGATATTCCAAATTCGTCGGATATCTCCTTCCATTTTTGCATTTTTTTTTTTTTTAAAATTTTTATAATTGGGATTCGACGAATTCCAAAGAATTTCGTGCGCGCGCACAACTTCTATAAATTTCTCGACCTCCATTTCCAAAACAATAACAGCTTTTGTGTACAAATTCATAAACGTCAACGCTTGAAGTTGAACAAAATCCAACTTCGCGATTCATGACACAGACGCAGACACACATTGTGTTGCGGCTTACGGCTTTCCATACATTTAATATTTTGACAGCTTGCGACTCAGACTCAGATACACATTCTGTTCGGCTCTTAAGACTTTACGATCACAGTAAATACACAGCTTTGAGAAATAAAAAGAAACGTGGCCATGTTCAATGTATGGACGAATCTTAGAGAAAGTCGACGTCTAAATATTGTTTTGATGAAATATTTTTCAGTTTCTAATACAAATTTTGAAAAAACGAAATTTTTTGAAAATTATTACAGGTATATAAAACTTTATCTTTTTAGATCTTACAGACATACGGACTTGTGTAGATCCACATAATTGTCGATGCTGATCACAAATATATGTATATAATTTCGGGGGTATTATTTCTTTACGTTACAAACTGTCATAATGAACATACCCTACGGGATAAAGTAAACAAAATAGACTCGGATATTCCCTGACATAAACACTTTTTCGTTTTTATTTGCTTTTTACATCAATATCGTTTTGCAATGACAATACGAGTATCTTTTTTTCGATTTCGTCCCTTTTTACACCACACACCTACATTTTTTCCAACAAAAAATACTCATTTCCGCGAAGAAAAAGGAGTGGGTTTTTTTTAACTGTCGATCTTTCATAGATTGGTCCTGATTAAGGTGGTATTTTTAGTGGCTTTAGAGCCCCACAGTAGTTGGTAACCGAGAACTACTAAGTGTCTTTCGAGATGTTCACCTTCGTTACAAAGAAATAAAATTGAAAATAAAACATATACTAAGAAAGGTTTTGTCATTTGCGTCTAAATCCATAGGAAATTTTTTTGGTGATGAGCCCCATAACTGCCAGAAAACTGAGATCGCCTTGGCTGTCTTTGACTCAATATGTTTTGATACGATTGACTAAAAAACATAAGCAAATTTATCAAAGCGAGACGTGTATCAAACGCTGGTGCCATCACTATTAAGAAATATTATTCTTGTTCTTCCCATTAAAACTTATGATACATTTTGTTACCTAGAATTTCCTATCTCTAATCAACATTTGTATTATATATGTATGTCCCTCTAATCAATTTTAGATAATTCTTTTTGCCAATATTCGGCAGTTATTTTTCGACCGTACGTGGTGCAACAATTATTTCGGCCGTCAAAAGAAAAAAATATATCGTTAGTAAATTAATAAAATATTAGTGATTGTGCAATAACAAGAAGTATAAAATTAAAACTTTTTACTTATAAATTTCATTAAATTTAAATCACTGGCGTTCTTTATGTGAGAAGTTTTTAAGTTAAAATTGAAGTAGCACACACAATACATATTGAGTTGTTGAGTCACCAATCGAGGCCAAAGCTTTTTCATATGAGTATTATCGCCTTTAACCTCTATATCTGAAATGGCTTTTATTGCCGCCTGGCTGTTGATAAAAAAAATAAAAAAAGGTGACATCATCGCGTGATATTGCCTTCATCGCAGTCTCATGTGCAGCAATTTTCACTGGTATGTAGGACTTCTCCCTGCAAAACGCTGCTATGGTCCGGGAGACTGATTTATATAGGCTCAGTTTGTCAGTAAAGATGCCTGCTTCTACGCCAATGCCCATCCTGGACCCATCATGCTTGGTATTTTGACTTTTACTCATTCATCTTTGCTTGGAAATGAAAGATAGTAGAGCACTCTGTAGTCAGTAATATTTTAAAAACCTGACGTGGTAGAAATATTCAGATACTGGATTCGTACGAGCATTCCGAAGTCTTTGGGTGTGGCGATACCCGATATTACAATTTTGTTTCAATGCATTTTAATTTATTTAATAAAATTAAAGATTTCTGAAATCCACAAATTATTCATGAGTCGTCTTTACATCCTGAAAAAGTGACAGGTGGTGCGTACTTTATTGAAGATATACGTCGAGTCATTGTCATTGGAGAACGTTACCGGCACGAGATTGAAAATTTGTTGACACTTGAATTGGATGTTTTGGGCTTGCTAAATATGTTGTTTCAACATGACGGTGCACAGACAAAGCAACAATACATATGTCCGACATTACATATTTCACTTCTATTTAATAAAATAAAACAAGCAAAACTAAATAGGCATGCAATAACACTAAAACGTTTGGTAATTAGTCATTTTTGGTTGTTTCTTAAACAATTTGTTTTCAATATGCTTTTTCAAAATTTTGGCAATACGAAGAAAGATAATCTTCATCAACATTTTCATACGTTTTAGTTTCACTTTTTTAAATACGCTGTAACATGGATTCGGCATGCAATTTTCCATGAGAAACGTATTCAAAAATGCATAAAACTCTACTTAAGGGACACTCAATATTTTTCTTGTATAGTACGTTCTACTGAAAGGAAATTTTATGCGTTAAAGAAAGTTTTTCGCTAAAAAGAAATTCGTGATAAAAAGCCTATGTTGCTCAGAAAACGTGGGTTAAATCTATTGAAACTGGAAGTCTTTCGTTATAAAGAGAACTTCTTTATTGGAGAGTTCGTTATAAGATGGTTTCACTGTACAGTGATATTGCGATAAATTGTATTTCTTTTTTGACATAATTTAACTCAATTTCATCAAAATTCAATTTTTTTTTTCCACCCTCACCTAAATTTCAAAATATAGTCATTAATTGGTAGACAGCTTTAATTTTCATCAAAAACCCGGTATCATACTAGTATCTCCGCTGTACGAAAAGAATCGATTTACGTGTGAACAACGTGAGTGCTGTGTTGCTGAAGCAGTGGGGATTTTGAAAAGAAATTTTGGTCGAAATAATGCACCAACCGTGCCTGCTGGACGCAAGTTTGTGATAACACAGGTTATCCTTGTATTCGTCCTGTGCGTTCAATGGAGAATATTGCTGCTGTTGCTGAAAGAGTGCGCCTAAGCCCAAGAACATCAAGTCTCCACATATCTCAGCAACTGAACATTAGTCACACTAGCCTGAGGAGAATTATGCACAGAGACCCGCTTCGTTATCGCTTCTTTAACTGGGCTTTAGAGCAGCTCGAAATTGATGTCAATTTTGCTAAAAACAAATCATTTTTTCGGATGAGGCGCATTTTTATCTCGGCGGCTTTGTAAAACCCACACGTAGTCGTAGAGAAGCGAGTGTATCCTCAGCATGGGACTGTTTGGTGCGGCTTGTGGAATGGCGGCATTATTGGCCCATTTTTCTTCAAACATGAAGATTGCAACAACGTTGCGGTCAACGGAGAGCACTACAGAGCTATGATAACCGATTTTTTTTTTAGCCAGAAAGGGAGGCCCATCATCTCTTGTCACGCTGCATTTTTATGGTTCAAATTCTGATATCAAGAATCATCTAATTATTTCACATGAAATAAATAAAAAAGTCGATTGATCGCGAAAGCTTACAATGTCAGCTCTACTACGAAGGCATAACACTGGCAGTAGGGTGGTCACATGGCTTAAAATGCAACTTGATCATGATTATATCATGAGGGCGGCAAAAAATACTGTGAATCATAAGCAACGACAATAACAGCAAAACAAAAATGATCCCCAGTTATCTGGACGTCACCCTTGGGGTTTACTAAAACTTGATACCACCTGAGTTTCAAATCACTAGACCAATCTTTCTTTCTATCTGTCTCTTCCTCCTTTCCCCAAAAACTCCCGTGTCCTGAAATAGTATAAGGGTATTCATATCCCCTTTGACGCGTGCAATTTATTTAAAAAAAAAACTCTGAAATTGAACTGTGACGATGTTGATGCGCTACGTGCCACACAAGCCTTCCAACAATCGATCTTTTGCGTACTAAATTCAATAATCGTGTGATCAGCCATTTTGGTGATATTGCTTGGCCTCCGCGGATCTCTGATTTGACGCTGTTGGCCTTTTTTTGCGGGGTGCCGTTAAAGATCGATGTTATGCTGACAATCCAGAAACGATTCAACCACTTAAGAACAATATAGATTGACATATTCATGAAATAGAGACCCAAATCATCCAAAATATACTGTAAAAGTGGGTTGATAGTTGTCAAGCTGTATTATCCATAAATAATTGGAAAGTGTACTCTCTTCAATAAAGCAAACAAATTTTAAAAATATTAAATGGATTTTTTTTATATAGCAATTTTAAAATGAAACCAACATATGGCCCACCCTTTACAAACATTTCAGGGCTCGGCTTTTAGGTTCGCCTCTCCTGAGATTAGATTATGGAAAAAAAAATCTGAATTTAGTTTTGGTTTCGCTATTTCATTATTTACGAGTATATAAAACAAATTTAATTTATTTGTCTTTTTTAAATCTAGCTAGAAAATTTAGAGCAGACAAATGTTAAACATTTCTTGTATTATTTGTACTGAGCTATTCAAAGAAACCGATGACATTTACTTTACACAATGTGGTCATATATTTCATCACACCTGCCTCTGTGGTTGGCTAAACAGCGAGTAATAACTAACTTTTGAGTTAGAGCTATTTTCAAAACTTAGTACAATTTCGTTGAATTTCAGTACGCAAACATGTCCCCAATGTCGTGAAGAGTGCACAGATACCAACATTCGTAAATTGTACATAGAGTCAGCCATAGCAAGCTCGGACAATCCCAATTTTGAAGTCGTAGTAAGCACAGAATACCAGAAGACTAAGGAAAAGATTAAAGAACTCGAGAGGGCTGTAGAGCTATACGAGTAAATTTAAAATTTAAAGCAGATGTTATTTTATTCATATTTATTCCATAATAACTTAAGAGAGGTGACCTTAAATCTGAAGCGAGATTTGGAAATGAGTGAAAGTAAAAATATAGCATCCAAAAGGAAGGTGATCTCTTTGCAAAATGATCTGGAGGAAGAAATCGAAATGAGAGTGTAAGTCTTTATAAGAAACTTTGCAAGTGATGACTAATTTTTGCACTTTAACTAGTAAGAGCGGGAAACAAGTCGCTGACCTCGAGGACGAAAAATGTCTTATTCTTAAAATGGTACATTGTTTAGAAATCGAAGAAAAACAAGTACAAAACGATCTGAAGATGGAAATCGAATTAAAAGAGTAAGTTACTTGAGTAGCTTCTCAAGTAACTTACTCTTTTAATTCGATAGTGTTTGTAATTCTGGGATTCAAGGAATAGCAAGATCCGAGTAGCTGAGCTGGAGAGCGAGAAATTGCATTTAAATGGAGAGTTATGTTCTTTAGAAATGGAACTCAGGCGTGTGCAAAGTTTTCTCAAATTGGAAATCGAAATGAGAGAGTAAGTTAAATTGTAGGAGAATAGCGGGGTTCACATTGAACGATTTGTTTGATAGATTTGCTTGACGACCAAATAATGCTTAAAGTGAGATGAGAAACATAATCAACATTCGCCTGCATATGCACGCATATGTAAACCCACGAATACTCACAATCTTATCATCCAACACATAATAAGCCCAGCGTCGATTCGTTAAATGTTCGTTCACTTTTGCAAACATGAGCAAACATAAGAGAGAGCGGTCCCAGTCGCTCATTGCATATGTAAATCTCATAATTGTCATGTTTGTTATGAAAATTTTCCAAAAAAAAAAATGTCGGACTACGAATTTGTGCACATATTAATAGAAAGTGTTCGCAAAAATACGTGCCTTTTCGATAAGAGATGCCTCTTATTTTAATAAAATGAAAAAGAAAAGGGCATGGGATGATATTTCAAAGAAACGGGCAGATTTATTTGACAGATAGGTATGCAGGCAGAAGTATTATGGTCATCGGTTGGAATTGACAGAACATAGGAATGCATTTCGTTCAATTATGACATTAGCTAATGTTTCCCAATGTTGATTATCAAATAATTTACATATGCAATGAGCGACTGAAACCGCTCTCTCTTATGTTCGCTCATGTTTGCAAAAGTGAACGAACATTTAACATTTAATTTAAGGCGAATGTTGATTATGTTTCTCACTTTAGCGTTCGAATTGTACTACATTGATTTGTGACAGAGATTTTGATTTATTTATGAACATGGCGGCAGACATTTTAGCTGCGGCTCTTGTCAACGAAAAAAAACGAATGTGTTTTAAACCTTGGATACAAAAAACAGTAGTACATTTTCATCCGTAAACCTGTTGATAGAATTGATAGAAAATTCGCCTGTAGATTTTCGGAATTACTTAAGGATGGACGCAATGACGTATGAGGAACTATTAACAAAAGTAACACCTCATATAAAAAGACAAAATACACTTTTAACACTTTTTTTAGACGGATTATAGCCTTACGAACGTTTGTCTGTGACATTAAGATATTTTTTTATTTCGCTTCGATCTTTATATATCGAAACAAATAAAAGTAAAACAAAAATTGAAGACAAGCGTTCAAATTGAACGACATACTCGTATCTGTCAAGGAAGGAAAAAAGTGAAAAAAATTTAAAAACCATATTAAAGACTTGCTTGACAAGCGTTCAAATTTAATGAATTGCTCGGTCGTCAAGCAAATCGTTCAATGAGAAGTTAGAACCCCGCTAATGAGAAGTTGCCAAATAACAACTAATTTACCTGCTCTTAAAAGGAGTAATGAGAAACGAGTGACAGAGCTGGAGAGGGATAAAATGCATCTAACTGAAAATGTACATGTTTTAGAAATCGAAAGCAGAAGAGATCAAAACTATCTGAAAAGGGAAATCAAAATTAGAGAGTAAGTTGTATGAGAAACTGCCTAGACAATGACTAATTATTCTGCTCTAACAAGGAATTGCGAGAAGCGTGTAACAGAGCTGGAGAGAGATAAAATGAGTCTCGATGAAGAGTTACATTGTTCGAAAATGGAACTTAGACGAGCGCAAAATGCTCTGGAGATGGAAGTTGAAACGAGAAAGTAACTTGTATGGGAAACTTTTTAGAATAATAACTAATTCTTCTGCTTTAGGAATAGTGAGAAAAGAGTGGCTAAACTGGAGAAACGTCTAAAAGAAAAGGTATATACGTATTCAATTACAAGTGGCAGCTTAGCCTTTCAAAATAAATAAAAATAATAATTCCTTAGCTAGAAAAATTAGAGTCTTGGAAGGACAAACATTTAAGGAAATCAGTTCCCCAACAGGATAGTGAAACGAATAGCGACTCGTCGGATAACGTGGTACGTAATGCAAGTGATTTTTTTTTTTTTTTTTTTTGCGTGGGTAGGTGAAAATCTTCATGGACTCTGTGAGACACCTTGTACTCATAGTAATGTCAAATTTCTATTGACTAAAACCACCCTCCAAGTTATGTACCTTATCAAGTACAAAATGACCAGATAAGAACTATAGTAAAAGATATTTAAATAAAACAACAACGCTGTGAGATATCAAATTGATTCTGGCTTGATTTCGAAGCTACATTCATGCCATTATGTATGGAATTACACATCATTTAAATGGCCGCCTCGGCCTCGCTGGCGTGCTTCCACCGGTCGGTCCAATTTTTGACTACTCGGTCCAATATGTGGCGATATTCCGAGAATAGCGTCTCGAATGTTGGCCTCGAGCTCGTCCAAAGTGGTTGGCTTGTTAGCGTATGTAGCGCCGTCTTGTTGGAACCACAGCTCAGATATATCGCTGTTGTAGAGCTCTGGCCACAGAAAGTCGGTTAACATCGCTCTATACCGAGGACCATTGACGGTAACGGTGTCTCCTTCCTCATTTTGAAAAAAATAAGGTCCGATGATGCCGCCGTGCCATAAACTGCACCAAACAGTCAATCTTTGTGGATGAATTGATGCTTGGTCGAACACTTGTGGATTGTAGTCGCTCCAATAATGGAAATTTTGCTCGTTGACGTAGCCGCTAAGCCAAAAAATGGGCCTCGTCCGAGAAGATGATTTTTTGGTCAAAATCCGGATCTCCGGCCAACATTTCCAGCGCCCAATTAGCGTACTCACGCCGTTGTCTATTTTTGCCCGGTTTCAATTCTTGCGTCAGCACAATCTGATATGGATGTAAGCCCAAATAAGCCTGGTTTTCTCTCTGGTGATGCCCAATTCAGCTGATAGGCGCCGAATCGACATTTCTGGGTCTTATTCGATACTGGCCACTACGGCGGCTATGTTTTATCCACTTCGCACCGATCTCTGTCTGGTTGGTGGCTTAAGGTCTAAAAGAGTGTACTCACGCTCAAACTTTTCTACGGTGCGACGAATTGCCTGCGCACTGAACCCATGATAACGACCGACTTCGGAATTTCGATATTTTTTAATAATTTGCACACTTTCGGGAAGCGTCAAACGATGCATGATGAAATGGCAAACCTTATTGACAACTGGATTTCATTGGTAACTTTGACAGCTGCTGAAACATAACAAATGAAAAAACTATTATTGCTACCTGGTCACCCTTTAGTTTAAGCTTCAAACAAAAAATATTTGCTTGAGGCAGGTAGATTTCCAGCAAAAGCACCTGATGATACCGTCATTACATGCGGCTACTTCTTATTGTGCTAAATCGAACGGTTTCGTTCTTTGAAGTTGACGCACAAGGTTTGTCACGTCCAAAGTTTGGAATACGGTATGTGGATATCATTGCTTCTAATATAGCAGGGAGCATTCACGATAGCTCTTATAACTTTATTTTTGAACTCGTTATAACCTGGGTACCAAGTTTTTTTTTTCTAATTCTAACTTCAAAACTGATTATCTGTTTAATTCGTTCCCAATTTTTTTTTTTTTTTTTATATTGATGGAAAAATTTTAATCCACAAGCAATTCGTATTTTGCAAAATTCGTTCTTATTTCTCGTCTAGATGCTAAATCGAACCCGAATGAGAAATTTTAAGTTTCTATGTCGAATGGTTTTAGAATCAATCAATGGCAATTAGTAATAAACCCAGATTTTCTTAATCAATTTTCAAAGTTTCGTAGAAATAAATCAGAACAGTTATTGTGATTCATTTTCACATTTTAGCTATTTTGATCTTGCTCACTTTTAGCCCATCTGAGAAATTCAATTGATTTTTAAGACTAAAAATTCAGCACTAGTGCATGGTTCTAATGCATTTAATCGTTCCTTTTTTAATTTGTCTGTGATCTATTAGTTGTTGCATCGTGAATAATATATAAATCACGTAAGAGCTATTCGTCATCATCACCCATTCCGTATGAAATGGTGTTGCCAGTCACTTTAAAGTCGACTTAGATTCGGAAACTAAACTGTTTTCTATTTTTAAAATGGCAATAGAGATGTGTATCTTTTATTACTACCAATTTTAAGTTAGAGCCGAGTTTAAGAAGAGCGCAAGTTTAATTTCGTTTACTAAGTTTTGGGCTTTTGCCTTTACATACACATGCACTTACATATGTACCTGGGAGTCCACTCTAATCATTTTCTAATATCATGAAATGGAATTTTATCATTAATATTTAAAAAAATTAATTATATTATTTTATTTTCCAGTATTTTGAAGCCGATCTAGATGCCCCAATCCGGATCTAGAAGTCCGAAATCCTTACGTTAGAATTGGACTTGAATTAACTACACTTGTACCATCAATGAAACTTAAATCATCACACATTTGCAACACACTATTATACAATAAACTAAACAACATTTAAAATGTTAAATAATTTTTTGGTTTTCAAATAAACATAATTGTTATCAGACCCGTGTCCTATTTTACTTTGCACTTACGAGGAAAGGCTGTAGGCGCAAATTATATACCTACATTTGGAAATAAAAGTGGCTGCACTCTGGACCGTGGATATGTATGTACAATATATGCGCCTTAACATTTGTTTACTTGCTAACCTTAAAAGCAATATGGCGTTCTATAAAGTTTTGAAAAAAGATTGAACAGTCGAGGAAAAAGACTGAAGTGAAGGTTTGAAAGAGGGAAGATATTTCACATTCACATTTATATTGTATGGCTAAGAAAAGAGATTTTTTGAACTGCACATTGCTTAGAAAAACAAATTTTAATATATGGATGCATTTCTACATCATTCTTGACTAATGCAAGTGTTTCCCAGGCACAATATTCTCTGCGTCCCTAGCAGTATTGAGATGCTACACAATGATTGCATAGGCAAAAATGGCAGCGTGAGTGAATACTTTTAGAAGCTCAATTGTAAAGATAATAAACAGAATTGGCCCTAATTTCGAGCCTAGAGATACACCGTAGGAGGTCTTCCTTCCTATATGTTCACTTTAGTTGCTCTTTCCGAGAGATAAATTTTCATCCACTTCCCCATGGCTCCTCTTAGTCCGATTCTATTCAGCTCATCCACTATATTTTTGTGACTCAAGGTATCAAACGCCTTGCAAAAATCAATAAACATGACCAAAACATGGTGGTTTTTATTGAGGCCTACATTCACCAAGTTTGTTAACTCAGCCAATATTAGTTTGGTTGTATAATTTCGTTCTTTTCAACAAAATTGGTAAGTCGGCGCACAACAACTGGTCTGTAGTTTTCTGTCTTATTCTTACTACCGCCTTTAAAAATCAGATGCACTATTGAAGTTTTTAACAATTTTGGGACACAACACTGACTAATGCTTCTGTTTATTATGGCTGTAACGCTTGGAGTCAAACATGTTGCGTTTACTTCCAGGTCAATTGCTGCTATATTATCCTCTCCTGGACCCTTATTTGTATTAAGACAGCACAACATTCTACAGATTTGAGATTCAGACGCCTTCTCCAAGAACATAGATTGAGCAACAAATTTCTTTTGCTGATTCCATGTTTCGTGGTGGCATTCATGCACAATTTTTATTATTATACTTATTGGCAGTGACCTCATCTATTCTATGCTTTCTTCTTCTCATAACTTCGTTTAGCACATTCTATGTTTTTCTGATGTCGTTTTTGACGTTTGCGAATCGTACTCCGTAGAAGTTGGATTTGACGACATGGATGTTCCTGAGTTTCGGAAATGCTTGTACTCTACTTCATAACTCCTGTTTAGCGGAAAATTGTTCCAACTTCTGTAGAGTTCGTATCTTCGCTTGCATAGCCCAACTATCTCGGGTGTTATCCAGGGTTCATGTTGAGGTTTTTTTCGGGATTGTCGATTGTTCATATACTAGGTGGGGTGAAAAGTAACCTCCTTGGGAATGAAAAAAATTTTTTTTTTAAATGTTTTTTTATTTTATTCAATATAGTCCCCTTTTAGCTTGATACACTTATTCCAGCGATTTTCCAACTTCTTGATCCCGTCCGAAAAGTAATTTTCCGGAAGGTCTGCAAAATACTCCTCCGTGGCGTCGATGATTTCCTCGCGTGAGCTGAATTTTTTATTGATGAGCCATTTTTTGAGGTTTGGGAAGAAATAATAGTCCGAGGGATCCAAATCGGGCGAATACGGGGAATGCGACAGTAATTGGAGCCGTAAGTCATTGATTTTAGCCGTGGTTGCGATGCTCTTGTGCGCCGGCGCATTGTCTTGAAAAAACAAAATTTTTTTTCGCTTCATGTGAGGCCGTTTTACAGCGATTTCGGCCTTCAATCGCTCCAATAATGCACAGTAATACTCGCTGTTGATGGTTTTTCCTTTTTCGAGGTAGTCCACGAAGAGTATGCCATGACAATCCCAGAAAACCGACGCCATAACCTTTCCGACCCATTGAGCCTCCCTCGGCCGCTTCGGAGCACTCGTGCCGGCTTCAGTCCATTGCCGGGCACTCATTCTGTTCTCTGGTGTGTAATAGTGGATCCAGGTTTCATCAACAGTTACCAATCGATGCCAAAAATCCGCCCGATTCCGCATCAGCAAGTCCAAACACTCTTTCGAAGTGCTCTCGCGTTCGTTTTTTTTGGTCAGGAGTGAGCATGGTGCCGCGCATGCTAACCAGCGGCAGGATAACTTTTTCATATGCAGAATATTGCCCAAAAAATGGCGTGTGTGCTCAGTACTAATCTTTGTGGTATCTGCTAGCTCGCGCACCTTCACTTTCCGGTCAGCCAACACCATTTCATGTAATTTTTTGACATTGTCCTCTGTAACCGCATCGGAAGGCCCCGCCGCTGCGGACTTGATCGGTAGTGGAGTTGCGGCCACCACGAAACTCTCGAAACCAATATTTGACGGTGTAATCTGACGGAGCATTAGCCCCATAATATTTATCCAACTTTTCTTTTGTTTCCTTCGCCGTTTTGCCTCTCAAAAAATAATGTTTTATGAGAGAACGAAAATCGTTTTTGTCCATACTCAACATGATGCCAAATACGTCAACAACAATCAGCTGTCAAAACAAAACTAAAGACAGTATCGCACTGAAATTTGGCATGTCTGCCTAAATATGAATGGACTTCAAGGCACCATAACCTTTTTTGCAGTAGCAGCGCATTCTGGCGGTCAAGGAGGTTACTTTTCACCCCACCTAGTATATGATTCATTTTCTTCACAAAGGTGCTCACACAGTTGTTGCCAATCCGTCTGTTCAATCAGTTGATTCACTTTATATTGATTTATTTTTGTGGATGTTTTTTTTTTCAGAATCAACATAGCGTAGAAAGTTGCAAAATGATCAGATATATCAGTCTGAATGATTCCTGACGTGGTCTCTTTCTTCGATATTATCGCGATAACTTTTAGATAAATTCCAGCATTCTAATGGCTTGTCCATGCTTGGTATGTATGTTAGTCTAAACTGATGCTACAAAGGTAGTGCTATTGTGAAATTTTATTGAAATATTTGTATCCAACGGTTGACCATAGAAACACAGACAGAGAGAACCACTTTATTGAGATTATCTATTACCTCAAGGTTGAATATATTCAGGAAACCAGTACTTCCCCTTATAGATATGTACGAGTAGGTGCAGACAAAAGCAAACAAAAACATACGACATATCAAAATGACAAAACTATTAACTTATTTATGTACTTCCAGTTGCACCCGTTGCTTGTGATTGGATGTAGCTTTATTAGAGATGAAAGAAAAAAAAAAGAAAAATTTTGTTTATGCCCACTGAGCAATTTTCAGATGACATGCAAAAGTCTCATATAAGTAGCTTTAATCAATGCCGTAAATGACAAAATAAAATGTGAATCTTTTCAAAATATTTGAATGCTTATTGTGAGTTTCCTATTACTCTGAGTTATATGGTTTCGAGGACTCTTTTATAGAACTTGTCTTGTTCTGATATATTTTCGTATAACAATTTGACGTATCTCTAAAAGTTTAGCCGACATATAAAAGACAAGTAATTTCCTCCCGACTTGTGAAATACATTTATCGAGTGCTCAACTTCCTGTAAAGCGGTAGTAATGAAAGGTGGCTTCAATGTTTTTCAGATAAATAGTCAATAGGTAGATGAAAACTGAATTAAATCCGGTTCAACTGTTCTTAAGTCTATGGCACAAGAGTAAATTGAACGTTAAAACATGGAAAACATACAATTTACTTATTTTTAGCTATATAGTGATCTTAGGCACATACTGGACTTTTTTGTAGATCTTTTTAAACTCTAAAAGTATCTCATACATCGTTTTCATATATCGTTTATAGTTTAGCCGTCGTATAGAATTTAATGTACCGCACGGACGGAATTGCTCTCAGAAAACGCTCCAATACATCGTTGTAACCATAGAGGAGCGGCACCTATACCTATACGAAATGACTTTAAGGTCATCAAAAGTTATAGGGTGGCCCCGTTTCAAAAAACATATTTACCCAAGGTGGTCTACTGACTAATTTTAAGAAAATCTGCCGCATAGATGGTTATAAAGTGGACTTGTGACTTTTTTTCTAATTCAATAAAACGCAAACCATTGCCCTTTATATAATTTTAGGAGCAGAATTATTTATTTCATAAATTTAGAAAACAAATTAGAAAACAAATTAGAAAAGAAAAGACGAACGCTTTGGAACATCGTTGGTGTTATTTCTTCCGTAAGTATAGCCGATGCGGATGACGATTGGTAGACATTCATTGCCGCTGGTTGATACTGAAAATGTTGACAAAAATAATACAGTTACCATGAATATGTAGGTAATAAATTTAAATAAAATTATATATTATTACAGGGTGCTTTTACTTTGGGAAGTGATAAGCGGCCGTAATACAATAAAAATAAAGAGCACTACTGGGTCGCACGTACTTGCATATGTATACGTAGTCGTCATAATTACTGGTACACGCATCTTTCGTGATAAAATAAAAACGAACAAGTATTTTTCGGACCTTGTGTTGTTTTTGCCTTATGAGCTGGCGCGTTCGACTCGAGGAATGAGTTCTGATGCTTCTGAAACATTTGCGCATCCGTGAAGAAAATTTTCCTGTGACTAATTTGCACGTACCGGCGGTGTAGAGCTTTCGATCTTTTTCCATTCCGTTTTTGCCTTAAATTGGCTGTGAGTAAGTGACCAGTGTGTCTTTTATATACGTTGAGTCCAAAATCTTGTTTGACAATGCAAGATATGAATTTCTGCTATATCTTTATTTCTCGTGGCAAGGTTTTCTACTTTCGCAGCTTTCAGTGCTAGGGCGTCCGAACCTTTGACCGTCAGTCACGCCACCAGTGTCTTCAAACAATTCAACAGTTTGATACACAAAATTACGGGTCCGGAAAATATCGCCTCTTACACTTGTGAAGGCCAATTACCACAACACGGTTTTCAATATCGTCACTCTCCATATGTACAAACGACTTTTTTGTGTAAAACTTTTGCACGTTAATTTAGTATAACTGCCCGAACACAATGGTGAAGCTGAAGCTGCAGTACGCAGTGCTGTCAAAGTTGAAATACACGTACTTCCTAAAGCACTAACATAATGCGAAGCTGCAGCTGAAGTACGAAAAGTAGCTGCAGCACAAGTTGAGTCAACTTCAACTTTCGAACGAGCTATACTACTTTTTGACAATTAAAAACAAAAACAAAAACAAAAATGGCAAAACTGTCTACGGAGAAATTCATAGCATGCGAAACACAGCGCGATTATCTTTCCGTTTTGACAGCTTGAGCAATCGAACTGCGCTTCACTATTGTGTACGTGCATTGCTACTTCAGTGAGCGGCTTTTTTAACAGTTTATACTACAGCGACTTCATCTACTCCAGCGCTTCTCCATTGTGTTTGGGCAAAAAATGTCACTCATTGAATACCTGTAAATATAGAATGGATATGTTCAATAATAGTTCCACGATGAATGCGTTTAAACGAGTACCAGTATTTATGACATAACTAAGTATACGCTAATTGCAAATCACTTAGATTTGAAATTTAAACAAAAAAAAAATCCATTAAATCATAGCCGAGAAATAGCAAATTTTTTAAAACCAGTTATTAAGCAACGTATTTGTTGGGAAAAATCAGGTACTGCATCTGATAACATGTCTGCAGTCTTCCATACAGACATACAAACAGAAAGACAGACAGGCAAACAAAATTGAGAGACCCACTTTATTGAGTTTCTCTATCGCAGAAATATCAACTTTGATCAAAATCTCGAGACCGAGTAAGGGTGTGCGTTCATTTTCCTTCGCCTCGTCCAAAGCTATGGTTATAAGCTCAAAAAAGGTGGCAGCTAAGAATTTAACGTTTTGAGAAAATCACAATACGCCCACTTGCGCACGCAGTGATGGGGACACTAGCACCTCACCTAAATTAGTAAAAATTAATTTACTTGTTTGATCGATTCATTATCTACAAGAGTGGCAGAAAATATTGCGTTATTAACATTGCAAGCAATTGCAATACAAGTGCAATTCTAGAGGTATTTGTTCAGTGTCATAGACCCATAATAAAAACAAAAAATACCACAGCAACATACCTGATTACAAATAATAACCGTGCCATTTTTGTTATAAATATTTATATTTCCCCTTCGTTGTCCAAAGCCATCACTTGTATATTCTTCCGTTCTACACCTTTAGGATGACAAATTATGTAGTCAAAATGTTGTAAATTTCTAATACAACTTACCCCGTTACCTGGCTTTCGGTTGTTCTACTTAGGCTACGACTCCCTTGCTTTTCTATTCTCTGATCAGATACCACCTTCCTGAAAATTATTAAATATAAATACATACGAGTATATGTTCATAGCTGCATAAGTACAAAAGTAATTTAAAATTTCGTTCATAAGCTTACACAATTTCATTTTGCGTCTTTGGTAATTCTTCTAATTGCTCCCCGGTATTGGAAAGACTTGTCTCCTTTTTTCTTGATGAGTTGAAGTGCACCTTATGTATATCGGCATGGGTTACGATTTTCTCACATTCGGGACATGTTTCTGAACTAAAATTGAACATCATCAGTTGTATTTGATTTCGAAAAAAATTTCAAAATTAAAAGTGAACTTTTACTCGTACCTCTGCAGCCAAAAACTGAGGCAGTCGTAGTGAAACATATGAACACATTTTGTTTCGTAGATTTCTTCACTTTGGATAAATAATTTACCACAAGTAGCACAACTATCGTTTAACATTTTTTCAATTATTATGAAGACAACCAAATTAAACAGAATGTATTTTGAAATGCCAATATAATACTGACGTTACTTTGACGGTTGCAGCTTGTTATCGTTTCGTATGTTCACTAACTAATCATTCTCATATTATGATACTTTGGTGGGGCAGTGTATTTATATTCCATAGGGTAAATTATACTTGAAACTGATTTCGTGGCACAGAGAAATAATATGGAATTCCAATATATCAAACTTGGCATCACTGAACGGAAGTTGACTAAACATTCTACAAATGTGCAGTTGTAAAGTACAACAATACTCTCGGATGTTTGTCAGACGTTCGCGAGAGGTGGGATCGTGAAAAAACTTGTTGGTGTTTTCTGAGATTCGAACTTGGAACCTCTTGCGTAGTGATCCGACACACTAACCACTACGCCACGACGCCACAAGTACAACTAAAATTATTTTGTATTACAAAAATGTGCTGAAGCACAAACTGCCCATATATATTTGTATATAATTAGAAATTATTTTTAATAAAAGTTTTAGACTTATTGTGTTTCACAATAACAGTTACACAAGGTAGCAAACATTTATTTTTTCCGATAACTTTCAGTACAAGGTGTTGGTAAAATAAAATCTGATGTATAAGTTACAAGTTGTTGACATTTTAGCTGGCTTGACAACGGTCCCTGTCAAACACATTCCACGCATCATGATCACGTAACTTTTTTTTCGAATTAATAGTATTAGGTTTTTTAAAATCCGTCCAAACCACGCAAACAATTAAAAATTCCGACCATGTCCGTTCGGCAGTGTGCAGCCGCTTATCCCCTAAACTTTATTTAGATCCACTATTTATACGTTAGTGGATTGATGGAGGAAGTTCACTACAAGATGTTATCAATTCACTACTATATTATCAATTGAAACCAAGTATCATGAAAATGTGGCACTCCACAATAAAATAGTCAAAGGAAAAACGACAAAACTTCATTGCCAACCTATTGATTTATATGAAAAGGGATCACCAAAATGTATGAGAAAGTAAAGGGCTCGACCAATTTGCACATACTCGTACTTGCTCCGTATGTGCTGTTCGCTCGTATGTCTAAAAATCTCTTTAGATCATAAGTTTAGGTGCCATGTCCTCATTTGTGTCTAGCACGACTTACTCGTATGTAAATATCAATTTTAAATAAAATCGACTGAGCCATATCCGATAAATTTTCGCAAGTTCGCTAAAAAGTAAAGTACCGCTATTCGAAAAACTGGGAACGCAGATTTATCGAAATCATTGGAGCCGTTTGCGGGCAAATTGCAGATTTCGAAAATTGGCAATGTACCATTAATTTAGAAGTTATCATAGAATGCAAATTTAGTTATCGACTCGAATTCAGACCTCGCAGACCCGATATATATTTTTTTTTAATCCATATAGCCACTTAGGCTATAGCTAGACGTACAGAGATACAGACGGACAAACGGACAGAATTGCGAGGCCCACTTTTTAGAGTTTCTCTGATGTAAAGGGTGGTTAAGTTTTAAGGGCCGATGTTGATTTTGAATAAAACACAAATTATTTAGGAAATTACTGTCATTTCTTTTTATTATGATAATATTGGTATGGTTCAATTATGTATGGAACAAAATATCGGCCAAATGACCGCCGCGACCTCGGCGGCACACCTCTATCCGATGGTCCAAATTTTCGATGCAAGTGGCACCATCCTGTTGAAACCACATATCGTCCACATCCATATCTTCCAATTCGGGCCATAAAAAGTTCGTTATCATCTCACGATAGCGAACACCATTCACAGTAACTGCCTGACCGGCCTCATTTTGGAAAAAATACGGCCCGATGATGTCGCCAGCCCATAAACCGCACCAAAGAGTCACTCTTTGTGGGTGCATTGGTTTTTCGACAATCACTCTTGGATTATCATTCGCCCAAATGCGGCAATTCTGCTTATTGACGAATCCACTGAGGTGAAAATGTGCCTCATCACTGAAGATGATTTTCTTCGAAAATTGATCATCCACTATTGCCATTACTTGCCACCATTGTGACCATTCACGACGCTTGAAATGGTCAAGAGGCTTTAGTTCTTTAGTCAATTGCACCTTGTAAGCGCGTAAATGCAAGTCGTTATGCATAATGTTCATCAACGACGAGCGTAAGAGGTGCAATTGTTGGGCACGACGACGAGTTGAGGTGGACGGCTCTTCAGCCACACTATCGCGAACAGCAGCAATATTTTCTGCAGTACGAGCTGTACGAGCATGCACTAGTGTTTTCACATCTCCTACAGACCCGGTTTGCACAAATTTTTGCGCGATTTTTCCGATTGTACGCACATTTGGACGATTAAATTGACCGAAAGAATCACGAAATGCACGATATGCATTTTGAGTTGAACGCCCATTTTCATAATAAGCCTGAATAACTTTAACGCGTTGCTCGATTGTGTATCTTTCCATGGTTCAAATTGAGTTAGTCTGAAATTGAGAAATGTCAAATGAAATGCAAAAAAAAACTTGACGTTTAGGTGTGGTTCACATTCAACATCGGCCCTTAAAATTTAACAACCCTTTAGTACTGCAGCAAGCACTTAACCGATAGATATTTGTCACGCAAATTCTTTGAGAAATAATTGAAAACCTAAATCGTTATGCTAAGAACTGAAAATTATTTACTTAAAAAAAAATACATTTGATGAATTTTTTCATAAAATTGTTTATAATATTTTCGGGATTTTTAGCAACGTTCCACTTCTAGGATTTCTTAAGTTGAGCTAATTTTATCGGGATTATGTACGGTTCTTGCGAGTATATGTCTACTCTTGGCAATTTTTCAAGATTGTCCATTACTTTAAATATCCACGAACTTCATTATACAATGCCAAAAACCCAAAGCCCACAAAGCAAAATTGTTAATATGAATAACGAAAAGTATTGTTTTCCTATAAATGTTTGATCTCGAAATTTTGATCAAACTTGACATTACTATGACTTCATATCTGGCATCACTCACAATTCGAGGCGAAATCGGTGGTACTTTACTAATGTCCGATTTTGGGAAAAAATGGAATTATTCGTAAACGGCTGCAACAATTTGGATCAAATTTGATATTTGAGTTTTGGTAGATACAAATATACCTACTGTCAGATGTCGTACTAGGTTTTTCCCAAAAAATGCGTTCAAATTGACTATTTATCGGCTGTGATTTGTTCAAAATCAATATTTGAACCATATTTAACATATCCTAGATTATGGCATACAAAGTTTTGAAAAATATTGGAAAAAAATCGTATTAAAACAAATTAAAAAAAAAAAATTGAATCCGAGTGATTTGCAATTAAACAACATATATGCATATATGTATTATATATAGGTGCAAGTACGTACGACCTAGTCGTGCACTTTATTTTTTAAAAGCAACCCTTTTTAAAACTAAAAAATTGTATTTTAGTACTAAAATATTTATTTATTTAAATCGAAATGTGACAGAAGTTTCTTCCTGCCGCAAAACGATTACTTACATTATGTATGTACGTACAGATATATTTTTGATTTATATACTTATCGCAAAACCACTACATATATGTAAATATACACACTTATCCTTATCAGAGTTAAATGACAAATACACATAACTTCCATTCTTCTTGAAAAAAAGGAAAACATATTGAATTTCTCTTCGTTAAATTGGTGTTAGACTAGTACATTGTCTCATGATCGTAATAAACAGCAAGTAAATATGCGGGACTTCCCCCTAAACTATGGGACGATTGATTATCGTCATACCAACAGCACCCCTTTCCACTGAGCTAATGTGATATTTATATATAATACTTGGAAACATTGTAAAAATCCGCTTAAAATGCAAGCAGCACACTACGAAAATGTGCTATCAAGAGCAGATTAAGTATCTAGCTAATACCGAAGAACTTTCTATGAAAGTTGGTAAAATCATGTTTAAAATTGAATAGTTTGACATTAACGAATGGGGTGCTGTTTATTTGCTGATGGTAGCTATACTGAAAATTTTAAAGGAGTAAGGGACTGAGTGGAGGGTAAGAAGTTCTTGCAAAAGCTTACGGATTTTTCTGTCAGATCATACGCTAGGATAAAAGTTCATTTAATTGCCATTTACATACAGTGCCGTTCCAAAAATGTTGGCCAACCATATTTTTTAATGAGGATTTGTTTTCTTATGCGGTTTCAATCGTTTCATGATACATTTAGAGTGGTAAATTTTTTCACACGCGGTTACGGGAGCAAAAAGTTGTTAAACTGAAAAATGGTGCCTGCCTCATTTTTAGGGATTAAAGAAAAATGCTTTATTGGTGCAGTGTTTTTGTTTTTTTATTGTTTCTCAGAAACATTCTCTATCTAATTAGTACTTTGTTGGACCTCCTCTTGCTTTTATTACAGCTGCACATCGGCGAGACATTGACTCAGATAGGTTTTTCCACGTGGAAGTAGGTATGGTGTTCCAGGTCCGGATAAGTAAATTTTTTAGGACGCTTCTTCGCAACCTTAAGTTTCATTATTGACCAGATATTCTCAATTGGATTGAGATTTAAAGGCTTGATATTAGTCTTTCATATTAAAAAAAAAAACTAGTTCATACTTACAATTTTGGCTGTATGGCAAGGAGCATTGTCCTGTTGAAAAATTAATCTGCAAGTGTCGCCAAAAAGCTCCAGCACAGAGGGCTCTAATACTTTTTCCAGAACTACTAGGCAAACTTCTGCAGTGACTTTCGATTCAAGGAAGACCATTCTACCTTTTTCATCTCCAGAGAAGCATCCTCAGACCATCACACCTTCAGTTTTGGGGGCATCCGTAAGATGCATTCAGAGCTCAGTCTTTCCTTTGGTTCTATTCGCACAAGAATCCTCCCATCTCCAACATGCAGCTTAAACTTTGATTCGTCGGAAAAGATAACATTGTTCCACATGTCTTGAGTACAATTAAGATGCTCTTGAGCCCAGAGCAATCGTTTTTCTCTGACTCTTTTTTGGAAAATCCGGCTTGAGTACTGGCTTGAGTGCTCTAAGTCCAGCTTTCACGAGCCTTTTCCCCACTGAGCCTGATGAAATTATTTTTCCTGTAGCTCGACACAGATCGTTTTTAAGATTCACTGAAATCTTGAACCGATGCCGACGGCTGTACAGCACCAAAAAACGATCTTCCACTGGGGTCGTCTTTTTTGGCCTCCCTGAGCCTTTCTTTCTGCTGGTAGTCCTGGTCTCACGATATTTTTTTAAATTCCATACCACAGTTTGTTGAGCAACATTTAATCTTCTAGAAATTTTACGTGTTGTCAAATTGAGACGTAACAGACACAAAATATTAGCTTTGCACTCCGAACTGATTTGTCCCATTTCTTTTTCACTAAATTACTTCGGTTCGTTTCGGACTACTATCACGAGCTAAATGCACCTCTTATTCATAATAACATCGACTTTTATGCACTATTTGAACGACATTTTGCTACCTAGTGCAAAAAAACCCCGTAGCTCTCATAAATTCCAAGAGCTGCGCCCGAAAAGGCAAATAAAACGATTGACCACAACAAGCCTTCTCGCTATCGAATGAGAGTCGGTTCAATTGTAGAATTTTTGTTAAACTTGCGAGAAATACAGAAAAAAAAACACTGAAAAGTCACAATCCGTTTAGAAAGGATCGTGTAATACCCTCAAACCCACCCATAATGAAGTGGGCGTGGCGTTGTGAACTTTTTAATTCAAATGCAATGAAATCTTTTTTCTAAAAATTTGCATAATTTCACGATTTTGCATATATTTTAACTGAAAAATTGTTGTTATGACTTTTTCTTAAAAAATAAGACCAGTATATAGCTGTAGTAGCAATAAGTGGGCGTGGCATTAATAATGTATGAACAAATCGTAGAGGAAATATATATTTCCAGCCAATATTTTTCAGTTCCTAGTAAAGATATTGAGAAAACGACATTTCTTGATAAGTGGAAGTGTTTGTGGGCAGATTTAAAAAACGTTTATAGTTGTACTGCTTCGGATTCTAGAGCGCTTAATTTCTTATAAAGAAGATTATTGAGATTTGATCAAGGCACCTTGGCCACATTTCATTTTTCAGCTTTAAAACAACTTATTGTAAGTGAAGAACATACGCTAAACTGTAAAGAAAAAGTGGATGCAGCTTCAAAAATTTAGTATTGTTGCACCCCTAGCTCATCAACTATAGAACGGATTTTGATGAAATTTGGTTTTTAAGATTGTTCTTGTCTTTTGAACACTACATTGTGTACATATTTGTTTAGATTTCCTCACAAGTATTAAATAGGTACTCACCAAAAACAAATGTAAAACATACAGCAAGGTTACTATCTGCATGGAACGGATTGTACGATATCCTATCCTTCATCTTTTAACCAAACCCAAAATGCATTATACAATGTTTTATTAAAACAAAAGGATTTATTGCTGCTTAAATACTTTTTCGTTGATTTGTAGGCCGTTGTGTCAGAAAACATAATTTTAGGACTTTATATTACTTATAAGAAAAATGGGCGTGGTTGTCCCCGATTCCTATCCAAATTCATGGATTATGATAAAATCTCCAAAACCTTAATTTTCTTTAAAATCTTTGAGTTTGGAAAAAAAAAAAAAACACACCCTCATAAAGTGGGCGGTGACTTATGTAATGCATAGGAAAAATATGGAACAGGTTAACGTCTATTTTGGACTGCAAATAAATTTAATACCAGTTAATACTTACATATTTGGAAATGCATTGAGAGCTGATATTTCGCAATAACTAACCTATGCCATCTTCTTAATTTGTTGTACAAGATTTAGTATGAAAAATTGGCGATGCACTATCGCACAATTCATAATATACCCTATGCCTCTTGGAATTTAGCACTAAGGTACATGGCAAAGATTAGATAATGAATAGAAATAGTAACAACTTACACAAATGCATGAATTGATTATCATTTTGGTATCGGTTCGAAACTTATGCTGTTTCATTTCCTTGTCTTGACAATATATATAATATTTTGTTGAATTTCCAAAAATGTCTGATTTCAAATGCGGATTTTGTTCTCAAACTTTTAATCAATGTGATGAAATTTACGTTACAAGATGTGATCATCATTTTCACCAATTCTGTATCTCTATTTGCCTGGATCTGTGAGAAATAGCTATAATTTAATTTTTTTTGTTCAGAATTAAACACAACTTTGATAAATTTCAGTTCAAATAAATGCTACAGGTGTCAGAAAAGCGTTACCCGTGACGATATTTATAAGATGCACTCTAACTCAGTCAAAATAACAGAGGAACTCCAGAAAATGAAATTATAAGTGCACAAATGAAATAATTTATTATATCATACTTTGACAAGTTTAATAAAAGTTGTTTAAAAAATGTTGTACCTAGCTAGCTACTAATTGTCATTCTTTATTAAGGGACTTGGTGGAACTTCAGAATAATGCTGTTCGAAGGGAAGATATTTTTAGCGACAATGGTAAAGTTATTGGGTATGAGCAGCTAGAGGAAAATCAATTAGAAATTATGTAAGTTTGCAATTAAAAATTATTTAATTTTAAAATATAATACTATATGTAGGTATCTATGTATATGATACTTTCAGGAGGACGTTATCGGAATTAACACTAGAAGTGCAAAGGAACTCTTCGAGAATTCTAGCAAGCGAAAACCAGAGGCTTCAAATGCAAGCAAATATTTCCGACGTAGTTACTAGGTTGCATTCTTTAGTAAGCGATTTGGAAAAACTTAAAAATCAGGATAGTACACGTATCAAATGTAATCAGGTATGATGCTGCAATACTTTTTTTTAATTATTATTTTTATTATGGATTCTCGTTACTTGCGAGGTAAGCTGATGTCACTAGGTTTTTGTGTCATCTCTTCTCTATGTTCCTGATGTAGGTATTTTCTCTTAGAATTATAAGGACTTAGAATAATGTGAGTACCAAAATTAGGGAATGTGATGAACCCGTTGAATGTGACATACTGAACCACGTCTTCTCTACATATTAAAAAATTGAAAATTTTTGTCTGTCTATCTGTCTGTCTGCCTATCTGTATCTGAATCTAATCTAAAGAAACTAATTTTGATGCGATTTTCTTCAGTGCATTGGAACATTTCCAGCTCCGTCTGGTCCATGAAGCTGTATGTGGCAGTCGGTTAAAAATTATAGATGTGGTGCATTAAATTTTATATAACGGCTAAACTGTAAACGGTATGTGAAAAAGATCTACAAAAAAAGTTCGCGGAAACATAAAAGTATACCTATACTAGATGACTAGGTAGCTACGAGTAACAATAAGCACTTTACATATTTTTAGTCTTTCAACGTTCGGATTGCTTTCGTATCATATAAGTTGAGAACAGCTGAATCCATTTCTTCCACCTTTCGAATATTGTTCTGGGAAGTATTGAAGCTACATTTGATTCCGTCCGGCATCGAAATTCAATAAAAATAAAGGGCACAACTGGATTGTAGGTTCTTGTTACGTACATGCAACTGATGAACTTACTAAATGAATGAATTTGCTACTGAAATACTAATAGTATCAAGTTAGAGTTACTATACAGGGTGATTCCACAACAATCGAACAAAATTTTGGGAGGTGATATGCCATACCAAAACAAGAAAAAAAATTTAATAGCAAACAATTGCATAGCTTAATTTTTCTAAGTCATTCGAGCGGTCCTGAAAGTGAGAAAAAGCACAGACACAATGTTATTTGGAATCCCCCCCCCCCCCCCCCCCTGTATTATGAAAATCCCACTAGGTAAATATTCCCTGAAACTTCCTGTATTTTGAAAATCACATATTCGTGATTTGTGATGTAAATGAACTTTTTAGGTCATCTGTTGGCCTCCGGATGAAATCGTGAAAATTCATGCAAAATGACAAACCGTGTGAAGTTATCCGTAGGATATAAAGTTTCTATGCAATATTATGCATTCACGGTTCGATAAATTAAACAAATTGTTATGATGAAAATTTTAGACAATTTGTTGATGGTGATCATTTCAAAATCTATGTAGTAAAACCAAGTTCTTATTTAAGTCAACATTTTATTTCGACATCCTTTCTGTATGTATCGGGTGTCTTTTCTTGATGACAGCGTTAGCCGCTGAACACATATTTGCCTCTTCTGTATCAAAACTCTTCTACTAACTCTGCCAATGTCGTTGGAGCATGGTACCTCTGATATTGGGTCCAGGAATTTGTACAAGTCACTTGAGAGCGCTTACCCTTATCTTAGACCTTTTTGTGATATAAAAAATCTCTGCGATGTTTTTGCCGATCTTGCTGAAGTTGTGCTTATTCTCCTGCACAGATGGAGAAGTTGTGCAGTTATTCAAAAACTAAAAACTATTACATGCAATATACTAGTGAAAAATTGCTGGCATAGTCGAGTCTATACCATCACTTCGCACCAACGGACATAGTGAAAAGTGGTCGACCGTTTCGAAGGCATATTTGTTTTTCAAAGACATAGGGTATGATGCTACTCTTCGGTCCTAGACTAGTATTATGCTACTAGTTAGTATTTTAGCACATAAAGGGTGTCCCAAAATTCACACAAGAAGTAATTTTGATAAAAAACACAGGTTTTTAATTAAAGATTGTAAATGTTCAATTGATTCATAAAGTATACAGTATAGGGTAATGTAAGGAAATGCATATCGGGTAAATGTCCTCCACGACTTTGCTAGCACATATACACTCTTTTGTCGACATTTTCCATCACCGTCTTTGCATAAATGTGGCTGAATTTCGTTGATACAGCGCTCAATTTGACTCTTCAAGGCGTAGGTGGTCATGGGCTTGTTGACATAAACCTTAGACTTCAAAAAGCCCCAAAGAAAAAAGTCCAATGGTGTTAAATCGCATGATCTGGGCTGGTAATTTTGATCACCAAAACGGAAAATTAAACGACCAGGGTAGGACTCATGCAGTAATTGAATTGTTTCCCGAGCTGTGTGGCATGTGGCACCGTTTTGTTGAAAGCACCCTTAACTTTTATTGCCGGACCAGCCGCATTTTCAATGAAGAATGGTTCGATGATGCCTCCAGCCCAAAATCCGCACCAAAGAGTGACACATTGTGGATTCGTTTGTTTTTCAACAATCAGTCGTGGATTTTCTGAACCCAAAATTCGACAATTTAGACGATTAACAAAGCCATCAAGATGAAAATGAGCCTCATCGCTGAGTTTTAAAAATCAGCATCCACTTGTTGTTGTTCCATAATCCATACTCTCTTCGGTGTTCGTGGTCAGCAGACTTCAGTTCTTCAGTCAATTGCACTCTGTATGCTTGAAGATGCAAATCTTTCGTGAGAATACTCTATAGAGATCTTCTCGAAATGTCCAATTCTTGACCACGGCGCCGAATTGATGTCCCTGGACTCTCAACAACACTCTCACGAACTGCTTTGATGTTTTGAGTTGAACGACTTGTTGAAGGACGGCCAGATTGTCTAAGATCACTAATTGATCCATTCTCTCAGAATTTTTGATCTTTACAGTTGACTAAGTTAAATCACTATTCCGACCATATTTTGTACGAAAATTGCGAACTTTAGCTGCCAAACCTTCATTATTTTTAAAATATTGCTCAACAATGAAAACACGTTGTCCTTTCGTGTAGCACTTCATTTGTAATAACCCTGAACTGTCAGCTGTCACGTTGTCCTTTTTTTTTTCGTTGGCAACACTTTACCGCACAAATGGCACAAAAATCTTGTGTGAATTTTAGGACACCATTTTCAAGCTATCATAGACTCCACGAACTGCTGCAATGTGAAGATTTTCCTTAAGGTAGTTTGGTCCGAGAATACACTTACATGGACCAATCCGATTGTTCATAAAACCTTGACTCGTTCCTCATTATTTATTAAATTAATAATATTTTATTAATTTTACAGAATCATTCACCTTAAACAATTCAGTTTTATAATATTTGAGTTAAAATTTTCAGTATCAACCAAGTAATTATAGTCTCAGCATCAGCATCGACCCCTCCGCGCTCGGCGGTATTGTGTCCAGCGTAACAAGTCTGCTGAAATTCATGAATATGCTAAAATAAATAAATTAAAGGATACCACATATTTTTCCTTTTTATGTTTTAACTAACTGTAACTACTGATAGTTAACAAAAATGTATACGTATGGATATGTTATGTATTATAATCAATAATGTAAAATTATTATTAAATGCTATATCTTACTTTTGTTTACATAATTTTTCCCAGATAAGAATTTATATACTTTTAGTGAAAGAAAATCACAATAAATATAAACATTAATACATATTACTACCTTACATGTGTATCGTTCTAAATTTATTAAATACACAGAGTACAAAATTTGATACAATGACAGAGAACGATTCTGCGATAGATTTGAGATTCACTCATTTAAGATTCACACATAATATTCACTTTGGATAAGTACAAAATATCTTAAGCGACAAACAAATCATATTCCGCCAATTAGATATGACAACGGGCAATGTGCTAAAAGCAATGATGAAAAAGCTACTGTTCCTGCGGACCATCTAGCGAATACCTTTAAGCTTAATGATGCGGTCTGTGATGAGTTTCTAAATTTCAGTGAAA
Source organism: Pocota personata (assembly GCA_963082735.1). Taxonomy (NCBI): domain Eukaryota; kingdom Metazoa; phylum Arthropoda; class Insecta; order Diptera; family Syrphidae; genus Pocota; species Pocota personata. Next base: position 17,009,832 of record OY720431.1, read on the forward strand.
ATTACAGTTCTATGAATCCTCCGATCACAATGTGCGAGCTAAAGTGTGAGATAAGGCGCTTAAAAGACAAAAAATACTTGATCACTGCGGAAGTCCTTAAGCAACTACCAAACAAAGGGTGAGTTAAACTCTTACGGTTGTTGAATAAAACTATTAACCTTGAGTATGTACCAAGCATTTGGAAAGTAGCTGATGTGATTATGGTTCCTAAACTAGGTAAGGACCCTCTCTACTTCCCTTGACTTCAAAGTTTTTTGAAAGATTGATTTTTAAGCATCTCAAACCAATCATACAATCGAGGAACCTAATCTCAAGTCACCGGTTTGGATTTCGAAGCAAGCACTCCACAGTGGAGTAAGAACACAGAATAATGACTGAAATCTAAAGAGCATTAGAAGAATAAAAGTGTGTACTGCAATCTTTTTAGACGTAGCAAAGGCTTTCGACAGAGTATGGCATGAAGGTCTATTTAATAAATTAGAAGTGTATTTGCCTGAACAGTACTTTCACCTAGTAGAGCCTTATCTAGCATCGCATTACTTTTGTATAAAAGAAGAAAACTGTTACTCTAAGCTAGTGTAGATAAAAGCCGGAGTTCCCCAAGGAAGTATCCTTGGGCCTCTGTTATACCTCCTCTATGCCAAAGATTTACCAACAACACCCTACACCAAGACTGCAACCTAGGCCCACGAAACGGCAGTCCTAGCAGTGGGAGATACTACACTAGATTCGACGCAAAAATTGCAAGCTGCTACAATTCAAATAGTCAGGTGGACACAAATATAGCGAATAAAACTTAATTCAAGCAAATAAATCTGTTTCGTATTCCCCTATAGCAATATCAGGTACAGCTATACCATATGCTAATACAGCGAAGTATTTAGGTATGACCCTAGATGCCAAGCTTCGTTGAAAAGAGAATATTAAAATCAAAAGAATAGAATTGGACATTAAATGGCAAAAAATGTAATGGCTTTTAGGCAGGAAGTCAGGGCTATCAATTAATAACAAAATTCTTTTATAATATATAACCAGGTCCTAAAACCAGTGTGGAATTATGGCGGTAAATTCTGGGGATGTGCCAGTCAAATCAATATTGCAGTCATCCAATGCTTCCTAAATAAAGTCTTTAGAAGTATTGTGAATGCTCCATGGTATGTACATCAGAAACAGCGACCTCCATCGGGACCTAAAGATTCCTACTATTCTTGAAGAGATTAACTCTAGGGCCAAAGCACACAAGATAAGACTTCAGGAGCATGTTAACGAGGAAGCAACGTATATGGCGTAGGACGACTGCAACCGTCAGACCTTGCCAGGCCACTCAACCCAGAGTAACCACATAATCGATACAGTAACAGAGCGACAAAAACGGACGAAAGTAGAGGACGCTCGGTGTGAACTTAACCTCCAACGCTTTGGATGGATTAAATCCCATCCAGGCTCCTTTTACTCGTTAGTTATATAACTAGTCGTAGTGTTAACAATAATTTGTAATTCATTGTTATTATTGTGTTTTAAATAATAAAAAAAAAACTCATTTAAGAAATGTTTGTACTTCCGCATGTGCCGGAGGATTGGAATCCACAACTTCAAGGGTAAGAATAATTGGTACAACGTCTTAGCTACTTTGGCTAAAGCGGTGTTGGACTGGCGATATCAAAAGTCATACTCTTCCATTCGGCAGACAATATATCACAAACTATATCACAAACTTAATACTGTATAAAAAGTCAATTTCTTAAATAAATAAATAAGTAAGTATTAAATAGTTAGCATACGCAGATGACATAGCAATCCTGGTATTATGGAATCGACACTAAAAGATCTCTTCTCATGGGCCGAATCAAATGGTCTACGAGTCAACCCAGAGAAGACGGAACTGTTTCTGTTCACCCGAAGAAGGAAAAAAGAAAATTTCAATCCACCAAAAATGAATGGAACACCTCTGAAACTCTCCAACGACGCTAAGTATCTTGGAACCATTCTCAATTCAAAGATTACTTGGAAGCGGAACACAGAGGAACATATGAAAAAAGCACTAGATGCGTTCTACGCACTCAAGAAAACCTTCGGTAAACGCTGGGAAATGAGATCACGTATAATGCACTGGATATACACAACGATCATTAGACCCATACTTACCTATAGAGCACTGGTATGGTAGAATGCAATGGAAAACAAATCAGCTATCTCAATAAACTCGCTAAGATTAGCTCTTATAGAAATAACTGGGGCACTGAGATCAAAACCACAAGCAGAGCTAGAAATGATACTTTACTTTCTTCCCTTGTATGAGTACATAAAAGGACTGGCAGGTAAAAGTGCATTCCGGCTTAAATAATCTGGCTTTGAAAATAAGGTTCTTACGATCATTCATGTGTACTCTACAAGTACGGTATTGTTGACCCCAAAAAGTACTTAGACTACGTGACTCTACAACGAAATACTCCATTCTTATAATGGGAGTCCAACACATTAATAAATGAACAAGGCATTCAGTTTTTCATAGCTTATTAGCTATGGGGAAAAAGGAAATCCGGATCTTGATAGGTGTACTGACGGAACATTGCGCCATCGGCACTGTAGCCAATAGGCTAGCCATAAGCTCCCCGGACTTCTGCGGGAGCTGTAAGGATGAGGAAGAAATACAAACCATCAAACACTTGTTCTGCGACTGCCCAAATCTCCAAAAACCGTCGCCTCCTCCATATGGGAAACAGACTCTTTGGAGAACTGGGTGAGCTTGAGCAAACTTCTCTGATAGACTTAATGCGATTCATAAGCTAAATCGCAATGGTGTTAGACGGTACTACTACTCCTAAGGAGAATCATAATGAACCAATAGGCCCCCGTGTAAGCACCCGGGGTGGTACATATTCCCCCCAACCTAACCTAACCTAAGTAATAAATAGATAAATAATGTTAAACGATACTATGCAATCGATCGTAAAGAGTTTTTTGACCAGCAAAATCAAATTGTTTGATTAGCAATTTAAAAGTTGTTTGATTATCTTGATCTGCAGACCATAGCAATCAAGCTACGTCAAATGCCTAACAGATTTTTTTCTCTTTGTTTCCTTTTTCTTAAAAACGCTGATGTTGATTTATATTTTCCAAAGATCAGATATTCATATCGCTGAACATCTTGGAGAAAATTCAGGAAGTGCAAATCGATACTTACCACCTTTTCATCGAATTTAAAGACACCTATAATATCTTCTATAGAGACGAAGTATACTCTTACAGAGCCATGTCTCCATGAGCATACCGGCCAAACTCGTCCGTCTGTGCAAGATGATGATCAAGATCGGTAACAACATCACCGAAGCTTTTAATGTCCTTCCAAGGATGCACTGTCATGTGAATTCTTCAACATCATATTTGAAAGGATTGTACAAAATTCTCAAGCTAGCATCAGGGGTACGATATTTCAAAAGTCCGTACAATTACTCGCATACGCCGTCGACATTGACATAATTGGAAGAACGCAGCCGTCTATACATTCGTAAGTATTGAAACAGAAGCGGCGGCGTAAATGGGTTTAGCCGTTAATGAGGACAAAACAAAATATATGCTGTCATCAAAAAAGGACATTCAACAAGGGCGGTTTGGACGCAGAGATCAAGTGAAGGATCACTCACGCAATAAAAGTAGCAAAGATAAGACCCTCATCATCCCAGTCGCGCATGTTTGTTTGATTGTTATTTTTGGTCCCATTGGTATCGACTAGGAATGGAGGAGAAAATACAATAAAGATTGTACAGCGAAATGAACATGGTAAAAAAAGGTTAAATTCATCGCCTGAAATGGCTAGGACATGTAGAGTGAATGGACATTAACGCTAACGGAAAGTCTTTGAATCTATCCCTGATGGACGACGCGGTAAAGTAAGACCTCACCTAAGGTGGAACATACAACTGAAAAGCGACCTCAACCGAGCTGGCTGGAAACACTTGTTAGTTGAGGCCCATGTCCGTCCCGGACTGCAACGCCTTTTAAAGTTAAGTAAGTGAGTGTCTGCAAACAATTTTCAAAACCTAAAATTATATATATACACATCCAAAATAATTTGTTAAACCTTAATTTTATTTCCCTTCTTCTACTCAGTTTAATTAGTGTTTTCAGTGCAGGTCTTACAACTTGAGAAAATGCAAAATACACATAGCACGGGTTGTCATGTTTATGTGACAATCTAATGTTAAAGTACCATAATCTGTTTTCGGAAACCCATGAAGAGCAACCCCTACATGTGTGTATACGTTATTTCTAAGAAAAATGTCCTCTGAAACATACAAAAAAAGATAGGGTATATTATACACTACGTTACAGATAGAATGTAAACTTTCCTTCATTACTATTATCTTCAACGGCTTTAGTGTGTGTTTAACATGTTGCTAACTTCCGTGTGGTTATAAAATTAAGTGATGCCAAGTTTGATATTTTGCAACTTTATATTTTTTTTTTTGTGTATGTAACATAAAATTTACCCAATGATAAGCAACACAACTACAAAGATTAGATAAGAAATAAAGGAAAATAAAAATAAAAAACTGGAAAAATTTGTCAGTATTTTGCTGGCACTGCTAAATTAATTTTGTTGTCTTTCTTCGAAATCATTAATTGAGTATAGAGAAATGGAAAACGCCAAATGCGCTTTTTGTTTTCAATGTTTTAGACAAAGCGATGAAGTTTACGTAACAAATTGTGGACATAAATATCACCGCTTCTGCATCAGTTGTTGTCTTGATCGGTGAGAACTCAGTTTTAGCCCAAATTTGTTTTCGGCATTAAGCACAACTACGTATGTACATTCCAGCTCAGAAATATGCTACAAATGTGATCAAAGGGTAACCCGCACCGATATTCAGAGAGATAGAATTCCGTCAAACAATGAGGAACAAATAAATCGCCTCCAAACGACTCAATTAGAATTAGTGTAAGTATACATATGAAGTATGGTTGTCATTTTAGTTTATATCTTTACCTGTGTTTAATGATTTCTACAGGAAAGCGTTATCTGACCTGAGATTAGAAATGCAAGAGAAAGAAAGAAAACATCTTCAAATACAAATGTAAGTTGTATGATAAATGTTATACTTAGTTGCTAAATATGTTTTCTTTGATAAGGGAATTAGCGGAGCTTAAGAACGATGCCATTCGAGAACGAACATTTGATGATAGTGGTGCGGTTGGCGGTTATAACAAGGTAAATTTATTATAAAAAAAAGGATTACAAACCGACGAATGTACTTATGTTACAGCACTTATAATGTGACAACACATATAGGGTTGCAACGATACAAGTCCATGCAAGTAAAGCATACTTTTGTCTCTATACCAAGTACATTTGATATCCCTGTCGAAATACTCGGTATCAAATAGAAAGACGGGCGAGCGGGAAGATAAGAAGTAAATATTTTTTTCATTGATGAATAAAGTACTGAATAACTGGATAAGAGTTGTCCAGTCAATCAGAGCAAAAGATAAAATTAACTGGAAAGCAGAATATGCACATTATGTTGGTCCTTTATTACCATTCACTTCAGCATTCCGGGACGCAACAGAGTGTGAAGTTCTTGTTGTAAGCTGAGAATCCTTATCTCGTTGCAACAGAGGATTTTATTTGAAAGTTTAGGCCGAAGTAGGGGTATGATGTTAAATAGTCTGCATTATTTTCTTTTTGGCCATCTAACGATAGCGCGATGGCCTATTACCTACGACTTTCATTGGTGCTACTGATTTTATTTAATTTTTTGTAAATCAAGAGATATTAGCAATTATTGTTTCAATGGCTTCGGCTGGGTGGTTCTCACAAGGTGCTGGTTGTGCAAATTCATGTCTATCTATCTGCTATATTGGGCATGTGTACCTTTTTATGTGCTCTAAGATTATTCCATACATTCTTCTTAAGTTATACAAATAATATTAAAAAAAAAAAATAAAAAAATAAAAATAGTCGATACAAGTAGTTACCGATAACTGTTGGCCACCTTTATGCGTAGTATCGATACCTCGATTCGATACTTATATACTTATACTTATTTTGAGGATATCATTACAAATCAATAGTAAATAAATAATCCTATTGCTGTGCTATAAGTTCCCTAAAATATGTAAAATCATTTGAATTCGATAATTTTTTTTTCTATTTCATCCATATTGATTCGATTCATTTGCCATTTATGGTGTTATCCAGTGTTTATTCTAATACCAATGTTTGCCTCACGTCGAAGTAAAAGTAAAATATAATCTTCCCTAGTTGTTGTTGGAGTGGATACGGGAGAACGGGAAATCGGCACCATTTTAGAAAAACAATAAAATAAACACTTTATCTGATTACATTCATCAACATTTAAACTTCGATTTGGCAGGACAAAAGCAGAAAAAATTTATAAAATCAACAGAAAAACAACTCTTTTTACTTTCCCTCGCTCTGCCCTACATAAAATTTCTACAAGTTTTTATTGCTAGTGGACAAAGGTCTTCAGAACATTTCACAGAATCAGAACGGGTATTTACAAACATTTTTAAGGTTATTTCATCCTTTTGTTGTTGTCAAAACGGACGTCCTTTTTTTTATAATTTGCGCACGTCAAAGAGGATATGAGTACTCTTATACAGGACACGGGCGTTGTGTGTGTGTGTGTGAGAGAGAGAGAGAGAGAGAGAGAGAGAGAGAGAGAGAGAGAGAGAGAGAGAGAGAGAGAGAGAGAGAGAGAGAGAGAAAGATTTTTTAGTGTAGTGGTTTGAAACTCAGATGGTATCAAGTTTCTTTAAACTCCAAGGGTGGTGTCCAGATAACTGGGGAGCTTGATTGTTTTGCTTTTTGTCATTGCTCATGATTCACAGTATTTTTCCCCGTCCTCCTGATGTCATCATCACGATCAAGTTGCATTTTCAGCCATATGACCACTCTACTGCCAGTGTTAATCCTTCGCAGTAGAGTTGACTTAGCTTTTTTATTTCATGCGAAATAAATAGATGATTCTTGACATCAGGATTTAAACTGTGAACCAACAGCGTGACGAGCGATGATGTTACCACTACACCATGGCCACCCTATTTTTAATGGGGGTTGTGTTCAATTTTATGTACATATTGAAAATTGGAAAGAAATTTCGTTAAAGTGACTTCAAATTAACTTTCATTGTCATTTTGAATTGTACCCCTTAATACGGAAAAAGTTCAGCCTAAAAATGTGAAATTTTAAAAATATATATATTTCTGTTATTTCCAAATACATGATATATCAATATCTTAAAAACTGTGACCGATAAAAAAAAATTCTCTTAACTGATTTCAAACTTTAAGGTTGGATGAAACTAAAAAGAGAAAATACTCGTACATAAAATTGTATCTTTAAAACTGTACATACGTGATGGCAAAATCTAGTAAATGTATTTGACTTCATAGTAAAATGTTACATAGAAAATAAAAAAATAAAGAAAATGTTATTTGAATACCTACCCAGTTGAAAATAATCTACGCAAACACCCAAAGGATAACGCGGTTTGCCTCAGCACGCGTCATAATGCTTTATGGCGCTTGCAGCTTTCTCAGGTCATCTAAAGATCCCTAAATACGAGTATACTACTTCTACACCCCAATCCTGTCATCCACAGCAACGTCACCAATCACTCCAATTATTATGGGATGTTGATAACTCTCTAATAAACCTCTTAACAGGCTTTCACTCAACTACAATCCCAAAAACTTAAACAAAAATGTGTACGACAGACCGTTTCCGACTTTGACTTGAATATCAACAGCCAGATACATTCTCTGTGACTCTGTGAATATCCAGGCCAGACTTTATATTTGTTTATATTTCACTTACCTACTCGAAATTGATCAATCAACAGCAAAAAGGATCCTATAGTTCCTACAAACTTAATCCACAGTCATTCAGAGGTTCAACGTAAAAGACAAAAGATCTTTGAGATCCCAGTGTTTGTTGATTTAATATCGACAACATATGTATTCAAATAACACTTTGTAACAGGCGCCGTGCGTTAGGGATTAGGTCCGTGATCACTGAGTGGAAGTCTCAAGGTTTAAGTGCCAGAAAACACCAAACAAATTTTAACATTTCCGCTCGTAAACGTCCAACAAACATTTTCATGAAAAGTTTCTCTCAATCGAAAAACTAACTTACGGGAACGGTGGCTCCCCTGTACCACCCCCTGGATCCGCCCTTGCTAGCTATTAAGTAAACATATGAGTCCCTTTACCGCTTGTATTAAGCTAAATGAAATAAATAAATAAATAAATAAATAAATAAACCTCTTTAACCCCTCCAAATAGTATTTGGCGTCTTGCTCTGTAAAGTACGCGTCTACAGATGCGACGTACCCCTCGTTCGATACAAAATCTCTGTTCTTTGAACCAAACAGAAAAAATCGCAGAAGGCCAGATCTGGTGAATACGGTGGATGGACATGGCAACCGCCGAAGTGTGAGACGAAATGCGAATGCGTTATTGGTACAAAGTGAACAAGCGCGGCACCCAACTCGCTGACAATTGCGTCTCACAGCCTCTGATCGATCAGTTGTTGCCTGTCCCGAAAGATTGTGATCAACCATCCTGGTACTACTGCATTTAAATTCAGCTGCCCATCTTTTCATATGGAGCAGAGTCTTCGTAAATAGCAGGCTTACTGTCATTTAAATGCAAGAACTCAACTACGACACAATATTCGATTCTTTCCACTTTAAAAAAAAACATTGACACAGACAACAACTGAGCTTCCAAAATAGCTAAGATTCTTAGAGGTATCTTTCAAGGCATGTAGAATTGTAGTGCAAGAATAGTTTTGTCGAGTAACACCATATTTTGTAGATCGCCATGGTGTAGTGGAAGTGTATTTCCTTGTGGCCCGAAATGATGATTTCTCTAACCACTACAACCAAAAATGGGGTCTCTGCCTGGTAGTACAATGGACCGAAAATCTAGTCTGATTGCTCTGGGGTTTGGAAATTTCTATTTTATTAAAAAAAGAAAAAAAAAAAACATTTATTCCGAAGCTCAAAACTTTTAAAACGACCTGCGTATGTGAAATACATACTAGGTGGGGTGAAAAGTAACCTCCTTGGGAATGAAAAAAAATTTTTTTTTTAAATGTTTTTTTATTTTATTCAATATAGTCCCCTTTTAGCTTGATACACTTATTCCAGCGATTTTACAACTTCTTGATCCCGTCCGAAAAGTAATTTTCCGGAAGGTCTGCAAAATACTCCTCCGTGGCGTCGATGATTTCCTCGCGTAAGCTGAATTTTTTATTGATGAGCCATCTTTTGAGGTTTGGGAAGAGATAATAGTCCGAGGGATCCAAATCGGACGAATACGGTGAATGCGACAGTAATTGGAGCCGTAAGTCATTGATTTTAGCCGTGGTTGCGATGCTCTTGTGCGCCGGCGCATTGTCTTGAAAAAACAAAATTTTTTTTCGCTTCATGTGAGGCCGTTTTACAGCGATTTCGGCCTTCAATCGCTCCAATAATGCACAGTAATACTCGCTGTTGATGGTTTTTCCTTTTTCGAGGTAGTCCACGAAGAGTATGGTATGACAATCCCAGAAAACCGACGCCATAACCCTTCCGACCCATTGAGCCTCCCTCGGCCGCTTCGGAGCACTCGTGCCGGCTTCAGTCCATTACCGGGCACTCATTGTGTGTAATAGTGGATCCAGGTTTCATCAACAGTTACCAATCGACGCCAAAAGTCCGCCCGATTCCGCATCAGCAAGTCCAAACACTCTTTCGAAGTGCTCTCGCGTTCGTGTTTTTGGTCAGGAGTGAGCATGCGCGGCACCCATCGGCAGGATAACTTTTTCATATGCTGAATATTGCCCAAAATATGGTGTGTGCGCTCAGTACTAATCTTTGTAGTATCTGCCAGCTCGCGCACCTTCACTTTCCGGTCAGCCAACACCATTTCATGTAATTTTTTGACATTGTCCCCTGTAACCGCATCGGAAGGCCCCGCCGCTGCGGACTTGATCGGTAGTGGAGTTGCGGCCACCACGAAACTCTCGAAACCAATATTTGACGGTGTAATCTGACGGAGCATTAGCCCCATAATATTTATCCAACTTTTCTTTTGTTTCCTTCGCCGTTTTGCCTCTCAAAAAATAATGTTTTATGAGAGAACGAAAATCGTTTTTGTCCATACTCTACATGATGCCAAATACGTCAACAACAATCAGCTGTCAAAACAAAACTAAAGACAGTATCGCACTGAAATATGGCATGTCTGCCTAAATATGAATGGACTTCAAGGCACCATAACCTTTTTTGCAGTAGCAGCGCATTCTGGCGGTCAAGGAGGTTACTTTTCACCCCACCTAGTATTTTAGCCGATCAGACAACAAGATATTGATAATTTTATTTATTATAAAGTCCTGCAGAATTCCGAGATTTATTTTTTTCTCATAATTGCTTTTGTCATTACAGAAAACATTGAACTTAGTTTGTGTTATTTGTACCGAACTATTCACGCCAACTAATAATGTGTTGGTTACAATATGTGGACACATGTTTCATCATGCCTGCCTCTGTAAATGGCTGGAGGTGTAAGAACATTTTTTTAAGCTTTAGAAATTTTATGCAAATTGTACTTCCATGAATTTCAGTTCAGAATCATGTCCACAGTGTCGGGAGAAATGCAGCCATAATAATACAATTAAGGTATATCTCAGCTTGGATACGAATGAAAATAACATCGAAACTCTACAAGAGCAGTTAAATTATACCAATCTTAAGCTTCGGGCGGCTGAGGAACAGATTAAAAGCATGTAAGATTAAACATATTATAAATATATGTACATGTTCGATGATCTGCGATTTTTTCAGGAAGGTGACTATTGACCAAGAAGCAAAGTTCAAAGCAAGTGGGGGCCGTGATCTTAAGTTCAAATAAATTTAAACAACAAAATTATAATTGTAAATAAAAATATAGATACGTATAAAAATTTAAAACTATTAAATTGGTTAAAGTAGGTAGAAATGCGCAATTTGAGTGAAGATTGCAAAGACTTCTATCTAAAATATACTAAAGGGTGACCAGATAGCAATGATAGTTAGTTTTTCCAATTGCTATGTTTCAGCAGCTGTCAAAGTTACCAATGACATCCAGCTGTCAGTAAGGTTTGCCATTTCATCATGCATTGTTTGACGCTTCCCGAACGTGTGGAAATTATTAAAAAATATTATCGAAAGTCTGGCTCAATTCTAAATATACGCAACGTGAATTTCGTCATGAAGTCGGTCGTTATCACGGCTTCAGTGCGCAGGCAATTCGTCGCACCGTAGAAAAGTTTGAGCGTGAGTACACTCTTTTAGACCTTAAGCCACCAAGCAGACAGAGATCGGTGTGAAGTGGATAAAACCTAACCGCCGTAGTGGTGGGCATCGCCAGAGAGTCAACCAGTCTTTTTGCGGTTGGATTTGGGCTTACATCCGTATAAGATTGTCCTGATGCAAGAATTGAAGCCGGACGACCATAGACAACGCCGTGAGTTCGCTAATTGGGCGCTGGAAATGTTGGCCGGAGATCCGAATTTTGGCCAAAAAATCATCTCTCGGACGAGGCCCATTTTTGGCTCAGCGGCTATGTCAACGAGCACAATTTCCATTATTAGAGCGACCACAATCCACAAGTGTTCGACCAAGCATCAATGCATCCACAAAGATTGACTGTTTGGTGCGATTTATGGCACGGCGGCATCATCTGACCTTATTTCTTTTGAAATGAGGAAGGAGTCACCGTTACCATCAATCGTCCTCGGTATAGAGCGATGTTAACTGACTTTCTGTGGCCAGAGCTCGACAATATCGATATATCTGTGCTGTGGTTCCAACAAGACGGCGCTACATGCCAATACTCGAAGTGGTGAAGGAGAAATTTGGCGACTGGGTCATCTCATGGCGAGCGTTCATCAATTAGCGATCATGCGACGTGACACCCCTCGATTATTTTCTCTATGGCTACGTCAATTCCTTAGTCTACGCTAACAAGCTAACCACTTTAGATGAGCTCGAGGTCAACATTCGAGACGCTATTGCCGGAATAACGCCGCACATATTGGACCGCGTCATCAAAAATTGCTTGAAGCACTGCCAGCGAAGTCGAGGCGGCCATTTAAATGGTGTGTTATTCCATACATAATGGCATAAATGTAGCTTTAAAATAAATCTAGAATGAATTTGATATCTCATACCATTGTTGTTTTATTTAAATTTCTTTTCTTACCGTTCCTATCTGGTCACCCTATACATAATAATATAGTGCATGATTATTTCGTATTTAATGCTAGATACTTCTCATCTGTAAACCGGTCAAATTTGTAATTTAATATGACACTTATAATACTTGCTTACTATTCAGCAAACATTAAATGGTTCATACTTTCCAGTAAAGACAAAATTATTTTTATTTTATTTTATTTTTTAAAACTGTACTTTAATTTTAATAAAAAAAAAAACTTAAAATAGTACGAAAATTCATGTGAAAAAATAAGTCGGATAGTTGGCATTACTCTCATTCTGTTTTTGTTTACAAGGGGAGTCCCCGAATTGATTAACCGTGTTAGCTCAAAGTTATCAAGCAAAAAAAAAAAAAAAATTAAGTCGAATTGAACTTTTTATTTTTATTTTATTAAAATGAAAGTGAACTTGCTCTTTTTTCTGTTTACGTTGTTTTACAATAAAATAGTGATGTTAAAAAAAAACAAAAAGTTGTCTTTTTGTCTTTACAGTACGCAGTCTTTTAAGTGCGTCCTTGTCTAGTAACTCCCTTTTAATTGAATCGTTGATGATATCCACCTTTGCTTAAGTTGATGTGATGAATCCGCTTCCACCAGGCTTGAAGTTCGCATCCAGCAAGTTAGACCTAATCTCTACGAGTATAATGCTAACATCGATCTCAGCCTAATTACTGCAGTGCCTGATTCACGACCGTCCCCACCTACTACCGCTACCACACTTCAAACAATCGAACAATTGGGCACAACTTGGACTTTATCGGAGTGGAAGAGTAGAATTCTTAAACTTAAAGAACTCTCATCCAAGAATACAAACCTCACTGCCTACCTAATTAATAACGTTCCAAAACAAGCTAACGCATCCTGGATATTTAACTTCTTAAAACAAAATTACTGCATCCCTGGTGTTAAATGCCGAGCGGTTCGATCGACGTCTACAAACTGTCGATCGTTTAGGGTTTTGTTACCTAAAAATTACGACTGGCTGTTCCACTCTCCAAAAAATTAATTCTCCCTGGGAAAGATGACAATGATCCGTATAAATAAGTTAAATAATATACCTAATAATAAGAATACTAGCTCTAAGTCTATAATTAACTCTAGACCTAAGCATTATACTTCTAATCCCCCGCCCTCCAATTTATCCAACAACTCTAAACCCTCCAATAATAACTGGTCTTTCAAAATGGGTTTATTTCCTAATTTTAATTCTGCTACCAAATTGCACAACATCAAGCGAGTTTCATCTGACATTTCGCCTGTCCCCTTTTCCTCGTCAAACACTAAGGGCATGGGGGACCAGCCAACAACCATCTTAACACTGTTCCTCCTCATCGTCAGCCCCACCTAGATCTTCTAACCTACCATCTTCACCACCTACCACTAATATCACCACCCCTTTTAGACCCGCTGCTTCCACCCACTGTTAAGCTTTCGAAACAATTTGCAGATTATTGTGATGATAGCCGCTACATAATCTCACGTTTGAGAGATCGAAATGTCCGTATTTATCTTGCCTACCTTCACGATAAATATGACTCCATCTGTATTGATGGAAAAACTAATACCAACATTAAGGTCTCCCTACTGACAAGAATGCTTTGATGAATATGTTTGTTCAGTTCCATGAGAATCTCAATATATCACCTCTCAATGTAACAAACGATCTCGTAGGTCCCACCTCCAAAGAACTCGCGCCCACCATAATAATTACTTACGCCCCTAATCAGATATCGTCTCATTCTCCTCTTCCTGATAAAGTTTCAACCCCAAACCTGTTACCTCCCCTGAATGCTTGTCTATTTATTACCACAACCTGAGAGGTCTGCGAACTAAAATCTCCTCCGTACTTCTTAACTCTCAAAACCTCCCCTACGATATTTTTGATCTCACTGAAACGAACTTATCTTCCAATTCATCAATAGTGAGCTATTTACCTCTGATTTCATTATCTCAATGAAATCAATTGAAAGATGACAATTCCTTTGGTCGGTACATAACAGCTTGACTCAACTTTTGTTAAATCCTCGACTTCGAATATACTGTGTTGCTACATTCGTCCTTCTCAACCAATCCAGGGTTATCAGCTTGCCGTAGATGCGATTGATTCCCTATGTGATATTGTAGACCCCTGCGGCGAAGTCATGATTCTGCGAGATTTTAATCTTCCCCATCTACAATGGGCCAAGTCTGAAGATGAGTTCCATTTCGTTGCTGCAAACCCTACCTCTGGAAAGCAAGTCCTTTTCACTGACTGTCTTTCCAATTCTGGCCTTTTCCAAATTAGTGGCATTACGAACAGCTTAGGTAGACAACTAGACCTAATCTTCTCAACCGACAGCTGCCGACAACTATCTTCTCTCCACATTAGATCGTTTCCACCCGCCTCTATTCCCAACGTTTTCGTACGACAACTTAAGTACAATTCCTCACTGTGAGAACTCATATATGAGTAGCTTTAATTTTCGTAAGGCAGTTTTCCCTAAACTTAATAATGTTGTTAGTAACATTAACTTTAGTTCTATCCAAGTTGACAGCATCGACAATGCTCTAGTGTGTTTTGTGACGGATGGTCTGTCGTTGAGCCCCGCAGTCGCAAGCTGAAGAGTTAGCACTTCCCGAGCGGTACAGGGAGTCTGCACACTTTCCGTGATTTGTCCGGATCCTGTTAAGCGTCGACCAGTGGTTGCGAGGTAGGTCAAATCCAAGAAGTCGCTTGATGGTTTCAAGACGGTGATGGTATTATGTTTCATGGATACTGCCCATTCTGCTGACCAAGCAAAGTTTTTGGGTGCCGACGTGACAAGTTAGTTGCAATGTCTTCGTGAATGGGCAGTTCAGCGTTTACCAGCTCCTTATTGAGCTCCCTCAGTAGTATGCTTGATTGGCGGAGGTGGGGTGGAACAATGCTGCTCGGCACAGAAAACCATTGTATTGATCTTAAAGTAAAGAGTCGCATGGTGTTGTTGAGATGTGTGTCCACCTCGTGTTCATGGGCACTGTTCAGGCACACTGGAACGTACGAGTAGTATTCCGCTGTAGAGTACACGAGTGCAAGAGCCGCAATACGAAACATTGATGCACTTGAACCCCAGATTGATCTAGTGAGTTTTTGGATTTTGGGGTTCAAGTTTGTGCTCGTGTACTCTACAGCGGAATACTACGTTCCAGAGTTTTTGAACGATGTTATTGCGGGCTTTGAGTTTTCATGTGTTGTTTGTATGCGAGGGATCTGTCTAAGGTTACGCCTAGATATTGTGGGTTTCGGCTATATGTTAAGTGAGGTCTTGTTAAACTGAAAATTCAGTCTGAAATTTGCAAATTGGTTGGTTGGGTGAAACCAACAGACTTCTGTTTTAGACATACTTGGGCACAGTCTAAAGTGTACGTTGAGTTGCTTAAGGTCTAGTTTAAGAGTTCCTTCTGTGTTCGTTATGTCCTTATCCTGACTTATCCATACACCCAAATTTCTTCGATGTTGTCGCTGGTATATTGCTGATGTATAAATTAAAGAGCAAAGGGCCGAGGACGGAACCCTGAGGCAAACCGTTATTAAGATTCTTCACTCTTATTATCATTTATAAAGACTTGTAGGTTTGAGACTGTCTTGTTGATAAGACGCGATGTTCTCAGACACAGGATTGCTTTCAGTAGCTTAAAGATGAGCCAATGAGCTAACAATGGATATGTTATAGATTGTTCGATAGATAGTTTGTTTATTTTTTTTGGTTAGTTTATTAATGACTTTTATTCCGTTTAAAAGATTTACATATTTCTATTTTATTTTGGCATAATGCTGTCAACCTGTTTAACAACTGTTTGAATTTATACTAATTTAAGGTTAGCGAATTAAGTGGATACAAAGTTTAAAAATCTTCCTCGATGATACGCCTTCTGCAGAGTAAAGCATTGACGGTGTTGGAGTATAACGATCCCACATTTGTTGTCCCTTCAAGATATTAACTGCTTCGTCTACAACCAGGACCTCTGATCTGAAGTATCTTATGCGGAACTCATTTAAAATTGGACATTTCCTTAGGAAGTGGAATACGTCCTCTCTCACTCTCTGTTTGCAGAGACCTAACAAAATAGGAAGATCGGGTTGCAGTTGGTGAGGTATAAAGTTTAGTTTTATTAGCTCTCCTCTCATTTCAAAAATAGTGCTTATTTTATCAATTGAATTGTGGTTAAGGAAATAAGTCTTATCTTGTAGCTTGTAATCCAATTGACTATAGTACAATCGGTATTGTTAAAACGGAGCTTCAGAAGAATATTCTAAGGGATGTGACAAAACCAAAGTGGCAAATTATCTTCTAAGGGAGGTAATGGAAAGAATAAGTCCACAGTTAGACGCAAGGCGTCTCCATTCTTGGACATGGTTTCCTTATGTCATAATTACATGCGTAAGTATTGTAATATCCGGGATAGCCTTACTTCTTCCATCACCATAACTTTAACTAACTTTATTCTATAGTTATGATTTCGTTGATGACAGGGTTTATCAGATTGTAAATGAGGCGTTCAAGTAGTTTGTAGCGAGCCCTATAGCACGATAGCTTTCTGGTAGGTTATTAGGTTTACTTGGCTTGAAAATATCTGATAGCAATTCCGTTTTTACCTTGCTCCGATCCATAGCAGAACATCTTGTAAGCTTTTGTCTTAACGTCCAAGAAACGCGCCCGATTCCCGGTTCCAACTCGTGACTCTTAGGTTACGCCTAAGCCGTTGCATTACATTGCTATCCCTCGGAAACCGAATAGCTCTCACCCGAGCATTTCTGCTCGTCCCAGAATCACAACCAATGCGTATCATTGGTAGTGTCTGGCGGGGTAGTGCTTTTCTTTTTAGAGTACTTTTCGATAATGCTAGGGTTTAAGCCTTTTTTTTATTTAGACACGTGCATGCTCCTGATTATTGATTTATGTTTGATCTTACTTTTACAACACCGGTGATCGCCAGTCGTGTCAACCCACGGATTTGCATGCACACTTGCGGGACAGATTTAAGATGATATATGCGTCGCTAGGTTCACCTGGATATTTTAAAAAAATTGCCTAGATCGTGATTTCATCCATAGTCGCCTTCTACGACAAGCGCTATGAATTTGTGGGGGGCGCTGCAGTGATATTCTTAACCCGTCCCTGCATCGTAGTAAACATCAATGCCAATATATTAATAATATCGCAGAGATTTAACAAAATCGAACGAGTTAAATCCGAAAAATATCTAATTTTGGAAAATATAAAAATCTTATAAAAATGTTTCCCAAAAAATCTGTATACGCCATTTCATTGCAAAATGTTCAAATTTATCAAAATCATCACAGTTTGAGTTTAAAAAAATAAGGTTTTCAAGGTTGGCCTATTTAAATTTAAGCAAAATTAAATTTAAAACGAATATAAGCAAAAAACAAAGAATTTTTTTAAAAATTTGTTAAAAGCTTTGTGTGCCATGTCCTTACATAGGTCACATATTGCTTAGATGTCGATTTCCAACATAATCGTTCGAAGATAGACAATATTTCGAAAATAATGCCATTATAAGTTTAGAAATATGAAACAAGTTAAAAAAAGTATCCACTTCTGGTAAAAAAAATTAGTCACTTAGAATACAAGTACTTAATGCAGATAGTCAGAGTAAATATTGTCAAAAATGACGTAAAGAAAATTGCAAAACAGAACAACTTGAAGACTGCACATTATCGCCTTCTGTCATACAAGCCTGCACCACTGACACATTGTACTATGCAGTACGCAATTCTCTGTGAATGGGAGAACGCTTCGAAGTTTGAATTCATTTCGAAGTCGAACACATAGACTTTCAAATTTCTTAGTCACTTGGATGTAGTTTGTTGTAGGCAGTACATCACATCACACCGAAGTAAGTGCTCAATCTTAATCTATTATTTGTAAACAATTATTCATTAAATGGCCATGTGAGTTTATATTGTCGAACTCGTTATTTTATTTAGTTCATTTCATCTTCTGTGCAATCACGAAAGAACAATAATCGCATGTCTTATCTCAAAATATATCTATGAACCGTTCTTGTAATTCGAACAAATAATACAAATTTCCAGTATCTACTTTTAAGATACATATACTCATACGAGTATATGTAGCTATGTACATCGTTGATATTAGAAATCAATTTAATTTTTTTTTTTTTGCAATATTTTGCCAGTAAACAATTGGCAGTGTTTGTAAAATTAGTGAATTTTAACATTTTTGTGGAGAAATACAATTTTAAGCAAACTAAGTTCACGGTCACAAGGAATTGATGAGCGAATTCTTAAAATGGTATGTATTTTGCGCATAATGTTGTCACGTCCACGCATTCAATGAGTTGTAATAAAATTTGTAGTCAGTGTGAAAGTGATATGAGCGTATCAACTCGCCACTCAGTATATGTAGTTGGTGGTACTTGAAGATAAGCATTGCAGTAAGGGAATGGCGATGATCTAATACAGGAAACCCCCGATTAGAGCACACAAAGTATTGGATTTGGAAAGTAACTACCAATTTGATTTGATACTCGTAGTATTAAAAGAGAATATACATACACTTGCCACATCGCTCTATAATGAAAGTTTACCCAAAACTACGTTCTTTCCAATCTACTCCATATACTACCAATCCAACTAGTTACAACCATCGGCGGATGAATTTGTTCAAGCCCAAAGACTTATTTTATGAATCTGCTCCTTGTATCGATTCAATTTGTGCACTATTCAAATTTCAACTTTCTCCTTCGTATTTATACACATTCAGCATTTCATAGAAGATGGAATTATTTTTTGGATGATTTGTATCCACTTTCAAAACCTTTAAGACGCAAATCGGTTAAGTTTCGAACGAAGGTTTCATCAGGTTCGTGTTAATGGTATAGATTATAAATTCATGATTAATTCAGAGGTGGCGCGGTGGTCGGTGTCAAATTTAACATAAAACACAAAAATGCACAAAACTTGATTCCGCCATACTATGGCAGGAAGCAGGTGCCAATTGACTTGTGGATATTAACTGAAAAATTCCGGAACTGATTCAGGTGCAGTTTTCACTGTTTTGCGGAGTGTTTTGTCAGGATAGTTACAAACTATTAGGTGCTGGTCGATTTTGACATATCCAAAACGTCATGAACCGAGCTTAGACATATGGTAAACAAACTGTTTTGACACATTAGTGATTTTGGTTTGGCGTCATATACTTTTGGTTGTGTGAAAATGTCTGATTTTGTGCCAAATAATCGTCATTTGCGGGAAGTGTTGATTTCCTTCTTTCATTCGAAGAAAACGGCGTCTGAAACGCATCGAGAGCTCCAAAAAGTTTACGAAGATGCTGCTCTAAGTAAAACAACGTGCCGTGATGGGTTCCGTCGCTTCAAAGACGGTGATTTCGATGATGACGACCGTCCGCGTGAAGGAAGGCCAAAATCCTTCGAAGACGCTGAATTGGAGGCATTGCTCGATCTTGGAACTTAGGTTCCTTATGACTTGAAGCCAAGGGACGTTGAGCGTCGTTTTTTCGCCTGTGAACAACTGCTCCAGCGGCAAAAAAGGAAGTGTTTTCTTACAGCAACCCAAAGAAAAGAAAGTCATCGGGGCTGCCCGGTCATGCTTCTACGTCGTCGGCTCGGCCGAATATTCACGCTGAGAAGATTATGCTGTGTATTTGTGGGACCAGGTTGGTGTCATTTATTATGAACTGTTGAAACCGAACGAAACCATCACTGGGAAATGGTATCGACTTCAATTGATGCGATTGAGCCGAGCACTGCGCGAAAAACGGCCACAATACGAGCAGAGGCACGAAAAATTGATTCTACAGTATGACAACGCTCAGTCGCAAAAGATGAACACTTTTACCGTAACGGTATTCAAGCTCTGCCAGAAAGATGGGAAAAAGTTGTAGCTAGCGATGGGCAATACTTTGAATGATTCATTTGTAACCATTTTTTCATAATAAAGTTGCTTTTTCATCAAAAAACAGCGAGAACTTAGTTGCGCACCTAATATAAATCATAACATTTTGTCTGATAAAATTGGTTGGACAACTTTACTGTACATGGTATTTCAAAACGTTGTTTGAAAGACTTAGTATTCAAAAAGTTATACAAAAAGTCCGAGAGAGCATATACCATGTCTGTTGATTGCACGACTTGCTCAAGAAGTATTAAGTTTCTCTAAACTCCAAGGGTGGCTGTCCAGATAACTGGGGAGTATTTTGTTTTGTTTTCGCTATTATTGTCGTTGCTTATGATTCACAGTATTTTTTTCCTGATGTCATCATCACGATCAAGTTGCATTTTGGCCATATGACCACCCTACTGCCTGTGTTATGCCTTCACAGTAGAGTTGTCTTAGCTTTCGCAAGTGATCGACTTTTTTTTATTTATTTCATGCGAAATAAATAGATGATTCTTGACATCAGGATTCGAAGCGTGAATCAACAGCGTGACAAGCGATGATCTTACCGCTACACCACAGCCACCCTGTTTGTATGTTCGCCGTTGTACTCGTATGTAGTAATATCCAATTTCGTTAAAACATTATGGGAGCAGAATATAACGATCTTTAGATCATATTTGTTAGTCAAATAACTCAGGAACGTTTGAACGGATTTTAATGGAATTTGGCCTGTAAGCTATCAAAGTAGGATTGAGTGTATGTAGAATAATTTTCTAACACTTCTAATTCAAGAACCACTTAACGGATTTCGATAAGATTTGGGATTTGAGTACATTAGGATAAGCATTAAATACATTTCGTCCTTCAACATCGTTTAACAATATTTGTTTGCCTTTATTAAGTTCAGAAAAATGTTAGAACTCGTTTGCTCTATTTGTGCTGAACTATTCAATGAGACCGATGATGTTTACGTTACACAATGTGGTCACATATTTCACTATGTATGCCTCTGCCATTGGTTGAGCAGGTAAGAGTGAAGTTTTAAAATTCCTTCTGAAGTTAAATATATAACTCGGATTAATTTCAGTTCAAAAACATGTCCTCAATGTCGTAGAACCTGTACTGATGCCAACATACATAAGGTGTTCCTAGAGTCAGCAATAGAAAGCTCGCAAAATGCCAATCTTAGAGCCCAACTAGGAACAGGAAGTATCCAGAAAGCTAAGCAAGCAATTAAAGATCTCGAGCAGGCGTTAGAGCTATACGAGTAAGTGGAAAATTTTATTTTAGGTGTGTGTAAATTCAGTAATAACTTTAGGGAGGTGAATTTAAATTTAAAACGAGAGTTAGAATTGAATGAAAGCAATCTTGACAAACTCGAATCGAAGCTCGTTTGTTTAGAAGTCGAACACGAACGAGTGCAAAATGACCTGAAGAAGGAAATCGAAATGAGAGAGTAAGTTTGCATTCTGGATATTTTCTAATATTTGTTTTACTAATTTGTCTGCTTTAACCAGAAATAGCGAGAAACAAGTGCTTCAGCTGGACAGAGATAAATTGCGTCTAACAGAAATGGTGGATTGCTTAGAAATAGAAAAGAAACGAGCTCAGGATGAACTGAAGATGGAAATCGAAATAAGACAGTAAGTTGTATGAGAAACTGTCTTCATAACGACTAATTTGTCTGCTCTGACGAGGGAGAGAGATGCACAAGTGGCTGAGCTGGAGGATGATAATTTGTCTCTAACAAAAATGGTAGAAAGTGCAAAAACCGAGTGCAATCAAATTGAAAGTGATCTGGAGAAGGAAATCAAGAGAAGAGAGTATGTACATACTTGAATAAGTTATACGAGAAAATTTCAATACAATGACAAATTTGTTTGCTCTAACAAGGAATATCGAGAAAAAAGTGGCTGAGCTGGAGAAGGATAACTTGCGTCTAACAGAAATCGAAGAGAAAAATTTGGAAATCGGTCTGAAAAAGGAAATCGAATTAAGAGAGTAAGTTTTTTGTAAGAGAAATCTAGTCACACTTGCCACACTTAAAAATGTAAACAATTTGGATAAAATCATAACTTCATCCATTTATGTAGGAGCAGACAACTATGGGATATAAAATTGATATGGTAAGATCTGGCGAGTATGGTGGACATGGCAGCAGTTCAACATTTTGAATGGCAACGAACGATTTAACAACGCGAGCGGTGTGTACAGAAGCATTGTCGCATTGAAATATCCATGAAAGTGATCCGAGAGATCGTGGATTTTTAGAAATGCTGATTCCAATACCGCTTTGTAGATATTTCCTGTCATTTTTGAGCTTTGGACCACCAAGTCGTTGTTGCCATAATAAGATATTGCAGGCCAGGCCATTACGCCCCTTTCTCTGCTATGATGGCGGTTTAAAAAAGAGCTCCCCTTTTCTTAGATCGTGAAAGTAATAGTTATAAAGACTGCTTTTTTTCCAGTCATTTGTAGTTACTCCTCGTTGCACATCACAGGTCATGTGGCCTTTAGCGAATTGTAAGCGTTGGCATTTTCGCGAAGCATTAAGTGGTTTTTTCTTCAGCTTGAGGTGTTTGGCAATTTTGTTTACCAATTCTTGAAATGAAAATCAAAACAAAAATTTTAAATTTTACAAAATTTACTTTTTATACAAAAAACAAACAAAAAAACCCCTCGCGAACGACGGTTGTACTTTGACTGCTTCTAATCTTATGAACCAACTTAAATGTATGCCATTCTGACGCATTCAGCAGAATGGGCACAAAGGCACCCTTAGCTTCTTCTCTTGCCATTTTGACATTTGCTGGTTTAATAAAGTCAAACTACTCTCGCATTCACCATAAGTGTTTTTTTCTCGATGCCGTCAATGGGATCTGGGGCGGGGTCTCAAAAATGTTCTCAAAAATGTTTGAAATATTTTTGTTAGTCACCTAATTCAAGAGCTTCTAAAAGAATTTCGATTATGTGTGGTTGACCACACATTATTTTTGTGCAAAATTTCAGTTTCAATTTAAAGGTTCAAAAGTTACAAGCATGTGGCAGACTCACGTACAAGTAGACTACTTGTTAAGTTCATATGTGTTCCGTTTTATTATCCGTATTCTGATACGGAACACTACCAGCAAATTAGAGTACTCCGAGAAGTTGATTTAGTTCTGATATGTCTTTTCAGATTTTTGTATTCTATTTGTTTAACTGCACTTAGGACTGAGTTAGGTTAGGTGGCTGTCCTTACATGATATGATTTCCCCTAAGAAAGTAACGGTAGTGATGTTAACCCTTCCTGTTCTGCATTTATGTGCAGGTCAGGACAAAGCTCTTTATTTTGTAAATATCAAGTCATCTAGATCTCTACAGCTTCTACAGAAATCGTTGGAGGGGACACTCAGCCTAATAACATGCCTACATATCGAGCAGTGCCCCGTGAGGGCTCCTATTATAGAGCTTAGGCATTACCTATTTATGGGCCGAAGTCCTTTTGTTCTCTTCGAATCCAGATTAGGCCAGATCTGCTTCGACGAAAAACAAGTGCAAATATTGTTCCGCCTGCTGTTTGCCATTCTTCTGGCTTCAGCATCAAGGCGAAACTTTATCGATTCTAAATAATCAGACCCGCACTCGTCTGCTCTGCAGTTGCCCGGAACGTTTCTGTGTCCCCGTACCCAGCACAACAACCTCATTCAGCGACATGCGACATTGCTTTACCAACTTGGATTTCACTGTCGGTGATTCCAAAGCTTTTATGGCTGCCTGACGGTCTATAGATATATTGTACAATAGCGCTACCCTCTACCAAGTTCATTGAAAGCCACGTCGCAACTACCCGGACTGCCGTAATTTCCGCCTGAAATACACTACAGTGATCCGGTAGTCGATGTGAGGAGCAATACAGTCCGTCTTGCTAGGAACACCTGAATTGTGTTTTGAATCTGCAGCAAGAGAAATTATGTACAGGTATGTTGTAAGCCGTTCAGATTCTTTCTAAGATCCCTTACTTGGACTCCTTTGTATTTTACCCATTATGAACCCGTCAAGCCATCAAGCGTCCGTTTTTCCACCATTCGTCGATAACTTTCCTTCAACTGCTCTAAAATAAAAGAAATTTTATTGTGCTAAAATACGGTAGTACCGCCCTGTAAACCTAGCCACCCGACCAAGCGCCCCGGCTATACAAATAAATGTATAGGTACTATTTTTGTCAAATTTAGAAAACACAATATAATTCAGATTCAAATTCAAAATCATTTTAAAGGATGGTTGGTTGGTTGGTTTAAGAGGGTGAGCTTATGCTCTTCACGGAGGCTCTAACGGAGGCCTACCGTTGGGCCCGTTGTGTTCCCCTCGTCTATGGAACTGTAAGGAATAGTGCTGTGCTTTGGGAATTATGCGTTGAAAGAATTTAGGTATTGGGATCATGGGGAGTATCAACGGGAAACTGTATCGTATAGTGATCGGGGAATCGTAGTGTTCGTCTGGCGAACTCCAATATATCCCCGATTCCTTTCTTACTGAGGTGTGTAATATCCGGAATCCTGGGAGATCCCAGAATTGTCAGTCTTAACCTAGCTGTAGCAGGGCAGTGGCAGAGGAAGTGTTCTATATTTTCCTCCTCCTCCTCACAGTTGGCACAGATTATTGTATCAGCTATCCCGAGTCTGAACGAATGTTTGTTGAAATTGATGTGCCCTGTTAAAAGTCCCACCATCAATCTCAATTGCGTTCTGCTTGAGTTAAGAGCTCATTTTAAATGATAGATTTATTATCAAAGCTTTCACTAGGTCTAGGTCCATCGTCCTTTTCGTTGAAATGTTGACGAAACACTGTCTATGTTCTAAAATAAGAATTGATCAGTATCGAAATTGATTTTCAACTACAGTCGTGTGTAAAAAATTAAGACTACTAACAAAATTTTATGAAATCATGATTTTTGACTTTTACAACTTTCATAAAGCTTTTCAAATTGGGAAACAAAAATTGCATAAATAATACTTAGTTTCTTCTTTATTAATTTAATAATTTTTTTCAACTTAAGTAGAAACACTTTATTTGGAAATAAATAAAAACCAAAGTATACTCCTGTGTAAAATAATAAGACCTCTTTAGACGTTGAAGTAATAACCCTTGGCCCGAATACAATCATTGACTCTTCGATGAAGGGAAATCACTAAATTGTGTATCGCTTCGATTGGAATTTCATTCCACTAATTTCAAATCATTGATTTGAATATATTACACAGGCGCATACTCTTATATTTATTTATTTCTGAATGAAGTGTTTCTGCTTAAGTTGAAAAAAGTTATTTAATTATTATAGCAGAATGTATATAATAAACTATTTTTTTGTTCTATTTAAAAAAAATTAAATAACAAAAGTGGAAGACTCAAAAGTTATGATTTCATCAAATTTTGCTAATAGACCTAATTTTGTACACACTACTGTAATTCTTTCATGTTTAATTCCTTATTTTCAAAGGGCAATTAAAATGACTGAAATATAATAATCACTAGTGGAATATAATGGAACGCATATATTTTTCCATTTAAGTTGAACATTTCTCGAAAACAATCTGGTGACTGATGTAATGACTAATCTTTTTACTTTAACTAGGATTAGCGAGAAACGAGTGGCTGAGCTAGAGAAGGATATCGTGCATCTTAAAGAAATAACACTTTTTACAGGAATCGCACACAACAAAATGCAAAACGATTTGGAGAAGGAAATCGGAATGCGAGAGTAAGTTTTGTACGGGGTTTTCCATTAAACAACTTCTTTTTCTTTTTTTTTTTAGAAAAAGTGGTACTATCTATGGTTGGTTGGTTGGTGTAAGAGGGTGAGCTTATGCTCTTCACTTAGGCCTCCATTTGACCCCTTGTGTTCCCAACGTCTGTCGAACTGTAGGAATAGTACTTTGATATGGGAGTTATGTGTTGAGAGGGGATGTAGGTATTGCGATCATGGGGAGTATCATAAGGAGACTATGTCATACAGTGATCGGAAAATCGTTTTGTTCGTCTAGCGAACTCCATTACATCACCGATTCCTTTCTTACTGCGGCATGTTAGATCTTCAGTCTTAACCTCACTGTTGCAGGGCAGTGGCAGAGGAGTGTTCTATATCTTCCTCTTCCTCCTCACAGTTGACACAGATTGTTGTATCAGCTAGCCCGAGTCTGAACGAATGTTTATTGAGATTGATGTGCCCTGTTAAAAGTTCCGCCATCACTCTTAACTGTGTTTTGCTTGAGTTGAAAGCTCTTTTTGCTGTGTTATTACTCGGTTCTATTACCATGGATCTGGCCACTTTATACGTGCCTAGATTCGTTCAGTAGTTATTGAACTCATGTCGTATCTTCTCATTAATTATCGTTTTAATAGTTGTCAGAGGGACCCCTATTAACTTATCAGGATACATTTCTATGTTGCTTGCTCCATTCCTTGCAAGTTTATCTGCCTTTTCGTTACCCGGTACACTTTCATGCCCCGGTACCCATGTAAGGCTACTACTCTATTGCGCATGGCAAGTAAGTTCAATTTATTTTGCACTCCCTTACTAGTCGTGACTTTGACATGGGGTTTGTGATCGCTCTAATTGCTGCTTTGCTGTCCGAGCAGATGTCGATTTGCCTCTCTTCGCTGGTGTCTTCTGCGAGTATTTCGGTTGTTTTCACAATTGCAAAGATGAATAGAAAGTTCAATCGGTGAGTTAACACAGAAGATGCTGATATTTTAGAGCCGTCTGTATATACCGATGACACGAGTTTCTTGTCGTCCTTTCATTCGTCCAAGATTCTCTTGTGGGGAAAATTGTTTCGATATTGTTGGTGCATTGAGGTGCACTGGTAGGATGTTTAAGATCGCTTCCATGGACGCTGTTGGTGTTGAGGATTGTTTGATATCCAAATACCTCTCTTAGCAAGTCTCTTGCATACTTTTTGTTACCATACCATACAACTACTGCGTAGAAGATGATGATACAGAGTTGCAGTAATGCTCTTCCAAGTTGTGGAATACTTTAAAATGAAGTATAGACTTTGCGGTTAAATATAGAAAACAATATCGGATAAACATTACATAACATTTTGACACAGCTGCGGCTCTATTTCCTCGATGACAGCTAGAATATTATCCTTCAATGCCTTCACACAACCCCAAAGGACGAATTCTAAAGGTCCTGCATTGTTGGATCTAGGCGGCCAATTGTTGTCTTCACAAAGACACCACTCGACCGGGAAGCTTCTCTGCTTTCCGTCTGCTGAAAATAAATCGAATATGTTCATAACGTCAAAGAAGTCCGTAAGCATTGTTTAATAGCGCATTTCAAAAAAATAAAGCGGCCCCTGTCCAATAACTGCTCCAAACTGTCACTCTTTGTGAATAAAGAGATCTGCTCAACAATCAAGCCTTGGATTTTGGGAGCCCCAAATACGGCAGTTCTTTTTAATCAGGTGAAAATGAGCCTGATCGTTAAGGTCATCTTCCTGCATCTTTATAGTTTTTATGTGCTGCTCAAGCATGTATTGGACACTGTACTTGTCACCTGTCACCAAACTGACAGTACTATCTTTTACGAGTAAAAACTATAGAGAAATTTAAAATGACTCTTCTTAATGGAAAACCCTGTATATGAGAAACTTTCCAAGAAACCACCCTCATTACGGTAGACAATGTGACAGGTGTCACATTTTTTGCTTTGGGTCTGTCCCCGTACGTAAATATTCATGCCAAAGTAGTCACTCATGTTGCCATTAGAACTGACAAAATTTATATTATCACCTCGGGTGACACCATGACTATGAGAATGATGGTGAATTACTAAACTTTCTTGTTTAATTAGGAATATCGAGAAACGAGTGGCTGAGCTGGAGGATGATAACTCGCGTCTTAAAGAAATTGTACATCGTTCAGAAATCGAACACAAACGAGTACAAAATGATCTAAAAATGGAAATCGAAAAGAGGGAGTAAGTTTTGCATATGATATATGAGAACTTTTTTGAGTAACGAGTATTTGTTTTTTGTTTTTTTCTGCTCGAACAAGAATATGTGAAAAACGAGTGGCTGAACTTAAGATGGATAAAATGCGACGTAATAAAATGGTATATAACTTTAGCGAGAATACGACAGTTTATAAATTTAAATTTTTTCAGTTAGACGATTTGGAGTCTTGGAGGGAAAAATATTCATTAAATTTGCGTTCGTCAAACTCAAGTGGATCTCAGGTTTGAAATATCTGCAGTTTATATAATTTCATCTATAAAACCCTCCATTGACTTTATTTTATTTGGGATAGAGTCAGTTTTTTAATAAGTTCACCTAGTTTTTATCTACCTATAAATATGTACTGATGTAGGTGAGAAAGTTTATTATTATTTAATTTATATATTTTGTAGTAGTACAGAAATAATTCGAAGAACATATGTACATAAGACACATCTTATAAAGCCCGTGTTTCGGAATCTAATAGTTCTTAGATCCTCGTTTAGAGGAGTGAAACAAGTGACGATTCCTAGAATGATGCTCAAGTAACTTCTTAAGCTTAACAGAAATTTAATTCTGTTTTCCCAAGTCTACTAATATTTTTGTCAGCAAATATTGTTTGCTGATCTAAAAAGTCCTCGAGCTAAGAAATGTACGTATGATAGACAGCAAGATGTACATATTTTCTCCCAAATACGAGAGGGTATTGCATTTAAATCGATGCATTGTTTGTTTATACCACTTTCAACTAAATCTGCTTAACCGATTTTAGTGAAACAAAAACTATAAGTGTTTTTACTTGAAATTTCAGGATGCAGCTGAATCAGTCAATTCTTCTCAGAAAGAATTGACTGATCTTCAAAAGTGCAACGACAACGAGACACCAGAACCTGATGCTACTCTATTCGGTATTCCGCGACTGCCTGCTGAGAATGTTGAGTCAATATTTCGTCAGCTTTGCCGTACCATCGAATACACACCACCGACTTTAAAAGGCGTTTTTCGGTCCTCTCGACACAACTCAGATTCTCCTATTATTATTAAATTTGGTTCTCTCCAAGAAAGAGACGACCTCTTCAGAGCAATAGCTGAATATTGTAAAAAAGTGGGCAGACACATTAGTCTTAAAGATTTTGGTATCACTTCCAGTTCAACACATCATATTTCCTTACGAGAGAGCTTAACAAGCCGAAATCGCCATCTATTTGAACAAGCCATCAGTATGAAGCGCCGTAAACAGCTGTTTTCAGTTTATACCCGTTTTGGTTTCGTTTACGTGAAGCAGAGTGCAAATGGGACAGGCACAATGATAGAAAATGAAGAGATGCTGAATGCAATGTCGCAAAATGTCAAGCAGTAACAGAAGAATAAAGATCCTTAGGGAGGTTTGACAGCACATCATCACCATAAAATTAATAAAATTGAATTCTACTGTTTTTCTGTAATTTTGTGTTCTATAATATTGTTTGTCTCTTTTATTACTTTCTAATGTTATATTGTATCTTACCTTAAAAGCTTTAAAAAACGACTCTCTTGCTATAGATCTCGATCTAGAACAAGGTAGAGTTGAATTATTGAAAATACTATAATAGTTTTGCGGAAATAATTCTATAAGTTTTTAATAAATTTAAAGATATTATATTTTCCAAGACAACTTTACTGTTCAATTTTTGGAATGATGTTTTTTTTTTCGTTTAGACTTTTTTCCATCTTCTGCCGGATTCTAGATACTTCATCTCGAAACATTTATACAAGTTCCTTTTGTTCTTTGGATCCAACAAATTGCTTTGCTTTAAGCCACTCTTCTGTCTGAAACAAATCTACTTCAGGAAATGTTTATGTCATACCCTCGAACGTCCTTCTCCGTTATTGCCTTTTTGAAAACCCTCCATATAGGTGCCGGTTTCCTAAATAAGACACATAGATAGACTCGTTAGACTTTAATATTTTTTTTCTCAAAAGACCAGCCTTTCTCTACTTCATCGGTCTCGTTTGTTTTCAAGAAATTGCAGCGTAGAAGTTCAAGAGGCTAATGGAATGCAGCAAGTTACCGATGGAATCACCATCGATAACGAACAATGCTGTGCAGCAATGGGTGATTATTATTTGTTTTTTTATAATTCGCGCGCGCCAAAAGGAATATGAATACCTTTATACTGTTACAGGGCACGGGCTTTTAAGGAAAGGGGGAAGAGGAACAGAGGAGAAGCCTATGCACGTTGGCTTTAAATGTTTGAAGATTGTAGTGATGGGGAAATACTGAGCTTGGTAGATCATTCCACATTCGTGTCGTTCGGCTTATAAACGAATCCCTATTTTTAACAGTACGACCGAAGTTAGGCTTTAGGGTGAACTGTCGCGTATTGCGGTTGAAGTTTTGAAGGTGAGGAATGCAGCTGGCTATTTCGCTGGAGCATTTTTTATTAAAGAAACGATAAAACAGGGAGAGACATGAGACATTTCTTCGATGTTCTAGTGAATGAATGGAATTCACAATGTCTCTATCAGCTATAAGTTTTAACGCGCGATTTTGTACCCTATCAAGAATGTGCAGAACGGTCTTGGGTGCACCAGACCAGATATGGGCGTTATATTTTAGTTTAGGGCGGATGAATGCCTTATAAATTGAGGCCAGATCAGACGGGGTAAACTATTTTTTGCACCGTTTAAGGAATCCTAGACATTTTGCAGCATTTTTGGCGACCTCGAATATGTGATCATTCCATCGAAGATGGTTATTAGTACACACACCGAGAATGGCAAGTCTTTCGGTTTCCATGATGTAAGTACCATCCATGGATAATGGTTGAGGGTTTTGGTTTCACTTGAGAGACAGATGACAACATTGTGTTTTGGAAGCATTAAATTCCACTCTGTTGGTTGAACCCCATTTAATTATGCTGTCAAGGTCGGAATTTAATGTGTTTAACATACGTTGCCGTTCCCCTTCTACGGCCGAAGAGCAAGGACGTGAGTTAGGAAACGAATATGAAAAACTGAGGGTACTGTCATCAGCGAAGGAATGGATTGGATTAGAAGTTGCAGACAAGCGATCATTTATAAAAATAAGAAAGAGAGTCGGAGACAAAACAGAGCCTTGGGGAACACCAGCATTTATTTGGTGAATTGCAGACTTGAAGCCGTCCAAAACAACTTGTATTGAACGCCCCGAAAGGTAATTTCTAAGCCATTGAAGAAGAGACTCATCGACGCCATATGCACGCATTTTCGACAAAAGAGCCTGATGCCAAACTCTGTCAAATGCCTTTGAAATATCAAGCGCAACCATCTTGGTTTCGGCGAAGTGATGGAGTGATTGGTACCACTTCTCGGTGAGATATGGCATCAAATCACCAGTGGACCTGTTGCTACGAAAAGCATACGTAGCATTCATTCGTCATTAAGGAGTTTTCGTGAATCAAGATATTTCATAAGCTGACGATTTATCAGCGTTTCCATGACCTTGGAAAGAAGGGACGTAAGTGCAATGGGTCGGTAATTGGACGGGGAGGGACGGGCTGGACAAATGCTGTTTTCCATCTACTCGGAAAGAGCCCTGAAAAGTAGGATTGACAGAAAAGCTTACGCAGGGGTTTTGCCAGCGTAGAAGAACACCTCTTCAAAACTAAAGGGGGGATACCATCTGGACCAGCGGATTTGTGTATGTTAAGACCTTTGAGTACTCCTGCAACTGTACGAGTGCGAAAGTGGACTTGTCCCATGGAAAATTTGACGCTCTCAAATACAGGTGGCATTATCTGGCTTTATCTAAAGAGCTGACAGCTGGAATGTCATTGTAAATGAGCGAAGGGATGGCAGACGAGGCAGAATTTTTAATATTTTTGACGAATGACCAAAAATTTTTACTACCTTTGGGACATTGTAGGATTTGCCTCAATTTTTGGTCATGTAAGAATTTAACTCGTCGAATATGGGCATTGTAGTCTTTTCTGGCTTGTTTAAACTTCTTTCGGTTTTCCTCAGATTTGTTGGCTTATAAGACCGAAAACTTACTTCTTTTAGCCTGATAGCCTCTTTATAGCTCTGGTCAAACCACGAGTTTGCCTTAGGTTTAATGCTCTTTATTCTGTTAGGAATAAAGTCATTCATACCTAAGAGTATAGTGTTAGTGATCATATCAGCAGCGGCATCCACGTCGCTATCGAGAAAGCATAGCGACCAGTTAGACTATGAAGTTAGATAGCACTTTACTAATAGCGACTTAAATCTTTACCATATTGGGAAAAAAGAATCCATTTTCTGTAGAAACATTGGAAACCTTGAATTTTTTCAATGAAAAACTAAAAATAAAATTCAGGAATATATATTTTCGAGGTCGCTGAATCCAAATATAGAGTCAACATTTTCGACATATAATTTGGCGCTACCAGTCTAGACAGGGGCGAGCCAGGCTTACATTAGCAGCCACTCATGCTCTGCGCCTCACGAATGGTTGTAGGACCTACAATTTTACGCCTTTTCCGAAGGGCAATTTTTTTGTATTGAGAAAAGCTTTTCAAGACTATTTTACTCCCGAATGTTCGCGAGAGATGGAACTATGAGAAAGCTTATTTTATTTGTGTTTTCTGAGATTCTAATCTTGAATCTCCCGCTCAGTTATGGTGCATTTATTTTAGCGATTTCAAAAACATATTGTAACATAATGTAGCATAATAACTACGCACCAACAACTATGCAACAAATTCCGAAGTGTCTTTTCATTCTGGCATAATTTCGTTCCGAAGTGTCTTTTCATTCGAGGTTCGTGTCTGCAGTTAGTCTCCACAGTTCGTGTCCACGATAAGAGACGGATAATATCTAAGACAACGTCACGGAATTAAGAGAGAATTATAACCGCAAGAAATTATTGTCATCTTGGAATTATTACATCAGAATTTTGGCGATCGAGGCAAGGCAGTTGGTTTTGAACCGCACGAGGAGATTAGAAAAGTGATAACAGCCGAAGTTGTAATTTTGTGATAAATTGAAAGTTGAGAGTGAACAAGAAGAAGTAATTAGTTTGGATTTGTGAATTAAGTAATTGAAAGGAGATAAAGTGATTGGAGAAGAAAGACACCTTGTAAGGAAGGAGTTTGCGAAGAATAGTATAGTGTGAACTTGAATTGTTCTACAGACTAGAAAATAAAGAAATAATTTCACAGAATATCGTTTTACCTACTCGAGCCGTAGCTCGCATATTACAATATTATGTATCTACACTAATCTACGTCAATTATCGCAGTCCTTTATTTTTTCGGGCGCCATTTTGAATCTGAAATTTTGAATTTCTAAGTTCAGTAATCTGGGGAACCCATATGACTGTATTTTCCTTTGATTAACTTAATTTTTTTATGCAGAAATTGTATTTGTTTACTCTTTAGGGATTTTTCGCGCTATTTTGATTCGGATTCAACGACTTAGAAGACGCTATTGCCCCCTTAATGTCGCTTGATTTAGGTACCTCAATGATTAACGAGGAAATTTATTATTTGCGAAATTTTGATAATCTTATTTCTTTTGTGAATTTTTGAGAAAAGAATTGGCTGAGTTACATTTCATAGTTTTACTGGTTCTATTAAGCCAGAGAAGCGTCACATTTTCCAAAGTGATATGGGTTCTTACTAACACAAATGCATTAGCTACAGGGACGGATTAGTTATTCAAAAGTTCATAAAATGAATAACAAAAGCTGCAGAATACGTTAGCAATAATATATTTTATATAAATAACAATGTTTCACTCAAAATAATTCAAAAAAAGTTACCAATAACTACGTACCTATGAAATGACATTTTCTAACATACATATGTAGCTCTTTTTGTTTTGGTTATTTTGTGAATTTTTGGCGCTGAGGAATTTGGTTCAGAACCCTTGTCATTATTATTACTGAAATTATTACTAAGTTAACAAGCAATTAATGATGAATGAGATTACGGATGGCAGCTGGCATTTTGGGTACTTTTTATGTTTTTTAAATTTCGTTCAATAACCGACAAAGTTTTTCTGCAATTTTCGTACGGCGGTTTATCACAAGAACTTTTTACATGTACTCGTATGTACCTACCAGTGGCGTGGTGTGGAAATTCAAGAGAGGGAAGCCGAAAAAATTTTAAGTAAAATGTTTTATTCAAGACTTACCATTTTGGTGCTTATTCGAAACGCAGACTTAAGATATGCAATCTAAGCCACCTTTGTTATACTTTAAGTCATTGGAATTTACGTATACAATGAGCTCATCGCATAAAAAAAGTGGCTTCGAAAGAAGCTGTTCTGGGCAAAGTAATCTATATAAGTTATTGATAACTCGGAGCGTTGTTAAATGTAAAAAATTTAGCAATTACAATTATGTACTACCTATTTGTACTCTAAAGCTATCCTACGATTCTTTATTACGATTTCTGCTAAAACTCTTTCATAAAAATTTTAGTTATTTTTAATTTCTAAAAGAAGGTGCTTTTCGATAGATAAAAGTGCCAGGTCTGAGAGTCTTTCTTCTTTGTGGGAATTTCTTAAGTGTGAACTATTTTTAAAGTCGAAAAAGATCTTTCGACAGAGGCCACAGTCAAAGGCAGGGTTAAAAAGATTTCACACAATGTTAGAGCTTGAGAAAAAGTATCAGTAAGCATTTCCGTATTAAAATGCTTATAAAGTTAAAAAACCTCAAGCTTTTTAAGTGAAGGGGTAGTGTATAAAGTAGTAAACCTCAAACGCCGTTCGAAGCACTACATCACCCAATAACCCGATTTTCGTCCGCTTATTTTGTTGCCTACAATAAAAAAAAAAAAAACTCCTTCGAACTAAAACCTTTCTCCTCCACCAATGTTCATCCACAAAAGCCGAGAAATCGCGGGTTATTTTCCTCATAAGCGAATGTATGTTAGACAAAGAAATCGCAAATAAACTTCTACTATATGCCAGAAAGGAATAGAGTTGAAAGTTCGTCCTGTGAAGAAATGAATCCATAAGCCGACAAATGAACGGCTTCTCAAAAAAATTCATTGCACGGTCTCTCGCTGGAGGAGTTCATACTTGTGTCGCCTATTTGTGTGAGTTTGTGTATGAGTAAAAATGAATAAACAACCGAAGTGGTCGCAGCATTTCATCTTCGAGCGTGTATAAAGTTATGAAAAATGGTTTGATGAACAAATAATTGAATGTAATGGTTTGGCAAGTGGCAAAATAAAAATTTTTGATATTTGAAAAGGGAAGCCGGAAGGAATCGGCTTGTATAGACGCCACGCCACTGGTACCTACATACATCTCTTTTGGAAATTTCTCGAAATCTAACGAAATTCTACATTTTTTAAATTTCATTTGGTACCCACACTATATTTACCTATATTTTTTTTATTTTTTTTTTGTAATCTTACTCCAACCTCCAAAACTTTTCTGTTTTTCCACTTTTCAAAAATGTTACTTAAGACCTGTGTGCAGCAAAGTAAATCTCAATTTTGGTCTAAATTTAAAACTTCTACATCAAACGGTTCAAAAGTCGTGAGGTTCTAACAGACAGACGGACAGTCGAACCTTGTAAGTACTGGAATCCTACAAAGTATAGCACGATTTTCGAACACATATGCATGTACACATATTTATCCGAAAAGTTTTGGTTTTTTCTCTAAATATGCCTTTTAAATTGAAAAAAAATTGCGATACGTGTGGTTATTAAAAAATAATGTTTCTGTATTTATGAATGCATAAAAAAAAATTTTGCAAATGTAAACAAAAAATTTAGTGCAATAAAATGCCAACATTTTTGAAAATGTAGTAGTATTATAGCCGAGATGAACATCCTAAATCTGTAGTATATTTGTTACTATTGTAGGCAAGTGGTAACTCTCTTAAATAGAAGGAGTTTTTCTGTGGGTAAGGGAAAGCGTTTCGAAGTTCGAATTCGTTTTGAAACCGAACCCATAATCAGAAATCAATGAGTAATTAGGTATCAAACTATTGTTCATCTCTCCCCGCAACAACCTTTTGATAATCTTGTTGTTTTTGTATTTTAATTTCGCGTCTGTGAATTTAAGTGGCCCATACACATGACACAAGTGTTAAAACTTGGGTGTTGACTCCAAAGAACATATTTGCCACACACATAGCACCAAGTGCGCGAACATTAGTTAGTTGTTGACCTTCGAAGTAAACACAACGAGCGCGATGAATAGTGGAAGTGATATTGCAGTGTGTCTGCATATGATTAATACGTGTTTCGAAGATAAAAACATAGTAAAAAAAAAGAAGTCGAGTTTAGGCCAAGGATTGCTATCTAAAGTGCAATACATTTTCGCACGTGGGACTTCTAAGGCACCTTAAGATTATAAAAATTTTCTAAGGATACTCGTATATTATGATCGCATGGAAATTATTTTCCGTTTTACTAAGTTCACCGTTGCGCTTGAGTCCAGTTCTTTATATTTACTTACTAGATTCTCCCAGGCTTTAATTTTCCTATCGCGTTTTTTATAGTCCGTACTTTTAACTTCCCACAAATTTGGATGTTCTCGGTAAAGTTTGATAAAGTCCTTCCAAAAATCATTGTGTCTAAGCGCATTTTCGAATAAAAATGATTTCACACGATAAACCCACAATAAGAGGTAAATTTTTTATGATAACGTTACCATGATTGCCCTGAAAGTAACAAATTGTTCGCACACTTCGTTATACATATGACACATTCGTTGACACTGCAACAACAAATCAAAATGTTTTGATTTTTCTGACATTTGTGTCAACACCAAGAAATCGGTGTTAACACCTAGGCAAACACATAGAACATTTCGATGCACTGCAACTTGTGTTAGCACTTGGTGTAATGTATGTAGGCCGCTTAATTGTCAGAAAAGCAACAACACTTTACACACGACTAACCTTCCCGCCATAAATATTCCGCCATTGTGGCTGTGTTCAAAAAATAAATCCGTTCAGTTAAATTTTCAAACTTGAATGCAACACTGGAAAACATTACGTAATAAGAAAAACTATTAATTAAGTAATTGCCAATTAATTGTTCGTGTTGCTTGCGACAAAAAAATAAAAATCAAAAATCGAAATTCTCAGTAACTCGCATTTATTCCTGGTCTCCTGCGATTTAATTAGGGAAGTTCGACTGTAATACATTGGCATACTCGTCGGTTCGATGGTGAGCATTTTGTCTTTGTTCTAAGCTGCAAAGGGAGCATTTGATGTAATGACTGAACCAAAAATCCATTTTGAAACAAAATAACGTAAAAAGGAATTTGTTTTTTCTTCTTGATATTATTCTTATTCCTGCTTTTATACCACAAATAAATGAAAATATGATTTGAAAAGTTGATTTTTTTGAACCCAGACGACGAAAATTCTTTTCCACTTCTAACGGAAAACACATAACTCAAATAGTCTTGATACTTACTGAACAGGCCCCCAACACTTTCCAGATTTTTTTATGAATCCCGCAATTTCGAGGTCAATGAATTTTAAGTGCAAATTTACTAGTTTTTCAGAGATTTTATAGAAATATGCGTGAAAATATAACAAGGTGCGTTATCAGCTTGTGGGTAAGTGGAAGTCATGGGAAAGTTTGATATCTCTTTACTCATTGATTTCTACCCATAATCTTCCATATATTCCTCAACCACTATCGCTAGACCATTATCTTTGTGTGGAGCATGTCACGTCGCAGTACGAAAATTCTCTACATAAATCTAAAAGTATTTTTGTACACCATTAACGATTTTCACTAAATATCGCCTTATTTTTTTTAATTCATTTTCCTTTCACTCCAATAACTATTATACAATAACTGTTTTGTCTCAACAAAAGTCGCTGGGTACGTTGTTTGTGTAAAATTAATATTTTTAATTTTTTTCTATCTAAAAATGTATTTTTCTTAATCGACGGATTTTTCGCCGCTGATCACGATAACGCAAATTAAAAACAATTATTTTTCGAGCTACAGAGGGTTAAAGTTTCATAAAATTGCATAAAAAATCACTGAAAACGAAAATGGGTGATTCCGCGATAATGTAATTCTAGAGCTTTAAAGGCTTTGTAGCGAACGAAGCGATCCACTCACCCTGGCAATGATTAAGTCGATTTCGGAGCTTTGTTGCAAACTTGATTTTTTTTGTATCAAATACCGAACGAAATATCTTCTTTTTTTTTTTAATGCGCAGCTAATTTTGAAACTGCGGATTTTAATTTGCACATTAATGATCAGCGGCGAAGAAAAGTTTTTCATCATAAAAAAAAGAAAAAAAAAAAAACTGAGGTACCGTTAAGATAGATTTTTTCCCAAACTTCAGAATGTTATCTTATACTATATTAGGCGTGTTCCACTTACGGATCAAAGATTTTCCTCCGATTCCTACATGGAGGAAATTTGTTAAAGACCATGTTCACCCTGGACTAATTTGACTTTTAGTGTTCAGACTGATAGTCCTGTCAAATTGGTTTGTTTTCGTTTCTGTTTTTCAAATTTGAAGAAATTTAATTAAACAATGAGTGGATAGCAGTGATAGTAAAAATACAGAATTGTGTTTTTATTTGGCCACTTTAATGCAATAAATACTGCTGCTTTTATGTTCTTAAACAAAAAAAAAAAAAAAACAAAAAAAAAGTGCACGAAAGAAGCGCGCGTGGGTTAAGAAGAGGAAATTGAGAAGGGTGACCAATGGTTCTTTCCATTTGCTTAACCAGTAACTACGACTGGAAGACACTTATTCGTATAGGAGAATGAATGAGGATTGTTTCAATGAACTGCTGGAATCCACGAAACATCAGCTTTTAAGGCATGATACGGAAATGCATTATCGTGTGTCCTGCGATTTTTGATTTGCGAAGAATCATACAGACAACCAATTGACATTTTCAAACGTCAGAAAAAATCCAAAAATTAAAAAAAAAAAATTTAAAAATCCGGGTTGACGTAATATGTCACCTCTCCACTTCCCCTTTGCCTTTAAACATAAAAATAAATCCAGTCCGTCAGTCCTGTGTGGACACCTTCAAATGGAATGCGAATTCTCCGCTGAGAATGAAAGTAGCTGTCAAAAAAATACATACAGTTGCTCACAGCGAAAGTGATGTAAGATTCAACTTAAATTTTAAACCTTATTTTCATCAAAATAAGAGTTTTAAAACATTTTTTCCATGTAAAAACTATGCTACACATAGTTATATATAACACACATCTTTAATATTATCATAGCCACATCCACATTTCCGAAGTCTTGGCAAGCTGCAAAGATCATTCCAGTCCTAAAAAAGAAAGCAACCAGCAATGCACCTGCAGAATATCGACCCATCGCAATCCTCCCATATTTGTCTAAGGTTTTGGAAAAGTCTGTTCACTTTCAACTGTCTGCCTATCTTCGACAAAACAAACTGCTCTGTTCGTATCAATCTGGTTTTAGACAGCATTATAGCTGCACTTCATCATTACTAAAGGTAACAGATGAGATATGGACAGCTATTGATAAAGACTATTTCACTATTCTGACATTACTAGACTTTTCCAAGGCATTCGACACGGTTGACCATGGGCTCCTTGTAAAAAAAACTGAGAACGTCATTTGCTTTCTCCTCATCTGCGGCAAATTTCATTCTGTCCTACCTCACGGGTCGCAAACAAGCAGTTTTCGTAAATGATATCCAATCCGAGTTCCTTGCAACTTCAGCGGGTGTTCCCCAAGGCTCCATTTTGGGACCATTTCTTTTTACAATATTTATCAACGATCTTCCAAATACTGTTCACAACTCATCGTTACATATGTATGCGGATGATGTTCAACTGTACATAAGTAGCGAGCTCGGTCTCGTCGAAGATACTGCACTGAAACACAATGAAGATCTTACTAAAATTCTTACTTGGTCTGAAGAGAATTCATTACGATTAAATCCTGGTAAATCCAAATGCCTTGTCATAAGTAGAACTGATCTTGATACCTCCTGCCTACCCACCATATATCCTCTAAAAATTTAGGTGTCTGGTTTAGCACAACATTGTGTTGGGATAACCACATTCGGACCTCAATCGGTAAAATTTATGGCTGTCTCAGGAATCTTACACCCTCGCGGAGCTACACACCAACAAATACTAAGCTAATGTTAGCAAGATCGCTGCTTGTACCACTAATATCGTACAGCTGTGAAATCTTTTGCTGTAATAGCGCGCTCATACAACGGAAGCTACAAGTTGCTTTTAACAACATTACTCGCTATGTTTTTGGGTTAAAGCGTTTCGACCATGTTTCTGTTCACTCTAATAAGATTCTTGGTTGTACATTAGACAAGTATCTTGACTATTGTACAATCAAGTTTCTTCACAAAATCATAATAACTAAACACCCTCTTTATTTGTACGAAAAACTTATTTTTACTTATTCAAACCGCTCCTTGAGTCTGATTTCGCCGCGTGTTACATACCAGGTTTCGGAACGCCAATTTTTTGTTCATGCCATTCGCCTCTGGAATGCACTCCCTCTAAGCGTGAGAAGGCTCTACAACGCAAACAATTTTGGTGATACTCTT
This sequence comes from Pocota personata, assembly GCA_963082735.1. Taxonomy (NCBI): domain Eukaryota; kingdom Metazoa; phylum Arthropoda; class Insecta; order Diptera; family Syrphidae; genus Pocota; species Pocota personata. Next base: position 17,050,492 of record OY720431.1, read on the forward strand.
TTTCGGCACCTTGCAGGCACATAGATACAGAAAATACCCTCTAGGTTAACTGATTATCAATTTCCTTTGATTTTAACTTTTCTTTTTTACTTCTTACTTTATTTTTTCTTCTTACAATTTCTTTGTTAAAACACCAGCTCATACTAGGCTTCATATTAAATTTTACCAAAAAAAAAATAAAACCTTAATTTTAAGTAAATTTAAATATTTAAAATACGTAATGAAATATGTCAACATTTATTGCTTAAAGATAATCAAAGTCTATTATAAGTGTTCTTGGATATAATCAATAAATATGAAATAAATATGAAATAAATATATATTATTGTCTACCAACACAAAAGTATCCGCAGACACACGCACGGAGATGAGCGCAGAGTATTTAACTAACTAGCAAAACATATCTCACAGCGAAAGTGATGTATGAATTTCACTGGAAGAAAAATGCAACCGTACTTTGGGAAACGACCAGCAACTGCCTGAAGGTATTTGGTGATTGCATTTCAGTTAAATTTATGTGGTTAAAAGTGCAAACAGAATGATGTGCCGCCAAACAAGCGTGTTGAAACTTCTTCTTGTTAATCGGGCCCTGAAACCAATAAAAATTACCACAACTGGATGGCAAATAAAAAAGCCTCACAACTTTACTGAGCTCAAAAGGTCTTGAATTTAAAGTTCTATTGATTTTAGACAATGCACCCGGCCATCCGGTCTTGGAACACGAAAATGTGCAATTTTGCTTCTTGCAACCAAACACCACACCAATAATACAACCGCTAGACCAAGCAGACATTTAAATACATTTTGGACAAACTAATTGAAATCACACTAACAGTCTTTGATGTGTGGAAGAAATTTTCAATTATGGATCGCATCAATCAAGCGGAATTAACTTTATCTGAAATAAGGCCATCAACTTTGAATAAATGTTGGAAAGATATTTGGCCAGAATGTGTTAAAAACACCGTTCCCATCCTTCCGAACAAAGCTGAATTTCCCAACGTTCAAACTTTGGCGCAAAAAAATTGGTGGAGAAGGATTTGATGATCTATCTTTTCAAGATCGATGGACTCTTGGTGGACAAAGTTCTTAGAGATGACGAAATATTAGAGTGCGCTTTCAAGACTTCTGATTCCCACGAAATACTACCTTGATCAAAAAGTTTCAGAAATTTATTCAGAAAATTGAAAATACAAGATTATTCTTGATAATCGATATTGTCCCCTTCTCTCCATTGACTGGCACGTACTTATGCCAGCGTGCAAGATCCAATCCCCGATTTTGGTATATCCATCAGAGCCGTCTTCGATTTTTCTATTATCTCCTCTCACCTACTAAAACGCGTTCCCCGGAGCGGTTTCTTGTGTCAATCGAACAGGAAGAAATCGCAGGGAGCCAAATCAGACGAATTCGGTGGCTGTTGGATGGTATTCGTACTGTTCTTGGTCAAAAACTCACGAATAAGGATGGCACTATGCGACTATGCGACGGTGCGTTATCGTGATGCAAAACCCACAAGTTGTTTGCCCACAAATTCGGTCTTTTTTGGCGAATTGCTTAACGCAAACGTCTCATAACGCCCAAATAATAAACCTTGTTGACTGTCTGATCTTGTGGAAAGAATTCATGATGCACAACACCGTTGTAATCCATGAAAACCATGAGCATCGCCTTCTTTTTCGACTGAAAACGACGTGGTTTTTTCGGTCTTGTCTCGTTCGGTGTACACCATTCACTCGCCTGATGCCTGGATTACATTTCGTACCCATAAACCCACGTCTCGTCTCCAGTAATTATGAGTTTAATGAATGTTGAGTCGGATTCAGCCGCTAAAATCATGTCTTTCGGGATGTCAATGCGGTAAATTTTTTCAATGAAATTCAGGTCTTACGGCGCCAGCTTTGCACGACGCGTCTGAAGCCTAAATCTTTAACCAAAATGTCTTGAATGGATCCATAAGCAATGTTCAAGTTCTCTGTTAGTTTTCTGATGGTCAATTTGCGGTTTTCGTCCAACATTTCTTTGATTTTATTGATGTTTTCGTCGGTTTTCGATGTCGACGGCCTACCACCGCGTTCGACATCCTCTTTTGAGGATTTCGACCACTTTCGAAGCGTTTGTGTCACGCATAAACGTTTATTTCCGATAGAGTATCATTGCCGAAACACTTCACCAACATTACCAAAGTCTTCGCATCGTTGAGTCCGTTTGTAACACAAAATTTGATGCAAACTCGTTGTTGCAAAGTTGAACCCATTTTTAAAATCGTAAATATTGGAAAACACACACACGGAGGGAGATGTACTCTCGACAGCGTAACTTTTACAAATTTCAAGCTACGAAGCTAAAATTTGGACTGAATGTCAGTGACATGTGTGTTAACCTAAAAAAGTAATATATAACTTAAATCAGATGACTGACAGTGTCACAAACCATTTGATGAAGGTAGTAAATCATTATGAAATCTTTAATAAGTTTTACATTGAAAACATGATCATTTATGTTTTCAATGCAAAACTTATTAAAGACGGTTTTGACTTGGCCAATAAATTAGGCATTCATTTTATAACGCACGATTCTAATGAGGAGCGAGCTGAAATGTTTCAACATGATCTGAAGATATTATTGGCCCCTTACAGAGAATTATATAAAGGCCTAGTCAAAACGGGGACAAAGCCATTAATTACCGAATTTCTTTATAAACAAATTTTTGCGCAGGGATCAACGAAATAATGGATCAAGAAGACGATGACCATGATATTTCTGGTCTTAGCAGTGATCTTGCGCAACTTCTGTCAAACAATGACAACGTATAAAGCTTTCTTTTTACAAAACCGTTTAATGTTTGTACCTCTTTGAATTATTACCTTTTATACAAATATCCTATATTCCCAAATACCCATCCTTACAGACAAAAGTTCTCTGGGTATGCTGATCGCTACATGCAAATTTAAGTTAAAGGTAGATGCTATTGAAAAGACAAATTTCAGGTGGGCAAGCGACAAAACTGATTTGGCCTAAGCTGGATCTGAAACGCTCTTACAATTTCATTTCTCTCAATAGATTGCATATCAGCACTGTAATTGGTGTCATTACTGGACACTGTCTATTAGGCAGGCATGCACAAGGCTTGGTGTTTTTTTAAATGATTTCTGCAGAAGCTGCATGGACGAGGAGGAGACTATTTTTCACCTTCTTTGCACCTGTCCAGCTCTCTCCCAAAGAAGGAAACTCCACTTAGGAGCCTTGTGTTTCAACGAGCTGAAAAAAATAGTAGGGATCGCTTCATTAGAAGCTCCAAATGGTTCAAAGTAGGTTAGAGACCGCTTTCCAAATTCACGTGGTATCACAATGGACCTATTATTGGTCTAAGCGTGTTTTTTTTTCAGCTGACAGCCACCTCAACCTAACCTAACCTAACCTAGCCTCTTATTATTCCTTGAGTTATTGTATTACTTGCCTGCTAGTCTGGAACCAATATTTTGTTTCAAACCCCTGGTTTATATGCTTTTGGGTTGCTGTGGCTAAAAAGCAATACATTCGGTCTTTAAGAAACAACGAATAATGCAAGTAAAAGTTGTCAATAAATTTTCTGAAATTTGTTTCACAAAATCCAATAATTATCTATAAAAATAGTCTTCATCAAATTTTTCGTAAGATGGGGAGGTGAACGAGATACATATACGGTGACAACCACGCCCACTTTTCTTTTGGGAAAATCCTATCAATAGTTTTTTTTTCTGCTTAATTCTCTTAAAATTCCAGAAAATAGCCACTATATGGGAAAATTTTGATTGTATTTCACAACGCCCCTTTTTTTTGGGCGGAGTAAAAAGTTGAGGGATAGGGTATCTATCAAACAATCCGATCCAGGCTAGTTGTAACGTTTTTTTTTTTTTCAAATGCCTGTTACACTTTCTTCAAGAAAATCCCCTCATTAAGAAACAAATGAAAGGAAATTTAATTTTTTTTTAGTTTGTTTGCTTTATTAAGCACAGAAAATATGTTAAAACTAAATTGCTCTATTTGTGCTGAGGTCTGCAATGCGACGGATGATGTTTACGTTACACAATGTGGTCACATATTTCACTATACATGCCTCTGCCTTTGGTTGAACAGGTAAGAGTGAACTTTTCGTTTTAAATTCTTTTCGAAATTAAATATATAACTCGGATAATTTTCAGTTCAAAAACATGTCCTCAATGTCGTAAAACCTGCACTAATGCCAACATTCATAAAGTGTTCCTGGAGTCAGCCGTAGAAAGCTTGGATAATGCCAATCTCAGAGCCCAACTAGGCGCAGGAAATATCCAGAAAGCTAAGCAAGCAATTAAAGATCTCGAGAAGGCGTTAGATCTGTACGAGTAAGTGGAAAATGTAATTTTAGGTGTGTGTACAGTCAGTAATAACTTTAGGGAGGCGAATTTAAATTTGAAACGAGAGTTAGAATTGAATGAAAGCAATCTTGACAAATGCGAAACGAAGTTTATTTGTTTAGAAGTTGAACACAAACGAGTGCAAAATGACCTGAAGAAGGAAATCGAAATGAGAGAGTAAGTTGTATGAAAAACCTTCCACATGAGGACTAAATTTTCTGCTCTGACAAGGAAAAGCGAGAAAAAAGTGCTTGGCCTTCTGAACGATAACGTGCATCTAACAAAATTGGTACAACGTTCAAAACATGAACACAATCGAATGCAAAATGATCTGGAAAAAGAAATCAAAAGAAGAGAGTAGGTAGATACAAGATATTTTCCATAATAATGATTATTTTTTCTGCTCTAACAAGGAATAGCGAGAAACGATTGACTGAGCTGGAGAAGGGTAACTTGTGTCTAACAAAAATAAAACACAATGATGAACAAATCTGTATGGAAAAGGAAATCGAAATGAGAGTGTAAGTTTTGTGTATGAGAAACAACGTATCCAGACTGTTCCAAATATGGAATACTATGATAATTTGTACCACAGAGTACATTGATCTGGGTGCATAGTATGTGACAGAGAAAAGAATATGTACGTATTTGTGATTAGCATCAAAAACAAAATTATCATCACCACTGAGTATAGATTCGGAACCATGTCAAAGGATTTTTTTTCATTGAATTTTAAATTTTCCAGAGTATTCTTTTTTAAATTGCTCAGATTATAACGTAAAAATATGATTATGGGCTTTAAATCTGAGTCTAACTTTATTAAAATCAACAAAGTCTAAGTTGAAGTTATTTGTGTTTCCAAATTGTATTATGGTCTATTGAACTCAAAACCCAATAAGTGGCTTTACACAAACCTGCTCCAGGAAATGTCTTAGTCCGTGCAGCTGTTTTCAGTGTAGTCGGCAACAAAGAAAATATCAACTTTTACTAATTTTCAATCTTTCAAGGAAATTCTCTATAATATCTTGACACAGCTGAGGCTCTATTTCCTCGATGACAGCTCTAATGTAGTCCTTCAGTGCTGTAATTGTTCGTAGTGTATAACACAACCCCAAAGGAAGAATTCGAAAGGTCTTAAATTGTTGGATCTAGGCGGCCAATTAATGTTTCTGTTTCCGTCCTACTGGAAATAATAGTCGTATATTTCCATAGCGTAAAAGAGAGGTCAAAAAAGACCGTAAGCATTTTGTAGAAACGCGTTCCATTCACAGAAACTGTGCTACAAAAAAAAGCTCCCTCTGTCCAATAATTGCTCCAAACTGTCACTCTTTGTGAATGATCTGCTCAACAATCATTCCTTAGATTTTGTTAGCTCCAAATACGGCAGCTCTGTTTATTCAGGTGAAAATGAGCCTGATCGTTAAAGACGATTTTCTTGTAAAATTGGGGTCATCTTCATGCAATCTTATAATTGTTATGCGCTGCTCAAGCATATATTGGACACTGTACTTGTCGCCTGTCCCCAAACTGACAGTACTATCTTTTATCAAATTTCTATACTTTCGGCCTGTTCCCGCACGCAAATATTCATGCAAAATTATACAAACTGTCATTGCGAAAACAGAGATTTTGTAGGTTCTCAAAGTAGTCACTCAAGTTGTCATTAGAATTGACTAATGAGAAACAATTTTTTTATTATCATCTCATTTTCGGGTGACACTACTATGAGAATGATGGTGAATGACTAATCCTTTTGTTTAATTAGGAATAGCGAGAAACGTGTGGCTGAGCTGGAGAATGATAACTCGCGTCTTAAAAAAATTGTACATCGTTCAGAAATTGAACACGAACAACTGCAAAATGATCTAGAAATGGAAATCGAAATGAGAAAGTAAGTTTTGTATACACATACTCGTATGTATGAGAAATTTTCCAAATAATTGCTAATTTTTTTTTTTTTACAAGAACATGTGAGAAATTAGTGGCTGAGCTGGAGGTGGATAAAATGCGACGTATAGAAATGGTACATAATTTTAACACAAGCAGCTTGCATTTACAAACAAAAAAAAAAAAATCATTAATTTTCCAGTTAGACGATTTGGAGTCTTGGAGGGGGAAATATTTACTAAAAGTGCATCCGACGTACGCAAGCGGATCCCAGGTTTGTAATGTCTGCAGCTTCTACAAATGGTATTTTGAAAACCGTCGATTGACTTTATTTAGACTAGGATTAGTTTTTTAAATAAGTTTACCCTGTTCTTTTGATGATATAGGGGATGAATACTTATAAGGAAAGCACACTGTCTTTTGAAGTATTGTAGTAGAAATAATCGCATCGGAATTGGGAAGCTTTTTCCTTCCTCAAGCCCATTCACCGAAAACTGCTTTCCTTCCCTGCAGAGTATAGATGTAGTTTACTAACGCATCATAAAGAAATAAATGCACTATATTAGGACTTAGTCCCCAGGATCTACTGAACATTGAACATACTAACATTACCAGAGAATGCTGATGGCCTTAGATTTCTAGATTCCGAAGCTAATTTGGTTAGATGCTACCAAAAAAAGGAGCCACATCATATGATGAAACTTCTCCTAGTTATGAACAGCATCATCTTTGTTTTGGAAGAATTAACCATTAAGAGGGAATTGCATTTGCTGTCAGAGTTGTTGCTACATAACTAAAGTGAAGTAACAAAAGTGTGTGTACATATGCATGCAAGTAATGATGTTCACCTTTAACCTCCTAGAGCCTTAACGGCTAGCTGTTCGATTTTCATGAAAAGTTATAAAATGATTAGTCTTATTGTTGCAAGTGAGGCGACTATGTGACCACTCAAGTAAAAGCGATATTGCAGATTTTGTCTATCTGCCAAACTTAGTTAAGTTTCTCTAAAATCGACATCTGCATCCAGAAGTCCTCGATATTAGGAATATATGTATGTTTTTCACCACCTTTAATAGAAGCTTCTGAACCGATTTTAATGTAATAAAAACACATGTATTCCTTGTGTTTCAGGATGCAACAAAATCTTCAATACCTAAGAAAGAAGTACCTGCTGTGCAAGAAAAATGTAACGCGGAAGACAAAAAGGACCAAGAACCTGACGCTCTTATCTTTGGTATTCCGAAACAGCCTACTGATAATGTTGAGTTAATATTCCGTCACCTTTGCGATACCATCAACTACATACCACCGACTTTAAAAAGCGTTTTTCGCTTCCGACAGAAAAACAAGACTGACTCTCCCATTGTTATCAAATTTGGCTCGTTCGAAGAAAGAAACGCGTTCTTTAAAGCAAAAGCTGATCATTGCAAAAAAGTGAATAGGCAACTGAGTCCTCAGGACTTTGGTATCACTTGCACTCCAACAAAAATATACATCCGAGAGAGCATCGCATGGGAGGATCGCTCTCTACTTCAACAAGCCATTTGTCTGAAGAATAATAAACAGCTATTTTCGGTGTATACTCGCTTTGGTTCCGTTTATGTGAAGCAAACTCCAAATGGGAAAAGTATAATGATAGAGAATGAAGAGATGCTGAATGCCATTGTCGCTAAATGTCAACCATCAACAGATAACAAGAAAGAGACTTAGCGACGGTTACCAACGCATAATCATAATAAAATTAAGCAAATTTATTTAAATTTTGTTGCCTTAATGCTTTATAGAAATGGAATACCTATTGATGTGAATGCAGATTTAGAAAGAGTAAAAGGTAACAAGCTCAATAAAGTTTAAGGGCTTTTATTTTCTAAAACAACCGAATTGTTTCATTTCACACAGAACAATAATATTCTTTTGGATTTTTTCTTTCCAATATCCATTTGGACCATTTTTAAATATTTTCGGTGGTTCTTTAACAAACCCCTCTACTTTAAGATATTCCTCTTTTCACCCGAACTAGGGGAAGCTACTGTTCTTAACGCGATGCATGTGAAGGGTGATTCATTTAGAGGTTACAATTTAAATCTAGTAGTACTGTGTTACGATTCCGGGAGCCATATCGTTATGACAACGAGAATGGATTTTTTTTTTGTACCAGACCTCTTAAGACATCGTTTGAGATAGCATGAGGGTTTGTTTTTTTGTATGACAAATGAAAACGCGTCACATGTTTTATACACAAAACGAAAAAAAAGACAACAAAATAAAATGTTATGCCTGGAAGTGTTGCCACTTGAAATTCAACATAATACAATGTTTCATACAATGTTAATAATTTTGCCAAAGAATAATCAATATTTTCTAACATTTTCCTGCAATATTCATACAATTTTCTTTTCTTTTTGACACGATATCAATAGAAGTGAAGATAGGTGCACTTCAAAATAAAATTGATTATTGCCTTTCATCAACATATTTCTAGCAAAATGTGTTGTCACCACTTTCGTCATAGATATTCATTACAAGTCGTGGGTATCGTTATCTGAAAATTATTTGTCATACCTCGCGTGTAAGGCCCCATCCGATATTTGACATCTGTGAAACATTAAACCATTATGGGGCGTTATACGAGAGAAGAACGCATTTTAATTATTAAAATCGATCTCCGAAATAGGGGAAATTTAACCAACATAAAATAATGTCGGTATACATAACCGTTCGTCTCGGGCTAGCGGCGTTATTGGGAAATACTTCGTAAATTTTTGTAGTGTTGAGGTAACAGTTAATGGTGAACGTTATCGGGACATAATAACAAATTATTTTTGGCACCAATTGAATGATATTATTGTGGAAAACATGCCACACAGCGCGAGCAACAATGCAGTTATTGTACACAAAGTGTCAAGTCCGCGACATCTTTCGTTTTGGCGACCAAAATTATCCACCAAGATCGTGCGATAACACCGTTGGATTTTTTTTCTTTGGGATTATGTGAAGCAGAATGTGTATGCCAATGACCCCCAAACGTTTCCAGATCTGAAGGATAAGATTCAAAGCGTTATTCATGAACTACCTCTGGATTTATGCCTGAAAGTAATGGAAAATTTCATCAAAAGGGCGGTAGTCGGCAAGACCAGACTTTCATCATTCATTCATTTTTATAATTTTTCACTTTTAATGTCAATGTTTCAGTATTATAATGACACACAAATGTTAGCAGTCTATCAAAAACTAAAGTATTACCAAAGTATATATACAAATACCCCAGAACTATCCATGATTTAGCTAGGTTTGATGGTTTGATGGGTTGACGTAGAGTGTGAACAAACTACGCCACACTTAGATCAGTATAGATCCATTGTGATGATGATTTAGCTAACATCGAGTTTACTTTCCATGTAATTTTTCTGAGAGGGACTAAGCGATAAAGGAAAACCTCACCTAAGATGGTGCACACGAGTGAAAAAGGAACTGGAAGCGGCTGGCACAAGATCGAGCTGGTTGGAGACTCTTGTTGGTTGAGACCCAGGTTCACGCTCGTCTGTAGCGCCAACTAAAGTAAGTAAGTAATTAAACCAACGGACTCATAAGCGCATTTTATTATATAATCACATAGACAAAATCAAAAAGAAGTCACGGTACTATCTTGTCTCAATAAGTTAATTTGCCGCTGGGAATTAGTGAGAAGGAATTCTCTACCAGGACTACCAATTTCTAAAAATCGTATCCTATATTTTGATACTAGAACTACACTTTCTTAAGATTTTCCGTGTTTGTTGCAATGCTATATAAATTTCTTTCAAATGCTATATAAGCATCTTGTGTACCGGCCTTTTGCTCTTTGCTACAACTCATCGAATTCAAATGGAGTAAAGGTAAGCTGTCTTGAGGTTTCAAAAACCTATTTTATTACTCGCCAATAAGTTTTGATGAAATTGGATTTCTAAGTTTATTCTAGTATGCAGGATTTGGAATGTGGAATATCCCAGAATTTTAATACTCCGTTCCGAAATCAAAACCTATCCATCCCTGCTTTTGAAACTAGAGTATGTATCCGATGATCAGCATAGATGACACCGATTTACAGGCCGCAGTTTAAAGTGAATCATCAACGACGATGCCTCGCAGGGAAGTTTGGAGTATCCACAGCAACAATTAGTCGTCTTCTTGGGCAGATCAGAAAAATTAAAAAAAAAAAAACTTATTAGATGGGTTCCCAACGAATTGACTGAAGCCAAAAATTGCAAAGTCTGCAGGTCACTTGCCAATCGTAACAAATTGCTGCGTGTGATTGAAGAGTCGATTTTGTATGCTAACCGTAGATCATCGGAAGCAGTGCCCCAAGGCAGCATACGAAACAATCACTTCATCCGAGAAAGGTTTTGTAACCGTATAGTGAACTAGCGAATTATTAATTCACTACTTCTTCTTGCAACTCGCTGAGACCAATGACAGAGAAATTGAGATTATGCATCTAAAATTAAGCCAGCTGCAGTCTGCTCTTGTCAATAGTCGTACGCCATTTCTCCCGCACGACAATGCAAATCAACGATCAGTGGCGAAACTTGCAAAGTTGAATTACTAAGCCTACAGGTTACCACTTTTTTCGGAGTCTGGGCAATTTCTTACGGAATACACGTCTCGCTAATCGAGATGCAGTAACTTCGGTCTTCGAAGATTTCATTAGCCTTAAAAACAAAGATTATTTCAAAAATGAAATTTTCTTATTACCAGAGCATTGGCAATAAATAATCAACGCTAGTGGTGATTACTTTAAGATTATGACCTTTCATCTATAGCTTCCGAAATCGGACATTTCATATGTAACCACTACTCTTTCCTTGAAAGTACGAATATGTACTTCAAAATTACACCAACGATAACACTGAGCCGAATACATGATCTTCCGTACTTTTCACTCACTTAGATATCGTTCGTTGCAGGGAGCATATCAGATCGCCGTGGAGTAAGTACTCAGTCTGAATCTATTTTTAAGTGAACTGTTTACTACTATTGGTCTTGTAAATAATCGAAATTCGATTGTGTTTTTTAATTCATTCTCTCTTTACTGCAATAACGAGAATTCGAGAATCCTTTTTTTGATTCGATACTATGTGCATAATATATTGTCGCTATGTGTTCAAAAACCGCTGTTGCTTTAAGGCTCCCTCAAATCAATGTGAAATACATTTTCGCATACGCAGCGAAACTAGAAAGCAAAGCTGCAATTTCACCATCGCTCGGACAAATTATAGTGCCGGTGTAGGTACTGTCTATGTAGGTATACAAGTATCACCATGAGATTCCAGTGAAAGATGATATTGCGAATATTCACCGTCGTTGCGTATGCGAATATGTATTTTTAGTTAGTTTTGGGAGAGCCTTTAGTTAAGAATTACAACTCTAATTTTGTTGATATCGAACATACCTAAATATATTTTCAAAACATGCATTTTCGAAGTAGATCAAAATAAATTAAATATTTTTATTTCTTATTTTTGAAGAATCAGACGCGATTGATAAAAAAAATATGATTATTATTTACGGATACACATAAAATCGAATAAATAAATTTTCGCAAATATACTCAATACATAAATATAAACAATTCGCCAGTAAACAAGTAAATAACTACAGTGTTTGTTCAATATATACACAATCACGCACACGGGCACACGTTTTCCGAGGAAACTCTTTAAACCAAAGTGTTATCATGTATCCATGTTAAATGATATTGTAATAAAATGTAATCACATTGCGGACCTGCAAACACTTTAAGATAACCAGTGCAGTTAACGAATAGCAATAATATAAACCCCGGATTCGCATTTTTGAAACATTGAAATATATTAAAGTGTCAACTACAATATAAGTTTTGTTTACAAAAGAGATCAATATCAATTGTGTAGTAAAAAAAGGAAATTATTGTGAGCGAAGCACTATCTCCACTTGTGCCTATTGTTGGTTTTGATTCATTCCCCTCTACAGACACGACATTTTCCATGTGGGTACACTTTGAAAAACGCATTTCAGCAAAACTAGTCATCAATAAACAATAGCTAAGTATGCTAAGTATCGCTTTACGTATTACTTTGAACAAAAGATTTGACCGAGAATGATTTAAATTTTCGGAAGTTCATGTAATCAATTTCATTCCGAGAAATGGAGCTTATTTTACCAGCAGTCGTGTATGTATCAAAATATAAACATTGATCAGCTGCGCTAGTCCGTTGGAGGCAAAATTAAAAAGCTTTTCCTTTACATTCTCTGACATACACATGTAAGGAACAGGCAGCGGGTTTTTAATAAACGTCTCGTCTTCGTCAGAGTGATCACCAGGGCTGTCGAAAAAAGTACTAATGGAGTATTCGTATTCACCTCGCATATTTAGTACTCCCGTACTCCTTTCATCAGTTTTGTACTCATAAAAATAAAATGTGAAGGTATACTTCAAAGCAGGTTAATTTTATTTCGCTAAGTCAAAACACATTGAAGCATTATGGCCGAGCAACGGCAGGATCGGAATCTCGCTGTTTGTCAATAGATGTGCTGGTAGATTTTGACATATCCAAAATGTCATGAACCGAGCTTAGACATATGGTAAACAAACTGTTTTGACACATTAGTGATTTTGTTTTGGCGTCATATACTTTTGGTTGTGTGAATATGTCTGCTTTTTTGCCAAATAATCATCATTTGCGGGAAGTGTTGATTTTCCTCTTTCATTCGAAGAAAACAGCGTCTGAAGCGCATCGAGAGCTCCAAAAAGTGTACGGAGATGCTGCTCTAAGTGAAACAACGTGACGGAATTACCCGTCAAGCCATTTCCAAGCGATTGCATGCGTTTGGAATGATTCACAAACAAGAAACTTGGGTTGCTTATGATTTGAAGCCAAGGGACGTTGAGCGTCGTTTTTTCGCCTGTGAACAACTGCTCCAGCGGCATCGCATCGTGACGGGTGATGAAAAATGGATTCATTACAGTAACCCAAAGAAAAAAAAGGCATGAGGACTGCCCGAATATTCACTCTGAGAAGATTATGCTGTGTATTTGGTGGGACCAGGTCGGTATCATTTATTATGAACTGTTGAAACCCAACGAAACCATCACTGGGGAACGGTATCGACTTCAATTGATGCGATTGAGCCGAGCACTGCGCGAAAAACGGCCACAATACGATCTGAGGCACGAAAAAGTGATTCTACAGCATGAAAACGCTCGGCCACACGTTGCCAAACCCGTTAAAACCTACCTGGAAACGCTCACATGGGAATTCGTACCCCACCCGCAATATTCCCCCGATATTGCGCCATCCGATTAATGCTTGTTTCGTTCGATGGCACATGGTCTAGCAGATCAGCAGTTCCGCTCATATGAAGACATCAAAAAATGGTTGATTCGTGGATAGCCTCAAAAGATGAACACTTTTATCGTAACAGGATTCGAGCTCTGCCAGAAAGTTGGAAAAATTTGTAGCTAGCGATGGGCAATACTTTGAATGATTCATTTGTAACCATTTTTTCATAATAGAGTTGCATTTTCATCAAAAAAAAAAAAAAAACTGCGAGAACTTAGTTGCGCACCTATAGAATGCGTAAAGACATCGCCAGAATAACAGCGGTCACCACGGGACACTGGCCGATAGAAGACCACGCAGCCAGACTAGGTATCCCACATAATACACATTGCTGCAGTTGACAATGTCGCAACCGAAAAAGAAACCCTCACCCACTACTCTAGCTAGGGCCAGGCAACTAGCATTAGGCAAATCATTTTTCAATTCACTCGAGGAGATTTATAAGGAAAAATATTAAAGAACTAATAACTCTTCTTCTAATCAACACACCTTAATAGCCAGGTTTACATGAGTTGTGGTTTCAAAACGGCACCTAGTGCTAATTGGGTTCTTATAGAACCACCACTCCTACCAACCTTCGATGACTTCTGGGCAGTGGTAAAGTAACCATTCACGAACAATATGAGCCTTGTGCTTCGGGTCGTTATACTGGTAAAATTAATAAGTTTGCTAAATTACTAATGTCTTCGGCCGATATACAACCCTACACCATTATGTGGCCTCCTCCATGCTTAACCGTTAGTTTGATGTTTCGACTTTTGAGCTCTGCATTTGCCTTCCGCCACGCCAGTACTCTTCTATCAGACTCGAAGATATTGTATTTGCTTTCGTCTATAAAGACAACGTCATCCTACCAACTAGCGTCCTTATTTTGATGATCTTTAGCGAATTTTAATCGAATGTATCTATTTCACAAAATCACAAAGGTATTTTTTCTTGCTACGCGACCATTATAACCATACGATTTAATTGTGCGACGTACAGTTGTTGCTGATATTTTCTTTCCCCATTCTGTCAAGACTTTCTTCTTAATTTTCGGTGCACTCAAACGAGGATTAACTTTGATCTTCCTAACAATTAGGCGTTCTTCTTTGACAGTTAACTTTTTTGGTTGACCCCATTGCTTTTTTGATTCTATTCGGCCCTCATTTTATATATCTCCGAACAATATAACTGACAATATTTGGCTTCATGTTCAGAATTTCATCAATTTGGTTGTACGATTCACCTTTTTGGTAGTGAAAAAACACAAAATTTCGTTGTTCTAACGTTGTTCCATTGCGTTACGATCCATTGCGTTTTTTCTTTTATAAAATTACAAAATCACAAGCTCAATTGCTATTAAAAATGTACTCCAATAGTTTACTAAAACAGATGCTTGTTCAAGCAACAACCGTTACTGGGAATAGATGTGAAATTAACCAAAAAAAAAAAAAAAAGTAACGGAATTTTAATGGAGCGTTAACATTTGTAGCCTTTTGCGTTTAAACGGGTATATACAGGGTGATTCCACTTCATGAGTTCACACTAAGAAAAGAAAAAAAATTTAATTGCACTAGAGGGGGTCTTGATCTTGAACGTACATAAATCTCAGGACACTTTTCCAAAGTAAAACTTTACTGTAGGGTAATTTCATAACAAATATTCCAAGGCAATGGAAGTACGGTGATTGTGACAAAAAAAAATGTTAAAATGACCAAAACGTGGTTTTTTGCATGTCGACTGTGCATGAGTCTTTCTGTCCGTCTGTGTATCTGTTTCGTTTACGTTAACTGTGACAATACACCAATAATTATTCTTTTTGCTGAAAGTTAATCTGAAGTAGGACTCAAAATGTATTGATCTTGGTGACAATCGTGATAAGAGTTTTGAAAAAAAAAAAAAGTTTTTGAATGCATTTCCCATGCCCCAATTTCAGCTTCTTGCGTGGTAATTTCCTCAGCGAGATCTGGAGCCCTTTGATTTTTGGAGCTAATGGGACTACCGGTTTTGAAAATACAGTCAATTGTTTTTGGCGCATTAAATATTTAGCAACTTTTACTATTGTTCTTACTAGCAATTGCCCTAATGAGAAATCAAGCCCTGATTAGTCGAATTAGGGATTTTGGAGATATATTGAGTTGGAATATCTTTTTTAGTTCGCTATAACTTGTGCGAAACTGCACCGATTTGAATGATTTTTTTCTTTGAAATACTATTGCTCTAAACTAGAACTTAAGACTGATTGACTTTGGGGTTACTCACATTAGTGGTTTTTGAAAATTCGCAATTTTTCATTCAAATTGTATTTATTCAATCATGTCTTGAATTCGTTTACGATCACTTCTATCAGAATGCACAAATTGGAAAGAATCTTTTTACAGAAATTTTACATTCAAATCATTATTTTCTAACATAGAAATTTTACATGTTATGTGTCTATTCATTCTGTATCGTCACTGAAAATTTCAAGTTGGGATCTTTTTGGGTTCGGGGAAAACAATTTCTTATCAGATAAAATTCAATTGAGGCAGGAAGTTTTATAGAAACTATACTAGTATTAAGTGTAAGACAAATAATATAGTAATGGTTATTTTCGAGTTTGGGCTTAGTTTCGGAGATATGACCGATGACACATGGCATTTGAGGTACGCTGATCTAGTTTTCTTAGTTAATCTTTGAAAGTGTGCAGTAGGTTTAAGTATTTGGGCATAAAAATGAAAGACAATTAACAGACCTGAAATAAAAGCTTAACTATTTTCAACAAATTTGTTTTTACTGTTCTACGATTAGTAGTGCCAAAGTTATGATTTTTTTCAAACTAAGGGTAAATTTTCAAATTTATCTTTTCTTTGAAATTTTGGCATCCCTTTAATCTTAACCCAAACAGAGCCCTGTAAAAATATTTTGCTATGAGTGTTACAACACCAACAGGTATATTCCTTCCAATTGTGAATCAAATCGAAGGGTGGTTGTTGAGAACGATCATTTGTGGATAAGAAAGTTACGTATACGACACAGTCGTGTACCTCATTCCCTAATAATAATGCCACATCGATATTTATTTTAAATAAGCAAATGAGCCGTTAAGCAATTAGGGGAAATGCCTGTGGTATATTGCTCCAGCCATTCAACAGTATATTCCACAACACAGATTCTGATTATGGGCTTTGATCCCGGACCCTTCTATCCAGTTCCTCCCACAACAGCTCTATAGGATTTAAATCTGGTGATTGCGGCGGCCATATCATGATTTGTAAAATTTCTTCATCTTCCCTCTGTTTCACGTAGTCTTGACAAAGTCTTGACGTGTGTTTAGGGTCGTTGTCCTGTTGAAATACGAATTCTTCGTCAATTAATCTTAGTCCAGAGGTCACAACGATTTCTTTCAATATTGTTTTGTATACCTCCTTAATCATTTTCCCAATCACTCGAGCAAGATCTCCCACTCCACTTGAAAAGAAATATCCCCACCATAACAGAACTGCCTCCATGCTTGACGATAGGAACTACACAGTCTGGTAGCATCTTTTGTTCATCGCTGCTTCGAACGAAATCTCTCCGTTTTGTGCCAAATACCTCGAACTTGGATTCATCGCTCCATAAAACTCTGTTGAAATCTTCCATCCAGTCTTAATGCTTTTTAGCCCATTTTAACCTTTTCTGCTTATTTTGTGGTCGCAGAAGGGGTTTTCGAACAAAAACTCGCCCAAATAGCCCAGCAGTTTATTCCATCTTTCATTTACGAGTATTTCGGCGCGTTTTTCGAGTGCTGTTTTTCGTGTACTTCGTTTGTTTGTTGTGAGTATTAGACGATCCTCGTGTTTAGTTGTAGCTCCAAACTTTTCGCCTGCAATGTATGTAGATTTATGATCATAGATAAATCAACTGCAAACGATCTAAAATTTGTTCAAATTGGCTAATAGTCCAAATAATTTGTTTAAAACTCTGCTCGAGTGCAGAATGGATCTTAACCATAATAATAGTCTATTTATTAACAAACTTTTGAAGGAATTAAAATTAATATCTTATGCATTTTGCCACTATAATTTTAAGAATTGTAGCTTATTGAGCGCAGAAAAATGCTAAAGCTCATTTGTGTTATTTGTATGGAGCTGTTCAACGAGACCGATGATGTCTACGTTACACAATGTGGACATATATTTCACCATGCTTGCCTCTGTGTTTGGTTCAATAGGTAAAAGCGAACTTATTATTTTCGAAATTAAATATCAGCTTGAATGAAATTCAGTTCAAGGACATGTCCCCAATGCCGTATACCATGCACCAATGCTAATATTCATAAGGTGTACTTGGCGTCAGCTTTGGAAAACTCGGAGAATGTTAATCTTCGAGTCCTAGGCGCAGGCACCACTCAAGACGACAAGCAGGCGCTTGAACTATACGAGTAAGTTTTAGAACAAAATCAGGTATCGTGTAAGATACATGCATATTATATATATATATATATATATTTTCAGGGAGGTGAATTTGAATTTGAAACGAGATTTAGAAATGAGTGAGACCAGTCTTTGCGAATACAAAACGAAATTATGTTGTCTAGATATCAAACACAAACGAGTGCAAGATGATCTGAAGAAGGAAATTGAAATGAGGGAGTAAGTTATTTATATATCTACACATGGAAAACTAATTATTATTTGTTTGCGGTTTAACTAGGAATAGCGAGATACGAATTGTTTCGCTGCAGAGGGATGAATTGCGGCTAACGCAATTGGTAAACCGTTTAGAAATCGAGCACAAGGAAGTACAAAAAGATCTGAAATTGGAAATCATTCAGTTAAAGACTAATTTGTCTGCTCTGACAAAGAAGAGCGAAAAACAAGTGGCTGGGCTGGAAAGCGATATTTTGTCCCTGACAAGAACGGCACATCGTTCAAAACTCGAGCACAATCAAATGCAAAATGATCTGACGAAGGAAATCGAAAGAAGGAAGTAAGTTATATGATACATTTTCTAATCAAGGACTAATTTTGTTTGCTTTAACAAGGAATAGCGAAAAACAAGTGGCTCAGCTGGAGAGGGATAAATTACGTCTAATGGAAACGGTACAAAATTTGCAATCAATTAAAATAGCAACAATTTTGGATTTAAAACATCTTGCGTTTTCAGTTATACAAGTTAGAGTCTCGGAAAGAAAACCATTTGGTTTCCTGTTCGAATAGCGGTACGACTGATTTCAACTTATCAACTCATGTGGTACGTATGACAGCCCAGTATTCAGGTCAGTAAAAGCGCACTCTTGCAGACAGCAAAGAAATGGTTTTATAATGTAAGATTGGAATGCCCGCTGTGAATCCCAACCATCAAGATTCCGTAGAATTATAGAAAATTTCAATAATTCGGCATTCGTCTTGTAGTGAACTTTAAATTCTAAACTGATGGCTGTAACAATATGTTTCTTACGACTTACCATTTAAGAAGGGTAGTTGTGAACACTTGCTAATCTGAGATCGTATCAGCACTGTAAAAGACGAGTATGTATAGCTCACGCAGGAATGAGAGACATACAAACAAACTACAGACCTAACAATAAAAATTAAGCAATTTAAAAATATATAGTTCCTGTACTTAAATTTGGAACGGCCTCTGACTGGGATCCCAACATCACTATTCACAAAAAAAAAAAAAAACTTCGATTTCAGTTGGCATTCAATAATCATGTAAAATTCTATCCATATTCTCTATAGTTGGAATACGATCTTTCGATTTGATCCCGGTTTTGAAAACCAATCTAAAAAATCGAAGATCTTGATGCTTTCGCATCGTTGTTCAAAATATTGTTTTTTAAGTTGATATGTCAAGTTTCGTCCCATACGTTTGTCTCTTTGTGGTAGATATGCTCTCGATGATTTCGAAAACTACTTACTAAATTGTTTTGAATGAGATTTTCACTATTTTGTAGGTTGTTCTACCGGAGTAGTTAAAGGCTATGAGTCACTATTTTCGTTCTTCAGGAGACTGAACAAGATCGTATGTAAATTTGATAGAACTGTTTTGGGCATAAAAAGTTCATGAGAGCATAGGTATACCAAAAATCATTAGATAGTTTAGCTTAGTTTAGCTCCCTTTCGTACTCTAAAGCTCGAGAATGGCTGAACCGATTCGAATGTAGATTTGTTTCACGTTTTGATTATTTCTATGGCTATATTTGAGGCTATATTTACTTATTGCCCGATATTAGAAAACTAAGGATTCAATAAATATACTTCAGAAGTCTGTGAAAAATTATCTGTGTTAAATTTAAAAATATGTCTGCTAAACTAAATAACACACGTACTCATACTTGCACCTACAGCTGTGTTCAAAATAATAGGAGTGGTATTTCACAATTTTTTTTAAGAAAACAAAATTCATGATATTCAACAAAACTTACTACAAGGAACATTAATGTAATTTAAAAAACAAAGAATAAAAAAAAAATAAAAGAATACTTTAAGTTATTAATTAGGTTGTTCAAAATAATAGGAGTGCTCATTAAAGACATACATTTTTTTTACAAAATAAGAATAATACTTTTGAAACCGGTTAATAATCAAATTCAGTTCTCTCAATACTTTGTTGAGAAGCCTTCATTTTTTAACACTGCCTCACACCGATGTGGCATAGAGTTCACAAGAATCTGACAACGAGTGGGAATTATTTTTCGTCAGGGTTCCTCAACGACCCACCAAAGCTGTTGGTTGTTTGCTTGTTTGGCTTCAGCAACGTATTTTTTAACATCACACTACAAATCTTCTATAGAATTTAGGTCAGGGGACTGTGGTGGCCACTCCATAACCTTTCATCCGAAACCAGTCTTTTGCCTTTTTACTGGTGTGCTTCGGTGCGGTATTTTGTACTCGGCATATGAAAGCATAACTTCTTCTAGGATTTTAACGCAAACGTTTTGATCCATGATACCATTTATCAAATGTATAGATCCCACTCCGTAGTATGAAAAACATGCCCAAACGATGACCTTTGCACCACCATGTAATATATTGGGCGGATGACGCACGTATTGTCGAGAACCAGTACCACCAAATAGTGCAATTTTACATTCGTCCGCCTAAAGTAAAGGGTGACCAGATAGCAATGATAGTTTTTCCAATTGTTATATTTAAGCAACTGTGAAAGTTGCCAATAACTTCCGTCTGTCAAAATATTTAGTAAGGTTTGCCATTTCATCATGTGTCATTTGACACTTTCCGAACGTGTGGAAATTATTAAAAAATTTTATCGAAATTCCGGCTGAGTCATCCCGGCTTCAGTACGCAGGCAATTCGTCGCACCGTGGAAAAGTTTGAGCGTGAGTACACTCATTTGGACATTAAGCCACCAACCAGTCAGAGATCGGTGCGAAGTGAAGAAAACATAACCGCCGTAGCGGCCAGTATCGAAGAAGACCCAGAAATTTCGATTCGGCGCCGATCAGCTGAATTGGGCATCGTCAGAGAGTCAACCAGGCTTATTTTGCGGTTGGATTTGGGCCTACATCCGTATAAGATTGTGCTGACGCAAGAATTGAAGCCGGACGATCATAGACAATGCCGTGAGTTCGCTAATTGTGTGCTGGAAATGTTGGCCGGAGATCCGAATTTTGGCCAAAAAATCATCTTCTCGGACGAGGCCCATTTTTGGCTCAGCGGCAATGTCAACGAGCAAAATTTCCATTATTAGAGCGACCACAATCCACAAGTGTTCGACCAAGCATCAATGCATCCACAAGGATGGACTGCTTGGTGCGGTTTATGGCACAGCGGCATCATCTCAACTTATTTCTCTCGGTATAGAGCGATGTTTGCAAGAGAGGGACTTAAAACGATTTCCTATTATTTTGAACACAACGTACATATATATGTATACAGATGTTCTTTATCAGAAAAACTCAGATCAACAAAATTATGAAAATGTTTTGTTATCAAAAAGTTCGTTAAAAATTAAATTTGCTATGCTATGATCTTGCATATGTCAAACATTGTACAGATACTGATTCTGAGTAAAATCGCCTAACTCACATTTGATAACGAGACAATTTTCAGAAACCACTCACTAATTAAAGTACTGTTATACGCATTTTTGACGAAAATCTCATGTGCTATCTGTTGGCATATGTCCACCGTAACACCGTAAAACATACAATTTGAACAAAATCGTTAGAGCCGTTTTCGAAAAGGTCGACTTTTATAAAAAAAAAAAATAGGCCTTTAGAAATGTACCGTTACTTTTTTAGGTTAGAATGAAATTTCAGATTTTGCCTCAATTTACGAACAGATATTAAGTTTTGAGGAAAATCAGTTCAGCCTTTTAGGCTGCAGTCGGCCATTCATACAGACAGAATTAAGAGACCCACTTATCAACATTTTTTTCAGGAAACCAATACTTGCTCTCAAAGGTGCAAGTAAGAGGTTATAAGAAACTGCTGCATGAAAGCAGCAACGATCAACAGAAAGCTTACTACAAGTATTTTGTAGTACATTAAGCTTATAACTACAGAACGGCTTTGTTAATCGTTTTCAATATAATTTATTTAGCCATCTTAAGCTATAAATTGTCTCCAAATAAATATTTATCTTGTTGCGTTTACGGAAAATAACATTCATACATAACTAATCAAAGACGCAACAAGATTTTTGCTACACTTTAAAGCTCTCGGGTTTAGAAATATGAACTAAATCTTCAGTTCTTGTTTAATTTTAGATGGAAAGAGGTATTTTATCCCGCATACGGGAGAAAATTGATATTAATTCGAATTATGTTTGTATCTACATACATATGTATTTTGTCAGCTAACACACAAAATATTGTTTCTGATGAAATAAAACACACAAGTATTTCTTGTAATTTCAGGATGCCGCTAAATCCTTAACACTTAAGAAAGATATAGCTGAACTGCAAAAAAAATGCGACGCGGAAGAGAAAAAGAGCCTAAAAACTGAAGCTCTTCTCTTTGGTATTCCACAGCTGCCGGATGAGAATATTGAATTAATATTCCATCATCTTTGCCTTACCATCGACTATACACCACCGACTTTAAAAGCTATTTTTCGCTCCCGACAGGAAAGTAAGACCGACTCTCCTATTATAATGAAATTTGGCACACCCCAAGAAAAGAACGCCATCCTTAAAGCTATAGCTGACCATTACAAAAAAGTGAAGAGACAACTATGCCTTCAAGACTTTGGTATCACTTCCGATTCAACAAAAAGGATTTACATGCGAGAAAGCTTAACAAGCCGAAATTACTCCCTATTTGAACAAGCTCTTTGTATGAAGCGCCGCAAACAGCTGTTTTCGGTTTACACGCGTTTTGGTTCCGTGTACGTGAAACAAAGTTCAAAAGAGGAAAGTACATTGATAGAGAATGAAGAGATGCTAAATGCCCTTGCTGCGAGATGCCAAACAGGAAATGGAGAAGAATAAGACTTAGAAAGAGTTGCCAGCACATAAGTGTTACAAAAAGAAGCATCTAATTTTATTTAAATTTTTTAAAAACTTTTTTTTTTATTATTTTGTAATGTTTTTTCCCGTTTTGCCTCTAACGTACATTTATGTTACAAAAAAAAATTCTCATTGTAATAGAGAATTGAATAATTTGTTTCCATATAAAGGTAACAATGGGGAATATTTTCAGATGTTTTTAATAAATTTAAGCACGTTACATTTTCTAAGCCAACCAAACTCTTTAATTTATAAAAGAATTTTTCCTATTTCAGGCCTTATCCTCATTGACAATTTCTAAAAAAATTTCTTTCTTTTCTAATCAACAAATCCACTTTCAGGAAGTACCTACTTGCGTCATTTTCTGGTGCCTCTACCTCCGCTACTGTCTTTCTAAAACCTTTCGATACCGGTACCGCTTTCTTCGCTCACTTTATACTTTTCTGCAAAACGACGGACTCTACGTTTTCTTCATCTATCTCTACTTTGGTATTGCAGAAAATCTCTGAAAACGATTGGTAGGTTCTGAAAAGCACTGAAACAACAGTGGCATGCTTCAGAACTATAATGGAATCCAGAGGCGCAACTAATCAGAAGTGATGGCGAACAATGTGGTTCAGCAATGTATGTACCAAAAAGTTACCCAGTGCTTTGCCAATTTTCAATTGAATCATTTATATATTTACATAATGTACAAAGCTGTCTTACAGCAGCCTTGGATGGAAAACAAATTAAACGTCAGCAAGGTAGGGTACCCTCGTAGCGTTTTTGTAACAGTCGCTACCTACCTTGCGCACAACTTACCGGAACCTCTTCACAAAAATAAGGCAGATCTTCTAATAACTGGTTGTTATTCATATGGTCGTAATATTATACAATGTGGGGTAACACTTGCTAAGAAAAAGAAGGAAGAGCATAGCAGGAAAGAAGTCCTGATGATGCAGTCGGTGCAGAAAATTTGGAGAGACTAATCGTACTTCTGCGGGCAGTTAAACGGCAACGAAAGGAAAAATCCCGCTTTCAGGCAGTCTGTAGTCTCAACTTGAATGACAATCAATAGCCTCAACCACCCAATCCGGCTGAAATTAGAGCAGTAATATCTGGTCTTAAGTCCAACAGACCCTCTGGATCAAACGGTTTAAGCGCTGAACTGTTTAAGGCTGGAGGAGATATCTTGGTAGAAAATATGCACCAGCTCATCTGTAAGATATGGTTGGATGAAAGCATGCCACATAATTGGAGCCTCAACACCATTGGTATTAGCAAACGGTGGTATTAGCCATACTACAGAGGTACTACAATCTTGCAGTTTAAAAAATGAGTGTGAAACTCGCGTGTCAACACAACTTGAAGGGGTCAGCAGACAAAAAAAAACAAAATCTTTTTTGTAACAAGACGTAGGAGATCGCGATAACTTTGGAACATGCAAACGAGATCCTGATGGAAGCACACTTACCTGGAAACTACTAGTCAGATCAGTCCTGCACTTTCAGGAAACATGGAACTAAAGGTCCCGACCCATAGAATACACGTATTCTTATGGAAGGTGGCCCATAACCGACGCGTGTATGAACTTCGACGGATAAAGTAGGTTTATGTACTTCCTCCTTTTTTAGTCCGTTGATCCGTTGGCATTCGGCAAATTAAGAATAAGCACTTTCATTGGTGAGAGAGAAGAGAAACTATCATCGCCGTAGACAATCGGTTGACATTTCAATATGTTAACGAAGTATGAAGGTATGCGACAATCCGTCGCATACCTTCATTCGTGGGACTGTTCTTTCCGGCAATACATGAACGTCACCGTCAACCTTCAACGGAACGACGTCGACGGATTCTATGGGTCGGGGCCTTACCTGATAGCTAGAGAGCAAAAGTGAACGTGTGATAAGCAGGTAAGTCGACTGTATGCCATTTTGATCGAAATTATAATTTTCAACAGTTTGCCTAATCGTTTTTTTTTTTGTTAACGACTTTAATAACGATAAAAGTATAAAAGTAGTGGATCTTAAATTTCTATGTGAAAAAAAAAAAAAAAAAATTACGGGATTCAACAAGATCGACTCTCCCGCTGATACACCGTTGAGGTTTTTAAAAATTTGTTCGGCCTCTGTGAAACCTCTACTTCCTTCTTCCGTTTTCCGTAGTTTTCTTGTTTTTGTGGGGCAGATAGTATCGGCATCATGATAATTGATATGATGATAATTTTATAAAATATTTTTTTGAAAATCAGTTTTGTTGTTAGGCATTATTAGAGCTTTCTAAAGAGTATTTGTTTGTTAGCATGTAATTGACGAGATATTAAACAATTTAGATAATGAGAGGATGAAAATCGTAGCTAATTTTCACATGGCCGCCATTTTAGCGGTTTTCAAGATTGGGCCGGGTCAGTTGGTTAAAGTGCTTCAATATTTTGGGAGCGATTTTTGGATTCATATGCCAATAAACGAACAAACACTTCCGAAATAACGTTTTTTTTCCAAAAGTGACAAGGGCATTGTGCGACTTTAAATAACTTGTGTAAGAATCGTCCATATAGCTTTTATAGTTTAGGATGTAGAAGGTGGTGATAGGTGGATGGAAGGGGTCTGAATAGGGAACCATAAACATTGGCCCTGAATTATAACAACTAGCTTTCATGACCAAATACCAGTATCGCCTCAGATAGACAAAAAAAAAAAAAAAACTCACGCTCATTTATAAACATTACAATTTCTCTCTCTTTATTTATGCCTAAAGAGCAGCTGAAATTGTCGAACAATTCTGAGTGGTGGGCTGTCGAAATAGATAGAAGTTAGTAGTGTGGCTGTTATGTGACTGCCTGTCATAGAAACTTCGCTCGAGGGTGGCTTGGTTACTCGCTACTCACTATGCTACACAACTTAGAGTGAAACTGTTGTGACATACATGTTTAAACATTTTTTTATTCAAAAACTTAGATTTTGGCTTAATCCTCTAGTGTTCCTAGATTCGTTTCTAGCTGTGTTGTACTGAATTTTGTAACTCGAGGCTTTTAAAATATTACTTAACACTTTCGCATCCTAAGGGCTTTAACCCGAGAATATTAACGCTCGCCTGTGAGGCGCAAAGTACGGGTTTTCCCCGAAAACACGAAAAATATGTTCCTTTTTGAAGTCAATTATTTTTATTTAAACTAAGAATGCAATTTTAATTTTTATATTTTTACAAATGTATGTTTTATAAAGACCGAATTTAAGTTTTTGTCTAATAAAAAAAATGTTTAACGAAGAAACCTGTTGTTTTTTTTTAAAAAAAAAAGAAGCCTCACAGGCGAGCGTTAGTATTAAGGGATAAAAAAATTAAATTTTTATTCTAGGGTTAAAAGTCAATAAATTCCTTCTAAATCTTTTTTGGGGAAATCGAGAATTAAACTAAACCCATTTGTTTTAAATAATTATGAAACCGTAGAATAAAATTAGGAATTAAGGCCAACATTTTAAATGTTACGGGTATGTTCACAAAATTCTAGGTTAGTGCATTTTTGGGCGACATTTGTGACATTTGAAACACTCAGAACTGCCACAAAATTAAGTTAGGACATGTTTTACTTAAACAACAATATTTAACTTAACTAAAATGTTTAAACAAAATATATTAAGAAAATACCAATGAAATTAGATCTTTTTCTTACTTTTATTTTGGTTATTTTGACAATTTTTCACAATGCATAACGTCTTTTAATTCGCAATGTTCATCACTTCCTTCTTCATGTCTACACTAATTTTATTATAAACATTTTATCATAACTGATACTTAATTTCTATTTTTTCTTTCACATTAGCGACGCTGAACTTTACCTTTTGCTCTTTCAGAAATTAAAAAATGCTCCACTCACACAATTTGTTTATTTCAGAAAAAGCTATTTCTTCTTGTTTTAAAAGTATTTTTGATCAACAATTGCACTTCTGTACGAGAAGTAAAGCTTTTCGAAATTCGAATAAGTTTCGAAGCCAAACACAAGATTTGCCATATTTTTCACTTAGTTAGATCTTATTCGTTTAAGGCATCGCATCACAACACAGCCGGAAATGTAAGTCCCTAATTTAGATTTATAATTTGAAAACCATTAAAATTTATATCTTTAATGTGAAACAAGTATCGAAATTGTATCTTATACGAGTGTGTACATCGAAAACTTCATTTTCTAATTGTACAAGTAGAGCTGTGAAAAAAAAAAACAATATATAGCAATTTTTGAAGATGCATCGCGATACATAACACATGTATCTATTGTAATATCTGTTCTTGATAAAAAACGTAATTATAAAAAAATCGTGTCACTACATTTTCGCAAATATACTTTGCTTCGCAGTACCTACAAGAGAAGAAAAAAAAAAAAAACATCTTCAGTAAACAAACAAGAGAGTGATGGTGAAATGCATATACAACCAGGAGAGCAAAATTAATTTTATACCGAATTTTTAAGCACTCAATTTTGCTACCTTTGTGAAGAATTTATTTGAATTCTATTTAATCTGTTATCAATGTTAGGCAATATTTAATCAAATTTGCATACAATGTGAACTCACCATCTAGCATTGGTGGTGGTACTAAAAGATAATCATACGAATTTAAGCGGTGCAGCAAGCGAATAGTGATGACATAATAGGGGAAATCCCCGATTTAGGCCAATTCGTATTCTTAATATGATGAATAACATGGAAGTACAAACGTGGAGAAAAGAGATAGCAAGCTGTTGTGTGAAAGAGATCAATAGCAATGGTCTAGTAAGCAAACCAATTTATTGTGAGTAGAGTACCATATCAACAAGTGTCTATTGTTGGTTTTAATTCGTCCACGTTGCGATTCCCCTCTACAAATACTTGCAAATCAATGCATTTGATTGAATATATGTATTTCTACAAAACTATTCTTCAACAAAGAATAATTTTCATGTACATACCTATGTAGGTAAACGAAATTAATTAAGTATCACTTAATTAATTTTAAAATAAATTTACTCAAGAATATAATTTGGATCTGGAACTCTTCAATTCGTCGTTGGGGAAGACGTGTAGATAATTTTATTGCAAGAAATTGCTGATATCAAAACATAAACATTGATCAGCTGTGCCGGTCAAGCAGCAGCGCAGCCAAGTTTTTCGTTAATCTATCAAAGTATTGGAGGTAAAAGAAAAGAGCTTTTTATTATACTCTCTGACTGTAGATATGACATTGTTGTACCGGCATTTTCACAGCACGCTCCCATCATTCCAACTGATTGCTCTCTGGCGACGTGATAAGAGTTGGTGGGGCATTGCCACACTGGGCTTGTTCAGCAGCATAGTGCTACGGCCGGCGTAGCAACTTTTGATAAATCAACGAAAGCCTATACCTTGCTGCATGGAAAACAGTTATGGCTACCAACAACTATAAAGAGCACATTTGAAAGTTTATGCTGTCATTTTGCATGTATTTCAATGAATAATAAATGAATTACACAGTTACATACATGTAGAACTAGAATGTATTCAACGATTTTGTTCACCAATTTGGATTTAGTTTAGTAACCTAAATTTAACAATTTAAGAAAGAGTTCGTAGGCAAATACAAAATATGTGCAAAAATTCGTAGTCCAACATTTTTTTAAAAAATTATGCAATGAACAACTCAGACCGCTCTCTCTTATGTTCGCTCATGTTTGCAAAAGTGAACGAACATTTAACGAATCGACGCTAGGTTACAAATGCGTGCATATGCAGGCGAATGTTGATTATGTTTCTCACTTTTGTGTCAGATAATTCAAAAAAAATCTCCGATTCCTCAGCTGAGATATTAATTGCAACAGCGGATCGTTCAAAGGTCTCCGAGGGATCGAGGGATGGAACACGCCTATTGTTTGATTATGAGATCAACATTTACCGAAGACAGAATTGACAGTCGAGTTGGGTAATTTTTAGTTTGTTGAAAATGTGAAACGCGCCCATTGACAACTAGTAGAATGTTATTTTCATCCTGGGGCTCAGGACTTTTCTAAAAGAAAAGTGAATAACGTAAAATTTCAGAAATCGAGAGAATTCTCTCAAATTAAAAAAGTACTTGTCTCACAAATGAACAATAAAGAGATATCCAGCTTCGCAGCCCAATGCCTGTTAACACCCTCAAAGAGATACTTCAGTTTCTCTCTCAAATTTCATGTATGTGAATACAAGTGAAGTTAATTTGTCGGCCATTTTGGAAAATGAGCTGTCAGAAACCGTGGGAAGACACCATTTTCTGGCAAATTCAGTGCACTTTCATGCACATTCCGGTGCATATTTATATTGTAGTTTATCTCTGACCTGTACGCTTTTCTAATGAAATCTTAAGAATCGTTAATTTCAGGTGTTTTTCAAGAAAATGTCAATGAAAAATGTTTGTTATTTTAAAACAAATAAATCGCAGATTGCACAAATCATATTAAATCAAACGTATTAAGCCTTTGTTAATTTATAATTTATTCCGCAAATTTGATTCTATCAGCTGTTACTCATTTAACAATTTTTAATTTTTTCGTGAAGCGAAAATAACAGGAAAATGAACGAAGGAAACACCATATCTCCCAATTTCATTAAGTCTCTCAGTATGCGGGTGGTTTGCTGATGTTTTGATGAGTACCTGAACGAACCAAATAACTTGCAAGATGAGTTCATGTAAACATAGTCACTAGCTCTTTTGTTTTCGAAAGTTGCACGCAATCTTACGAAATGTCAGACTTCATTTGAAGTGAAAATCGTTTTTATGTACATTAATATACATATTAATGCGAATACATACTTGTGCCTATCTCGAAAATGGTGAGTCCCACGAAAAAGTTACGATCAAAATTTTAGGTTTTAAAATTCTATACAAAGGCGGATACAATAAATTAAATTTATAAATTTGTTTGAAAAAAGTACAATAAAATAAAGAAAATTTATAAAGAATGAAAATATGTATTTCCCCTATTTTCGACTTTAAAATGCTTTCCTTGTCTAAAGAAATTGATGCAATTTACATAAGTATAATTCACGTTGTTGCGGATGCAAAACCATACAGGGTGCTGCTGAAATAAACAATAAACTTTTATTTATTATCACTATACACTATTTCTGCAACAGAATATGTCTAATTGAGGAGAAATTTTACGATATTTAAGAAGTTAAACATTGAATCACATTCAAATTTAACTTTTAAATTTTAGTAATATTTAATGCGTTACATTGAATGTAAGTTAAGTTGTCATTTAACTGAAGTTTTTTTTTCATTCATTATAGCCGGGCAGTTTAGCTTATAAAAATGTTGAACCTTATTTGCGTTATTTGTTCTGAGCTGTTCAACGAAACCGATGATGTTTACGCTACAGAATGTGGTCATATATTTCACAATGCCTGCCTAAGGCATTGGTTGGAAAGGTAAGTACGAATTTAATCTTTTGGAAAATAAATATAACTTGAATAAATTCCAGTTCAAGAACATGTCCCCAATGCCGTAAAACCTGCTCCGGTGGCAGTATCTGCAAGCTGTACATAGATTCAGCCATAGAAAGCTCGGAACATTTAGAGGGGGCCCGGGACATGCAGCAAACGCTAGAGCTATACGAGTAAGTTGAACGATGACAAGTGTCATTTTCATATTATATTCATATTTCATGCCACATTCAATAATAATTTTAGGGAGGTAAATCTGAATTTGAAACGAGAGTTGGAAATGAGTGAAGGCTATATTGACAAATGCGAAACGAAGTTACATATTTTAGAAATAAATCACAAACGAGTACAAAATAATTTGAAGGTAGAAATTGAAAAAAGAATGTAAGTTATATTAGTAATATTCCAAATAAAGACTAATTTTATTGAATTAACAAGGAATAGCGAGAAACAAGTAGCTGATCTGGAGAAAGATAAGTTACATCTAACAGAAGCGGTAGATAATTTAAACACACACTAAACGACAGTAATTGAATCTAAAAAATCTTTAATTTTTTCAGCTACACAATTTGAAGTCCTCAAAGGGAAACCGTTCATTCAAATTGGTTCAGTCAGTGAATGGCAATGCAATGGATGATCAAATTCATGTGAGATTTAGGTTTAATTCTGATAAAAAAAAATTGTTTCTTGTCTAATAGGTACATGATAAGTACGACTATTACAGTTAATAATTGATAACTGATTGCTTACTAATTGCCACAAGTAGACACATACATATATACATAGATAGATAGGCTGACAGATGGGCAGACAAACCGACGTACAGTTGGTATTCAGAAAGTCACTTTTTTGTACATTTTGAATATGACTCCGTTTGTTGGGTGAAACAGTGGGTGTGTTTCGCTATGCCTACGGCAGAGATTTTAAACTCAGTATTTTATTTTCGGAAAATCGTTTGCTGATCTCGCTCCAATACATTTTATTATACCCTTTCCCATAGGCGTCGACTTTTTCTTCATTTTATCCAAACTTTTTGGGGAGGTTTTGTAAAGAAAAAAAAAATATTTAGCTTTTTCAAATATCTAAAGATTGCAAATATCTAATCAGATGGCCGGGCCAATATTTTTACTAGAAACTGAAAATATGTCGAATTTCTTTACAATTCATCCATAAATTATGTACGGACACGTTCTCATTTTGTTTGTAGTTTCTTTAAAAAAAAATATAGTATATGTATATATTTCGCTTTCTTAAAGCTATGAACGATTTAGTAATCGCAAAATTTCTAATAATGCAAATCAGTTTAAATTACGTATTAATAGCGCATATGAACAGTTTTGAACACTTAAAACACTCCTGCACTGTTTTTTAAAACTCCTGCTTTGCATATCTTACGTTTACGAATTCGCCCTATTTACGGCGATGGCTAAGTCATATTTTAAAGATCTTATCAAAATCTGTAATTTCCTTTTCAAATAGTTTAATGGATGATAACGACGGACCATCTGTTGGTTTCTTTTTAAAATTACTATAAAAAAAAAATCCATTCAATATTTTTCAAAATCTTTTGTTTTCTGAAAAGAGTACACTTTTCGTTGCGGCTGGCTTGGCAGTAGCCCATCCTGCCAACCCAATTTTGCAGTATATTTTCGATGATTCAGGGCTCTACTTCACTAACAGCTCGATCAATATTGTGCTTATGTATCTGAATCGTTTCGGAATTGTCAGCATAATATAGATCTGTATCGACACCTTACCAAAAAAGTCTAACATCGTCAAATTGCAGCTCCGCGAGGCTAAGCAACATTATAATATCAATAATTATTGAAGTTAGTGCGAAAAACATCGATTGTTGGACGGCTTGTATGACACATAGCGCCGTCTTGCTGGAACCAGAGATTGTCCAAGTTTATTTCCTCAGTTTCTGGCAAACACCGTAAAGTTGTTGCCACCCTCATCTTCGAAGAAAAATGGGCCAATAATGCCGCCATTCCTCAAACCCTTCCAATACACCAAACAGGAATATTCTCAGGTGAGCGCACATGACGAACGCGATGATAACTTGTGTTATCAATTAGCATGCCAATCTCACGAACTTTCTTCATAAACTTGCGTACAACAGGCATGGTTGGTGCATCATTTCGACCGAAATTTTTTTTCAAAATTTTCGCACTGTTTCGGCAACAGCACTCGCTTTGGAAATAAGTTTTCAATATTTCCCAATGTTGTTCAAACGTAGATCGATTGATTTCGTACCGCGAATATTCGCCCTACATGTCCATCTCAGGCGATGGATTCGTCTCCATTCCCAGTCGACTAAAAATTACTCGAATCAAAGCAACCAAGGATGTTTTCATGCGCCTTTGATAACGTTCATGCTTCTGCTCCATATAGCAGGCCTGGGATGATGAAGATCTTATATAAAGTAACCTAAGTTGTCCATGACAGGGCTTTGCTACTCAATTGCCTTCTTAGTCCAAAGAAACAGTGGTTGACAAGAGTGATTCTTCGCTTAATCTCTGCGCTGGTGTATTTTTTTTTAATTTACAGCAGAGCCTAGAGGTAGGCAAAATCTTTCACCACCTCAAAATTGTAGTTGCCTAATTTAACGTTCTGTCCAAGTCGCCGATAGCATATATTTTGGTTTGCCCTCGTTAACCGCTAAAGTCATTTTCGCCGTTTCTGTTTCAATACTCCCGAAAGCACCACTGACAGTCCTCTGCGTTCTGCCAATTATGTCAATGTCGTCGAGATACACGAGTAGTTGTACAGACTTTTGAATGATCGTACCCTTGCTGTTAGCTTGATAATTTTAGACCGCCGGCTCCAACAGCTTTGTTGGATTTAAGATTTGATATTGCTATCTTTACTTCACTTTTGTCGGGTGAACGTAGTTGTTGATCGTCTTTGTCCGGGTTGAATGGACTATTCTGCCTTATAGCGGAGTTTTGATCTTCACCACCGTTTATGCAGAAGTGATCTTTCCAAGTTCTCAGCAACGGCTGTGACTACTACCAGATTTCCTTCTTCATCCCTACAGGCTTCTGTTCCGGCTTTGTAGGCTTGGCATGCTCTTTTTACCTTTTGGTAAAACTTTCGAATATTATTCCTGCTACAACACCTCTCCATTGACTCGATCTCGGATTTTTCGTATTCTCTTCTGCTTGTAGATGTCGTAAACTAAACTACGCAACCCAATCTATGCTGATCTATAAAGCCATAGAGCTAACGAACACATACTAAATATTTACGTGTATAATAAATTATTATCATTATTATTATTATTTTTTTTTTTTTTTAGAAGAATGGAGGCATTTTTCCTCGAGCCTTCGATCTATGTATGCATCTATATGTAAGTACAATCTATATAGTTTATATATATATATATAATAATAAAATCCCGGGATTCGGGTTCCAAATCCGTCGAGAAAAAAGTTTTCCAAAAACTGGTGTTCAATATATTTTTGGTATTGAATAAAACAGCGATTTATAATTGAAATTCTTGTTATTCAGTTTGCTGATGAGATCGAAGAATCGTGATCAAGATAAATCAAATTCTGATTGCACTTTCTGGGTCTGTCTGCTTGTGTCTTTTTTTAATGATTTTCTTTTTAAAAGTACTCCGAACATTTTGATTTTGGTACGAATAGTCCATTGTACTACCAGGTAACGATCCTCTTTTAACGATGAGGAGTGATACGGAACTTTGGTTAGATACTACGTTTGCGCAAAGTAAACGAGCAGAGGTGCCTAATATTGTCGTCCTTCACGAAGACAAAAACACCAGATCCTTGATTGATTTCAGATCACATATTTGGTATCTATAACAACATCAGCACTGGCTTTCTAACAAATTAAATCGACATTTTTCGTATTAAACGTTATTTTGAAAAAGATTTTCTAACATGGAAGTCAGAAATGGATTGATTTCGTGACAATATTCGAATCGGGATTTTGATCATGTCTGCCACAATTCGAGGTAAAATCAGAATTTTCATTCTAAAGCTAACACTAACAGCCGATTTTGAAAAATATCGATTTTCTCGAAAACGGCTCTAACGAATTGGGTCAAATTTCATATTTGGCATACCAGGTTTTTGGCAAAAGCTACGTACCGCGGTAATTTACTTATTATGTGGTTTTTGAAAATGTCTATACCTAGACAATTTTGTTGGAAATCGACATCTAAGTAATATTTGACGTAGTTACCAAATTTTGAGAAACTGTAAAAATATTTTTTTTTTTTTTTTGATTTTTAAGAAACTTAGAAAATGTCTCTCTTAAATATTAAATTTGAGTGAACAGCATACACATATGTAGGTGCACGTATAAGTTACCCAATAGTGCACTTAATTTTATTTTATTCTGAGTCTAGTTTTTGAACTATCTAAATCTTTAAAGAATAAATCCTGATTTTGATGGAACAAAACCATATGTGTTTGTGTATGTATGTATGTATGTATGTATGTATGTATTTCTTGTAATTTCAGGATGCAGGCAAATCCCTTGTATTTAAGAAAGACAAACCAGCTCTACAAGAAAAGTATGAGGAAGATGGTGTTCCGAAAAAGGTTTCTGAAAATGTTGAATCAATATCCGGGAAAAAGGACGCAGAACCTGATGCTCTTCTATTTGGTATTCCGAAACAGCCTGCTGAGAATGTTGAGGCAATATTCTACCACTTTTGCCGTACCATCAACTGCGTACCACCGATTTTGAAAGCTATTTATCGCTCCCGACATAACAAGGCTGATTCTCCCATTATTCTGAAATTTGGATCGCTCGAAGATCGAAACGCCATATTCAAAGCAATAGCTGACTATTGCAAACAAATTAAAAGAGAACTTTGTCCCCTAGACTTTGGTATCACTTGCGCAAAAACAAAAAGGATTTGTATGCGAGAGTGGTTAACAAGCAAAAATCGATCTCTACTTCAAACAGCTACCTGTATGAAACGACGCAAACAGCTCTATGCGGTTTACACCCGCTTTGGTTCGGTATATGTGAAGCAGAGTGCAAAAGGGCCAAGTATAAAGATAGAGAATGAAGATATGTTGAATGCTATTGCCGCGAAATGGCAAGCACAAATTGAAGAAGGCGTAGAAAGGGTTGCCACAACATCAATGGCATAAAATTAAGTAATCTTATTTTTACCTTTTTTTTCTGTAATGTGCATAAGAGTTTGTTTTCCTTTTTTTTCTTTTTAGTGTTAAATGTATGTAACTTACCTTTATGCAATAAAAAATGTTCTCATGCTGAAAATGTAATTATTAGAAAAAAATAGAGTTGAAAACCAAGGGATGTGTTCAAAAAGTGAATCAGTTCAATTTAAGGGCCCATTCATAAATGCAATATTGCGCAAGATGTGCTAAGCAGAGAGTTCGCAAATGCACAAATTTGCATCACTCCTAAGCAGAGAATTCATAAATGTGGTAGAGCTTTATTCATTGCTCAATTTCGAGCGCAATCGTGCATCAGTCAGAATCGTATTGCATTTACATACCTACCTGTTACTGCGCTGTCTTTTTCGTATTTTCGTTGATTTCTTTTTGTTTAAAATGGGTGAAAAAACTATAGATAAGTAAACATCTGACATGCGATTTGCAAACAGATGCTTTGCAGTAGACTTAAACTTGCATTTGAACAGCTTTTCCTGTTTTGCATTGCGTTTGCTTTGCAAAGCTTCTATTTATAAATGGGCCCTAATTTCTAATAATGAGAACTATTCTGTTAAAAATATTGATTCTATGTGAAAAAATGTATTCCATAAATTTCAAAAAAATTATTGAGACTTCGGAAATCAAGAGAGAACTTGAACTTTTGATGTTGTTTGTAGGGTGGCTTGGTATAGTGGTAGCTTCTTGAGTGGATGTTGTAGGTTTAAGTCCCATCCAGAGATAATAATTGTAGTATGTTATAATTTTAATAATAATAAAACTAAATAAGTAGGAAAAACGCAATTACAAAAAAAAAAAAAAAAAACGAAACAAAGGATTTCAACACATATTATGTATGTACATGTACATATTTTTACGTTACGAAATAACATTTCTAATAAATTGCTGAATTTCTATATCCCTCGATTTTTGGAATGTCTTTGTTACTCCATTGTAAGGTTGCAAAAACTCTTAGCACGTACTGGATTTGTTCGCCATAAAACTGAACTTTAATTATGTGTTGAATTTCACGGCCGATATGCTAGGGTGGTACTTATTTAGCTTCATGGAAATAAAGCAAAATTCTGACCTATTGCAATTGAAATAATCACATTTAAGATATGATAGAAATACTAATTGACTAAATAAAGTGGAATGATCAAAAATGTAGAAATGCTCCTAAAAAAAAGGTACAATTTAATGACATTTTTCTTGCTTTATTAGTTTTGTATTTATTTGTATGGAATTGATTCTCCATTAGTTTAAGTTCTCCCTAACTCGTATTTTTTTGGCGTAAGGAAGTAATAAATGTTGTATGAAATTTGATGGAAAGTGATAAAATGTCAAATTACATTTCCTTGTAAGCATATTATCCTCCATTGATTTGTCTTTGTTTTAAGCTGCAAAGAAAGCATTGCAATGGTCACTGAACCAAAGATCCGATTTAAAATAAAATAGTGTAAAAACGAGTATTCTTTTCTATTTATTTTTCTTATTATCCTTATTTCTGCTTTACAAATAAATGGAAAATGTAATTTTCAGTTGATTTTTTTTAAGCCCAGCGACGAAATTCAAATTCGTCTGCCTTTCTAACGGAAACGACATAGATAATTCATATAGTATACTTACTGAACACACCCTCCAAAGTTTCCAGTTTTTTTTTTGAGGTCGGCAATTGCCGGGTGAATTCACGAATTTTTCTTAACCCTTTTCTTTTGTTCACATTGCAAAGCTCATTATTTTCTGATTTGCGCCTACAGACAATTTATTATAAATTTAATTAACACTTTATGTTTTCAGAAAATAAAGGAATGTACCGCTCACAAATTGTTTATTTCGGAAAGACGGCTATTCCTTTCCTTGTCTCTTATTTTAATTTCAATAGCTTCTACAAGTTTGCACCAACAAAACAATTGCATTTCTGTGCGAGAGGGAGAGCATTTCGAAATTGAAATTCTCTTGGAACATATGATTTTTTTTTTCTATTTGTTATTCAGTTCGATCACGTTCGTTGCGGGGCGCGGGTCAAATAGGTAGTTATTTTATTGGAGGCGAAGTATATTTGTGAGGCATTAAGATTTGTCGTATATGTTTTCTGAGATTTAATTTTTTAATTGTACAAGAATAATACTTATAATCCGTGGAACGAAGTCAATTTATTTTTTCTGTAAAATATAAACACAGTACACAGCAATTTTTCAAGAAGGTACAATATATATCTAATATCTGTACTTGCAAAAAGACTCGTGTTACTGCTTTCGGAATTACATATGTATATGCACTTTGTTTGGAAAAAAAAAACATCTGTAAAAATTGTAGAATACATATTCGTATGTACCAGCAGAGCGAAATTAATTTTATTCCAAATTTTGAAGCATTTTATGCACGTTCAAGTTGATTTAGTTCTTTGTGGAAAAGTTGTTTGAACTGTATGCAATCTCATCAAAGTGTTCTAATATAATGTACCGATATTAAGTGGTACTTAATCAAATTCAAATTGGTGGTAGTAATTGAATATATGTACTTGCAAGCAGTGCAGTGATATAATAGGGGAAATCCCCGATTTAATACTCAAACATGAAAGTGTAAACGTGCGGAGAAAGAGATAGCGAGCTTTTGTATGAAAGAGATCAATAGCTTGGAATGCTTTGGAATCTGGTAAACAAACCAATTTATTGTGAGTGGAATACCATAACAAAGTGCCTATGTTGCGATTTTCCTCTTCAGGTACTTGTTGATTGGTGCATTGGTTTTACTCAAGATTCCACCCTGATTTCAAAAGGAAAATTAAAATTGCTATACATGTATATATTGCTGCCGTCTTTAAATTTCTAATTATAAGCACAATTCGAAACAGCGGAAAATGTAGTGAACCATTCCTTAACACTTCTCAGATATCGAAAAAGAATTATAAAAATAATGCAAAATTCACTTATTCTCATTTTATGTATGATATGAATGGCGACAAATTAATAGGATGTACAGAGCGGGACCAGAAAGATAGCACATTTTTAATTTTTCGTGTTTATATTGTTTCTATTAAGTAAAATAATTTTGTTTTCTCAGATATCGTTCATTTAAGCGACAACATGATAAAATACTAAAGTAAAAATACAAAAAACGTAAACAAGTATTCCATACAAGGCATAAACACTAAGTGGTACGAGAAAAAGATGGCACGTTTTTGAAAGTATAAGAAATTTGGGCTGAGGTTTCCATTATGCGCACTAAGCAAATTTTTTTTTTTATTTTTTTTTTGTTTAAATTGACTTATTCTAAGATGTACTGTGAAAGAATTTTTCTGAGGAAACTTTTTTTTTCTAATTTTTTTTTTTTACTTTTAAAGTTTTTCAATTTTCACAGAAAAGTGCATGTATACAAACTGCGAAAATGGACGCGTTCACTTCGCATAGCGCTTGTGCTAAGTGGTTTCTGTTGCTGAAGGAGGGGGATGGGTGGGGTGGTTAAGGCAGTGAATGTTGGGAAATATTATAGGTATATGTCCCAAAGTTAAAATAATTTAAAGTTAATATTGTCTTTTGATACTTTCTTTTTCTTTTTATTGACTGAAAATGTTATACTGCTAAATACCCCATAGTAAATATAATTAAACTTTAGCTCCAAGCACCTGCCTGACACTTAGCGGAGCGACGAAGTCGCGTGAGCTGCTAAACCCTGCGGAAAAAAGGGTTAAAATCCTGTTAGCGAGCGAAGCGAGCCACCCACTCCATACGCGGCGCCTGCCTGACAGTTTTTGGTATACACTTATTCAACTATGTAACTTCGTTTAAAGCGCCAGGTGATTTTCACTTAAACTGGCAACACTGTTCTCAACTATAAACAAATGAAAAACATGCGAAAGAAATTTTTCATTTCCTCAAGAAAAAATATTATATTTATGATTTTTAGGCCATTTTAAGCCAGGAAAAAGAAAGAAAAATGTTGCTCAGTGCGCAATATTATACCAATCAGACCCATTAGGGCTGAAATTAGTATGTATAGACAAATTATAGTGAACTTAAAAATTTAAACTGGAAACGATTTAAATAATTTTTTAATGTATTTTCTTGGTATTGCTCCCCACTTTTCTGCAATGCTCCTTTTGAGATCCTCAGTTGTGTCGTACTGTGTATTTTCAACGTATTCTTCTCTCGGAAAATATCCCCAACAATTTTCAATTACTTTAAGGTCAGGGAAGAATGCTGGCCATTCTAGAATTTAAATTTCATTTTTTCGAAGAAATCCTTTCACAGCTCTGGCAGTGTGAAGGGCTGCTTTACTTGTTGGAAAATCATGGGGCATTTAGTAAATTTTTGCTCCGAATTAGTTACAATATCCCCAATCAAATCCATGTTCATTCTTGACGGAATGAACTTTATTTCCCATATCATTAAGCATACTCCTCCATGCTGACGACTCCTAAGAACTTTGTGGTCTTTTCGCAAATCATGATAATAATATGACCACCCATCTGGGCCATCCAAGTTAATTTATTTTTTTCCTTCTGTGAAGAAGACCTGGCGCCATATTTTTGTCCACTTAATGTGTCGTTCAGCAATCCTAAGTCTTCCTTTTCTGTGTTTTTTTTTTTTGTAAGTGGAGGCTTTTTCTATAATTTTTTGCTTTCAAAAAGAAGAAAAATGCATATGTATATGTGTGTACTTCATATATGTACTTAAATAGTATTTCTCTTTTTTTGGTTCCAACAAAACCGGGCGCGAAGCGACTAAAGGCGACCCATAGAATCTGTCGACGTCGTTCCGTTGAAGGTTGACGTTCACGCATTGCTCGAAAGAACAGTCGCATAAAATCCGTCGCATACCATCGTTGACAGATGACAGCCGATGACAGTTTCTCTACATTCTCTCAAAGCTTCCACTAATGAATGTGCTTACTCTCAATTTGTGAATGCGTGAACTTCAATATGTGAGTGTGTGAACTTCAATGCGTGAATGGGTGAACTGCCAACGGATCAACGGACTAAAAAAGTAGGAAGTAAACCTACTTTATCCGTCAAAGTTCATATATCCGTTGGTTATGGGCCACTTTCCAAAAGAATCCGTGTATTCTATCTAGGTGTCAGTTAAAAACGGCCTTAAGTGTCAATATTTCTGATTATACATGCAAACCACTAAACGGATTATAAAACAAAAAAAACAAAAAAAAAAAAACAATGGCCATGGTGAAGTGGGAGGTGTGTTTGCCTGTGACTCTAGCTGTGCAGGTTCGAGCACAAGCGGGGAACAGCAACCAGCAGCCGCCACCCAAGCAAAAAAGGAAAAAATTAATAAAATCAAAGTTTCTCCAACCATTACACCAAAAGGGGTTTCTGCCTGCTAGTACAATTGACCAACAATCTAGTCTGAGTACTCTGGGA
The DNA here is from genome assembly GCA_963082735.1 of Pocota personata. NCBI lineage: Eukaryota > Metazoa > Arthropoda > Insecta > Diptera > Syrphidae > Pocota > Pocota personata. The sequence continues at coordinate 17,091,478 of OY720431.1, forward strand.
TTTGGAAACCTACTTTAAAAAATATAAACGCTGTATCGTTAGGAGGCTGATTGGTAAACGTACGTTTAGGTTTACATGAATATTCTTTTGAATGGTTATTCCTAAGAAATCTATTAGGCTTCATGCAATTCTAATACAGTCTTAAAACAAGCATTAAACTTTTATATTAGATTATACACTATTATACACTATTTCAACTACTATCGACATGTTCGATATTTCAAAGTAAATTTTCGAGTCAGATTTAGTTTAAAAATTAAAGTAATGTTTAATTCTCTATATTGAATCTAAGCAGCTTCTCTCATCACTTAATTTGTTTTGTTTTATTATAGATAGCTAGTTCAGTTCAGAAAAATGCTTAACCTCGTTTGTGTTATTTGTGCTGAGTTGTTCAACGAGACCGATGATGTCTACGTTACTCAGTGTGGACATATATTTCACTATGCCTGCCTCCGTAATTGGTTGAACAGGTAAGAGCGAACTTATTCTTTTCGAAATTAAATATATGTAACTCCAGTGAATTTCAGTTCAACAACATGTCCCCAGTGCCGTAAAACCTGCACCGATTACAATATTCTTAAGGTATACTTGGAGTCAGCCATAGAAACGTCGGACAATGTTAATCTTCGAGCCCAACTAAGAACGGAACACCTCCTAGGGGCTACGCATGCTAATAGAAGCGTCCAGGAGGCAGTAGATCTATACGAGTAAGTTTAAGAGCAAGGGCAGTTGTCATTCAGACATTTACTTGTACATACATATGCTTGTATATTCAATAATATTTTTAGAGAGGTAAATTTGAATTTGAAACGAGAACTTGACAAATGTGAAATGCATCTGGAGAAGGAAATCAAAAGAAGAGAGTAATTTACATAAGAAGAAACTTTACAAATAATTAATAATTCTGTATTATTATTTTTGTTTATTTAACAAGAAATAGCGAGAAAAAAGTGGAGGAGCTGAAGAGCGAAAGAATACGTCTGAGAGAAGACATATTTTTTTCTGAAATCTCTTACAAGGTCCTGCAAGATGATCTGAAGGAAGAAATCAAAAGAAGAGAGTGAGTTATACGAGGAACTTTCCAAACAAAGACTAATTTTTCTGCTTTATCAAGGAATAGGGAGAAACAAGTGGCTGAGCTGGAGAGGGATAAATTACTTCTAAAAGATACGGTATATAATTTTAACATACGCAAAAGCAAAGCAGTTGAATATAAAGAAAATCTTAAATTTTTCAGATATACGAGCTTAAGTCTTGGAAGGAAAAAGCTTCACCCAAATTGGTTCAATCGGCGAATAGCGTTGCGAATGCGAATTTAAATTCGTCAGCTCATGTGGTACGTATTCAAGTGGATCCCAAATGTGGAATCGGCTAGGGTGATTTGGGACAGCTGAAAGTCAAAGGGGAATTAGGTCTGGACCAGCACTAAAATTTGGTCTATGAGTCCTGTGAGTTTATACTAATTAGTAGAATATTAGGCTTTAGTTGATACATTAATTACTATTCTTCCATAGATGTCACTGTTTTTGTTATTTTTATCAAACTTAATTGACTTCTTTTTTCGTTTCCACGTGAACAGTTAATTTTTAAAATCTGAATATTTTTAAAGCACTCTTCCTCAATTCATTTATTTTCATTTACATACTCGTATTGTTGACGTAAACGCATTTTTTACAAACATTGTTGCAGAAAAAATATCGCAAGGCAATGAACAAAAATCGCGATATATTATACAACCAATTGACTGGAATGGCTAGAATAACACGTGCTCATATAAGCTGAAGGTTAACTTGGATTGTGTGTGTGTCTGCCAACATGTACATTGGATGGCTACGGTGGGTTTGTATTGAATCGAATTGTGCACAATAAAATAGTGCCTAAAACACAATTCCCATAATATAGTTCACTTGAACAATGTCAAATTATAGCATTTCTTAAGTTTCGCAACCTGCACATCCTTGATTATTTTAAATATTGCTTAGATTTCAAATTTCAACAAAATCGTAGTCATGTCCCAGAAATAACCGATTTTCATAAATTCGATATGAAGTGAAGTATCGTTCGGAAAACCCCACAGGCGAACCTGTAGGGATGCAGTAAAGTTGAGGGTTGTGATCCTTCGACTCCGGATCTTAACCTCGCCGTAAGGAAAAGAAGAAGAACCGTTCTGCAACATTTCTTCCAAAAACTTGGTACGCCATTAACTGACATATACATATAAGTATGCCTAATTAAACCTAAAGATTAAATTTAAATTGGCCATTAGTAAAGTACCGTTAATTTTGCAGTTAGAATGTAAATTCCGATTTTGTCATGAATTGTGGCCCCACAGATGCCAGATATGAAGTTTGAAGAAAATCCGTTCAGTTGATTAGCAGTATTTTTGCTTGTATGATTGGCAAATCGATTTTAAAATCATTTCGGCACTTGTTAACTTTTTTCCATTTGAAATAAAATTGTTTGTATGTTCAGAACATATTTCAATGACTCAAGGGTTGACCACTTTTCAGGGGATGAAGTATTTAGTTGTTTCCAAATATGCTTTAGTCTAGATGTAAAATATGTGTATACAAAATTGTTACACAATATAAGCAATCGCAGATAACTCTGTTCATTTATTTGAACACAACTGTCCTTATCACAAACTAATCGTCAACTAGATCAATATTTAGCATTTTTTTTTTAAAGAGAGATCTTTGACAATCCTAAAACATAGCAGGAAAAATGCACCGGGTACTGTATTGAATGTATGTATATAAAGACGAACAAATTACTTAAACCGATTTTTTGTAAAAAAAAAAAAATGCCACCTTTACATTCGACAATTATTGGCTATCTAACTATCAGTTTTTGAATCCAGTTCCTCCCACAACAGCTTTATACGGTTTAAATCTGGTGATTTCAGCGGCCATATCATGATTTGAAAGATTTCTTCATATTCCCTCCCTCAGGTAGTGTTGACATGTGTTTAGGTTCGTTGTTTTGTTGAAATACGAATCCTTTGCCAAATAATCTTAGTCACAGCGTCTTCTTCCAATATTGTTTTGTATGTCTCCTCATTCATTTTTCCAATCACTCGAGCCAGATCTCCCATCTTTTGTTCATCGCTGCGTCGAACAAAAACTCTCCGTTTTGTGCCAAATTCATCGAACTTGGGATTTATCGCTCCATAAAACTCTGTTGAAATCTTCTTCCGTCCAGTTTATGGTTTTTGGCCCATTCTAACCTTTTCTGCTTATTTTGTGGTCGCAGCAGAGTTTTTCGAACAGCAACTCCCCCAAATAGTCCAGCATGTCTTAATCTTCATTTGACCGTTGTTAAGGACAGCAGTTTATTCCGTATTTCATTTATTTCGGCGTGCTGTTTTTCATCTACTTCATTTGTTTGTTGTGACTATTAGCCGATCCTCATGTTTAGTTGTAGCTGTAGGCCGTCCTGACCGTGGTTTATCCTCAAGACTTCCGGTTTGAGCGTTTCGTTCAATAACACGTTGAACGCAGCACCTTGATACCTTGAACTGCGAAGCAACTTCCCGCTGCGATTCGGCTTTAAGAAGGGTGATGATTGTAGATCTTTTCTCGATTGTGGTTTCCGCGACTTTTTCCATTTTTAACGAGTTGCTTACTCAAGACGTGAAGAATCTCAAATAAATTCTTATGACATCAAAGTGTGGCTTTATGTAAGACCTTTGCAATTCAGGTAGACACATTTTGGAATTTGAGAACCCTTTTGATGTAAGGAGTCATAAGCAAGTGTTGAATCAACAGCCAAAAGACATCAAATTAAATAATTATGAAAAACCTAAACACTTCTGTATAAACCAGAAAAGCGGCTTTTCCCACATTTGTGAACAAAACGACCGCTGTTCAAAAACGAGGATGTAAAATCCTACTTTTATTGTCTGAATGTATTGTGCATTATTCAGGTAGAAAATTTAGGCAAAAAAACCCAATGTAATTCATAAAATTCAATCTCCATGCATAAATGAAGTCAGTTGTCTAGGCATGCCTCAAACTTTTGGCCTGCAGTGTATGTAGATTTATGATCATAGATTAATCACACTTCACTTTCTCAATATTTTTACTAGAAACTGAAAAATATTTCTTTGTTTATCGTCTTAGCAATTTGTATGGACTTAAACATTCTCTACAATTTGTTTATACGTCATATAGGGCGACGCCCACTTTTTGGAGGAGTTTTTTTTAATAAGGAAAAAAAAACCAACATATTTTTTTCTTTTCCGAGCTATTTACGGTATCTGAACTCAACAGAATCCGTGAATTTCAATTACAAACGGTGAGAGTCATGCCCACTTCTAAGAAAAAGTTGTAAGTTTTTTTTTTTTCTGGTAAAATCTCTCAACACATCTTTAGAGTGAAAGGATGTCATTAAATTTGATTTATAAATTTCACGCCGCAACGCCCACATTAGGGTTCTATTTGTATATGTTTCATTTAGCACTCGATTAGTCTACATCCCAGAGGCTCCTGATTATCTCATACGGATAAGTTCGTAGGATACCCAACTGCTGGTTCATTTCCTGGAAAATATTCCTCTAAACGTTGTATAGGAACTTCATCGAAGATCTCATTACTCGTAATTTTATTATGACCAATAACGCAAACATTACTCACCGAGTTTAGCCTTACGATCGAATTCAGCGAGTGCTTGTATTCTCTAAATATTTTGGAAGTGATTAAAGGTTACAGACGCAAATACTACGTCCCATTCAGCTGTCATTTACAATATAGTATATAGCCATTAGAATAGCAAAAGCTTCCGTCATGATGACAGATGTCGCGAAGAAAAGTTTAATGTTGTCCTCCACGAAGACACCAGTATCAGACCCTTGTTTTGGTTGCTCTAACAATATCACCTAATTACGTTAGTTTTCTTACCAATTTCAAAGCATTTCAATAGAACATTTGAGTCTTGACAAAAACAAATTTTCTTTATTCTCCGGGACATCTTAAGATTTCTGTATCGAAACTGAGGTGCAGGATTATATTCCGTAGTTCGTTAACACTTACGACAAAAACTGATTTATATATGTACTTACATACATACATATGTATTCTTTGTTATTTCAGGGTCCTCTAATACATAAAGAAGAAGTAAATGATCGGCAGAAAAAATCCAATACGAAAGAGCGAAATGACCCAGGAAGTGATGCTATTTTGCTTGGTGTTCCGAAACAGCCTAATGAGAATGTTAAGTTAATATTCCATCACCTTTGTTGTACCATCGGCTGTGTACCACCGACCTTAAAAGCCATTAATCGCTCCTCACAGAAAAAAAAGTCTGCACCTCAGATTATTCTGAAATTTGGCTCGAACCTAGAAAGAGATGAGATTTTCAAAGCAATAGCTAATTATTGCAAAAAAGAAAAGAGACAGCTATGTCCTCAAGACCTTGGTATCACTTGCGCATCATCAAATAAGATTTACATGCGGGAGCGCTTAACAAAACGAAATCGCTCACTGCTTGAGCAAGCTTTCTGTATGAAGCGTCACAAACAGCTGAGTACAGTTTACACCCAGTCTGGTTCCGTATATGTGAAGCAGAGCGCAAGAGGGCCGAGTATAAAGATAGAGAATAGAGAGATGCTGAATGCTATTGCTGCGAGATACCAAGAAACATCTGACGAAGAAGAAGAAGAAGAAGAAGAAGATGATGATGAATCTGATTACTAACACTTTTTCTATAATAATTCTAGGGATATAAAAGTAATAAATTTGAGTGCGAAATACACGGTGTTTTTATGTTCCAGGTCGATGTTGTTTGGTTGGCATTTGTCAGTTCGCATTTGACGGTCGTGAAGAGAAGTCTATAACAATATATTATAGAGCATCTAACGCCTCAACAACCTGTTGAAGTTATTAAAACATTTAATCGTTCAGTTGTGAAAACTTTTTAAACTTTTTTTAAATTTGGTTTAAATCATTCGTCTAGCAAGTCAACCATTCAGCGTATAATAAATAACTTTGAAACTCAGTATACACTGGGACGTATAGTGAAATTCGGTTGAGTTCGTAGCGTATGTACGGCACAAAATATTGCTGCAGTGAGAGGTAATATTGATTAAAGTCCGGGCACCTATAATAAAAATATAAAAAAAGTTAAGATATGTGCCGGCTAGAGTGGAGTGAAAAGGTTTTGTACCTCCATATTTACGACCCCGGTTTTTGGAAAAAAAATCATCATGAGTGACGAAGCATATTTATCTGACTTTGTTAATAAACTAAACCCTATAGAGGACATAGGGGCACCGAAAATCCTCAATTGACACATCAACGATCTTTGTACCCTCGTAGATTGTATGGTACGCCATTTAGGCAGGCGTCATCATTGGGCCACACGAAATGGCACATTCTACATTTCAAAAAGACATTTTTAGTACAAAAAACAAATAACTTTTAAAAATTTTCTTCAAAGAAATTAACAATTAGCTTATTTTTCCACGAATAAGCGAATGCTTCTTGCGAACTGCCGACTTTTATTCACAATCCACAAATGTGGAAAACATTCCACATTCTCGCGAATAAAACATAACCTCAGAATGCCAATTAAGCAAGTAGCAATAATTTTTTTTTTACTATTTGTTGACTCACTCTTTTCTTATTTAGAAACATAAAACAAATGACATTTGAAATTCGCGGATTGCTCCGACCATGAACAAAAATAGTTGTGAAAGACATGTCAAAATTGGCGACTATTCGCTCGTTCGCCAGCTGTGAACACTTCTTTACTGACATGGTGCAAAAATTCTTGGTGCCCGAATTGGATCAATTGGGCCTACAACACATGTGGTTACAATAGGACGATGCCACATAACAAACAGCTAACCATACGACGGATTTTTGCGAGACATTTTTCCCGACCGCATAATCGAATCGAACAATTATGCCCGATTCACAATGCAGCATGATAGCGAGACGAGTCTAGCGCGAGTTGTCAAAAAAGGTTTCGATCTATGCAAATATATGAAGCAATACACAATGATGCGAGACTCGTTCTATCGCAACGCATTCTTTTCAGAAAATTGAAAAACTCTCGCGACGAGATTGCCTGTCAGCAGGCTGATGCGACTTTGTTATGTAGCCAGAAAGAGAAAGATTGTGTGTTGCCGTTGTTGCTATTTCACTTTAACACAGATAATACATGCTCGCTGTATCGCCTTCATTGTGAACTGGGAAACGATTTTATGAGGACGAGGATTTCTCGCCTCGCACTAGTCTCGCTCTCACGCTGCATTGTGAATCGGGCAAGAAAATTGAAAAACTCGCGACGAGATTGCCTGTCAGCAGGCTGATGCTACTTTGTTATGTAGCCAGAAAGAGAGAGATGGTGTGTTGCCGTTGTTGCTTTTTCACTTTAACACAGATAATCCATGCTCGCTGTATCGCCTTCATTGTGAACTAGGAAACAATTTTATGAGGACGAGGATTTCTCGCCGCGCTCTGGTCTCGCTCTCACGCTGGATTGTGAATCGGGCATTAAATAAAAATAAAGTACAGGACTGGGTCGCTTGCACGTAGAATGCTTTTCATTTTCATTTTACTCAGATTTGAAATTTAAACAGTCGTTAAAAATCAAGACAATATTTTAAAATTTTTTTCAAGACTTGCTACCTATACCATGACCTTGCATATGCCAAATATTACTTACAGTGGGTGATCATATTATTAGGTCCACCTGAATCGATTGTGTTTGATAGCCAACAATTTCCATAAACTTCGGGGTAAAGCCGGACATTTACGAAGATTGTGTGGTTGAATTTTTTGAAAATTTTGAAAAAGTCGCTATACGTCTTGTAACGAATTTCAAAACCTGAAATTTTTAGTAAGATGAAGCGTTTTCGAGATATTCGAACTTAAATCGATTATCAGTGAATTGTCGAATAAAATAAACTGAGTGAATGAAAATAGTAATGAACAAATTTTACAGAACTCAGATTTCATATCGAGTGTTCCTCATTCGCATCGGTATTTTACAACAAAACGTTCCATGTGAACGCACTCATCATGATCACATAAGCCTTTGACAGCAGTCAGTTTAGATTACGCTACGCTACTGAGTAGTGCTGCCAAGTCAACAGGTATTGGTACTCGTATATGATATTAATGAATTTGTTTTGCCTTTTAATTATTTATGTTAATTGTTACTAATATTATTATGTGTATGTGGTAATTAAAATGAAAATAGACAACGATTCCTGAATTTACTGCATGAATTTCATTTAGCAAACATGTATCTACCACACAAAGAAAAACACATCTTCAGCATTTGCACATCTCATTATTTTTGTGCAACATCTTTTCATTGTTTATTCACAGAAAAACGAAAAAGATAAATAAAAACAAACCCAATCCCATACTTGTGCAACAATAAGTAAAACAAATCCCTCTATATTTTTCTTCCGTCCATTCCACACACTGTCCGTATTACCTGGCTAGGCCACTCATCGAGCCAGATGATATTACCATTCGGTTATGTTGGTTTTTTCAGTATTTTCGAGGTCTTTCCCAATACCGGACGTTTCTAAGAGTGGCTCAGCGACCCGCCAACGAATGAGGTGGCACAAAAGTACTTCTACCCTGTTTAGTGTCTAGTGTCAGTGTTCCGAGATCACAGCACCATCGTGTACATACCAACAACATTACTCACTATTTGCACTTTCATTTCCGACTGTCGTCGTCGCCAACAAGCTAGGTAAATGCCACTTGCTTTGATCTAAAGTTCATCCCAAACCTCAGAGATTTATCTCTTTCTTTTGTTTTGCAAATTCGATTCGAGTATTTTTTTTTGTTTGATATCGCTCGGGTAATATACAGATTCGTATGCGACATGGAAATCGTGATCCATTAAAGTGTACAAAAAAAGTGAAAAAAAAAAAAAAAACAAAATGCCAAAGTGTTACACAGTAGCTGTAGCTACATGACCGCAATATTGTAACAAAAAAAGAAGTTAAATTGTTTATAGCTCCAACAAAACTAGATCAGTAAGAGAGAAGGTATTTTCTTGATTTGATTAAAAGTTTTATTTTTTTTGTTTCTTAAGTGTGACTTTAGTTTTAAACCGCTATTTTGAGTGTATTCTCCTTGTTAATAAAATAAGAGTTATAGTGCTTGGGTTTCTATTTACTTTTCTTTCACATCACTCAACATTTCTTGGTAAATCTTAACAAAAGGTAAGCTGTAGTTAAGATACATAAATCTTGTTTTCTTCTTTTTTTAGCGGAAACAACCCAACAAAAAATAAAGGTGTTTTGTTTTCCCCCATTTCCAATAGAAAATAAATCAAGTTGATCAAAACGTGCCTTTAAAAAGGTCTTGCAAAATTGTATTCAAATCAGCACCAAGTCACGTTCGAATGAATAGTTTTAGTATCGCCTTTCAATTGCAAAAATGTATCCAGATGCAAAATGAATGTATGTACATACATATACGAGTATCTTTATCCCTTGAGAAGCCGCACAAGTTATCCCGGTTTAGGTTTATTCCTTTTTTCGCATTCAACTCACGCATGTGCTGTGGTAACATACTCTGACATACTTTTGTTGAGGATCATTTTCATTACTAAAAGAAATGACGTTGGAATTTGGTTCCTTTCGAAAAATTCCTCAGGTAGGCGGATAGGCAGTTTACTTTCCACTGGACAGGTACTGAAAGGGAATTTCTCTTTACCAATTACTTCTTGCCCGAGTGAAAGATCACCGATCGCCAGCAACACTTAGACGGATGCTATAACTCGACATACTTCCATTTCAACGTCGACAACGCATCGTTGTTGTCGTCATAATTTTAAATCTTTAGAGTTTAGCATCTAATGACTACATAGCGTATGTGTGATGGAAGAGAAATTTACGCACTGCAGATACATTAAATATGGAATAGACGATCGGTGTTGTTATTTTCCTGTATCTATCGATCTAGCGATCAGAAAAGATCTCAATTAAGTACATACATATGTAGTAGGGAAATGTTAACTCTGTTAAGAGGTGGCTATTAATTAAATTAGCACATTAAAAATAATTTTGTTGTTAGATATTTTTTGTATAGATCTTGAATGATCGTGTCTATGATCAAGTAATTTTCGTGTAGCTCATTGAACCGTATAAAAGGCTATTATCTGCTAAACTGAACCATTGTGTAATATCATGGTCGTATAGTTCAGTGGCGTTACGTTGCTATTGTCTCACACAATACAAGTTTTGGCTATGAAGATAGATAATTGCAGTTGTTCTATAAAACCACTTAAAAAGTCGTACAAAACAGTGTCACATAAGACAGAAAGTATATGGCTAGTTTTTATAGTGAAATGTCCTCATTTAATTAACTTGTTTTGGAAATATATAAAGTTTGCTCTTTTAATCCAAGAAATGTTGTTTCAATTTGTTGGTAGGTAATTGTTAATTTTTTTTTTTGGAACGTTAACAAAGAAAATAAAGGTAGGTTAAGGGGAATAAACGGTTGAACAAGAACGATGTTTAATTAACACTTTTCCGGATGATAGGTTACTTGATATGACGGCTAATGTTTTTCGCAATGTAGTTCGTACCGTCTGAATTGGCGTCTTACTAAATTAGTTTCAATTAGTATGGCTATTCTAAGAAATAACAAATGAATGCAGGGGAAATACATTCTGTAACGTTATTTGGGATACGTTTGATCTAGCAAAAGATAAAGCGGCTTGATTTTTTACGGCTTTCTCGACTTGTTCATACATTGAATTCGGAACATTCCCTCTTGATAAGTCAAAAAATTCTACAAAATCAGGCGACATTTCATGAAGGAACCTGATGATCATTCTTCCAGATTAGTGGCTGGTTTCGAGTGTGAAAGTCTGCTATAAGCTATGGCTGACATATATTTTTCCAGAAAGCACTTCTACCGTGAGGGGGCACAATGGATATCAACCACACAGATTCCTGGATCTTGTTGATCTTTTACTAGTGAACAGTCTTCGAAGGGTTGGTCTCGCCTTTTGATGAAAACATCATTAGTGTATGTAGGCTTTCACGTTGAAACCACAGGTATCAAATTCGAGAGAACGCCATCTTAAAATGTTTCTTTGTTGCTCTTTCTTTTCTGATATCACTTTTTTCATTGAATGATAGATAACAATAAAAGCAATATATGCTATAGAAATAAAATCAAAACTTTGTAACAAAGAGATTAAGATTTTTGGAACACAACACATCTGGTTTGTTAGGTCATACCATGATGAGAAAGCTGATAAGTTGAAGAGATAGAGCTATGCGTTGGTTCTAAAACAAGCTGATCTCTTAGTAAAAGTAGTATTAAAACTTTCACGGGAAACAGCAACCGATCGAGAATCGAGTATGAGTGCTTCTAAGATTATATAAAATTCTATAAGATTACATAAAATACAGACTCCCCGCAAGACATTTCTTTCGTTGAATTGGAGGACTATTCAGTAAACGAATGAACGGTATTAGCGGATTCATCAAAGCTTCAGTGTGGTTCGAAAAGCAAAAATAATAGGCAATTATTCTTCCACAAACACACTTCCCTTACCCAATCTAACCTTTCCTCTGCTCTCCTAGGCTTATAATGATTAGGCTGGCGCTTACGTTGTTGGAAGAAGTTTCAACATCGAGAAAGACTCCTAGGGCGAATTCAGTAATAGCTACCGTTCTACCATGGACACTACTCTAGTGTAAAGTAACATAGAGGACCTTTTGGAAATGAAAATGACACGTCCCTCTAGCAAAACCTTATATCAACGTAGTCAAGGTGATCCCCGATCAAACATCTCTACGATAGGGAATAAGACTCAGTCTATAAAGGTGCACCTTTTTCTGAATAGACTTTGGTTCAGGAGCCGATTATTAGGCATCGGTAGGCAGGTTCTCCAATATTTTCCAATTTTCCAAGGTTGACTTAACCTCGATCGTAATTATCTTAAACAAGCTATTATGTCAGATAACCAAACTGCTGTCTCAGAGGCGACAACGAGATCACTCTACTTTGGACACCGCAGGCCCAGAACTCTTCTGCGCGAAGACATCCGACAGTACTCGCAGAACTAAAATAAGTCGAGATATTGATATGAAACTTCATCCGATGGAGATCTAGGACTTCTATGAGCCCAACGACGGCCTTCCTTTGAAAAGCAATTTAAAGGGCTAAGCCTGGTAAGCGAAGCCACATTAATGCAGATTCTACAATAAAATGGATGAGATTTCAGACCATAGTCTTCTTCAAGTTTAGATGGATAATTAATAGACCGCAGAGTGGTTCAGGGCCGGGAGATAGTGATCGTCGCATATACGGAGCTCAGGTCTATAAGATACTTTTAAGATTGGCTCAGGATTTTTGAAGAGGTGATCACGAATAAACCCTTAATGAAGCTGTTGCAAACTGCGACAAAGGTGACTTTTGTGTGATGAAGTTTGATGGATCAGTTTGATGGATCTTAGAATTCCAAATTTATTTTCAAGTCATTTGTGATAAACATATAGGGAGAGAATTCACATCAGAAATTTAAACATTACAATTTAAATTTACATTTCCCTTTGACAACGTGACCTTTTGACTTAACCAACATCAACTGTCAAATATGTATGATGCGGAAGATCTAGGAAAGTTACGTAATCCCATCACATCAGCTTGTAATGATAAATTTCTTGCAAAACCTGTACACGGAAACGAGGTGCGAAGTTGTTTATTTATTGTGGCAAACTGGGGATTGGTTTTTCGTACGCCTCTCACAATGTCGGTTGGGTCATGCGGAAAGTAAACAATGGTAATGTTGAATTCGCTGGACGCTGACCGATCTTAAATTCGCCGGCGGTAGCTAGTTGTCTTATCTCGCAAAAATGTCATAATGGAAGCGTTGCGTCAACTCATAAAGTATTCAGCTCAAGTTGAACACGCAGTGAATATATAGTTGGGACAAAGTTGGTACGAATCAACGTATGAAGATTATGGTTGCTAAATACCAACATCGAATGAATAGGAAGTGATGTGAGATTGTTATTCTATCTAAAGCATTTCGCTACAAAAATTAGTTCCTAAAAATGTCTCTTTTTTAATAATGCACATGCTCCTGCATCTACACCCTAGAATTAGACTGGCATGACAAGGATCTTATAAAAAATGTTGCTAATTGTTCATGAACGGGGTTTTGCTACTTTTCATTTTTAGTCTAAAGAACCAGAGGTTGGAAGTAGGTAGACAAAGTCTTTAACTGCTTTAGAATTGTAGCTAGCTGCCTATTTGTAGCCCCATCCGTCCGGATTCTAAGTCGCTGTTGATTTGCTGTGGTACTGGACAACCTATCCGTCCAGCACAGGGGTTAAGCTCAGCTGTGAACTTAACATTAGAGAAATAAGCTTAGATTTACTTATTCATATTAGTTGGAGTTTTATTGCTTTCAAAATGTTGTTTTAAACGTACTAGAAGGTAGGAAAATGTAGATTTTGTTCACATACGTAGAGCTTCGCATCCGTGAATAAGGTTGGATGAAGTCGAAGATCGAATATTCTCCGGAGTACACTTATTACGAGACCCTCGGCCTGCTGGATTCTTGAAACTTTTCGATTGACACCTTCTTAACTTGACTCCAGATAGGGTCCTTGGAAAAAAAAGTAGCTGTAAGCACTTAGAAGATGACCTTTGCAATCGTGGTCTTGTTACTACTCACCGGCTCAAAGCCATTGCTTTTTATGTTTTTCGGATCCTGGTATATTTGATTTATTTAATAGTTTGTGTATCTGGCCCTTAACAGATAGTGCAAGCATATTTCTCCACAGCTTTCACAGGAACTCGGAATCTTTTGGCAAGTGTAAAGTGACCTAAGCAAACAAGGTCATTTCGTCAAGGTTTTCAGGTTTTTGTTTTTAACTATCAACAGAGGTTTAAAGCTTAGTATCTTTGTTTTGGTGATGGAGTCCATAATCTGTACCCAATGTGTATGCTAATTATATAACCGAAACACCTTCCATGACTTCACTGATCATGAAAGCGATATCAAAATCAACAAGTCGCCTCCTTGAGCATATCGCAAATTTGGTGAAGTGACTGTTTCTAAATATTCCCTGAAAAGTTCATGTTCTTAGCATGGATATTATCCAGTGACAGTGATTACACTTTTACCCTTCTTTTCAGTATGCAAACTATTTTCACTTCCTTCTTTCCAACAAATTGTACGTTCAATCAGCGTCATTTATGTTTCGATCGAACCTGCATCTGAGGAGCCATTTCTATGACCAACTAGGTCTTGCCAACATCTGAATACATTACCTAGAGGGACATCTTTATTGTGATAAGTGACCTTACTGTCTAGGTAGGCATGCTATGTAAAGGGTGACCAGATAGCAATGATAGTTTTTCCAATTGTTATATTCCAGCAGCTGTCAAAGTTACCAATGACATCCAGCTGTCAGTAAGGTTTGCCATTTTATCATATATCGTTTGACGGTTTCCGAACGTGTGGAAATTATTAAAAAATATTATCGAGATTCCGGCTTAGTTGTAAATAAGCAATGTGAATTTCGTCGTGAGGCCGGTTATCATCACGGCTTCAGTGCGCAGGCAATTCGTCGCACCATAGAAAAGTTTGAGCGTGAGTACACTCATTTGGGCCTTAAGCCACCAAGCAGACAGAGATCGGTGCGAAGTGAAGACAACATAGCCGACAGACGAAGACAACAGGCCAGTAACGAAGAAGACCCAGAAATGTCGATTCGGCGCCGATCAGCTGAATTGGGCATCGCCAGAGAGTCAACCAAGCTTATTTTTTCTCACGGTGAGCGTTCATCAATTGGCCGCCGCTATCATGCAACTTGACACCCCTTTCTCTAAGGCTACGTCTAGTCCTTAGTCTACGCTAACAAGCCAACCACTTTGGACGAGTTCGAGGCCAACATTCGAGACGCTTTTGCCGGAATAATGCTGCACATATTGGACTGAGTCATCAAAAATTGGACCGACCGCTTGAAGAACTGCCAGCGAAGCCGAGGCGGCCATTTAAATGATATGCTATTCCATACATAATGGCATAAATGTAGCTTCAAAATAAATCAATTTGATATCTCACTCCGTTGTTGTTTTATTTAAATTTCTTTTCCTATCGTGTACCCTATATACGTACTCGTAGCACAATATTATAAAGTAATTTATGGTTCTATTGGCCGGCAGTCTCGAGTTCCATAGTAGCTTTTCTGACTTGCCGTTTTTGCGATTATCTATTTAGGAGTAGGCATTTCCAAACCTGAAGTGACTGCACTCTTATCGGAGTTCGTATTTGTTGACTTCTGTAGATATATAGTCACAATATACAAGTAGTTACACATGGCCTGGCCATTATGCGTTACGACAGCAAGTAGTATCATCTGAAGTTAGTTGCCTTTCATTTCTCAGTAGAGACGCAGAACAGCTTTTGTACACAAACGCCAACTCAGGCTAGGTTGTTTGAATAATTTTTTTCAAACAGCCAGTGGACTTTCCGACAAGACTCGGTGCCAGCTTATAAGGCAAAAACAACATCTGCCGGACTTCATAGCAGCAGACGATTTGCCGTCATGCAGTCTAGACCTCAATCGGTTTATTAGCTGTGGTCTATTACGAGTATATAGGTTGAGGCGATGGCTTGTTCTACTCGACACCCAAGTATTGAGTCCTTGAAGCGCGCACTTATCCGTAGACAATTTTCCAATGGACGAGGTGCGTGCTGCGATGAGTGGCCTTTTTTTTTTATATAATTTGCACGTGTTAAAGGGGATATGAATACCCTTATACTAATTTTTAGAACACGTGCGGAAAGGGGAAGAGACAGAGAGAAAGACAGAGTCGTGTAGTTTGAAACTCAGGTGGTATTAAGTTTCTGTAGCTGTCCAGATAACTGGGGAGTATTTTGTTTGTTTTCGCTATTATTGTCGTTGCTTATGATTCACAATATTTTTTTCCATCCTCCTGATGGCATCATCACGATCAAGTTGCATTTTTAGCCATATGACCACCCAACTGCCAGTGTTATGCCTTCACAGTTGAGTTGACTTAGCTTTCGCAAGTGATCGACTTTTTTATTTATTTCATGCGAAATAAATAGATGATTCTTGACATCAGGATTCGAACCGTGAATTAACAGCGTGACAAGCGATGATGTTACCACTACACCACGGCCACCCTAACGGCCTGCATAAAAACAAATGGCTGCCATTTCGAATAAATTGTTTTCCTAAATAATCAAATAAGGTTTTTACTTGGTCGTTTTTATTTGTTCACCAAAAATGCTTGCACTAGTATTTATGACTTGAGTAGTGCGACAAGGGGGGTAGTGGTCCCCTGGTTTTGTAACAATTATGTACATAAGAGCACAACTTGCATTATTTTTATATTTCAGGCGTGACAACATCCACATGTTGAAAATCTAAGAAAACACGTTCAACATGAATCTTTTGCGACTTATTTTTAGGGCGACTTAAAACATAAACAACGAACGCCCACTTTCTTCCAAATAGCAATGAACTTCGGAAGCCTTTTATGGTATATTTTATTTTTATTTCTCTCCTATTTGCCATACTATTCAGTCTTAACCTTTGCCAATGGATTTTCTATTATACTTCTCCCATTATACTCCGAAGCGTGTAATTTTCTATTGTTGTACCGCTGACTATACAACTCAACTTTATTTTTTTTTTCTTGTTTTTTTTTTATTACTAATGTATATTTTGCTTTCTTTTCACTTTCTCACCTTTATCATATTTGTATTTTTTTTTTTTAATTTTTTACTTCAAACATTGCTAACATCATCTCTTCACTAATTACAGCAGTGTCAGCATTATTTTTCATTCGGTTTCTCTGTGAATCTTCTTCGTCGATTTATTACTCTGAAACAATATACTATACTATATTTGCTCATCATAGTAACCGGGCTTTGTGTAAATTATACGGAGTTGCCGTTAATAAAAAAAAATAAAAATAAAAAATCGTCAAAGAATAAAATTTCCCTTAAATCTAAATCAAGCCAAGAGAGCAACTTTAATCCAGTCGCTGGCTTACATATTGCTGAAGGAAAACTGCTTTTTAAACAAAAAAAAAAAAACAAAAAAAACAAAAACAAAAACAAAAAAGATAAATAAATTTAAATTCGTATTCTGAGTCATTGCGCAAATATCTGTTAACACGTCGCTCGATAGCAAGTAAATAATATTATTGCGAACGTCGCATGGATTGTGCTAATGAATACCGAATCCAATTGGTGGAAGAGAATGTACCTTTAGATACATTGAACAGCTAGAATACCTCTTCAACCAACGGAACACATTCTGCATCTTAAGAGGTAGAATGCAAGGTATCATAGATTACATCTATTAGTGGAACTGTTAGCCATGCGTAGAAAATATCAGTCACATTTCGGTGTATGTACCGAACTTGAATGACATTGAGTCAGGTTTAGAGAGACAAACTGGATTGGTAAGGTGTTTGATTTATCTATGGTTTTTTTTTTGTATCACACTCTACGACCTTGCCGATATGGCATTGTTTCAGAACAAATAAATCAATCTGGAACTAGGTACATATATTTTTTTGGCAAAAAGATATACAACTTCAAAATCCATTCAATTAATGAGGTCAAAACCCTTGAAACTGGAGCTACCAACCTCTTACCGTAAATGATAAGCTTCTTACGCTTATTACTTGTAAAATATGCGGTCGTTGTACTTTTATTCAACTGCTCAGCATTTTTCAAATGCTTGAAGCGCTGTCTTTCTCGATTAAGGTCGTCTTAATTAGTCTTTTTTTTCTACAAAAAAAAGAGAGAAAAAAAAAACATGGTCACAAGATTATACTATTATACACAAGAGTAGGTATGTAATACAATTAACGCCTCGCGCATCATCATTGTGTGACTTAAAATGTTCGACAGTAGTACCGCAGATAGATAGTAAGATACTTTGAAGAGGTTCTTAGGTACCCAAGAGAGAGAGAAAAAAAAAAAATGTTTTCCACGAGACCATTAAATAGTTGTTTTACGGTCCTGCTTCAAGTACCTTTGGGTAATACCCGTAATATTGCAGCAATGAACTTTGGCTAACATTTTGAGTGTAATTTTTGTTTGTATTTGCAGAGTTTAATGTGAAAATGGGAACCAAAATCGAATACGTAGATACATCGCAGTTGTATGCGACAAAATATATTAGGAATTCTAAAGCTATTGCGGTATTATGGGCGATTTTTACGATTTGTTATGCAATAATTGGAATTGTAGCGTTTGTCACGCCAGGTAAGTTGTTCGCCGTCATTAGAGATGATGAATGTTGGAATCTTTTTATTTTTATGATTATATCTTTCAGAATGGGTTGGCGATCCAGATAATGAAAGTGCTGGTAGATTGGGATTGTGGCAAGTTTGCCAGAAAGAAGAGATTTTCGATAATTGCCAAAGGAAATGGGAGGATATTATTTCAGTTCCGGCATTTTCGCTTCAGGTATGGGAATTCTTTTTCTTTAATTAAGTGAAGATTTTATTTGATTTATTTCTTTTTTAGTTGGCAACGATTTTTATGGCTGTTTCGGTGGTAACAGCGCTTCTGACGATATGCTTCTTAGTTTTTATGATTTTTATGAAGTCAACGAGAGTGTTTCACATCTGTGGGTGGATGCAAATACTATCAGGTAAGAGTTATGTATTTCCAGGAGCTTGCAAAAGCTTCCCTTTCGCCTTTTTTTTTAAACATATTCATTCGGTTTTGGCCTATATTTACAAACATACATATATCAACTGTCCCCCGTCCGGATCGTACATGCTATACACCTCCAATGATATGTATTTACTTACATATTCCCAAAGCGCAGGAAGCGAACGAAAATTTCATCAAAATCGGTTCTGCTCAAATAAAAATTGCTTATTTCTTATTCCCACTGTAGATATATATATTTTGACGCTAACAGCCCAATGCAGGGCCTGACCTAGCTTCTCGCTGCCACTCGTGCTGTGCGCCTCACGAATGGATGGGACCTACAGTTATATGCCGTTTCCGAAGGGCAATTTTTTGCGATTGAGAGAAGCTTTTCATGACAATTTTACTCTCGGTTGTTTGTTAGACGTTCGTGAGAGGTGGGAATATGAGAAAAAAGCAAAAAGCTTTCTTGCCTTTTCATAGTCTAGAATGAGACATCTGTATAGTTTTTTATCTGTGCTTGAACCTCTCGCTCAATGTTCGCGCACTTAACTACTGAGCGCGGCTCGCACCGTAAATACAAACTGAAAAAAAAGACGAAAAGACAAAAAATGGAAAAAAAAGCATAAAAAAGATCTTTCGTCAGTCGGCTTGCGTCTTATATTAATTAGAACAACTTTATGAACTGCAGAATGGTGAACGCACTTTAATGTCTGTGGTGGATTTCGTGAAATAATCGATTTTTTTTTGTGACTTATGCTGTAAATAAGGTGAAGGTCCTGGAATCTTTTAGTCCATCGTTGTTTTATGCATATCTGGCTCATAGAAAATTCCTCGTCTCATTGCTGCATACAGTTGCAATATGAAGCCCTTTTAAAGGGCCGTGTGGCGTTTCCGCCTAAGATATTACAACCTCCCATCATCGTCAATCCCTTGCGCATTGCAGTCTGTTTTCTAAACCGAGTTCGATGCAGGTCTTCCTGGCCTTCTTGATTTGAATATCCTCTTGGCAGGGGCGTTGTTGTCCATTCGCTGGATGTGACCGAGTTAAATTAGTCGCCCCTAGAGTTAGCTGTATTATTTTTTTTTTTCCATTCATCCTCTTCGAACACAGGACCAAATATTCGACGAAGGAAATCATTCCTGCTTATAGCCCACCACTCGACACCATATAATAATAATTTTCTTCTCCGAGTAAGCAGTTTTAAGCCCAGTTGTTTTGCCGAACTGGACTAGCAATAGATCAACTCCTTAACTACTTCGACGTTGACCTAAAGACAATCTCTGAGGCAGATCAATTTTACAAAATAAATTTCAATAAAATACGCTCAGTGATTCTTCAGTAAGGCGAGCGACAAGGATGTATGGTCCGGGCAGCAAGATATATCCCTCTCGAGCTTCACCAACTTTGAATGCTGAAATCTCTCTGATATTTGATTAATCTATCGAATACTTCATCAATTTCGTTTCTTCTTTGGTATTAAAAATATTTTTTTTGACTTGTCGGTCGGCTTTATTATTTTATTGAACTCGTCCGAAAAGTTTACAATGTATTTTGGCCCGAATTATG
The DNA here is from genome assembly GCA_963082735.1 of Pocota personata. Taxonomy (NCBI): domain Eukaryota; kingdom Metazoa; phylum Arthropoda; class Insecta; order Diptera; family Syrphidae; genus Pocota; species Pocota personata. The sequence goes on from OY720431.1 coordinate 17,111,699, forward strand.
GAGGTTCTTGTATCAACACAAAGAATGAACTCATAATCTTGTCGCTAGTAGGTACGAGTACTCTCATAAAACTTTATCAATGTATGCTTATAAATCCTAAAAATCTGTCCCTTAATGTTTCCGGCTTTAAGCAATCTTTTTCGGTTCACTTTTGACACACTTCACTCAACTTCTAAGGTACAAACTAGGTCAATTCTAAGAGTACATCCGTAATTTTTTGAGTGTCAACTCATTATGTTGCTATACACGTACAACTTTGATTTGTTATCTTCTATTTTATGTATCTAAATGTAGAACGGCAGAAGAGAAATAAAAAAAAAAAACAATAAAATTTAAAATAAATGAGAATGCTTTGTCCAGTCATCGTGTTATTTTTTTAAAATTATGGACGTTATATTGAATGCGTTTAACTGTTTCAGATTATTTGGTAAAAAGTGAGAAATCGTGAGATTGCTTTTACTATATTTACACGCACTTCCTACAGATTTATTCGAGGTCTTTTTGGAATATTGAAGTTCATATGCTTCACATCACTAAGCCATCTTAAGTTTAGCTTCATCTCCTATTTAAAGAAACATCTCTGACGTTATTGTCACAGTTAAGTCCAGGTCCTAGGTGGACCGAGTTTTTGACTTCGAGTGCGTATAACCACTGACAAAAGAGTGCCTGATCTGTTTCTTTCAGTACCTTTTTCATGTAAAACATGAAAGATGCCGCTTAGAAAGAAAACAAAAAGGGCTCGTATATGTGGTCATGAAGTAAACAGACATTTGTTTGGTATTAATTTGGTATTCTACGATACTCTCCAGGATTTGGCATAATAATAAAATGATCCCTAGAAATGCCAGATTTGAGCGTTCTACTAGTCAAGACCCCAGGGCTTATCACCTCTATGTCCATCTAACAACGGAGTGAACATCCCTTTATAAAAACTTCTTTTGCTATAGGATAAGTAAGACATATTTCCAGAAACTTCTAATCTCCAACAATTCAAGAGCAGTATAATCAGGCATCTACAAACATCTCGGGGCGCTTGCTTAGTTGAGTGGAGATTATATAAAAAAAACAGGCAGTCATTTTATTTAGAAAGGGCAACAACCTTTTTTTATTTTCTTAGCTAAGACATTTATCTATCTACTAATTTGGAATAGCGCAATACTCCAGCTGCACCAGGAACTCGGCTAATAAACTTTTCCAGCCAGTGCATTTATTTATCTGGTTTAAGAAATAAAAAAAAAAAAACCTAATACGCTATCCTTTCATTCCGACCATATCTTAGAGATAAGGTGGTGCATGCTCTCTACCAAATAATCTCCCACACATTAAAGAGTTCAGCTTTTAGAACGTTTGAGCCAGAAGCTTTAATTGAATTGAGTCGTCGGACTGACGGTGTCATCCGGGTCACATCAATTTAGTATTGTATAGGAAGTTTCTAAGTTCTTCATTTTTGCTTTTGTTACTTGGGTTATTGTTTTCTCACTGTTTTTTTCAATTTCAAGTGGAACTACTAACATATCAGTCTGACCTACATAATCAGGATATATGTACATGAATACGAAAATTTTATCGAAATATCTTTAGTGGTTCTTAAGCGCCGTGTGTGGAGAAACCTATGAGCAGACATGGAACAAGTTTTTGCTTAACCTGACCCTTTCAAGTATGACTAAAGCTTTCTCTTTTTCTGCGAAAGTGAGAAAGAAAAAAAAAAGATACACTTAAAAGAACAGAACGGGACACTCGCACCTGACAAATTTTGTATACCCTATCCCATAAAGTATATTATTTTTGACACATACTTATAGGTGTATATATATACCCCAAGAGGTATATAAATATTTGTGATCAGAATCTCACCAGTTTTAAAATCTAAAGCAGTACACGTGTAATAAATCTCATCCACCCAAAAAAAAACGCCCACTTTTCACTATTTTTATAAGAAGCTGTATTAGCAAAATATATAGCCGTTGTTCTTTTACACAATTCGCACAAATATTGTACAGAGCCACGCCCATTTTTTGGCAGCGTTGTCTTTAAAAACTGTAAATTGCCTTCTAAGACCTATTTTCGGCGATGATTGGGCATTATTCAAAAACAAAAAAACTTCAAAATCCGTGGTGACACTACGCCTAAGAAAAGTCCTAAGAAAAGTCGTAACAGTTTTTGTGGTAAAATCTCTTACAAATCGGGGAATTATTACTGGTTTTGAATAAAAAAGTTCGCAACACCACGCCCAATTTATTATGGATGAGTTAAAAAATGAGGGATAGGGTATCATACTATCCGTTTCAGACAAGTTGTAACTTTTTTGTATCTGTGCCACTTATGGTGGTTACACTGGTAACGATTAGGTAGTCTAAATAAACAGTCTCTCGACACCGTCATGAATCACAATCGGTTATTCGACGCTTTGGCATTCATTCCTTCTAGATGGTTCAGCCACTTGTAATTTGAACCATCTAGAAGTTCATTTCGTCTTCTTATCCATTTGCTGGCGATGAATAAGAAAAATAATTTGCAACACAATTTATACAGTAACTATTTATAAAACTTCTTACTAATATTCAATTGCTTTTGTATTTCAGCTATTTGCATGATTGTAGGCTGTGTAGCATTTCCATTTGGTTGGAATTCGGATGAGTTTAGAAAAGTCTGCGGACCCGAAGCAAACCGTTTCGAGCTGGGACTTTGTGGTATACGATGGGCTTATCCACTTGCTGTGATAGGTAAGTACTATAAATATTATTTTGTCATTGTCACTCGAATGCAAATCAGCAATTTTAAGAAGGTTACCATTTAATCGATCAGCGGTTTTTCGATCAGCAAAATTATTTTTATTTGATTAGCAATTTAATAGCTTTTGCTAATCAGAAAATAATTGAGCACGGCATCGACTAGAGAAGGATTAAAATAAATACAGGATCCAATCATTTTTAAAACAAATAAGTTTCGAAAGCGTACTTTTAAATTCTTTGTTATATAAGGTTGCAAAACGGATATTGAGCTTGCGGGTAGGAATATCAGTTTAAATTGAAAAGTTTTAAATTGTCGGCAGTCCAAATAATTTTCTTGTTTTGTCGCTTTAACTCCTTATCCCATTTATGAAGTTAATTAGCGAAAATATCTGACGTCATCCGTGCAGTTTTATTTGCTTCATAAAAGACAGATAGGGACTTAACATTTTTGAATCAACGGGGAGGCGTACGCTAGCCTCTAAAGAGGAAAGACTTATCCGGAGCGAGGTTATAGAATGGCGCAGTATTATCGGAGTTATAGATGTCTTCATCTGTATAACTCTGTCGTATATTTGGCCAAACTACTTTGCTTAAAACTTTTCCATAAACAATATTGTCTAAATCTTCTTTTCTGGGCCACAGAGCATCTTTACTCATTTTTCTCGAACAATTCTCTCGCCGCATCCTGTACTAATTGATTCTTTAAATTCCCCAATATTGTTGTACTGCTTTGCAATTGCATAAATTGTTCAGGCAAGGTCTCCCCACATGTTCTCAATTATACTCCGGCTGCACTAGGTAATCTTGCTGGCCAGTAAAGAAGGGATATGTTTTTTGAGTTAAATACTCCCTTGACTTGGCGAGAAGAATGGATGTCGCATTATCCTGAAGTTTTCATTGGAAGTAATTGAAGCAAACCTCTCAATTTGTTAGCCACATTCTGCCACTAACAAATTTAATTTCAGTCCTCCCGTTGGAGTCAATTTCACCCCATACCATTACAGAACCTTTTCCCATTTGACGGCCACTTAAAATTTGTTGCTCCTTGTGCAGATCGTGAAAATAGTAATCCCAGATATCAGGTCCCATCTGTTAATATGACCTTTCTTCACTTTTTCTTCTAGTGGCAATGGAACGTTTTGTGAGCTTCGTTCGCATTGTTGTAAAACTCTCCTCAATTTTTGTATGTTGGTTTTAACTTCCACTTTAGCTGCAATTTGACGATCTTCCCGCAAAATTGCACTTCTCTTCACTGAGTTTGATATTTTTACAATACTCCAACCTTCACTCCTAAAGTTTATCAAATGTGTTTGATGATAAAACAAGAATACAACTAAAGGATGTCCCAAAATTCACGCAAGATTTGAATTTTCCGCCATTTGTGCGGTAAAGTGTTGCCAACAAAAAAAAAAGACAGAGTGACAGCTGACAGTTCAGAGTTATTAAAAATGGAGTGCTGCACGAAAGAATAACGCGTGTTCATTGTTGATCAATATTTTAAAAATAAAAAAGATTTGGCAGCTACAGTTCGCAATTTTCGTACAAAATATGGTCGGAATAGTTATTTAACTTCATCAACTGTGAATAGATTAATTCAAACATTCAGGGAGACTGGATCAATTAGTGATCTTAGACACTCTGGTCTTCCTTGAACAAGTTGTTCAACACAAAACATCGAAGCAGTTCATGAGAGTGTTGTTGAGAGTCAAGAATTGGACATTTCGAGTAGCTCTCTATAGAGTATTCTCACGAAAGATTTGCATCTTCATGCATAAAAAGTGCAATTGACTCTGGAACTGAAGCCTACTGACCACGCACAGAGAAGAGAATTCGTTGAATGGATTATGGAACAACAGCAAGTGGATGTTGATTTTTCAAACAAAGTCATCTTCAGCGATGGGGCTTATTTTCATCTTAATGGCTTTGTTAATCGTCAAAATTGTCGAATTTGGGATTCAGGAAATCCACGAGTGATTATTGAGAAACAAATGAATCCACAACGTGTCACTCGTTGGGGCGGATTTTGGGCTGGAGGTATCATCGGACCATTCATCTTTGAAAATATGGCTGGTCAGACAATAACAGTTAATAGTGCTCGCTATCGCGACATGATAATCCAGTTGTTTGTGCCTAAATTACAAGATATGGATGTGGACGAAATGTGGTTTCAACAAGACGGTGCCACATGCCATACAGATAGAGAAACAATTCAATTACTGCATGAGTCATTTTCTGGTCATGTAATTTCCCATTCTGCTGATCAGAATTGGCCGCCCAGATCGTGCGATTTAACACCGTTGGACTTTTTTCTTTGGGCTCTTTTTTTATTAAAAATTTCTTATCATTCATTTTGTCCGGGAGTGTATGTAAGCGACTTCCACTGTAATTTGTTATATTTTTCATATTTAGCGGATCATTTATAATAACAGCGTTTTAAATTAATTTTCCTTTTCAGGTTGCATCGATGGTCTAGTGCTTTCCACGCTTGCATTTATACTCGCCACGCGCCACGTACGTTTGCAACCAGATCCACTTTATCAAAATTCTCTATACAAAGGTAATTTCCCTTCAGCATACAGGGAACATTTCTCTTTAAACATTTTTAATATTTCCAGGCGAAATCAACAATGCCTACATAACAGATGCGGTTAGCTTAGCCGGGTCACGCAAATCCCTAAACCTCCAACCAATTCTGTTAGTGGCTCCACCACACCACATGAACAATGGCGACGATACAATTTCACAATTCTCCAGCCGAACTCCGAACCATCGGTACAATCGGCCCGATTATCATAATTCAATGCATCAATTCTAATAGATGGTGCCACTAACCACAAAAATCTTGGTTCGGAACTCGCATAAGCAAAAACAGAAAAGCTCACGATTTCGTTAGGCGTTGTTGAAAGAGTGGATTCATTTTTGAATTTTTGAATTTTTAACGTCTTTGCTGCAATTTTTCCCTTTACATTGTTTTAACTATTTTTTTTTTTGTACAGTAACTTTAAAAAAATTATTTATATTTATAAACGAATATGTGTTAAAATGGACGTAATTTAAATTATATAATATACCAATATGTGTATTTTTTTATTTTTACTGAAAGATAGATTCTATCTATCCCATGACATTGACATCTCAATCTGTAATTGCTTCGAGAAAACAAAGTTATAAGTTCACCCTCCCTAATAGAGATAGATATCCATAGGTTTGTCAGTGTGCGAGAGGATAAAATAATAATTCATAAGTTATGCCATCAACGCAAACAGAATGCGTTAAAATATCCTAAGTGGGCAACCAGCTGACGCGCTTTATTGGATTATCCCCCTAAGGAACTTTCTTTTTACTTCCTCTTCACAGGTTATTTATTTACTTGAGGAGATTCTCTTCGGCTTCGTCTTCGTTGCTGTTAGTGTTGTTGTTTTTTTCTTAGTTTGTGTGGGTGTATGTATTTTTTTTTTTTTTTTTTTGTGGAACAATAAGTTTGACTTTTAGGGCGGGTAGACATATTGTCCTAAAAACCAAAGTGAAATAGATTTCAAGGAAGAAGGATATACATTTAAGGGTAGATTATACTTTCACAACACAGCAGCTTGCTCTATTAGACGTGTATATAATGGGAATGATGAGGGTGTAAATACCGTCAATTGGCAACGGGCGAGAGGAGTTGGAAAAGGCTCTGAAAAACGTTATTGGTGGGTTATTCGTATATTTTGTATTTCAATGTGGTGGCAAATTGCTCTGGATACAATATTATTTATTTTTATGATTCCATAAACGAAATTCAACGTTGTGCAAGGGATGAGGGGGGGAGAGTGGGGATTTTTCTTCGTTGAAGGTATGTGTGTAATAATAATGCGTCAATAACTGTTATTATGGGCTTTCAAATACAGAGAATTGCGTCGAAATAATTTCAATTGCTTTCCAATGCAATGGGAGGTTGGGGGAAGTGGGTGTTGGGAAACAATTATAAGGAAACTTGGGCATCATCTTGCGAAGCAGATTGCTATGATTTGTTGAGGGTCGATTTTGGGGGTTGTTTGGATGGTTGCTTTCATGAGCCTAATGGGAGTTGGTGAGTGATTTTGGGAGACTTTATTCAAATAATGTCATTAAACGATTAGCAAGTTGATTTTAATTTGATTAGATTGCCTACGGAGATTCATTTGAATGCAATAAAGAACACAGAATGCTTTGAGGAATTGAATGTTTATCTTGGGTGGAATGTAGAATGTGGTTGATATTCTAAACCAGTGACAGGCAACACCGGAATTGACGAGGTTCAGTGGTTGCATAGTGAGCCTGAGGTTATCATAGTCCATGGTTCGAATCTAACAGGCGTTGCTCTGCTGGTAACTCAATGAGAAAATATTTGATCACACAACAATCTTTAGGTAGGAGCAACACTAGCTTTCATGTAAAGAGTTATTCATTTCGAGGTAGGGATTTCACATCTCTGCCATATGGCATCTGTCAAATACATCTCGACGAATGCGTTTAACGCATTAAAATTATTGCCTGCTGACTATAGGAAGCGCAGAGCATATGCCGATTGGGTGCTAGAAAATCAACACCTTCACGCCGATTTTTTGCACAAAATCTTCTTGAGTGATGAGCCCCATTTATCGCTCGAAGACTATGTAAACAAACAAAATTGCAGAATTTTGGGAGGTCAGTTTGGTGCGCACTGTTTACAGGCGGCGAACCACATTCTTTGAAAACGCCGAAGGTTCCACTGTTACGGTGAATTCTCTACGCTGTGGTCAAATGGTAATTAATTCCATTAGGACGGGGCTACGTGCCACACAGCACTGGCAAAATTCGCTCTATTGCACGAAAAGTTCCCAGCTGTTTAATTTCCAGATTTGGCCACCAAGATCGTGTGATCTGCTATCTGTGACTGTCTTGAATTTCTTTTTGTGGTGCTATGCTATAGATCGTGTTCATTCAGACAATCCTCAAACTTTGAAGCACTTAAAAACCGAAATCAGTGAAGTTATGGCCGCAATGCATCCAGAGATGTGCCGAAAAGTCATCGAAAATTACTTCACAAGAATCGAAGCCGATATTATTGTCCACACATAATGGTATAGTTCAAAATTTAAAACAATAAAAAATGTTACTAAAATATTTAATATTTTTTATGTTATTTTAAATTAAAATCTTAAAGCACAAAATGAATAACCCTGTACATTTAGTAGCTGCCACCAACTTCTTATGGTCTCAGGAGCGGGTAGATAAGCAGTGTAGTTGTTGCTAAGTTATCCACTAGATGGTGGTCGGTTCCAAAGGGTAGATCGGTGAATATCTTTGCTAATAAAATGCAAATAGGTTTATGTATTTGAAAGAAAATAAATTAAATTCTTTTACTAAAAAACGAAAGTGTGTCCATGAAAAATACAATTTTGAGGTAAGAAAAAGTGCGTTCCATTCAATATCTACTGGCGAGTGTAATTGCCCATGCTCGCTGGAGTGACGTTCAATAATTTTATTCAACGAGTTCTTTGATCCGAGTCTACCAATAAAACCGTAGATTGGAGTTATAATTCCAATCATGGAGAATGTATTTCAGTTCGGCTCTGGCCCTGCAAATTGCTGTTGCGCCAATGTAAATCAGCTGAGTTTAATACTTTAAAAGAATTCCTTCAAGAACCTTCAAATATACTTCAAAATTAATGTTATTAGTTGTCGGAATTGGTCCTATAATTGGCGGTAAGTGGTTGAAACACCTTAGTAAAAATCAGTAACTTCACCCTAAATTGGGTGTCAGTTCATGTTGGTCTGTAAGGTAATGAAAACGGTGACAATTTGGCAAAATGTGGGGCAGCTACTCGCTTCGTAGGACCAAAACACTTTAGCGGAGTACGAAGACCCGTCATCCAGAAAGATCTGCAGAAAGAGGAAAGCCAATAAACACATAAAAAACAACCTAAGCAAAAATAAGTGTCAAATGGCTTCCTTATGACACTGAAAAATACCTTAAGTAGCAAAGCCCAGAGAGGAGCAAAGCACCTGTAAATTCTATATAGAAACGAAGGTGATTCTGAACCAAATTCTAAGAAGATAAATTCACAAGAACCATTAATTGGCTCAGGCAGCAATCGGAACACAGTTTGTACTTAACTGTCTATAGGAAGTTAGACTGGCGAAGGTGTTCTGATCTGAGAGTAACATCAGGTTCATATTGCCTTTTAAGAGAGTGAAGCCCATAGCGTGTTGATTCTTAAGTAATTTTTCATAAACTTCAAAATAAATTGAGTTCTGTATTCATTTGGCCGTGTGTCGGCTAGGGCGTCAGATTTACTAGTCCACCTGCTGATACCCCATTCCGTGCGATAGGATAGTGGAATCTATACCCAAACATAGTAATTAGCGCTTCATCTCACATGCACAGGAGGATGCGAGGAGCTTTCCCACCTTCTCCTCTTCCAAAAACTACTTTTCATCTTATTCCATTCTCGATGAATAGGCTAAGCTAGGAGAATCTACATATCCAGTAATACTAATGCGCTCCAGGTGTTGTAGTTTGCGTAGTTTGCATCAGTTTTAGGGTATTTCAATATCGATCACTAATCAACCGCACTATCAACAAAGTATATTCTGGTTAAGGATCTGCTACGAAATTATCAGAAAATGTTTTTAATATTAGACTTTACAATCTCAAGATTTCATTAAAAGTTAATTTTGTGTTTAAAAAGATACCTCAGTAATGCACTTTGCTAAATGATGCATGCAGCTTCTAATTATTGTGACCAAAATCATTTCATTTCGGAAAGATTTACGAACATGGACTATACACGGCACCAAACGCAAACAGAACTCACGACATATTTCACTCATTCGCTGACTGACTCGTACACACTAACATGTATAAAAGTCATTAAGCAACTTACTTAATAAAAAAGTTCAGTTCGTGTCTGAAACTCAAGTCATGCATTTCTTTTCTCCGCTCATTTTGTCCTTCTTTTTGTGATCACTTCATGTGCAATAATCTGCTTGAGATGTTAGGAACTAACCACATCAGCCCCATAATTAAGGGTGATATACCTATCGAATAAGCTGGTTTCCGGCCTGGACGTAACTGCGCAGACCAAGTGCTTTTCGAACAACGCACATTGACGCTGGTTTTAAAAAGGGTATCAAGACTTTTGTGGCATTTATTTATCTTACCGCTGCATAAAATACGGTTTGGAGGAAAGGATTAATGTAAAAACCTTTGAAAGTCATTCCCTGTTTGAAAACAACTTCCTGACGAATCGATTACTACAAATGTTCGTATGAAAAAATCTGAGCAAAAATAAAATTCTAAATAATGGACTGCCACAAGGTTCAGTGCTAGTTCCCATTTTGTTCAACTTATACATATCTGACTTACCCGAACTATTCTCGAAGAATACGAACGACCTAACCATTGTAATCCAGGCTAGTACTTCCAGCAATGGCGACTCTGGTCTAGTGTATCGAAAGCAGAATCATGCTGCTCCCAATTTACAGTCTTACATGTACCATGTTCGGAGGCATAATACTTCCCAAAATATTTAGGGGTAGCACTAGATCTAACGCTAACCTACAAGCGGCACCTCATTACTGTAGCAGCTAAACTTCGCACTCGAAACAACATCATTCAGAAGCTGACAGGATCGTCGTGAGGGTGAATATGCCACCTCCTCCGCATCGCATCTCTCCCACTAGTCTACACCGTTGCGGAGAACTTTACTTCAATCTGGATGAAGAATGCTCATACCACCAAAATAGATGTTGAGCTGGTACTCTCAAACTAACTTCTAAGAGACTACAACAAAATCGTAGCAATTAGGGATCTGTTAATACACGATGCTATTGGACCATTGGGACTTATATAGTGAAATCAAGTTTGCATACTGACTACAAGCTGTCAAGATGAGTGGGCCAAGTTATGGACATCCTCAATCCATGACCTACCTGGCTTCGAACTACACAGATATCTCTGTGCGAAACTCAATTGGACTCGAATAAACACCAGTAAATATGCTGACTTCCTACACCATTGGGCCGTTGCGGCTCACAAAAAAATAGAATGGCTCCGAAATTTTGATATAAATATCTGACTGAATGGAAACACAATGAAATGTTTGCATAGTTTTCTTTTACAATTGTTAAATGTACTCCTTTGTACTTTTCCATATGAAATAAATAAATAAAAGGAGGAACAGGTGTTAAAATTATTCAAATCGGTGCCTATTTGCAGAAGTTATAGTGAACGAAAAAAATATGCTAAAATGCCACATAATTAACAGCAACTTCATAGCCGCTAATCCAATTGACAGCAACAGATCTCGAGTCCTGGTACAGGACTGCAAAAACGATAATTCAAATTGGTGCATTTTTGCTGAAGTTTTTCTGATTGAAAGAAATGAAGGATAATGCCACTAAGAGACGCACAGACAGACAGTCGGACAGATACAAGCACAGATACAAGAAATCACTTTTCTGTTATTCTTTTCAAACACGATTTTTTGACACCATCACCATACTTCCCATTGCTTAGAATATTGCAGTAAAAATTCTAAAAAAACGGTTGTCCAACAGGAGGGCATCCGGAAATAAAAGTGTGTCTTGATACCTGCTCCGCTTAAGTGTCATAGACCATTGTCGAATGTCCTTTTATACCGCCTGATCATTACCTCATTTCGGACCTAATATAGTATCGAATTTATCATTGAGAGCCTACTTCACGTACTAGATAAAGTGTGTTTAATTCAAGGCAAATGTTACCTACTCTAAGTATGGCTAGTGGCCGTAAACCTGATGAAGCAAAAGGTCATATTACAAACAGATTACAACCACATAATCAAATGAGAACTCAAATTATCGTTCGCACAAAATTTACAAACGCTACCCCAGTAAAAATAGCAGCAGCAGAGCTACTTTTTATTCCTTCTCCATAGGGATAGAATAAATTATTCATATCTCTTCGGCAAAAGGAAGAAACTTTGCAATGAATGAGCGAAGCAACCATACCGCCTTAAAGGTTTCAATTTAACTAAATGTCAGGAGCAGAAATTGAATTCGAAGCGCAATTTGATTTTTTTTTTTTTTTATTATTTTCATTTTAATGTGAATGAAATCCATTGGACCGAATGATAATGCACTCCATTCGTTCATTAAAAATTATCATTTTGAGGTTATACCACCATTTTGTTATTGTCTTTCATTTTCGATTTTAAAAAAAAAAAAAAAAAATCACCGGCGCTATGAAATTGTCATTTCTTTCTTTTTTTTTTCACCCCACTCAAGTCGCTTTTATCTGTAAATCACACTTGACAATCTGTTAAGTTGTAGATTTGTCGTAAATCATTTCTCAAAATCGAGTTATCCTTTCTAGCATACATACATAGCTAGTAGCTACCCCCATTTACAAGGAGCAAAAAAAAAAATAAAAAAAATAAAGAAATATCCTGGTAGTCGCATTGCCGCCCTAATGTCGTAAAAGCTCGCTTCCATTGTAGATTTGAATAGGACAAAGTCAAAAATCACCCTAAAGATGGATGGAGAAAAAAAGGAAACGGAAAAAAGGACGAAAAAATGAAGGATGGCAGAAGAGGAAAAAAAAAATGTCAGTATATATACAGATATGTAAGACCTATTCGAATGAAAGGAAACTGGCTCGGGCAGGCATAAAATCATTATTTCTTTCTTATGATTAAAATACGTCACATCCAGATGTCGCCCAATATATACTTTTTTATTGCGATTTTCCGACTGATTTAATGCTCTTTAAGGACCTGGCCGTCCGCGCCACCGTTTCATTTTCTTTGCGACGACAAATTCTCCCCCCAAACCGCGCCTCGATACGTACCTAAACCTCGACAACAGTAAGCTTTACGCATTTAGCTTTGGGTGCCAGTTTCATCGTCCCATGAAAAGAATATAAATTACACAAGTGTTTGGCTAACAAATGGGAAAACACAGCATAGTATAGCACAACATAGCTAGAAGAGGCCTACGATGGTGGTGGTGGTGGTGGGTGGGTGGAGTGTACCTAATTTACGAGGCGTTGCCTTCCGCTGAGAGGGGTTTATTGGAATATAATATTGAAATAATGTGGTTTTAATTAATTACCTCAACATTTCGGTGGTTGGTGGAATTTCGAATTTAATGCATTTTTAGTGGTTCGGAAGGATGCCACAGTAGTGAAAGGAACTTGTGAGTGAATGGTTACATTTTGGTGTGTAATTAGGCTCACTATTATTTTTGTTGAGATTATCATGGCACTTGTACTCGATGTGCTTTGTTGAATACATTTTGACTTTTTTCGAGGAGTTAAGGGAACATGATGGCTTGAATCCATCAGTGACTAGTGGGATTTTTATTATCGAACATTAGAACTATTCTCGAATCCATAATACCCACCTAGGTTCGACAATTTTTTTTTAAATTTTTCACAAATTTTCAATTTCTATATTGCCTGCTGATTGAATTCATTTAAGCTTTGTGCCTCTATTTTGACTTGAAATTGTTTAGCTTATTGGACTTAGAGGCTAAGTGGATATTTCGACAAATCCTCGATGAGTCTTTTTTTTTTTTTTATTAAATAAGGCCATCTGCAAATGACCAATAAAAGGCCTCGTAGAAGATAGCCGATATTTCCGAAGATCTTGTAGTGCCTTCTGAGAAGAGAGCGAATGGTGAGCTTCCTTCGCCAAATAACAGGCTAAGTTTTGGTTTCGATGCGAACTAAAATGCCTCAGAAATGGAAAGATACTTACTTGACGTCCTTGGGCTATTGAATAAGAATTACGGTAGCATTCTGGAATGTTAGGACTCTTCTGAAATCTGAAAGCGAACATCCACAAAACAAGATTTCTCAACTAAAGCAGGTGTGATGGTCATCTTGTGATTAAGCAAAATAAGTTGGTGCCTAAAAGTACCATTTACCGACGAGAAACTATCTTGTTCTACTCAGGAAAATACTCGTGGGTCTGATGTGTAACTAATGCTAACGTCAACGTCACGTAAAGTGACATCAAATTGACATCCAGATTTCAGAGTAGAGTAAGTTAAAACCCCATCAATCAGTGCTACGTCCCGCGAGAAGCCGTTTGGTACCGCCTGTATTCAACACCTACTGGCGACATTAACATTTTAATAGGGAATCTAGAATGTAGGCTATTTAACTTTTGCCAACAATATCTGACTGGCATACCTCAAGTTCTTAATGAACCTTTATCTTGTAGACACAGAGTAGAAAGGGGGTGATGCGACTTAACCCTAAGCCAAGAATAATTTTAAGTTAGTGTAGGTATATGTTACTTTCTTCAATGTAAAGGCGTACGTCCTTGGATATTCAATTTCTTCACTTCCACGCCTATTCTCTTTTCTTCGGCTTTAAAAAAAAAAAATGAGTGAACAGAATAAAAACTTTCCCCGTGCGATGAACTAAGCTGTCTTCCTCAGCTGCACCGAAGCTGCATCCGTGATCTTACCCAGCACGGTTTGTGGACTTCTGCAATTTCAATCGCCTTGCAATTGGAGGCATCCAGTTTGAGAGCAAAGCATGCCACAAGATTATTTGAATCTCAACAGATATGGAGAAAACATGGTAGTAGATCAAAAATTTTGTCATTAGCTGGCGCTGTACTGACGTCCAAAATAATAGTGGAGCCAATATTGGAACGCGATCACCATCCTACTATAGCTCTCATATGATACTCTCCAGTACTGCATCTGTTCGACAAATTCAAACTAACACTGTTCACTTCCTTTCGTAAAATAATAGGCTTCGGGATATCGTAACGTTTAAACGAAAGCGTAAAAACCCGAAATTGAACCGGATCTCCCAGTAACACAGAGATTTTAACTGCGATCAGAGCAAACAAGACGGTACACCTTCCAAGTTTTTCTGTCGACAGAGGTTCTGCATCCTTTTATAGAGAATGCGTGAGGGTAACTTGATAGAGTCTGAGATCTCGACAAATATTTGCGATCTTCCTGCAATTGCCAAAATAATATAAAACCTAAATATTTTTGCACTAAGCCCGTAAAGGCGTACCTTCTCCCTGCCATTCGTGCTTTGCGACACACGAATGGGAAGGACCTACATATAATCTTATGTCGTTTCCGAAGTCAATTTTTTTTGATTGAGAGATGTGAGACCGTGAAAAAAATTTGTGATATTTTTCGATAATTGAAGCTCCCTCTCGCTGATCCCCACTTAAACACTGAGCCATGGCTCCACGAGTGCCATAATAATAGCTGCAATAATTCTGTATTGAATGAAAGAACATTTTGAAAGAACAACTCTCGATGTCGGTCATACAGGTTTCCCCTCGGGATCCTCCTGCATCAAGTTTACGGATCATCCTGAGAAATGCATCGAGTATAAGCACACCTGCTATTTATAACGAGTGGGCCATCTACTCGTTTCTTTTTAAATTAAATGTTATTTTGACACTGACAGCTTTTTCACGCTCAACAAATTAACAGAAACACGGTACCATATCTCCGCGGTACGAAATGAATCGATTCACTTTTGAAAAACGTTGGGTAATATTGAAAACATTTTTCCAAAGTGAGTGTTGTGTTGCCGAAATAGTGCGAATTTTGAAAAGAAATAATGCACCAACCGTGACTGCTGTACGCAAGTTTGTGAAAGAAGTTCGTGAGATCGACATGCTAATTGATAACGCAAGCTATCCTTGTATTCGTCCTGTGCGCTAAGCGGAGAATATTGTTGCTGTTGCAGCAACTGAACATTAGCCGCATTACCCTGAGGAGAAATTATGCATAAACACATCGGGTTATTCCATTACAAGGTTCAACTGACTCAGAAATTGAAGCAGAATGACCACCAGCTCCGTTATCGCTTCTCTGTTTGAGATTTAAAGAAGCTCGAAATAGACTTCGATTTCGCTAAAAAAAATCATTTTTTTCAGATGAGGCGCTTTTTCATCTCGGCGGCTATGTAAACAAGCAAAACTACCATATTTGCGGCTCGGAAAACCCACATGTAGACGTAGAGAAATGAATGCATTCTGGGGACGGTTTGGTGTGGTTTGGGGAATGGCGGCATTATTCGCCCATTTTTCTTTGAAGATGATAACCGATTTTTCTGTTTACCAGAAACTGAGGAAATAAACGATCTCTGGTTCCGGCAAGATGGCGCTACGTGTCATACAAGGTGTCCAACAATCGATCTTTTGCGCACTTAATTCAATAATCGGGTAATCAGCTGTTTTGGTGATGTTGTTTGGCCCCCATGGAGCTAGGATTTGACGCCATTCGAGAAACGATTCAGGTACTTGAGTACAATATTGATCCAGCTATTCGTGAAATAGAGCCCCGAATCATCGAAAATATACTGCAACATTGGCTTGACAGGATGGGCTACTTCCAAACCAGCCGCGGCAGCCATTTAAATGAAATTATTTTCCAAAAATAATCGGAAAGTATACTGCTCTCTTCAATAAAGTAAAACTTTGATAAATACTAAATAATTTTTTTTTATAGCAATTTAAAAAACCAACAGATTGCCCACCCATTTAAATTTCGAGAAAGCTTTTAACAGCGTGAATAGGGATTTCATCTCGTATGCCAAATCGTTGGATCAGGAACCTTTAGGTCACACGCTTACCCAATACGAAAGAAATATTGATCGAACAGGGCAATCATGGCGTAAATTAGTTAAGGATGGATCGAGAATATTGGAAACAGTGTTGTCATTGTGACATAATTTATGTCACTGGTTAGTTCGGGTCAGTGATGACATACATAATAAGTGACATATTCTCAAAATAAGTGACATAATTTTAGTCAAAAATGCGAAACAAAAAAAAATGTATCAACAAGTTATAGCTTTGTTTCTTTTTTTTCCTAAAATCTGCCCGAAATCTCTGTTGGCGATACTTGGACTTGGTTTTGTAATAAAACAAGAAATATATTTTGTATGAAAAAATATTATGCATTTGCTTTTTCTTTTTGTCATTTCTACTAAATTATGTCAGGGTAACTTTTTTTTCCATTAGATGATGGTCATCCAACAAGATGTCATTTTAAATTTCGCGCCATTGTTGAACTGTCAACATTAACATTGCGATGACTTTTGATAAGTAAAAACTAGGAGGTTATTAAACATGGGTCGATACACATTCGCACAACGTGTTGAAGTAGTGAAAATTCATTACAAAAACGGTGAAAATATCGCGGATACGTTTCGTAAAGTTCTCACTGCTCTTGGCCATCATCAAGCGCCTTCTCACACAGCTATAGTGACGTTAATTGATAAATTTGAACGCAACCACTTTGCACCGCATTTTGCATAAAGATCTTGGCCTAAGGTCCAGTTGACACAAGAATTGAAGCCAGCACAACGCCGTGCTTTCAGTTATTTGGTGCTGGAAATGAATGAACAAGATCATGATTTTTTATACAAAATGGGGCTCATTTCCATTTGTCTGGGTACTTAAACAAACAAAACTGTCGCATCTGGGGCTCCGAAAACCCAAGAGAAATAGTGGAACAACGAGTGACAGTTTGGTGCGGGTTTTGGGCTGGCGGTGTCATTGGGCCATTTTTTTTTTTCGAAAATGATGCCGGTTCGACGGTTTTAGTGAATGGATTGCGTTACCGAACGATGTTGACTGACTTTTTTTTCCCTGAAATTGATGCTATGGGCGTGAAAGACATCTATTTTCAGCAGGACGGCGCCATATCCCACACAGCTGGTGAAACAATGGCTCTATTGTGTGACAAATTTCCTGGACGTGTGATTTCTCGAAATGAAGACTTCAATTGGCCGCCGAGATGGTGCAATTTAACACCATTAGACTTTTTTCGTTGGAGCTGTGTTAAAGATAAAGTTTACCAGCAATGATTTATGCACTAAAAGGAAATATCAGAGCTATTATTCGCGATATACAGTCGTAATTATGCGAAAAAAAAATTCATCTAAAGAATGACTATTTGCAGGCAGAGTCAAGGCGGACATTTGGCAGGTATTGTATTCCATTACTAACCTCAGAGTTTGTACTTTAGATTAAAATAAAAATATCACCACTTTTCATAAAAATGTTGCGTTTTCCTATTGATTTAAAATGACACCTCTTCCTGGATGACCGCAGCATTTTACTTTTTTGTTGGTCTTTGAGTTTTAAGGAGGATTATGACGTGTGACATAACCCTGTCAACAAGGTGACATATTTTTTTTTTTTTCAAGTTGATGACAACACTTCACTGCGCTTGTAGTATTTTAATAATTATTATTACTACAACGTCAATATGAAGTTAAAATACGTATACACGTGAGTTATAAACAACATTTTAAAATTTTATCATTTATTTCCCACAATAACATTTTTTTTTTTACATAAAAACAACTCATTCATTCCATTCTTACAAAATTTACATAATAATAATAAAAACATCTTCATAAAAATCTCTTTTAAGATTTTCTTAAATTACAGTCATTTAAAAGAAGTTATTAAATATACAGAAAAAATACAATTCATCAGAATGATGTAATACCCTGTACCTTTCATATTAAGATAGACCCGGCAATGCACAACTTTTGATTGTAAATGAATGTTATAACAGAACTTTATTTTGGAAAAATTTAAGGCCTGAAAAGAGAGTAACCTACGGACGGACGAGTATGCCTAGGTCGGCATAACATTCAATGCTGCTCTCATCGATCTGTGTTACAAGCTATCAATCAAAATTAATGTAAAAATTATTTTTACAACCCATAACATTATTTTATCGGGAAAATTATTTTATTTTTTCCTTGGAATATACTCGTAAAAATTCTCTTAAAACCTACTATGCCTGCAACAAATGACTTTGACTACAGTTTGCAAAAGAAGAAAACTAGTTTGCAAATGCATTTGTTTGTCCTCTATAACAACGATGACTAGTGAATATTTATTTACAGTTATGATTATGACAATACATTATAAAATCTAAAATGAAATGAATATAATTTTTAATATGCAAAATATAGCGCCGATACACCTTAAGAATTTTTTTTTTTTTTTTATCCATTTGGCTTAAGTTAAGTTTTTTAATTATAATAAAAAAATATATCTAAACGATTTTGTTTTTGTTTTTTCTTAAGGTCCTTAATATTTGTTTTGTTTGTTGCTATTGAAGATGAGAATTTGTTTAAGATAAATTATCATTTGCCTAAATCACATTTTTTTTGTATTAATCCATCTTAAATTACTTAAACTAATTAAAATTAATTAAAAAATTAAGAGAAAAAAAAAAAGCCTAAATAATAATTGGTCACACTTGTACAAAGAGACGTTGACCATCATTATGATGGTGATTCGTTCTTTTCCTCATCAACCACACTGGGTGATTGTTTCAGTAGTGAATAATTGTCACGCTGATGATGCATTAATTTGTGCTGCTGATGATAAATGAAGCTACTGCCACGTCGAAGGGAACGGCGGCCCATTTCGAGGATTTCAATAGTTGGATCACGGGCAAACACGAAATTCTGATAGGCACGAATGAATATAAATATGATGGCGAATGCTCCGGAAATTATCATGAAATAAGCTGTAATTGGAATCACACTTGGTGCAAAAACTGTTGCTAAGTAAATCCATCGACGAATGGATGGAGTGAGTTCGGAAATACCCTGCGGGAAAGCGAAATAAGAATGCCTAATTGTATTAGAGTGAACGAAATTAACTTACCTCCTCTAACCACATGACGGGAAACATAAAATCTCGGAAATGCTTAACAGGATGTATATCCTTCGCTTGCGTGACCTTTAAATTCAGCTGAATTCGTACTTTACCTTCAAGCGGAACACCAAGTTTCTGTGAAATTAGAAAAAAAAGAAAAGCTAATTATTTTAATTCTGTGCTTGGCCTGTGTCTGACAAAGGAGAGCACATCATGATTTCAAGTCAGTGTCGTCATTCATTTATATTCTGCATAAAACGATGGGGAAATAAGTTCCGCATAAGTCACGCAGTTAATTATATGAAAACGAATTAAGCTAAAGAATTTAAGCAAACCAGTACAGATAGAGTTGAGAGGCCAGTAAAAAGGTAATAGTTTCATCCTGGCAAGAAGAACCAGCGGTTGGTTTCATGATCGTAGATAAAACACGTTAGCGCCAATTATTATAAAACACCAAAGAGAACGACTATAAAAGGAAAACTTACTAAGTCGGAATAACACAAGTAACTACTACAACATGTTAAGGAAAAGCAGATTAAATCAAGTCAAACTAAGGTTCGCCTTTCTCCAATTAGCAGGTGAGCCAGACAACTTGCAACGGAAAAAGTGAACCTATTCGCTTTATGTCTAGTTGACGTCAGTTCGATGTTGAATTTCTTTAGCTTTGCTTGAATGATGTGCATCTTGAAGAATTATGTCACATACTACAAGCTTTTAAAAAAATCTTCTTTATCTTTAGCTTCTGGTGTGCTAAAAACTATTAGCCTTGCACTTTTTTATTTTTAAAAATAGATTTTCGCATCAATGTTTAACGAAGCACCTCTTAAGCCCAAAACACATGTGCAGAATTATGTACGCAGTGAAATTAGAATACACATGTTTTAATTTGGGAAGCTACATAAAAATCCTGCATGCAGTGCTGTTCTGCAAGACATCTCTATTTCTAAATTCGCTGCAATCGACAGAGTTGATACAACACACAATTTGATGTATTTGGTATCACCGACTTTTGAAGTTTCATTGGTTATTTATGTATGTATTGAAGATAGAAGAGCTGTAAAATGACAGTAGCCGATGAAATGCACGTCAAAAAATATCTGTACGTCTGTTTCACATGCAGAGCTGCCAGCAGATTTTCTGCACATGTGTTTTTAGCAATACTCTATCATTAATGACTGTATGAACAGAACTATCCCCTCAAAACATCAACAAATTTGAACTATCGCCATCCATGGTATACACAGGACTAAGGGCGATAAGATATAAAAGAAACCGGGCTTGGAAGAACTATATTAAAAGTCTCTGCCCATTTGATTTCAATAAGTACACAACGTTCTTCAAAGAATTCAAAATCCTCTCCAGTAGCTTATACAGTAATTATATAAGCGAAATGGAAAAGCCTAAATGTTTTCGGAAATTTGCCAACTCTGGGAAAAAATTGGACTGCTATCCTGCTAATTTCACGAATAATGACTGCATAATCAACAACTCGATTCGTTCGCGACTGTAAATCATTTAGCTCCTTTTAGTAGTGATCTCGTATATTTTAACCATCTCCAAACTTGTTTCAATGACATTCCTCTGAATTTAGAAACTATTTCTAAATTTATTTCTTTGCTGTGATGTTATGTCCTAGCTCTTCTTCTAAAGTATTTCCTTTAGTTATCTTTAACTACTGGTAAATTCCCCAGTTTTTAAAAAAAGTCATTTATCACACCTGTATTCAAAAAAGGTGACAGAAGTCATATCACCACCTATAGACCTATTTTAAAGCTGCATTGCATCCCAAAACTCTTTAAACTAATAGTCTGCGACAAGTTAGCATTAAATAAATAAATATTTTGGCACTAACAGCAGTGCCTGGACTAGCTTCTCGCAGCCACTCATGCTGAATGGTTGAGATCAATATGCAAAGAGCAACATGGATTTATCAGAATAAGGTCTAGTGTTACTAATTTATTAAGTTTTTTGCACAAATGTTCTAAGGCTTTAGACAGTGGACAATAGGTCGATTGTATCTACACAGACTTTTTCAAGGTATTCAACTGTCCTACACTATAATTAAATATAAAATTAAAGTATATGGTTTTCCCCCAGTATTTATTGCATGGGGTAGTTGGAGGTTCTATCAGGTCAAATTTGGAGGTTTACCTTCCAACTCTTTTACACACCAATCTGAGGTTCCTCGGGGTAGTCACTCAGGTCCTATTCTCTTCATATTCGCTGTCAATGATGTTACATTATTTATTATTAACATACTGATGACATAAAAATCTTTAATTTCATTTGGAAAAGTACTTCATTGTATCCCAATTATGTGATATTGGCATTGCGGTTTTTCGGTTTTACACTCTATCCACAGATTATACTGATTTTAATGACGCTATAGGTCAGTAGCGTTCAATTGAGTCTCACAGTCTCGAGTCCCACAACAGCTCTGTGGTTGGATGTGAAATTGTCTTCATAACAAACTTATTCAAGCTGTGGTTGATAGTGTGTCTTCCGATAAGTTTCCTGTAAACGCTGAAGTATGCCCGTGAATGCAAATATAACACACCGTTAGAGATGCGACCAGATCAACTCATTAAATAAAGACCTGCAGAAAATCATGCAGTGGCGAAAACCAAATTCACTTTTCCAGAAAGAACTCATCTACTGTACCACAGCTTCAAATGAACGACCAAATTATCCATACCAAGAAAACCATGCATCTGCTTATCGTAACAGTCACCTCTGTTCTAACATTGCACGACCACATATCAAGCATTTCAAAATCTACATCTAGTTGAGGTACCTACTCGCATTTATAACAAAGGGATATTTTATTTTCATTTTTCAGCACCAAAACATGCCATTCATCTGCTCCAACCGTTAGCTCATCGAAGATTTTTAGTAGAACCTAAGACTAAGATTTCAGCGTTCTACTAGACAAGCCACCAGGGCATCCCTTTATCAAAACTCTTTCTGCTAGATGACAAGTAAACAATTCACTCCCAGGAGACATATGTTTCCAGAAACCTTTAATCTCCAACAATTCAAAAGCAGAATCAACAGACATCTTCAAGCATCTTGGGGGGCTGACCAAGCGTTATAGGTCCGCCCTCTTGAGAGAAGAAATTCTTTGAGCCATTGAGCCGTATATATCAGGTTTCGAGTATTATAATTTTGAGATAGACGAATACATACGAGTATGTTCCATGGTCCTAGATTTCATAGGGTTCTTGAATTTTTGAACTAGATACGTTCCACAAAATTAGGCCGTAAAGCGAAATGCCGTATAACGAGTCATTTTTTTTGTTGTTGTAACGAAAAATATTGGCCGTAAAACGGAAACAAAGTAATAAAAAAAAGACCGTTATAGCGAAAGGCCGTATAAAGAGCGGCCGTATAGCGAGGTATGAGTGTAGTGCGATGCGAAATAAAATCGTGCGACGCGAAATAAAACCGCTTGACGTGGGAAAAATTTACAAAAGTAAAATATATTAAAAACAAAATTAAGAAAAATTAAAAAAAGGAAAAAAAAATGAAGTTTTTAAAAAAAAATTATGAAAATCTATTAAAATTCGGACTACTAAAATTTTAAAGTAAAGCAATCATAACTTTTAAGTACAACTAGTAAAAAGGAGAGAAAAGCTTATAACAACTTATATACAATTATCTTTACTACAATGTTTAAGGCGAGGATTAGTTTTTTTTTTAATCTAGGTATGCATGGTTAGGAAAGTCATTGAGAGGTTGCAGATCTTAAGTCAAAATGTCAAAAAAAAAAACTCAAAAATAAGTAAAAACATGTGAATGGACTTACAAATAGTTGAGATTTCATCCGAAGCGATTGAAAGAACAAAGTCAAATTCGAGTAAGGTCAGCCTACACTACTTACCGGTTGAATCTTAAAGTAAGTTTCATGTTCACTTTGATTGGGTTGCAGTCCTTCCACAGAGTCCAAAAAGTCCGGATGAGCTTGGTAGAAGTGTGGATTTGAGATGTAAACTGGCGCACCAAATTGACAGGGGCTTATGTTTTGTAGACCCTTCTCTGGTTCATAGTCATCAGCATCGAAGCAGATATTTTCTGGGTTCTTTATTGAATCGCCATATGCATTCTCAGGTAATCGATATAAATCGGCATCAATGCCTATTTTAGTGAAAAAAAAGTTATTGATTTCTCTGTTTTGTAAGACTTTTTTTTAGATTGGTCCTATAGACTTATCCTCATCTTACCATCTTTCTCCACACCCTCACTGTATTGCAGAGGAATAACCCGACACAAGTCCTTGTCGTATACATATACAGTATCAGCTTTGGTAATATCGCGGGGAGGAAAGAACGATCCTTCAGAACCTGTTATACTTGTACATGGCTTCTCACGCCAAGTCGACAGATGATCAAGTCCATTCAGGCGATCAATATAGCCAAACTCATGCATTCCGCTGTGGCCCGTTTTTATTGTTGAGACTTCTTCAAGAGTGCCATTGCGCTAAAATATTCAACAGTTAATATGAGAATATAAAAGTTTTCAAATATCTACTAACTCCAATGAGAAGTCCCATTCGTGCCATTGGACGCATGTGCCGTGGATAGAATCTATGCGCTAAACTAACCAACGCATCATCGTATCCAAATACTAATTGATCAGCTGTCACACTGATGAACGGCTCGTACTTAGCAGCTGTTAATACTACAGATATAGTCTTCGATAAGAAGTATCCTAATTTAGGACTCAAACTTGTTAAGGTCTGCAAGGGAATATATTTTTTATTCTCTACTTTCGCGGAGCTACCCAACCAACTATATATACTCGTACGAGCACTTACCAAGAGAGGAATGTTGGGTGTGACTATTTTCGTATTTTTATCAATACTCAGTTCAGGAACAAATTGTAAGATTTTCTTATGCTGATACGACACTGTGAAGTTATCGTAAAAATTTACATTAACTTTTTCCATGTCTTCCCTGCGAAAGAAACAAGAAAATAAATCTCTAAGTCAAACAAATGATACACAAATCGACACTTAAAAGTGTCAACCTCGGTTATTTTTTTCTGACATCGTTGGCTTGAGTGATGTGAGTGTTTAAAAACCCCAAATCCCCATAGAAATGATTATTGTTATTAATGGATAGGTTCACCTTGTACTGGATGATTTGAAATAAGAGTCAAGATTTGAACTGCGACACACAACTGACCGACATTGCATACCAATACGTATGTTTGATGACACAATGTAGGTGTCATGAACCCCTAGTGCACGTTGAATGTCAAGATCGGAAAAGAGTCACCTTTCCTTCCCCTGGGTGTACATACAACGAACACCGTGGTGTTGTGGCGAAACGTAAATTAAAATTTTATGATGGAACAAAAGCTCCAGCGTCTGTGGATAGAAAAGCACACCTATCTTGGCTTGGAACGAGTGAAATACATTAAGGTGTAGCATCGGATTTTGACCTTTCGGTTGTCTACGCCTAATTGTTTTCTATCAGGTGTTGAGAAGATGTTATGAAACTTACAATTTCATGCTTCCTGAGTGTGACATAACACTTTGAAACAATAACAATATTGGCGATTAATATTTGTCTACTCCACATATTAACTTAGTGGTCTACTTTGATTTTATGTTACACTTCGTGTAGGTATGCATATCGATAGGCATTTATAATGGGAACCCATCTGTTCAATGAGATTAGTCAGCCCATGAAAGAAGGCGCTCTAAAGGCTGCAGGGTAGGCACGCTAGACGATAACCGAAGGTCTTCTGAAGATAGGCATGCTAGTCAGCCCGATGTAGATATCAAGACCATTAACCAGTGCACAAGCCAGAAGTCATCTGGCATCGAAAGGAGACAGGTTAGAGAATAATCCTTCAAAAGCCCCAAAGGAAGGTCAGCAGACCCTTCAATGGAGGAACATCTAAAAATTGGCATTTCTGACTGTGGTAACCTGGAGAACAGAGAATTTAGAATTCATCAAACTGAAATTGTCTTCCAACATCTAATTGTACTGCAAAAGTTGGTACCGAATGGGAGCCAAACTTGTTGCATGTTCTAACCCAAAGAAGAGGTTGCATCACCCCAGGTATCAATGACATGCCTACTTCGACTCAAAAGGATCCAAAATCATTACTTCCCCATAGACAAAGGGAGGAACGTAAAATCTAATTAATAAATAAAAATCGCCTCTTAGTAGTAGATACTTTAGAACAGTGGAAGCTCGTCCATAAGGGTACATGGCACGTGAACCTCCAATCTTGTTTCAAAAAACTCACTTAAACATATTGTAACATAATGTAGCATAATAACTACGCTCCAAAAGTATGCAACACATTCCGAAGTGTCTTTTCATTCGAGGTTCGTGTACGGATTATGTCTAAGACGACGTCGCGGAATTAAGAGAGAATTATAACCGCAAGAGGTTATTGGCTGCGGCTGTCATCTTGGAATTATTACATCAGAATTTTCTTGTTCCAGTGGTCGAAGAATTTGCTAGAAGTTTCTGGCTATCAGAAATGCGACTATATAAGGACAGATGGCGATCGAGGCAAGGCATTTGGTTTTCGAACCGCACGAAGAGATTGGAAAAGTGATAATGGGCGAAGTTGTAATTTTGTGATAGATTGAAAGTTAAGAGTTAACAAGAAGAAGTAATTAGTTTGGATTTGTGAATTAAGTAATTGAAATGAGATAAAGTGATTTGAGAAGAAAGAGACCTTGTAAGGAAAGAATTTGCGAAGAATAGTATAGTGTGAACTTGAATTGTTCTATAGACTAGAAAATAAAGAAATAATCTCATAGAATAACGTTTTATCTACTCGAGCCGTAGCTCGCATATTACAATATAAACTCTAGATAATTTGAAAACACTCTACCGCAATGCATTAATGTTTTTATGTACTTAATGGTGGTTTAAAGTTTTTGATTTATTGAAAAGAGTACACTTTCCGATTATTTATGAAAAATAATTTCATTTAAATGGCTGCTGTGGATGACTTGGCAGTAGACCATCCAATTTTGCAGTATATTTTCCATGGTTCGGGGATCTATTTAACAAATAGCTCGATCAATATTGTGCTTAAGCGCCTGAATCGTTTCTGGATTATCAGCATAACAATGATCTTTAATGCCAGACTACAAAAAGGTCCAAAGGAGTCCAAGTCACCAAAACGGCTGATTACACAATTATAAAATTTAGTGCGCAAAAGATAGATTGTTGGACGGCTTGTATGGCACGTAGCGCCATCTTGCTCGAACCAGAGATAGTCCAAGTTCATTTTCTCAGTTCCTGGCAAAAAAAAAAATTGTTTATCATGCTTTTGCCGACATCACACAGTTTCGGCAACAGCTGTGTGTATTACCAGCTGAACGCACAGGACGAACACGAGGATAATTTGTGTTATTAACTTGCATGGCAATCTCTAGAGCTTTCTTCACAAACTTGCGTACAGCAGGTACAGTAATTGCATTATTTCGAAATTTATTTTCAACACAGCACTCACTTTGATAATAAGTTTTTAATATTTCCCAACGTTGTTTAAGCGGAAATCGATTCATTTCGCACAGGGAAGATATATGTTTCTGTCAATTTTTTGAACGCGAAAGAGCTGTCAGAGTCAAAATAACATGTAATTTCAAAAGAGATGGGCCACTAGTTATTAACATTGTTGAAGAATAGATATTACAAGGGAATGAAACAAAATCGCCAAATATCCTTCCACTAATCGCCTGGAATGAGTGGAATGGCACATACTTATCTCAGCTCAAGGTTAACATGGAGTGTGTGTGTGCCTGGCAACATGTACATTGCAAAGCTATGTTACTTTCATGTGGAAGGGAATCGCGCACAAAAAATGTGTGCTTAAATCACCTCAGCTCAGTGGTTATGTTCGCTGTCGCTGAGCGGGAGACTCAAGGTTCAAGTCTCAGAAAATACCAACAAGTTTTTCACAGTCCCACCTATCGCGAAAATCTGACAAACTTCACTTAATCGAAAAAATTGACCTTCGGAAACGGCATAAAACTGTAGATCCGTCTGTGCGAAGTTATGTAAGGCCTTTCTTTTTTTTTTTAATCAAATTTCTCATAATGTAATATGCTTAAGCAATTGAAAAGTGCAGCATTTTTTTACTTATAAGGGGAAGTGTGGGTTTGGTGAAATTAGTCAGACTCGAGATTTTGATCAATCTGGGGTCTGTGGAGTCACAAGCCAGAATCGAAACTCTCATTCTAACACAAAAATTAACGGCATCCTACTAATGGGAGATTTTGAAAAAAAAAAAAAACGATTGAATGTACGAAATCTTTCAAAATGTTAGACTTTATCCGAAAGTTGATGAAAATATCATTTTTGAGTGGAAATATTTCGCAAACTCTGCGTTCCCCGAACAAAATTATTTTAGTTGTAATTTCGGCTCTTAAAAATCTTCATAAGATTAATGTTGAATGATGAATTTTTCCAAAAATTTTAGTATTGAAGGTATCTGTTTATCATCTTTTCTTAAATATTCGACTTTACCGAGCTATAGAAATACGTTTCGCAGTGCAAATAATTCAAAAACTGTGAGTTCTACGATTACTTTTTGAAATCTTTTCTAAGTCGGATGCCAAATTTTCCAAAAAATTCCAAGATTTAAGGCACACAATCTTCTATGTTCGACTTTACCGGGAAGTTATGAAAAGTCGTCTTTTAGTGCGAATATCTCGAAAACGGTGCTCTCTACGAAACAAATATTAGGATCCATATGTTAGGTTTTGGACTTTTCTAGAAGGTGGGTACCGAATTTTTAATGTTTCAAGAAAATTGTTCAAAATCATCCAAAATGTTCGAATATTCCAAAAATGTTTTTTTTTTTTTTTGTTAGTAATATCGCTACAAGGTTCAAGCTCGGAAGCGGAATAGCAACCACAGCCACCCGAGCATAAAGAGAGAAACGAATAAAATTCAAGTTTCTCCAGCCACTACACGAAAAAGGAGTTTCTGCTTATTAGTACAATGGACTTCGTGTGAGTCTGAGCGCTCCGGGATTTGGAAATTTCCTTTAAAAAAAAAAAAAAAAAATATCGCCACACGACACTCTACTTGAAAGCTATCTTCTTACTCTCTTGGTTTTTTTTTTTTTTTTTTTTTTTTATAATCTGCGCCCGTTTAGGCAAATGTGGAAGAGGAACAGAGGAGAACCCTGTGCACGTTGGCTTTAAATGTTTGAAGGTTGTAGTGATGGGGAAATTCAGAGCCTGGTAGATCGTTCCACATTCGTGTCGTTCGGTTTATAAACGAATCCCTATATTTAACAGTACGACCGAAGTTTGGCTTTAGGGTGAATTGATGTAAAATTTTGAAGGGGAGGAATGCAACTGGCTATTTTGCTGGAGCATTTTTTTATGAAAATAGCGATAAAATAGGGAGAGACACGAGACATTTCTCCTATATTCAAGTGAATGTATGGAATTCACAATGTCTGTGTCACCTATAAGTTTTAACGCTCGATTCTGTACCCTGTCTAGAATGTGCAGAACTGTCTTGGGTGCACCACACCAGATATGGGCGTTATATTCCAGCTTAGGGCGGATGAATGCGTTTAACATACGTTGCCGTCCCTTTTCTACATCCGAAGAGCAAAGACGTGAGTTAGGGAACAACAAGATGATAGAGCTGTCCGTATCAATTAGCACTAATATTTAAACTTATACAGTTTAATCTACATCTTTCAAAAGCGGTACGAGAAATTTCTGCTTCATCTATATTTTAATCCAGAGAAATTGGCCTTACATAAGAGAGCATTGCAAATATGCACGTTATTCTACGTAAAAATGGGCCCATTTTAACCGAGAACCTGTACTCTAAATAGCAAGATATTCCGCCTGCGTTAGTTTAGAGTGCAGATCGCGGATCTCCTTTTGAAATTTGGGAAAATTCTAAGTGAATTTTCGATTGAGATACTAAGACTGAGAGGCTGCGGTTTAGTTTTCAATGAACGCAGTAGAATGCAAGGCTATTGTTCTACATGTAGATAGTTCAGCAGCAAGAAAAACGTATCGAAATCGCCAACAGCTTCTAAACAATATTTTATATATGCTGCTATGGTGAGTTCCATTTCACAGCGATATTCCAGAGTACTGCTATACATTTTGTACTTTAGGATTTCAGTTGTGATTGTGATTGTGCTTCGAATTGTTTGCTCAGCCACCACCATAATCTGTTCTTAAATAGCGATATACAGATATTACAAAATTTTTATTTTTGCAGTAAGATGCAACAATTTGAATGCGTTGAGCGGTTGTTAAACGATCCATATTGTAAAATTACAAGGCAATAACTAACTACCTGTTGAAACATGTCATATGGCAGGGATGTGAAATCATAACCCTTTATTATAGAAACAAAACTGAAGCTAGAAAAATGGCTAATAATTGGTGAAACAACTTCCGGTACCTATCTTTCGTCGAGACAGGTCTTGTCAGATCTACATATAACGAAAACGAAAACAGACTAATTTCGATCAATAAAAAATGTAATTGGAGTTCTTACGGGGCACTGTCCTTAACTTTTGAAGATGGACTAAAGTACATAAATAATAGACAACAATTTCCACTGTAACTACAATGTATTCTCCTATTCTTAACCACGAGTTAATCAATTATCTGCTGCATAAATAAATTCTTACTTATTGGACTGTATCAATAGATTGTATAGAAAAAAATATTGTATATAATTCATCAATTAAGAAATCACTGTAAGACCACGCATTGAGTATTATTGCTATGTTATTTCATCAGAAATAGGTGCCTACTAAGAGTATACCAAATAAGTACTCGTATGTATTATACAAGAAAATCTTTCAATGTTCTGCGGTTCATCAAAATATTTTCCAAGAAATTCTATTCAATGAATTTATGAAAACCAGTAACCACAATGAAATTAAAAATTGTGCAACTTACCTGTATACAAATGGACCGACTTCTTGAAGTCTTGGTTTCTCACCATTTAAAAATCCATTCGGATTTGTTACATTGTAGATGTAAACTCTTGTTAATCGCACTACACCTGGCCGTTGCCAGTAATGAAAACTTAATGTATCGTTCCATAATCGCAGATTCTAAAAAAAAATAGTGAACACATATATGTTAGGTAACAAGCTCATTGATTTATTACTTATGAAATGCTAGTGCAACACTTACCTTTAAAATAAAATAATCTAACCATGGAATTGAAGATAAAATTATGCCTAAAATTAATGTAACTATCCCAATAATTATCACAGCAAGTCTGTCTGAAATGAGAAGAAATTGAAAGATACTCGGTCAGTTTGAATTAACAATGAATTTTTCGTCATTACTGTTTAGTTCAAAATACTAGTTGCTAGATATTTGCGTCCAGTACAAGTATAACAAGCTAGAAACAAAATTAGGAAATTTTCCAAAAACTTGGTATGCTATCCGTACGTATGTTTTCACATCCGCAATACAAAATTTGCTAAGAAATTGCCTGCTAAATTCTACCTTTCTATCAATCACCACAGAAGTACCTTTCTCAGCTTATAGAAAATTTACGGAAATTTTGATTGCACGTCATCGAGAGGCTTGTCCACTAGTATCAAATATTATTTGGATATCCATTTTGCACAATACCGTCCTTTTCATATTTGAGAAATTTTCAAGAGAGTTTTTACCATGAGAGTGTTCAAGTTTCTTTCTTGGCTTTCTTGCTCATCCACTCTTTAGTTTGTTGTTATATTATCCAGATACGCAAGGAGATTAACTTGTCAGGAGGTTGCTAGTATACTGAACTTATAGTTGATTTATTTGATTCACAAATGCCTCTTATCGGAGCAGATATACACAAATGTTAATACCCTGATTACGGGTGGACAGCCATTTTTCCACGCACCTGAATATGACAAAGATTCCCGGTAAGAATGCAATCACAAATCATTTTAGTAGCGAAGTTGACCCTAATCCAGTATCGATGCGCGGTTATTGTACTATCGATTCGAATATATTTGTATTTACTCCGATAGAGATGGGGGTATCCTGGAGACATAATTCCCTGTTTGGGAATAGAGCTACTTTTGTATTTATATATGTACATACCACCTTTGTCGAAATGATGCTCCTTGCTCATAGACTCAGGTCCATAGCCCGGTGTCCGATAAAAGTTAGTGTATTGAGCAGCCAGCCCAGATAAATCTCGACCTCAATGGGTAGGATGGGGTTGGCATGGCTCAGTGGTTATGTTCTAAGCTTGAAGCTTTTGAGGTCCGGGTTCGAATCCGACATGTGTGACCGAACAAAATCTTCTTCAGCGATGAAGCCTATTTCTAGCTCGGTGGCTACGTAAACAAACAAAATTGCAGAACTTGGAGCTCTGAGAATCCAAATGAAATCGTTGAGAGGCAATTGCATCCACAACGGGTGACAGTTTGGTGCGCTCTCCTACATTTTTTTGAAAACGACTAAGAGTTCCCTCAGTGCGCCAAGAATTAAGGGACCATCTCTCACGTGGAGTGGAAACAATCAGCAGCTGAAAACGATGAAGGCGCCACTGTTATGGTGTATTCTCTGTGCTATGGTCAAATGGTAACCAACTCCTTTTGGCCTGAGATTGAAGACAATGATGTGACCTACATGTGGTTTCAACAGAACGGGTCTACGTGCCACACAACACAGGTAAATTTCGCTCTATTGCACGAAAAGTTTCCCGGCCGTTTAGTTTCGAGATTTGGTGACATCAATTGGCCACCAAGATCGTGTGATCTGACCCCGTTGGACTTCTTTGTGTGAGGCTATGTTAAAGATCGTATCTATGCAGATAATTCCCAAACTTTAGAGCGCTTAAAAACCAACATTATGACCGCAAAATAGTCAAAAATATGCCGCAAAGTCATCGAAAATTATCACACAAAACCGAAGTTTACAAAAACTCCCATGGCGTACATTTAACCGATGTCCATACATAATGGCATAGTCCAACAATTGAAACAGTAAACAAATTTCATTGAAACCTTTAATACTTTAAATACTATTTCGAGTACCGTTCTAGCTTACTAGATCCCATTGACAAGATTCAGACGACGGTGCAGAATGAAGACAGTAAGAAGATATCAACCCCTAGCACATCGAGGTCGGATATCAAGCTGCCAAAAATAAGTTTGCCAACTTTTTCGGGTAGCTACGAGAAATGGCGAACTTTCCACGATTTGTTCGTTTCGTTGATCCACCGCAATACCAAGCTGTCGGACATAGAGAAGTGCATCAGGCGAAGCTGAGAAGCTTCTGGCTCACCTGGCGATTGACAGCGAAAACTAAACAAAGGCTTGGAGCATTTAAACTGAGAGGTATGATCATACGCGTATCTTGGTCAACACGCAGCTGAAGTGTCTGTTCAACCAGCAATCACTGACGCAAGAAAGGTCGGAGTCAATAAAGGATCTGCATATCAACGTGAACATTTTTGCGCTTTATTTGGTGCGCAGATATTTGCACTTGCCAGAAAACTCTCCTCTAATATTTTGTGACACAGTCACCAACATTTTGTATTTAAATAATATTTAGATTAAAATCTTAAAATAACCCTGATAAGTTTAAGAAAAAATTACTTCAGGTTGATTTTTGGAGTTCCTCACAGAATTCACTTTTTCAAACAACCGCATGGAGTCTATCGAATTCAGGACATCAGGGCCTGGATTTTGTCCTAACATTGTGTAATGACGAAGCTCAACTTAAGCTTGCTATAGGAATGCCAATCAATTCTGGCGTAAATCACTTAATTTCAGCTCACAGTTCTACTTCTTATTTATTATGCAATTCGACCTCAAAATATAAAAGTAGTCCAGGCTAATCCATTGAACTTTAATACTTTCTTACTGTCTTTCTTTACACAGCAAAAAACAAAATCATTTTCTGTGCAATATAGCAAAAGAACCGAACGGACATCTAGAAATCGAATTTATTTTCTATCATTTTTGCTGACAAAAACAAAAAAAAAAAAAATATATACATATTGTTAAAGGCAGCATAATTTTTATTCTTACTTTGAAAAAATTAACTTGCACACATAATGCATATGCATGTCCGAGTACATTGCCTTTTACTGAAGAAAAAAATCATCGAAATTGTTTGTAATGGGATTTCAAAGAAAATTACATGTACAGGTACTAAGAGTATTTTTCCTGCAAAGATCCATTTAGAATTCCACAGGTTTAATGATCACTTATAAGCGCAGGGCTTTTTTGTATCATATCTACAAAACAAAAAAGAGATTTCAGTTGTATAACACACGGATATTTACCGACAGTGGGCTCAGTGGTTAAGTGCGCGATCAGTGAGCGGGAGATTCAAGGTTCGAAAAAAATAAGTTTTTTTCACGATCCACCTCTCGCGAGGGTCTTACAAATATCCGGGAGTAAAATTGTCATTTGTTTCTCTCGATCGAAAAAATTGCCCTTCGGAAACGGTATAAAATCCGTGCGGTGCACAGCACAAGTGGCTGCGAGAAGCTAGGCCTGGCCCTTTAGGGGGTTTTTAGCGCCAATAAATACATTTTTTTTATTACTTTACAGACAGTTTCATTTACTAATCTGCGCGAATATTAGCCATGTAGAAAATTTCAATAAATGTACGAGTAGGAGTAGTGAGTACGAGTATTCGTCATTCCTAAATTGCTGCAGATGATTTTTCAATAAGAGCGCGTCAAAATTACAAAAAGCTACACTTTCATGAAGACTGCTTTGTTTACCACGAATTCAAATTGACGCAGTCATACCTCCTCGGTTGACATAAGTTTGCAGACACCATACGTATTTGACATTGTCACAGCTCCTTAAATTTCACAACTCATTGTCACAACCTTGGATTGTAACATCCTGACATTATCACATTTCACTTTATTGGCTTAAGGTTTCTTTGTCACTTCATTGAGGTCATTCGAGAATTTAATTTACAACACATTGACTGTGAACATTTTTGGTTTTAAGTTTTTTTATCTCATTTTGTGCGCAATTAGTGTGTGTATGTCCGGAAAAGATGTAAATTACCCAAAAATGAATCAACCATACATCGCGCCGACATAATCCCCATCATCGTTGTAGTTGGACCTCAAAACGGAACCAAAAGTGTTTTACCACAAATATTTACACATTCGCACTGGCGCTTTGTTTGGCTGGCTTTAGAGCGCCGCACGTCTTTTGGTGATTATTCACCTTTTTTTTGCGGTTATTTTTATCTTCTGTACATTCACACCGCACTAAGAGATCAACACAAGATAAATACAATCGAAAGTGCCGCGTTACAAAATTCGGTCTAGGTCAACTGACC
Organism: Pocota personata; assembly: GCA_963082735.1. Classification (NCBI taxonomy): domain Eukaryota; kingdom Metazoa; phylum Arthropoda; class Insecta; order Diptera; family Syrphidae; genus Pocota; species Pocota personata. Next base: position 17,146,396 of record OY720431.1, read on the forward strand.
GGCCGGCTAAAAACGACTACCACTTTCGTTAGTTACACATATAAATGAGGAAGTTAACACCCACCTGCATCCTCCAATGTCTTCAAATCTGAGTATTTAGATAAATATTCAAAAAAGTGATTCACAGAATGCACCTGACATGGTGTTACATTCTTTTTCTTTGGCACTGTACCGCGTGTGATAAAGGAATGCCGCCGTGATAGTTCCTCCTTTAGTTTGATTGTCATTATGAAGGAAATTCACTCGATTCAGACAATAGATAACATTTTCGTTTTATTTTTAATTGAAGAACAACATCAATAAGATACACCCGTACGTGCGTATACAGAAATAACAATGTTAAATGTAAAAGTAATCGGTATTATGGCATATCGCTTTGTCCATCGAATAAGAATGAGCTTGGGCGATGGAAAAAAAATTGCTTAGTGGCATAAAAGTGCAATTGGACAAATTGCAGGAAAAATAAATAAATAAATAAGAATTCGGAAAATAAACGCAGCTTATTGTCGTTGGAATTGAAGTTCACTTCAGTTTTGAAGAACTAGAAACAAAAAAAAAGGAAACGTATGCAATAAATTATTGTACATACATAGGTAGGGTGTTATGTGCAGTGAATATCACTTTTCGTATTTGTTATGAATTTGATTAGATAAAAGATATTAAATACAGTAAGTTGAGAATGATATTAATCGTGCAAGGAGGCGGAAAAAAATATGCAATTCTTTCGCATTCAACTTGCATGGTAAAATGTTAGCTGTAGCAAGATTTTAAGTGCTAAACCAAGTATTAAAGATAGCTCCAGCTATACAAAGATCCACATCGTTATACGCATGAGTGCACAAAAAGTAAAGAGATAAGGTTTCTTTCACATGACCAGAAGGAATTAACATTTTAGTTTAGCTGTCGTGTTTGAATAATCGCTGTCGTCTAAGTAGCCACCCAGCGTAAAGCATAAAAAGTAAGATTTATGAATGTTCGTCCGTAAACCAGCGATTTTATTTTTTAAATTAAAGATCTTCCACAGAGATCTAGACTTGCAATTTGACTGCTAAAAAAGGAAAGAAATGGCGTGTTCCATTCGCCATTGCCATCTAGTAAGGGGGTATTTTCCTACATAAAAGTAGATAGGTAACTGCCTTTGCTAAGAAAATGCAATAAAGGTGTTTGTATTTGCTACAGATGGAAGTTTTAGCTAAAAATTGAAAGTCCTAGGAAAAAAGCAAAGACAAGTAAACCGTCGTTTTTACTTGTGTTAAAATTGTACGTGGTCCTAACCCGACATGATACTAACTTCCGGGCATCAATTCCCGCCCATGGTGAGTGGGACACGTTGCCGATAACGATAACGATAGCAGTTCAGTTCACTTCTACACAGACGGTTCTAAAATCGGAAATGGGGTGGATGGAGGTGTTTTCTCTCTTCTGTTTCATCTCCTTCTGTCTACCAGAACACTGTAGCGTATTTCAGGCGGAAATAATGACAAATAAGGGAGCCCTATCCTGTTTGAAGTGTATCTGTTCGGGATATTAGCATTTTCACAGATAGCCAAGCTCCAATAAAGTCCCTGGTATCATGCTCACTCACTTGAAAGGCTGACGGAGCAGCTCAATATTCACCTATGCTGGGTGCCAGGCCACAGAGACATACCGGGTAACTGCAAGGCTGACACAACACACAAAAAGCACAACCCTCAGAATTATGCCGGAAAGGTAAAATTTAGGTATGCCTCTCGCTACGTGTGAACATTTACTAATGGTGGATGCAATCAAAAAAGCGACTTTTACTACTTGCGCAGTCTCTAGACAAATCTGGCCCAAGCTAGATAAAAAAAACACTCTGATAGATTAGTTTTGCTAAAACAATCGCAGATTAGTACCGTCATCGATGTCCTAACACTGCACTGTCCTATCGGTCTATACGTTAAAAGTCTGGACCTCTTTGCAAATGATTACTGCAGAAGCTGCAGGGACGAGGAGGAGAGGGATACGATCCTCCATTTCCTTTGTACCTGTCCAGCCCTGTCCAAAAGAAGATTGCTCCATCTAGGGGCTCCATTCTTCGACTACCTGGCGAATATTGACGTCACAAGTATTCTCCTCCTCATTAGAAGCTCCGACTGGTTCAACTAGCACTTTGGCAGTTAGAATAGCAATAGATCCCATGGTATCATAATGGATCTCATTTGGTCTAAGTGTACACAGGTACAGACAGCCACCACCGGGTCACAGCAGAATGTTAGAATTTAGAAAGTTTTAAGGAGCCAACATTCATCTTATCTTAAACACTTCGACTAAGCTGACGATGCAAACAAAGGGGGCTCAAAATAAACGAAAGCCCTGAGTACTTCTAACAGCCGCGCTCAACTCGACATTGCCGGACAGGAAATCGAGAAAGTAAACAACTTTCTATATCTAGGAAGTGTGGACTCGGCTAACCGCGGTGGCACTGAATTCTGTGTGCAACAGAATCTGGAATCAAGAGCCGCGTTCGGAATGCTATCCAAAGTCTGGAGAAGTAATGTTGTCAGCTCAATAACCACAATAGCTGCGGCTGTTTCTCTCTCCAACGTAGAACCAGTACTGCTATGTGGGTGCAGAATTTGGAAGGTAGATACAACTAACACACGCAAGCTGCAGACCTTCGTCAATATGAGTAGATGTCTAAGAATTATCTGGAGGATTTTTTTCTCCAATCGATTTTCGCCCAATCGTACCTCCAACGAACAACTTTATCAGAGAACGAGCCAAGAACCTATGGACATTACTATTTTCTATTCTCTATGTTCTATTAAATCTGGACTATAGGCTGGAAAGCTTAACGAATGTCCTTTTGCGAGATATTTGAATGAAATGAAATATTTCGGTTTGTCTAAGAGGAACACAGAGGAAGATACAATCTAATCACTGCCTTCAAGTTCCAGGTGACTAGGACCACTGGACCTTACTTTTAAAGAGTCAGGAAGCTTTGCCTAGGAAATTGAAAGCAATGTGCCTGGTCGAGAGCGCAATAAGTACATTAGTTAGGCTCAGAGTAAGTCAGCTTAATAGAGTGCGAGAAATGGAACCTAAGCTCGGACATCGTGTCATTCTTTAATGAATATTGTGCAGTAATAGGCACTTAAGATAAGCGAATGCTTGTCCGCACTTTGAAAAGTCGTTTGAATTTAGTTTAAGCCTCCTCTCTCTACTCTTTGGGAATATAAGCTGGAAAAAAATAGGAATGAAAGTTAAAATGTCAAATTTAGTTTCAGTAGTTTTTCAAATACAACCTCATAACATAGAAGTTGTATGCACATCAGTGGAGTTACTGACCGCAAATGATCATGAATGTAACAAAGTTGGATTCAAATTAAAAATAAAAAGTAATATCCAGGGTTAGAAGCCCATGCCCGAAAAGAATTCGATTCTCAGCTCACTCCAATGTCATTTCTGTAGTTGATGTGTGTATGACACTTGTTAGATTAAGTCCCATCTCTCATTATTTTCTTTAAAATTAAATAAAATTACTGTGTACGCACATAAAAGGTCGTGTAATTTTAGGTCTAGTGACGTGTTGAAGTAAGAGTTTTCATCATAAGGCCAGACCGGATTCTAGGGAAGCGCCCTTTATTATTGTCCAATACTTTGCTATCAAAGCGTTCTTCATAAATTCTAAAAATCAAATAAAGCATTCCATTTGAACAAATTTTAACAAACACACACTCTTACCAGTAGAAAACATGTCAAAGAATGTGACTAGGCCTTTTATTCAGAATATAGTGGTATGTCATACAGGCTCTTTCCTGCCATTTGATCAGCTTCAACTAATCCCTCTAGTTCTATAAGGATTCCTTTTAACTACTTTGCCACATGAAGGTAAACATACATATATCAACAGATAAAGGAATATTACAGTCCTCAGACTCGGTAAGAACTTTAATTGGACAGATAGGTGTCATTATATACAGATTAAGTCCACGACGTTCCCTTAGATACAATCTTAAGTGAAGTTCACTTTATTTCAGGTTTCTCAACCGCAAAGATACACACTTACATTTGAGTGACTTGACTTAAAAGCCACCCATGGGCAACATGAAACTATTTGCTAAAATTGACACGTTCATTTTTTTTTACAAGTTTCTTCTTAAGCACTGATGCAGATACAGATACCTATAAATACACTAATGCATATGATTGGTAGACCTCTTTAAATTTCTGTTGAACTTCATCTTAGTCGTTAAGTCATGCGGACACAGACAACCACCAAGCAGCCAGTGGTTGTATCGCAAAATTATTCGACCTTAAAGGTTTCCTTTAGCTACGACTTATTCCGTTACACTTATCACGGAGTCAGGTAAGTACAAGGTCGCTTATATTATGGACTCGTACCTTAGGTTGAGATTAATATTTATTCTTCTGCGATGCATGGAAGTTTTGTGGCAATAATATCATACGATATGTCCAATGGCCATCAGGCTCAAGAGGATTATATTTAATTTATCTGATGTTTTATTTAAAACAAGTTTAACATGAATATTAATCGGAATTTCATCCGGATATCTGTCAAGCTGAATTGGCTACGGAATGTTGCTGATCGTATTGCCATGCAAAGTACTCATGGGCGTCGTAGAAGTCATATACAATTACGAGAGTAGGTAGTATTCAAATTACCATCACATCGGGCTGGAAATAAGTTTTAACGATTTCATTCAGAACTGTCAGGTTTCTTTATTCATGGGAAACATATTTTTTGTTATTATTGTCGGCGATCCGCGTGGCTAATGTGCATCGCAATGTAATTTGAGAGAATGCACGCAAAAAGTGCAGTGAGTAAGAACATAATGCATGGGAGAACATTAAAAAATAAATCCCCAATCGTGCGATTCCAAGAATTGTGTTGTTCGATAGAATATTATTCAGATTTGAAATTGATGCGAAGTGGAAAAGAGGTGACAAAATTTGAATTTTCGAAAAATGCGTTAATGGCTAGACAATTTTTTTGATCCTATGCTCAAAACTTGAATGCCATATTGTTTCGTATGTCTAAAATGACTGAAATATTAATTTTGAACAAAATCGTCTGAGCCATAACCAAGATATGGCCAATCTACGGAAGTCCTCTAACAAGTAAAGTATTTACCGTTATTCGACTTTTTTTGAAGCGAAAAACTGTGCGTGAACGTTCATATTACCGGAGATATACATTTTTCAAAACTGGCATTAAGTAAAGTAGGTAACTTTAATTTTGAGGTTTGAAGTAAGTCCAGCCGCTTTGGTTGTAGCCAGTGTTACAGAGCGGCATACAAACAAATGGACAGAATAGGAGCAAGTACAGGTTGTCTCAAGTTTAGAGATCAACCGGGCGGGAATCGATCCCTTAGGTAAAGACAGGAAATAAAGTGCACTAGACTGGGCCACACTCAGATTTAAAATTTAAACAAAATCTTTAAAATGATTCTTTACTTAAAAAAAATTCCGTTAAAAATAGAGAAAAAAGTATTTTGATAATTTTCCAAAACTTGCCATGACCTTGTATATAAATAAATAAATATTTTGGCGTTAATAGTCCCAATACAGGGCCTGACCTAGCTTCTCGCAGATACTCCTGCTGTGGTTCGGATCCACAGTTTTATGCCGTTTCCGAAGGGCAATTTGTTCGATTGAGAGAAGCTTCTCATGACAATTTTACTCTCGGATGTTTGCCAAACATTCGCGAGAGATGGGACCGTGAAAATTGTTTATTTTGTGTTTCCTTGGATTCGAACCTTGAACCTACTGCTCGTGATTGTACACTTATCCACTGTGTTACGGCGCCCACATGGCCTTGTATATGCCAAATATTTATTACGTACCGATCAGAGTCATATCCGAAAATAAACCAATTCTCAAAAACTGGTCAATAAGCAAAGTACCGTTCTACGAGTACGTATTCTTTGGAAAAACCTGGTAAGCTATCCATACTCGTATGTGAAAAAATATGAAAATTGATCAAAATCGTAAGTTATCGTTAATTTTGAGGTTAAAATGAAATTCCAAATTCGTCTCTATTGCAAACTAACCATCGCGCTGTTTAGGCTGCAGTTCGCTATACATACAGACAGACAGAATTTCGAGACCCATTTTTAAGAGATACTCTAATAATGCCAAGACTGGTCAAAATGTCTCGAATTTGAAGGTTATAAAAACGGATTTATCAGTATCATTACATTACATAAAATTCTTAAAATCTCTGCTCTGCCAATCAAAAAAAAAAAAAAAATCATGACGAGTAGGCGAAGAGAGCCAAAGAGAAAATGGACATTTTTACCTCTCATTTAGAAGAGACTTTTAAGCCTTCCGATGGTCAAGCGCTTATTCATAATATTAAAATCGTACAACAGTAAGTGCTCAAAATGAAATTCAAAAAAGAAATAAAGAAATTAAGAGCTAAGAAAGCTCTTGGTTACAATTTAATAACCGGAGAAGTGTTACCTAGAAAGTTTTAGTTAAGGTCCTCAGTATTATAAACGCTGCGCCTAAATTGGAATATGTCCAGAATCAATGGAACCGCAACTTTTCATAATGGTATTCAAACTAGGAAAACTGCCGAGTGACAAGTCCTATAAACCCATTTCGCTTTTCTTATGCTTATACTTATATCCAAAGTTTTCGAGAGTATATTACTTAAATCTTATTCCAGATCACCAGTTTGGGCTAAGAAGCAAGCATTCTACTATTGACCAGGTACATAGAATCACTGACATAATTGATAAAGCTCTTGAAGAAAACAAGATTTGCACAAGCTATAAACTCAACATGGAAAGAGTGTATGCTAAACAAAAACATCAGCCTCGCTGCAAAATACCACATCTTCGAAGCTACTGCAAGATCGGTTATGTTCGATGCATCACAAGTCTGGGGTTACATGCGACACGAACTAGTTGAGCAGCTTCTACGCTTCTTTCTTAAAAGAATGCTGCGCCTGCCGATGACCACGCCAAACTACATTCTGTACATAGAGACGGGCCTCCCACCGTTGTATCTAACAACGCTCAGGATACACTTCGACTACATGGTAAAGGTCCTAAATATGGAAGACCCTCGCCTACCAAAAATTGTAGCGAAGCAAGCAATCATCAAAGAAGCAGCCTGTTTTGAAAAGTGGAAGGAGCTAGCGGATAGAGCAAATTGTCCATTTAATATAAGTATAAGCAACGCAGAAAATATGAAAGTTGAGCTTTACAACATCTTGAGCAACCTTAGCGATGAATTACACAACGGCTTTATAGAGGAGGCAAGAGCACCATCGACAGGGAATCATATTGCCAACTTAAACATGACCTCAGCGGGATTAGTTACTTCGAAGATCACCAGGGACTAGATGCTATAACCACCATTTTCAAGGCGAGAGGAGAAATATTCCCCCTAAACTTCGTGCCCCATAGAATGGACCTACCTATGCAATGCAATCTTTGCAACCTGGCGGCTCGAGAAAATATAGTGTATTTCATAGGAATCTGTCCTATACTGAAAGAACTAAAGAGAATGCACTTAGGACAAAACCACCTTTCTCAAGATGAGGATCATCAGTTCCTGAATGGGAAAGTCTGGAAAGCCCTGTACAAATATATTAAAGCTGCTTTACGATATCGTAATCAAATTATACAAGAAGCATTTTAACTTTTAAAATTTTAGATTTAATTTTTAATTTTTTTTGTCATCCTGGCAGACGGCTCTTGCCATGCTATATAAGATTTGTAAAATTTTGTACGTATATACTCATATTGAAATAAATCTATTATCTAATCTAATCTAAAAAAAATCTACAACGTATTTCTCGATGTCTCGCAAGCCTTTGATAAGGTGTAGCATGAAGACCTGAAGTTCAAATTACGATAGATTTTATCTGTACACCTGTATAACATACTGAAAACATATCTCGGAAATAGACTCTTCCACGTTAAATAGGGAAACGAATAGTCACAAGTCAAAGAAATTTCAGCTGGCGTACCGCAAGGAAGCTTTCTTGGTCCACTTTTATATTGTCTATATACCCGCGCTATATTTCAAGAAGAAGGCACTGTCTTAGCTACATTTGCCGATGACACTGCTATCCTAGCAATGGGTAAAACGATCGAAAAAAACAACTGTAAGATATAAGTAAATGAATGGATAAATGCCTGGCGGATAGCCAGGATCAACGAAACCAAATCTGTTCATGTAAAACAAGACAAACAGTTTGCCTGTTCCTATAAACTCGGTTCGTATTCCGTTCGCCAACGAGGCTAAATACATCGGAATGACACTCGACGCAAACTTAAAATGATGCACTTAAAAAAGAAATCTAAAGAACTCGAAAACAAATACAGACCATTACCGCTGGAGGCGGTGTGGACCTACAGTCCTACAGTCAAATACGAAACCAAAAACTTTGCGCACAAATACAAAATTTGATCAAATGGACGTACTCGTCCAACAAATTGTGGACGAGAGAAATTATTTGCGCCGTTTACAAAGGCTCAAAACTTCCGACTTAGCACCATAAAGATTAACCGCGTCTAAGCGGAACAAGCAGGAACTTTCTTTGCAAAGACACATGCCAAACGTATTTACTTCATGATAAAGTGGTAATTAACAAATTTATATCGAAGGGAGGTGTTTTTGGTGAGTAAGAACCTCACACTACTATGTGCACGCGCCTACGGTCCTCATAGAGTCTAGGGAAGATTTTCACCTACCCTCAAAAAAAAAAAAAGAAAAAAAAAATGTTGAAGTCAATTTTAGCTTGCAGTAGGTCCATGGTGGCAGGAAAGTTGTGATAAAGCCTGGTGATTTTTGCATGTCCTCTAATTCTAGTGAGTTCCGTATTCTTAGGGTCGTATCTGAGGTCAATCAGTAATCGATTTCAGAGTTGCAGTCAGAAATGTTGTCAGCGTATCTGTGTAGCCGAAGCATGCAATTAGTTGAGTTCGTTCTACACTGGATTGTCTTTCCAACACAGGCCGCCTGCAAGCTGTACTCTAAGCTGTTAGTTATGGTTTGTATAGGACCTGCGGATTCGAGAAATATGCACGTCAGCATAGCCCCACCACAGATCCAGTGGCATCACAACGGAAATTTGCAAACTTAACTTTTGCCAAAATCCCAACCCATCATACCCAATGCACTCAACGTTAAATTTTCTTAGCAACTGTATCTAACCGCTGTAAGTACTTACAAATGAATCAATCGTATCGCAACTTGCTTTGAAGAGGAACATTGCATGCGATTTGACTGGTACAAATTAATGATAGTAGAATACACGTCATGGCGTGGTAAGCATTTAGGACATGAAAACAACAAAATCAAGCTACGGTCACAAAAGCCACCACTTAAAATATTCAACGCTTAATTCGTTGTAAAATAAATGTAAGAAAATATGGAAAAACAACAAGAAATTGTGCAAGAATGTCATCTCTCCATGGCTAGTGATCTCTGGCCTGCAATCGTCTGTGTAAACATTGAACTTTATGGTAACAATTTCGTTAACTGTACTACTTAACACAATTATTAACTTTTTCTTCCCCTCGAATGCTAGTAAACAGTTTTCTTTCTCACAGAACATGAAGATGAAGTTGGCACAGAAATCCGTCGAAATAATCACAAAGCCAGCTAAACAAGCTGTCCCCTAAGTGTGAAACACAGCCCACTGGTAGTAGTAATGTTTTCATACCAAAAATATAAATGTATTTATATAAAAAAAAAAAAACAAGGCAGCTGCTAAATGAAAAGTAAATCCTCCTGGTGCAATCGTCATCGCATTAAGCCGCTCATGCGATATTATGTAATGTTTCTCTAGCATATTTTACTGCATTTCATTACACTAAGAGTGGAGGAGGGAGACGGTGCAGCTCGGTGTACCACTGCACATCTACCACTAACACTTATACTATAGGCAGTAGGACTTTGACTGCAGATTTATCATGGTGATACCAAATGGCCTAGCGGCAGTAGAAATAGCAGTGGCGGCAATGGCCAAATTGATTTCATACGAACGAGATTTCTACCGAGAAGAAAAAAAAAATCTGCAATGTTTACTTATTTGAGAGTTAAGTTAGCAAATTTTGTGTTTCTAGTTTGCCAAATCCAACATAGAGGTGTAACCGTGCTTAAGATTTTTCGATACATGGTCTTAGATACTAAGAAGATTTAGCACATGTGAGTGTTGAGATACGTCAATGTAGGGGTAAACCGTGGGCTTATTACGGGTATTCAAATTTCATTGACTTGAAAGAGACTTTCAATTAAATTGTTAACAAGTCGATAATATAGGCTTACATGTCTCAATGTACACATGCAGATGATGGTAAGCCTGCATTCATAAGAACAAATTTGACTTGGAGGTGACAAAATTAATATGGTAATGAATTTTAATTATACCAATCGATATTCCATTGACAGAATTATCTTATGTTTTGCAAAGATTTTTTTTTTGTAACTTGAGGTACAAAAGCCAAAGCCGACAAAAGATGTGCCGGTTTATGACGCAACAAGAAACAGAAACAGCACCAGATCGATTTTTCCGAAACAAAAGGCTGATCTCTTCGCAGAACATCTTTCGAACGTTTTTAAGCCATTCTCGTCAAGTGCAGCGCTACTGAAAACCTAAAGTTTGTTGATAAAAGAAACTAAGATGAAATTCCCCCTGTCACGCTCTGAGAAGTAAGAAGGATATGTTAACACAAATTATGAAAACCTATATTTGAGATCAACTCTTCTGAGTTCGATATGAAGAAGAATATTCGGAACTAAAGAAAATTAAATGAGGTGTTCCACAAGGAAGTATCCTAGGACCAACCCTGTATCTTTTGTATACCAGGGATATACCGGCGGGTAACAATGTTGGCTACTTTTGCAGATGCCACTGCCACATGCACTGTGAAGGTAACAGAGATACTACAGAATGCATTCAATAAGAGCAACAGATTGAATGCAACAATGGCGTATCAAACTCAATGAGTCAAAATCAACTCACATAAACTTTACAATGAAAAGATGAAGGTTAGGTTGAAGTGGCTGTCCGCAAAAGAAGCCAACACACTTAGACCAATAATAGGTCCATTGTGATACCACATGGGTTTGATGAAGCGTAGAAGGTCCCTAACGTCAATATTATTCAGATCGTTTAGGTCATTGAAACAGAAGGCTCCTAAGTGGAGTTTCCTTCTTTGGGAGAGAGCTGGGCAGCTGTAAAGAAGGTGAAGAATAGTATCTTTCTCCTCCTCGTTCATGCAGCTTCTGCAGAAATCGTTAGAGAAGATGCCAAGCCTTGTTGCATGCTTTCCTATTAGACAGTGTCCAGTTATGATACCTATAACATGCTTCCTATTTAGGGAAATCAAATTCCTGAGCGTTTCAGATCCAGCAGGGTTTACTGAGGATGATTCCAAGGATTTGATTGCGGCTTGGCTGTCTGAAAAGATGCTGATATAAATGGACGATACAACGTTTTCCTTTAGCCGAGACAAGACTTCCCTTATTGCCATTACCTCCGCCTGGAATACGCTACAATGGTTTGGGAGACGAAAAGAGAGGTTCAAATTAAGCCTATCAGAAAAGATAAGAGAAGAGTGTGACAGTGGCTTCCTTAACTCTTTCCCGTGTATTAGGTTTCCAGCTTAGTTTCCTATCCAAAATAAGACCCAGATATTTAGCTTCGTTGGAGAAAGTTAAGCTTGTTCCATTAAGGGATGGAGGATCAATAGGTGGGATTTTATATTTCCTTGAGAAGAGGACTATTTCGGTTTTGTGGGGATTCACTCTTAGACCACACCGAGCTGTCCATGTAGATAGCTTATTCAAAGCGTTTTGTAGGAGCTCTTTTAAGGTAGTGCGGTGTTTTCCGGAGACTGCTATAGCAACATCGTCCGCATAGGCGATAACTTCGCAAACATCAGCTTCCAGGATTAACAGTAGTTCATTGACCACCAGATTCCAAAGAAGTGGGGATGAAAAGATGAAACAATCTTCCGATATTCATTAACAACCAAGTTGAACCCCATGCCCATACAGCAAAGTACCTTAGAATGACTTTGTACGCCAAGTCTAAATGGAAAAAGCACATTAAAAAAAAAAAAGAAGAACTGAACTTGAAATATAGAAAAATGTACTGGTTACAGGGAAGAAACACAGATAGGTCCACCATAAACAAAATCATGCTATACCTATATAAGCAAGTATTGAAGCCTGTTTAGGAAAAAAATATAAAAAAATATCAAAACAATGTAGACATTCCAAAACAAAGTCCTTCGTGGAATAATAACGCCCCTTGGTATATAAGAAATAGAGACTTGCACCGTGATCTACACATAGACATGTCGACAGAAGTGGTTAGAAAGCACATTGTGATACACAACGATTTCAAAACCACATCAACTTCGAGATAGAAATATTCTTATACGAGTATGTACGGGTCAATATCCTGGGATTGAGAAGAACCAAGGGAAAGTACTTAAAGCTCTAAACTGTCCGTAACGTAAAATCAATGTCGATCTTTCATAGATTGGTCCTGACTAAGGAGGTGGTGACCAATTGATGTCGCCAAATCTCGAAATTAAACGGCCGAGAAACTTTTCGTGCAATAGAGCGAAATTTGCCTCTGTTATGTGGCACGTAGACCCGTCCTGTTGGAACCACATGTAGCTCACATCAATGCCATCAATCACCATAACAGTGGCACCTTCGTCGTTTTCAAAAAAAAAAAAAAAAATACGGACCACGCCCGCAGCGCACACCAAACTCTCACCCGTGGTGGATGCAATGGCCTCTCAACGATTTTATTTGGATTCTCACAGCTCCAAGTTCTGCAATTTTGTTTGTTTACGTAGCTGCCGAGCTAGAAATAGGTCTAATTGCTGAAGAAGATTTTGTTCGTAAAATAGGCGTCAATTTCTTGATATTTCAGCACCCTATCGGTGTATGTTGAGCGGTGGTTAAACGATCCATATTGTAAAATGACAAGGCAGGAACTAACTGTCTGTCACTATGGATGACAGATGGATTTGACAAATGTCATATGGAAGGGATGTGAAATCTCAACTTCGAAATTAATAACCCTGAGCTCATAAGTGTTTATATTCAATCTCTGACTGTTTTCAATCCACAACTTTTGAACTTTTCAAAGACTTACTCTCACAACATTTCAGACTTTTGCCGGCTAGTTTCCCAACTTACCTTTTCTGGCTTAACTTAGAAAAAGTTATAGAATCCCGGGTTAGCTATTGAATTAAAAATTAATTAGACAGACCAAAGAGGATATGAATAAAGAAAGAAAGACTGCCGTAGAGGTTTGAAACTTAGGCGGTATTAAGTTTCTGTAAACTCCAAGGGTAGCGTCCAGATAACTGGGGAGCATTTTTGTTTTGCTGTTACTGTCATTGCTTATGATTCACAGTATTTTTGTCCGTCCTTCTGATGTCACCATCACGACCAAGTTGAATTTTGAGCCATATGTCCACCCTACTGCCAGTGTTATGCCTTCGCAGTAGAGTAGACTTAGCTTTTGCAATTGATCGATTTTTTTTTTGTTTATTTCATGCGAAATAAATAGACAATTCTGGAAATCAGGATTTGAACCGTGAACCCACAGCGTGACAAGCGATGATGTTACCACTACATCACGGCCACTCTAAATGAAGAGCGGATTTGATGCAGCAGTGGGATGTTTGAAATAGCTGCCCCTCTCGGTTGCTCAACATGTATCTACAGGCAAGAGCTGTATGCTATTGAGCTCAAAAATCCTCATTAACATCTTTTCAGATAGCGAGTCAGCTATTATAGGTTTAAAATAGAAATGCAGATGAATTTTTTAAGCGGGGGTCGCAATCTCCCCTTATTTAACCAGAATCCTTCTGTGGGATACCCACTATCCATTCAAAGCTAGAATTAAACGCTTAGGAGCTATAGAAGTGTAGCTCAATACAAGGATAACGTAAGTCAATGATTCCATTAATTTTCCTTACTTAAGTAAGTGCTCAAGAAAGTTTCAACTGGCACACCGTCTGAAAGCTTACTCAAAAGTTATTCAGGTAACTGAGGACTTTTTCTAGAAGATCAGGAATATGCCGAACATATTTTATACGAATAATCAGGCATAGAGCCCTTAGCAGACTCAAATATTTTGGGATTTCCCCCATTTAAATTAGCTACAAGTCTCTAAGATCAAATCTCAAATTTCATTATGGCATGGCTCCCAATTAAAATGAAATTTAACCTCTAGCCATAAGAAGGCTCGAAGTGATACACAAAAATCACTTTTATGTTAAAGTTCAAGAGTTAGGTAGACCTTTAGAGACTTCAAGTTTACCTAGTTTATGCTTCCTATTTCTATAACTCCTTCGCTCCAAGCATAACGATCAGCTCTGGCATACTTCCAAACGTGTAAAAGAATGAAATACTGTAGACAACATTAAGGAATTATGCAGCAAATCAATCCGAAGTCATTGCATTGGCACATCAAATATACGCTAATCACTTTAGCGCTTAATGAGTTTTTTTTAGAACCATACTGCTTCCAATTACCCTTACCAATATTTTAAGCTAATTTATTCTCGAAAAATGCATCAACGCTCCCTCATTCTATCTTCCAATATGTCTTCCATTGTTTCTTCGAGGATTTCAATTACTCAAATGTCCATTACTTCAATCGGAATTCGATTTAAGAAATCGGTGAGCACCCTGCCACACTGAAGCTGTGCACAGCTGAACAAATGAATCAACACTTTCTGACCATGAAGCGCTGATCTGCTGCAGCTACGACGACGATATTCTATTCAAAACTCTGTGGTTAGCCATTGACTAATGTTTAAGTTGCTGGCTATGCCTACTACCATGTTAGTCTGACCATTACAGTCCAGCAAATATCTTCATGTGCACATTGCAAAATATCAAAACAAACTGTTTTCGGACCGTGGACATAACGTGCACGCCAAGATCGAAGACATACATACAACACAGGTAGCTAGGCCATTTGCAGTTCTTTCTAAGACCAGAAAGATAGAAAAAAAAACCGGAATCTTCCACTGGTCAAATATGAACCGAACTACCGACAAAATTGACCATTACAACACCAAAGCGGCGCGATAACGTGCTACATTTGTTGGCATACTCGTATGAGTAACATATGCATACGTCCTCCGTTCATGCACAGTCTGTCTAATTAATATTTACGCCTATCAAAAAAAAGTATCTACAAAATAAATTAGAGAATGCACAAAGTACTCGTACTCACTGTTATTGATTTTCGCTCCTTGTGATATCAGCATCGACAGAGGCGTTGGCCGATTTCGCATATGTCCACCACCACCGCCACCGCCACCTCCTCCGCCTTCACGGCCACCTCCCCCACCGCCGCTAGTAAGCCCGAATATATGATCCCTTGCGCTGCGACCATATCTCAGGTAATGTTTGTGCAATCCCATATTTTATTTCTGAAAAGTAATCAAAATTAAATTAATAAATACATGTGGATACAAGTGTATCTGAAAGAAAAAAAAAAAATAACAGAGGACGAATGTCAATGCAACGTGCGGAAAGCTTTATTTCCAGGAAGAACACTTGAAGTTCAGTGTATTAAAAAAGTAATTATTTCACATTTAACAAGTTAATAATGCGTTTCAATGTGTACAGTTACCATTGAGCATAAATGAAGTCAACATGTCAATTAGATATGACACTTTTCATCAGTAAATCGTTAAATGGACTGCGTTCTAGTACTAATTAAAATCAATTATTATCTATTAGATTCATTATTTATTATGTAAATTACTAGTTTTTGGCCTTGCACAAGCAGTTAATCCTATGCAACTTAAGATAACAACTTTATCAAGTCCGAGAATCTATTTCCGTTCGCATTCCACTTGGCTAAGTCTACTAATTAGGTTTGAAAAGTATCTGGTGTTATACTTTTTGCCTGTGATCCTTGAACATTTAAACCTATTATGAAGTCAAACCTGCTCACAATTTTTGTAACCTTCAGGTAATAGGGGTCGTAGTATGTCACAAACCTCACACACCATACGCCAAGCCATTTTGTTAATTTTAAAACATTGGGGCGTAATGAAAAACTAGTGACCCTCACAATTTCCTATAAAAAGAAAGAGAGGTCTTTCCCGTTTCATTGGGCATGAATTATTCCTTCCCTGTATAACAGGAGTCGGCAAGCTTATAGTTAAGAAAAAGGGATGATTTTAAGACCGACCGGTCTAAATGTTGTTGGAACGTGCAAGTATGTAGCTTCTTGACAAAAATACGAGTACCCTACCCGAATTCCGACCTTTTCAAAAGAACTCTTATACACAAATTTTGTGGCTCCCAGAAATTAGGGCATAGTTGTTTTGTTTTTTGGATTAAATCTGTTGATTACAAAAAGAAAAATTCTTACTTAAGATGGCTACAGCTTGCTCAACTTAAGAATTAAATAAATTTTGTAAAATGTTTTTAAAGGTATCCCTTCTCATTGAAAGGTCGACTTCACTACAAATAGAATTATACAACAAGTTAATGGATTATTAAGACCATAATTAGTTCTATGAGTGGGAACATAGAAAATATCCTTTCTATTTCTAAGTTTTCTTTCGGGAACGTAAAAAGAAACTAGCGCGAGTAGCTCCTCAGATTTGATATTATTATTTAAAATATCTTTTATAAAAATAACGCATTGGGCTTGTCTGTGACTTTCTAGAGTTTTTAAATCTATTAGCGCACATCTTGAAAAATAATCATGCATTACGTCAGACAATCTGAGATGTCTTAATGCGAAACGCGTGTATCGTTTTTGTATTTTTTCAATTCCGATAATAGCATTTTGATAAAATGGAGACCAAATGACACAGCAATATTCTAGGCTAGGCAGTACCAAGGACAGAAAGATTTTCTTTAATGTATACACGTCCTTAAAAACCCCTGAAGTTCATTTAAGGAAACCTAACAAAGAATTTGCTTTCGATATAATAAAATCGATATGCACCGATAAAGTTAGTTTGATGTCAAATATAACCCCTAAATCCTTAACCTCACTTACTTTAGAAAGTGGTAGATTTCCAAACCTATAAATAAAAGCCACGGGCGACAACGTTTTGTAGGCACTGAAGATTTTACATTTCGAAACGTTTAGTTCGAGATGGTTGTATTCACACCAATTTAAAAATAAATCAATATCGTTTTGAAATTTGAGACAGTCGCTGTATGAAGATATTGAGCTAAATAATTTAACATCGTCCGCGAACATCAGACAATCCGAAAATTTTAAAACGTCAGGAATATCATTCACGAACACTATGAACAAAAGTGGTCCCAAGTGACTACCTTATGGGAGATCTGACTCCACCACAATGAAAAAAAGATTGAAAACCATCAATCTGAACAATTTCTTTCCGGTTAGATAAGTAAGACCTCAACCATTCCAAAAAAATTTAAATTAAGTCCTAACTTATGAAGTTTTTGTAATAAGAAGCCATGGTGTACTCTGTCAAAGGCCTTAACAAAATCTGTGTAAAGGACGTCGACTTGCATTCTGGTTTCTATAGAATTTAAGTAGAAATGTGAAAAGAGGCACAAATTTGTGGCAGTTGAACGGCCGTTAACAAATCCATGTTGTTTTGGGGTTATGGATTCTTTGACTGTGAAATATAGTCTCTGAGTTACTAATTTTTCAAATAGCTTTGGTACTGCAGAGAGTTTCGATATTGGTCTGTAATTTTTAACTAGGTGCTTTAGACCACTTTTATAAATTGGATTCACAAAGTATATTTTCCAATCATCGATAAAATCACCATTTAATAAAGATTTATTGAAAATGATTTTTAATGCACAACAAAGTGACGAGGCACACTTCGAAAGTAAGAGCGGGGGAATTTTATCCACTCCAGCCTTTTTAGTTGAGTCGAGTTGAATTAGACCCTCATAAACATCTTGGTCCGAAAATCAATTTAAATTAAAATCTATATTGGGGACTATGTTTGAATACCAATCGTTTATATTAGAAATAACATCTCTGTTATAATTCGATTGAAAGTGCTTTGCAAAGAGATTGCAGGATGATTTGATATCATTCGATTTTTCACCGTCGAGTTCCATTGCAATTGGAAGAAAAGAACTTTGTCGTTTAGAATTTAAGAACACCCAAAAAGATTTGCTGTTCTTTTTAATATTTCTTTCGGCAAGACTTATGTGCTGATGATAAAGAAATTTGTTTAAAAAATCAAATTCTCTCCGGAGTTGAAGAAAACGAGTTCGATCCTCTGATTTGACTGATTTTTTTCGATTTTTTCAATGCCTTATTTTTAAAGCTTTTTAAATTTTTTAATCTTTTATTAAACCATGGAAGCTTAAAATAAGATCGTTTGTTAAAAAAGGGGACAAACTGATCAACACCGTTAAAAATTAAATTTTTAAAAGTGGTACACATGTCACTAAGAGTTTTATTGCAAAATCTATGATCCCAGTCAATTGAAATAAAGAAATTGTTTAATGCTATGAAGTCGGCCTTCCCGAAGTTAAAGTTAAAACAATTTTCAGTTAAGCATTCAGAACTAAATTCATAAAATTCAAAAATTACATAAACTGCTTTATGATGTAGTTGATTATTGACTAAAAGAAAATCAGATTCATATAAATAGTATTTCATATCATTATTACAAAATACAAGATCTAATGTTCGACCTAAACAATTTTTAGAATAATTTATTTGAAATAAACCTAACGAGGCTAGAGAGTGAACAACTTCAGTCTCTATGTTCGTCGTGACATTAAATGGGACAAGAATTTGTTCTTCATTCAAGAAACACCAGTCTACGTCACCAATGTTGAAGTTACTTAACACACATGGAAATTGATCAATTGTCAAATCTTTCACCACTTCTATTATATTAGATATAAGTTGAGCATATACATATTGTAATATGCGGGCTACGGCTCGAGTAGATAAAACAATATTCTGTGAAATTATTTTCTTTATTTTCTAGTCTATAAAACAATTCCAGTTCACACTATACTATTCTTCACAAATTCTTTTCTTACAAGGTCTCTTTCCTCTCAGATCACTTTATCTCCTTTCTATTACTTAATTCACAAATCCAAACTAATTACTTCTTCTTGTTAACTCCCATTATCACTTTTCTAATCTCTTCGCCACGGTTTTAAAACAACTGCCCCCTTTTTGATCGCCATCTGTCCTTATATAGCAGAAGTTTCTGACAGCCAGAAACTTCTAGCAAATTCTTCGACCACTGGAACAAGAGAAATTCCAAGATGACAATCATTCTTGCAGTTATAATTCCCTCTCATCCGTGATATTATCCGTCTCTTTCGTAGACATGAACTGTGGAAACCGCAGACACGAACCTCGAATGAAAGGACACTTCGAACCAAAATTCTGCCAGAATGAAAAGACACTTCGGAATTTGTTGCATCATACTTTTAGGGAGCGTAGTTATTATTATGCTACAATATTGTAAATGAAACCTACTATGCGCCCTAATATAACTCACAATAAAACAAATTTCATTTACTAGAGCTGACGTGCACACAGAGTTGATCAAAAAATGAAAAATATGTTGGTAAATCGCAATGCTGACTAGTAAAATTAGAGCGTACTGCAATTAACACTCCTCCTCCTCGTTCCATTCCAGATTCTATAGGACGATCCATACGATAGACAACATAAGAAAAATCAAACAACTTGCATTTAGCTAGGTCTCAGTTAAAATTATCACATCATATTCATGCAACGAAGAGTTGATAAAGATCTCATTAACTTTTGTACGTAGTCCACCAGCATTTTGGAAGTACACACTAAATTGAGACGGACAAGCTGACGATGAGGAAGCATATTTTAACTTATCGTCACTTCCTTCACAGCCAGATAGTTTTCGTTTTTTGGACGGTTTAAAAATGACTTTATTTGAACGCCGACAGGCCAAATATCTGAATTCATAGCATCACCAAATGCACGAGCAGGAATTCCGATTTTGAAATTAATGAAAAAAAATTTGGAAAATGGTTTCGCGTTTTTACTTTAAAAATAAATAGGGACATACAGAAAAGTTACAATCCGTGTGAAATGTACCCTATCCCTCATCGTCTAACAATGAAGCGGGCGTGGCATTGTGTACCTTTTGGTTCAAATGCAAATAAATCTTTCTATTCAGAGGATTTCCGATTTTTAAGACATTTTCTTAGAAGAAAGTGGGCATGATGTTGAAATTTTGAATCGATGGTCAATAATTCCGGTGACAATAAGATTTAATCATCACCGTAAATATCTTTGAGAAAGCAAAGTCCTTTTTTTTTTTTTTTTTTTTTAAGAAAACGCCCTCTAAAAGTGGGAGTGTTATTATATTATGTACAGGGGAATTATAGAGAATGTCTATATATTTTGTTAAGACGATATTTTTCAGTTTCTAGTGGAAATATCTTCAAAAGACAATTTTTTTTTAGAAGGTGAGCATTTTTTTTAGAACGTGAGATTTTTTAAAAAAATCCGTTTTCCTCAATCTTTTGCTAGAAACTGAAAAATATTGTCCAAATAAAATATGTAGACGTTGACCCTCTCTATATTCGGTCCATACATTCTACCTCACCACGCCCACTTTTTGGGGGCATTTAAACAAGAAATCCTATATTACTTTCACAAAGCTATTTATGGTGATGATTAAGTCTTATAGTGAATATCTCATCAGAACCCGGGAACTTTGGTTAGAAATGTTGGCAGCCATGCCTCATTCTGCTAAGAAAAAGCCCTGTCAACATTTTCCTGATAAAAAGACTTGCAAATCGCAATCTCAACAGAAAGATATCGTTGGATGGGTTTCAAAAAAATTTCGCAATGCAACGCCCAATTTATTAGGGGTGGATTAGAAGGTGGGGGATAGGGTATCATACGATCCGTTCTAGATGGTTTGTAACTTGCCTGTTTACTTTACAGATTGGCTTAACTTGGAACTTGTTAATTTTTTCGGAGAAGCAAAAAACGTCTGACACCATCCGGGGAAGATTCGACTCCCTGGTCATATGGTAATCTCTTATATTTTGGTTTACAAAAATACCACAAAAAAAACCCACTCGTTCCGACTTGATTCTTTCTCCGTAACAAGCTTTAATTTTTTGGCAGAAAAAAAAAATGGTTTAATTTCTACTTCACATTAGGACTTTTTCACAATGCCTTCGGGTATAAGCTCCACTGGTTCTGGCTCACTTTTCATTTGAAGGTCTGTTGTATTTTCCAGAATTGTCAGCCTAAAATCTATTTTAATCAATGTTACACGTGATGGAGACAGTAACAAGGAAGCGCTTCCACATGTTATTTGAAAACACAGCCTTGGCGAATGACAACGGTGGCACCATCTAGGACATAATGACTGAATTAAACCTGCATAAAAGCAGTTGAGTGTCTACCTGTCTAGATCGTAGGTACCTTAAAGTTTAGCATTAGTCTCAGTAACATATGAAAATAGCAAAGAATATACAAAATTTTATCACTAAAGATATAGCAAGTATGTTGATGTGAAAGCAGAACCATATTAAGCCATGTTATTCCAAAAACTTTATTATTCGCAACTTCACCGGTGAGTGAAGGAAATTAATGATTGCCAAGCTTCTGTGTTCTTCAAAATAATACTAAAATAACTCTTCAACGCATTAAAAAACATCTGGAAAACACTCTCGACAATGAGCAAGCAGTGTCCTTTTACGTTGGACACATTAACATCTTGCGGATCACCATCAAATATTGTCTCGAGTATAGATTTCCGCCAGGCATGCTTTTTATTGACTTTGAGAAAGCCTTCCATAGTCTAAGCAGAGGGTTTATATGACAGAATGGACATTTCGAATAAACTTGTACCAATGCAAGGTACGAAGGCGCGAAATGTCACTTGTCGCGTTCCTTATGTTCTCTAAGTATCTGGAGTAACAGTCACAAGAAAGTTAAAAGCTTTCGATAATCACTGTCCTTAAGACATGGCGTGGTTATTCTGGCCGAATAGCTACGTAAAAAATAAGAATAATGTGAACCGTGTAGATACGATTATACAAACGCAAAAGTGCCAGTTGATTGGTCATAACCTGCGAAAGGATAACAATTCGATAGACAGGAAGGCCATATAATGCATCCCACTTAAGCAATAGGAAAGAGATACCACAGGACAGTCGAAGAGGAATCTTGGCAGTTGAGAAGCAGTTAGTTAGAGCTGAAATACATTGTCAGATGTAAGAGATTCATAGGCTGAATAAAGAACTAAGAGCAGATCAAATTTCATACGAATGGCTTAAGTTTTTTCTAAATTCATTCAAGATTTGAATTTTGTGCCAATTGTGTGGTAAAGTGTTTCCAACGAAAGAAAAGACAACATAACAGCTGACAGTTCAGGGTTGTTAAAATATGGTCGGAATAGTGATTTAACTTCATCAACTGTGAAGAGATTAATTCAAAAATTCGTGGAGACTGGATCAATTAGTGATCTTAGCTGTCAACTAGTCGTTCAATACAAAACATCGAAGCAGTTCGTGAGAGTGTTGTTGAGAGACCAGGAACATCAATTCGGCACCGTGGTCAGGAATTGGACATTTCGAGAAGCTCTCCACAGTGTATCCTCACGAAAGATTTGCATCTTCACGCATACAAAGTGTAATTGACTCAAGAACTGAAGCCTACAGACCACGCACAGAGAATAGAGGATTATGGAACAACAGCAAGTGGATGCTGATTGTTCAAACAAAATCATCTTCAGCGATGAGGCTCATTTTCATCTTGATGACTTTGTTAATCGTCAAAATTGTCGAATTTGGGGTTCAGAAAATCCACTCGTGATTATTGAGAAACAAATGAATCCACAACGTGTCATTTTTGGGGCCGATTTTGGGCTGGAGGCATCATTGGACCTACCTTCACAATCCTAATGGTGCTCACTATCACGTCATGATAATCTAATTTGTTGTGTCTAAATTGCAAGATATAGATGTGGTTTCAACAAGAGGGTGCCACACGCCATTCAACCCAAGAAACAATTCAATTAATGCATGAGTCATTTCCTGGTGGTGTAATTTCCCATTTTGGTGATCAGAATTCGCCGCCCAGATCAAGCGATTTAACGCCGTTGGACTTTTTTCTTCGGGGTTTTTTGAAGTCTAAGGTTTATGCCAATAAGTCCACGAGCACCCACTCCTAGAAGGAGCAAAATGAGCGCTGTTTCAAGGAAATTCAGCCACATTTATGCAAAACGGTCATGGAAAATTGGGACAAAAGAGGGCCTGCGCAGAAAATCTATGGAGGCCACTTACCCGTTATGCTATTCCATACATCACCCTATACTGTAAACTTTACGAACCTTTAAAACCTGTGTTTTCTATCAAAATTACTTCTTGCGTCAATTTTGGGACACCCTTTAGTTGAGCCGATTGGAATATTAACTTTATACGCATCGACTATTAGTCATATTCTAGATCATATTTTCACACTAAGCCCTGTACTTCATGAGCACTTAAAATGCGGTGTTTTAAATACTTCTGAAGCATATTGCTAAGGCAGATTCTGACAATACGCAATCCTCTCATCGACCTCTAAGCCGTGCGTGGCAGCATACATCGTCTGGAGCTCTACAACAGGTAGATCAATTTCAGGATGCTGAGGAAAAACTCCAGTATTGACAATCTAAAACTTCAAAGTAGCTAAGGAACTCATCGAGTCGCTTAAGTTTGTAAGACCATAGAAGAGATCTGTTGAAAATGTACGAAATGCTTTTGCGAATATTTCGTCATGTGTGAGAAGGGGGCAAATATAGAAGGAATCAAAGCTGTACACACTTTTGGCTATATTAAGATGTTAATATTGTCCAACAAATATTGAGACTGAACGACTGATTAATGACAACGCAGAACGAGGTACAGACGCGAAATGAAAAGTACCTGACTAAAGTATGCAAATCGATTTCAGAGCTGGTTTAGAGGATGTACATATTTAGTAATAAATTAGGTAAAAGTGAGTATTTAAAATACAAATAAATAACTAAAAAGGAATTTCTGAAATGTAGACACATCCTTGTGTAACATCCAGACCAAGGAAACATTTTTTAAAAGCATTCTCGTAATTGTAAGTGTTTCTCGCTATCACTTGCATTAAGTTACACTCCATTAAACCAACAAAAATTATGAACTCTCCCCCATAATCAACAGTCAACAGTTTAAGTTGTTTATACTGATTACTGACATCAAATATGACCACAACAAAGGAGGATATGAGCAACCTTGAAAGTTCGTCGAAAAACGGCATTTTGCTCCAATTTCCATTAAATTCCTATAAAATTTTGAATGCCATCTCCCTGTTGTTCGTTTCGATGGTAAGTCCGGTCCTCCTTGAACAGGAAACGCGCTACACATTCACTTTTGTGTTTTTAAGATGAAAACTGGTCTGCCCAGTCATCCGCAAAAGGATGACATAACTCCCCGACTATATGTAAGTAGGTTGCAGTAACACTTAACAGATACTACACAGCACACATGTGTGTGCATCATCATGTGAGCTTTTCTGCGGTCCTCTGCTCCACTTGGGTGCATCGTGCATGCTTCATCGTTTCTTTTTATTGCCTCTGCATCATGTGGATGATGTATTAATGTCTTCAAAATGTTTTCCTTGAATCTCAGTGTTCTTGACTTAACGATTGAACATCTTACACACCCATTAGCGACGCAACGTGAATTTAGCTGGGAATTCCCTTTCTGACGTTTTTAAGGTAAATAGTCGTCTGCATGTAGAAATGCATTTACATGCGAATGTTAAGTCGCCTTTGTTGGCGTTGGAAAACCCAAAGGAAAGTCAACACTGTTTCAAGGATATTTGAATTTCTTTGACAATATTTACACTTTTTGCTGTGTATTTTGTAAGATTATTGTTTTTCTGACTAGAAGAGCTGGTGACGATAATTGACGCTTATGGCTAAGAGCAGCAAGGGCTTATACTCGTACTAAGTGCATAATTAAGATACGAGATAAAAACTAACAGTCATATGCTAGTTAGCATTCATAAAGTGGCTAGATGGTGCAAGGTATTTTCTTTTAATTATAAGCCCAACGATAATTATGTAAATCGTGGTCGCGTTTTCATGATTTAAAAGCGAATTTGTCACCAGCATTTAAACAATAGTTTCATCGAAGTTATTATGCGGTTTTATTTATCTGTCAATTATGTATGCAAAGTTAATTGTTTAATGGAAAAGTACCCACAGTTTATTGAACGTAAGTGACCCTTAGCGGGAATTTTCAACTAATTACATGCATGAAAGTGAGACTGATGTGAGATTAGCATTATTGCATGAAGCCCTTGTAAAATATTTATATAAATGCATTGTTTTGGCAAATCTCTGCTCGTGGGAGCACTCGACGACACAGATCTGATAGTGCTTTATAAAGTTTTTGGAAATACTGTCAATGGATTTTCAGGCTTAGTATCTGGTGAAAAGGATATTCTAGTGAAATCATGTAAAATTGAGTGCATTTTGGCAAGGCCAATTCATATTTTGTATTAATTTGTTAGAGTTGGCTGCTGGAAAAGTAGACGTTTGGCAGCTTCCTGTTGGTGTGTAGGGCCACAATGCGCCTATAAATACAGCAAAAATAAATGAGCGACTGTATCGCACGTAATTCATACACAAATCACTCAGATTTAAAATTTAAACAAAATTGTTAAAACTTCCTTTTTTTTTTGAAAATTTAAAAATTTCCCAAAACTTGGTATGCCATAATCTTGTATATATCAAGTATTGTTTTGGAACAAAATCTATCCAGTCATAGCCGAGAAATAACAAATTTTCCAAAAAAAAAAACAGCTAATAAGTAAAGTACCGTTATACAAATTTTTACGAAAAACCTGATACGGCATCTATTGGCATATGCCGATTGTAACTCAAATATTAAATTTGAATAAAATCGCTGAAGCTGTTTTAGAGAAACTTGATTTTTTTTTTGCAAAATCGGTCATTTGTAAAGTACCGTTAGAATGAAAATTCCGATTTCGCATCGCATAGTAAACCAACAGACCCCATACATGAGGTTTTGAAGTATCTCCTTCCAGCCGTTTAGGTTGCAGTTTACGCAGGCAGACAGACAGAAAGATAGAATTGCGACACCCATTTTTTTTTTTTGGAGATCCTTCATTACAGTAATACCAAGATTGATCAAAATTTGGAATAAAATACACATTTTTGTAGGAGTATTCTACTTATTATTACGAGTACGTTTTGTAAAACCATTGTCGGATGACAGATGGGATTAAACCGTAGAACGCCAATTTTCAAATTGAATTTTCAGCAAGTTTAAATGATTTCAGGACGTTCAACTTTTATTATCCAAAAATAACGATTATTTAGGTTCTATGCGGCCACGCCTACTTTACTACGGGACGGAATTTTAGAATGGTATTGTCAATAAATTTGTTTGAAATCGAAAAATTTGTCGCGACAAAATATGTGAATGTTCCCATATAATATTTATATCAACGCCCACTTTTTGGAGGCGTTTTCTTCAACAAAGTATTTTCTTGCTTTTGAAACAGTTGTGGTAAGAGATTTTTTAATAAATCCTACTTTTGTTGATCAGTATTACCACATGGATTCTCGAATTTTGAATATCATCTTACATTTTTCATTTATGCAATATTTTGAATGCTTTATAAAAAGTTATTGCCAGTTGATATTGAAGAACAACAGAATACAATTGCGGAACACGTCCACATGCAAGAGACAGAGAGGGACTTAATTCTATTTTTTATACCGTACCACGATATATTAAGTTTGCAACATAGAGAACTAATAACGATAGACTTCCGAAATTATTTATGTTTGTTATCAGCATCAAAAGTTATGTCGATCTGGGCATGTCCGTCCTTATTTCACCACTTTTTAGGCCTTAAATTTTAAGCTAAGAACATGAAATTTAGTATATAAGCTTTCTAGAATCTGAAGCAGTGCAAGTGGAAAAGTTTTTAAAATCCGCCCACAGCCATGCCCACTTTTAAAAAAATGTCGTTTTCCTCAAAATTTTTCCTAGAAACTGAAATATATTGTCTAGGTTAGATGTAGAGACGTTGACTTTCTCTGTATTTTGTCCATACAAAGCCACGCCCACATTTTGGGGGTACTTCTTAAAAAGGAAAAAAGATATATTGCTTTTTCAAAGCTGTTTATGAACTTGATAAAAAGTTGTAGCAACAGTTTTGTACTAGAATTTCTTAAAAATTGCGGAAATATTTTCTGTATACGAGTAGAAAGATATTATTGCATCTGTTTCAAAAATTCGCAACGCCAAGCTCACTTTACTAGGGGTGAGTTAGAAGGAAACCCAAATAATCGATACTGGCGTATAAATAAATATGTTTGCTGAAAAGTGTCTTTGAAAACTGGTATTCTGCTGCATTTAGGTGTGAGAAAGCTGCCATACGTCGACTTCCATGATCATTAACTCTAGTTCAACAACAAATGTTATGAATTGGTCTTGTCTAAATGCTTTAGGAAAAACGTTCACTAGCCCTCTCTTCTACCTTTCCGTAGTATAGGTTATACATTTCAGTTATTCTTAGTTTGTGGAACACATTTTTGAAGTTTGAAATGACAATGTACTCGTAAGTTCCGACGTGAAGCGGCTGGTACATTTATTGATTTTTTTTAGTTTATTAATGCGGTTCAGCTAAAATTCAAACAGCATTTGGATCTCATAAAAGCTCCCACTAAAAACATGTTTGAGAACCTATACACTAGTGTGGGTAGTATCTTTGTTTGAGGAGCGGATACCAGTTGTAAATTTTGAAGAAATAGGTTTCAGTCGTTTTGTGCTCAGTGGTAGCTATACAGCAGAGTGCAACCTATGATCCAATTGGACATCTCTAGGACATGGCTACGACCGACATTAAATTCAAACAGTATTTGAAATTGTTTTCTTAAATGAGTTTCATTTAGAGATTTTGGGGTCATGAAAATTGTTGCATAAACATCAACTTCACCGCTGTAGATGCATAGTTTTGGTGTGGTGTAATGGCAGATATGAAAGGCCAAGTAGAAGGCAGAAATCATCACTATTTCTTGTTTGGCTATAGGGAATAATTATGTGGACATACGAGTATGTTCTACTGCGCATACGGCACGAGTCATAATGAACCTGTTATGTGATACTTTTGGCGAAAGGCTCATTTTAAAAGGTGTTGATTTCAGCAGATCTAACAACTTCGGAATTTTTTTTTCTAGGCATTTTGTAAAGTTGAAGACTACGCAAATAAACCTACAACAATTCTGGAGCTAAAAAACAATAAACTTTGCGCAATGTATTTGTATTTCAATACCTATTGCTGTACAATCATTTTTTTATTCTTTTGTAGTGAACAGGAATTTGAATCTATTTGTACAAATAGAGAGCTATTCTTTGTCAATAAGACAAAGGTCTGAAATATTTCTTTGTTTTTTTGTACTAAACTAAAAAAAAAAAAAAACATTAAAGAACGTGTACACTATACCTTGAGTACGTATATAGAGTGTACATAGCTAGCAGCAGTAATTACAAACAGGGCTATGGCAAGATATAGTTTATATACCCGCTCATACGGATAAGGGCTCTGCACTAATATTGTTCATCTTGCGACCTCCAAAAATCTGTGTAATAGATTTTCCACTTTAGTGAAAAGCTCGAAAAGTAAGAGCTAAGCCTAAAGTTTCCAGTTTTTCTAGGTAAAAAAAACTTCAAACATTCTAATAAATTTTAGAGCAGCAATGTCCCAAATTCTTCTCTTAAGCCAGGTAGGTAAGTTAATAGGTCCTTGCGATAACAGTCATCGGCTCACTTAGATTAACTCTCGGATCAATTACCTATGTATGTGTATAGAAGAACACCTTGGAAACCTGTAGAGTTAGTTCCAGAGGAGACATCCCTTGCAAAAAATGCATAGAAATTTATCGGTTAAGGATAACTTCGTGTTCCCGTTAACGGACATGTACGCTGATGGGGTGGACGGAGGAAAAGAGCATCTCCTTAAATAAACTGATGGCTATTGAGGACGTGCGATTCTCCGCAATGCCAACTACCAGAAAGGACTCACTCATGACTGAGTACCAAATGCAAATGACATCCAGAGACATGCTTCTACGAGTAAATTTGCCCTCTATGCAGTGCTTAAAAATATAGCAATGAAGAATTTAAAGACTCCTCGTTGCTGCTACCTCAGCTTCTGGGTGAAGTTCAACAGCTACAAGAGAGTTTTTCAGAGTCCGGCATATCGAAGTGCAGTATTTCATAAAATTTCTTACAGATGGAGGAATACTTTCTAAGGAACTCATCAGGAATGCTAAAAACAAAATAGACCCATTCTAACACAACAGCTCAACAAAGTCCTCCAAAAACTTATTTCTGAAACACAACTAATGCCTAAGACTGAATTAAAATGGCTCCAGGGCAGAACGGGAAAAGAATAGCTGCATCTGGTAATAGATACTCGTATCTTAGTTGTACAATTGTCTCTGATGAACAGTCTAACCTGCAGAAAATTCGAAGTTATCTCCGTAAATAATCGGTTGAAAACGTTAGAAATGCGGAATCAGAAATTGCGGCATTTTTAATTCCCCAGGTCGAGATGACATGATCGAATACCACATTCTGGTGTTCATCCTGTGCGCTGCCTATAGCTAGATTGAGGTTATATCCAGGGTAAATCTCACACAGGAATTTCAAAGATTTTGGGCCAATTATCAGACAAACACTGTTGCGATATCTCTTTATATCTCTCTTCTATTGTTGATAAAATTCACCTCCCCAAATTTTTATTTTTTTTTAAGCATCTCATGCCCATCAGAATAACAAAATGCACTGCAAAAGTCCACTGGTCAATCTCTACATTACACTGTTGACAAAAAGTTTTATAGAAACATTTCAAAGGCATTCGAGAAAATTTGGCACCCAGATTTTTTGCCGAATATGACTGTTTGTAGATACTGTAATATGCGAGCTGCGGCTCGAGTAGATAAAACAGTATTCTGTGAAATTATTTCTTTATTTTCTAGTCTATAGAACAATTCAGGTTCACACTATACTATTCTTCGCAAATTCTTTTCTTACAAGGTCTCTTTCCTCTCAAATCACTTTATCTCCTTTCAATTACTTAATTCACAAATCCAAACTAATTACTTTTTCTTGTTCACTCTCAACTTTCAATTTATCACCAAATTACAACTTCGCCCCTTTATCACTTTTCCAATCTCTTCGCCACGGTTCTAAACCAACTGTCTCTTTTTTGATCGCCATCTGTCCTTATATAGCAGAAGTTTCTGATAGCCAGAAACTTCTAGCAAATTCTTCGACCACTGGAACAAGAGAAATAATTCTTGCAGTTATAATTCCCTTTTATCCCTGATATTATTCGTCTCTTTCGTTGACATGAGCTGTGGAGACTTCGTCCCAGACACGAACCTCGAATGAAAGGACAGTTCGAACCAAAATTCTGCCAGAATGGAAAGTCACTTCGGAATTTGCTGCATAGACATAGGAGCGTAGTTATTATTATGCTACAATACGATATATAGACCTAGGTGAATGGAAGAAATAACCTTTCTGAAAAGATCTCTTAGAAAATCCAGGACCTATACTCACTATCTCTTCATCGATTTTAAAGTCGTCTGCATGTGATGTAGCGTCTTTAGAGAGGAGCTATACAGAACCTTATCTAGCTTCAGCATTCATTAACAATGCTCAAGGCCAGCTTCTTGTGGAAGACGACAAAATTCTCCACAGATGGCGACAGTATTGTGAAAGACTTCTGAACGAACAGTTTCCCCGGCTATACTTTCCAAGAGCCGCTCCTAACCATGACGAAATATCCGACATTACTGTCGAAGAAGTTAGGAATGCCGTCAAATACTCCAAAAAAAGAAAAGCGGTTGGGCCAGACGAGATACCCTCTGAGTTCTGGAAAAAGATGGAAGACATCGGGTCCAGATGGCTCATGATTCTTATCTCCAAACTTATGAGCGGTGATCCAATGCCTAATCAGTGGAGGGAAAGTTATCTTCTTCCTTTGCACAAAGGGAAGGGCGATACGCGAAATTGCGATAACTACCGTTCTGTCAAGCTAATGTCACACACCATGAAGATCGTTGAACGGGTATTAGATGGCCGACTGCGGAAAATAATAAGGCTATCTGAAGACCAGTGCGGGTTTGTCTCGGGTAAATCAACAACAGATGCAATCCAAAGTATAAGGATCATAATGGAAAAACATCGTGATTGGTTGATTTTGAGAAAGCCTTTGATAGGCAACCAAGAGATCTCTTATGGATGGCGCTAAGACAACGAGGAGTTCCAGAAACCTACGTGCGCATGATCATGGACATGTATGAGGGAGCAAGGACAAGAGTAAGATGTCCCGCAGGAGTCACCGAAGAGTTCCCAATCAAAGTCGGTGTACACCAGGGAAGCGTTAGCTATTTATTGCAGTCCTTGATTATCTGCTTGAAGGAAAAGTGATGGACCCCAAAGTGCATCAGTTATTCTTTGCTGACGATGGAGCTATCCTAAGCGAAGATCAAATGGCCTTGCAACGAGCACTTGATGTATGGGTGGATGTTTTGGATAGAAATGGGTACCGTATTAGTTCGAAAAAGACAGAGTATCTGTGCTGCCCGTTCTCTGATCCATACCGGCCTATTCCAGACATTTACTTGAATGGAAAAGTGCTTCCCAAGTGTGAAAAGTTCATATATCTGGGATCTATGATCAACCATTGCGTAAGCGTAGGGTGGATGAAGTGGCGGGAAAACTCCGCTATCTTCTGTGATCGAAAAATGCCCCCTAAGCTTAAAGGAAGACTCTACACCGCAGTTGTATGTCCGGCGCTCACATACGCTTCACAATGCTGGGCAATGTACAAAAAGTATTAGGGCAAATTAACGACAGCTGAGATGAAGATGCTTCGCATGACAGCAGGAGTAACGAAGCTTGATAGAATAAGA
Organism: Pocota personata; assembly: GCA_963082735.1. NCBI lineage: Eukaryota > Metazoa > Arthropoda > Insecta > Diptera > Syrphidae > Pocota > Pocota personata. Next base: position 17,178,366 of record OY720431.1, read on the forward strand.
AGTTCAAAGATTCGAGGAAGCCTTCATGTAAAAGAACCCATCACAAGCAAGATAGAGCACGACCGGCTCAGTTGGTATTGTCATGTTCAAAGGAGAGATCCTTCGAACCCCGTCAAAAAGGCAATATCAATCAACTTTCCCGCGCAATCGCGCAAAAAAGGCAGACCAAAAAACAACTGGATCACACAAATGCAAAAACACCAGCATTTGATTGGCCTCAGTGACGAAGTGATCCGAAACCGGGAAGCCTGTCGGTACTTTCTGAGGTCAAACCGGCAAACCCCACAAGCGGACTAGTAGGGATGCAGTAAAGTGGGAAGGTTGTGATCCTTCTACTCCGGATCATAACTTCGCCGTAAGAAGACAAATTCGTCTATCTAGGATATCGATAGTGAACCTTTGTTGTCAGAAAAAATGTGAGACAAGGCGATGCGCTGTCATGTAATTTTTTTAACATTATTCTTGGATGTATTTTGTAAGACTCTCAAACCAATAGCCAAAGCACGAACGCTATTTCTTGAGCAATTGATTAGCAAAACCATCTCAAGGATAACTAAGGATCCCAGTTCTAATTTGCAGAACTACCAAGTACCCTTAGTTCTTTCTCTTTTAAGGAAAAATTGTTCGACAGATTTACATTCACAATTGTTCTAACGGAGGACGGAATTGCACAGATTTTATAGCGACATCCTCAAGAAGGTTTGAATTCATTGCTCAAGGAAGACCTCAATTACTCGTAATGTGGTGCACAGAATTGAAATAGAACACCCCCACTTTGATGTGTAAAACTAAAGCCGGTTAGCTGAGAATCAAATTGGTGTCACGACACGGACTCGAAATTGCATAACATTTTCAAAACAGCTCGTAAATATGTGCTCCATGGCCAATCTGTTATCTTATATTGGCCTCAAGTTCAAAGAAGTCCAGCTAGATGACAGCATACATATGAATGTATTTCCCTCTGATTTTCAGACGAAGATTGGGTTTTTTCCATATTTTCGAAGGCTAATGCAAAATAACGAACTCTACTATCTACTCACATCGACGTAATAATCATCGCAGACATCAGCTTATTAAGTCGATTGGAGCATTGCCTTTTGTAATCAAGATCCCAGTCATGGCATTTCATTTACATCACACTCACGAATGTTCATCGAACTTTTCAATAGAGAAACCTTCATTGAGGTTTCAGTATGTTCTGAGACCATTCGAACGCAGAACTGTACTAAAGTGCGTCTATCAGTAATACTTGCTCAATTATGTGCTTTTAGTATGAAATATCTCATGACCTAAATTGTGATGAAATTACAGGGTTCAATGGCTTCGGCAACAGTTAGATTGCCACTGTTTATGTATGTTTTTTGCTAAAGTACTCAAATTTTGCCAAGTCACTGCGCATTGAGTCAATCGCCTAGATAGTACTTCAAATGCCTTTCATGGTTCAATAGAATTGCGTACAGTCTTTTTTTTTTTCTATTTTGTAACATTGATGAACTTGAGACTTGAAATCGGAAAAACTATTACAGAAGAGATCTTTTATATGGTTTCGTTTGCTACTTAATTTTCCAATGTAAAACAAAGTTACAGTGCCATACATATTCGTTAACAATTAAAACGACTACGCTCTGTTGGCTCCTTCAATTATTACCAAGTATTACTTAGTTTTTTTGTATTTTCTTTCTAAGTAAACACAAAACAATTGCTTAGAGATTTAAATTCAAACATTTTTTCTTTTTTTTAAATTGCAAACTGCTATTAAATAAATATTTATCTGTGGCTCGTGAGCAACATAAAGAAGTAACCGACATGAAAAAAAAAAAAAAAAAATTATGGCTAGGTGAGCTAATAGTTAAATACTTTGGGGTAAATAAAGCTTTTTTTCGTGATTTTATTATACAAAATTAACTTAAAAGCACATGACAGCATGGGGTAATTAAAGACTGTTTACACTCATAAGCGATCCTCGATAGAGACGGTTTAGGTGTGAATTACGTTTGAAAATTGACCTTATTTTGGGGATCTACAAGAAGTTGCTTTTTTATGGGCCATTGTTTAAAATTCTGCACGTGTTTAGCATTTTTCTTGGTGTCTGGAAATTAAGTCACGGGGGTTTTATCTTAGTCTAGAGGAATAATCGTGTTGTTATGAGACATAATGGAAGCATGAGTCATAGTCAGGACTTAGAATATATTTAGATCCCCTGCGGCAAAGGGATTACCTTCTGCGCCAAATTTGATTAGGACGACTCACTGTTCTACTATCTTGGTCGTAGTAGCGTAGTTATAATTCTTTCCTTTGCTGCGCATCTTTGAAAAATGTTGGTTCCCCCCTGAAAGGACTGGTTGGTTTCCCTAAGACACTCTATATTCTAAAAAATGGTTTTCTTTTGGGTGGACGATGTACACCCTTCCCAGCCAATTTTCTACCTACTCCTCCTGATATCTTCTTATGAATTCGTACTCATAACAAACAAATCAGAGACTTTTCTTTTTTACAAATTTTATGGCTATTTTTCCTCCTCGGAAGAAGCTCAGCAATATTTAATACGTCAGCGAAAGGTAGGGACTTCTAACAGGGCACATCAATCTCAATAAACACTCGTTCATACTCGGGCTAGCTGATACAATAATCTGTGCCAACTGTGAGGAGGAGGAGGATATACTCGTAGCACACTTTCTCTGCCACTGCCCTCCAACAGCGAGATTAAGACTGAATATACTGTGATCCTCAAGGATTCCGGATCTAACACACCTCTGTAAGAAAGGAATCGGTGATATGTTGAAGTTTGCTAGACGAACAAGACGATTTCCCGATCACTATATGACATAATCTTCATTTTGATACTCTCCATGATCCCAATACCTATACCCTCTCTCATCACTTAATTTCCATATTACATTAATTTTCCCACAGCTCGACAGACGTGGGGAACACAACGGGCCCAGTGGAGGCCTAAGTGAAGGGCATAGGCTCACCCTCTTAAACCAACCAATCGCCAACTAAGGTAACTTCATCACTTTGCTTACTTTATTTTAGATGGTGCTACAGTCCTGGGTGGACCCGGGCTTGAACCAGCAAGCATTTCCAGACAGCATGATCTAGCACAAGATCCGCTTCCACTTGTATGCGCCACCTTAGCTGAGGTCATCCTCTACCGCGTCATCCCTCCGGGATGTATTCGAAGACTTTCCGGGCCGGAACTTTGATGTCCATTCGCTCTGCATGTCCTAGCCATGACTAAGTCGATGTCGCTGTAAAACCGGTGTACGAGTAGTTCGTTGTTGTATCTTCCCTCCATTTCCCGTCGATACAAACGGAATCAAAAATCACTCGAAGCATTTTTCTTTCAAAATAACCCAGAGTTGTTGATAACGTCCATGATCCTGCGCTATATAACAAGACTGCGATGATGAGGGTCTTATATAAAGTCACCTTAGTTCAATTGCCTTCTTAGTACAAAGAAACAGCAGCTGGCATGAGTGATTCTTCGCTTGATCTCTGGGTTGGTTTTATTGTTTGAATGTACAGCGGAGTCTAGTCCTTCACTATCTCAAAATTGTAGCTGTCTGTTGTGAAGTTCTCTCCAAGTCGTCGATGTTGGCCATCCTTTTTTTGATGACAGCATATATTTTCTTTTGCCCTCGTTAACCTCGGCGCTTCAGTTTCAATATTCACCAAAACACCATTGACAGCCCGCAGCTTTCTCCCAATTTTATCATTGTCGTCAGCGTACGCGAGTAGTTGCACAGACTTTTGAAAGATCGTACCGCTAATGTTAACTTGAGAACTTTGTGGAATCCATTCAAGTATGATGTTAAAGAAATCACAGGACAGCGCGTCACCTTGTCGTAGTCCTTTTCTTATATTAAAAGTCTCGGTGATGTTGTCGCAGTCCTTAATAAAGCAGCATGCATTCTGCATCGTCATCCTGCATAGACATATCTGTAGCTCTGTATTGCTCGTCTCTATAAACTCTATCATAGGCGACTTTAAAATCAATGAAAAGGAGATGAGTATCGAGTATAGTGGACTTTCCTGGCCTAAAACCACACTGATTCGGACTAACCAGATTATTGACAAAAGATTTAAGGCGTTCACATAATATGGCAGATAGGATCTTATGCGTGATGTTGAGGAGACTGATACCTCTATAGTTGGCGCATTTAAGAGTTTCTCCTTTCTTGATGATTGGGCAAAGGATGCTGAGGTTCCATTCATCCGACCATATCTTACAGATGAGTTGATGTGTGAGTTGATGTGTGCACAGAAATTTAACAGTCTGCAGACTGACTCTACTACTAGATTTCCGTCTTGAACACTACAGGCTTCTGTTTGGGCTTTATGGACTTCGCATGCTGTTTTTACCTTCTGGTAAAACTTTGGAACATCCTTCCTGCTTGTTTTTCATATTCTTTGTTATTCTCTCTTAGAAGGTGGTGTGCTTCCCTTCTCTTCTGCTTGTAGATATCGGAAGCTCCTCCTATTATAAGCTAGGGGTTTGCGAGTAACCCAGCACATCAGAGGCGGCATTCTTGATGGCTTGCTGACAATAATGCCATTGCTCTGTGCTTAACGGTGGCGACATTGGACTTCTTGAAAGGTTCAGGGACACTTCATCGGCGAAAGCTCTGGCAGTCTCTTGCGGTTGTAGCCGTTGAATGTTAAATTTTCTCATAGCACTACTTTAGTGTTGCGGTGTTTGGAATATCCGCATATGTAACTTGAGATGCAATAAGGTAGTAAGTGTGACCAAACAGACCCCAAAAATTAAGTTTGAAGTAAAGCCGTCAAACCTTTTAGGCTGCAGTTCAGGGCACATATGTGTATATACTTTTTTGAGTTCTTTTCGTCGTTCCACGCCGCCGGTCCACAGCGTGCATCAAACTAAAACCCGTGATAGATGAAGTGGTCTCTCAATGATCACATTTGGATTCTCATAGCCCAAAGTTCTGCAATTTTATTTGTTTACGTAGCCGCCGAGCGGGAAATGAATATTTTGTTCGAAAAATCGTTGTCAACTTGTTGATTTACCAGCACCCAATTGGCGTAGTACGTTCTGCTCATTCTATAGTCAATAGGCTTTAGTTGTTGTATAAGATGGACCTTGTAGGAATGAAGATGCAAATCCAAGCCGAAATTCCCCAAACGGAGCTGTAGAAAATGTCCAATTGCTGAGCGCGACGTGAAATTGACAATTCCGGGTTTACGGCCACTGAGGCACTCACAGAGGATATGTTTTCAGTTGATCGAACATTACGATGATGCACAAGACTTAACGCTATCGAGACCATAATCCGACCTTAAATCGTGAAACACATCGTAAGATGCAACAACTTTAATGCGTCGAGGTGTAGTTAAACGATCCATATTGTAAAATGGCACGGCAAGAACTAACAACTTGTCACTATGGATGACAGATGGATTTGACAGATGCCATATAACAGGGATGTGAAATTTTAATTTCGAAATGAACTACCACTCACTGCTTCTGCAACCGTGCTGCCATCTACTAATGGGCAAGTTGTGAGCCTGACCTAATATTGAGTTCTCACGCATTCCAACAAGTTGTAATTCAGTTTGAAGAAGAAGAACAAGAAACATGTTCAAATGTTTAATTTAAATTCCATCCATGAGTCTATATCGAATCGATTTTCAAGGCGTACCGAATTTGCAAACAAGAAGTTTTTCAAAAATTTCTAATTGATAGCCAATCATTTCAGTCCAAGCAATACAGAACTGAACCCGGATAATACAATAGGGGTCCCTCTGACAACTATTAAAACAATAATCAATGAAAAGATACGACAGGAGTTCAATAACTACTGGACGTCTCTACACACATGCAAAGTGGCTAGATCTGTAATAACCAAACCGAGTAACAACATAGTAAAAAAAGCTCTTAACTCAAGCAGAACACAATTAAGATTGATGGTGGGACTTTTAACAGGGCACATCAATCTCAACAAACATTCATTCCGACTCGGGATAGCTGATACAGCAATCTGCGCCAACTGTGAAGAGGAGGAGGAAGATATAGAACACTTCCTCTGTCACTGCCCTGCTACAGCGAGGCTAAGGCTGATATTACACACCTCAATAAGAAAGGAATCGGGATATACTGGAGTTCGCCAGACGACCACTACGATTCCCCGATCACTATACGATATAAATCCTCTCAATACATAATTCCCAAAACACATCACTATTCCTTACAGTTACGCAGATGAGGGGAACACAACGAGCCCAATGGAGGCCTAAGTGAAGAGCATAACCTCACCCTCTTAAACCAACCAACTAACCATCCCTTCAGTCCCCACAGGTTCCACTAATAATTTTTCCTCTAAACTACACTTTATGTGAAACTCACCTTCTACAGTCATTAAGACAGTGCGACTAGATATCACATTAAATATTCAAAAAACCCGGTACTAAGATCATTTATCAATGCATTCTTTGGCCTAACCATCGAATTTATCACACTCTCATCTAATGTGCGGCGGCTCGTGTGCACTCGGTTTGTTGTATGATATAATTGCAAAGAAAATAATATTAATAATCATTTTTTTTTTGTTATTTAATAAATTATTGCGACTGAATTTTGCAGTGAGTAAGCTGTATTGGACGCCGCATAAGCCTCGTCCGTGCACAAGCCCATATGGATGTAGCTTATTAAACACGTTTCTTGTGATTTTTTTTCTTCTTCTTCTATCCTCCTCTTTTCCTCTCTATCTATCTCTATATTATGCAATTTGAAAATGCAAGTCAAAAATTTTTACCAGTTATACGATACATTCGCATACATTCGAGATGCGAATAAAAAAAAAAAAAATGTATAAATTGCAATGATTGCTGCTGCCCCTTCTCGACATCCCGGCTAAGTATCGAAATCCAGAGATCTGCAAATTTGCTTTCTTTTTATCTCCATTTCACCGAAAGACCATTGCCCGGGGCAGACCGTCGTCTTGTCGTCTTTGTCGACGTCGAAGCCTGTTTGTTTGGCTTTTATCGTTTGTTGTCGACGTCGGTGTTAGATATTTTTAACTTTTTTTTCTGCACTTTTATTTTTATCGTGCACAATTGTTACAAGTTTCAGAGATCAGGAAAGGTAAAACCAAGAGTCGGTCACGATAAGTAGGTTGGTAGGTGAACTGTTGTATGGATACACCTGTCTTCAACAATGCGAAACATGATATGAGTACTAGTGCGCGGATAAGATAGGAAGACGCGAAATGTAATGGAGCAGCCGCTCACGTGTTCATTCAGATATTTTTTTATGCATACCTTGATGGATGATAGTTGGTTGGAGGATGGATGAATGTATGTACGAGTAGATATTATCGAAGGTCAGTAATCTCGGAATAATTCGCATCTTTAGCCTACTTCAGGTGGTTTGTTTGTTCAAAAAGAGATACAAATTCACTCAGCTGGTATGAATGGACAGAAATTCGATGAATGATTAGTTACACATTACGTGATTCTGATAAACCGGTGTGTTTTCATTTTATAACAACCGTTTGGAGAGACTATAATCAAAAGTTGTAGAGGTTAACAGTCGATACTGGCGATTTAGGATTCGATAATAGGCCAATTTGATTCGATTTATCGAATGCATGTTAAATATGCTAATTTTGGCAGAAACTACTTAATTTAGAGTTTTATTATTATTAAAACTGTAAATCATGCATGTTTGAGATTGGTTATAGCATATGTCATTGGCAAGACAATTTATATCTTTTTTGGGGTGGGACTCCACTTCACTTAACGGACTTTGTGCTATCGAAAATAGGGGACAAGGTTCTTGCTCTATCACTTAGTACAAAATATCTGGGCCTAACTCTTGTTAGTAAGTTGAACTGGAAGCTAAATACAGAAGAGAGAATCAAGAATGCGTCAATGATACTCTACACTTGCAACAGGATCTGTTATAAAAACTGGGGACCATCCCCGAAAGTGGATGCAATGAATAAATCCAGGAACTCCATGCTGGGAACAAAAATACAAAGAGCGGTCTGTCTGACCGTAATGGGAGCTCTAAAGTCAACACCTATCGCAGGCGTAGAAACCATGTTTAGAGCCTAATGCCACTCGATTTGTGTATAAGAGAAACCGCTGCTAAATGGGCGATCCGTCTCAAAGAAACCAACAACTGGACAACAGCCTTATATGAACACAGCCCAATCTTTAAAGCAACAGTAGACGATAGCTAAAAAACTGATTACTTGATTCCTTATTTAGGCTTCAATCGGGAGTATTCCATTTGGATACCCAATAGGGAGGAATGGGCAACCAACGCCGTCATCTCTAGCTCAGGAATTGCAATATATACATACACAGTCGGATCAAATATGAAAAAAGGAACAGGTGAAGGTGTCTTCTCAGAGAAACTCTTTATCTCCACCTCCATACGTCTCCCGGAACTATCTAATAGTGGGCATATACCGAGAGTATATCTTCATTTACGTGGACAGCAGCCAGTGCCTTAATGGCTGCTTGCATTAAGGCACTGGCTGCAGTAACAATAAAATCGAAAGTATTTGAACTCTGTCGCGCAAAAGTTGGAGCTCTGAGCTAACAGAATAATGTCGGCATATCCCGAGAGTATATCTTCGGCCAAGTAGCCATTAAGTCACTGGCAGCGGTAACAATAAAATTGAAAGTATTTGAACTCTGTCGCATAGAACTTGGGGCTCTGAGCAGAGATAACAATGTTGAAATCACTTGGATGCTAGGTCACAGTGACTTCATCGGAAATAGATTACAATGCAACTTTTTAAATAAACACTCTGGGAGGATGGGAATAATGAACGAACAGCATGTTTGTAGAGGTTGCAGAAACCCTGAGGTGGAGGAAGACACTTTCTACTTCTTGTACCAATGTCCTAGTTTAACTTTACTCTCCTCGGGAACTAATTCTTGGAAGAGATACATGAAGTAATAGACATACAACTCTCATGTATCCAGAAATTCTGCAACCAGTTAGGTTGGGAAAAATTCTTATTTAATGCAAGTGGTGCGGAACCTATCAATTCTAATATTCGCCAGCTTAACAATAACCAGAAGTGAAAGCACGGGAAGGTGTTTCGACTTCTGCATCACTTCTAATAACTCCGGGTTTCACTTACTATTTTTGTAATGCTTTCCGGTATCTTTGAACTATTTTTATCAATGTTGATAAAAATTATCAAAGGCTTTCTGAACTGCATCTGTATACCATTATCTTGCTCTTTAAACAATCTGAAATACTTATAATTGATACAGATTCGTAAGCTTAACTTCACCATATGCCTTACATTAACTTGTGCTTCAGACCGGAGTTGCGCTGGAACTTAACAGGAATGCTTCGCCAGCCAGCATGATCCTCTGTCAGTTTTTTTTTTTTTTTTTTTTTTTTTTTTCATTTACGTACACCAAGTTGGTTGAGGCCCGCGCACAATGAAAATGGAGCTTCTAAATGCATTGTCAACGCAAATAGGATCTTTGATAGAATTTTCTATCGAATACTTCAAGGGTGCTTTCATTCAACTTTGATAAGGTAAAGGCTTCTTAACCATACAGCAAGACTACAACGATAATGGTTTTGTACAACGTCTCTCTTAATTTTTTTATTTGAACTTGCTACTGCATTGTCATCTTAAAATACAGCGGTTGTTACTTTTATGGGGTTTTATGCTCGACTGTTAGAGCCTTGGTATCTACAATAGATAAAATCATTGACTACTCGTACATCGGAATTATACCTCTCCATTGCGTCACCAAAAATATTGCGTTGGCGGTAGTCGTTATATTGGTACTAGAGTATATACTACACCTTGTCCTTCTTTATAACCAGTTACACCAATGATATCAGTGATATCCCCATAGACAGAGCTGTTTCTGGGAGCATAGGTTGAGACACTCACACCTTATTCTAAACAGAATTTCGTAGGTTATGTTCAGGACACTTATATGGGTTAGGCGATCTTTTTTTTTGTTGATCGGATGCATGATCCCGTCATTCTAATCATTGCGCATACTTTCATGTTTCACCTGCGCAAATCTATTTTTTCTACCAGGCTATCCACAGTTCAGGTTTAAAATGCCAGGGTGAACAACATTGTTTAACTTAATATTGACTTTTTGATTTTGTTGGAGTCGTGTAATTGATAGAATGGTCTCTCTGTTTTTTTAGCACGGTCTTTGTTTCTACTATTGTGCTTCCTCTTCATACAGTCCTGTTCAACCAGAAACTTACGATTTATTTTCTTCTAAAATATCTCTTCATTTCTTCGGTCTTTTGTTTCTCATTTTTTGCATCCCTTTATTAATTTTCTTTCTTTTTGAGTTTTGAGTTCCCTTTACCAGTTTAACGTTTTTGTTTCTATTTTATCAAACACTTTAAGTGTCTTCCAGTTGCAGCCTTATAGTGTTGAACTTATCTTCATGGACTTTTCTTCATCGAATACCATGTAATCTGGCAAAGATGATATTTTAGTCTTCGAACGTATTCAAGGAACATTTTCTTGTCAGTCACAAATGATAAATTTGGTTGTCGTGACCGACATGTTGTCGTGACCTATTTCCACTGAAAAAACGACCAGCTGGAATCCTTTTGCTTAGGTTGTGTCATGAAGGCTATGTTTTCTAATAATACTTTCAAAGATCGTATCGAAATAGTGGCACTATCATCCCTGGGAGCTTTTGAATACAAATGGCCGATGTTGTTGAATTTTCCTTTTTAACTATAATACATGGCAAACACTCCCCATTCTTGCCCCTTTAATCCTTAATTATACTCTATACTCTTCCCTTTCTCATAAGTGGTGTAGGATAATGTTTTTTTTTTAAAAAAAAACGGAGCCTATAATAAAAAGCCAAAAACATTGTCAGTTCTTAGCAACATTGACGCAAGAGGCTATTACCATATGAGTACTAGAAAATTAAAGAATTTAATGCCCTAGTCCAAAAATTAGTTCACAAAATAGAATAAGATTACATATTCATGTCCTTCACATGCTACCAAATCCTCTTTTCGTTGCAATTTCCTTTTTTATCGAACCCAGAAATCTACTGACCTACTTGCTGCCAATTTTGTGGCATAAACGAAAACCGCAACATATCACACAAACATTAATAAATGCGTCACTTTCATTGCCCATACCATGAAATTGTTATGGATAAACTAAAACAAAGGACCTGTTGATAAATTTCATAAACAAAAAACAAACAAAATTCATATGCCGCAATATGCCATGTAACCAGTCCACACTTTTATGATGACAAATCGGACAACAGGCACACTAGTAATTATCAACACTTAACATATCTCGCCTTAGATTGAGATACAAAAAATCAATATTCTATTAGAGGAACTGATTCATTGCAATCGAAATTCCACATCGTATAGAGCAACTGCATACATAAAGTAATTACTAAACAAAGCCAACAATAAGATAATAATACAATTACTACTTTTAAACAGAAATCATTGGCCTCTGTAATGCTCTTTAATTAACCGTCTGCAGCTAGTAGAAAGACCTTGCAAAAAAATCTCCCTCTCTTCGCGAACAACATGCATTACCAATCGCGAGGTGCAATTCCAACGATCAAAAAAAAAAAAAAAAAAATCCTCAACAATTGGAGCATTTAGAAATGCCTCAATTTACTGTTGCCCGTTTGTTTACATAATCAATAAGAAATAGCAAAAACTCAAAGTAGCATGAAAACTTTTTTCACTAGATATTGGCAAATTTATGGAAAAAGTCAAATTGCAGACAGATACTTTGCTGTTGCTGCTGCTGCACTGCATGGATGAATGCACTCGCGCGCATCGTTAGGTGTACGTAAGTGGAAAGATATTTTTGTCAAAATGTAAAAGTAAAGAAATGCAATCAAAATAAAATTGCATCATTAAACATAGCTAGATAGTTACAATTAATACAAGAAACTGACAAGACAACACATAAAGTTGCCTGTCTTTTACAAATTGAGTTCGTACATCAACTCTTTTGTTTCATATGCAAGAGTGGAGGGCATTTTTTGTGTGCAATCTGATGGATTCAATCAAAAACCAGATGGGAAGACAACTATACATAAATCTTTTACAAAACTTCAATAATTGGTCTGATGATGTTTTTTTTTTTTTTTTTTGTAGTTTTTGCCCGGCCTTATCAGGACGTGAACATCTTTGCTCCAAAATTTTTAATTATAGAACATAAACATAAACTGTGGTAAGAGAATTTAATTCATAATTTAATTACCCTATCGCGCACTTAACTATTGCATTCAAACAATTTGGTTGCTTTATGCGGAAAGAGTAGACTTACAAGTTGTAATTAAGTAGAACGAAGGGTAATTACCTATGTTCCAAGCTAGTATTTTTGAAATCATGTTGGCTAGTGAATCTGCCTTTCGTGGTAGTAAAATGTGATATGTTAATTTTAAGATTCAGTTCTGCATTTCAAAGCGGATTGACAGACACAATAATGTATTTTGTTATAAACACAGATTAGGTACGCCAAATCGATTTTGCTCCAATTTTACGTGACGCATTTTTTATCACAAAGCATCACAGACGCAGATATTAAGCACACGAATAGATGTACACAAAACGAGTGGACATATTTTTCGTAATCATTTGTAAAACACCAAACAATTGCTAAGAAAGTAGTCATAACGAAACGAGTGAGACTTGGTGACACTGAATGGGTAAAAAAAAAAAAACTTTCGATTTCATTACCGAGCGCTCGAATGAACATACCGCCAGGAACAAAGAAGATCATTTTCAGCGAAATTAAATGATAAATGCTGCCTCGAGCCATCTTACATAATAGAGAAGAATACTTTTGTTTTGGCGGCGATGTATGAGAGTAAACATTACGATTTCATTGATTCCATTAAATTGATGTTGTTGGAGATTTGTTTGTTGGTAGAGTACGAGCACAAATTGATACAACAACAGTTAAATAGGAGCTTCCATTTAATTGGTTTTTAGATGTATGCAGAGGCAAATGGTATGTTTAATTTGTTTATTTAAACATTTTTTTTTTGCCACTCATGGGACAATCAATTGTTGATCAAATAAAGTGGAATTTGTTGAACTCATGCAACAAATTTGTTGGTAGTTGGTTTTAGTATATTTGAATTAAGTAGCATGGATTTTCCTCTGAATAAATTCGACTTTTGCTGGATGGTTCCTCTGATAGATAGTTGGTAGTTGAATATTCTGCTCTAAGCATCAATGCGGATAAAACTATTGAAAGTGTGATGAGAATTTGTTTCACGAAAAGTTTAAAGCTAGTTCACAATTCACAATATATTGCGACTGAAATTAAAAGAGAGCCTACTGAAACCCAAAAAGATTCAGTGCTGATCAGACGTTATGATGCACCAATCAGCCCCTTCATTTTCATCGTAACCTGGATGTAATGATGTAGTAAACCATGATTAAGTCGATTTTTCTTAGTTCGATTAAGCTTCTATTTTATAGAAGGTGAACTAATTAATAATAATATGCATGTCAGGAGCAATAATATCTCTACAAATAGTAGTGATCGTTCATCGTGGAAATTATTAAAAGATATTATCGAAATTCCGGCCCAGTTGTAAATACGCAACGTGAATTTTGTCGTGAGGTCGGTCATCATCATGGATTCAGTGCGCAGGCAATTCGTCGCATCGTGGATAAGTTTGAGCGTGAGTACACTCATTTGGACTTTAAGCCACCAACCAGACAGAGATTGGTGCAAAGTGAAGAAAACATAGCCGACGTTGCGGCCAGTATCGAAGAAGACCCAGAAATATCGATTAGGCGCCGATCAGCTAAATTGGCCATCGCCAGACAGTCAATCAGGCTTATTTTGAGATTTGGGCTTACATCCATATAAAATTGTGCTGACGCAAAAATTGAAGCCGGCGCTGGAAATGTTGGCCGAAGATCCGGATTTTGCCAAAAAATCATATTCTCGGACGAGGCCTATTTTTGGCTCAGCGGCTATGTCAACAAGCAAAATTGCCATTATTGGAGCGACCACAATCTAGAAGAGCTCCACCAAGCATCACTGCATCCACATAGAGTGACTGTTTGATGCTGTTTATGGCACGGCGGCATCATTGGACCTTATTTCTTTAGAAATAAGGAAGGAGACACCGTTACCGTCAATGGTCCTCGGTATAGAGCGATGTTAACCAACTTTCTGTGGCCATAGCTCGAAAACATCGATATATCCGAACTATGGTTCCAATAAGACGGCGATACATGCTATACAAGCGACGCAACACTCGAAGTGGTGAAGAAGAAATTTGGCGACTGGGTCACCTCACGGCGATCATGCGACTTGACACCCCTCGATTATTTTCTCTAGAGCTATTCAAATTCTTAGTCTGCGTTTTAACAAGCCAACCACTTTGGATGAATTCGAGGCCAACATTCGAGAAGCTATTGCAGGAATAATGCCTCACATATTGGACCGAGTCATCAAAAATTGTACCGACCGCTTGAAGCACTCCCAGCGAAGCCGAGGCGGCCATTTAAATGATGTGCTATTAAATACATAATGGCATAGATGTAGCTTCAGTCAGAATCAATTTGATATCTCGCACCTATCTTGTGTTATTTATATTTCTTTTCCTATCGTTCTTATCTGGTCACCCTATATTATATGTACACAGTCTTCCAAAATGCCGGACTTTACGTCAAAGTTAATGGAAATCTTTTACTCGTTGTGAGATATTCCGACCCCATACGTCACGAGGCGTTACTGAATTGCTTACAGATTTTTTTTAATCTATGTTCCCCACTTAATGAATGAAGGAATGAATGAATGACATCATTCAATAGTTGAAATCTTTTACTTGAAATCGATAGTAAAATTGATTCGATAGTTCCCAGAACAACGTAATAGACATACAGACTTATTCAGAGAAACTCCGAGAACACCTCATAAAACAACGAAATAACCAGATTTTGCGATGAATTCGAAGAAACTGCAGATCGCATTTTTAGAAACTGTGAAGTGTTGACCCATAGCAGAGTGAGTTGTCGAATGATGTGAGAGGAACCTCACATCTTTAGATTCAATGCAGAGTCTCAAGTTTCTAAAGGAAATTTTAGCGCGAGAACAAACACGACTGGCGCCAGGTGGGGCACAATAGATACTGCAGTGCACCCAACAAAGCTGCGATTTATTCATTCATACCAGCAAACCATTCAAGCCTACATTGTCGCAGATTATGGTTCTTTCACTCCTTCTTGCGAAGTACATCTTGCAGCAATATTATAGAAAAAGAAAGACTATTATGTTACTGTAGACAGGATTATGTTACAGAAAGACAACAAGTGACTCACATTTTATTCCCAGGATCGAGACTTAGTTGACTTCAATGCAAAGAAAACAAAATTCAACTCTTTTTCCAGAAACAGTATATTTACTGTATCATAGCCTCAAATGGATAACTAAATTATCAAAAGCAGTCAACTCTGGTGTAACTTGGTACAACCACATATTCAACATATCCAAACCAGGGTCCGCGAAGTTGAGCAACTTGTTTAGACCAATAAAGCACAGGTTGGACTGTTGCTTGAGTATTTTCCTCATGATTCCTCACTAATATTCAACCGCCAATCGTTTTATTATTGAAGGCAGGTAACAGGCTCTACTATAGACTCTTCCATGGCAGATGTTCAGAAGGCCGGTTTGATTGCATTTAAAGAAAATGGTCACTAGAAATGCGATACGAGTATTTGGACGCCCTAATAGGTAAACCGTTCTCACCTTTATGTCCCAAACATGTCTCTATCAAAGTTCCTTTTTTAAACAAAAAAAAAAAAACCTTTTGGGATTCACTACCTTTTTCAAAAGCTTTAAGTCGTCAGCCATTCAAGGGCAGAAACAACAAGCGTCATTCGCGTTATAAATTTGCATCTTCTGAGAAAATAACAAAACAAATCCGAGTAATTTTCACAAAACAAGGAAAAACCAGGGCTCTGTTATTTATCAAAACAAATTAAAAAAAAAAAAAAAACTTGCAAAACTAGGTTTCATCGAATAAGTGACACCGATAGGATTAAATAATTTACAGATAAGTGTCAGTTAGAAAGAGAATAAATGTCAAGATTGCAATTTTTAATCACATCCTGATCAGACATTATAATCTTTGATCAACGGAAAGCTGTATCTCTGGAACTGGATAGTAATTTTAGTAAAATCTAGTTCATATCATTTAAAAAAAACTAATCCAATTGACTGAAAAGTAAACCAGTTTTCAATGGATATAGAACCCCTACCTTGTACCAAAGCAACATATACTTATAGCCTACAATTTTCAAACAGTATGATTTATAGTTGGACAAAAAAAATGTTTTTTTTTTACAGAATTCATCAAAAAATGTTAACATTTCTATAAAAAATTGTCCAAAAGACTAGAAAGTACTTGAAACGGAAGAATTGATCAAGTACTTGGAAGTAGTGGTCAAGTACTTGGAAGTACTGGTCAAGTACTTGGAAGTACTAGTCAACTTCTTTGGTATTTAAGTACCCTATACTTGGTACTTGCGATTAAGTACTTGAAAAATTCTGTTACTTGGCTCAAGTACCAGTATCAGAGTACTGAAGTATAAGTACAAGTCTCGGTACTGGAACTGGTACTGGTACTTATACTTGAAATTTTACAGGTCTGCTTGTAGGTGATAACAGAAATTACATATATTGAGAAGAATATATGTATATTCCGGTAAGAGGCGAACTTTTAGATTATAATTAAGGGAAATGTGAAAAAGTATCATAGTTTATTCGAATATTTATCCGAATATATTATAACTTGTAAGATTCGAATTCAGGTAAGAAGAACAGCAAGTGTGAATGGAGAATTAAAATTATCCTTGCATCAAAGTTGGCGTTAATTTATTAGTTCTTAGAAAAACAAAAAAATGGTTGTCGATTTGTTATAAGCTCATGATATTTAGTTTAATATTTCAAGCCAAATCAATAAGAATGGAGACGAGTAAACGTAAAATTATAGATGTAAGGTCGGTAGAAGTTCCACCATCAACACAGACAGAAATTCACTTTGTCATCCTTCTTAGACTTTGACGTCAACTCAAGCCAGTGTCAATTTTCCACAAATCTTAAAATTCATGGGAAGCCATAGCTTGTGACGGTTTTCAAGTGTTTCCAGACTGGTTATTTATCTGTGGACCGTGGAACCTCTTCAACTGGCAACACAAATGTGGCCCTGTTGAAGACATAAATTGACAAAGATCCAAGAATGATCCAGGATATGATACTCGTGGGTGAAGAACTTGGCTTGATTGCTTGATTACCTGAGCACATGAAATACTAGAAGAAATCAGCTCTATTCAATTTCATAATTCAATAAATTGAAATTGAATCAGCTCGATGGGTTTCATGATTTTTAAATGACGAGTAAAATAGGTACGTGTTGGTTTTGCTCGATATTTTTTGGAAAAATTTGAAAACGGAAAGCCGAGTCTTTATCAAAACCATAACAGCTGAACCGGAAACCAAACCAGCAGTACATGGTAAGGAGCCCAGAAGATGCAAGTCTCCCAATTAAAGGAAGATAACAAAAATCAGCAACACAAGTGGTGATGTCGATTTACTTCACCAGGGCGAGAATGATCTCTGTTATCATCCTGGAAACTAGTCAGATGGTAACTGCTAAACTTGCTTACCACATATAATTTTGTCGGTACTTTGTAAACGAAGGTAATGCACCCGTAAACATTGCTGGAAAAACTACACATTTTCTCGCCGAATATATAAAAAAATATTGAGGAGAAAAGTCTTACGTTCCAAAGAGGAGATTATTAATGCCGTCAATTTCGAAATTGTCGAAATTGAAAAGGGATTTGCTGGAAAAGTGGCTCTACTGACTTAAGTGTTGAATTAAATGTTTTTTTAAAATAGTTTTAGTTCGGTTCGGTACGCAGTTTGGTTCAATTGAAATCTTTGTTAATATTTAATTCACTGTTTTAGTCCTTGAATTCAAGTCGATAAGCCGATCAGGGAAAAAGCAAATTTAGAGAAATCGAACCAGATCACCTGCTGGGTCCTTTTTCGTGTCCCTTCCACAAGTCATCTTCGCCAGAGTTACTCCTTGGGTTTCTCCAGAGATCCTTCCTAACATTGATTCGTTACAATGCATTTATTTGGAAGGATATATATATATTCCAAATGCTCCAGACATCACCAGAAGGTATCATCATTAACAAGTCACAACTTCTTTAAATGATACTAGATTGTAGATTGTTGATTGAGATGTGATTTGGTCACCTTATCACTGTAGGCCTATTGTGATATCTTCTAATCTTGAAGCTCATTGAAGATGCCAGAGTTGGTGATGAATTCGACTATATTCTTGAGTGAGCTAGGAGATCTGTCTTCTGATGCAAGGTAGAATTTACCTAAGTTACGATGACGTGTTCTGGTTACAGTGATACAAGATATGTTCTGCTGATTCTTCGTTTTCGTTGCACATTCTGCATAACTTATCTTGTGCTATTCCCATCGCCACGATATGTTTTTTGACTCAACATAGGGCTGTGTGGAATCCTTTGGCTATTCGAATCGGACTCCTAGTTAGCTGTAGGATTTGTTTCGTCCTTTTGTGGGAGGTATGTGACAGAAAGATTTTGGCTTACCTTCAGTTTCCATCTAGTAATGATGCGCTTTTTTTTAGCTAGTTTTTCTATACAGCTTTTTGCTGTACTGACTGGTAATCTACAGAATGGTCTTGGCATCATAAAGCTAGCTAGTCAGTCCATTTCATTTTCCTCAAGTCCACTGTGCCCTGGCACCCAAATGAGAGAACTCTGTGCTGACTAGCTTTATGAGTAGTTAAAGGCAGTCCCATACTAGTCTGGATGTTATTTCTAAAGCCTTAATTGCTAACAGAGTAGCTTTGGTATCTGACAAGATATAAATATTTCGGCTTGGAATACGGAATTACATTTTTCCATACTCGAGTGGACGAAAGTATTTGTAATAGTATCGTATACCCCAGCCCTAACTCCTTTATCTGTCTTGGATCCATCTACGTACCATACATGAGAATCATTGGCAAACACAGGTTTGTTCTGTTTCCAGTTATTGAGATTTGGGAATGTCACCTTGAAGTTGCGGCTGAAGCTAATTCTTGGCAGACATTTGTCTTTGATTCCTAGTAGTTCATTACTGTTAAGTTCTTGCGAAATGGTCGAGTAAACTAGTTTGGAGTTTGAGTGAGAGAAAGCGTTAATCATAGCTTCTCGCTTTACATGAAGATGAAGGGGTGGTAGGTTTAGAATAACCTCCAGCGCTGCAGTAGGAGTAGTTTTAATTGCACCTGTTGTGAATGCACAAGCTAGTCTTTGAAGTTTATTAAGTCTGTCCTATGCAGACTCTGCTTCGTTTTCTTGTCACCATACTGGTGCTGCATATGTGACTATCGGTCTTGCTATCGCTGTGTAGAGTCATAATTTTTACCAGTGAGACTTTTGCTGTCCCGTAATGAGATCCTGGCTTTGTCTATGGATTTTGTGAGGTGTGAATTCCAATTAAATTCTTCATCAAGTGTTAGGCCAAAGTATTTGAATTCCTTAGACAATTCTATTGTTTCACCAAAAAAGTGTGGGTGCTTTTAACTTGTCTCGTATTCTTTGGTGAATACAACTATGATGCTCTTTTTTGGGTTAACTTTAAGGCCGACTTTTTGCCACCAGTCAGCAACTAGATTCAGTGCCCTCTGGAGTAAATCCGAGATTGTTTCTTCGAATTTGCCTCTAATTAGTATCGCAATATCATCTGCGTAACATAGAAGCTTTCGTCGCTGAGTTAGTTGATACTAAAAGTTACCATGTCATGTGGACATCGCTACTATCCATTTGACATTTCCTCCCTTCATGTTAGAACTTCTCTCTTGGTGGAACCTGCCGACATTCTAATTGCCATTTAGGCTGGTCTGCACATTTGATGACCCGTTTCTGTTGCTCATTAGTGACCGATTTCTTGATGTCCCTCACCATTCTTCTGCCAAGGGCAGCATATTATCGGGACCTAGAAATTCAGAATTTGTCTATTGAAATGATGTAAAAGATCTATCAACATTCACTATCGTTCCACTTTAGCAAGTATGTACGTAAGTACTCGTATTCGATTTGATTAGCGATTTCGATTTAATGGTTCTAGCTACAATATGTCTAAGCACTTTAAACTTGAAATAGAAAGCGATCTGCAGTGTGTACCAATCAAGCAAGAAAAATTAATAGTGTTGTACATTATGTATGTACATATGTTGTTACTTTCAAGGCCGGTTGTTTGCAATAAAATACGTAATTACATGAAATTAAGTTGTAAAATTTAAACATACCACATTTAACAGGCTGTAGGTGTGAGTTTATTGTTTGAGTTCTGCTACTGAACTTAAAGCGAAGTGGAAAGAATGAAAGTTTAGAAGAAGTTCGCTTGAAACTAACTACAAACTTTAGACAATAGAATCGGGGGTGACATCGCTTTGTACAAACTTTGGTACATATGTCTCGCTAAATATAGCAGCTTGACGATATACAAGTATTAAAAATATTAAATTGCGACACTAAAATCATTGACAGGTATCTACCTTCAGATAGATACCTGTGTACTTAAATGTCAATACACCGGTGGATGATTTCTTGGGTTGAGGCAAGGGAAATGTTCACCTGCTCCTAAAGTTACAACAGATTTAAAAAAAAACACCTCATTCAGCGGTTTCATCAATTATTGCATTTAAACTTTTGAGCTAATGTACTCGTATGCTTGTACTCGTATTGTTTAAACTAGAAATAAACGCTTGATGGGATTTCATGCTTTTAAAAAAAAGACAGCTGTTCAAATTTAAAAATTTCCTTTTTTACTTGCACTTATAAGTGGTTACCTGAAAACTTTCAATCTCGAGATTTTGAAACTTGACTTTACTACACATAATGATAGGGAAACTCTAAAAAGTGGGGTCTCTCAATTTTGTCTGTCTGTCTGTATGTACGACTGCCGCCTAAACGGTTGGATGGATTTTCTTGAAACTTCATGTCTGGGGTCTGTTGGGTCACGGAATTTTCATTCAAACTCTAAAATTAACGGTACTTTACAACGATTTTGATCAAATTTGATATTTGCGTTGTGGTACACATATGCTACCAGATGGCGTATAAGGTTTTCGTCAAAAAGTACGTTTAACGGTGCTTTTTTACTAACTATTTCCTAAAAATTGGCTATTTCTCGGCTATGGTTCAAACGATTTTGATCAAAATTAATATCTCAAGTAACTGAAAAAGTAGTGAAAAATTGTTTAAAAGAAAAGGTTTTTCGAACTTTAATGGATTTAAAAAGAAATGAAGGTCACGACTGGTCACACGAGTCATACTTCCTGTATATGTGGTGTTTGTTCGTGAATTGTGCAAATTTCAAAATTATGCAACATTTAGAAGAGGCGACAAAATTTGAACTTTCAAATAAAGGGCTAAACAACTTGTTTGGCCATAAGTCGCCAATTTTAATGGCATGCCCTTATGTATGTCTAAAACGGCTTAGATATCAATTTTAAAGAAAAGTACCGTTAGTCGATTTTTTTTTAGCGAAAAACTGGGTATGAAGTCTGATCGCAAGCGTCAATTTAACTTCAGATATAAATATGTATTGAAATCTTTGGAGGCATTTTCGAAAAAATTGCACTTATTCAATATTGGTCTCGACAATGAACCGTTATTTTTGGATTAGAATGAAAATTCCTTTCCCGACTCTGGGATATAGCCCACAGACTCCAAATATGAAGTTTGAAGTAAATAGGTCCAGTCGTTTAGGCTGCAGACCGATATACAGACGGACAGAAAGACGGGCGGAATTTCAAGACCCACTTTTTGGATATCTCTATTGTAACCGAGAATATACTTAAAATATACTTAGGTAGGTGCAAGCACATGTGACCAGGCCACTTTATTTTTTATTTAAATGCTTTGTCTTAAATGACTTTTCATATTGTTATGAATTTCATTCTTTGACAAATTTCCTACAATCGTCTCATACTAATTTTGTATGTCGGTTTAACAGAAAATCTGGTAAAACTATTTTTTTTGGGAAACAAATTCAAAAATTCATTCAAAAAAACGCATTTGCTTTTTTGAATTGAACGATATCCCGGAATTCAAAATCTCCATATGAAAATCCCGACTACAGAATCCCGAATTGCAGAATTTAGAAATTGGGAATCAGAGATGTATATAATCCTTTAATACAAAATCCCGAAATACAAAATCCCGGATTGCAGAATTTAGGAATTGATAATCAGAGATGTATATAATTATTTAATACAAAATCCCGAAATACAAAATCCCGAGCTGCAAAATCCCGAATAGCAGAACAATTATTGGTGTCCAAGATCACCGCGATTAACAGCAATAATTGCGTTGCCATCGGAATATGTTTTAACATGAATTTAGGTACTTCACATTTATTTTTGAAATAAATAGAATATAATGATGACTTCAATATCTCATAGAATGTAACTTTCTCATAATTTTGACTCAATTTTCTAATATGTAGAATATATGTATATACCTCAATGAAAGATCATGTACATACCTCAAGGAAAGATTTTCAAAGACTGTATTATCAATTTTTTCCCTCGCAGCAGAGGGCTTAGACTTCGAGGCAGATTTTTGGGTTTTAGCCCGAAAATGTACGTTCTTTTTCCGAAAAATTATTACTAAGTTAAGTTTCATTTAAAATTTGTCTGATATCTTATACAAATCTGTTTGAAATCATATTTAGTGTAATGAGAAGAAGAAAGCTTTCTGAATGATTTCAAAACTTCAATGTCAAAAACTGCATAAAATCATGAAGAACTTCCTTTCCTGGCCGAACAACAAGCGCAGCTATTCAGTGTATTAAAACCCACTTTATTTCCAAAGACCAGTAATACCCCGGCATGTTAAGAATGTGTCGGGGATTCTTAATCATTTTCAAATTCTAGTAATGTTTTAATTCTGGAATTTTATAGTTTCGGCATTTTCTAATCCGGTAAGAATTTGAGTGTGTAATTTTTTCCGGGATTCTGTAGCATTGGGATTTCGTAATGCCAGATTAGGTGCCGCTTTCAACTCATATCTGTTTGTAGTTTTTACTTGCACATACAAGTATTACTTTCCTTGTTCCTGCAAGCATGACTGTAGCCTAAACGGCTGAACGTATTTTCTTCAAACTTCATGTCTGAGGTCGCAATTCGTGGTGAAATATGAATTTTCATTCTAACTTGTCTAACGGTACCTTACTAATGGGAAATTTAGAAAAAATCGATTTTCTCGAAAACGGCTCCAACGATTTTGATTAAACTTAATAATTAAATTGAATTAGACATTTGTCACTTGTAACTGGCGTACCAAATTCTTCTAAAAAATTTGTATAACGGTACTTTGGTTATTTCTGGGATATGACTCAAATGATTTTGTTGAAATTTAACACCCAAGCAGTATCTGACATATGCAAGAACATGAGTCCATGAGTGTTGAAAAATTATATTGGGTTTATAACTTAATTCGTGCGGTTTTTTTGTCAAAATTTGAACGCTTTTTTAAAAGAAACATGTACAATAGTATTATTCAAAGTATTGCCCATCTGAAGCTATGACTTTTTCCCATCTTTCTGGCAATTTGTGGATCCCATCCCAAAAGAATTGCGCCGGCTTGGCAGCCAAGAATGAATCAAGCCAGTTTTTGATATTCTGCTCTGATGTGAGCCTTATTTCAGTGAGGGCGTTCTGCATCGATCGGAACAAATGGTAGTCAGAAGGGGCAAGGTCTGGGCTATAAGGCGGGTGGGGTAAAACTTCCCATCCACTGTTTTCCAAATAGTTCTTAACCGGAATAGCAACGTGGGGCCGAGCGTTGTCATGATGGAAAATTATTGCCTCGTGTCTGGTCGCATATTCCGGGCGTTTTTCGGCTACTGCTCTCTTCAAACGGATTAATTGTGTTCGGTAGCGTTGTCCATTGATGGTTTCACCCAGTTTTAGCAGCTCATAATACAGCACACCCTTCTGATCCCACCAAATACAGAACATTACCTTCGCGCCATGGATATTCGGCTTTGCCGTTGATTTGGCTGGTTGGCCGGGTTTCACATATGATTTTTTGCGCTTGGGGTTGTCGTAATGGATCCATTTTTCATCACTAGTAACAATCCGATGCAAAAATGACTTCCTTTTGTGGCGTTCCAGCAGCATTTCGGACATGCAAAACCGCCTTTCGACGTCTCTCGGCTTGAGTTCATGTGGAACCCAATTTCCTTACTTTTGAATATATCCAGCTGCTTTTAAACATTTTGAAATGGCTACTTGAGTGACACCCAAAGATTCTGCGAGCTCTTCTTGTGTTTGGCAACAATCTTCATAGAGTAATGCTTCCAGTTCTTCATCTTCAAACTTTTTTGGCTGCCCAGGACGTTCATCGTCTTCCAAGCCAAAATCACCACTTTTAAATCGTGCAAACCACTTTTGCACGTTCGCTCAGCTAGCGCATGTTCACCATAAACTTCCATCAAAATACGATGACTTTCGGCAGCAGTTTTCTTCATATTAAAGTAATGAAGAAGAACTCCTCGCAAAAACACTTTTTCAGGCACAAAGTTCGACATATTTGAGTGAAAAAAAATTATTGTTGTTTACCCTTCAAATGAATGACATATACTGAAATGACGTACAATGACAGTAGCTTTTCAACGCATGTTCCAATGGAATAATACAAGTTACGCCATCTCTTAGCAAAAATTTTTGTTTTTTGTTTTTTAACGCATTTTTCAGTAAAATACTTTTTAAAAATTTCGAACAGCACATGTACCCAGCAATATGTGACATATTCAATGACATGGCATGCCAAATTTTGAGAAATTATAAAAAAAGTTGTTTGCTTTTTAACGCATTTTTCAGAAAAATTCGTTTTAAGAATTTTGTGCAGCACATACGAGTATGTAGGTGTAAGTACGTGCGAAGGGCGTAATTGAGAAACTTCGTTATGAAAATTTTACTGTCGGAAGATTGTCAGCCATTAGCATAAGACGGGGGAGTGTAAAAAAAACACTGGAGGAACAAATTATCCAAATAAAGGAGGGAGCACTTATTGGATCCACTTATGGAACGCTTGGTGAATTTTCAAGAATATTGGAATGGTTCTGAAGTTCTCGGAATGCCCCCAGGACTCAAAACTAATATACATATGTAGGAGAAAATCCAGTTTCTTCCCCAATTACCCTGTCTATTTAATTTTTTCTTAAATTCCATAAAAAATTTTCAATGAAGCGTCTAGAGCTTTCAAAACACCACTGCAAGTGCCACCAACCATCTCACACCTCTTCTGTATCTAATTTACTGCTCTAGATATGGCAAGAATTTTGGCTTCGAAAAAGTTAATCGTTTTACATAAATCTTTAGTTAAACCTTCAGTTTCCTTTGATTTGTAAGAGCCGTCTATGCATAAGACTGACAAGTATGTCTAAAACGGAGACCAAATAGTGATCTATGATGGAAACCACCCTCTGTCACGCTAGTCTCCGTTTCTCTATGAGTCGAAATATTGAAGCAATTTGAGTCTAATATAAGGCCAGTCCATGCAACTCGCAGCCACTCGCACTGTGCGCCGCATAAAAGGCTTGTTCCATTAAAAACAGCTTCTCGTGACAATTTTACTATTGGAAGTTTGTCAAACTTTCGCGAGTGGTGTGACAGAACTTTTTTTTCAATGATTCCCTCAATGATCCCTCATTTAACCATTGAACCACGGAGCTCATTAATTTGGGACTCATATTTGTTGGTCATTCGAAAATTCGGATCTTTAGATTGGTTTAGTGACAAATCTCCATGTTATTTGGCATCATCCGAATGTTTTACCCTTTCCAATGTATAGAGGTGCTCTTGCTTTACATATATGTTCAGTCAGTCACTCGGTTGGGATTTCCTATCTTTAAACCATGACTATGCAAATTTTTGCAAAGCTTAAAATATTTAATGTAGGACAAGGTCGTCGAAACAAATAAAAAAGACTAATGTTACTTAACGACACGTCTATGATTAGAAAAAAGCTTTGCCATTCTTTCAGCTAATGTTTTTCCATTTGTCAAAAACACAATCCCAGTATATTCTCTCCTTCTGCATGCGTAAATAGCTAACACTATAAGAAATAACAAAATCAGGTCACGCAAAGAATCATTGTCTTCTAAATTGAAGTCTTAACGAATTTATCCGTATTTTTAGAAAAAAAAAAAAATAAAAAATTTCAATTGATATGCCGCTAAATTTTTGTTTACTCCAATGTCAAGACGTACAATTTTTTAGATAACCAAAAATAGGGTTAATGAGCTGATTATGCATTTTTGCAATTTTAATACCAACAAAAAAAAAAATGCTGAATATACTTGTATCGCATGAGAATTTGCAATTCAAAAATGCATTGATAAACAAAATTCAATCTTTTTGGTCCATGGCAAGCAAAAAAAAAAAGAAACTGCAACAGTACCCAAAATAATAATAAAAAAAAATATATATTTCAAATCGATAATCATCGATTAACCTTCAAATTGTGATATTTTATTAAATATCCATCGAAATCCATCATTTCACAAGCGAATAACCAGAGAATAAGCAAAGAGCATAAATTCAGCATAAAACCATAACATAATTTTGAAATATAAAAAAATAGGCAAAATCCACAACAGATATATTATTATTTAACTACTGCACATCTTGAAGCTGCGAATGTAAGTCAATGTCAACAAAAGACAAACCAAAAACAATATATATATACATACGAGCAGAAACCAAACCAACAAGATAAAGTTTTGTCAATAATTTCACTGACCCAATCAAGACGAGTAATTTTGTGCAAATTTTATGCATATTTATATTCCCGCCGTCCATCGGCACTGAGACACACCATCGTCGTCAGAAGAAGACTCAGCGTCAGCACCCAAACCCAAGAAATCGATCAGATTATGTAAAAAAAATCTCATCGAGTCTCAAATGAAAGCGAATCGCCAAAAAAAAAAAAAAAAAAGATTGCAAGAGAGATGAGAAAATCACAAAAAAAAAAAAAAACAAAAAGGTATCCAAATTGGCTAGAGGTTGATGAAACACTAAGTATAGATACATTGAGGGGTTATGAAACAAGATGCTCTTATAAGGAATTTTGAATTTCCCACAATCCACAAGCACTTACTTCAAAAATTAACGTCGTAGATCTAATTGCTTAGGAGTTCCTTCTTGAAAAATCTGTAAAGAGTGTACCTCCTGCAGCCGATGTATCCTTATTTGTAAATCAGCTTCTACTCGATATCATTGTCATAGTATCCGAGCTGAGATTCCTTTCGTTAAATATCCTTCTTTCGATACACATTCACTTTTATTTTTCAAAAATTCGATAAAAGATACTTTTTCCACACAAATGTGGATTTTTTTTTTATTCCAGAAATTCACTTAAAATTCGCACAAAAGGATTCGTTTAGATACAGACCCACGATCGATTCTAGGAAGATCTATACAAACTAAACACAACACTAGAACCTAGATACGTAAAAAAAAAAAAAAAATATTATCCGCCGTTAAGAGTATCCGCGTTTTCAAGAGTCTCCGAGATCGTTCGTTGCTGTCTTTGGAATTTTTCTCAAGAGCTGCCAGGGTATAACAAGGCGCGCGCGCGCATGAGAGAAGCGTGTCTGTTAATCTAAAGTTATCGCAGTGTAATGTGAAAAGCTCATATGGAATGGACCCGCAGCGAGATGCTTTAAAGTTAACTTTACTACCACTACTACCAGTGTAGATAGTTCCACCACCTTAAGTAGTTGTTAGTTGGGTTTGTTTTTTCGTTCATTTTCTTCGCATTTTCCATAGCTCTCTGTCGCAGTCGTATCTTTTGCAGGTTTTTTTTTTTTTTTTGTTTTTATGTAGCGCCGACCGACAATTCCTGTTGAGCGATTTAATCGGTTGATATTTGCAATTATATTGTACTCTCTTATACGAACGGTATAGCTGTGCAGTTTTTCTTGAACAGTTGGTAGTATGCGAATCAAGGAGGGGGTGTTTAGTATTTGGTTTGAAGAGTACACTTTAGACTCTTTCTGTTGATATGCGTGTGTGATTACCGTTGAAATGGTAAATATTTCCTTATCACTGTGGTGATTTTTGTTTACTCATCAAATGCGTCATCGGGAGCGGATTAGAGATGACACATTGAAGGGGGTTAAGTTGTACTAGGTCCTCTCAACTTTTATTGACGTAATTCAATAAAAAAAAAATTGGTTATTAGCCTTTTGAACTATATCGAACTGGTATTCTAAGTGCAAGATTGTTCTAAATTATAGTTATATATTTTTCGCATTTTTCCTGAAACTAGAATAATACTAAATATGTAACTGACTACGTTAATAACTATGTAACGCTACGGGATTACGAATGGCTCTGGAAACTTACTGTGAACTTTCAAGGACTTTTTTAATTTAATCGGTTTCCTTGATCTTTGATTTGTTTACGTTCGACACCGGGGTATGTATTTAATTTCGGAAATTCCCGCTGTACCATCACACCTTGTTGACTTTGAAAGGAAATCAGCAACATGACCTTGAAACTTGGATGACTCGTTCATTATTTTTGAGATTTTTAAAGAATTGATTGGTGGTTTTTATATTCAATGATGCAGAAATACGTGCTTATGTTACTTAGTTACATTTCTGGTTTTTTCATCTTCTCATTGGTGGACTCACTCTTCTTCTTTATAAAAACCTTTAGACGACCAGTGTATTACAATATACTGGTGAGTTCTTTGAACTACCATTTGCCGATGCTGTCGTACTTAATTTCATGTTAAAAAGTGTACCTATAGCGTATTTAATTATTGATTTAAATACCAGCCAGTTTTTAGACTCTGTTTTTGGAAGCAAATTCCCCCGGGTGCCACCGCACGAGGGAAGAACGAAGAATGTACTACAATGCCCTATTACCCCTCTGTCTGTTTGTGGTAAAAAAAAATTATAATTTCACTAAAATCGGTTCAATAATTCAGAAGTTATATAATACATAAAATGAATAGCAGAACGCATTGTGTGTATTGTGTGTAGTTCATAATAGAATTTGTCGCAGACGGTTCCATCTAATAATAACACAACGACACTTTGTGCCGAAGGGCCCGGTTGGTTCATTTGATCAATTTTTTTTAATATTTTCCTTTGTTTCAGGACACTTTTTTTCCATGTTCGTATCTACAGTAATAAAGTACATTTTATAAAAAAAATTCTTACAATCATAGAATCAGATGAGATTAGAAATCCGCCCAATAGCCCCATTGCCTTGGGCTTAGAAAGTTTGTGTGCGTCATAGATGTCTATTCAATCTATAGATGGGCTTTCCCCTAAATAAAATGTGTTATGACTGCAAAATCGGATTTGGTAATTGGTAACAAAAATTTGAATACGTGATTTGTATTATTTTTGAATCAGCAGCTACTGCCATTAAACAAATGGAACTAGACTTCTAGCAGCTTTGTATCTGTGGATTCACACTGAAGAGCGAGTTTCATTTAATTTCGAAAAAAATCGGACATTTTGTACAATTTTCAACAATTGCCTGAAAATATTCAGAATTCCGTATCCACCTTGTACAAAAATATAAAATCAAAAATTTTGATCGAGATAATTGTAACAACATTTCAGTTGTGTTCCTACAATTATCGTAAATTTTGAAAAACTCGGCATCCGTCTTGTAGAGAATTTCAAAACCCACCATCCTTATCGGAATAATATTTATTATAGGACGCACTGTTTTCGAGATATTCACAATTAAAACGAGCTTCAGGGTAAATTCAGACATATGGAAGATTGAGGAGCTAAACTTTTCGAAAACCAAAAAGAGTTCCGGAACGACTTGTAGAGAATTTTCAAGCTTAAAAATGCGATCGAAGTTATATTTCTCGACTCACCATTTGCTAGATATTCGCCCTCAAAAACATTTGTTTCATTAATTTTCGGGTAAAGTCGGACAGTTTTTAAGATTGGGTACTATGGTATACGAAACCATCAGATGCCAGGGCGAAGCTTATTGGTTGAGGTGAGGGCCAATTCTCAATTTAACAACATTATGTCTTGCAATACAATTTTCTATAAGACGGATAATTATCACATTTCTTGTAATATGAAGCGTTTTTGACTTATAGCCATGAAAAATATATGAGTTTTATACAACTGATTGAAAAACAGAGGTGCAGGATGTTACATTTAAGACGAAAACAACTTCGAAATGTGAAAGCTGATATCCAATAGAACAAAATTGTGGAATGTTAAAGTTTCCCCACCATCTCTATCTGAGGTTCTTGAAAGGCAACTGAGATAAGTTTTCATCGAGTGGCCGTAGCTAGTGTGTTTTAAAAAAAATGTGTGTTCAGCCTAAAGTAGTCCACTGGATCTATAGGGCAATAGTGAGGCCCATTCTGATGCACGGAGTACTAGTCTGGTGGACTGCATTGAACAAGAATAGCAACACTGATCTTCTAGGCAAATACAGAGGTTATCTTTGTATAACGGGTGTTTTAAAAACAACCCAACAATTTGTGTAAAATAAAAAAAATATGCATGGACATATCGCTGAAAAGGTCTTTTTGAGTCGAATTTGCACCCAAAGTGGAGGAATGTCTGTAGACAAACGGACACCTCCGGTATGTAAATACTGGAACTAAGGAAAGCACAAAGAAAATCCTTCAGACTCTTTCGTGGCAGAATTGAAGAGACATCTGAGGCTTCTAGGCATCGCAAAATCCTCTCCACAAGTCCAATCATCCCCAGCTATCTGAAGAAATCTGATGGTTCTTGGACTTCCTCTAGTGAAGAATCCCTCGAACTGTTGCTGGATACTCATTTTCCCAGTTGTTCTAAAGTCGAAACCGATCCATCATTCACTATAACTGTAGCATTCCCATGCAACTCAAATAATCTTATATCAGGGACGAAACTTCATTGGGCAATACTTTGTTTCATCATCCTCCCCTGGCTGATTGCTATCTTTAAAAGCTACCTGGATTTAGTCCACATCCCCAGGTTGTAGACAGAAGTCAAAGTTGTATTTATACCTAAAGCGGGAAAAAGCTCTCACATCTGTCTCAAAGACCTCAGACCCATAAGTCTATCATCTTTCCTTCTTAGAACCTTGGAGAGATTGATCAATAGTCATTCCCGTTGCATTACTGCTCCTAACCTTTTGTCAGCGTCCCAGCATGCGTATACCAAGGGCATGCCGGTAAAAACTGCTCTACACACGCTAGTATGCACCATTGGAAAATCATTAGAGTGCAAAGAGTATACCATGGTTCCTTGATATTGAGGGAGCTTTTAACAGCATCATACTATGCTTGGCATCCCTCCGCTCGAAGGTTCGTCAGTAGAGAACCACCGCAAGGGATCTTGTCCGCCCTTCTCTGGAATCTTGTGGTGAATGAACTACTACTTATCCTGGAAGGGGAGGGCTGCAGGGTGATCGCTTATACAGACAACGTTGCTATAGCTGTCTCGGGGAGGCGCCTGACTACTCTAAGGGAGTTGCTGTACTCTCTCTCTCCAAATGGGCTGGGGATAAACCTTCAAAATACGATCCTCTACGCCAAGAAATATGAAATCCCTTACTTAGCTCCTCCTAAACTGAGTGGAACCAGACTAGTTTTTAAAGACAAAGCAAAATACTTACTTACTTAACGGGCTCCCGACCCGTGAAGAGTCTCTGCCTGAGACACTGTGGCCTTCCATCCTCTGCGATCTCGGGCATGTTGCTTCCAGTTATCCAGACCAAGCGCTCTGGCATCCGCGATGGCTTGGTCTTTGAAACGGAGGTTCGGCCTTCCTCGTCGTCTCGAACCTGGCGGCTGGGATTCGAAGATCCTCTTGGCTGGAGCATTATTGTCCATTCGCTCGATGTGGCCGAGCCAATGTAGTCGACGTATTTTGGCCTTTTGGACTACATCCACATCTTGGTACAGTTCATAGAGTTCGCGGTTGTATCTTCTCCTGCATTCGCCCTCCTCGCACACAGGACCAAAAATCCGCCGAAGAATTTTTCTTTCGAAGGAGCCCAGTATCAGCTCTCCCTTCCTGCTTATCGTCCAGCACTCGGCGCCATAAAGCAGAACTGGCAGGATAAGGGTTCTGTAGAGCATACATTTTGTCCTTCGAGTAAGGAGTTTTGAACCCAATTGTTTTGCCAAACCGAAGTAGCAGCGGTTTCCTAGGGTAATTCTTCGCCGGATCTCCACTAGGATGTCATTTGTGGAATTCATGTTTACTCCGAGGTAGATAAACTCCTTAACTACATCGAAATTGTTGCTATCAATAGTGACGTTCTGTCCTAGGTGATGGACAGATGCTTGTTTGTTTGTTGATAGCATGTACTTAGTCTTATCCTCATTTACTACAAGGCCAACAAATTTTGCCTGTTCTTCAATCGCCGTAAAAGCCTCTATCACCGCACGCTGGGAGCGACCGATGATGTCGATATCGTCTGCATACCCCAGTAGCTGGACGGATCTGTTGAAGTTGATAGTGCCTTCCGTGTTGACACCTGCCCTGCGCACTATCTGCTCTAACACGAGATTAAAGAAGTCACATGATAGTGCGTCTCCTTGCCGAAATCCGGTGCATGTTTGGAATAGTTCGGAGGAACTACTTCCAAATTGCACGTTGCAGCGCGTGTTTTCCAGCGTCATCCCGAATTCGGCCATCGCCACATAAAGCTCCTGACGATGAATTCTATCATATGCGGCCTTGAAGTCGATGAATAGGTGGTGAGTCTCGACTTGAAATTCATTGGTCTTTTCCAGGATTTGCCTCAGTGTGAAAATTTGGTCTATAGTCGATCTGCCGGGCCGGAAGCCACACTGGTATGTGCCGATTAGTGTGTTGCAAAATGGTTTGAGACGTTCACACAGTACATTGGATAGGATCTTGTATGCGACATTAAGCAGGGATATGCCTCGATAATTCTTGCAAGACATAGGACCACCTTTTTTGTAGATGGGACATATGGAGCTGATAGTCCAGTCATCGGGCAAAGCAAAATACCTGGGTCTTAACTTAACTGGAAGTCCAACATCCAGGAGAGCGTTGCTTAGCTTTATTTCCGTCCAAGAAGGCAATTGGTAAGAAATGATGAATGCAACCTCGCATAACTTACTGGCTCTAAGTATCCGTTATTAGGCCCAAACTTATGTACGGCGTGATCGTCTGGTGGCCAGCTCTCCCTAAAGTTATACACCGCAACCAACTAGTGAAAAACAGAGATTAGCTTGTCAGTGCATTAGTGGTGTACTTAGAACCACTCCTACCACTAAACCCCTTTGGCAAGAAAATGGCAGCCTCCTAGATCATTGTAGCGTTTTCCAGGCGGAAATAATGGTGATCAAAGAAGCTCTATCTTGGCTGAAATGGAATGTAATATCTGCTAAGGATATTAGCATCTTCACTGACAGTTAAGCTACTATAAAATCTCTGGAATCTATCTCTTCCACATCAAAGGTCGCTCTAGTTTGCCGCTCATTTCTTAATAAGATGATAGCGCAATTCAAAATTCACCTGTGCTGGGTGCCGGGCATAAGGATATTCCAGGGAACTGTAGGACTGATGGTTTTGCCAGGCAGGGCACTTATTTGCAGATTCTACCGGAAAAGGAGAATTTCGAAATGCCCCTCGCTATACGTAAGTAATTGCTCAAGCTAAATGCTATCAAGGAGACAAACTTCAGGTGGGAAACTGGCATTAAGTGTCATGTTACTAAACAGATTTGGCCTCATCAGATGGATCAGAAATTCTCGAAGAAGTTGGTCTCTCTTAGCAGGAAGCATATCAGCACAACAATTGGTGTCATTACGGGACACTGTCTCATTGGAAGGCACTCCAAAAGGATTGTTTTTTTTTCGAACGACTTTTGAAGAAGGAGGAGGAGGAGGAGGATGTGGAGGAGAAGGAGGAGGATGAGGAGGAGGAGGAGGAGGAGGAGGAGGAGGAGGAGGAGGAGGAGGAGGAGGAGGAGGAGGAGGAGGAGACAACTCTCCATCTCTCCATCTCATCTGCACTTGTCCGACTCTCTCTGTCAGAAGAAGGGCTCACTTGGGAGCTTACATCTACGACAGCCTCTGTAAATTGGCTAACACGAATGTTAGGAACCTACTTCGTTTCATTACAAGCTTCAATTGGTTCTAAGGAAGGACGAGAGAAAACCCCTTAACCTGTGGTATCACAATAGCCCTACTGGTCTAAGTGTGTCTGTGCTTAGGGCGCAGGCAGATACTTGACCCTAACCTAATCTAGTAGTTATTTACTTCGTTTTAAAATACCATAAGCCCATCAGCTGGTGATGAGATCTACCATGCGTTGAAACACGTCTCCCACATTTAATTATTCAAAAGGCAATACGCGAAATCATTCCTTCGCAACATTTATATCATGTCGAGCAGTGTAAGGTGACACTCCCAATCCATTTAATTCTCTCATCTCATCTCTAATAGCATCTTTAAACTTCTAAGTTAAAAGTAAGTTACTTGTCTCAGTGTCGACCAATCTAGTGATGACATATTAGGCTATAGTTGCTTTCGAGAAATTTCCACTTTTCAACATCTATATCTTGGAACAGATTTACCATGCAACTGAGCTCTATTGGTGATAGTTAGAAATGCTCCTGAAATACTTCTCTAACTAAATTTCGAGACGTTCCACCTCTAGCTGGATCAGACCTTCGCAGATCCTTAACATTTCATCAACTAAGCACAAAATATGAGTTGATTGTACCCTTTGAATAAACCTTGAACTCACTTCACGTTCATCGCTGTTGCTATTGTAGTAAAATAAATAAATATTTGGCGCAACAGCTTTTTAAGTGCCAGGGCCTAGCTTCTCGCAACCACTCGTGTTGTGTGCGTTATATTTTTGACACGAATGGAAGGGACCTACAGTTTAGTGCCGTATCCGAAAGGTATAGGTGGGATCGTGAAAAAACTTTTTGATGTTTTCTGGGATTCGAACTTGGAACCTCTTGCGTACTGATCCGACACACTAACCACTACGCCACGACGCCCACGCTGCCATTGTAGAACCTGTCATTTTTCTCACCGAAACTAGTTTCGTATTCCAATAAAGGGACATTTACAATCGTTCGTTTGCTCCTTCCCTCAAGCAAATACTTTAACGCAGGCATATACATTCGTTAAATATCATTTACAAAGAAAGTGCAAGTCAGACCTACCCTATACCTATAACAGAAAAGGAACAAATCGTTAGACTAAAGAACAACCAAACAGATTAGTCAGAAGTTTACATCTTTATACTGGATGGTAAATTTTGTCGAGTCATGCGCAATGAAAATACAGGTTTAAAGGAATTTACTTAGTTGTAAACCCTTACGCCATCCCATCAACTCTATGTAATAACAAGGTAATTTGTCCACATGCAACAATAGCAGGTAAGACCCACCTTAACGATTCTCTCTTTCCGCCACCGTATTACGCTTGAATTCTAACCAACTTCACTGGTTTCGCAAAATAAAAAAAAATTAAAATATTCACAAAGTTTACAGCTTTAACCTCTGAACGTAATAATTCATTACCGCATCTAAATGATATACAATGACACCTGAGCATCTATTTTCATAAACGATATGCCGTCATGTATTTATTACCTGTCTTTCCATGTTTATCTTACGATTATAGGTTGTAAACATTCCTTCAAATCACATAGATTGATCTCAAATCCAAGGAAGTATCTCGACGCACGTTTTCGAGCCATATGTCGAAGTTAACCATGGAAGCATGTACATTTCTCGAGATCGTAAAACGTAGAGACAACTATGTTTTGAACGACCGGATGTGACAACCCTTTGAAAATATCACACCACACATACTTTATGAGTTTTCCTGGTTTACTTGCATCGAGCGTATAGAATTGTTAGGTATACGAGTATAGGTATACACGAATAGTGGCCACCCGTTCTATGTTTGTTTTAGGTTATCCCGCTAATGGCCAATGTCAATGTCAATTTTAAATTAAAAAAAAAAAGTTAGAGTATGTTACATCACTTGTTTGCAAAATTAATGAACGAGGTGTTTCAACACACACGCTTATAATGGAGTACTTTTCACCCATTATAAGTTCAGTAACTTATTCTATAGTGACGTTGACGTACCTACCTACTATGAAGTACAGAGCAAACACATTCGATCATTAAACGGACTATTAAAATGTATCTGCTTAGTCTTGGCTTAATGGTTCATTAAGGTCATAATTAATGCTAACATTCATGGTAATATGAATGTCAAATTTGTTAAATTGGGTAAGAAATTAACACCTCGTTTAGAGACGATATACATTTAGAAACGAATAACCTACATAATTTAATTTCTTGCAAATGGAGGAAGAAAAAAGCTGTTTGTCATAAGGAAATAGTATCTTATAGACGAAGAGTTTTAGTGGTATGGGGCACGGTTTCAATTATGAGACATAGGAGTACACTATGAGTACACGTTCTTTCCTGCTGCAGGATCAAAGCAGCACTTTTTGGGCTGAAATCTTGACCTTTAAGAAATCCTACAGTAGCTTACTGGTGTAACAATACGAGTATCTACACCGACAGTTAGACTTTTACAAATGTGATGGGAGGTTCAACTATAAGAATTGCCTTGAAGTGGCTTTCAGCAAAAAAGCCAACACACTTAGGCCAGTCCAGGTCCACTGTGATACCGCAAGTTTGGTTTGGAAAGAGGCCTCAAGCCTACTTGTTGAACCATTTGGAGCTTCTGATGAAGCATAGAGGGTCCCTAACGTCTATTTTATTCAGATCATTCAGGTCGTTGAAACAGAAGACTCCTATAATTTGAGTGTCCAGTAATAATACCTATAACAGCGCTGATATGCATTCTATTGAGAGAAATCAAATTCTTAGAGCGTTTCAAATCTGTTTTGTCGCAAGACAAGTTGTACCAGTTATCCATCTAGAATTTGTATTTTTTTGTTCCATGTCTGGCAAGTTCGTCAGCCTTACAATTTGGAACATCCCTATGCCCCGCCATCCAGATTAGGTGAATATTGAACTCCTCCGCCATCTCTATAAGAGACGATCAGCAGTCTAGAGCTTTTGAAGAATTAATTGAGGACGATTCCAAGGATTTGATTTCTGCTTGGCTGTCTGAAAGATGCGGATCTCAATGATCGATATCACGTTTTTCTTTAGCCAGGACAAGACTTCCCTTATTGCCATTATCTCCACCTGGAACACGCTACAATGGTTTGGGAGACGAAAAGAGAGGTTTAAATTAAGCCTATCAGAGAAGACACCACCATCCACCACGTCGTTAGTTTTTGAATCCTCGGCATAAAAATGTAGCGACTTATCTTCCGTAAAACCACCTTCTTCCCAGAATGCTCTGGAAAGGATGGCAACTTGGAAGTTTTTGTCAAAATTTAACTTGGGTATGGTGTAGTCAATGTCTTCAGGGAAGATATTAAACTTCTTTAAGATGGAGGAGTGGTCATATACTTTTGTGGACTACTGTGAAGTAACTTTAAGGGGAATAGCTTAGTTAGCTACCATTTGTCTACCAAAAATGTCGAGGGGTATTAAATGAAAAGAGTGTCCATAGTTGCGGAAAGTGTCGTTCGCAATGCTCCGCTAATGCTTAACGTTGGATTATGCTTAATAACTTCTGGTTTACCGCCTTATCTAAGGCAATCCACCAGACAATCGGTCTGATGACCGAGATATAGAGCCAGTGAGTTAATCTGGGTTATAAGCCCCATTTGTTCCCAATGGCTTTTTTGCAAGAAAAGAATGCGACAGTGGCTTTCTTAACTCTTTCTAGTATATTAGGCTTCCAGCTTAGTTTCCTATTCAAAATAAGACCCAAATATCTTGCTTCTTTGGAGAAAATTAAGCTTGTTCCATTAAGGGATGGAGGGTTAATAGTTCGGTTTTGTGAGGATTCACTCCTAGACCACACCGAGCTGTCAATCTAGATAACTTATTCAAAGCGTTTTGTAGGAACTCTTTTAAGGTAATGAGGTGTTTACCAGAGACTGCTATAACAACGTCGTCTGCATAGGCAATAACAGTACAACCCTCAGCCTCCAGGATTATCAATACTTCATTGACCACTAGATTCCAAAGAAGTGGGGATAGGACGCCACCTTGAGGGGTACCGCTGCTGACATATCTTCTAACAGATGTCCCACTCGGCTTTCATCAGCAAAAAAGCTATCTATCTTCAGATTTGACAGTGTTTTCGTTATCGCAGATGAGTAGACGTTGTTAAAAGCGCCTTTAATATCTAGGAAAGCTACCATAGTGTACTCCTTATGATACATGGAGTATTCGATCTTATTGACTAACGAATGCAATGCTGTTTCTACTGATTTTCCCTTACAATATGCATGTTGAGCCGCGGTAGTTATGTGTAAATGGATATCAATCAGTCGTTCTAGTGTTCTTAGAAGGAATGATGATAGACTAATAGGTCTGAGGTCTTTTGGACTGGCATGTGAATATTTACCAGCTTTGGGTATGAATACCATATGGACCAGATTCAGACAGCTCTGAAAAATATTTTTTAGAACTGGCAGGATAACACATTTGTAGTTCAGCAGGTGTTATGCGATTTGGGCCAGCGGATTTATATGGTTTGAAGCAATGTAACGCCCAAAGGAGTTTGTCCTGCGCAATGAGACTTGAAAGGTTCGTTTTTTGAGTATTTAACTTGTTAAGGTCAATATTGTTGGTAGTTAGATAAGTGTGGATCAATTAGTAAATTTAACGTATCTACATTAGAAGTTGTCCAAGACCCATCTGTTTTTAATAAAAGGTTGGGCATTGAAGAATTTGTTGAGAGGATTTTTCTCAGCCTAGACGCCTCAGAAGATTGTTCTATTTAGCCAAGAATTACGTTTGGCTTTTCTCAATTCATTTTTATATGTTTTTAGGGATTCTTTGTACGAGTCTCAGTCAGATGCATCTCTTGTACTTTTGCCTTTGTTGAAAAGTTTTCTGCAAGTATTTCTGAGTGGTCCTAGATCATTAGTGTGGATCCACCAGTGTGATTTTTTCTTGCCCCTAACCCTAACCAAAGCACAAGAGGAAGACAAAGCTTTATTGAGGGCCAAGGTAAGGTCCTTAACTAATGAATTATTGTAAAACGATACGAGTAGCACAAACGTCTTCGCCCTCTGGTCTTGCTACCTTAAATATTTAGTTTGAAGCTGTATATTGCACAGAGAACTTTGATCTTTATGATATATTAGACGGTTGGAGCTTGTATAAGACCCGTAGCAGCTTAAGTATCACCAGGGAAGTGAGGATTCTGGAGGAGATCCAGGACCCATCCAAACTCTTGAAATAGCGAGGAGTATGGTCGGATTGATGGAGATGATTTTTGCAAAGGGAATAATAAGAGATCTTTATACATAATTTCTCCTCATGCCAGTATGACTAATGTTCAGTTGTTGAGATCTGTTACCAGTTGAGGTCCTCGGGTTTAGAGACACACTTTCGGCAACACAAGAATAACTTGTGTCATCAATTAGCAAACCAATCTCACGAACTTTCTTCACAACTAGCGAACAGAAGGCACGGTTGGTACATTATTTCGACTGAAATTTATTTCTAAAATTCGCACTGATTCGGCCACATAGCACTCACATTTCAAGGAAGTTTTTAATAAAGGGTGTCCCAAAATTCAATCAATATTTGAATTTTGCGCCATTTGTGTTGTAAAGTGTTGCCAACGAAAAAAAACAGACAGCGTGACAGCTGACAGTTTAGGGTTATTAAAAATGGAGTGCCACACGAAAAACAACGCGTTATCATTGTTGACCAATATTTTAAAAATAATGAAGCTTTTTTATTTTCGTACAAAATATGGTCGGAATAGTGAAGAGATTAATTCAAAAATTCCGAGAGACTGAGTCAATAAGTGACATTAGACACTCTGGCCGTCGTTGAACACAAAACATCGAAGCAGTTCATGAGAGTGTTGTTGAGAGTCCAGGAACATCATTTCATTTTTTTTTTTTTTTTTTATAATTTGCACGTGTTAAAGGGGATATGAATTATACTAATTTTTAGAACACGTGCGTTTTTGTTTTTCGCTATTATTGTCGCTGCTTATGATTCACTGTATTTCTTTCCATCCTCCTGATGTCATGATCATGATTAAGTTGCATTTTGGCAACATATGACATATCATGTCATCCAGTTTTTTGTACCTAAATTGCAATATATGAATGTGGACGACATGTGTTTTCAACAAGACGATACCACATGCCATACAGCCCGAGAAATAATTCAATTACTGCATGAGTCATTTACTAGTCGTGTAATTTCCCGTTTTGGTGATCGGAAATGGCCGCCCAGATTATGCGATTTAACGCCATTGGACTTTTTTCTTTGAGGTTTTTTGAAGTCTAAGGTTTATGCCAACAAGCCCATGACCACCCATGCCTTGAAGGAGCAAATTGAGCGCTATATCAACGAAATTCAGACATATTTATGCAAAGCGGTCATGGAAAACTTCGACAAAAGAGTGCGTATGTGGCAGCAAAGCCGTGGAGGCCATCTACCCTATATGCTATTCCATACATTACCCTACACCGTATACTTTATGAATCAATAAAACATTTATAATTTATAATTAAAAACCTGTGTTTTCTATCAAAATTGCTTCTTACGTGAATTTTGGGACAACTGTTATTTCCCATCGTTGTTCATACTCGTAGGTCGATTCATTTCTTACCGCGGAGATATGTGTTTCTGTCAATTTGTGACAGCGCAAGAGCTGTCAGTGTCAATATATATAGTAATTTCAAAACAAACCAACAGATGGCCCATCCGTTATTTAGGTTTTGGAATTGCAGAAAGCTAAGGCGATATTTTTCAACTTTTTGTCTCGGACAGTCTCTCCTTTTTTTTTTATTAATTACTGGTCAACTAGTAATACTTGATATTAAAACTTTGATATCAGAATAAACTTTATTTTAATTTGCTGATGAAGCTTAAGAAGGGATAATAACAACCTACGAGTAGTGGTTGCAGAACCATGTGCTGATTAATTCTTGGCTAGTATTAGGAAGCTAATGCGTTGAGCAATTGCAAAGGAAAATGCGTATTATAGCCAATACTTAC
This sequence comes from Pocota personata, assembly GCA_963082735.1. Taxonomy (NCBI): domain Eukaryota; kingdom Metazoa; phylum Arthropoda; class Insecta; order Diptera; family Syrphidae; genus Pocota; species Pocota personata. The sequence goes on from OY720431.1 coordinate 17,219,541, forward strand.
GAGTAATTTACAAAGCAATAGCAATTAAATCAGTTTTTTTGTTATTATTAATTTTAATAAGAAAAATCTTAGAAATCATTGAAACCGTACATACACATCATACTCGTACACATGTGCATATGTGTGGACAGTTTTAAAATTTCCATTCGTAAATTGTCAAATTGCGATACGATGCAATTCTCAGGCAAGATGTTGAATAATAAAGTTTGGACGGGTACTGGTTATTCGGCGGCCGGCATCAGAAGAGTTTTTTTTTTTGGCTTCGTTTTAATTGTTGGATTTATTTATTTTTTTTCATATTTGGAAATGATCTTACCAAAGGTATGGCCCTGTTGAATTTATAGCTTATTACTCACCTCATCATTGCAAAGAAGATTGTAGTTCGTTGAAATGTGTGAAATTAAATTAGTGTGCACTATGTAGTGCAAGCCGCACAGGAGGCAGCCACAACGTATGGTTGGCAGCAGGTAGAAGGTCGAAGGGGAAACATGGTTTTCAAGTTGTTACTACAGAAATTTGGTGAAGAAATGGTACAAATGTAGAGCAAGTAAATTCATTACAGAGTTAAAAGGCATGTTAAATAGTTTGCATGCACATGTGTACTCGTAGGTAGAAGGTCATAGATAGTTTTATTTTATTTTTTATTATTAAGGCAGATGCATTTATCAGAGAAGTAGGACTCATATGTATGAAACCATATGAGAGATGGACGATATGTGGCTTTGGCGGTCTCCATTCAGATTAGTCCGATTGAAAAGCATGGGTACGATAGGTTTAGATAACTTTCAACTCCACCAAGGAGAGTATATTGACCTTTTTGTACATCTAATGGCGCAACTAGATTCCAGTGTTTTGTGGAAGCCGTTTCTGTTGATTTTGCGATTGAATTCGGGCTGACCTGGGCTGATTAAGGTTTAAAACTTTTGAAAATATGTCTCCTGGGAGAGAATTTCAAAGTTTACTCATTCTGCAAGAAAAGAATATAAAAGTGAGGAGGTAAAGGTGATGGGTCCTAGTGACTTGCCTAGTAAGAAGTTCAAATGATGAATTTTTAGACTATATTTAAGTTTTATTTTGGAATAGATACTTTTCGGAGCTCGTACCTTTGTCGATCCCGGGTTATTCGGTGTCATGTTGATTTTCCAAGGCTCTTGATTTGGTATTCAGAAAACTGTCATCAGTTGAAATTTATTGGCCGCCATATAAGTTTAAACTTAAATTTATTAAGGCAGTGTGTTTGTTGTGGGGTATACTGCATAGTCTCAAAATTTTCAATATCCTGTACTATTCGGTACAATTTAGAAAATATTTTGGCTAGGTTTGGGTTGTAAACTACCCATATCATCACAGATACTTAGCATACTATAGACATGAAGCTTGAAAATACTGTAACATCCCCTAAAATTATGCTACAATAATGTAGAATAATAACTACGCTCCTCCAGCCCATTCCAAAGTGTCTTTTCATTCGAGGTTCGTGTCTGCGGCTAAGTCTCCACAGTTCATGTCTACGAAAGAGACGGATAATATCACGGATAGGAAAGAATTATAACTGCAAGAAATGATTGGCATCTTTTAATTATTACATCAGAATTTTTCTTGTTCCATTGGTCGAAGAATTTGCTAGAAGTTTCTGGCTATCAGAAGTTGTATTTTTGTGATAAAATGAAAGTTGAGAGTTAACAAGAAGAAGTAATTAGCTTGGATTTGTGAATTAAGTAATGGAGATGAGATAAAGTGATTAGAGAGGAAAGAGACCTTGTAAGAAAAGAATAGACGAAGAATAGTATAGTGTGAACTTGAATTGTTCTATAGACTAGAAAATAAAGAAATAAATTTCACAGAATGTCGTTTTATCTACTCGAGCTGTATCTCGCATATTACAATACATTACCCCCGTTTCCATCTATGTCGCTGTGACTTTGAACCCACAATAGAGTAACCCTAAGTAATAAAGTAACCCTGTTCTACAAGTTCAGAGGTTAAGGTAGCCGAATTTATGGCTTTGATAGCTGGTTAACTATCTTCAAAAATACAAAAGTCCTAAAAAGGGACATTCCGTGGTAACTCGCGTTACATTCAGACTGTCTAATTGACACTATTATACCTTTTGGTTATCGCAACATTTGTCGATATTACCATTCCTGGTTTTTTAAAGAACTGGTTATGTTTGCTAGTACCAAGAATACGAAAATCTACGATAAGTATAGATTAGTAATTGTAACTTATGTTACAATTTTTCGACACGATGATTTCTATACAAACTTCTTTTAGCAAGTTCTGCTTAATTAACCAATTAAACAATTTGAAACTCTCAAATACGGTCAAACTATAAACAAGGAACATTTCCTACCAAAAAAAAAAATAAAATATGGTTAAAAGAAAAACAACATTTTGTAGAGTAACACGCGTTACAAGAATTTTGTAACACGCGTTACAATCGATCTTCATGGTATATCTTTGAGCATTTAACTGATAGTATAATCATTCTTCATTACTGTATCATTGCAGCAAAGCGGTTGGTATCACGTTGAAACAGCAGCATATTAGTCTTGAAGGGAACTAAAAACAACAAATACCCATGACTCAAGGTAGATTTTAAAGAAAGGAACGAAATTAAAATTTATATTTATGGTTCTGGAACTGCATTTGAAATGCGGTCAGAAATTTTCTTATAATATTTACGGCATTATGTACAAAGAGCAGTGCTAAATTATGTTGCTAAGGGTGACCAGATAGCAATGATAGTTTTTCATGTTTCAACAGCTGTCAAAGCTACTAATGAGATCCAGCTGTCAAAATATTCAGTAAGATTTGCCATTTCACCATGCATCGTTTGACACTTCCCGAATATGTGAAAATTATTATAAAATATAGTCAACCAGGCTTATTTCGCGGCTGGATTTGGGCCTACATCCGTATAAGATTGTGCTGATGCAAGAATTGAAGCCGGACGCCCTTAGACAACACCGTGGAAAGGTTTGAGCATGAGTACACAACCAGACAGAGATCGGTGCGAAGTGGATAATACATAGCCGCCGTAGGGGCCAGTATCGAAGAAGACCCAGAAATGTCGATTCGGCACCTATCAGCTGAATTGGGCATCACCAGAGAGTCAACCAGGCTTATTTTACGGTTGAATTTAGGCTTACATCCATATAAGATTGTGCTGACGCAAGAATTGAAGCCTGGCAACCATAGACAATGGCGTGAGTTCGCTAATTGGGCGCTGGAAATGTTGGCCAGAGATCCGGATTTTAGCCAAAAAATTATCTTTTCGAACAAAAGCAAAATTGCCATTATTGGAGCAACCACAATCCACAAGTGTTCGATCAAGCATCAATGCATCCAGAAAGATTGACTGTTTGGTGCGGTTTATGGCATGGCGGCATCATCAGACATTATTTCTTTCGAAATGAGGAAGGAGACACCGTTACCGTCAATCGTCCTCGGTATAGAGCGATGTTAACCGACTTTCTGTGGCAAGAGCTCAACAACAACGATATATCCGAGCTATGGTTCCAACAAGACGGCGCTACATGCCAATACTCGAAGTGGTGAAGGAGAAATTTGGGGACTTGGTCATCTCACGGCGAGCGTTCATCAATTGGCCGCCGCTATCATGCGACTTGACACCCCTCGATTATTTTCTCTAGTCTACACTAACAAGCCAACCACTTTGGACGAGCTCGAGGCCAACATTCGAAACGCTATTGCCGGAATAACGATGCCGAGGCGGCCATTTAAATGATGTGCTATGTGCCATACATAATGGCATGAATGTCTATCATCTAACACCGTTCTTGTTTTATTTAAATTTCTTTTCCTATCTGGTAACCCCATACCTGGAAATTACTGTATAAAGTGCACGAATTAACAGGAAAGGGGTGAGAATTGCCCCAAAATGATTAGTAGCCTGGATAAAGCAACCTGCTTAGCAAAAGGAAATGAGGGTATATGGTATCTATGGCCGTTTGGCTGGCATTATATCACAAAAAAACTGGGGAAATTCTTAAACTAGACAGATCACAGTTGAGAACAGCGTTAGGAATCCTCTCGGGTCTATATTGGGGCTAGACTAGAACATTCAGATACAGATATATGCAGATACTCCATAGCACTCAGACTCGATTTTCGGTCTATTTACTACCAAGCAGACACCTGTTTTTAGTGTAGTGATTGGAGAAACTTTAGTTTTATTCATTTCTCTCGGGCGGCTCTTGGTTGCTGTTCCCCGATCGGACTCGAACCTGCATAGCTCCGGTCACAAGCAAACACACTAACCACCACACCATGACCACCCGTAATGGCTTACTTATTACTTGACCTACTCGTATCGTCGGTGTGTTTTGAAAAACTATATATTTCTAATGACTAACACATTTGCTTATTTTTTGGAAGCCTCATTTGAACACTTTTTGCAGTATTACTACGATATACATATGTATACTATGTGAAAGTTAAGAATTAGATATATTTCCAATGACTTGGAGGAGATAAATATAACAATATGCTCAAATTTTGCAAGGAGATTAAGCCCTGAAAGGGAAGTGTTTAGGTTTCTGAGCCTTTTATGAGGGTTCTCCAGGGATCGCGATGGGCTCTAGTGTAAAGCCTAGATTCATAACTTAACTAAACTGACATGCATTTAAAATTGAAGTAAAAACTTTCACTGCATAGTGTCATATGGTTCTAAAGTGTTTTGATAGGATTTCGTTTAAATTTCATACTTGAAGGAGGTTGATTGCATGCTATGCGGTCTATATAATATCTACTTAAGTTGGACTGAAATCCGCCATTCCGTCTCTTAAACCAATTGTCGATTATATTCCATCTGATCCTTCTTCACAAAGGGGGCGTCTCTTCATACCTAGCTAATTTCGAAGATCCTAATCTTTAATCAGCATCATCTATAAACAAATACTGCCTTTTCTTATTTGACCTGTCTCACACTCCTCCATATTTCCCAATTTTTTCAAACTCAGATCTGTCGAAGAGCATAAATAAATCAAAAATTTAGTTACCAGCTATCTGTGCAATTAAATCAAAAACATGACCAAACATTTAAGATAACAACAATAGCTTGTGACAGCACTTAGCTTCTGTAGACAATGCCGCTGCCGACAGACGTCTATCCATCCATTATGGTCACTGTGCATGAATCAAGTTCGCGTTTCGTGTTTGTATCCAACGAATTGACAACAAGGTCTGTTGTGTAAAGAGCGATACCTACAAAGAGCCTTTTAAAACGCGACTGCAATGTCATTTTCACATTTTTAATGCAAAAATATTGTTTCACACAAAAAAAAAACATCTAATTCATTTAATTGATAACACACATTAGACACTAAACGTTATAGGTTGCGCTTAGCTCATAGCGTATCTAGCGATTAACCTTTTCTTGGTTGGAACCTTCAGAGTACTCGTAATATCAAGTTTATTACTCTGGACCCTGCTCGTGATAATAAAATTTCTAATTACCAAATTAGGTAGCTTGGAAAATTCCCTAATGGAATTATTATATCTTTTTTTTTTGTTTACTTTTGAAGATGAATTGGATCCAACAACAGACCCAAGGAATCTCGGGTATTTTGCAATGCAATGTATCTAATTGGCGGGTAATAAAGCAGCTTATACGAAACCACTATGCAAATGCAATAGATTGTATCTTAACTTTCCGATGAATTCATCTTTTGACAGAAACGTGAGTACAATCTGTTTTGTAGTGAGAAGTTTTCCTATTTGAATTTATAATTCCGTTTTTACGATCAAAAATAATAATAAAGTGTATCTGTCATAGTTAAATACGTGGCACGGTGCACGGTGTTTGGGGTGAATAACCGCAAAACAGCGGAAGTAGTCGGCTATTTATTTAGTAGGCCACAATGTGCGTTAACGTTTGACCGTAAAAATGATAATTGATGATAACTAGGATGAGACGTAAAATTATTGTATGATCTGTTCAGTTTCAAATGCGGTTTGACTTAAACCTTGCAGATGACATTGAAGATGGAAAATAGTTTTATAAATTTGTCAGAGATGTGTAATTCTCATTTTTTTTTTTTAACTGATTCATCTTTAGGGTTCTAGGAAATGTGTTTGGGAATTGATTGCATCTACATATCTTATAGAGGACACGCTAAGTCGTGCTTTTTTTGGAGTTTGTGGGTATAATTTATATTTATATGGAAGCCATTTTTACAGTGGGACTTTTAATAGTGGAGAAGAAAGGTTTGTCTAATATTATAGATTGTAGTGAGAGCGGGCAGTTTAAGAATGTTTCTAGGTTTAACTAGGGACAAAGTGCGTACATATTTTCCAAAAAGTTGATTTCTTCAAAATAAAGTGGATGCAAAGAAATAAATTTCGCGACTGTATCGCACGTAGCTACATATGTATGTAGGTAAGAGGAGTGGTTGCTGCTGCGCACAACCCTGCAACCCAGTTAGCACTTACCACAACTCACTAGACCTTGTTTGTTAGATAGTGTTTCAAACCCATCCTGTGGCACTCAAAAAACTGATCAACTCTGTAACATTTTTCTCTGAGATTTCCTTAAGTTTGTCGAAAAAGGGTTTACCTAAAGTTCGATATCGGGATCTACTTAAAGACGGACTTCCGGCAGAGGAATTGGGAGAGAGCTTCGTTCTCATTTAAATTTTTACAATTGCGAGAGTGTGTTTTAAAAGGGGTGCCCACTCTAGACGCATGTTCTACACTCCACGAAATTAATATAGAGGCACCAGGTTTTTCAAAATAAAATAGTCAAGCCATGGCAAATGAACAATTTTGATACACAGCATTAGTATATCGATAACAAGTCAACCAAAGAAGAACAAAATAATGTATAAGATGCAGACTGAAAATTTATAAAACAAAATATTGCTAAAACACTGCGAAATTATTATTAGAGGCAGCGCATTTTAATTTATAAAATTGTTTTATTTAAAAAAATTGTTTAACTTATTTCAATATTTTAGTAATGCGTGTTTCCTCCTTTATTAGTTATAACCTCAAATATCCTGTTCGGCACGGAATTTATATGATTTTGAAGATAATCAATTTCCAGGTTCTTCCAAATATCTTTGATGGATTGTTTGAGGTCGCCAACGGTGTTGTACTGCCTTCCATTTTCGTTCACTTTTTGAGCTATTCGTCCCCATAAATTTTCCACTGGGTTCAGATCCGGCGATCTCGAAGGCCACTCTAAAACAGGCGTACTTGTCAAGCTGAAGTACTCCTTAACCACTTTGGTAGAATGAACAGCGGCATTACCCTGCTGGAAAAAGAATCCAGGGCCCCCGACGTCATCCGCAATTTCATCCAAAGCCTATTGCAGCATTTCCACGTATGTTTGTGAATTCATTTTTGGTGGAACGTAGAGGGTAGGCGTCTTTCCACCATATCCAAAGGCACCCCAAATCATAACACTGCCTCCTCCAAAATTGCGACTTATTCTGACTTCAGGTTTGTCTCGTAAATCATGCCAATAATAGTGATAACCATCCGGTCCATCCAAATTAAACTCTTTTCATCACTGAAGATAACTTTTCTCCATTCAGTGGTCCACGACATGTGATTCTTGGCGAACTGGAGTCAATTGTTCATATGGACGGAAGTCAGCGCAGGCTTTTTGAGTTTTTTTTTTTTTGTAAAAACCATGGTTGGAGTCGAATTTAATATTTGTTGGACAAGACGTACTCCAATGTTGAGATCCAACTTCGTCTTAATTTGCGAAGCAAAGAGCTTGTTTTTTCGTGCTTCTTCAACAATTTGGTTTTTTTGCCGGTTAGTCACCTTTTTTTGGAGCACCTTTCGCCTTCTTTTGCCCATACTGTTGTCCTAAATTGATAAAATGATCAACCACGTTTTGAGATGTGGACAATTTTCTAGCAATTTGTCGATTGGACAAGGCATTTTCTTTGTAAAACGTAATTTTAGGTTTTCCATCCTCAGTAAGGCACTTTCCACGTCCCATTATGTCCAATTAATCAACTTTGCTTAATACTGCAAAAATTATTCACCTTAAAATTCTAAATTCACAAAAAAAAAAACAAAAACTTCTTACTATACAATTGATTTTCTTCAAAATAACTGCTGCCTCTATATTTATTTCGCTGCGAAACCTCTATTTTTTCTGTGGATCTGCAGAAACATCTACGCAGTTTGACAACACAGTAACTAATCTAAAAGTGAATAACATGCCCATTCTTGCTTCGATTAACAGAAATAAGAAAAAGACAGTTTTATTTTTTCAGACGTGTTGTAACGTGAAATATCGCTGTAATTGTCAGTGATGCCTCTATGCCTCTATATTAATTTCGTGGAGTGTATGTCCTGAGTTTGTGGAAGATTGCTGATGTCCTCAACCCGATAAACCGCACAAATGAATAGTCATCTCACAGACCTATCTTCCTGCTATAAACGATGTCAGAAGTGGTTGAAAAAGAGCTCAATAAAATAAAAGCTAATTCCGAACCATCAATTTGGTTTTGGAATGCAACACTGGTCGTTATGCTTCCTCGATAGCGACGTGAATGCAACTGCTGATACAATCACTGACAGTATTCTCTTGGGTATGAATGTTTTTATTCCTACCAGAATAAAGAGCAGTAAACGGAAGGCAATCTCGTGGTTTGGTTATAAGGGGGCTATCAGGTTGAAAGAAGTAAATTTTTGGTCTTATAAAGCCAAGAAATCTGAGGAAATCCGAAAGAAGTTTAAACAAGCCAGAAAAGACTGCAATCTCCATATACCATGTGTAAAATTCTTCCATGACCAAAAATTAAGGTAAACAATTCTACTCGTACAATGTCCCAAAGGTAGTAAGAATGTTTGGTTATTCGACAAAAATATGAAAAATTCTTCCTCGTCTGGCATCCCTACTTTCATTTAGAATGACATTCCAGCTGCTCACTTTGGAGCGAACTTCACACTGCCAGATATTGCTTTGTCTCCGCCTGTAGGTCTTAACATACACAAATCTGCTGGTCCAGATGGTATATCTTCCATAGTTCTGAAGGGATATTCTTCCACGGTGGCAAAACCTCTGCGTAAGCTTTTCTGTCCATTCTACTCTGCAGGGCTCTTTCCGAGTGTATGGAGAACAGCTTTTATCCAGTCCATCCCTAAAAAAGCCACTATTGTCCCTTCTTTCCAAGGTCACTGAACTCTGATAAATCGTCAGGTTATGAATTATCTTGATTCACGAAAACTCCTCAATGACCGGCAGTATGATTTGCACAGCAACAGGTCCACTGGTGATTTAATGGCATATCTTACCTTGAAGTGCAACCAATCTCTTCAACACGTCGGCGAAACTAAGATGGTTGCGCTTGATATATCAAAGGCATTTGACAGAGTTTGTCATCAGGCTCTTTTGTCGAAAATGGGTTCATGTCGATGAGTCTCTTCTTCAATGGATTATAAATTACATTTCGGCGCGTTCAATAAAAGTTGTCTTGGATGGCTTCAAGTCTGCAATCCACCATATAAATGCTGGTGTCCCCCAAGGCTCTGTTTTGTTTCCCACTCTCTTTTTTTTATAAATGATCTCCTGCCTGCAACTTCTTATCCAATCCATTCCTTCGCTGACGACAGTACCTTTAGTTTTTCATATTTGTTCCCTAACTCACGTCCTTGCTCTTCGGCTGTAGAAGAGGAACGGCAACGAACGATAGACTTGCCATTCTCGGTATTTGCATTAATAACAATCTTCGATGTAATGATCGCATTCGAGATCTCCAAAAATGCTGCAAAATATCTAGGATTCCTGAACGGTGCAAGAAATATGTTACCCCGTCTGATCTGTCCTCAATCTGTAAGGTATTCATCCGCCCAAAGCTGGAATATAATGCCCACATCTAGTCTGGTGCACCTAAGACCGTTCTGCATATTCTAGACAGGGTACAGAAACGCGCATTAAAACTTATAGGTAGAAATGTCTCGTGTCTTTCCCTATTTTGTCGCTTTTTTATAAAAAAAAAAACGCTTCAGGAAAATAGCCAGTTACATTTCTCCCTTAGGCCCTACTTCGATCGTACTGTTAAATATAGGGATTCGTTTATAAGCCGAACGATTCGAATGTTTAATGATCTACCAGGCTTTGTATTTCCCCATCACTGCAACCTTCAAACACTTAAAGCTGACGTGCAGAGGCATCTCCTCTATTCCTCTTCCCCCTTTTCCTATACTCCCGAGCTCTGAAAGAATATAAGGGTATTCATATCCCCTTTAGCGTGCGCAAATTACAAAAAAAAGAAGAAAAATGCAACAGATACAAAAAATTACGAATCAAATCGAAAAAGCATTAGGAGAAAACAAGGTCTGTGGCGCAGGCCTTTGATAAAGTATGTCACGAAGGACTTATCTATCAACTGAGATGTATGTTGCCAAATCAGTATGCTTCCATTCTTAAATCCTATCTAGGTGGAATACATTTTTGAATAAAACAAAAGAATACTTATTCAAAACTTAGAGAAATAAAGGCCGGGCTCAATATTGTACTTATTATATACTAGTGATATTCCGGAACTAGAAAACCATACTATGATAACATTTAAAGATGCTACTGCAATACTAGCGTAGGAAGAACCAATGAAGAATCCACAGAAAAACTCCAAATTGACATCAACAAAATATGTGAATGGACTAAAAGGTGGAGAATCAAATTAAACGAGTCCAAGTCAGTCCATGTTGACTTTACTAATAAAAAGGTTGAACATATACAGGACGTCCGGTGGCAGATTTATGTTTTTAAACCTGAATAAAACAAAAACTGTAAGGCATATTGTTGTATTACTTAGGTAGTTTAACATAAAGAAAAAGAACGCGGATTGTATTGTTCAAATGCCGTCCATTTGGTCGCACACACTGTTGGAAGCAGACCACTGTGTTTCATGCCACGTGCTGCAGCATGCTTGGCTGGATGTCGTGAATTTCACGGCGGATATTTTCCTTCAGCTCCATGACTGACCGCGGGTTATTATCGTAGACTTAACTTTTGATGTACCCCCATAGAAAAAAATCCATGGGGGTTTAGTCTGGAGACTTCGGTGGCCACGGAATGTCTCGAAAGTGGCTGATCAGTTTCCGTGAGAAATGTTCACGCAGCAAATTCATGGAGGTTCTAGCAATATACGGAGTCGCCGAATCTCGTTGAAACCACGTGTGTGACGAGTAAGATGGGATGTGCTCGCAAATTGGGAAAAAAATAATCTGTGATTATGCGCCCATAATATTCGCTGTTCATATTTATAGCTTGTTCTCTGGAATTTTTTTTAAAAAAAAAAGGGCCCAATGATTCCGTTCGTCGATAAGGCACACCAAACACTTACTCTTGGGCAATGCCTTTACATTGGTGTTTGAGTCGCGAATTACGTTTTCGTGGAGCCCAGTAGCGACAATTTTGCTTATTTAAGTGAATTCAGGCGAAAGTGGTCCTCGTCGCTCCAGAAGATGCAATTCACAGTGCAAAATCTCTCCAACACTGTTTCACAAAAGTTTTCGCGTAAATTAAAGTCATTTTCCTTAAGTTCTTGCACCAATTGAATCTTAAAAGGGTGAAATTTTAAGTCTTTCTGTAGAATTTCATGAACGATAGTTTTTGGAAGTCCCAAAGCAGCCGCTCTTTTCCGCACTTAGTTTCTTGGATTTTCACGCAAGCTCCGTTCTACCTCCCGAATGTTTTCGGTGGTCCTTGATGTTTTGCTGGGCCCTAGTTGAGGGGTTTTCAGAGCTGAAGAAGTTCCGCAGAACCTTTGCACCTACGGACGAATTAAATTTACAATCAATCGCCGAATATTTTAAGGTGAACAAACTTGTCGGCGCGCACTCAAGTAAGAATCGTCACTTTTAAAAAACGCCTCAATAGCGAACGCATGATGCTCTCCCCCCGACCACTGACAAACCCGTAATTTCGGTGACTCAAATGACGTCAACCCCCGCATCATTTATAACTTTTTGAGATATTCACATTTTAAAACATAAATCTGCCACCGGACACCCTGTAATCATTATCAACCAAAAAATAGTTCCATGCGCTAATACAAGGAAATATAGGGTGGCTGACATGAACTGCTACTAATTCAAAAAGCTGTATTTTTTTTAATTGTGAATATTTTTTATTGAATGCAAAGAAAAAAATGTTGAAAATTTATTCAAATTCAAGAATTTAATTAATATTTTCGATATGGCTACCTTTGGCACGAACAATTTCCTTGAGAGGGTCAATAAATTTATCGAACGATGAACGCAAGTGTGTCTGTGGAATGCGCTTCTATTCCCGGCGAAGCGCTAACTTGAACGCGTCCGTTGTTTGGTATTTTTTAGTCCCAACCTTGGCCTTCAAATGCCCCAGACAGAAAAGTCTAATGGATTCGCATCGGGAGAATTCGATAGGCATTGTGTCGAGGAAATGAAGTGCGGAACGTTTTATCGCAGTCATTCTTGATTTGCTGGGACTTTGTGGGAAGGTGCAGAGTCCTGTTGGAATGTCCAGGGTCTTTGGCCGAAATGGTTGCGTGCCCATGGCTTCAACACAGCTTCCAAAACAGTTTCATGATAAGCCATTGCGTTTATCTTAACGCCACAGTCAAAAAATATGAGCAGAGAGCGACCAACGGCAGTCACTGCAACCCAAACCATCAAAAACGGTAGCGCTTTCTCCCTGGTGGCCATTCTTTGGTCAAAATTATCCTATGACTCGTATGTGTTGCATCCGTTCTCTGGATATGTTTAGCTCAGAAGCTATTTCTCTTCCGCTACGCAAAGGATTTCGTTCGATTCTGCCCTTCACACTCCGAATTACTGTTGACAATGTTGCTGTCTTTTTCGGACTACCTCCATAGCGTTTTGTAATGCTGCCGGTTTCGTTGTAACGCGATATGGTGCGATACACAAGGAGGTGAAACTCATTCAAAGACTAAGTCCAAGTGTCGGTAAAAATCTAGCATGCTGATTATCTTTTGAAGATCTCCCCTTTCTCTAAAAAATAAGATCTAGACGCATGCGTCCCTAATGGCCAGTGACCTGTGCCCGAGTTCTTTTCTTAAGTTATTGTCTCCTGACTCAGTTGTAGTTCGGCCATATCTGCCCAGAAATGGCACAACTCTGCAAACTGTTCCCCTTTTGTTTGCCACTGATATAAACGTGTGAAAAGATTTCGCTTTTGACAGTACCCATACGAACGAGGATTCGTTCGACTCCCTCCTCGCCAGCTCGTCGTAACATCCATTCCCCTCTATATTCCTATGACCTGACATCCACTGACTAACATTTCTGGGCAAATCTCCAATATTGCATCAACAATTATTACAAATTGTTTATCACAACAGTTCCATGTAAATCACCCTGAATGCAGAGACGCAAATCCTATATAATTGATTAAAAGTGTAATAAAAACCCCATCGCAAACATTTTAATTGATGCGATAAATACTTCTTGCATTGAAATATCAACAATGTTGTTCAAGCGTTTAGAAAAATACCCTTCAAGATATATTATGCACCTGGGTTAGATACATACACCACACCTTTTCATCGTACACAGTAATACATTTCAACTTATCATCACTCTGTATCTAAACCGAAATCTAAAATCAATTCGTTGCAATGTTCACAAGGCCTTTCGAAGCAAAGACTGTTGTATATTTCTGGGCTGTTTACAAATATTTAACGTACCTACAGACATAGGGTAAAGGTTGATTGGTTTGGAAATAATTATAAATAATTATTCAGTCTATTAATTAATCAGAGGAAATTTATATTGAACAAATGACGTTTTGACATTAGATAGATAAACACAATCAATTTTCCATGTTTCTATATGACAATACGTGCACGTTGTGTGCGTAAACAAAACAATTAAATTCAACTGAGACCTGCAAAGTGGATAATTACATAAATAATCACTTATCACTTAGAGTTTGGCTAAGTATTATTTAAACAAGTTCGAAATGCAATTATACCAATTTGCAAGTGGTTAAGGTTTAATAATGAAATTGCATTTCATTGTAACCTATCCCATAGGGCAGGTTGCATTGAATGCAAGTTTTATAACTTAAAGAAATCTGCGCAGTGAATGGAAAACATCAATGTAAAGTATTTTAATTAAGGCAGACATTTTAGGATGTTTTCAAAATGTCTCCAACATGTGTGTAGGACTACTTCATTCAAGGTTTAATGGAGGGGAAGAGAAAAGAGCTCAGACAAAACTGAAAGAGAGTGAGGTTATAAAATTTCGAGGTTGGGATTTCAAATCCCTGCCATATGGCATCTATCAAATCCATCTGTCATCCATAGTGACAGGTAGTTAGTTCTTGTCTTGTCATTTTACATACAAACAGATTTACAACTTCTGCATTTGAATGGAATACGTGAAAATTCAATATTTGGTTAGGCTCACAACTTGCCCGTCAATAGGTGTAACTTCTGTTCTTGAGAAAATTATTAATTGATTATTCATTTCAAAGTTGGGGTTTCAAATACCTGCCTCATGACATTTGATAAATCCATCTGTCATCCATAGTGACAGGTAGTTAGCTCTTGTCTTGTCATTTTACAATATGGATTCCTATAAGGTTCAGCTTCCACAACAAGTAAAGTCTGCTGATCATAGAATGCGTAGAATATGCGCCGATTATGTGCTGGAAAAGTTGATGCCGATTTTTTGACAAAATCATCTTCAGCGAAGTTTTAAGCCTCTGCGAAGAAGGAACTATCAAGCAAAGACGTATCCTAAAAACAGGAAGAGTTTGTGTTTCATAGAAGCCGGTACCCAAAAACCTCCATCACAATCTCTTGTAAACCGTAAAGAAAATGCTCAATTCAACGACATTAACGAACTTAAGGAAATGATGAAACAACTCATAAGCCAAATGACTAACATGATGAACATTATCTCTTTACTAGTACAATAGTTTACAATCTTAAAATCACCATCTGGAATGCAAAAAGACTCTAACAATACTACTTAGAACTGAAGCAATTCATAATGGACAACAAAATAGACGTAGAAATTAAACATAAAACTTTATGAAAAAAAGTTTCTTAAGAATTTCAGGCTATAACATTTTGAACACCACGACGATATAGCACATGGATACTGCAATAATCATCAGAAAACAAATAAAATGTCTCGAACTCCAAGCATACCAAACTGGTCATATACAATACAATTGGTAATCTCTGCCCTTGGACTGCGGCTATATCAAAACTTTGCGGCACAGATTCATAGCAGCAGGTGACTTTAACGCGGAACACTCTGAACGGGGTTCAAGAAACAAGAAGGGAATGAATCTACTGGGCGCAATTAAAATCAACAACAGCTAACATATGAGCACTGTGGGGCAGACGTGCTGGCCAACTGATACCAAGAAACCCCATACCTCATTAACTGCTGCATTACGAAAAACATCAGTCAGTCCAATAATATTGCAATACAAAACTCACCCTACAAATACTCCAAAAGCTCCACAGTTTTTCACCAATTCGTCGATTCAAACCTTCTAACCATACCACTCAAATCGGAACACGTTTTAACGATATTTTAAATGAAGGAGGTTTCAAATCTACACCAATAAACCTGCCTAAGACATATGACATCTTTACACCATCAAAAATAAAAAAGCAGATACAAGGAAAGAGAAAACTAAAGACAAAATGACAGGGAAATAGGACACCTTCAAACAAATCGAAGTTAAATAAGGAAATCAAAGATCTCAAGGCATCTGTCAAAAACTTTCAACATAACAACAGATTATCTCAAAAATTTGACTCTGACATCAGAAAAGAAACACCAAAATCACTTAAAACTCAGAGAAAATGTCAACAACTTGGAGCAGAGAAAACAGAGACAAAGCAGTTCTCAAATAACGCAGATAACGCCCAGTTACCACATTTCCCCCTTATAGGACTAATGATACTCAAATCATGAAAGTGAAATATTACATGATAACTAAAAAAGACCAGAAAAAACTCCAGATTATGATCTCCTTACAGGAAAGTTACTCAAAGAACTACCTTTCTGTATTTTCCCAACCTATACAATGCTCTAATAAGGCTTAAATTCTCTCCAAGTTTGTGAAAAGCTGCAGAAATAATTGTTATACCCAAATCATGAAAAGATGCAACAAACTCATCGTCTTACAGACCGACTACTTGCCATTCTATCTAAAGCATTCGAGAAGCTTTTATATGATCGACTAGAACCCAACTTGACGCGTTCCAATTTAATACCAGACCATCAATTCAGATTCAGAAGAAAACACTCAACTATTCAACAAATTCACCGAGTGGTGAACAAAATATTAACAGACTTGATAAAGAAGCGTTTTTACGTACCAATATTTCTTGAAGTGGCAAAGGCTTTTGACAAGGTTTGGCATGCTGGTCTACAACATAAACTCGCGAACTAACTTTTCGAACACTTCTCCCTTTTAATTAAGAGCTATCTGACCGATCGAAATTTCTATGTGAGATACAATAATGAATTCCTATGACTTACACTCAACAAAAGCCAGAGTTCCACAAGGGAGCGTCTTAGGACCTTTTACTTTGTGTCCTCTCCACAGCTCACATTCCCCTACCTAACAGAGTGTCCTCTATGATTGCAATGTTCGCTAATACATTCAGTTTATTTCATTTCATAGCTTGCTGAAACTCGCACAAAAAATTTAGGTAATAACGGTAATTTTAGGTTTTGAAATTGTCTGCAAGACGAATGACAATTTTTTTTATAAATTTCTCAAAAATGTAAGTACGCATTCGTCCAAAATGTCCATCTACACCCCGAAGATGAATATTGGTTCTTGAGTGCGAATATCTCAGAAAGGTTTTTTTTGTGTGTGGCCCGTAGTAGACAGGACCTCATCGTTATGAGGCGCTACAGGTTTTTTTTTTTTTTTTTTTTTTATTGTATTACATTCCCCACTTTCTGAATGAATTCGATAGTGCCCAACACTAGAAATTACGGCATTAGGGAAGAGACTAATAATACGTAGACGTCTTTTAGATACTATAATGAAACTATTCAGAAAGAGCTCTTGCAAGGCTGAGTCCTTTCATCAACATTGTTCATTTTTTCATACCGGTTTCTTGAAAAAACTTACGAGTAACTATACTGCTGGTATCTGGACCGAATTACGTCATTAGTGAGCGGATGATTCGTGACGTAATTTATAGTATTATGTTGCCGCTATATCAACCAACAATAAAATGCAAGTTGCGATATGAGTCAACCGTTCACTGATGCAAATGAGTGAGCTAATTCTTTGCTCATGTTAGGTAGCATATTCTAAGGGAAAGATGTGAATGAAAAGCTCAAAACCCTTAATAAGAAGAAAGGGCAACTCCCTTTATAAGAGCACAGTCTTTCACCTTAGGGAGCATGACCAGAGAACACTGAAGCGGTAAAAAAAATACGAGTCATATACTCGAGAATTGCGGGACGTACGAGTACATCAAGGGACAATTCACAATAAAATGAGCTATCTGAGACATTTTTGGGACCAAAAAGACCTTCTGTATGGCATTGCGATCACCATTATAAGCTTTCGTAAATATTGTACATTCAACAACGAAAATGGATCCTATTTGGAAGAAGCAACAGTTGCATAGCGACGACGCAATGAAATAGAATAACATAACTGAGGATTTTAGAAGATCCTGTCAACCAAGGGATCACAAAATTACAGAAACGGAATCACGGCAATTGAAAAAAAAAGTTGGAGAGAACAAAAGTACATCAGTAGTAAATAGCTCTATGCGCTATTTTTGACATTGATTTAGCTTTGATAGCAAGGGAGATGAAACGTACAGGTATTGACGTGTCTACTAACAAATGGGTGCATCGAAGAAGGTCTTTCGATTTAAGATCTTCTTTTCTGGAATTCCAAAGTCGACAACTTGGGCTATGAGATAATAGGCTAAAAGAACTATTTCTGTTAAAAAAAAAACATAGCAGAGAAGATCTCCAGATATCATTTCGACTAGCTGAACGAAACCGCGAAACACCTACAACCTGATTGTATGGCTGTAGAAAATAAGTTGGAAACTCTTTCAAAAGTGTTCCTTCAATTCAGTGGAGTTAAAAAATCGCTACAAAGCATATGTCGTTTGCTTAATAAGGAATATAGATACTCACCTGGAATAACGGACTAATTGTACAATATCTACATATTTTCTGGTCACAGTGTCTTATCACTATTGACGAAGTTAATAATTTAATTGTTATTTATTAGGTCATGAGGAACATTGATTTAGCCACCATTTCGCTATTCGAAAAAAAATCTCGGACCTTAGGAAGAACAGATTAATACCAATGGACTGGACGTTCAAACAATGATCTTTCCAAAGATGGAAATGAAACATGCAGAATCTATTAGTTTATGTAAACTAGTCCCTTAATATATATGGGCTTAAGAGTAAGAGCCATCACCTATTTCGTAGCAACATTTATTTTACGTGGGTAAGTTCCGATTATACGCGGTTGCTTCATTACCTGAAATCGAAAAATCTTGCATTCAATAATCCGGCTCCCCCAGCGAGTCGTCCTGTAGGCGTAGATCCGAACAACCGTGTAGAATTTCTGCCACGATACACAACATCTCTTCGACAGACCCTCGACCAGGGTACATGCGTTGGACATTCAAAAAGCTTTTCGAACACCCTTATCTTTACAGCGAATTTTGGTGAAAGACTTGAAGATGTACCCGTACATAGTGCAAACAGTGCATCAGCTATTGCCTGCAGACTGTTAATTACGTGTAAATTGCATTTCCACCTATGGCCGTGGTGTAGTGGTAACATCAACGCTTGTCACACTCTTGGTTCACGGTTCAAATCCTGATCTCAACAATCATCTATTTATTTCGTCTGAAATAAATAAAAAAGTCGATCAATTGCGAAAGCTTAGTCAACTCTACTGTGAGGGCATATGACCAGTGTATATGGCTTAAATGCAACTTGATCGTGATGATGACATCAGGTGGAGGGAAAAAAAATACTGTGAATCATGAGCAACGACAAAAGCAAAACAAACAAGCTCCCCAGTTATCTTGACGCTACCCTTGGAGTTTACTGAAACTTAATACCACCTAAGTTTCAAACCCACTACACCAATCTTTCTTCCTCTCTCTCTCTCTCTCTCAATTTCTTCAAACACCCGTGCCCTGAAATAATTTAATGGTATTCGTATCCCATTTGGCGCGTGCAAATTATAAAAAAAAAAAAAAAAAAAATGCGGATACGTGAATAAGTAAGCGCGTGTGTTTGCACGAAGAGCCATTACGTCATCTCAAAGTCATTGTTTGGTGCGGCGTTTACGGAGAAAAAGTGATTGACCCGTATCTGCCAATGCGTTGGTAACCCTTTTGCTATGACCGGTGGTTTCAGCAGGACGGTGAAACCGCACACACAACATGAGCGACAGTGGACATTCTGCAGCAAAGGTTTCCTCTAGCGTGTAATCTCTCGTTTTGGCGATTTGTACTATCCCGCAAGATCGCCCAATTTGACCATTCCAGACCAGTCTATACGAACAAGCCGCAGACCTTGGCGGCTTTAAAGGAGAACATTCGACAAGAAGAGAAGAATTTATCACCAGAAGTTTTGAGAAAAGTCATGGAAAATGCTGTGGAACGAGCTCGAATGTGAATCACTTCTGGTGGCGGCCACTTGGCCGATATTATCTTCATGACTTAATGGAAAACAATTCAAACGTAATCAACAAACATAACCAGTTCTTTTTATTTACAAACAAAGCTATTGCCTTAGGAAATCGCGTGAGGACTTTTGCGCGACCTTGTACTTCAAAATTAAGTGAAACCATAATAGTTCAGGTAGATACCTAGGGGTTAATTAAAATAAATGGTGTCCCAAAATTCACTAAAGATTTGAATTTTGCGCCATTTGTGCGGTAAAGTGTTGCCAACGAAAAAAAAAAAACAAAAACAGCGTGACAGCTGACAGTTAAGGGTTATTAAAAATGGAGTGCTACACGAAAGAACAACGCGTTTTCATTGTTGAGCAATATTTTAAAAATAATGAGGGTTTGGTAGCTACAGTTCGCAGTTTCCGTACAAAATATGGTCGGAATAGTGATTGAATTTCATCAACTGTGAAGAGATTAATTCAAAAATGCAGAGAGACTGAATCAATTAGTAATCTTAGACACTCTGGTCGTCGTTGAACACAAAACATCGTTCATGAGAGTGTTGTTGAGAGTCCAGGAACATCAATTCGGCACCGTGGTCATTTCGAGAAGCTCTCTAAAGCTTATTCTCACGAAATATTTGCATCTTCGCGCATACAAAGTGCAATTGACTCAAGACCTGAAGTCTACTGACCACGCACAGCGAAGAGAGTTCGTTGAATGGATTATGGAACAACAGCAAGTGGATGCTGATTTTTCAAACAAAATCATCTTCAGCGATGAGTCTCATTTTCATCTTGATGGCTTTGTTAATCGTCAAAATTGCCGAATTTGGAGTTCAGAAAATCCACTCGTGATTGTTGAGAAACAAATGCATCCACAACGTGTCACTGTTTGTTGCGGATATTGGGCTGGAGGCATCATCGGACCATTCTTCTTTGAAAATGCCGCTTTCGCGACATGACAATCGAGTTTTTTGTGCCTAAATTAGAAGATATGGATGTGGATGACATGTGGTTTCAACAAGACGGTGCCACATGCCATACAGCCTGAGAAATAACTCAATTACTGCATGTGTCATTTCCTAGTCGTGTAATTTCCCGTTTTGGTGATCAGAATTGGCCGCCCAGATCATGCGATTTAACGCCATTGGACTTTTTTCTTTGGTGTTTTTTGAAGTCTAAGGTTTATGCCAACAAGCCCATGACCACCCATGCCTTGAAGGAGCAATTGAGCGCTGTATCAATGAAATTCAGACATATTTATGCAAAGCGGTCATGGAAAACTTCGACAAAAGAGTGCGTATGTGGCAGCAAAGCCGTGGAGGCCATCTACCCTATATGCTATTCCATACATAACCCTATACTGTATACTTTATGAATCAAGAAAACATTTACAATTTTTAATTAAAAACTTGAGTTTCCTATCTAAATTACTCGTAATTCTTGTGTTAATTTTGGGACACCCTTTAAATATTAGGAGCTATTTGCTACTTTTGCAAGAGCGATTGTAAGATGCATGTTAGAATCTTTCGAATTGCATTCTTACTGCTGTTTGAGATCACAATGACTATTGCAGAAGCTGGTAGTACGAGGAAGATATAAAATCTCTTTGTCGTAGGAAAAGAACTATCTATTCAAAATTAACAGAGTAGACTACTGAGATTTAGACCATTGAATAGGGTATAAATTGATTTGGTCTACATCGGTCATAGTTTCCTGTAGTATATTCGAAATTTGCACTTTTATGCAAATATGATATAATTTAGTTTACTCATATTTACTTCCTCAAACCTTTGACATATGGTATGTATGTTTTCTCAGCACTCGTTAGGGCAGCAATTAATTTGTAATTTTCCAAACACTACACATAGCTATTTAAAAATATATAGTTAGATACACTTATCTGTAATTATTTTCTAATTGTAATTCGCACGCGAAACAACCAACACCAGACCCAACCAGACCAAACGCATTGCGACTGAAGTACGAGTAATAAATTAGACTTCTACCGGGATAGGCGTGCTTTAAAATTATGCAAATCACTTACTTGGTTTCGAGTTCTTATTGAAATGCTCGCATCTCACATGGTATCCTCGTTACACATTGGCGAGGTAAAATTCATTAGAAGCATTGCACATGTCTACAACTGGGTCACGTTTTTTTTTTTTTTCTCCACAAATAGTTTACTAGAATAAGAAAATAAGAATTTCCTTAGAATATGGAAAGTGTTTCACTTTTCTTTTGATTTGCAATTAAATTAAAATGACACCAACTGATACGGTATAAACTAATTATCGATCCGTTCGCCGCGGCGATCAATTGAAATACAAAATATCTATAGATTACACCAACCAGTGAGCAGGCCAATCACACTCGTCATTGATGTGTGAACGTTGAAGCATATCATTCAGATTCGAGAGACAAGAGATCGCTCTTTATGAATTCAAACAGAAAAAAAGAATAAAACAGAACGAAACATTTATTACTATTAATTTAGTTTTGACCAATTGATCTCCGGCGATCTTTCAGTTCAATGTTGGTGTTGTGGATTTTTGCAGCATTAACATCTGCTGCTGGGTAAGAATCTTTGGAGCATAACAACTGCAAGTTATCGATGGGTAGCAGTCGGTACTGGAAAATGTAATAATTTGCATTATAACATGTAATTGATGGGATTATGGAAATAGATTCCGGTGTGAGAGATAAAAACAATTATCTTGTGAGTAGCCATGATTTAACTGCAACACAGTTCAAGTCCCAACTGCAACTATGAAAAAATTTAGTTTGTATATTTGGTCAGATGTGTATCTATATATACGAGTAGTTTCCCCCAAAAATTGCCAAAATCGGAACTACAAGACCCACCATTGAAGGCACCCGATTGAAAATGGGTCGGAAACCCATGGCTGATCTTTCTGCAAAACACTTGCCGGGCATTTTTAAACCATTCCCATCTGACTTAGTGAACGAAGTTTTAGCATTGTGGATAAATTAGATAACGAAGCAATACTCAATGTCACTACAAGAGAAATAGGAAACATGTGCAGGCTTAAAATATTGAATAAAAAGCGCCAGGTTACGATCTTGTTACCGCGCAAATTTTGGAAGAACTACCAGATGTAGCCACAATAAAACTTAATCCTCTAATTAATGCCTGTTAACTTAAGCTTCTAATTAAACTAAGACATGTTTTATACTAAGACATGTATCTCATAACTGGAAGATCGCTGAAGTAGTCGCAATACCGAAACAAGGTTACATCTACAGAAGTTACTTCCTATAGGCTAATGTCTTTGAAGAACTACTCCAAAAAATAATTATTGGAAGACGAATCTTCCTGAACCATCAATTTCGGTTTAGGAATAAGCATTCGACAATAGAAAGAAAGCACTCGAAGGTAAACAGATATGCTCTGTATTATTTCCGGACGTAGCGCAAGTCTTTGTCAAGGTGTGTAATAGAGGCTTGGAGTTCAAACTGAATAGTGACTCACCTAGGCAGTACTATGAAATATTGATATGTTATGTAGCAGATAGATTTTTCCGACATACGGCATGGTGAAGAGTACTCAGAATTGATGGAAATAACGGCAGGTGTCCCACAAGGCTGTGTTCTCGGACCGACTCTGTATATGTTATACAAAAGGAATATACCACTTTTGCAGATGACACCGCAATACTTGCAATCTACAAATGCGCAGAGTAATCTACTCTTAAGCTGCAGAATGCAGTCAATAAAGTAATAGATTGGACGCAATAATGGCGCATTAAACTCAATGAGAGAAAGTATACCAAGTATACCAACTTTACGAACAAGAGCATAAGCTCTCTGCCCTTTCCTATCACCCACCAAATGGTCCCTTGTGCCAACACAGTAAAGTACCTAGGTATGACCTTAGATGCCAAATTGAAGTGCAAAGGACACGTTAAAAAGAAACGCTAATAGGATGTATCAGCAAATTCTTGCACTCGTCTGACATTCAATTATGGGGCTTTACAAAGAAAATTAAAATAATACAAAAATTTCAAAATAAAATTCTTCGGAGAATAGTCAACCCCCTGGTATGCAAGAAACAAAGACTTACATCGTGACTTACAATACATATCGACCAGATGACGGTCGATGTCATTAAAAAGAATGGCACAATCAAAGATTGCAGATACTATTAGCCCTGAGATAGAAGTCATCCTAGATGTACACAATAACGTTCAAAGATTGCATAGAACAAAGCCGCACAAGATTATGATTTAATTTTGACGAGAAATTACTCAAAAACATTAGCGATTACCTACATAAAGGAAATAAAATTCATTTGTCGATATTTTTGGTCATGATTGAAGGTTCCATACTGGGTTATGATCCGCACAGTGTCCTTTGGCATTTCCACCTTCTTTGTTTAAAAAAAAGAAAGATTTTGCCAATATGGGTTTGTAGAAGGGATTCGTACATTGTCGACGGACCCCTATTCCAAAGGACTACTTTCGCCAACGACTAGTCCTACTGCCGAAAGGAAAAGGGAGTCCAAACGAACCTTCGCCCTTTTTGTTTGGTCGACACAGTCGGAAAAATCCTTGAGCAGATAATTTCCAATAGGCTTTTACCAACAATTGAAACAACAGCAGGTCTCTCGGAATATCAATGCGGTTTCTTTAAGGCACGCCCCACGATAGATGCACGGTAATAACGAGATCCTGAACAGCTACAGAAGGCAGGCACTGAAAAGGCGGCACCAAAAAATACTGCGCCATTATAACCTCGGACGTGAAGAATGCGTTTAACTCAGCGAATTGGGAACACATTATAATAAAATATCTCTGCAAAATAATGACAAGCTATTTTGCGAACAGAGTCCTCTTCTACGATTTTGGCCAGGGAATTAGGACACACGAAGTAACTAGCGGGGTCCCACAAGGTTGTGCACTTGGGCCCTTGCTGTGGAACGCTATGCTACCGATTTCAAGAGAAGCGTCAATCATCGGCTTTGCGGACAACATCGCGGTAGTTGTAGCAAAAACTCTAGGAGAAGTTGAACTCCACTACAACGAGACAATCACAACGGTACGCCATTAGCTAACCTAACGCTGGTTTGCAGCTTGCAGACCATAAAACCGAGGCCGCGCTTGTTAGAAGTAGCAAAATTCGGCGAAGCGATATCGTTTAGAGTAGGAAGGGACGAAGTGGTTTCTCAACCGTTTATTAAGTACCAGTACCTTGAAGTGATTATTGATGCTCGTTTAAGTTTCAAACACCGCCTTGAGTATACATACAAAAAATCTTCAAAAACTACTAGTGCACTTTCAAGGCTAATGAGTAATATCGGAGGCCCAAAGCAGAATAACAGACAGGAGCTGCCTGTTCTATATATACGTACGCAGCAGAAATATGGTCAAGTGACGCGATAGTTAAGTCGTACGTGTGTGGAGTTAAATCCGTTTACCGTCTTAGCCCACTAAGGGTTGCCAGTGCATTTTGAACTGTCTCGAACGATACTATACTCGGCGTATCTTCAATGCTACCCATACTCGCTGAAGAGAAGGCAAGACTAAAAAGCGAACTAGTTCGAAATGGCCGGGTAGACAACGAAAGACAAAAATACGAAAGAATCCGCAGTATTGCAACCTGGCAACCTTCCCATTGGAACGTATTCGTAAAGAGGAGATGGACGCATCGTCTTATACCAGCGATCCATGTATGGATAAAACGGGAAGACGGCGAAACGAACTTTTATCTGACTCAGTTTCTGACGGGACATGGCTGTTTCAGAGAATACTTCTTCAAAAGCGGTCATGAGACTATCTCAAACTATTCACATTGTGAAAATGTTCCAAAAAACGCGGAACGCGTGTTTTTTCATTGCCCGAGAGTTTTCTAAAGATATCCTACTCGAAAAGCTTTCGAAAATCCTAGAAAACACCCTCCATAAGCTGCCAGAAAGCTGTCGTTTTACACAATAATATGTAGCATTGAACCAAGGCAACAATCTAACGTAGCCAGGTTTTCGATTTACGTAAAACGGGTGGTACAACAGACTTTCTTTTCTCTTCTGTACAACAAACTTAGTATGCCTACAATCTATGCAATCTAAAGCAAGCCTATTTTCCAACACGTTTTAAGGCAATGTAAATAATTCTTCACTGTTAATAAGAATGACACTATAAATTTGCTTAAACACCCAGTCACATAGGTCATTTTAAAGTTAAATAGACTCTTATAAACCAATTGATTATATTTGTGTCCAACCTATAATTAAAAATCCATTAAATCAAAAGCAAAGCATTTATCCGCATATAGTTTAAATGCCTGCTCTAATAGACTCTTAACCAAATGACAGCTTCACTCCAAATCGAAACTATGTCTACCTTGACTGTCAACTTTTACAACACAAATTGCCTACAAGCTGTATAATTTTATGTCATAAAAATCACTTTGAAGTATTAAATTATCTATAATTTATTTTGTAACGAGTCTAGATCGACAAAGTCGATAAACGTTGAAAGAAAATCACTGAACAAAACTTAAAATGCAATTTGACATCTGTCAAATCTTAGTCAACATAATATTCATCACACCAATGGTTGAATTTTTGTATTTACCTTGACCATTGTATTTATTACAAAAAAAAAATAAGCAAACATAATTTTCAATTTTCAATTTTGCATATTCAAAACACTAAATAAATACTTGCATGTCACGCGTAAAATAATTCATTCAAAGAAAAAGGGTTGCCAAGCGAACAATGACACTCATTTGACAGTTCACTGAGATACATATGATTGACAGTGCTCATCTTTTGGAATAATTATTACAAAAGATGGGGTTTTCTGATTAGGGGTAGGTTAGGTAGGCATGCCTTTATTTGTGGTTTCATCTGTGACTCACTAAAATTTGACTTTTCGAGTGATTTTCTGCGTTTTTTGAATCATCTGCACACAGTCTAGTTGTGCGATAAGTATAATTGCTCTGATTCCAACTGACTGACATTGACCCAAAGCGTGGAATATCACAGATTTATATTTTAATGATTATCTACGACAATAAATAGAACTAAGTCAAGAAGAATCTGATTAAATGTTAATGCTCGTGCCGTTGATGTTAGTATAGAAGTGAGTGAGTTAATTATGATAAAGATTTTGATGTCGCTCCCTCTTCCAGTGGTAGAATACGTTTAATCGTTTTTGACTTCAATTTGCAATTGTTAAATGCAAATAAAATGATAATAATGAGAACAAATAATAAATTGATAATTCTACAATATTTACTCTAAGCTGTGTGCTAATTTTAAAGCTAGTTCAGGGTAGATTGTCATAATATTGTTGGTACATACATGTCAATATCAGTAAATTGCGTAATTAGATTGATATTTTTAAATGTACACATGTATTCGTAATAAAAGGTGTTAATTTGGATTTATTATGAGAAGAAGACCAACATATAGAAAATCATTAAAGTAACACTGTACTATTGAAAAATGAGAAATTGCTGCGGAGTATGAAAACTCGTACGTGCATTTGACTGGGCATCGCTGTTTTTTAAACTCAGTAACATGGGCATGTCAACAAAATATCTGAATTTGCTGCGAATAATGTACACAAAAAAGTGAGGGACAGGAATGAAATTTCTGCGTATTTTGAAACATGTATGGATGTAAACCAGGGTAGCCTAATCAGTCCATTGTTATTCGCTCTTATCCTTAATGATCTTTACGACTTCGTTGGGGTTGGCCTGCGATATCATCATACTGGCAGACGAAATACAAACATTTCAATCAATGCTAAACCGACTAGAAAAATACTGCGAACTCTGGAACCTGACAATAAACATGATATTTAGGAAATCTGGAAAGAGGGCCAGAGTAGAGAAATGACAACTTGGTGCTGTAGAAATCGAATTTGTAAAATAACCCCTGGATTATCGCTAAAAGAACACTTGAAAGAGAGAGAAGAAATTGTTAAATCCAATCAGACCAGCACATGGAAATATTTTATTGCTAAAAAAGAATATTAACCTTTCAACAATTAGAGCAATGACACAGTCTATTTACTGCTATGCGGCCCAGGTATGGCGATTCAGTAGCTTTGATGAGGTAGATAAAATCCAAAGATACTTTATATACAAAACTTTTCAAATTGCCTGAATTCATTTACGTCTGTCAACACTTAAGCTTCACATGGAGTACGAGTACATCAACAAAACATTTTTCCGATATGAAGTACATCGACTACCCTACGTACTAACGACGAAAGTCATAGAAAGGAAAATATATTGGTCTAAAGAATAGCAGAAAATCGGCGTTGATGTAGGCATAGACTGCGGCAATTGTGACTTAAACTCAGATACATGGAGCAGTAACACAATGGTGATATTAGAATCCTTAAGAACTGAGCAAATTAAGAAAAATCTGAACGATGCAAAAAATAGCACACATGGCCGATATGCAAAAATAAACCACCACACAGAGTACACAATCTCTCTTGCGTAAGAGATACATTCCAGACAAACTTATAGCTACTATCAAAGCGTACAGAGGACAGTTGTGAGAAGAGTTCGAAATACAGAGTGGAGTCAGGCAAGGTTGCATCCTTTCGCCTATATTGTTTCTACTGGTGATTAGCGATGTGCTTCGCTCTGCTCTGTCATCGGGAATTGATGGAATTCGATGGACACTTTCATCTCAATTAAATCACCTTGACTACGCTGACAACGTGTGTGTACTCTCCCACAGGATTATGGCCCTCCACCAAATTTAACGTCGTAGGGCTGAAAATTAACTCGACAAAAACAAAGTTACTCAGCCATGGTAGCAAATCACTCACTCAAATAGACATTGCTGGACAACCGGTTGAGAGAGTATAGAAGCATCATCTCAGCTAATGGAGGAACCAAAGCAGATGTCGCAAACCGAATCACAAGAGCGAAGTCTGCATTTGGAATGTTGTCCAAAATATGGAGAAGCAATGCTATCAGCTTAAACACCAAGTTAAGACTGTTTCGCTTCAATGTTGAGTTTGTGCTATTATATGGGTGCAGCACGTGAAAAGTGACCGCCATTATCACAAAAATGCCTACGAAACATTCTAAAGATATTCGGGCCGAACCGTATCTCTAACGAACAGCTACACTAGAGACCGGGTCAGTAGCCTATAGGCACCACAATTCAACGGCTTAGGTGGCAGTGGATTGGTCACACCCTTCGAAAAGGTGACACTTCCATAGCAAATCACGCAATGCAATGGAACCCTCTAAACCAAGACGGCAGAATAATAGGTCGACAGAGAAGTACATGGCGCAGAACAATAGAGGAGGAGTCCCGACAGCTGGGGAAGAGTTGGAGAGAGCTGAACCCCATTGCCAAAAATCGTACTCGATGGCGCGTAGGCATAGTGGAGACCCTAAAACCCCTTATGGGGATACAGGATATAAATCAAAATGAAATCAATCATACAGAGTACACATATTTTAATGATGCATTCAAAAACTCGCAAATTTCGAATAGGACCGGTCGGACTGTACGCAAACAAATATAGAAGAGGACAGTCCAGACAATGCTCATTATGTAACCTGAATGAGGAGGAAATCGTGGCTCACTTTATGGAGAAATGTCCAATACTAGCAGAACAACGAGTTAAATATTTCCAAAAAAAATTCCTCAAGAAAACGAAGAGCTGCAAATATGATATGACTAATCTGGAGACCAATAGAATACGTTACACAAATTTATAAACGCATAGGAAACTACTCGTCGATGCATTTAACTTTTAAGCTAATACACAAATTAAAATAATAAAATATTTGTACGAGATTGTAAATTAAATTAAGAACAACACTCACCAACAGTCGACAGACAGACAGCAAAGCTGTAATTTTTTTTGTAGATTATTCAATAAAAAAAAATATTATTATTTATTATTATTACTCGTACTTGCAACCAAAATCCTGTACCCTATCCTTCTCTTCCCTCTGTCAATATTGCCTCTCCTCTCAGTAATGCATCCAATTATTCTCCTTTTTTTATTGACCCTCTTTTTTAAGAAACAATAAGAATAGAACACGAGGAATATCGGTATTGATACGACTACTACTAGAAGTTCATCAAAGGTTCAGGGCAGTTAAAATTAATCCACGAAGTTTGACACACTGTTTCATGGTTCAAAACGCTCAGATAAGTTTTACCCAATACAGTCTTCTTCTTCTTTTTTATTTTCCTTACGGCGAGGTTATGATCCGGAGTAGAAGGATCACAAAACTCCCACTTTGCTGCATCCCTACTGGTCCGCCTGTGGGGTTTGCCGTCAATACAGTCGACATAGATAATAATAAAGGGTTTTTCATTTCAAGGCTGTAATCTGACATCCCTGGCATGTGGCATCTGTCAAATCTATCTGTCATCCTGAGTGACAGGTAGTTAGTTCTCTCCTTGTCATTTTTCAATACGGATCGTTTAACCACCGCTCAATGCATTCAAATTATTGCATCTTACCTAAAAAAAAAAAAAAAATAACAGTTCTGTAACATCTGTGTACAACAAGTTGCCGCCGATTTTTCGAACAAAATGTATATTTCTCGCTCGGCGGCTACGTAAACAAACGAAATTACAGAATTTGGAGTTCTGAGAATGCAAATGTGATCGTTGAGAGGCCATTGCATCCACCAAAGGTGACTGTTTGGTGCGCGCTGTATTTCTTGTAAAACTACGAGCCCATTCATAAATGCAATATTGCGCAAGATGTGCTAAGCAGAGAGTTCACAAATGCACGAATTGGCATCACTGCTAAGCAGAGAATCCATAAATGTAGTAGAGCTTTATTCATTGCGCAATTTTGAGCGCAATCGTGCAGCTGTCAGAATCGTATAATATGCGCTGTTGTTTTTCGTGTTTTCGTTGATTTCTTTTTTGTTAAAAATGGGTGAAAAAACTACAAATAAGTAAGTTTTAATAAACATCTGACACGTACTTTGCAAGCACATGCTTTGCAGTAGACTTAAACTTGCTTTGCGCTGTGTTTGCTTTGCAAAGCATCACTGTAACAGTGCTAATGAAATAATAACCAACCTTTTTTGGGCCTGAGACTGAAAACATTGATATGAGCGACACGTGATTCCAATAGGATCGGGCTACATGCCATACAACACTGACTAATTTGGCTCTATTGTACGAAAGGTTCGCTGGCTGTTCAATTTCCAGATTTGGCGACATCAATTGGCTACCAAGATCGTGTGATCAGACCCTGTTGGACTTATTTTCGTGGGGGTATACTAAAGACCGTGCAGACAATTCCCAGCGATACAAGATTTTGCATATTTTTTTTTTGAAGTGAAGAGCGTCTGCTAGTTTTCTAGATTTCTATGAATTTTTAAGACATTCGGTATCACACTTACTGTTTCGTTAAATAAGACCACTCATACTGTACCTATACACTCAAACTAGGAATCTAGACCTAACAACATGAAAGCCATCCAAAAGAGCAATAAATCAATAATTAATTTACCTAATTTACCCGACATTACACAGCTTCTAAATGACTAATTACCTCAACCAGTTGACAGTGTAGTACGCACATTCAAAACACTTCATACTCGTAAATTTTCGCATTCATTACACATGAGGTGATTTGAAAATTTTTCATTCACTTCTCTCGGCCTTAAACATGTTTCAAATAAAAATAATTTGTTACCAAATTGTTAAATGGAAAGGGTTGGTCTGGCACCAAATTCCTTTCACACGTTCTCGTCAGTGTGCTGCTGATGCTCACCCCTCTTCTTTTTTCCTTGAGAGAGAAAAATCGTTTCACTTTTATTAATCACGGACAGATTTTTTTTACAAAGAGTGTCATAACAAGACCAAAATCAATTTTAGGGTCGAAGGACATTTTTATGACATACTCCAGTCGAAGTCAAGTAGGTACATAGGTGTACGAGTATGGTACACCTTTGAGAAGGACGTTTGGAAAAAAAATAGGAACAAATCTTCTGATTAATTGTTCTGAGCTGAACGTAGACCAAAATCAATCCTTGCCCCAGCATGTAAAACGTGCAATCTTCCATGGCCTGCTGGTAGCACATGGACATATAAATCGCTGTGTTTGTGTTAACTGATTTTAAAATTTTTTTTTTTCGGTGAATCTCCCCTTTGTGCGATTATAGCGATTATACTGCAGACATGTTGATTTTTATTTACTTCATTTTTATCCAGTCTTTGTTCTGATCGCAAAATATTAAAGGCTCCACATCCTGATGTGGGATGCACATACCTACGAGTATGTGTATGTCAGTTGGTTTGGTGGCAGATAATAAAGGATCCATATGGATTCAGTGCGCGCGCTATGGTCATAACCAGAGTAAACGAATATAAAGCAGGAAAAATATCCCATTTTACACATCGCTTGATGTGCTCTATCATGCATAAATCAATGCCAGGATGTCTGAATGGAAAAAAAATTATGTCAATAAAAAAATAAAAAGGGACTAACAAAAAAAAAACACAAATTCTGGTTAAAATAATAAAAATACCCATCGACGGATGCCTATACAACGACCGACAAAAATGTGAAACTGAACAATTTTAGCACAATCGATTGGATGCATAAAATTAACGCAAATTTGTATTGAAACAGCAAATAAAATGCAATGACAGAGTCCTCGCTGTTATTGTTTTGAGTCTGCGAATGAAACTCATACACCGACCGTGTGGAATGTAACTTTTTCTTTGAAGGCACTTTTTTTGCCGGCTTACTGCTGAAATTGATGAGCGATTTTACAAAAATCACTGAGCACATCATGTAAGTATTTTTTTCAAAAAAAATATTTTCTATTCCATTTGATTTTACATTGCAAATGTTTTAAATTTATTTATTTATCTACATCGTTGTAGCATACTAAATAGATATGAATTTGAGACAAAAAAAAAATTTTATAAAAATTGGTGTATTTTTGGTAAAAAAGCAAACTCACTTAAATCGAATGGAGCGGGCTAAGTTATATTCTTTCAAAAATCGCCCTTGTTTACAGAGTTGAGCATGAATAAGCACATTTTTTTCAATTTAGATTTTAATTTTATTGCGATTAGTCTTGTGCAATATCGAATGAAATCGATTATCGATAGTTAGTCACTGAATGATTTCAACTATCGAATGATTTCACTCATTAATTCATTCATTCATTCAGAAAGTGGGGGATATAAGTGAATTTAAAAACTTCTCGATACATACGCACTCAAGAATTCCATTAATATTTGGAGGATCGTGCACATACACTTAAGAAAAATTCGCCATTCATCATGTAGAAAACCTAAAATTTCGATGGTCATAGTTTTTTTCGACTGACTTACCGTTTTTAAGATATTCGCACTGAAAACAACTTCCTCCATTAGGCTCGTTGTGAAGTCAGATAGTTTTGGAGAATTGCATACTCATACATTGCGAAACGTGTGGCACCCGTCTTGTAGAAAAGCCCAAAATCTGACGGACCGTTTTCGAGATATTCGCACTCGAATGCGATATCCAAAATTAACTTCGGTGTATAGACGGACTCCTTATCCCCTCTCGAAGCTCGTAGTAGGAAATTTGATTGATAATAAATAAAATTGATAGCACGTCAAATTGACCTACCAAAAAGACGGACACCTGTGATTGATAACTTACACATTGTTAACGCAAAGTAAAGAGTTTTTCAATAAGGACATAACAATTTTGTATTTAAATAAAACACAGAATAATTGAGATATCTAGCTGAAATTTATTCCAGGTATAGTACACATATTATATTTGAGTATAAAATTCTATCTCATTCATATAACCACCGCGAGCACGTTTACAGTGATCGATTTTTTGGAACCAATTTTACACCACTCTTCCACACATACTCGTATAGACCGGAACGTTGGCAATTTCGCGTGCGATAATGTTCCTGAGCTCCTCTAACGTTGTAGACTTGTTGGCATAAAGCAACGACTTAACGTAATCCAAATAATGCATATTTTGCTTATTGACAAAGCCATTAAGCCAAAAACGAGGGTTTTTTTTGGACTAAGCGCTCTTAAAGTTGCGACCACCGACTCAGAATTTTTAATAATTTCCAAACGTTGCTCCTTCGTGAACTTTACGATGGTAAAAATGTAAACCTTGGCTGATATTTTAACATTGACAAATTATAAAAGAGTTTAAGGGTGCGTTTGTATCGAAATACAAAATTGTTATGTCCCTATTGAAAAACCCAGAGGACTTCGAAAAGCAAAGAAATAATGCATGGTAACTTTTTAAAGAAATGTGGGCTTCAACCAAAGAGTAACTTTACGAGTATAAATGTACACAACCGTAGCATGAATGTTCAATTGTTCCACACAAGTCACTAGTTTTGGTGGTTCGCGCTGAATAAAGTTCATGACGTTAATTATTTAAAAAGGGTGTGAAAAACTACTGGTATCCTACGGTCATGCCCGATAGACGTGCTAAGTGTGTTTTTGTACCTTATACCTGCTGATCTATATATTTACCCTTATTGTCATAGTCCAAGGAATATATTGCCATTTCATTTTATTTTAGGTCTGCTCCCGTACTTGCAATATTATACAAACTTTCAATGCGGGAACAATATAAATTTGACGTTGTCACCTTAATTTTTGAGGTGACAGTGCCGTAGAATCACAGCCATACCACGAGAATTAACTAAGTCTCCTATTGACTACCTCAGCTCTAGAAGAAGTATAGAAGAACGGTTATTAGATGAGAAGCGTAGACTCATCAATATTGTCAACGATGGTTAAAAAACAAATCAAGGTCCTATTACCTGCAGGACTCTGTCGTTGCCTTCAACCGGAACTACTGCGTGGTCTTAGAGATATAGAAGGCAAAGATCGAGTTGACGGATCAATCCTTCACAGATCAATCCCATCGCATAATAGTTGCAAGCTATTAAGATCATAATCTATCTATCAAAAGCCAACTTGGTGAAGTAAATGAACTAGGTTAGGTTAGGTTGTAGTGGCTGTCAGCAAAAATTAGGCAACACACTTAGACCAATAATAGGTCCATTGTGATATCACATGGGTTTGAGACGCGGATGGGTATATATCGCCTGGAAGGATGGGTATTGTTGTTCCATGTCTGGCAAGTTCTTAGGTGAATATTAAACTGCTCCGCCATCGCTTTAAGAGACGATCAGCAGTCTAGAGCTGTTAGAAAATATATATGGAGGATGATTCCAAGGATTTGATTGCGACTTGGCTGTCTGAAACTATGTTCGCCCCTTTCTACAGCCCCCTCAACTCACGTAAGAAACCATAAGATTACAGTATCCTTTCACATCTAGTTTAAGGTGTACGGAAAAATAATGAACTTTACACAGGTCCTGGAATGCTCTCATTCAGAATGCAACCAATTGGTTAGAAATTGGTTGTTGTGCCAGTGGCGCAAACATTGATTTGAGCTCCATATGTACCATTCTGGTATGAAACACTAAAAATCGGGTAGGAGGTTCGTTGGACTAGAACCAGTGCAGGATGAGGTGGTCTTGCGATTAAAGCTCTAAATTGGGAGAACATTTGAAGTGCACTATAATTCTTCATCTTCTTCCTTGCCGTCCCCTGTTGCCGCTAAGCGTGGGTGGCCATCAAATTGTAAGTTCGAATTGAAACAGCCCAACATACACCTTGGAGACTTTTCTGTTTCAGAAAAGAAGGCCGTTCTGTGGCGATAAATACTATATTCCAGTCCGACAATTCCCAGCTTTTTGAGATAATCAGATAGGTCATGGCCTTCCTCCAGTAATTGATCAATTAAAGTACATTCACTTCTGCAGTTGTACCACAGTTTCAACGAATGTTCCACATTTAAAGATTAAATTAAACCCCGTCACTTGCCAAAATGTACTGATTTGTCCTGAAACATCTACCTAGTGGCGAAGATACGCTTTTAGCGCTTGAGGTGGCTAGTTCATGTAAAGCGGGTGAACATTAGTGTCCTGGTCCATATAATCCACCCTAGAGGAACTACGCAAATCTACATAGAAATTTTCTCTGCCGTGTGCAAGAGGAAAGGGACCCCAACCAAGGCAATTGGAAACAGCTGGCAAGGAATTGAGGCTCAGATTCATCCTGACTGTAGTATAATCCAAAATTAGTGAAGTTAGTTTGTACATTGTGGTATGTTCTTGTTTGGCGATAACGGGAGACGAAATTGTTTCGGTATTGGAAGGATTTTTTATGGTCTTATTTGTGCACTTTTGAAAGGAGTATGTAATTAGCTGTCACTTAAACTTTACTAATTTTCGAAAATGTTGTATTCATGCAAACAGTGTAATGCGTAATAGTTTTACTCCAAAATGAAGCTAACGAGTACTATTTTTACGTCATACCTACCCCTAGTTTCAGGAGAAGACTTGACAATGATATAAACCACTAACCACCATCAAGTAACTGGAATAGTCCTCACGGTTTTCGTGAAATGTGACTTTTTAGTATCCGATAGCGGTCTTACAACTACTAACCTAGAGGCTAGATTCTTAGTCAATGTCCCAGGATAATCTGTCTGTTACACCGATGCCAGTAATCTTTTTGAGGGAATTTCAATACTATTGTCGACTCATTAAAGATTCGTCGTTCACCAACACTTCCCCTCGAAATACAGTTAAGACCCACAGCAACGTTAAGGTAACTAAAAATCTAAAGCTGTGTAATGTATATCTATTCTAACCCTGTGTTTTTAGCGCCCTTTGCGCATTCCTTGACATACAGGGTGCTTTTGATAACACTGGTTATGAATCCATCACTAGTGCCATGAGATGCAGGAGAATCGACGAACTACGAACCTATTACCAGATGGGTTAGGACTATGCTCGATAGACGCGTAATAACATCTTCGACAGGAGAGGTCTCTGTTACGGTCTCCGAGACTAAAGGCTGCACCCAGGGCGGCATCCTCTCGCCTCTCTTATGGTCGTTCGTGGTGCCTGACTTATTGATAGTCTCGGACTAGTGTGCTGGCGAGGGCTTATCAATAAACCCCAGCAAGTCAGTCGTTGTACCGTCTACAAGAAGTAGAACACCGAACATTGGTTCAGTGACTCTAAATGGCACAACCATTCATTTTTCCGACGATCTCCTGGATAAGAAACTTAACTGGAACTCCCATGTTAAGCATAAAATTGTCAAGGCAACCACTGCCATGTGGATCTGTCGCCGTATGTATGGCAAAACCTGGAGTCTGTCCCCAAAGGTCATATTCTGGTTATATACCACGGTGGTAAGACCCATTCATACATACGCGTCTGGTGGACGAAAACCAAGGAGGTCACAACTATCAGCAAAGTTCAAAGATTAGATTGCCTCGGAATTACAGCTACTATGCACACCTGCCCCACATAAGCCATAGAAGCCATAATCGGACTTACTCCGTTCCACATTTTCATCAAAAAAGTGTCAATTCGCAGTGCAGTTAATCTTCGAAAGTCGGATGTTATGAATCTATTAACCGACTCCCCGAGCTAGATATGCTCAGCACGGTTCCTGACTTTACGCCCAAAGCACTCTACTTTGGTAGAAGGTTTGAGCTTGAGATCCCAAACCTTGATAAATGGAATGTTGGCGGACCGTTGCTTGATCCAAAAGGAATCGTTTGGTATATCGATGGATCAAAAATGGATTCAGGAGTTGGCGCCGGTGTGTATGGACCCAATTACAAGATTAGGAAATCACTTGGAAAAGTAGTGTTTTCCAGGCCGGGCTTCACTCTATTGAGACCTGTGCAAATATAAACTTGCAATCAGGAATCAAAGGTGTCGCTACACACATTCTCACCGACAGCTAAGCTGCTCTTAAAGCACTGATCTCCCACATGATCAGTTCAAAATCAGTTCTAAGCTGCTTCGACAGTTTACAAAATTTGGCCCGATAGAATAAGTGGTCATGTAGGCGTTGACGGCAATGAAACTGCAGATCTGCCAGCCATAAAAAGTTCCTCTGAGTTGTTCATCCTTTCTGCGGAATATCTGATTCTGCCGTTAAACTGACCCTAAACTTCCAAGGTCTCAGACAAGCTAAAAGAGCTGTCCAATCCTTCCAAAAAAAGATCCTAAAATATAGCAAAACGACATAAGAAGGCTTGTGAGCTTCTTTACTGATCACTGTCAATTACTCGACCACCTTAATAAAATGAGAATTTCAGATGATATCACCTGCCGCCTCTGCCTAGAAGAGGACGAAACTACAGAACACATACTATGTGAGTGTGAAGCTAGGAGAAGCTTCTTTCTTAAGGAGATAATATCTCCATTAGACCGAAGGTAATTATAGCTTTCATAAGGAAAGTTGAAGTACTGCTGCCCTAAAAAGTTAGCACAATAGATCTTTCTGGTCGCAGTGTATACACGCCAATTGGGGGTGGCCACACTCCTGTTAAAAAAAAACCCTGTGTTGCATTTTAATTATTTGCAATCCATCAATTTTTTCCAACTATTCTATCTATCCATCCATATTTACATTGCATTCTGTAATATCTAAAAATATGCAATAAAAATTCACTCTGCACATCGGTTAATTTCCCAACGAAAATTGTGCAAGGTTCCGCTAACTGAATTATGCCCAATTAGGCTCAGCGAAAATTAAATAAAATAACAAAACAACATATTTTCCAATTCATAACGAGATTTGTCATCTCATCGTGTGGCATAGTCGTCCAAATTGCCCTAATTTTATGCTTTGTTATGATTCCTGACTAAGGGTGTGTGCATTAGTTACACTCAGGGGTTTAGTTATACAATTCTATCGTCATTTGTTTCAGATACTTTGCGATACAACAACAGCCGTAACAGCAGCAGTCGGTGGTGTATTTAATATCAAAGGGGTGGCTTGGCTATCGGTAGTTAGCAACTTTTATTCGAAACGCCAAATGAAAAGTTTCAATAAAAACAAATCAGTTCTGGTCACGTGTCAGCTATCATACGAAATGAGATTAGAACGGATAGATACAGACAATAACAAAAAAAATTGAATTTCGACGTGAAAATACGAAGCATCTGCCACCAAGACTGCACTGCACCTCTTTTTCTCACCCCGATACTCGTATGCATAGATACGAGTAATTAGTGTATTTACTGCTGTCAGTGTTTTAAATTTTTTTTTTTAAATGTATCTACTGCATTTTTTTTCGTCGTAACGATATTTTTTTTTATAATTAAAATGAGAACCTAGTGCGTTTTAGACGCATTTTTTTCTTTCTTTTGTCCATGTCAAGTGCAGTCTCTATACCTGGGAGGTTAAGTTGTGCTGCAAATGTATCTGTATCTGGAAGCGGAGATTTGAGTAAAAAATAAACGGAAATTTCCCGTAAATATGGTAGTAGAAAACAGACAGGACGACAAACATTTTAATTAAAGGATTGATGTGGAAAAGCTTTCTCAACGGTCGGTCAATCAGAAGTTGGCCCAAGGCCATGTAAAGCGGTTTTATGGTTAAAATTCAGAAGTTCGTTGTAGGTAATTTTGTAAATTAACGAAAGCGTATGGATTTAATTAAACGTCGAAAGAAAAGGGCAACGTTTTTGCGCTTGAACGGTAGTCAATCAATCAGTGATGGAGGCTGATTTCCATTTGCTATTGGGTTTGGATGATATGAATTGCGGACTTTTGGTTTGCTGGGATTACGAGTATGTCTGTCAATCTGTCAGATTTTGATGGGGCTATTATGGACCAGACTTTTGTGTGATTGAAGTGTGGCTTATGATGACAAGTCGTAATAGAGCTAGGTAGAATTGTCACTCGAAAATTTCAAGTCAACTTGGAGTGTGTGAAGTGAACATTGCGTGGTAGTTGTTCATGATAGCAGTGGCGACCTTGAGAAAGAGTGTAGACGAGATACCACAAAAATCCTGGGATATTCTACCAGCAGAATAGGATGGAGCTTCTAAAGAAGTGTTAACAGTTGCTGGTATCTGCGTTGTATCTGCTCGACGAGAAAAGCGGCGGAATGAAGTTTGTTCTAATGGAGACTCACGTAGGGAAATTCATACATGATTCGAATTCTCCATTAGAATCTATAAGATCATAAGTTTAGTAAGGTATTGACTTATAAAGGTGTATCTAGGGGCGGGATGTTGTAGGTATTTTCTGAAATGAATTCTTTATAGACAGTATGAAAACCGGCAGGGCCTGCTCATAGTAGTGTAAGATTTTTACGAAAAACACCTCCCTTCTGCTTGTTGAAATATTCTCGTTGAGCAGGTAGTCTTCCAGCAAAACCATCTGCTGATACCGCCATAACATACGGTAACTCCTTATAAATCGTCCAGAATTTGTAGTATGACGTTGTTGCAATGATCACGGGGTGGGTGGTGGTGTCTTGTCTGATAGGCTTAATCTAAACCTCTCTTTCACCTCCCCAACCATTGTAGCGTCTTCCAGGCGGAGATAATGGCAATAAGGGAAATATGGTCCAAATCATCGACCTATAGCGCTCGCCTGGCCAACGTCGTTCTCAAAGAAATATGGACCGATGACGCGGCCAGCCCAAAATCCACACCAAACAGTGACAAGCATTGGACGCTCTTGGATCTCATGTGGATTGGTATCGTCCCAAATTCGACAATTTTGTTTGTTGATGTACCCATTCATCCAGAAATGGGCATCATCGCTGAAGATGATTTTTCGATAAAAATTAGGGTCAGTTTCCAACTGCTGCAGAGCCCATTCAGCGAACACACGTCGTTGTCTATGGTCGTTTACCTTCAGCTCCTGGGTCAGTTGAATTTTGTACGGGTACAAGCCCAAGTCACGACGCAGAATTCGCCAAGTTGTGGTCCGAGTTCTTGTGAGCGACGCGAAATCGACTGCCTCGGATTCGCCCTGTACACTCTCACGGACAGTGGCGATGTTTTCGGCAGATCTTGCGTTTCGTCGACGTACGGGTGTTATTTGATCATTTACTAAACCAGTGGACTCAAATTTATCCACCACACTGCGAATATTCCTCTCGGAAGGACGATTATGGCGACCGTAAAATGGGCGAAACGCGCGGAACGTTGCCTGAACAGAACACCCATTTTGATAAAACCATTTTATTATTTGCACGTGTTGTTGAACGCTGTATCCGTCCATTGTGATTTGGTAAAACAGACTGAATAAATAACAGCCAATTTGACAGATGTAGCTTCAACAATATGGCCGCTATCAACTGTCAAAGTTCGGAAGTCCCTATTGGAAGACCCTGTACATTCGACATTAACACTAGGACTTCATGCAGGTGCTGAGGTGGAACCAAGCAAACCGGTTGCGTCATTTGTGATGGTTTTCTGTTTTTTTTTTTATAATGGGATATGAATACCATTAAATTATTTCAGGGCACGGGCGTTTATAGAAATTAAGAGAAAGAAGATTGGTATAGTGGGTTTGAAACTTAGGTGGTATTAAGTTTCAGTAAACTCCAAGGGATAACTGGGGAGCTTGTTTGTTTTGCTTTTTGTCGTTGCTCATGATTCACAGTATTTTTTTTCCTCCACTGATGTCATCATCACGATCAAGTTGCATTTAAGCCATATGACCACCCTATTGCCAGTGTTATGCCTTCGCAGTAGAGTTGATTAAGCTTTCGCAATTGATCAACTTTTTTATTTATTTCAGACGAAATAAATAGATGATTGTTGAGATCAGGATTTGAACCGTAAACCAAGAGCGTGACAAGCGTTGATGCTACCACTACACCACTGTGCCACTGGTCTTCCGTGCTTGCTGTTGCTACTTGAGAATTCTTAAAGAGGTGTAGTGACATCCGATCGGCAAAGTCTATGTCAGTTGGTGACAATTGCAGCTTTTCTACATTGACACTCCTCACGAAGGTATTTCTAAACATACTCGTAGCATGGTAGGACGTTCATCGATGTTTGCACATCGGAACGTATTACATACGGTCGTGCAATATATCTTTTTTTTTTCCTTTTTTTTTACAACTGACTATAATATGACATCTAGTAAATTGTTTTATGGAATTGGGATCTAAATATACGTTGGACCTTTGTCCTTAAAATTACATCACCTTTGTTTTTAAATGAAAAGAAAATAATGATTGGCACAAGTGGGATTTAATCCACCCTAAGCGTTGGGGATTTTATTCACTCCGAAAACCCCCTTTTTCGCTTGTTGTCGCCTTATTTTGTGATGCGTACAATTGTTTACATGCATGCATACAATGGATTTACATAT
Source organism: Pocota personata (assembly GCA_963082735.1). Lineage (NCBI taxonomy): Eukaryota > Metazoa > Arthropoda > Insecta > Diptera > Syrphidae > Pocota > Pocota personata. The sequence goes on from OY720431.1 coordinate 17,261,375, forward strand.
AATACAATTTGCATAACATGAATTTACATTTAAAGAATAACAAGTAATATTTTTATAAACGGATAACAATTTTAAGAACATGCATACATATGTTAAAGGAAGTGGACATATTAGTACTGGAAAATTAGGTCGGTGGGTCTCTTACGTTTAAGCCTTTTTCTTCTTGAGGTTTCTTGGACGATTAGGGTGTTGACTTCGCTGTTGGAATGTGCCACAATTTTTCCTTTGTGTCTTGTGCTGATTTTTTGTATTTCATTGTCGACAGTATTGATCTGCAGGTCACGATGGATGTCTTGGTTGCAAATATATCATTCTGCGTTGGTAATTGTCCTTTGAATTTTTGTTTGCTGTCTTCCAGATTTGATTTTTTTGAGGTTCCCCAAATTTGAATACCATACGTCCATATAGGTTTAATTATACTCTTGTAAATGAGTTTTTTGTTATTTATGGATAGAGGTCGTAATAGCCAATAGAGTTGTCGGAATTTATTCTTTATTTGGTTGCGTTGTTGATGGATATGTTGCTTCCATGTTAATTTGCTGTCTACTCGTAGATGAATCCCCAGATATTTAACTACCAGTTTAATGGATACTTGTTTGTTGTTAATAGTTAATGGTGAAGGTGTATATTTAGTTCAGGTTGTGTAAATAACTTGTTGTACCGTCTTGTCTTCGTTGATCTTTATATGCCATTTGGAGAACCACTCTGTCGTTTTATCCAGTATTTTTTGTAATTGGGATGTAGTAGTTTAGAGATGACTTCCGGAGTTCTGAAGTACTGTGCCGTCGGCAAATGTCCGTTGGGAGACGGAATGTCTGCTGTAAAGAGAAGATAAAGGAGGGGCCCCCGAATACTTCCTTGAGGTACTCCTGCATTAATTGGGTGAATTTGGGGCATTTGTCATCATAGCTTACATCGATCTTCTTGATAACTGTTTATTAGTGGATGATTTTGCTAAGTTTGTATAAAAGTCCTTTATGGCAGACCGAGTCAAATGCATTCGCAACTTCCAGGTAAACTGCTGCACAATATTGCTTTTCATCGATGGATGTTGATATTTTGTTTACCACTCTATGTATTTGCTCAATAGTTGAGTGATGTCTTCTAAAACCGAATTGATGACTGGGAATAGCATTAGATTGTGTCAATCGGAGACTTTTTTGTAGGAGTTTTTCAAATATTTTGGAAATTAGGGGGAGTAGACTGAGTCTATACGATGTAATATTCGTGGCGTCCTTCCCTTACTTTGGAATAGCAATTACCTCTACGACTTTCCAAAGTTTTGGAAAGTGTTTGAGTCTTGCTATACTGTTAATAGGTTGCGTATAAATATGAAGGCTAGCTGTGGTAGTTGCCTTAATATTTTTCCAGTTAAGACGTCGTATCCCGGTGCTTTTTTACGTTTTATTTCGTTTTTCACGCAGGCCTGAATTTCTTTGCTGTCATCCTGTTAATGCGTTTCTTCTCTGAGATACTGTTGTAGTGGAGTATTGCTGAACTTTATCGTCCTCGAAGTACTTGGCGAGGATTGATGCTTTGTCAAAATTATCTCTAGCCCACGCGTTGTCCGGTTTCTTGAGTGGTGGGAGATGTTTTGTCTTGTTTGCTGTGTGTCTTGTAGCCTTCCATAGTAAATAATTTGTCTCAGATGTTGGGCTAAGATTTTTTAAATAGTTCGCCAGGTTAGTTTCCTGGAACTCTATAAATTTTCGTTTCGAGTCATCTGCCACCTTTTCCTTAGTTTCCTCTTGGTAAGTATTAGTTGATGAAGCGTTGCTAGTCATTTGTTTTATTGTGGGCCCCTCGTTTATTGTATCATTAATGTACATTATGGCCCTTTCAATGTCGTTTTGTGTTTTAAGGGTAATGCTAGTAGATAAGTTAGTGTATATATCTGTAGATTGTTTCTCGTTGTTCAGGTGTGGATATCAAAGAGGTGGCACAACTTAAATGAGCCTGAATCTTTTTCCGGATGTGGTGTCGTGGAGGTCAGTTTTTCAAAGGACCTACCACAGATGTCTTTCGATTTCGGCGTTAAAATCTCCAAAGACGAGGGGCTCGCCGAAGCAGACCCTAGTGGTATCGTCACTTTCCTGCGTGGCCGCGTAGGTACAAATGAAGCTCATGTCGTGAAATTTTACTTTTATGCGGATCTTAATAAACCGCTCGCTAACGTGCAAGGAAGCGTAAATATTTGTGCCTCTGACAGCATAACCACGTCCAAATAACCGCTGTTTCCGGTCACGGCATCTCCATACATATGTCTCAAGTTTTTGTTTCCCTCTAATTTGCTATTATATCCACTTTGTAGCATTCGAGGATCTCCTCTAGTTCGCCGACACCACGTGGCATATCTAGGGTACCAACCAATCGTTGTCCTTTATGCACTTGGTTAGATCATCAACAGATTTATCAGTCCTTTCACCCGAGGCTTGTTTTTGTTCCCTTCCTGATTGGCAAGTGAAGCCTTCGGTACTACTATGTGTGGTGTGCATCTCTAGCCTTGCATACTTGTAGCTCCCTACTTCCTGAGAAAAAAAAGTGGTGTGGTCAGTTCGCGTTACGACTTACCCAGGGGGCACCGAGTGGAGGTCGGCAGTTTCATTCAGAAATTTTGAAGTAAGATGCCTACTTAAGTACATATACAAACCTTGTACTTCACTTTTTCCATTTTAAGTTCAAGCTATGTAGGTATTAAAAGTTATTACGACCTTTCGAATTTCCTCAGCTACAGGGAGTTCCTAAAGCACACCAGCTACGCGGAGTATTCCTACAAATATTAGCACTATTTTTCCCATTCATCACCTTCATCCTTTCCGTTCGGTTCCACAGAATGAAATATCAATTTCTATTGGAATTTAATTTATCAATATAAACCTGAACATTCGATTCAAACTCTCAATTGGCTTTCAAATGGGGGTAAGGGCTCATCGTTTTGTCATAAATATAATAAAATCCACTCACAGCCATTAACACTGGATATTATCCTTCCACAAATCATGCTGCAATAAAAAGTTTCGCAACAAATCTGAGGCTCACTAAAGTGTGAGAGCAATTTTCCCAATAACGAGGACGACGAGGACGAGGACGCGGCAGAGGACAGAGGCTGCGAAGCCACACCACCCTCAATCGACGGTCGTTCGTCGGGGGTAAATAATCGTTTCGCTCGCACATACAACATAAAAGCATGAGCATAAAGCATAAAACAATCTTTCAGTAATAAAGATGAAAATTTTATTAAAAGATGTCTGAAACAGATGTCGCCACGTATAATCTTTTATCGTATTCTTTCCACATCGTGACACAAAGTGTATTTATATGCGCGCCCAGCAGGGAGATGATGGTAGGTAGCAGCACGGCAGTATACAGTAGCATAGCAGCAGCAGCGGCAGCAAATGTTCTGCGATTATGAAAATCGATATGTTAGTCAATTTGGGTGCAATATACTTGGTCCTTACACACAGCAACACCACCATCACCACCACCGCTGTCTTCATCATGTGTTAGGCGGATCATTATTACACAAGGGTATCCTTGGAGAAATCCTTATAGACATGTTAGAAAGTGAAATGGTAATGGAATAAGATACGTGATACAGTCAAGGACACATCTCATCGTTTTATTGACAGTAGCTGGAGGTAAGTTACAAGATACAAAGCTAAGGTACGGTATGCGTGCGAATTACGTGCTATGGAGTCCTATTGTCGTAATCATGCTGTGCGTCTGTTTGCTGTTTTGCACTTGTGTCAGACAGTGAAGGTGTCATTTTTACAAAAGGAATACATACATATGTATTTAGGAGCAAACTTAAAGCGCGAACATATTATACCGAGACATAGGCGACTGGATGAAGGATGTGTGACTATGACAGTACGGATTCTGTAATGCAATAAATTGCCCTCCTTTTATGTTTTTATTGGAGTGACAATGTGTGTGCCGGTGCCGGGATACAAATAACCGAAATGCTGTTTGTGCAATTCTCAAACAAACAATTTAACCTCTAATGGGACTCTTGTGGGGTCGTAAATTCCATTTTTATTTAAAGGGAACCCTTTGCATTGTTCTCGCTTGGTGGTGTGTGAAATTTGCACGGCGAGTGTGATATGCTTCGGGCTTGTTATCCATTGTACAGACTTTGAAATAGGTGACACAAAGGCACATAATAAATGTTACATTTGTAGTGTCAAGATGTTAGGTACTTAGTTTAGTCCTCATGGAAGAATATAATAAAGGGTAAAGGGAAGTAAGAAGATGCCAAAACATAAGAAAAATTTAGTAATGGTGGGTATTGACTACAAACGGTTACAAACTAGTCCTGAGATTGTCCACCAGAGAGTGGTAGCCTTTCATTTGAAATCCGTTCACTTTCGGTTGTGGAATATCAATGCCGTATGACTATCCAGCCAAGTTCGGAGGCATCAAGTCGAAAGCATCGCGATTCTCTGAATGTACGGGATAATTATTAACTTCCCTTTAATGCACAGTTTATGGTGTGCTCCCTCATACACTGAGAAAAGTGTGTCACGTGTCATGCCAATAGCTTTAGTCTAGATGCACCTAGCTGGCCATACACGAAATCAAATAAAAAGGGCAGAACGTTTTCAAATCAAACAGAAGCTTTGGGAGAGACCAGCATTTATTGTTGGATCATATGTTCAGATCAAACATTGGCGACTCTGGCTACATGGACAAAGGTTGGTTTCTCCAGATTTTAAAACCTAACATTTTGATCATTTGATGCACCGTTTTCAAGATATTCGCAGTCAAAAATGATCTCCGCCATTAGCTTCGGTTTTGGGGTAGAGTCAGACAATTTGGAAGATTGAGTGCCTAAAATTTCCGAAAATTAAAAAAAAATTGGTACTTGTTTCGTAGAAAATTTCAAGGCCTACAATTTTTGTAGTTACAATTTTTTTCGCAAGTTGCACCGTATCCGAGATATTCGTACTCGATTTTCATCAACTTCGCACAAAAGTCTGACATTTTGGAAAATTACTCTTGTAATTTTCGAAAATTATAAAAAAATCTACATCCGTATCATAGAGAATTTCAAAGCCTAAAATTTCGGTAGCAATAATTTTTTTATTACGATGCACTGTTTTCGAGATATTCGCACTCAAAAGCGATCTTTACCATTAGCTTCGACTTCGGGGTAGAGTCAGACATTTTGTAAGGCTGCGTGAACACAATTATTGAAAAATAACAAAAAGTTGCCACCCATTTTGTAGAAAATTTCAAGGCCTAAACTTTTGGTAGTTATAATTTTTTTCCACAGGATTCACCGTTTTCGAGATATTAGCCTTCAAAAACAATCATTACCATTAGCTTCGGCTTCGAGGCAGAGTCAGACATTTTGCAAGATTGCATGCCCACAATTTTCGAAAATTAAAAAAAAATTGGCACTCATTTTGTAGAAAATTGTTAGGCCTAAAATGTTTGTATTTACAATTTTTTCCGCAGAATGCACCGTTTTCCAGTTATTCGGCTTCAAAATCCATCTCCACCATTAGCTTCGGCAACGGATGATTGCGTGCCTAGAATTTTCGAAAATTTAAAAAAAAAATCGTCACCCATTTTGTAGAGAATTTCAATGCCTAAACTTTTGGTAGTTATAATTTTTTCCGCAGAATTTACCGTTCCTGCGATATTCGCACTCGAGAACGGTTTTCATTAACTTCGCACAAAAGTCAGACATTGTGGAAAATTACAAAGGTACCTACAATTTACGAAAATTATAGAAAAAATCTACATCGATTTCGTAGAGAATTTCAAAGCTTAAAATTTCGGTAGCAATAATTTTTTTTATTACGATGCACCGTTTTTGAGATATTCGCACTCGAAAACGTTTTCCATTAACTTCCTGCAAAAGTCGGATATTTTGGAAGCTTGCGCACCTACTCAACTCATTCAGCAAAAGATCGAATGAAATAAGCTGAATGAAAGAAAAATGTAATGATTGAAAGAAGTAATGAATAAATTTTAATAGATAACGAATAAATGAATATTTCAAATTATACAATCAGTCGATAGTTTTTATTCGATAGTTCCCATCACTAGCTTCGACTGATCAGTAACAAGACTCCGACTATATTGCTCAAGTCCATTTGGCCGACAAATTGCTCGTTCTTTAGAAAAAAAGGAAATACAATAAGCTGACATCAGAATGATACAAGATTTCTACATAAGGATTATAGTACTACAGATTACTAAGGGCTCCAACAATGAGCCAACATTTATTCAACTAAAAGTGATACTAGAGGCTGGTAGAAGAACGGAAGAAACGTAGGGCCCACATTGCAGTCACCTACGTTTTAATCCCACCATCGTGAACGCTGTGAGAAAAGAATTTCCATTAAAATTTGGGTAAAAAAAATACCGATGAAGCACGACAATCTATAGTCGAAGCTATGAGAGAAAGCAAATGGCACGTCACAGACGACAAATTCTTGATCTGCTTGCTGATTCTCACTGCGTATTGTATTCAATTAAATTATTGTAATAAAAAATTATGGTATTTGAGCAGAACTATATTAGCCAATGAGTCAGCGTTCAGTTTTTATTATGAGGTATGTTTCATAAGATTATCAAAGAACGAGATACTCTTCATTTGGTGACAGTGCGCTAGGCGAAAGGACACAAATCCAGAAAGTGTGCTATATAGAACCTCACAAGTCCAGAGTGGTCAACCAAAATCCAAACATTCAAGAAATTGAGGGCTAGGATACTATATACTCTGAGCATTAAAATAGCATTCTGTGGTAAAAACCTCTACCAAGTGATGGCACAGCATTTCCACTAAATAATTTTTGAAACACCGTTTCCAAATCTTATCTGCATTCCAAGTTGACCATCTTCATGTCAGAGCAAACTAGAAAACCAGTTCTTATAAAAAACCCCATTAAGAATTTCTCGAGTTAGGCATTCAATAAAGATTTTCAAAACCCAACTCTTAACATCTCACCCCCACTATATATGGAAAGATGCTTACATTATCCTTATCCACAAAAAAAAAGCTGCAAGGGCGACGTTTTTAGTTATCATCCAATTGAGAAGCTCTCATTGAGATACCTAAACTTTTCGAGAGCAATATCCTTTCACTGCAAGGCAATCCTCTCCACAAAGAAACACGGGTTCCTTAAAAGTAGGTCAACAACCACCAACTTAAATGAATTCGTGACTAGTACACTGAATGCCTTGAAACATGGCAATGAAGTTGATGTCGTAGGCAAAGATTTCAGTAAGTCTTTTGACAAAACTTCTCACCAAGCTACAAGCTATGCTTCTTAAGCTAAAAGCCCTTGGACCTTGGATCAAATCATACCTAGTGGACCGCCAATACAAAGTTTGTTTTAGATCTTCAGTATCGGACCCTATCATAGCAACTTCAAGGGTCCCTCAAGGCAGCCATCTTAGACCATTGATCTTCATCTTAATTGATGCCGCGCGTATCATCCGGAGCTCCGATCTTCTAGTCTACGGCGATGATATGAAAATCTTCAGACGTATATCATCTCCCGCTGATTTCCACCTTCTGCAGGATGATCTCAGTAGTTTCTTTCTTCTGGTTAATGTCAACGAACGTAATTTCATTACCTATTCCCGCAAACGTCTTATACCCCCTCCTAGAGTTTACTTGTCATAAGCAGATCTAACTCATCACTAGGCTTTGTGAAACGCTGATCAAAAGAATTATCTGACCCTTACGTAACAAAATCCCCCTATCTCATCTTCGTTAGACCCCTCCGTATGCCGGCCAAGTATGGTGGCCCCATTATGCTGCCCATTCATTCACTTTGTCTTACGCGGTCTATCTTGGGCTGATAACCTCAACCTGCCGCCCTATATGGATCGTCTTAGACTGATTAATATTCAGTCATTGGAAAAACGTCGTGATGTTGCCGACATACTTTTCATTCATTCATCTGGTAATATTGATTGTCCCGTCCTACTTTAATTGATTTCCCCCAATACTAGTCCCCGCAAACACAGGACTGTTCCTCTATTCCCTACATCTCCTCAAACTATCTATGGTTACAAGAACACACGCTTTGAACTTTAATAGCAGCAAAAGTACACTCCGTAATGTCCTACTTTACTGTGATCACGCCTGACCCTAATCATCCCTCTTTTCACTAGGTTCACTATTTAGCTTTAACACTAGGTTTACGGGACGCGTCATTTTGACGTATTTCGAATTTTATAAAGAAAATTACAAAACCGTTCGTATTGTACTGACTTTTATCCGTTGAACTAGGTAAATATATATTGAAGTCTATTTTCTCCAAAAGTGTCGATATATTGATGTTGATTTTCCTTTAAATATATGTATTCGTTCAAGTGTCAAACTGACGTGTGTTCGTAGAGATAGGCATATAAGAAATGTCCGTAAACCTAGTGCTAAGTACTACAATGCTTGTATTAAGCTTTAAATAAATAAAATTTCATCCAAATCCTTGCAATAGTTCTTGAGCAAAACATGCGAGGGAGTAGATTTATGGAAATTTTTGTTGCCTCACCCCCCATATCTTATCAACACGATATCTGATTCTAATGATTTTCAAACAGGACCGACTGTAGGCAAGATTAAATTAACAAGCTGAATATTATCAAAATTCATTAACCCCCAATCAGTCCGATTTAATTTCTATCTATCCTTTTGCAGCTCTTCTGTGCATCTATTCAAGGTTTCGGCAACAACATCGGTAGACCCTCTTCTTCATACCGATACTTTCTTTACAATTGGGAGTAGGGAATGATCATTAAGCTCCCAAAGAATGACTAATAAACAAAGTGTAAGAACCGGACGTATATTGACGTAGAACTAAGTTACACCTCCTTTTCATTAGTTTAGTTATTTTCACTTCACCACTTGATGCGCTTAAAACAAGTCACAACTGACTGATATCTTTTTTTGAGCCGCTTTACTTTTAAAGCCATAAGAAATAGGTACATAGGTACTCTTTATTGGTCAACTGAATCTGGAAATATATAACGAAAAATTGGGTGCCTACTACCGTAACAAAGCAAACTAGAAAGAAGAGACAAATCGGGGCTGTGACTATGAATAAGCAAACAGATGTACACTCCGTGCCAAAAAAAACACGGCACCCTGTATTTCACTGAAATTTAAATATATCTATAATTTTTTTATGAGCGCTAGGCGCGCACATGCGATTTTCTGTCGCAGCGATAAAAAAATCGTGGTCGCAAAACAATATGACCATGCATGCACTTGTGTTTTTCTGTCGCACGATTATTCAGCCGCAAAAAAATAGAACACGCTGGTTTTAATGTCAATACGACCAAATAATCGCAACGGTTAACGAACTGTAGTTTATTTACGATTGTTTTGTCGCAAAAAAAAACTGGATTATATGGATGAGCATAAACTCTCGCGCACTTGCGACTTGTTTGTTGACTAAAATTATGCAGTTTGCATAATGTCTGATAACGAGTCGGTTGTAAGTGGAAAACCCTATTGATACAGAAAAATTAATAATAGAAGTAGAGAAATGCCAAGCTCTATATGATACTAACAAGACTTCTATTCAAAGTCGCAAGTGTGCTAAGATTCATAGTATTCCATATGTCCCATTTTAAATTGCGGCAAAATAATCGTCTATAAAATGGAGCTTGTTTCAGATTTTTAATCGCTGCGATTTTTAAGTTGCATATGTATGCATTCATGTATGAAACAGTGGGTAACAGTGGCAAGTGCGTGCATACCTACATCTTGCTGCGACAACGATTTTTTAATCGCAGCGATTTAAATCGTAAGTGTGTGGATACACTTGTCAGTCGTATGATTCATTTTAGATTGCGACAATCGCGTCGCCAGAAAAATGGGACATATCGCTGACTTTTAAATGTTGCGGTTGTTAGGTGTCATGTGCGCTCGTTCACATTGAAAGTTATGTGTTCTACTTTTTGCGACTGAATAGTCGTGCGACTGAAAACGCATGTGCGCGTCTAGTCTAACACTAACCACCTATTTACGGCCAAATTTCCTACAAATCCGACTTACGAAATTAGCGCGATGACAAGGAGCGAAATCATCCTAAAATATGGGATTTAGGATGTAGCGGCATAACTTCTCTATTGTAGGAACAACACTATCAGCAATGATTTCTTTGCATTTCGCTGCATTTACGGAACCGTCCAAAAGCAAGTTAAGGCCAAGACCCCAATTTGTCACCCATTACATATGGTGAATGCTTAACTGTGGGAAAAAAATTCATCAAAATATCGCTCCTAGGCTCTCTTAGTTGGAGAAACTTGGATTTTATTCGTTTCCCTTTTATGCTCGGGTGGTTGCTGATCCCCTTCAGGGCTTGAACCTGCACAGTTTGGGTCACAAGAGAACACAGTACCCACTACACAATGGCCACCTTACTGCTGATGTTAATAGAACATCTCTCGTTTAAGTATTTCCTCAATTACTTGGCAATTACGATCTGATCTTGCCGTGTTGTAGTTTTTTTTTTTTTTTGGGTCTTCCGCTCCCAGTTGCCTCTCAGTTCTGCCCGTCGAGCTTAATTTCTTCAAAACCCATCTCACAGTGCTTTCGTTGCATCCCACAACGTCTGCGATTCGCCTATTTGAAAAATGTTCGCCATGAAGAGCGAGAATACGTCCTTTAACTGTTTCACACAAAACCATCGTAAAATTCCTTAACTGTTCACAACACACTTCGTCGCGTTCTAGAGCACTAATGCGTTAACGACTTGAGTGTTTTTTTCTTTTATACATCAAAAAGAATACATGTAAGCATATCACAGTGTTAAAAATGAAAAGCACCCGGAAGTCATAAAATAATAAAATTTGCATAGTGCGGCGTTTGGCACGGGGTTTACTTGAAGCAGTCTCCATCAATTCTGTTTATTAAAGGGTTATCCATTTCGGGGTTGGGATTTTATATCTGTACCATATGGCATCTGTCAAATCCATCTATCATCCATAGTGACCCATAGGTAGTACTTGCCTTGCCATTTTACAATATGGATCGTTTTACCACTGCTCAATGCATTAAAATTCTTACATCTTAGTACAAAAATAAAAGTTTTGTAATATCTGTGTATCGCGATTTAAGACCAGATTATGGTCGTCATAATCGCAAACAATTCAAAACACAATCACCACACTGAAACAACCCGGCAGTGTTTGTGATGTCGTAAGACCTGTGCATCATCGTAATTCCCGATCGACTGAAAACATAGCTCCTGTGGGTGCTCCGTGGTCAACAAGTTGAAGCGAATTTTTCGAACAAAATTTCTTCAGCGATGAGTCCCATTTCTCGCTCGGCGGCTACGTATACAAATAAAATTGTAGAGCTTCGGGTTCTGAGAATCTATATGTGATCGTTCAGAAGCCATTGTATCCACCACGGACGACAGTTGGGTGTTTCTTTTTTTAACGATGAAAGCGCCTCTATTACTGTTAATTCTCTGCGACATTAGTGAGAGCGACATGTAGTTCCAACAGGATGGGGCTACGTGCCATACAACAAAGGTAAATTTGGCTCTATTGTACGAAAAGTTCTTTGGCCGTTTACTGCCCGAAGACAATGGTGAAGCTGAAGCTGCAGTACGCAGCGCTGTCAAAGTTGAAATACACGTACTCCCTATAGCATGCACACAATGCGAAGCTGCAGCACAAGTTGAGTCAGCTTCAACTTCCGAACGTCAACTTCAACATCCGAACGACAGTGACAGTTAAAAACAAAAACAAAAAAAAACAAAAATGGCAGAGCCGTCTGCGGAGAAATTCATAGCGTGCGATTTCTTCTTCCATTTTCACGAAACACAGTGCGATTATCTTTCCGTTTTGACAGTTTGAGCTATCGAGCTGCGCTTCACCATTGTGTACGTGCATTGCTACTTCAGTGAGCGACTTATTTGACAGTTTGTACTACAGCAACTAAATCTGCTGCAGCGCTTCTCCATTGTGTTCGGGCACTTAATTTCGAGATTTGGCGACATCTATTGGGCACCAAGATCGTGTAATCTTACCCCGTTAGATTCCTTTTTGTGGTGCTATGCTAAAGGTAATATCTATGCACACAATTCCCAAACTTTGGCGCATTTAAAAACAAACATCAGTGAAATTATAGCCGCAATACAGCCAGAAAAGTGCCGGGAAGTCATCGAAAATTACCTCACCTGAACCGAAGTTTGTAAAAATTCTCGTGGCGGCCATTTAACCAATGTTGTATTCCATAATGGAATAGTCTAAAATTTAAAACGTTTTATTTTATTCAAATTAAAATCCTAAAGCAGAAAATGAATAACCTGGTACCATATTATTGGTACATAAGTATTGAGAATTATTAGGTATGTTCCTTAAAAGTCCTGTAAGTTCAATGTCTACCTACCTTACCATGCATACTTATGTAAAGTATATCGAAAAAAAGTAAGCAATTTCCAAATAACCCAAAATATCCTTCCAGCACTACACATACGTAGCGTACATAGGAATTTCTGACCAAATCATCTTATTTGCCCTCCAAAAAAAAAAAAAAAAATCCTTAGATGACTCATAACACAATTACAAAAATACCCTCTCCAAATAACTTTTAAGAGGTTTGCATAGATGCCAAAAAGTTAAATAGATATTATCACTTTATTTAAGACACTTCAGAATGGAGTAACAGAAGAAAATTCCATTTCATCCCCTATCAAACCTTAACACTATTAAATGGGTACTCATACATACAGTTACCAAATAAAATATTCATAGTGCCTTTCACAAAAAAAAAAGAAAAAAGGAAGAAATAAAAATTCACTCTTGAAGCGGGATAGGATTATATTGCTTTGTGAAGCCACGCCTCTTCTTATTCTCTGGATAATACACAATCAAAATGGCTCAAGAAAGGGTGGTTGACATACACACACATCTGTGAAGTTGAAAAACCCTATACAGTTACAAGGATACAACAGATTAGGATACAGACGATTAACAAGTTTTTTTTTGAACTGCTGCACATTTTCCTAGTCGTTTTTATAGTGGATATTATTATGTAGTTGGCTTTTTTACAGTCCGGGGTTTAAGATACTTAAGTTCTTTGTAATAGGACAGGTGAGTTTAAATGTCTGCATGTAAAGTCAAACGGGGGTCATTTTTGTGTGCCATAAGGTTTAAAGCTAATCGTGAAAATACAAGTAATATGATGAAAGTTTCGAACTTAAATGATATTATGAAATAGTTTTCGAATTCAGTTTTCGGTATTTTTGGTTGTACTTTAACCCTAGCACAGTTTTTGAGCAATGCAAAATATTTGACCGTCTTCAAAGACGCAAAGAGGTTTTTATGCAGATTCGTTCAAGGCTTCGATTTACCAAATATTAGGTACTTCCTCAATTCCCACCAATTTCAATTCTGCTTCTAGTTTTTTTAAGAAAAATTTCTACAGATCCTGCTCTGCCTATCCGCCCTTGGTTTTACAAGTCGACCGCTGACACAGTGTAATAAGGCGAGTTGTGCCACGAAAGATGCTAAAACGGAAGGCAATTTCTGCTTCAAGTCTTTCCAGCTGTTAAGCTAGATAGGTAGTTGGGTCGTAATTTGCCAGAATCCAAGTGCTAGGCTGAATTTTGAAAAACCTCAACTTCGTGAATCGGTTGTTAAAGTGCTTTCGCTGTGTTAAAAAAAAGAGTACTTAAACATTCTATTCAATTATATTCTCTGAAATTTCTTTCAGATTGTTGAAGAAAAATTTACATACCTATCTGACTGGATAGTGACGGAAATCACATAGAAATTGGAAAAGGTTTTCCATTTCGTTCTAATCATTGAAACTGACTCTGGAACTAGAGAGCTTTGTAGGTATACTATGCGGGTTCTGGCGCACTTTCAGTTATTTGATTTTATACGGAGGTATTTTCAATGTTTGACATTATCAAAGTAATTTAAAATTGCTCTGTTTGAAACAGCCCTGTTTGAAATCGCTTTGACGAAGGCATACACTTAAAGAACTCCTGCATCCTTTAAGTAAAAAATTTCCCAGAAACCTCATAGTACGTTTACAGAGTGTAATAAGGCGAGTTTTTTCCAACACAGTTCCACCAGCTAGGGGGATGAATCTTGGGCATTGATAGAGCCTTGGCTATCAAATTTCTAATTGTCCAGTAAGCCTCACGTGTTACTAGTAACTCCGGCTGAAAGGCACTGCATGAGTCTGGGAAATGGTAAGATTAAGATATTTGCAATGTTTCTGAAAAAATGCTTGCACAGACTCAACAGTCTATATTTCAACTGTGCATCGTTGGTGAAGATTATTGTTTCGAACATCTTCAGCACTTCGTCGTTTTCCAATTTCCCTCTGATTTGGAAGGCTACAGTCGAATTGTTCACGAAATTCATATTAGGTTTGGTGTAGTCAGTTGCAATCATAAAGAATGAAGAATGTTACTAGGACTATAGGGCTTAACAGGGTTCCACTTAGCCTTTACCGTATGCAATAATAAAGGACAGATAACACCGCTCTGAGGAATTCCACATTAATTGAACAGTTTTAGTTCATGCAGATTATATTGACCCTTGGAACCATAAAGTTTGGTGTATTTAGAGTATAGACAAGGGAACAATGATCAGAAATAAGGTAATTGAACATTTTGAGGGCCAAAGTTGTGCATCAAAATCTGTGGAGTACTTCTAATGTTAATAAAATCTAAGGAGTCGATACAATACCTGCTGTCAACCAACTCCAATTCTCATATCTAAACTGTGAACCCCGGTGCCGGTTACCTAGTACTGAGACCAGAGACTAAGTAATTCATTTTTAAAGATCGTTTATGGCTGTAATCAAGAAGTAGGGTAATGTTTCTTTAAAAGACAGTTCCTAGGCAGCCAGACGACAGAGAAGAATCCAAAAAAAGAATGAACGACGGGGTTTGTTATTCCAATCAGCTTGAGCTACTTTGTGCACATTCGACATAGTAGAGCTCAGCTTTTAAACTATTTTTAAGACTAAATCAAGATTTTTGGAGGGAGAGAGTGTTCGCTGATGAATGAGAGGGTCGACCAAATTCTCGGTTTTTTTATTCATACTTCGTAATTTATCCACATGTTGTTTTGAAATATTATGCCTATCAGATCGGTTTGTCCTTTACCATGAGCGATCCGAAAAGCTGAACAATTTAAGATTCGAAATCAGGTCCAATTTTTGTTCGAAAATCCGAAAATAAGAGAAATCTATTATTTTTGGAAGATTGGAAGGTGACAGCAAACACTTTTCGTATCTTTATTTGAAATCATACCTTCTACTCAAAAACCACTGAACAGATTTTAATGAAATTTGGTTTGTATCTGCCCATTTCTCTTAGGAGTATATTTGCCTAATTTCGTCAGAAATTTATCAATATCAGACTTAGTGTGGGTGAGATGTGGGGGGCAGGGTATTTTTTAATGTTGAAACTATTTTTTAAGCAGCTCAACCCAGGAATTTTGATGGAATTTGGTTCACAAATTAAGGCTCGTATTCCAGTTATCCCACTTGTTTGCTTGATCAACAATCTTGTTAAGCAAATGTCCTACTTAATAACTTTCGAAGTTGGTAACCCTAGTCATTAGAGAAATCTATTATCACCGTAACTAGTACAAGTTTATAAAACAAATAAGTAGTCGTTGTATAACCTTTCTACACGACTGTCCTTCCTTGCAGTTAACTTGAAATGAAACTCCATTTTTTTGGCACCCAAAGAAAATGAACACTCTTCATACTAAAATGCTTAAGTATGCGCAGAACTCAGCAGGTACTTGCACACTAAGGACCCTTCTCTTTTTGCTGTATTTATTGGTGTGTACCAGAAAAGAGGGACGTCGTTAAAGTTTCCTTTTATTGCCTACAACCACACCACTTCCAACACACAGAACGACGAAAAAAAAAAAAAAGAATCCCAAACAAAAAATCCTACCTACCTACTATGGGGAGGATTACACACACACACGCGCGCAAATGTTAAATTTTCATCTCGTACTGTACCAAATAGAGATAACAACCCCTAACATCGTCCTGATTGGAACTCACTCGCAACCTACCACCATTGTGATTCATAACAGGACTTGCCGTCGTTAGTTGTTCAACCCATCACGTCTGCCATTCAGTCCAGTAAAGATCCTTGCTTGCGTTGGATGCATGTGATTGCATTTCGGTTATTATTGTTCGGTCTAATTGATGAATCAGACTACCTAATAATTATTTAGTGACTATAACCGGAACGAAATTTAATTTAAAACGCAACTATGTCAACAGCTTTTATGGTTGACAACATCCTGAACGACAAGGACGTCACCAATGTGGAGGCGATTCTATCGGACAGTGAAAGTGAAAGTAATTCCGATCTAAAAGATTCAATCTGTGATTCACCGCATAATGAGATTTTGAGTAGAAATTCGTCGGTTTCATCGCACGAGGATAATTTCAATCTATCCGAGGATCATAGTTTCGTAGCGGGACGCAATTCATATGACATGATTCGCGGACACAGTGAAGAGGATGGTGATCGTATCGAGATGTGTTGTAATATTTGTGGCAATTTCAATCAAGTGGTAGTGGATACAAAGAATCTATCTAATCATGAGCTACTGAAGCGAGAAAACGAATTCAAATGTGATAAGTGTTGTGGTAGAAATAGTGAAATTCGAATTTCCAATGAGGACACCAAAGAAACCCTTTTGAAGGATAGTACGAAACCGATTTTGAAATTTAGCGTATCCGCAATATTGGGGGATACCCGAGAAGGTGTTCGAGTGAGAAATGGTAAGATTAGTTGCAAACATTTTGGAAAATAACGGAAACTATGTGACCTGTGAATCTTTGTGGAAATTAGGTATTTTCAAATCAGTAGTAGAAACGCTGAGTTAACCGGATGCGTAGGTATATTATCTGTCCCCTAATAGGAAAAAAATCTATCTCTACCACGTTTGTTATACGGCGTTCTAGATCTGATTAGGTGCATTCTAGGGAAATAGATTTTTTTGTGTTCATTTGAGTAGCAATGAACTCAAAAGAGGTTTAAGGACAGAGGATTTAAGTGGAGCTGAGAACTATTTTTAATACAGCTCCAATGAGTGTCGTGTATGCCGCAAAGTATTTTTCAATGCATTCTGCCACTTCAATTTGACCGGTTTCAAAGTCCCACTTGCCAGCATGTTTGTACGTAACTCACATATCAAATGGACAGTATATGACAGTTCTTCGACGAAGGTGAACTCTTTAACTACGAGTTTGTGACACTTTTCATGAGGGAAAAATTAAAACAACTAAATTTTAAGAGCGTCTTAGTATTAACTCTTGCCTTCAGTTCCAGGCTTCTTTCGTTCTTCGATCTTTAGCTCTAATTTCAGACAGCTAGTGGATAAGTCACAAGGTTCAGGGAATCAGTGTATATTAAGAGAGATTCATGTTCTGCAACTAAAATGGAAGCAGTTTCATTTTGTGCAGAGCTACATATGTAGCTCTTAAGGCATTGGTCCTGTTTAAAGCTCAATACGCGTGCTCTATTGCGAGTGCAAGTAGAGTTTAAGCACCTAATTGGTACTAACTCTGTTCCTCATGTTTGGCGCTTCCTTGATTTGTCAGTGCAGCATTTGTACTCCGCACCGATACCATGAACAATCTCCATTTATTCGGTATATTTTTGACTAGAATCGTATCACTGGGCCACTGAGTAGGCCACTTAGTTTCGAGTATCAGAAACAGCAGAAAGTTTTTTCACGGTCGCTCCATTCGCGAACATTTGACAAACATTCGAGAGTAAAATTGTGATGAAAAGACCCTTTGGAAACCGCAATAAATGTATACGTAGGTCCAGGAGTGGCTACGAGAAGCTAGGCCAGGATCTGTTTTTAATCTGTGAGCGCCGAAATATTTATTTATTAATTTGTAAACGTGTAAAACAACAGGCAATGCTAAACTAATAAGAACAATTTTTTCAAAATGAATCTAGTGATTCTTTTGCTGAACGTGCGACAAGGAATTAATTGACAATGACAATATTTGATCACTTTCAGCACGCAACCCATTCAGTCCCATTTCAATGGTTTTTATATGAACCACGTATGTATTTAAAATTTCTTTGAATTTTGTTTGGTGGATCTTGAAGTGGGAGAGTAAGAACGTGCGAAAGCATAGGCAGAACGACAAACTGACTTACAGAGAGACACGGAAGAAAAGTGTTTGTTTTGACGGGAAATTTCAATCGGAGCCCAAAAATTGTTTTGCTTTCAGAAATGTTCACATGAGTATGTACAGCTTCTCTTCGAATAATGGGAAAGCAAACATTATTACGATAACAATTTTAGATTTTTAAATTTAACACAAAATTCGTTCCAATTTGTTCATAAATGTTACAAAATAATACAGAACTAGTGGACCCAATCCAGTGACAAAAAAGAATGATTGTGAGTTACTACTGACCTGATGTTACTATTCTAAAGTAGGTATGTCCCATTGACTTTTATGTAGAAGTATGAAAGACCTGGCATACCATTCCATTTTTTAATGCAAACACATATGTATATCCCAAATTGTTCATGTAACTTCATTAATTATATGTTTTTGCTACTTGGTGGATAGGCTTAAGTTTACCTCTCGGCCTATTAAAGATGCAGGCTGTACCTGAAATTTTATAAAACCATATGCTGTAACATATTGAAAGCCACATAAAATCCAGCCAGATAGATACTTCCTTTTATACCTACCATGTGGGTGATGATGATTTTCCAAAATGTTCAACTTTTTATTATTGACACCATAAATACGATTCGTCTTACAAACAAAAACTATTTCTATCGAATGTTTAGGTTTTGAAATTCTCTACGAAATGATGGCCGATTTTTTCAAAAATTTCCAAAAGTTACACACGGTATTCTCTAAAATATTGAATGCGAATATTTTGAAAACGATTTTTTTTTTTTTTTTTTTTTGTTATTGTGAACATCCAACCCCATATGTCAGGAGCCGATATTGCATCTCAGAACGTTGAACTAAGTATCGGCAATAACAAAACCCAGACAAATCTTAACTCATCCTGCTTCGATGCACCCTTCGAATTCTACAGCGAAAAAAAAACCAAGAAAAACCCCAAATATTATACACGTCACGCCAGACTTTCTAAGTTAAACGATGACAGATATTGACAATTTATAAAGTGGACTTCTGTACTAACAATTCTCTAGTTTTACAAGGTGCAAATAATTCCCTCGTCGTTCAATCCTGGCGGCTTTTATGGATGTTGCATTCCATAGTAATGGTGGCAATGTTCTAGTTTTACAAGGTGTAAAAAATTTCATTATTTTTGAAGTAAAATATATTTTTTATTGAATTGAAATTATTGACCCAGATGCACCCTGTAAAACTAGAGAACTGTCGCTAGGAAATCCCCCTTAATTTTCCTTTTTTATATTTTACCATAAAAAGACACAGTAAATAGTTCGATCCCGGCGGCTTTTAGGGATGTCGTATCCCATAGTGAATTCGATTAGGCTGTGTTCATTTCTGGAAGTGGTGTCATGTAGATCGATGATAATACCAGCCAAGTTGCCTTTTATTTCGTTTTTGGTGTTAGAACCTTCTAGGATAATTCTTATCGAGCAGCTCGTACTGGTAGGATTATAAACCTATGCTTTTCGCTGTTATAGAATGCCCTATTTTGGTCATAAGAGACATTGAACCACTAAAATTGCAGAATCTAATAACGTAGAATCACAAAAATATATTTCGCTATACATACAAAGTGACACATCTCAAAATTTTACGGTCAAATTTTAATTAATTATTAATAGCTTTTTAAAAAAATTATGTTCTTTTTTTTTAACGGCGGGGTTATGATCCGGAGTAGAAGGATCGCAATCCTCTCACTTTGCTGCATCCCTACTTGTCCGCCTGTGGACTTTGCCGGTTTGACCATCATTTTAAAAAATTATGTTAAAATGAAAAATATTTAAATAATTACGAAAAGTATACAACTTTATCTCCGTAGGTCACATGTTTTCAAATATTCCAAAATGCTCTGTAAATGTCAGACCCGTAGGTACTTAATTTTTGCTGGAAATTCGATTCTTTAACAGAACTCGAAATAGTGGTCTCAATAATTGGAAACTAAATCCTTTTTTTTGTGAGCTTATAAAAGTGACAAAAGTGGCAAAAGTGGATAATATTCCTTCTTACAATGCATGGAAAAGAGGTGCTTGCACCTTGTTTAACACCTTTTTGACGTCACAGATGTCGATAAATCGAATGTATAGCTGTGTATAGATTAGCCATATATAGGGTGATATATACGGAAAGTTATGAACTTATATAAAAAAAAAAACTCTGCTAAACATTCTCAACGTTTACGCTCAGGCATACGCGAATGATGTTGCCGTACTTTTTGCTGCATCGTGATCCATGAATGGTGCACTAGAAATTAGATATCGAGAAGAAGGAGTTGATCGGTTTGTCTCAGACAGTGCTTAAAGTCGTCACTATTTGAATTGCAAATAAAGCTAAGGAGTAATGCTGGATAGTAAACTTCTTTGGCCAAAACATTTTGAGTCAAAGACAGCCAAAGCGCTTTCAGTTTTCTGGAAGTGTTTTCGGCAAGGCATAGTGCTTATCACCAAAAAAATGTACTATGGATCTACACGGCAATGACAAGACCTTTCTTAGCAAAAGCGTTGTTTAGTGGAAAAAGCTTACGAGAAAATGTATCACTGCTTCTCTCACTAAACTCCAAAGAACAATTTGTTCAACCTCTCTCCTCTCGATATTTACAAGTATGTCATAGACAGCGCAATAAAATCTATCTTCCATCTCAAATGAGGTGGTTGCTGGTACAACCCGTACTGGAACTTCGATGAACTTGCGCGGCACTTATCTTTCGACTCTTGTTTTATGGATATGCCACCTGACACAATGACACCAGAACTCCAACTGCTTTGTAAATTTAAAGGCGACTTTCCTCGCGCTCAGGACTGTATTTTTGCGAAATCTTAGTGAGGAAGGAATTGTAGTTAAATTTTCGCGGATGGCTCCAAAACCAATCAAGGGTCTGGTGCTGGAGTCTTCTTGGAGGATGACAATATTATGCTTCACTTCTCGTAAACATGCGTCTGTCTTATAAACGTAGACTTATGCAATCCTAATGGCTGTAAACTATACTTTAAGGAATAGGTGGAGGAGACGGAGTGCTAAAGACCATGCTCACTTCCAAAATAGATTAAAAATGTAAGATCTCTCTGAATTCGATCACATGACTGAACTCAGTGAGTCTTGTTTGGATCCCATGGATCGGAAGCTCCAGATCTGACCCTGCGTTGGATCTTGCTGGACTGTTGGTTTCTTTTTAAAATGGCTATAAAAAAAATCCCTTTAAAATCCCTCAAAGTTGTTTGCTTTACTGAAGGATTTGTGCATTATTTCAGAAACAGTGTTTCGGCAGCACAACACTCAATTTGGAAATAAGTTTTCAATATTAGCTCCGTCTTCATGCTGTAGATTTTGATTCTCCACTTGGGGTAATATTTCCAAAGATAGCTGACGTGGGTTTCAACTCTTCTAGCTTCTATTTCTGGAGAAAGCGAAACAGCAGAAAGGTGATTTGTGAGTAAATGTGAAAAAAAGAAAAAATATTAATAATTGAAATGGAAATAATTTTGTACCCTATCTAGGGTATATTAAGTTTGATACATAGTTTGTAAGATACAGACATAATAACGATAGACCCCACAAGCTATATATATTTGTAAACAACATCAAAAGTATGTTGTCAACACTCTTTGGGCCTTAAATAACATGAAATTTGGTATATAAGCTTTCTGGAATCCGAAGCTGTACAAGTGTAAACATTTTCGAAATCCACCCAGAGCCACGCCCACTTTTAAAATAATGTAGTTTTTCTCATTATTTTTGTTAGAAACTGGAAAAATATTGTCTAGGTCAAATATGTAGACGTTGACTTTCTTTACATTTCGTGCATACTTTATACATGGCCACGCCCACTTTTTAAGGGCGTTTTCTTTAAAAAAAGACATTGCTATTTCAATACTACAATATTTACTGTGATGATTAAGTTTTATTGCGAATTTCTTATCAGAATCCGTGCATTTCGGTTACAAACTTTAGGAGCTACGCCCACTTTCTGCGAAGAAAAAGTTGTAGCAAAAGTTTGGTGATAACATTTCTTAAAAATCGCGCAAACATCCTCTGTATAGGAAGATATCATAGTATCTGTTTTACAAATTTCGCACGGTGAGATTCCCTTTCAGGACGGAATGGAAATGTGGCACGGTGACAAACGAGTTCAAAACAACAATTTTCACTGACGGGTCGAAAATGGACTGCGGAGTAGGGGCGGGAATCTTTTCTGAATCCCTCAATATCTCTAGTTCATTCCGTCTACCCAATTCATGCAGCGTATTCCAGGCGGAAGTTCTTGCTGTACAAGAGGCGTGTCGTCTCCTCAGACATACATCGATACAACTTAACACCATAGCCATTTTCATTGATAGCCAGGCCGCTATTAAAGCCATCGTATCTGCGGCTTCTTCCTCCAAACTTGTTGAACAATGCAAGGAGTAGCTTGCCGCACTCGGTCATAGGTCTAGGATCAGCCTCATCTGGGTGCCTGGTCATAGTAACATTGACGGAAACGAAAGGACTGATGAATTGGCGAGGCAGGGATCTGCCCTTGATTGCTCCCGTGCGGAGGAGGTCAACATTCCGTTAGGGGCCTTTAAGGGTAGAATCTTTGCTCATTTCCTTGCAGTGGCTGGTTATAGATGGCGAAAGTTGCAGAACTGTGTCATATCCAGGTAGATGTGGCTCAAGTATAACTGGCGCAGAACACAAGAGCTATTAAACAGAAACCGGGCAGATATTGCTAGAGTTCTGGCAATTAGCACTGGCCATTGGCCCATAGGGGTCCACGCAGCCAGACTGGGCATTACTTTTAATGCACTTTGTCGTAGCTGCAACATGACCAACGAGCCTGAAACAATCCTTCACTTCCTTTGTAAGTGTCCGGCCCTTAGTTGGGTCAGACACCGTATACTTGGCAGATACCTTTTTGATAATATTAGTGAGCTAGCGGAGACAAGCATCGGGGACATCATCAGTTTCCTCAATGCCACGGGGTGGATTTAAATAATCTTTTCTCTCCTTTCACACAAGTCCAACGTCAGTTTTTACAACAAATTAGGTCACTTGAGTTGTGGTATTAAAACGGCGCCTCTGCGCTAATTATGTTTCAGCATGGCATGCTGTCACAACCACACCTACCTACCTACAAATTTTTTTTTTTTTTTTGAAAATCTTTTTTAACACTTCCTAATTTAATGATTTCAACACAAGCCTGATGAGCATAATTTCCATATAAAACTCAAATTTCGATGAAAGTCATCATATATTGGGACGCTTATCTGTTTTACTCAGCTAGTTTTTGACTCAGTTTTGCACGAGAAGTGAAAGTGAAAGTAAAAGTAAACAATTAAGTAAATGATTTTCGCAGTATCCCTGCCGTCCTTAATCGCCTTCGCTGTGCTTCGCTTTCTACCAGTTTGTGGCAATAACTAGCTGGTATTTTAGCTAATCGCTATTTTACTCGGTCCCATAGAACGGCTATGTACACCTTATACGTCGTCCATTTAAAAAAAAGTTTTCTATTGAATTCAGGTCTTAGCTTTGATCAGGCCATTCTTAACGAGCAGAAGATAGATTTTGAATTTTTGAAGCCGCATTTTGTTGGCCAGATTTTCGGGATCGCGATCATACTGGGAATGGGAAGTGATTTTTGCTCTGGGCACAGTCATGAACCTCGCCTCACCATTTTAATAGTTTATACGTTAGTTTACTTATTATAATTAATTAGGCACAATTCGTCAATAAGTCCCTGAAAATTAAAACAAATTGTGTTGTCACCTTAAATTTAATTCTTTTTTTGTCAAGAATCATCTTTCAAAAGAACGCACCCAAATTTTCAGCCAGATCTGTCAAATAGTTTTGTTGTGGCAGCCATTTTATATAGACGTCTACTAGCATTTTCGTTAAAATGGAAAAAAGTGAATTTCGAGTGCTCATGAAACACTATTTTTTTGTGAGAAAAAACTATCACGCAAACCAAACAAAAGCTTGACAAATATTATGGGGACTCTTCACCATCGATTGGAACCATTCACCACTGGTTTATTCAATTTCGATGCGGTCGTTCAAGCACAAGTGACGCCGAACGTTCTTGTCGTCCATTGAGGTCACCACACCAAAAATGGTCGACAAAATCCATGGCTTGATAATGGACGATCGGCGAGTGAAAGTGCGCAAGCTTGAAGAGGCCACAGGCTTATCACTTGGCGCAGTGATTTCGATTTTACATAAATATTTGGACATGAAAAAGCTTTCCGCAAGATGGGTGCCGCGTTTGCTCACAATCGACAACAAAGGCATTCGTTTGACAACTTCAAAGGTGTGTTTGGCGATGTTCCAGAAAAATTCGGCTGAGTTTTTGCACCGTTTTGTAACCGTGGATGAAACCTGGATTCACCACAACACACCAGAAACCAAGGAACAGTCAAAACAATGGACTTCTCCTGGTGAATCGATGCCGAAGAAGGCCAAGGCGGGTTTGTCAGCAAACAAGGTCATGGCGACAGTTTTTTGGGATGCGCGCGGTGTTATTAACAACGATTACCTTAAATAGGGTAAAACGATCACCGGCGCATATTACGCAGAGCAGCTGGATCGATTCCAAGCCGACTTGAAGCAAAAATGGCCGCATTTGACGAAGAAAAAAGTTTTTTTTTCACCAGGACAACGCACCGGCGCACAAGTCCGCAGTCGCAATGGCAAAATTGCATGAGTTAGGCTACGAACTCCTCCCTCATCCAGCATAATCCCCAGATTTAGCCCCCTGCGACTATTTCTGGTTTCCAAACATGAAGAAATGGCTCGGAGGTAAGGGATTTGGGTCGAATGGAGAGGTCATCGCTGAAACAAACGCTTATTTTGAGGGGCTCGAGAAATCTCTATTATTTGGAGGGCATCAAAAAATTGGAGAAACGTTGCATGAAGTGTAAGTGTAAGCTAAAAGGAGACTATGTTGAAAAACAAAATGTTTTTATACCGAAAAGAGTGTTCCTTTTTTCATTTTTCAGGGACTTATTGACCCACCCTCGTAGCTTAGTTGGCAGAATATTAGTGGTTAAAAGCAAGACTATTGCAGGTTCGGTCCCTGCCCATGTACGAGTACCATGTTTTCTTCTACGTGCAACTCTTCAACAAATATTTTATTCCATCATTATAGCAAAAACTTAATCGAAAGTGCCTGTATGTCTACTTTGACAATATAATAATTGTTAATTGAATAAAAATATTCACAGATCAGTCGATAAAAATATGTGTTATCGTCAGAGATGTCAAAAACATATACTGGGTAATTTCATGAAATTGCGACACGATTTTTGAAAAAGTAATATTTTTTTATTAGGAAGAGTCTTTGCTTCACTAGCAACACTATTGTTTTAAAATATGATAATTTTTTAATTATACATATATGTATCTATGTAACCGTGCGATAAATTGACGAAGTAACGTGTGTTACTGAGTTCATGTAACGTGAGTTACTTTTGTTTAGAATTTTACAAAAAAAAAATGTTAGGACTCACTATGGTTTAATGTTAATAATTAATTATAATAACTATTTCACCATCTTGTTTTAAAACTTGAATTGCTTAATTGTTCGCCTGATGTAACACTGATGTAACACTGATGTAACACTGATGTAACACTGATGTAACACGAGTTACCACAAGCTCTCTAAACTTTACGTAGGAAATGAATAAACATGGTTTTGTTTCTTTCACTTAATTAGTCCGCTCATATGTATCATATATAAAAGAAAAGTGTTGCCATATATAGGGGATAGTTGAGCGGAGATTTAGTTCCAGATTCGAAGTAAAATGTAACACGAGTTACCATTAATTCATCATATAATTCGTACCTGCTTTTATTTTCTTAGAATATGGAAATAATAAAAGAAAAATATCTATTGCTTGGGAAGTTTCGTTTTAAGCCTGACTAAAAATAGGTACTCCGAACTTTTCAGAATGAACGAATAAAAATTCATGATCTGGGAAAGATGTTCACGTGCGTAATGAGTAGGCTCTACACAAAACCACAACACTTAGTCTTACCAACAAACTTCTCAAACTCACTGAAGATAGCATCAATGTGGTGTACGAGTACCTATTGTGCAGAAAGTTATTATTTCCAGGTATGGGTACAAAGCTATTTCTAAAGTTAATTGCAAAAATAAATCATGACTCAAATCATGAGTTGTTACAAGTAAAAATCCCCTTTCTGATGATTTAAATAAAAGATTACCTCCGCACACCATCTGTACCTACCTACACCCACCTTTAATATTTATTATGAGATTTAAAAAAACTATTACAAAACCCCATTTGAAACACGAGTCACGCAGTTTTGTTTTTCCAATAAACTACAAAAAAAAAAAAACCGAACACTCAATAGAGAAAGAAGAATGAATTTAATGATATATAATGGAAATAAAAATATGAAATCAATTGATCCTTTCGTCCAGCCCACAGGCAAATAACATAAAAAGAGATACACTAACTCTAGGCATTGGGATTTAATTTGATACGCCCATTTGTCCCTCATAAAAAAGTGCCTGCAGAGCTTCCCCTATATGTATACGATGACGATAATGCGAACAGACAACGTAAAACCAGTTGAAGGATTTTTCCCGGTCACAAGGAATCCTTAATCACCAGACAACCTCATAGAACGAATATCTAAACATGATTAGAAAGATGATGTTTTTACAGCCTCTCCCCTATACTCGTAGTGGTCGTGCTGCGAATAAAAAACAATCGAAATCTGGGTCGTGTTTTGGGAAACGGGAGGAAATTTTTTAGGGCAAATCGTTTTATATTGTTCCAGCCAAGGACTATGCAGAAAGAAAAGAATTCAATTCGATTGTGCGTCATTTTAAGTCGTTACACTCGCAGGATACAATGAAAACACCAAGCGGATATAAGTTCATGTGTGTGGCTTGTTTATCTTAGGTGTTAAGGATTCCTTTTTTGTTAGCCAGATCCTTTTCTTTATTGATTGTCTGTTTTTGTTTTGGATTTATATGAAACCTTGTTTAAAAATTGAAATATGAATTGGATGTTGAATAATTGAAGGTTAAAATAATAGTGAAGGTTGGAAGGGTGATCTTTTGCATCCTGGAATTGTAATTAATTCTTCTTGAAACAGCATGCAGGATTGAGATCTAAAATGCGTTTATAATTCCCGATCTTGCACAGACACTCGTCGACAGATATATTTATTTGTCCTATCCTTTTGGTCACCTGTCAAAGTGCAAAAAGCCATAGAGACGAATCCCAAAAATTGCCAAATTAATTCAACATTAGAAAATTCATTGCAGCACGCATCTACTCGTAAGCTGCTTTCAAACAGCATCCCCGCAATTATACGTATCTATCCTATGCCTGGCATCATCTGTTCTGCCACACACCAACAAAATAATCGTGTGGGTGTACACAAATTAATTATATTTTCAGGACTACTTTTAGGGCAAAACGTTTTAATCAGACGGCAATAGCAACAACAGCAATTTCCGTATTCAAACTGGAGGCCTTACCAGTCAGCAGCACCCGGGGACACCTACATCACACGCATATAGTGCTCCATAAATTATGTGAGAAAAGGGGTTTTAACACCAGCAAGGATATGCCGTTTGATGTTAATTTGTCTGTCTGTTGAGAAAGTCCTTGCGATTTCAATGAACACTTGTGCGTGTGCTAGGATACATGATTTGCCGGAAGTGGTTTATTGTGTAAAATTTTGTGAATGAAGAGTCGTTTAAAGCTGCACAAAGCTTCGTCCTTTGTAGTGTCAAGTTAACAATTATTCAAAAGCTGGCAAAATCCTTCAGGCATAAACACACACCTAAGAGAGCAGATATGTCTTTTGTGTGTAAGTTTTTGTTATATATTAGGAGGAGGACTCCTACCTACCACCGCCTAAGGAGCAATCAAATTGTTGGAAGAACAGAGGAGCATTTCTGGGAGTGAGGAGATTTTAATTCGATTAGACAGAAACAATTAACGAATTAACGCGTCCTTTGTGGAAGTGGAAGTGAAACGTATGGAATGGGGTGGTTGATGTTGGCGGCTTTAATGCATGTGTGGTTTTTGGCGAATGTGAGGACAGATTAATTACAGGGTAATTGAAATAAGCGGGTGG
Organism: Pocota personata; assembly: GCA_963082735.1. NCBI lineage: Eukaryota > Metazoa > Arthropoda > Insecta > Diptera > Syrphidae > Pocota > Pocota personata. The sequence continues at coordinate 17,289,627 of OY720431.1, forward strand.
TTAATTGGTTGGCAGGTGATGTATTTTCATTGGCAGTAGTTTGGAGTTTCGTCGATGGGTTTTGGTATAGTATGGCATTGCATAGACATTCATGGCTTTGGCACCGTAAAACAAGGCGATAAGGTACCTCCTAGTAGGGATAGTGGTAGGTATGGTTAATAGGTTGCTTTGGTTGGGGGCTCCCGATGAGGAACACTTAGATTAATATTGGTCTACTGCGCTGCCACTAGGAGGACACGGTGTTGCTTCTTCGTCATAAAATAGTTTTAACCATACGCCTATACTCTGCTATAGTCATTGAGATGCAACTGTATGTTTGGGTAAGTACAGCTGGTCTAACGAAGACCATTTTGTTGTGTTTATCCCAGTAGTTTTATACTACGACAATAGCTACTTTTAAGGTTGAAAAATAGGCGCTGCACAATCACAGGTAAGTGCAGTCCGAAAGTGGTCTTGACGCACCTTGCGAGCGCTGTCAAAAAGACGAAATACGTTTTTTGTTTTTGTAAGCGGAGGGGGAACCTAGTATAGGCACCGCGCCTCAGGTTTCGCAGTAGTGTCAGATTCTTACTGACGAAACCACCGCTATGTAAGGTGAGCCTAAAGCTATAGTAGTAACGGCGAAAGCCGTCGGCCATTGCCCGACAGAAATTGCGTCAACATGTAGTTAACTTCTCCATGTCTTTTACTTATCCAGGGTTTTATCCCGGGGATTAGTTTGTATGTCCACCTACCATCGTGTCCTACCATCGTGCCCTACCATCGTGTGCGAAGTATCCCGTCGTTGTTGCCACATTTTCAGTGATATTGCCCTTTTTTATTTACGTAGTTCTTTAGCTGCAATGTTTTCAGTTCTTCCATCCTGAATTCTTTTTGCTTCAATATGTCAATAGGGATCATACCAGCGATGACATACGCTGCCTCATCCGGAATTGTCATATAAGCCTCTAACTCTAAGTTCGTAGAGCATTGTTGAGCATACAACTCTAGCCAGTAATAGTTTTCCGGTGCTTCTTGAGCCTACAACATTTGGTCACATTCTCGAAAGCGCCGAGTGTACATTTGATGCCTTCTTTGATATGTACTCCATGTGGTTACCAAAGTTTAGCCTGTCGTCTATCACCCATCTTGACTTTGATGGTCTCTCTTATTCTGCGGTCTCTGTCTTATGTTCTGACAAGGCTAAACTCTTTGATCTTATCTCTACTCTACCTCGTCTAAGTGTTTTTTCGTAACCACTGTCCCTATGTCGTCGGCGAAACCTATCAATCGGACATTCGTAGTCTCAGTATGCCATCGTACTGTGGAACGCCAGCGCTTATGGAGTACTCCTTTATCCCTATGTCGTTTTCGTATAGCAGCACGCTTTAGTTGGGATAGTCATCAAATATTCGCAGGATGTATCCTCGGGTATTCATATTTATCAACGCATCCAATATATATGAGTATGTAGCTCCAATTTGCTATATTGAATGCGTTCTTCATGTAAAGTGTAATCACTCCGAAAAATTTTGTATGTACGTCTCCATCTCCAGCTTAAACCCTATATCGAATGCTTGGCCATTGATTTCACCTTACCAATAGCATCTATTGTGGATCCAGCTTTACGGAATCCATATTGAATATTAGGCGTCCTAGTATCCTTCTCTAGGCGGAACAATGGTTCGCCGTTTCTTCTATACAACAGTCCATGGATGATTTCTCTTAGTACTTTTTTTTTAGCGAAAGCTTGTAAAACATTGGCATTAGTGTTGTTGGTACAACCCCAGAGTTGTACACCATAGGTCCATAAGAGCAGATTTTACTAAATGTAAAGCTTGGTTTCGTTGAGGGCGATCCTTTGGGCCTGTGCCCATTGTTGTTACAGTTGTTTTTTTTTTTTCAATCGTTTTACCTATTGCTACCACGGGTATACAGAAGATACAGAAGCGGGTCAAGAACTCTTCCTTGCGGTATGCCAGCTGAATTTGTTTGACTTGCGAGTACTCGTTTCCCTGTCTGTCTATTCCCGAGATATGTTGTCAGTATGTTATATAGGTATATAGGCAAAACCTGTTGTAATTTGAACTTCAGGCCTTCAAGTCACACCTTATCAAAGGCTTGCGAGACATCAAGAAATACGTCAGTGATTCTATATATCCGGCCAGAACTGGTGATCAGTGATCCGATTTTTTCGTCAATAACCAGATGTAAGCTCTTGAGTAATATCCTCTCAAAAATTTTGGATATAATTGGGAGAAGCGAAATGGGTTTATACGACTTCTTGTCACTCGGCGGTTTTCCTGGTTTAAGTATAATAGCATTATGGCTTCCGCAGCTTTCCATTGACTCTTGATGTATTCCAATTTAAGCACAGAGTTTCTAATATTGAGAACCTTAATTAAATCTTTCTCGGCAACACTTTTCTGGTTATTAAGTCGTACCCAGCAGCTTTCTTAGGTTTTAATTTTTTTTTTTTTAGTTTCGTTAGCATCGCACTTGTTATTGTGTTAGTCAGATGCTATTTCCGACGCACTAATATTATGAATAAACCCTTGGCCATCGAAAGGCTTAAAAGTCTTTTCTAGATGGACGCCCATTTGTCAATAATGACTACTCCCTTTAATGTTATTTGATTTTAGAGATTTACATCTTTACATCGGCTCGTTGTATATAATCAATCTAGCTGCATCTTCTTATACGAAAAGCGTTGACTTTCTCTACATTTCGTCAACATATTGCACTCGCCCACTTTTTAGGGGTGTTTTCTTCAATAAACCATATTTTGCTTTCTCAAAGTTTTTTATGGTGAGGGTTAAATCGTATTGAAAATATGTGATCACAATCCGTGAACTTCGGTTACAAGTGGTGACAACCACGCCCACTTTATTCTAAGTAAAATGTTGTTAAAACTGTTTTTTTTTTTTTAAATCTCTTAAAAATTGCCGAAACTTGGGATGCCATGGTATGCAAGGTCGAATATTGTTTATTGATTTCGAAGAAAATCAATTGAAGAACATTTCATTGAGGAACATCCAATTTTCAAATTGAATTTTTTTTTTTTTTTCAAAAGCCTGAAAGGCATTTGTTAACATATGTCTTGAAAGCCGTTTTCGAGAAAATTAAAATCAGCGTAATGTTAGAATGAAAAGGATTTTGGCCCTAATTGTAACCCTGCAGATCTCAGACATGAAGTTTGCAGAAAATTCGTCAGGCCGCTTAGACAAGCAGAATTGAGAGACCCACTTTTTCGAGTTTCTATATCATAGTACTCGTAATACTGAGATTGACCAATATCTCGATATGGAAAGGATTCACGAAACCAATAAGTAATTACTTGTCTATTTAAGACCTTACGACGTTAGTGTTTCCTACCGCGTCATCTTAGCTTTTTTTCCTAATTTCACTTCGTCGTTAATCCAAAGAGTAAGAGAAGCACACCATTTGCTCAAGAACGACTAAGCAGATTTTGATGAAATGTGGTCTGTAGGTGTAATTTTGTAGGTAGCTCTGTCTAAAAATTGTCAGAACTGAATTAAATGTATATAAGAGTCAGTGGTCGGGGTTTCCAAAATCTTTAAATTATCTTTGTTGGCCGCCTTTGGAAGGTTTTTTCCTGATATTTGGCTTATAAGTTTAGAGTATCTAATATGTTAATAGTCCCACTTTGTTTGTTCAAAAACTCAGATGAGTTATGATGGGTTACTTTCTACCCAAAGTCTTTTAATTTTGTCTGTAGTTGTCTTATAATTTGGCGCATCATTTTCCGACATTTTTCACTTCAGCACCATCAGTGATAAGAGGAGAGACATACCCTTTTTGTAGTTTGTTTTGTTTGGGTTTTTTCAAATTCTAATGATGTAAAAATGACTTAATGATACATTTTTGGAATCAGCACTTTACAACCTTTCATTTGATACCCATATTGTATTTTTACAAAAAATAATTTTTTTTTCCGTGTTTTACTCTGACCTCCAAAGTTTTTCACTTTTCCAAAAAAATTTTTTAGAGGTTTCTGCGAGTTAGTAAAACTCATCTCTAGATCAACTGTCGATGTCAAACGGTTCAAAAGTTATGAGTCTGTGACAGACAAACAGCCAGACGGGTGAATAGATAGACAGTCAACTGACTCTCACTGTAGAGGTTCCGTTCTTAATTTTTTGACTTGTGGTACCTACAACCCTGAAAAGGAAAACTTCATAGAAAACATTTGGTAAGATCCAAGTCTGTTTCCATGGTGGCATCATTGCAATCAATGGGCTCTTGGACAAAGTTACTCAACCATCCATATGTACATAACCTAAACCTAAAAAGAAAATAGCAAAACTTTTTTACTTCACGAATTCCAATGTGTAATCCTAACCCATTTCCTTCTTATTTTCTTTTACAGAATTTATTCAACCCCAACATATCTGGCCTTATATACAACAAAACTTTATACAACACACCCAATTCCCACATCCCGCGTTCCTCACTAATAGCAATAGTTGTCAGCCACAAGCCACATCGTCACCTGGCAGCACAATTAGTGATAGCGACAATCATCCGAACAACACCAACAGCGGCAGCAACGGCAGCAGTCATCTCCACAATGACAGCAATCAGGGTGGCGGCTGTTACGGTGAGGACAACCGAAGACATCAGGGCGCCACCACGGAGAAGCAAGTGATAGCGAAACCCATGCCAAGTAGGCCAACGCCATTCCTCCCACACGGTCTCAATCATCCGCATTTGCATTCCCTGCTGGCGCACTGCAGAAATCCCTATATGGGGGGTGAGTACTACCAAATGACAGTCAGCCTGGTGTTAGGGTAGGTAATTAACACGCTTTACATGTATGTTATTCCAGTTGGAGCTCAGGTTTTTCCCCTGCCGCCAGGACAAGGCTTCCCGTGGGCACATTCGACACGCGGCAAACCAAGGCGTGGTATGATGCGTCGGGCCGTGTTCTCAGGTAAGATGACGGTAGCCAGCTTTGTGAATTCACTTATTCTAACACCGTCTTTCGAAAGATTCCCAACGGAAAGGTCTGGAGAAACGCTTCCAACAGCAAAAGTACATCAGCAAACCGGATAGGAAAAAACTTGCCGAACGGCTCGGACTGAAAGACTCACAGGTATGTGCAAATTGCTCTCCCTTTTATTTTGGTAACCACATCACGAAGTCAGAGTCAATTGACGGATCATATAAACCGCACATTTTAATGGCGACAAAACTATTAAAAAAAAAAAAAAAAATACTACCGCAAGTATCTCCACTGTTTCGCAGTCTTTTTGTAGTCCTTTTGTTCGCAATTGTGTGTACCGTCACGAAGCCATGCCTCTTGGTGTAGCCATACAACACTATACAGCAGTCCTCGCTCTCACTCGGTTAAGAGGTTGCGCAGAATATCCTTGGAAATAAAACTCCGCCCCGTGCACACATGGATTGCTCAGTGTTACTGGGATGAAATCTTCTTTTCTCTCTATTAAAGCCCCCCTAATGGGGTGGTTGAAGGATCGTATGGCCGTTCGGCGGAGTTCTTCGTTTAACCATTTTACTGGCAATGGTTTTGGTTGTTTTTCTTTCTTTTTGCTCCTTTTTCGTGGACCATCCCTATTCTTAGATGCGCAGTCGCTTTCTTTGTCAAATTCTTATACGAATGGCGAGAGAATGCGGAAAACAATGCGTGGGAAGAATGGAAAAATCAATTTAAATGCATTGTTCTTGTGCTTATGGATGGGGTATGCAACTAAGTAATTGGTCTGGTTGGGGCGAAGGAGCAGTGAGGCAATATAAAACGATTTATGACTCTGGAAAAGTATCTAACCACTCAAAAAAAAAAAGGAATGTATTTATAACTATCTGGCAAAGTAATAAATAATCGTCTACATCTTTGGATAAAGGATATTTCCAGGAGTGACGGTACATTTATTTCTCAAAGATTATAAGGTCATTATAGGTCAAATGTGATTCGAAAGTAAATGGTTGTGGACCTCATCGACCGATTAGGTTGGTTTTGCACTAGATTTGCAAATACAACAGTGAAGTCGAATTTGCTCAAATTAGTTACCCATGATACTGAAAATCTCGTTGGTGTTCTTCCTACCTTGATGGAGCATTAAGCGTTCTACACACACCGTCGTACTAAATACTCGTAGACCGATATGTTTAGCAGCTGTCTTAGTGTCACACGATACGCGATCTTTAAATCAATATACGGGTGGAGTAGGTCAATTTGAGATTCGAGCATAGACTGAAAAATTGGTAATTTTTTTCAGAAGGCTTTAAGAGGTCGTATAAGTAGTTACCTCAATAATAAGATCGCGCCGGTGTGCGCACTTCGATTGTACTTCGTGTGCATCAGTTGATGGTTACCACAATAGCGCCAGTGTGCGCTTCACTTTACTCCTGTTGCCAGAGTAGTACTGGCAGGATCGTCGATCTGTAGTACATCAATTTTGTTCTCGCAGTTAAGAGTTTTGGGCCGAGTTGCTTTGACCAATAGTTTTGGTGATCAGGTCTACAATACTATCTCCTTTGCATTCAAGGTTACCGCGTACTTAGCTTTCTTATAAAATCTCTGGATATTGTTTCGACCGCGGGACATTACATTCCATTATGCTTTCCAGGTACCTAGGTATCTAATCTTCATCATAGCACCCTAGCATGTTCAACCCTTGTATGGCAGCTGCAATACGTCATATTAAGCCAGGCATTTGAATTCGTTTCAATCGCTTTATTATAATATAAGAGTTACTACAAAAAACATTCTGAGATTGAAAACATTATGTGAGTGACATATGGTTCCAACAGGACGAGGCTACATGCCACACAACACGGGTAAATTTGTCTCTATTACACGAAAAGTTTCGAGATTTGGTGAAATCAATTGGCCACCAAGAACGTATCAAATGACTTAGGTATTCAATTTGAATCAAATCGTCCAATTCGTAACCAAGATATACCCAAGTGAAAAACTGAGTGAGCAGTCTTATTTCATATATTCATACTACCTTAGATATGAATTTTTATCGAAAGCCATTGGAGCCGTGTTTGAGAAAATTGCCTATTTTTCAAAATTGGTTTTTAGTAAAGTATCGTTTGAGGCTAGACCGCAAGTTCCAATTTCGTCTCTGGGCATTATCCCACGGACCGCAGGTATGTTAAAAGAGAATCCTTTAATCCGTTTATGCTGCAGTCCGAAGTACAGACAGGCGGGCAGACAGGCAGAATTTCGAGAACCACTGTTTTGAGTTACCTACCCTATTGTAAAGGGTGATTCGATTTTAGATTAAAATTTAACTCTGGCAGCACTGTGGTTCTGTCAAAGATAAACAGCTGATATTTGACGTCTGTGAAAACTAAGCTTTGACATTTGTAATTATTGAGCGGTATACGGTATAAATCAATATACAACTGCGATAGAATCGGGTCAGTATTGGATGTGCAAAGTTCGTATTCGTAATGGCCGGTCACGTGAAAATATCGCTGCAGTGAGTGATAGTGTTCGTGATAATCGATCAAAATCTGTTCAACATCGTTGCCAACAATTTAACCTTTTCTACAGCTCCACGCAGGGCATTTTAACAAAAAAATCTTCATGTCTACAATATCCAATTGACTCAGGTATTGAAGTCAGCAGACCATGAACAGCGTCGTAACTTCGTGGATTGTGTGTTAGAGAACCACCAAGTTGATGTCGATTTTTCGAACGAAATCATCTTCAGCGATGGGGTTCACTTCCAACTGAATGGCTACATAAACAAACAAAATTGTCACATTTGTGGTCATGAAAATACATGGACCATTCCCGAACAACCAATGCATCCACAAAAAGTCACTGTTTGGTGCGGATTTTGGGCCGACGACGTGATTGTCGGTTGACAGTCAATGATGAACGTTATGGGAACATTATAATAAATTATTTTTGACACCAATTGGACGATACCAATTGGAATACATGTGGTTTCAACAAGTCGATACCACCTGACACACAGCGCGAGAAACAATGCAGTCATTGCACCGAAGTTTCCCGGCCACCAAAAACATGCGATATTACGCCGTTGGATTTTTCCTTTGGGGTTATGTGAAACAGTAGTTGTATGCCAATGACCCCAAACGATTTCAGAGCTAAAGGACAAGATTCCATGCGTCATTTATGAACTACCGCAGGATTTATGCCGAAAAGTAGTGAAAAAATACTTCAAAAGGGGAGAAGTCTGGTAGACCAGCTGTGGCGCCCATTTGATCTTTAATGTAACCTCCAACCCTATAGTAATGTCAAAATTGATCAAAACGATACAAAATATAAAGTGCACGACAGGGGCGCACGTACTTCCACCTACATATATCTTGTTTATCTGCAAAACTTAGATTTGAAAGATTTGAAAAGAAAATATCTGAAAAACTTATTTCGAAAATTTTCCAATTTTTGTTGGTACAGACAGACAGACAGGCAAGATGATTTTTTAACATGGAAGTCATGTATGGATCTCCATGCCAATATTTTTGATTTGTCTCATCCTGGAGTCACAATATGGCTTCGTTGAACTTTACCTTCATACTAAGAATTTTATACGAGTACAAGTCGTCAAGAGGGTGTATTTCTTTGTGAAATAAATTCAGTTAAGTTTCACAAAAAGACAAGATCTTACTCAGTTCTAGGAAAATTTGTGTTTCTTTAACTTCGTCACTCTGCTTTTCCTCTTTTTTTAAATTAATGATATGAATCCTACGCTTTTGTCTTGTTTGCAATGACAAGTCGAAGATAAACAAAAATGTCAAACTTGCGGAGGCTATTTGAGGAAATATCTTTGTTTAGTCGTAGTGTTAATCGCGTTGAAAAGTCGCATGATGACTGTTGCCAATTGTGCAGACCATAGTGATCTCGAAATATCAAGCTTTTTGAAAGTCCCCCGATCGTTCGTTCACAAGGTTCACGCCGATTGGGAGGCTTTTGGTGGTGATGCTTCGCTTGTTTCGAAAAGTAAAAAAGCATTCAATACGTTCGGACAGCAAGAAATGTCCGGAACCAGGCCCCTGGAAAGTCGATGAGGTCAATTGTAAGGGACCTTCTAGTGTCTGAACGACGAATTCGCGGTGTGGTTCATGAAAACCTCCGATATTAGGCTTATGCCATCGAGAAGTGGTTAGTTAATGTCGGAGGAAACGTAAAATCAGCGTGAGCTCCGAGAAAAGCGGCTCCTCAACAAGTTGAAACATCCGAATCCAAGCCATCTTTGGTTTTTTTTTTTCGATGATTAAAAATGAATTTTAACTGAATGATGCTGCTGGATAGATCGAGGTGCTAGAGGCAGTTGTTAAGTCCTGGATAGACAGCGCACAAAGCCGCGACGACTCAGGAATGGATGGCGATAAATTTCCAAACTTATGGCCACCTAACTCAGCAGACTTTGTATAGGACGTAGTTGAACATAAAATCAGCAAACATCCCCACAATGCCATTGTGCAAGTGATGGCCAACATCAAGAGGGATCATTTAATTTCGGCATGCACACTTTTTCGGTCACAAATTCATGTTGTTACCGATGACGAAAGTTATAGGCATTTCCGTTATTTTCAAATTAGTCCTCAAATAGCCTCCGCAACCTGTATAGGGTTGCCATGGTAATGATTTTTTTTTTTTTTTTTATAATTTGCGCTAGCCGGTAATATGAATAATACCCTTAAATTGTTTCAAGGCATTTAGGAAAATGGGGAAGAGAAACAGAGGAGACGCCTGTGCACGTTGGCTTTAAATGTTTGAAGGTTGTAGTGAAGGGGAAATGCAAAGCCTGGTAGATCATTCCACATTCGTGTCGTTCGGCTTATAAACGAATCCCTATATTTGACAGTACGACCGAAGTTTGGATTAAGGGTGAACTGATGTGCATTCGAAGCTTGACGATCGGGTGAAGTTTGGAGGGGAGGAATGCAACTGGGTATTTCGCTGGAGCATTTTTTTTTATAAAAAAAAGCGATAAAATAGGGAAAGACCCGAGACATTTCGATGGTGTTCAAGTGAATGTGTGGAGTACAATGTAGTTTAACGCGCTTTTCTGTACCCTGTCTCGTATGTGCAAAACGGTCCTGGGTGCACCAGAGTATGGGCTTTATATTCCAGCTTTGGGAGGATGAATGCCCTGTAAATTGAGGCCAGATCAGACGGGGTATAATATTTCTTGCACCGCTTAAGGTATCCTAGGCATTTGCAGCATTTTTGGCGACATCGAATACGTGATCGTTCCATTGAAGATAGTTATTAATACACATACCGAGAATAACAAGTCTTTCGGTTTCAATGATGCAAGTGACGGTTGTGGTTTCGCTTGAGAGTCAGAAGACTGCATTGTGTTTTGGAAGCACTAAATTCCACTCTGTTGGTTGAACCCAATTTGATTATGCTGTCCAGGTTGGAATTTTATGTGTTTAGCATACTTCCTCTTGTACTTAACTTTAGCAAATGTGTTGCATTAGATTTTATTTAGGTGCTCTTTCATTTGTGCACGCATTGTACAAAACATAAAAGCATACAAAATAAAACTAAACACAAAGTTGAAAAAACTACTTAAAACTAAAAAATGTAAGTTAAAAGTTGCGATAGAAATTTTATGCTGAATACTGTACGACAATCCTGATGGCCATTGCTATCTTCGCTGAGGGAAATATATTTTGTCGATATACTATATTTTGCCCGATAGTCGAAACATTATATGCACAGTTAGTGTGTTTCTTTGTAAATAACTTTATATAAAGTTCAGTTAAGTTTTACAAAAAAAAGAGAAACGATTTCCTATTTTTATATTGAAATTTGGCACCACTGATTTAGTCACAAATTGAAGTTCAAAGAAAATTAGTGTTTCTACCACATTCCCCTCTCTTGTTTAATTAATCATTCAATTTTACATTGAACAGAATCTAAAACTAAGGAACTTAAAATAATTACTGTTATAAACCTTTTTGCGACATCTGTTCCCTGATAGTCGAAATGCGCTATACTCAGCGATAACTATGGATAATATCAAAAGTTACTGAAACTGTCTACCCAGTTCATTGTTGTTCTTGTTTGCCAACCGAACATGGAAAGAAAGTTACTGAAGTTACTAATTGTAGTTCTGTTTTTTTTTTTTTCTATCCAAACTGGGGATCGTTTTCACAAAAAAACACGGCTAATGTTTATGATGAACGGCTGACGGAACCCAATGCATCTACGAGTTTTTGACTCACAACTAACGCCAGATTCTTGCATCAGTGAGCTAACTGAAGTCGTGATTCATACTTCTACGCGCAAAAGCTTTCAAACAGAATACTTTTTAGCGAGAAACATGAGCCAGTCACTCGTGTTAGCAAGAGGGAAATTTGCTATAAATAATGCTGTTGCTGTTATGGAGCACAATAGCGCAACATTGTTTCAAAATTATTAACCATCCGAGGTGGCTGGTCCAATGTGTTTTTGGCGAATTATATGTGAAAAACAAAATCGTCAGAATATGCACTTGAGATCGTACGCTCCATGGGAGAATGCTTTATAAGTGTCTGAAGAAAAAACACGAGAAACGTAGAAACGTCTATATCATGGTCTGTATATACAAGGTCTATTTAAATATTTCATCATCTAATAAAAAAAAAATACCCACAATCGTTCTCATCATACACTGCGCTATAGCTAAATTACATACCCTATTTGGACACAGCTCGTGTAAACCAAATAACGATTAATGTGTAACACATTTTTCTGACGTTTTCCTCCGTCTCTCCACCCTATGACACGAGACAATTTGCGCACTGTGAAGATAGAGTGTCCTTCGCAAAGTGACTTTTTTTTTTCGTTTTCCCCCATTTAGAGTCGAGACATATGTTTCCTAATGAGATGTCTTTTTCACGTTCCTTTGGATGAGATTTTCAACCCTGAAATCGGAGAGTGATGGAGAAATACGATACGCGAATGCATGACTTTACTAATTGTCTTGGGCAATGGGTATGGGTAAATTGTCTCTTTACCCCTTACTTTTTTGTTTTATTTACATTAACATTTCGATTGCAAACACAATGCAAATCGAGTCCTTGTAACCACAAATTGATGACACAGTAAATATACAACAAAATTCAATGATGAATTGCGACCGCATTGCGCCAATTCCCACAGGACTATTTACACAGCTATTAGCAACAATTCCCCGCAAGCTATTGAATAACCAGTCGCATGGACCTCTCCACCACTGAACATCTGAATTTAAGGGTTTACCAATAGCTTAGGCATGTTAAGTCGAATATCAAAGAATAAATCACTTGCAGTCAACAAATACTTTTAAATTCAATAAAAAAAAAAGAGAAAAAAAATATGTCGATTGAGGGTGTTAAGTGATTTAGCAGCCAGCAACAAAAGCAGCAGCAGCACAGTAACCGCCGTCGCCATTCATCCCTTCGGAAAACCCCCCCTCAAACGAGGATGAATCCTGTATAGGGCGTAGATTTTTCCTCTCTCTTGGTTCTCTTCTTTTTTTTGGCAAATCAAAAACAGACGACACTGTTTTGGACATCTTTTAAGGCTTGGGCTTTTCGATTGAAGTCTGATACTACCCCATTCGGTGAAGATTGCTCACCGGAATAGAAAAATCGAATTCTCCCTTCTTTTGGTTATTTTTCGTGGGCGCTCTTATCGGGGAAAATCGTTTTAAATGGCATTTCCGCAAGACGATTATTTAAATTAGGTTGCCTGTTTGTGCATTTGCTTTGGTCTTTGGATGATGGTGGTGCTTTCCTTTTTTATGGGATTTTGCCTGGAGGCATTTTTATTGGAGTAATACTCGTATAATTGCATGGGTAGATGGAAATTTAAGAGGTCCTCGAGGAGTTTCTTGGTATTTATTGAGGGGATTTTCAGGGTTTTTGAATATACACAATTCAAAGCCGCACCAATTGGATTTGTAATCCAATTATTTCGATTAGTGATTAAGTTTATGAAGGCATGTCTTCGGCTTGGGAAATGTTTATTTTATTTTAGCTTGTCAAGAATACACTTTGATAGTTTGTGTGGATAGATAAGCTAGATCAAATCTGTAAAACTTATGCTTTTTTGAACTCAAATCTCTCTCTTTGCAAAATTCCACTGACGCCAAAGACCTGAAGAAGCCCAAAACGATATTGAGCATCATCCAAAGAGAAGTTCGACGTCTGTGCCTGATGAACATCCTGCTCGAGAAAATGCTTCAAGTTCACATGTTTCTCCTGACATAATCTGTGGGGAGGAATGAAAGTGGGTTGCTAGCAGTTTTGAACTTTAAGTCCTCGAGGCTGGATTCTAATTTCCCTGAGCGTCTGCAGAAGGCCTATGGAATAGTAAAAAAACAATTCGGCTTTGCGCTTGAAACTACACTGGAAATCAAATGCGTTTCGCAGATGCAATAAGCCTTATACTGTGAACCTCTAAAGCAAATGCTCCTGTGATGTAACTAAATATCCAAGTCGCAACATACCCCATCAATGTCTCTATTATGAAAGCAGTACATCTGGATACATAGCAGGGAGGTATGCTAACCCCATTCCTATGAAATTTGATCCTGAACCAACTTATCCTAACGATAGAGTACATCGAGTTAAAAGGTTTGGCGCACAAAGACGACATGGATATCTCGGTATTTGGAACGTATCCACAGACTATTAAATAATCCACAGACTATAAATAGTAGGGAGTGAGTGACGTACTGTGAACTAAGAACATCTATTGTGCTAACTGAAGCTGTTCTCAGATCAGATCCAGTCTAGTTACAAGAGTCCAGAATGTGTAAAGAGAAGGTGAGACTGTTCGCAAGTTCCTAAAAGGTGGTCCTGAGATTGACTGAACTCTGTAAGGACCCCCTTTAACGTCCCTAGCCTATTTGTCTTTAAGTTGTTTTTTATTTATTTATTTAGCTTCACAAGCCAATAGAATTTAGGTCTAATTACATAAGAAATACTTAAAACTAACTAACAGCTTGTTACTGTGCATGTCAAAGACATTAGGGAACTTATTTGCATTACTAAGCATTCTGGTCAGAGGTTCATACTGGCCGTATTCAGTTCGGTGGTAGGCAAGGCGGAAAAGGGGTGCTGATCTTAAATGCCAAGGGTTTTTTATTAATAGAAATCAGTTGTAGCAGGTGGGGGCAGTCAATAGTTCCAGTTAATAATTTATGTACAAAAAGTTTATCACTTTTAAGTAGCTTCTCATAGGGAGGTAAGTTGTAGGGGTCATTCTAACTCAAGGCAAAACGGATGAATCTGCACTGAACAGCCTAAATTCTCTGAATTTGAACTTGATCACCCTACCGGTGACCAGGCTTGGCTGTCATACTCAAGAAATGGTCTGCGAGTATCATGTGGAGGGATTTGATTACGTAGGGTTTGGCTAATCCTCTGGACCGTAACATTTTATAAAGCCTACAGTTGAGTTGGCTCTGCTAATTACGTTATTGATGTGAGAATGGAAGTTAAGTTCAGTGTCGCAAATGATGCCGAGATCACGAATTGAACTAACTGTGGGTACAGATTCACTGTTTAAAAAAAAAAGTTCTTGGAGGCAGGGAGGGGAGGGCGTCTGCGAAAGTAAGTAATAGATTGGCATTTTGCAATGTTGAGCTCTAAGGAAAAGGTTTAAGTCAACCTGCAGCAAGTGAGAAGCAGTAATGCAAGAAATTTGTTTTGAGATCCTCATATCGTCTGCGTAGATCGGCAGGTGAGATCCCGTAATGATAAGCTCGACATCGTCAATACGAAGATCAGAGGTTCTAAATGACTACCCTGAGGTATATCTGAGGTCACAATGATTGGGTTTGAAACGGAAGATCTGAAAAGGACACTATATTGGCTATCTTCTAATTTTGTCAAACGCTTTACTGAAGTCAGTAGCCACGACGTAAGGTAAAGAAGTACCTTTTTCCATTCCGCATAATGTTGAAAAAACAAATTCGGTGAGGTAGGTGGTTGTAGATCTACCCTTTAGGAACCCATGCTGCTTAGGGGAGAAAATCGATTTGCATTGGAAGAAGATCGAGTCATACGCGATATGGTATTTTATTTATTTATTGCTGGTCCTCGTACTATTGTTAGCTTCCTCATTAGCTTTCAAGCCGTTGTGGTCTGACACTCAATGAAAGGTGAGGTAGTTGATCCTGCCTACTAGCTATTAACTATTTTGTTCTTGAGCCGAATACTTCTGCTCCCACTTCTCTCAGTTACTATTGTTACTCAGTCTTGCAGTGAAGAACTTTACAAATTATCATCATTTCGTCTCTAGGGATTTCATTTTCTTCTGTCAACCAAATTATTGATACTTAAGTGATTCCCGCATGAATATAAAGATATTTGATCAAGGATGATGTGACACATACCTATCTAGCCAACCGAACGTGTCAGAAGTGGGTATTGACCCTCCAAATCTTTCAAACACTCGTTATATGTGAGGAAGATCTTTTAAAATTTCAGTAAGATAGTCAATGCCAGTTGGCAGCTCCTTAAGCTAACGCAAATGAGATGGATTTTCATGGGAGGAGTCCAATAATGTTTTTCAAATTTGCACTCTTCGATTGTTTTGATTTGTTTTTTTTTTTTAGTAGGCACATAAGCCTCTATAAGTCTTTATAAGTTAAACATCATCCTTACATGTTTTTCAAATGATCAACAACGATACCTTTTAAAGCCAACTGTCAAACAAATCCTTAAGTGGCCATTGGAACAGCCCATTCAAGTGTACAAACAATGTAATTGTTTTTTATTTGTTTACTGAGACTCCATCCTCAAGAGATGTACTCGTAAAAATGATGGATCACCTGAATTGCACCGTTTATCAAAATAAATGGCACCAAACAACATGGTAATAACTGCAGCACTGACCGCAATGCAGCACCGGCAGCAGTAGCATCGGGCGGCAGCACTTTAACCCTCAAACCAACTCTTTTACGAAGGATGAACAGGACATTTCAATGGCCCAAGAGCCCCTCTATAGCTGGAAATTTTATTTATTATATCTGTGTGTGGATAGGTGCATTCGACAATGTCCTTCACCAATCGAGGGGTGCACTGGATAATCGCTATACACTCCTCCGAAGCAGTCATCGCACAGTCCACGTTCATGTTTCTTCTCAAACCTATTGAAATGGAGCGTTGTCCCCTCTATACATGCACATTTTATTTGTGGCTTTCGTTATGCCGCAGGACATTTCGCTGGACACTACCGCAGAACTCATCCTTCGATGGTGGAAAGTGTGAAGTATCCGGCGCTTGCATTCATAAAAAAAAAAAAAATGTCGGGAAGCAATTTTCAATTTGGTTTGGAATGTTTTTTTTTTCTGCTAGGATGTGCCTATTTTTTTATTTATCCTTTTCGAAAACCCACTGGAGCAAATGTCCAGAGACAGACACATGAAAATATGGAAAAGTCCCTCTTGCGGAGAGGATTCTCGATTTTTATTGTTCGTTGCTGCAGTTACTGACGACTGAAATCGGATTGACAACCGCAAATGCATATGACAAATCATTTTCAAAGCTGTCATTCCATTATTGTAGGTCTCCTGAACCGGCTCTGCATAGAATAAGACCAGTGGTCTTGTCTGGGATTTTTTTGTATGCTGTTGCCAGGGACAACAATCAATTTTCCTGGAAATAAAAGGCACAGATAAAAAATTGAGGAAGAAGCACTATGATGCGGCCTTGAGGGAATGCAATGAAGCATTGTGCATGGATGAATTATTGCACTTCAGGAGGCTGGAAATGATTCATTGTTATGCATTTTGTAGTCATCATCATTATGGTCATGTTTGCTGATTGTGAAGAAGAAAGGGCCAGCACCTTTGTTTAATGGGTTCAATTGGTTTGACGAGAAAATAGATTAAACGATTTTTTTTTTAACTTTAGGATGCCAAGTTATAAACAATTTTGTGGGTGAGGTGACTCAGTGGTTAAGTGTGTGAACGGAGACTCAGGTTCGAGTCCCAAAAACACAAAAACTTACTTCTTTCACGGTTGCACCTTACCAAGGTCTGATAACTTCCAAGATTCAAAAATGTACTCTTTGGGTATTCCATTAAAGTAAAGTAGGTATCTTGCATTCGTGTATCGCCCAGCACCTATATATATGCGAGAAGTTATTTCCCTCTAAGTCACTTTCAGCAAAAACAAATCGAATATGTGGTGTATAAGGTGTATAACTCTGCTTTGACTTGACCTAGAAAGGGCCTAATTTTTTGTATCTTCCGGAAGCCTCTTCTAGAATATAGAAACTTTACACACTTATCCCCACCCACTCTAATATATGAAAGATAGACTAGAAGACTAGACTTTTGAAATACAGGGTCTACTCCGTTGTACGTTATAGAACTTTCCAGTATTTGTGTCTTCCTCATTTCCCAAAAAGCCCTTGGGTAGCGACTTTTCGAATTAAAAAATAAACAAAGGGAAAACGGCTCCAACGATTTCGCTTAAATTTAATCTTTAGGTTAGGTTAATCATATGTCACTAGATGGCGTACCAATTTTTTTTTTAAAAAAAAAATAAATCGTATAACGGTACTTTCCTTATTACTGACACAATCGATTTTGGTGAAAGCAATATTTGACATATGCAAGCACAAAAGTGTCAAAGTAATTCTTTTCTGCTTTTTAACGGATTTTTCTACAACGAACAAATAGACACAATGAGTGATTTTCTGAACACCACACATGTACATAGGTGCAAGTGTGGACGAAAAACATCCGAGAGCTAAATTGTCATAAGAAGCTTTTCTCAATCGAAAAAATTGCCCTTCGGAAGCCCCTGTAGGTCCTATTCTTAAATCTTAATTCTCTTCGAATTGTGGCTTCGCTGGCCAATTATTAAGTTCGAAGAAAATTCGACTAGCCGTCTAGTCTGCAGACGGCCATACATGCAAAGAGACATACAGACAGACAGAATTGAGAGGCCCACTTTTATCGATTCACTATACAGTAATGTCAAGATTGGTTCACTAAATCATATAGTGTAAGTGCGGGACAGTTGAACCACTTTTTGTTAAAATGGTTGCATAAAGTTAGGCTATGCTAATAATCAACGAAAATAAATCGTCCAAAATCAGAAAATTAATAATTTTTAAAGGATTTTTCAACAACGAAAAAATACACTCAATTTCGCTTAAATTTCGAATCTGAGTGATTTTCTGAACACCACATATGTAGGTCGGAAAATTAACAACCGAATAAAAAAATGGCAACATATTTTTGGGCGTTTGTTCAATTTCATTTGGGTGATTTCGTATGTTGTACCAAAAGCTAAAAAGAACATGTCAAGGCTACAAAGACCGAATCAAAGCCTGCAAAGATGAATAAGAGAACATAGTAATAGAATTGCAGTCGGTGTTAAAAATTTGGAAGAAGCACTTCTGCAGACTGCTAAAAGCCGATGACGACTCAACTTTTGGATGAGTCATTCAATATTCACGATGTCGGACAAGAATCCCGCCAACCCGATCAGAATGAAGTGAAGATAGCCATATCTAAACTTAAGTTCAACATAGCTGGGAACATTTCAAAGCTGGCAGAGATGACTTGGTAAGGGGCATGTACCAACTCATCTGTAAAATCTCGTCAGATGAATTCAAGTGTGCTCTATGCTGTGGAGTACAACTCTGTTGCCATATCTTGAGTATTATTCCACACGGCGCACTACACGATTTGAAATAGGCAATCAACTTCGACTTCAAGTTCATAGGGCGTCTTAAATGGTACGCTCAGTTCAATATTCTCTTCCATTTCTTTCCCAAAGCCTTCCTAATTAGTATTTCTACCAGTAAGTCTCGCTGGTTCTTGTTTTTTTTAAATTAGGGTTTCGCTCATTGTCGAATGACTGGAGAATGGTCAGAGGAAAGATCAAAGCTTTCATCAACTTTTATGAAATTGGTGAAAAGAAAATTTAATCTACGTTGTAGTTTTTTAAGAAACACACTGTTCAGACGAAGCTAGCCTGATAAGAAGAGGTAGAATCAATGGTTACACATTAGTAGGAACATTAACCACCATGCGTATGGAATAGCAACCTATGTAGGTTAGGTTAGGTTAGGTAGATGGGTGCCTTGTGACAAATAGAGTCACTGCTCACTTAGACCAACAAATTCGGGTCCATTGTACCCAATCGTTTAACCCTGGAAACGTTAAAAAGGCCGCTGTTAGAACCACCCAGATAATGATATAAATCTCAGGAGGTCCGTAAGCTCTATATAACCTAAGTCCTCCAAATCCGAGAAGAAGTAACTTCCAAGAGTCCTCATTCTTGTGACGGATAGGGCAGGACAATCACACAGCAGGTGACGAACTGATTCAATTTCTTCTTCGTCCCTGCAGCTTCTACAGTAGCTGTTATGTAGAACACCGAGTCGCTCCGCGTGAACTCCAATGGCACCATGACCAGTAATTATTCCAGAAATAACCCGTGTATTATAACGACTAAGTTTCACCAGGGCGCCATAGCGCCCGGGCCGTTGCGCATGTTTCCAGATGAATCCATAGGCTGTTTGCTCTATCGATGGTTTCGTCTTCTATTTTCTTTCGTAGGGAACTGATTGGGGTTACTACAAAAGTGAGGGCCCGCGATAAGTGCAGCGCCGACCCTTTCCTAGCAAGCTCATCAGCCCTTTCATTTCCTTCGATATCCATATGCCCTGGAACCCAGCAGAGGGTCACTGCATTGGCTCTGGATATTTCATTTAAGACCGCTATGCCTTGATCTAATTACAGCAGAGTCCAGAGCCTTAATGGCTGCCTGGCTGTCTATATAGACAGTTATCGTTTTACCAACGGTATTACTCTCGCGTATAATTTCCGCAGCCTGTATGATGGAGCAACCTATGTAAGATCGTCAGTTGAAAATGTATGCTTAACTGAAAGCAGGGATAGTGATGACCTCTACCTAGTTACATTCCAAATGAAAAACTTAAAAATTGCCAATATCTACAAACCTCCTAGATCAGTATGGCCCTTTGGTATGTTGCCAGTCTACCAACACTCAGCAATTTACGTCGGTGACTTTAACAGTCATCACACCACATGGAAATACCTTTCAAATGATGAAAACGGTGTGAAGCTCTCCGACTGGGCTGATGAAAATAACATGGTGTTAATTTTTGATGCCACAGATAAAAAAACGTTCCACTCTCGACGGTGGCAGAGAGACTATAATCCTGATCTTTGTTTCGTAACAAGCACCCCCACACCAAGTGACCAGACGAGTTCTTAACAATTTCCTTAAAAGTCAACATCGCCCCGTGATACTAGAAAGTGGAATCCCGCTAATACACTCTATCCCCCGCCCCAGGTGGAAAGCGAACTGGGAGAAATTCTCTTTAGAACTCGACTCCAATGTTAGGTGGATACCTCCAATTGCACAAAACTATAATAGATTTATTGGCATCGTTGCATCCACAGCTTGAAAATGCATACCAAGAGGCTGAAGGAATGCATTCGTGGCTGGAGTTCGGACAGCGAAAGTCTCTACCAGCAGTACCTCTTAACTGGTGATTCTGAAACAGGAGAAGATCTCCTCACAACCCTTGACGAATCCCGAAAACATAATTGGGAAGAAACTATGAATAATCTAGAGTTCACAAGATCAAGCAGAAAGGCGTGGAGCCTGCTCCGAAAACTTGGTGGTTGTAATTCGATATACACTAAACAACATGGCATAGACCCAGAGCTCATCTCTAAACGCACTGTGGACATATCAAACGCCAAAGCTATAAAAACACATACCAGGCTGGTCAAACGTTCTTTAAAGGAATTAAGGTCAACTACCCCTGAAACCTCAGAATATGCCAGAGAATTTTCCCTGCCTGAACTGGAAGCCACCATCTCGAAAACAAAGAGTGGAAAAGCAGCAGGACTCGATTGAATCTATCCGGAGTTTATCAAAAACTGTGGAAGGAACACAAAGATATGGTTTTGTAAATTTTACAGCAATATTGTCACCAGCGGAATACTACCAAAATGTCAGTTTGTCCGTCGAATTGAAATCCACAGCCGCTTCATAGAGCATTCTACATTTCTGTGAGATGCATCTTGAAATCGCTGCCAATAATGAAATTCGGTCTAAGAGAGTTGAATATATTTTTAAAAGCAAACGCCCATCGCAGTCGACAATAGATAGATGAAATGGTATGTACCGTGCTTACTTGCATAGTTTCAAGCTCTATTTTTAGATCTCCAAAATGTTCGATATCTCGTATATTCCGATAGGTTACTCGTACTCGTGTGAGCATCACTATAGCCTCTTATCTTGGTTTTGAAGCTTGGTCCATGCCTGAATTCAAAATTTTCGATCCGTTGGTCGTTTTTATTTTCTCCTACGCAATCGAAAGTAAGAAGACTCTGCTCGGTATAAATCGGGTCTTCAACAGGTTCCTCATTAACCATTTTTACTATAGTCCCACAATTTCTAAGAGAAATATCAAGGTTTTGGTTTATCCAACGAAAAAGAGTGGTATTTTAGCTACGAAACGGTCTTCGCATTACTTGTTATTGTTGTTGTCCTTTTGTTACATCTATGAGGACATACACGCATTATGTAATGTTCCCAACTGCTGGTACATTTTATGCATTTCTTGTGACTACGAGTACAATCATGCAATACCGTTCTGAACATACCCATAAAACTTCTCAAACCTTTCACTAAAAATTAACAATTTGATCGATTGCTATATTTTCTAAATGAATCCATTCATTGCGTGCGTGACCAATGTGGCAACAATTTTTTCATTTACCTTTGGCTCATGCCCATTTAACTCATCATCATCAGTATCACCATCCAAAGGCAAGGACAATTGATCAAAATCATAGCAATTGCGACAAATTGATTCAATATCCTTCGCTAATGATTCCAGGATGATCGATCGAATTTTGACACAACTCTGTGGATGAAATTTGTTACGCAAATTTATTACAACCGAATGGTTATCAATGCACAATAGCAAGGACAAAGGATCCACCCTGATGAACTGATGAATGTGCATATTTGTCACCGAGACTCACACACACACATCCACAGTCGAACAGAAGACAGACTTTTTAAGAGCTCTCTGGTGTGTCTATTAATTGAATTATCTCAACTCTATTGTTCCTATGATTATTCAATTTATATTTTGTCTCCCAGACATTGCTTGTGAATAATGGAAAACAGTTTTTTTCTTTTTTTTTTTTTTAATTTAAAGATTTTTTCTCGACTGTTTTCAAGGGGAAAAGTTGGATGGGAACATGGTTGTTAATTGAAAAAGTTGTTTTCTGGAATTTTAATTGGAATACAAAAAATCCAGTCGTCGTATGTTTGCATTAAGTTGGAATTTTGATTGTTTTTACGGCGAAAATATGTTTTAATTGTATTTTAATTGAATTTTTAAAATTAAGTTTAGTGTGCGGGATAAGATAAAATAAAGTTTTGGTGACACCTTCCACCAGCTACCTATTGTTCTGCACATATGCTGCAGCTTGATGCATTCTTTAAGGAGGTTCTTTGAATGCAGTTTTCTTCTTTTTGCTGTATTTACAATATAAGCCTGTCCCATATATGTCTTGTATTCATACAGCGCTATTTTAGTTGGTAAAGGCCCAGCTCCTCTCGTGACTGAAGAACCATCGAAAGTAAGTAATGCTGCATGAACGTTGCATCCACAACTCATAGTGATTATGAAAACCATTCTAAAACTAGGTAAAAATCTTCCCAAAGCCGATCAGCAGTAAATGATGACAATGATGTTTCACCGTGGCTCAGTGGTTAAGTGCGCGATCACTGAGCGGGAGATTCAAGGTTCGAATCCAAGAAAATGCAAAAAAAGTTTTCTCACAGTGTCACCTCTCGTGAACGTCTGACAAACAGCCGAGAGTAAAACTGCCATGAGAATCTTCTCTCAATCGAAAAAAAATTGCTCTTCGGAAACGGCATTAAACTGTACGCCCCAACCATTGGTGCGGCGCCCATCTCTAGTGGCTGCGAGAAGCTAGGGCTGGCCCTGTATGCGCTGTTAGCGCCAAAATATTTAATAATATTTCGCTTGTTCGTCGGATCTGAAAGCACTGCCAGATTCTAGCAGATGATATGAATTTGATATGCTCAACGCTGATAACCGAGAGAATTTCCACATCGACCCTGCATGCCATCTCTAAGTCGCCGGCGTAGATCAAATGTCAAATTGTAGATCAAGTGCCAAATTCTTTAATCGCTCCATAGTTCGAGAGGTAAAAGGCACATGAGTCTGTTGTTAGTGACCCTTATTCAATGCGGGCCACACTACGGGCCCTTAGTAAGAATTGAACGTATTGAGACCGTCTTCTTTAGTTGTAGCCTCACTTTTTTTTTGTTAAAGGTTCTATTGCAGGCATAGAAGGGTATCTGTGTTTTTTCGACCCGTTGCTCTAGGTTCAAGATAGTGCCCAGATACCTAGCACTGGACTATGATGATAAATGTAAGACGTTCAGGTGCGGAAGATGAAGGCCAGATACATATTTTGCTGATGAAAAGTGTTAGTTTTATCTGATCCGCAATTTGTATCCTACACCAAGATCCCTATATTCCCTATACGTGTTCCCTTGCAGGCATTTTGTCTTAAGATGATGCACACTCTGTACGGTAAGTGCCCGCATCTGTTGCTTTCTTGGCATTTTGAATCTCCAGCTATTTAAGAGCAGAACCAATAGGTATCTACGAAAGGCAGCGCGGGGACTGTCATGCTAAACGCTCTTGGTTCACGGTTCAAAAAGTCGATCAATTGCGAAAAGCTTAGTCAACTCTACTGCGAAGGCATAACACTGGCAGTAGGGTGGTCATATGGCTTAAATGCAACTTGATCGTGATGATCACATCAGATGGAGGGAAAAAAATACTGTGAATCAAGAGCAACGACAAAAAGCAAAACAAAGAAGCTCCCCAGTTATCTGGACGCCACCCTTGGAGTTTACTGTAACTTAATACCACCTAAGTTTCAAACCCACTACACCAATCTATCTCTCTCTCTCTCTCTCTCTCTCAATTTATACAAACGCCCGTGCCCTGAAATAATTTAATGGTATTCATATCCCATTTGGCGTGCGCAAATTATAAAAAAAAAAGTACCGGTACCGGTAAAATTTGTATCTAATATATTTTCGGCACACAATTTTCGCTTCTTATCAATTTTGTCTAAATTCGAGACCTGAATAACTTTTAAACGGATGGCACATATGGAGCAAGTACCTACGTGCGACTCGGTGTTGCCTTTTATTTTCTTTGTTTTCCTTCTTTCACATCTCGCAGATGCCCCTTCCAGCCCTTTGCCAGCTTATTGGCTTCCTCGTTGTCCTGCACTTCAACGTGACCAGGTACCCAATATCTTTTTCTTCTTTGTTTTTCTTACGGCGAAGTTATGATCCGGTAAAGAAGGATCACAACCCTCCCACTTTACTGCATGCCTACTGGTCCGCCTGTTGGGTTTGATCTCAATAAGTACCGGCAGACTTCCCGGTTTCGGATCACTTCGTCACTGAGGCCAATCAAATGCTGGTGTTTTCGCATTTGTGTGATCTAGTTGTTGTTTGATCTGCCTTTTTTGGACGATTGTGTGGGAACGTTGATTGCTATTGCCTTTTTGACGGGGTTCGAAAGATCTCTACTTTGAACATGACAATACCAACTGAGCCGGTCGTGCTCTATCTTGCTTGTAATGAGTTCTTTTACATAAAGGCTTCCTCGAATCTTTGAACTTCTTATTCTATAAAGCTTTGTTACTCCTGCTGTCATGCGAAGCATCTTCATCTCAGCTGCCGTTCCAGCATTGTGAACCGTATATGAGCGCCGGACGTACAACTGCGGTGTAGAGCCTTCCTTTCAGCTTAGGGGCATTTTTCGATCACAGAAGATAGCGGAGTTTTTCCGCCACTTCATCCACTCTACGCTTACGCGATGATTGATGTCATCATCACAAGTTGGTTCGCTATTGATCATAGATCCCAGATATTTGAACTTTTCGCACTTGAGAAGCACTTTTCTATTCAAATAAGTGCCTGGAAGAGGGTCGATGTGGATCAGAGAACGGGCAGCATAGATACTCTGTCTTTTTTAATTAATACGGTACCCATTTCCCTCCAAAATATCCACCCATACATAAAGTGATCGTTGCAGGGACGTTTGATCTTCACTTATGATAGCTCCATCGTCAGCAAGGAATAACTGATGCACTTTGCGGTCCGTCACTTTTCCTTCAAGCAGATAATCAAGGAATGCAATATATAGCAAAGGACTGAGGACGAACTCTTCGGTGACACCTGCGGGACATCTTACTCTTGTCCTTGCTCTCTCATACATGTCCATGATCATGCGCACGTATGTTTCTGGAACTTCACGTTGTCTTAGCGCCACCCGTCAGGTACCCAATATAGGATATTTAATTTGTCTATGCACTCCAAACTCGTTGTTGAGTCTATTGAGTAAGAGCACAGTGCTTCAATGATATCTTATTTGCCTCATACACTCGTAACGTCTTGCTTGCGATAGTTCTTACCGAGGTTAAGTTGATCGCATGAATTTCCATTTTCACATTGGCTGCGAATATTATCTACAAATACCTCTGACCTAGTACCCTCGATCCGTCCACCTACCATTTTATGGGTTTAGGTCAAATTAGCCGGGCCAACAGGAGTTAGTGACATGCTCAGTTACGAAATGTAAGTCTTTGGCAGGACTTTCCTTCGTTGTGCTTTTGGCCTAAGCAGTCGCCTCATAGATGTCTATAGGTCTCACCATCATGCTGTACATCCAGCGCAGAGTACTGGGACTGCGTTCCCAGATTTTTTCCAGTAATCCCTTGCATACCTTGGGTGCTCAGGTAAATAAATACTTGTCCAGAAGAGTTTGAGTTTCTTGCTAATTTTAATTCGTGCCAACCGAGATGGGATTACAGTCATGTTGCGTTGGCTTAATTGTTGTTGAAATCCACTCATTCAAGAAGGTAGCTAGAATGTACTATTTATGATAAATTGTCCGCTCCGCCTCCTGGGTAGCCATCTCTGTGGATCTTTCCTAAAGGTATTCGTGCTGAAGACATAGTATCGCATATGACCTCGCTTGCCAGCAGCATAATGTTACTAATAATGCACACTGTACACCCTAAGAACTGAATACTTTCTTTAGTACTGTTCCTGACCTCGAAAAGTGGGTACTTATTCATTAAAATCTTCAAGGATTCAGCAGTGTTTCTGTCACATCCGTCTTAACTAACATTCTGCAGTAACGACGAATGGAAAGTTTTAAAAATTTCCAAGCCTCTTACTTAGCTGTTCTAATAGACTTCTTGAAGATTCTTTGACAGTCCTTAGAAGATTGCTCAAATGTGTGCCAGGAGGATCAGTATATTCATCTTCCTGAGATTGGATAGGTTTCCGCTACGTCAATGGTTTAGGTTTGTTTTTGTTTTATTGAATCCTGATACGCGACTTCGCTAATTTTGTAAAACCAGTTCTTTTCGGGTTTCTAGAAGTGGGGTACTAATTATAATAGAAACCAATCAGATGTCAGTCTTCAAGACCTACTTCCATCTAAGCTTGAACTGAAATAGAAATTTAAAAATCTCGCAAAACTTTCCATGCCCAAGGACCCATGACAACGTCCCTTCTCCAAAACAACTCAACAACAGATAGGTTTTCCAACAAACCATCGTGCCTAGAGCCACTGAGTATAGAAAATAAAATGTTTGTCCAAAAACTTTGTCGGACGGATATCCTGATACGAGAATTACAGGACTATATAGCTCCCATACACACCCTCACTAAACCCATATTTTGCTACAAAATAATTACAGGACAATAGGAATTTGCAAGTGTGTACACACAGTGGATGGAAAAGTTTTACGCTCCTTCCCTCTGTCCATTTGTGTTCTTCATTCTATCCTGCTGGGTTGTAGTCGCAATTCGTTAAATTATCCTTCGTAGCCGTGGCCTTACGAATCTGCTTCTGACAGATACGAGAAAAGGCGGGAATTGCTCCCAGAACTGTTTGTGAATTATTACTGGGTGTTATACTGTGTACACGTATAGGATAATTCCATACCCAAAAACCACCACCCAATGTCATAGCCACCATTGTTGCTGGAGGAATGGGAAAATGTTAACTTTAACGAAACGTCGGCGCGCGGCGTATATAGTTCCCGGAGGCCATTCAATGGGGTTGATATGCCAAGGATTTTAAGTGGATTGTAATCCTTGTTGTACCAATACATGGGATAAGTGTGAAGAGTTTTCTTTAAAAAAAAAAAAAAAAAATTAATAAATAATTGTTTGCTCAATGCATTTAACTAAGGGCGGGTGGTGATCCTTAAGGAATAAACAGATCGCGGTACTATTTAGCGAGATTTAGAATACCCACACATTTTTCAATCTTCTTGTTCGCATTAACCGCAAAGGGTCACGTGCCGTTATTCTTTCCAGCAAGGATATTATTCCTGGTCATTGATTTCTGTTTCGTTGATGTGAAGGCGGCGATAAGATTAATGATTATGAGGTCCTGGTTATGTCTGTTTTTGATTGAAATTAATTATTAGAGTGAGATTTGAAAATTGAAAACCGAGAAGGCCAAGTGAATTGGAGCAATAAATGTTGCGATTAGAGGGGAATTTATTGAGTAACTTGCAATCCTTGGGGATAAATTTGTTACGCTTTTGAAGTTAAAAATTGTTTTTATATGAGTTTGCGTTAAATGATTTGGATAATTGCAGCTTAGTTTCAGTTTGCTTTTGATAAACGTATTAGCACACCTAATTAGGTACTGAGAGACATGAGTAATGAAAAGACTGGTTTTTCTGGATGTGAAGCGCTCCAAACTAATCTACTTCAGTGTGTTCTGTTTTAGGAGTTCGTCCTCATGGTATGTTCATGGCTGTCAGATAATGTTGATGGACTAATTGGTTTTTATTATCTTAAGTTAACTATGAGTTAGAAATACGAATCACACCATTTTATCAGATAACAACACCACGTTCGATGAATTGCCTTCGCTAATAGAGATACCACAGACAGTATACGAGGGGCGGCTGATAAGTTAGCGGTCTAAGGCATCAAGTAAAAGAAGAGATCCGATTAAAAAATTTGATTTCTAAATCTCCCTCGAGTGAAATGCATTTCTCACATCGGGCATACAGTGTCTTAATACCACCGAAAAAACAATTCCTTTTCTTTGCCTTCAAATGACTTTCTACGGCCGCTTTGATCTCGTTCTCATCTGCAAATCTCCGGCCTCGTAACTCCATGGAAAAATTCGCTCGGGGCTAAGTCTGGGCTGTAGAGTTTTTTTTTTTTTTTTTTTTTGTCGGGGCGGGTACACCCTACTGGAGCACTCAGACTCAAAAACAGATCCATTGTACAACCAGGCAGAGAACCCCATTTTAATGTGTTTTTTTTTCGACGAGTAGACGCTTCAGTGATGAAGAGCTTAAGTCATCAGCATTCACAACATCAGCACCGAAAATCCGCCACCTGATCCGAGCAAATGCAGGATAATCACATAGGAAGTGTTTCGCAGTGCCATCGTCCTCTCCACAGAAGTCGCAGATAGGGGTAGCGCTCAAACCTAGCACATGGAGTTGCTTAGCAAAGGCGAAGTGGACCATAAGTTGTCTGCAGTCTATTCTGCTAAGGGATAGCAAGAAAGCCCCGGATTTCTTATAGACGACGGGGGCCATTCGTTTAGTCTGCCTGCATCCTGGAGAGTCATTCCACCTTCGATTGTGTTCACTGAAAACCCAGTCGTCAATGGAAGCCCTAACCGAGGGCGCTGGCAAACCCAACGTGGGTTCAGGTCCAGAGAAATTCTCTTCTGAGCCTTGTTTAGCAGGCTCGTCACAGATCTTATTTCCTGTTATCCCTTTGTGTCCTGGGACCCAAACAAGATTCAATGAGTTCAGCCTTCTGACCGAATTCAAGGATGTTTTGCATTCTCGAACTATTTTGGAAGTGGTTAAACGATTGAGCAAGGCCTTAAGCGCAGCCTGACTGTCACTACAGACGCAGATACTTCGCCCGTTCCACCTGTTCTTCTCAATACAGTCCGCAGCCATTAGGACAGCATATATTTCTGCTTGGAAGGCAGATGTGTGTTTTCCCAATGAGAAGTGAAGCCTAATGTTGTCGCATTCCACGAAAACACCAGCACCAGACCCCTGCCCAGTTTTAGAGCCGTCCGTGAAAATGCGACTACATTCCTTTTCTGGCTCAGACTCCGGCCAAAGCCAATCCTGAACATGGGGAAAGTTGACTTCAAATTTGCACCGCAGCCGTAATTTAGGTGTCATTGCATCAGACGGCATATCCATGAGACAGGGGGCGTAGGATAATAGTCGCGCAACGTCATCAAAACTCCAGTGCGAATCGTGCCAGAAACCAGTTCTTTTTAAACGGAAGATGGCTCTGAGACACCCCATGAAATGAATCTCAAGGGGGGAGGTTCATCAAGGCGTCTAGAGTAGAGCCACCGGTACTGGGGAAAGCTCCCAAGCAGCCGAGACATACCGTTCTTTGTAGTTTGGCGAAAGCACCAGTAACGTATTTACGTGAGAGCTTATTCCACCAACCCACTGACGCATATGAGAGGAAGGGTCTTATCATTGCCGTGTATATCCAAAGGACTTTCCTTGGCGACAAGCCTCAAACACTTCCCGAAAACACCTTTGCATTGTCGAAAGACTGTCAGAGCTTTGGAAGTTTTCAGCTCGACATGTTTCGTCCAAAAAAGTTTGCTATCTAAGATTACTCCTAAATATTTGGCTTCCTTGGAGAGTTAGATAGTGACGCCTTTTAGCACTGGCTGAGTCAGACCAGTCAATTTCCTCCTTCTCGTAGAGAACCACCTCGGTTTTGAGAGGATTAACTGAAATCCTATTCCTAGCGCACCAATCGTCGATTGCGTATAGGGACATCTGCACCTTAGTGCAAACAGTCGCTAGGCACGATCCGACAGACAGAATGGCGACCTGTAGGGTTAGTGGTCTATCGTTGAAAAACCTGTGTTTTTTAAGGCCTGTCTCAAAACCTGCAATAATAAAACTCGGTGCCTGAGTAGGGTTGACCACTTTACTACTGTGATGTCGACCTTCTAAATATATTAGAGTAGATTCGATACCGCTTAAACATAGAACTTTAAAGGTTTTCTCAATACCAAAAAATACACCCCACGCTCTCAGACCCAATACCCGCGTTTTGTAGAAAGACAAGGAGACATTTGATTGATGAACAGCTTATGAGATCAGCCCCAAAAAAATTTACGACCTGATACAAGCAAGGGCAGAACAATCACATAGGAAGTGTTCCACAATGAAGTCACCCTTATCACAGACTTTCCAGATAGAGTGTAGCTGAAGTTACTGAGGTAGTAGTGGTCTTTAAGAATGCTAGTAAGCTGTATGCAGTCTTTCCTGCTGAGAGACAGCAAGAACGTCGCGAATTTTTGTAGACGTTCAGGAGCAATCGTTTAGTCTGTCTACAATCTGGAGTTCCATGATAACCATGATAACCCAACCACCCTGAAACCCTGATCGAGGAAGCAGAAAAACCCAGCATAGTATGGTCATTCCTTCAGTAAGCCTTGTCTAGCATGTTCATAGCGACAACCAGGCTGCGTTTTTCGCCTTCCACTATACTCCAACCTTTTAATCTGTTTTTCAGTTCATAACTGTTAGGATAGCATAAAGCTCAGCGTACGAGGAGAGCTATAGCGATAAAGAGGGAAGTTACGATCAATTCTATTCACATCAACGCGGTAGCACACATTTTTCTTTTAACTTCACTCACAAAGGTACACTACCGCTTCGGTGTGCGCAAAGCTTAAGACTTTGCATGAAAGATGCATGTTTGCGGAACGAGAAGTGAAGCTTAAAATTGACGTCCTTCACGGAGATACCAACACCAGAACCTTGACTGGTTCAGATTCTGACCGAAGCTAGTCCGGAATGCGAGAAAAGTCGCTTTAAATTTACACAGTAGTCGGAGTTATGATGTCGTTGCGCCAGACAGCATATCTCCAGAAGACAGGAGTTGACGAATAATTTCCGTGCGAAGCTGCCTTGCTTTAGACTAACTGGTAACTTTTTCAGTAATAAGGCCGAAATCTTGCCGAAAGCATCCTTGCACTACCATATAACTGACACAGAATGGAATCTTTTAACTCTCACATGTTTTAAACAAACTAGTTACGTAGGTACCTAGTGACAACAGTGGGAAAGTCAAGCACACCCTTGAAGTGTGTCGTGATATGGAAGTCATCTGAGAAGCGGATGGATGGTAAAATAATAAAAAAGCCGCAGCATCATTTCAAAACTATAAGACCAAATTTATGGATCTTGCTACGATTTATATTTCTTCTCAAGATACACACATTTATATTTAGTAGTTCTTAAGACATAGTTACCAAGTTCATTCAATTTTTGGACGCATTTTTATATAACATTTGCTCATATCATCTTAAAATCATAACAATCTCTATTCTCTATCTTTCCAGGTAAAAATATGGTTTCAAAATCGTCGCATGAAATGGAGAAACTCCAAAGAGCGTGAACTTCTCGCCAATGGAGGGTCCCGCGATCAGACTCTACCGAACAAAAACAATCCCAATCCCGATCTGTCAGACGCCAAATGTGATCGAGCATCATCGGTTTCGCCACCGCCATTGTCACCGGAAAATCTCTCACCCGGCTCACAACAGCGACCACAATCAAATACCGGTGCTGAGGCAATTCCATCACCACCCCTTCTCAATAGTGCGTCACAAAAATTCCCTCAAAATATGCAACTTACACCTCCGCCCCTATCTAAAGTCCAGAACATGAACCACGATCAATCACCGGCTGTAGCCGCCTCTGCCGCTGCCGCAGTAGCCGTTTGTGATTTTCAAGCGAAATTCAATGCGGAAATGCAAAAACACCTTTCCATTGACCGGAAATTTAAATTCGAACCGACCGATGTCCAGCAGCAACAACAACAACAGCAACAACAAAGGCAGAGAATGATCAGTGATTTGTATGAGGGTGCTGCGGTGGCTAACCGGGACAATGCCTTAGGTCTGAATCAGCACTTCCAGAATACGGAATTCATGAAAATGTACTACGATAACTATGACTCTAATTCAGACAGTGACGAGGAGATCAGTGTGACGTGACGGAATTGAAAGAAGGACATCTGACACACTAGTGCTCAGACACTTTGTAAATAGAAACTTAGTTTTAGAGGAGATTCTAATGCAGTCTCTACACAGCAGATTTAATTTATTTTTTAGAAATTCCGTTCTTTGTTTATGGGTTTTTGTGAAATCTGAAATGCAGCGAATGTATACTCAAAAAAAAAAATTAAAAACTTTTAATTGTTTTTGTAATTTATTTATTTTTATGTTTTATGTAAGTGATTCTAAGTAATTTATTGTAATATTTATTGATAAACAGGAATTTAAATGGAAAAGAAAAATAAAATTTACCTAAGTGTATTACACATTAAAAGTTAAATGGTTTTTGCACTTTCTCTTATCGCCTGGTAACACTGGTTACGAAATAGCTATCTGTACATTCAGTGTTGCCAATCATTTTTATTTAATTTTATTAAATACTCGTAGTTACCATTTTCGGCTGGCAAATTGCAATTTCTTAGTACAAAGTAAGAACATAGTATAAAAGCAGGTTTCATTATGTCTGTCTGCCTGTACAGATGCTTTAATCTCATAAACTGAATGGATTTTGGCAAGGTATTGAACATTCGGGTAGGTATTGCAGGTATGCATTTCATCGTTTAAAGCTGCGGTTGATGACCAAGAAGTGGAACAGAACAGCTAAAGTTTGTGAAAACTGACAGAAAAATATGGTTTTTATGAGCCAGAACGCTGCTTCAAAGTTTTTTTTTTTATTTTCTCTCAAAAGTTTAAATAAAAAAAATGTCCAGCCTTTTGATACATACATATGTATGACCAAAATAATACTACGTACAAAACGACTTGTAGCCAAAAGAAATCAGAATTCAAATCAAATCAAAAACTAATTTGAAAACCAACAAATAAAATGTTCGTCCCACAACAGTGAACTCTGATTCAAAGTTTCCTATTGTTAGCTGTCAAAAGTTAAAAAAAATGTCCAGTCTAATCAAAATAATACTACGTACATATTTGAAATGGATTGTAGCCAAAAGATCAAATTACATGCAACGAAAACTAACTAACAATAAATAATTTCCGTCCTAAAACAATGCAGCAAATCGCATGGAAGTTATCAAACAAAATCTGAACATAGTCGAATCTCTGGGGGCCTATTTTCAATTTCCATTCAGAATCACTCGTATTCGGCTGATTCCGTATACTACCTTCCGAATGGTTTGAATGCAGAGCATTCTGAACGACTATTCGGAAACTGTCGAGATGAATTCTTTATTCCGTAGTGCTGAAAATAATTGACATTTGAAACTGAATTCTTGTCTTGTCAAACAATTGAATAATTTCAAAGGAATGTATTAAGATTTAGAGGCAGTTTTAAGTTGATTTTAGATTTACCTGATGTTAACAATTTTTTTTTAGTGACATTGACAGATATCCGCCTTTTTCAAAAGTCGAGTACTAATTTAGTACCAGATTGGAGAGTTAATTTAGATGTGTAGTATTAAACATTCATAACTGACTTAATTCATAGTTCTAACTTGTTAAAGGGCAATCTATTACAGATACGCTGCATTTAAGAAAAAGCAACAAAATATATTGGTCCATTCACGTGCCTTTTGTGGAAAAGGTTGCTGAATATAAAATTTCACAAATTTTGATAGTCTGAGATCCCAGAATTTTTGAAAAGTACTCCAATGGTATTTGTTCTTAAATGCTTCGCCAAATGAAATGACTCACCATGTAGTAGTTTCCGAC
This sequence comes from Pocota personata, assembly GCA_963082735.1. Classification (NCBI taxonomy): domain Eukaryota; kingdom Metazoa; phylum Arthropoda; class Insecta; order Diptera; family Syrphidae; genus Pocota; species Pocota personata. The sequence continues at coordinate 17,323,480 of OY720431.1, forward strand.
TATGCAAATGGTTTTGCGATCATGAAAAACAAGGGGAAATCACTACAAAAGTGATGAACTTGAAGAGTTATTTGCAGCAGAAGTGAAACCTATTTCCGGGGTTGGCACGCACTATCTTATAATGAAATTTGTAGGCCTTATTCATCTGATGGAGGTGATGACTGATGGGAGAACATCAGTTTGAAAGCACTTACTGTTGTTAAACCGTTGTTACAACTAATGCAAAATAACCAGGGTGGAATGGTCCATTGACATGCGATTGGGTCTAGTAAACAAATCACGAACAAAAATATATTGTCGTTGGCATTCGTGGACATTTTGTGAAAACCCTCTGGAAAACTATAATTTTAAAAATCTCGAAGTAATCTCCCAAAAGTATTCGATTGGGTTTTGTACTAAAACTTGCCCAATTCCAAATGACTTCAACTCTTGCTACATCATTTTCTTCATGGGAATTTATTTAAGAGAACAACCATTGGGATATACCGGAGTACAGTTTTAAATAGTTCAAAAGGTGCTAGAAGTTCATTCATAATATTAAAGTGGTATAAATGTTCATTTCGATTGACAGAAGTCGTATACGTATTAAATCTCTGCATAACCTAAACCCAATTGAATCGTTCCACATGGGAATTCTATGTATGCGTGTTCTCAGCATACTCCTTTCGTAATTTCCTAGATCTTTGGCAATTACGGGTGAGTTTGAAAATAGGCCCCCTGGTGTCATTGAACGGCAAATTCTGTACGTTTCTGTTCCAAAATAGGGTCCCCGAACATGGTTAATTTTTATCTTTATATTAAAGGAGCGGAACGTGGGCGCTCTGGCTCAGTGGTTAAGTGCTCAATAACTGAACGGCAGATTCAAGGTCCAAATCCCAGAAAATACAAAAAACCAAAAATATTCTCACGGTCCCACCTCTCACAAACGTTTGACAAACATCTGAGAGTAAAATTGTAATGGAGAGCTTCTTTCAGTCGAAAAAATTGCCCTAGGGAAGCGGCATAAACCCAACCATACGTGCGGCGCACAGCACTGGTGGCTGCGAGTAGTTAGACCAGGCGCCTATGGGCTGTTAACGCCAGAATATTTATTTAATTATAGGAGAGAAGAAATACACAATTTGTTCCTTTAAATGCGAAACAGAAGGTCAGCAATGTTGCTTCCTGTAGGTAATTTTGGTATGAATTTGAATTTTGTAAAATTTAAAATGTTAATGCAAAATTTACCTCTTTTCAATAATTTTCACATTTCTTACCTTTTTATCAAAAAATCGTTCGAAATTATTATTTTTTAAGTAAATTCAAGACAATGGCAACATTGGGTGCATTTCTGGATTGCGTCGAAGAGGGTTGTTTTGTAAGCATGTCATCCAAGACATGATCGAAATAAAACAACACCGTAGTGTACACTACAAATCATTTCTAAGTTGTCTAAGACGTACTTTCAACACAATATTGCCTAATCTTTTTTTTATTTTTTAATCTAAACCAACTGACATTTTTTTGAATACCGCCATCTAGTTTCGAATTAGAGAACTGAAGAATGTGGTTTGTGTTTAACATAACACAACTGTGGTGAGAACTTGTTTCGGTTTATGTCTGAGAACATAGCATTTAACTATACAGTTGTATGTGCTAAAGAATGGTTCGAAAGAAAATCTTTTTTGAAATGAAGGTCACTCATGGCATACCAGGTGGTCATAAGGCTGACTCTTCGCTGGCAAAAAGTGTTAAAGCAAAATAAAACCCTTTTGTTGACACACACAATACAGATAGTCCATTTTTATTGCTTTCTGTCAGTATAAATTGTGTTGCTGCTACCGAAAAATGTTGAAAATTTCGAGCAGATGATTCTAATCGAATTTTCAAGAAGATTTCTGCCAGAGGGTTTCAACAAAGCGTTAGTGGTACCTATATTCGGCGGGTTATAAAGGTAAACTCAACATTGGGGACTCTCTTCTAAGAAGTCCTTAACACAAATAACGATTCAGAAGGTTATGTACAAACCTACTTACTACTACGAGTACTAAACTAGTTGGAGCCGTTATTTAGAACGAACATTCCGAATGACCGCATATATGTACTCCATGGAATTTAAAGTTAATCACTAACGCCTTTTAGGCAGCAGTAAGAAATACATGCGGATTTTTGGTGTGTTATCTACATAGCTCTGGAGTAGATGATGTAGAACTATTTCTGCAAAGGACACTTTTAATAATTGCTGTAGCGTATTTAGACATTAGATTGGATTATAAGTGGTAAGAGGAAGACTGGGGGAGACTTTTCAACGTCCGAAATCTCTGCAGCACAGCAAGGCAAGACACCTTTTGTACCTTCTGCCGCTCTGTAAATTCCCTTCATACTTGTCGATTGCTGGTTTTTGCTGTCCTTTTGCCTTGTATAGGATACGATAGTCTATGGGACAGTGAAATAACGCTGAAGATCTTTCACAGTTAGAAATGGAAGGCTGACAACGACGCTTATTTACTTCTCATTTCAAATCAAGTAGGTAAGAAGGGACTTTAGGAAAATAAAGAATTGTTTTGGCAAACAAAATATTGTTGTAGTTGACATAAGTAAGTTCATGGTCAGATATTTCAGTACTTGTTAATATTGTCCGTAAAGCAAGGTGTGAATGTGAGGCAAACCCAGCTTTTGTCATTCCACTGAGTATCCAAATTAGATTAAAGAACCCCAATTTTTTTTTACCCTAAGATCTGGTCCTTCTGAAGCTTAGGGTGAAAGTGGTGATCAAATCGTAAGATCGGTTTTTCACAAGGTTCTCGAGTGAACAATGGTGACAATACCAAAGTACGATACAATTCAAGGGCGCCAACGTTACCATCCAGCGTCCTTTAGTCCTTGATTTTTACTCAAACGTTTTCTTCACACTCAGGGAGCGGAAATTCACCAGATAGTGAATTCAGTGTTGTGGAAGAATTTGTCTTCCTGAGTATCTATTCTCACTGTATCAGAAAAGTTGCAGATACTGCTGTTGTATATATATGATAGTATTCTAACAATCTTAGGCTAGTTGATATTTTCGTAAAACCCATATAGTAAGTCGAAGGCTTTGATGGTAATTTGTTCTCTGATTTGTATCCTGTATGATTTAACAAATCCAACAAAGTGAACTGTATTTTCAGAGAAATCAAGATTGCAGGTCGTGCAGAGACTAGCTGTTTTGCTTTTAAAAGCTCTGGCATTCAGATTGAGTAGTCCACAATGGGACTTGAGAACCAAGCTGATTATATCGCGAGGATTGGTGTCTTCGAAGTAGTTAGGAACATCGCTGTAGCATTCTTATAAAGGGTGTTTTTTTTAGAGGCATACAACTTTGAAAAGAAATAAAACATGGTATTGGCTTTATTGGAAAGATAATTTGATGTCGTTAGTGTTTAAATATGGTTTGATAAGCGTAATCTGGAAGTTCAATTTCCGACCTCTTTTTCGAGCAGCTGGGGCCATATATCGGCAATAGCGCGGTGAATGTTGGCTTCCAAATCGTCCATCGTCTATGTAGAATAGCGACTTCATATATCCTCACAGAAACTTATCCAAAGGTGTTGTTAAACACACGATCTTGGAGGCCCATTACCCCAAATTATGCGCTCATCGAATGTTTTCTTCAATAAATTGATTGTGGCGGGCACTGTGTGGCATGTTGTGCTGTCTTGTTGAAACCACAGCTCTTCCACATTAATGCGCTCTCCATTGGCTGTACTCGTAACGTTCTGGCCGGCATCACTTTTGAAGAAATATGGACCAATGATTCCACCAGCCCATAAAGCACACCAATCAGTGACGATTTGTGGATGTAATGGCGTCTCAATAATGGTTTGTGGATTTTCTTTACTCAAAATGCGGCAATTTTGATTGTTAGCGTAGCCATTCACATGATGGTCAAGCGGCTTCAATTTTTGCACGAACTGGTTCTTGTTAACTCGTAAACCAAGATCTCTCTGCAAAATCATCCATATAGTGGATGGACACAATCGATTCATTCGGGTCCTCTTCAATATTATGCTCCAAAGCAGTAACAGCTTCTTCGATGTGCCCTGTACGATATCTTTGCGGATGCGTATTATCAATTAGAGTATGCGTAGTGCGAAAACGATCCATATTTATTCGAATTACTTGCTCGGATGGACGATTATGTTAGACTGAACCACGATTTTCGAAATAAATTTGCACAATTTGCAAGCATTGTTCTGGCGTAAGTCTATTCAGGGTGAAATGGCAAACCAAACTAAGCTGTCAGCTGTCAAAATGGCTGTCGCTGGAAAAAGTATTGCCAGTTCAAAAAACAAACTTCTTTAAAAAATACCTTTTAGAATTTAAATTGTATACTATCGATTCCAGGAGCTTTGTTATCCTTACTCGATGTAGTAGAGAAAGAGAGTAGATATTTCAGGAGTTATGAGCGGTGATGCATTCAGTGGTGACGTATGGGTGAATAAGCTTTGGAAGTATTCCATGAATTCAAAGGCAGTTATATCAGTTTTTCTATTATAAATTAAATGTTTATTTTGTTTGTCTTATAATTACATAGCATTATTTCCTCATAAATTCATCCTGATTCTGATTCTGAAATACTGATGGAGTCTCATTGAGGTTTTCATTAAATATTAAGTAATAATTATTCTTTTGTACAATCTCGCAGTGAAACCCTTAAAAATATTCATGAAGCTGTTACATTTGCAAAAAAAAAAAACTTCTCACAGTTGTGCTACAGAAAATTCCTTACAGTATACATGAGTGATGCATTCAATCGCTGTTATAAATTTGAGTTGTTTTTCCCTTTCTTTTTTTAAATACTAAATATTTTTATAAAAAGATTTACTTTTTTTTTGGCAACAGAGTTCAGCTTAAAGTTAAATTTGTTCCTTATCTAAGCAAATTAAATATTACATAAATAATTATCTAATAGGTAACATTCATCTATCTACTCATCATCTATCCGCACAGCCTGATTGTCGAATCCGATTTTATGTGATTGCACTATTTGGGGATCGATAACAAAATGCGCTGACATATTGTTATTGTTTGAACTAATTTCATCGGCAGTTGGTTTGTCAGTTATCTGTAGAACGCGACGTTCTTGCACTGCATTGATGATAACAGAGATTATAAGACCGAGGATCACTGTTAAAAGCGTACCGATCATTGAATACCACATGTAGCTGATTCGGAAAATTGGCCACGATCTGCAAAGAAGGACATTTTTATGTAAACTACAAGGGCTTGAAGGGAGGATTTATGTATGTTAACTTACGTTATTCCTGTGGTTACGGTGGTTGTAACTATAGGAACTGCTGAAGTTGTAGTGTTGACAAAACAACTGCATTCATTTGCTGCAAGTGGCAGAGGATCTGGATCAACATTGGCAATTTGTGCGACGACACCAATGAATACAACTAGTACTAGGGATATAGTTCCACCATAGAATGCACCCTGTAAAAAAAGAAAAGAAAATAAGGTGTCGGTTAGTACAGGAGGGAATCGCAATCAATAGGGGTTCAATAAAACTTACCTTTGTGTTGGCCTGTTTGAATACAATTCCTAGGAGGAAAAGTCCCAAAGTAACACCACCAATCAGACCATTAAGGGTAAGTGTAGCCTGCAAGACACCACCGAGCCTCTCAACAATGAACACCAATGCAAAGGATAATACGCCATAACTGTAAATAAAAAATAAATTATATTTAGTATGCGTACGTATGTATATGTAAGTCATCGAAGAGTGTAGGCCAAAGATGATAGCCTTGTGGCACTCCAATTTAGAGCTGACATTTCTATATCGAAATAGTTTGACCTAAGAAAGGGAATCAAGTTGCGGATGCAGCTGCGACTAATAACTGCGGAAAGCCAAAGACTATATCAATTTTTTCCCCTGAGTGAAACTCTGAAACCAAGAAATAGTCGGCCCTACTTTGCTTCTGCTTTCCGAGCCACTAACCATGCAGAATCTTTGGAAAGAATATGTGAGAATACTTACTAAGGCCTAAGATTCTCTACAAGACATTCTTCAAGGAAATTTTGTATCTCCCACAGTCTGTTCAACGCGGATTTTAAAAGGTCCCCCAAGATCATTGGAACCCTGTGTACGCATACATAACATCGAATAACAGTGAAAAACCCATAGGATACGACGCAAGTGACAGCTATTTGCTTTTAGGGGCAATGCAGTCTCTATATAGCCGGATGGCCGAAGAGTGGGTCAGCAAAGAGATGCATGACATAGAACAGTGGGAGGAATCAAGATACATCAAATTGGAGAGTACTTAGATTTATAGCTAGAAACTGAACTCGATACCACGTACCCTAAGACCCTAAAAAAAAAAAACATGTTTTACTACATAAGATTTCGAGCTGTCACCTTTACTTCTTCTCATATCAACGACATGATCAGTTGCAGACCAGAGATAATGATTTTCTGACGTCACATTCGATTAGTACCATACCGGCCAACAAAAAAGATACTACAGTTCATACACATCTTCAAGGTTAAAATAAGTTCACAAAGTTCTACAACTCTTAAAAGTTTTGAAACAATATCACAACCAGTGCTCCCATAACCCTGAAAGATAAGACTGTAATACCATTTGCAACTGAAATTTTATGAATGACTGTTTGTCTTTTAAGACTGACGATATAATTGAGGATAGGTACTCGAGTTTTATGATTACTACTTCAACATTCATAAGAGGTACCCTTAGCAGAGTTCATAGATCTTTTGAAAAATATTCTAGATTAGATTAAGTAATCACGTAAACAGTCTCATTAACTATCACAATGAAGTAGGTACTTAATGGATTAAAAAATATAAGTCGCTTACCCCAATGACATCCACTTGGCATACAAAGCTCCCTTATCAGGTGAAATCTTAATGTTTAGACCATTCATAAGTAGATCTTCACAGGTAACAGCTGAAAGTGAGTTTAGTGCTGAAGCAACCGTTCTAAAATTAAAAATTAGACAGAATTTAATAAATTTCGTTACTAATGTCAAAGTCTACAAACTTACCCCAAGCTAGCAGCAAATATTCCAGCAACAAATATACCAGCAACAGTATAGATATGCTCATAGACATTCATAATATAGTACGGCAACAATTGATCGATAGCGGTAATTTGACCAGCTGTCATTGGGTCACAGCCAGAATAGTGTGTGTAGACCATAAGGCCGGTATAGAAGTTCATCAGGAAAACAACAACAAGACCTGTTTAGACAGATGTGTACAAATAAATAAAAGGATATTTGACTAAGAGGACTTGTAGATTCTTACCAAGGATAGCGAATCCCAGAGCAATTTTGGCCAATTTAAGGGATTTCAAGGACATACACTTCTGGACAGAGGCTTGATTTGTGCAGAACAGTGAAGTCCAGTAAAAGAAACCACCAATGACCACGGAGAAGACTGTATGTCGAGTCGTTGGATTGACTGAAAAGCTGTAAGAATCTCATTAGACAGTGCTCATATGTATAAAGTGTTGAAACTTACTTGAAAAACTCTAATCGATTTCCCTCAGCAGCGGTGTTGAAGATTGCCGCAGGACCCGCAGTGTAAAAGCACCCAAGGATGATGACAAGGACCAGCGAAAAGGCCAACACAGCAGCTTGGAAGGTATCAGCAATAACGACAGCCTTCATTCCTCCTTGAGATGAATAAAACACACACACAAGGTAGATGAGAACGACAGCTATTCTTGTATTCAGCCCTGTTGCCTTCGAGAGGGCAATTGCTGGAGCCAAAACAGCCACAGCAGTGTAGAAACACATCTGTTATGGAGAGTTTGAATCAAAAAAGTTTCTTTAAACCAGGAAAAAATGATGACCTTACCTGAACGACATATAGCAATGCTCCAAGGACTCTGATTTCCCTTCCAAATCGGATTCCCAAATACTCATAGCAGCTGGTCAGCTCCATTTTAAAGTAGATCGGGTAGAAGATCTTTACAGCCACAGGGATCACCAAAACCATCGGAATCACTATTAAAAAAAGTTTTTTTTTAAAATCATTCCTACAAGGATAAGACTTGTGGACTTACCAATTAAAACAAATTGCGTTCCCTGGAAGTACATCTCAGAGGGATTACCTAGCAGTTCAATAGCGGTAATGAAACTCGTTGTCAAACTTAGTGTCACTGGGAAAATTTTCATTTCTGATCCGAGAAGGAACTCATTCGATGAGGAACCAGACTTCTTGAAAAATCCATAGAATACTCCTGAAAGTTAAATTAGAAAGTTAAAACACTGATCCTCAAAATTTAGAGTGTATTCTTACCAATTCCCAAGGATATCACAAGCATGGTCAACAATATCGCATAATCATAACCGGAAAAGGTTGGCTTATGCGAAGGATCATTGCACTGTTCCTTGTCTTCGACATCATCGCGTTTCGGGTCAATCAATGTCCTTAGAATACTATTTCCTTTGGCCTCGGTAGAGGTAGATATCACAATATAATCATCAGTTGTGGTGGTAATCTCAGCGTAATCAATGACCTTTGGTATGTTATTATTATCCAATTCAGTTTGTACTGGTACTGAGTATATGCATAAAGCTTGCAGCGCAAGGATAATTGCGCTGGTCAAGATAATTCTTGTGGGAGGGGACATCTTTGTTGTTAGGATTTTTATTCGTTTTTTGTTTTTTGGTAGATTTTTTCTAATATCGTTTCGTATTTCGATTTCGTTGTGATGTATCTTTTCGAAATAATTACGTTTCGTATAGATTTATATATTTAATTTATTTGTTTTTTTTTTTTTGTTAAATTTAATTTAATCGGTAGGGGCGAATTATTTACATCTCCGGATTTATCACAATCAATTTAAAATTATATAGGATGGTATGGGGCTACAACCTGGAATTAAAAAAAAAAAAGTTATTGTTAAAATGTTATAAGAAATAAGCCATTCAAATTTATGATCTCTCTTTATCAGAGGCACATGGGCTGATTTGTTTGATAATTAACTAAAGATAACGGTGTAATAAATGTTAGCAAATAAAGTAAGAGCAATGTGAAATATTCGGAGCCAAGTCTACTATAAAGCACGCATGTAAAAGATGATTCATTTCGCTGTAGGGGAATGACATCCCTGTCATGTGGCATCTGTCAAATCCACCTGTCATTCATAGTGACAGATAGCTGGATCTTGACATCAATTGGCCACATAGATCGTGTAATCTGACCTCGTTGGATTTATTTTTGTGGGACTATGCAGACAATCTTTAAACTTTGGAACACTTAAAAAAGTCATCGATAATTACCTCACAAGAATCGAAGTTTGTATAAACTCCCGTGGCGGCCATTTAACCTATGTTGTGTTGGTATTAGTTGGAATTTTAAGACTAATTTCATTGAAATCTTTAATACTCTCTATTTTATTTATTTAAACCCGGCAAAAGTAGTATGGAAGGATAAGTATCCACCTAAACTTAACCGCAAGCAAACTTGGGTGTGTGCAGACAAAGAAGATAACTAGTGGCTGGATATATCCACTTAAAAATTGGCACAAGCCACGGGTAATACTCTCACCGCCACAAATACAAATGTGACACACTTCTAGGAGAGTATAAAAACACAGGCGCAGTAGTAATAGTTAACCACTATAATTACCGTCGTTGTTCTAGAGTATAGGAAAAACAATGCGGGAGGCTAGGGATGGAGAAACAAAAGTCTATCCCAATCAAAAATTAATACCAGAGGTCACTCTGGAGACAAGAAAAGCATGCGCTCATGGTTAAATAGCTGATAAAACAAAATACGGAGCATCTAACAAATCCAGGCTTAATCTCGTGCTATTAAGGCCGGAAAGGACTAATTCATGGCGAATGAGATTGAAAACTTACTCCACATAAAAAAAAAAAACAGATACTAAGACCATCTCAAGGTGCTACTGAGTGTCAAGCCTGGTACCAAGTGCGGTAAAACTTTTTAACTGAATAAAGGTCCAAACCAGACTAGGAATCGATCCAGCAGCAGCGCTTTCTAGACTTATGCGGATGACCGGATGGATCCTAAGAGAGTCGATGCCTTAGGAACGTCGACATAGAAACACGCAACTTTAAAACAGAATGGGAAAGGCTAACTATCAGTCCAATGCGGCTTTTACAATGAAGGTAATGCAAAAAGGCGAACAACGGCTTCATTAGAGAGCTGCAGTATATGAATTGGATTTTAAAGGGTTGCCGGACGAATTCAAATTGAGCGTTAGCATCGACAATAGCAACCGGTCAGAACCTCATTAACATTTTTTCATTCACCGGTGATCCGGGCAATGCTTACTATTTTTACTATGATTCGCCTCAACTTTTCCGTAGTATCTAACTTAAGAGATATTTAAATGGAGAAGTATCCCCAATAAACTCTAAACTAACTAGGATGAAACTAATATCAACAAACGAATCCAGCCTTTAGTATGTATCTAGAATCTTTAAGACGTATTGATCTGAAAACTTCGCTCACAGTAAGTACTGTCTAGCTGGCTACAATAACTCTGTAAACAACATCTCAATATAACTCCCAATATTGAACAAGCAGATTACTTCCCAGGATCCTTGTGCATCGACCACATTAACATCTTCCCGGATAATCACAGAGCAATGAGTCGTTTATAGGTCTCCGACCCATCTGCTATTTATGGATTGTCAAAAAATGATCCATAGTTAAGAAGCAGAAGCAATCAAAGTAGGAAGGGCTGAAGACATTTGAGAAGGTATAGAAAACATTGGGAATGAGTTAAAGAGAATTGAAAAGCATTGTAGAAGTACACTAACCCACCTATTGAGACTTCAAGACACTTGGAAGGGCTCATCAAACATCACACCAAGGCAAGCTAATCGATATCATTAGGAGCCATATGCGCCATAGTAAATTCCTCGTCGAAATAACTTTTGCTAGGAGAGTTCAAAAACAAGCTGAACCTACAACGTTTACTACACCCAAGTACCAGGACATAAAGGTTTACGGGTAAATAAAACGGTTGAAAGGCCATAAACGAAAAGTGGCTCGATTATGATCATGCCGAGCAACAACAAGCGAGGAGCTATAAGCTCAAGTAGTAAACATTAATGGTGGTACTCGTATCAGGGCACATCCGTCTAAATAAACATTTCTTCAAACTAGCTTCATCAGAAGCAATTATCAACACGATATGTGATATGTGGTACACTACCTCTGCCACTGCCCAACAACAAGCGGTTTCGACAGTGAAAGTACTTCTAATGCATCAAAATCAATGGTATTTTCTTCTTGCCGTAAGGAGCTTAAACCGTCAACATAGTAGGTGTAGGTACACAGCTAAAATATTCTAGTCCCTACAGCAAATGAGCTCTGAATGAAGAGCGACAAGCTAACCCTCTCGAGACAACCAAATCAGGGCCAATGCTGGTTATATCAAGGCAGACATATACAAATCGAAGTGTTATCTTATGGAACAATTGATGAAACAAAAGTCCAGGAATTATGCCACGGATTTTTCCCTCCCAACAGACTTCTAAGAATTTTTGCTTTTCAGTTCCTGGGGTCTGGTGAATCATTTCAACTACAAATGCGAAGAACATTTGTATTTTAATGTCCAACTAAATCCCAATTAAAGTTCCTATATACTAACAGAACAGCTCAGTAAATTACCTCAGCAGTCCATCACGATAACCAATTATTTCTGGATTGAACTTTAGAGTCAGCTTAACATTTTCTTTTTCACCTGACGCTAGTAATCATTAAAGTTTTTTTTTTGTGTGAACAACTGTGGTTATTGGATTCGGTTGGTTTAAACTGACTCTTCGCACATTTCGCAGGCAAGTTGCCCAAATTTTGCTGTTTCAGATTTGGTTCATTCAGATAAAAAACGGTCAGCACCAAGTTCATATGGCTTACTGTAGTGGTTGTACTTGGAGAAGTTTTCAAGTTATTGGTTGGTTTAATTAGAGGCACATTCATTTTGTGACCTTAAAGCCTCTGAATGGTCACATATACAAGTGCAGTTATTACTTTAGAAAACGTCTCACAAATGCATACATTTTTTTTCGGAAGGACAGGTAATTCAGTCGGAAGAAGCAAGTGGAGTAGTTAACATCGTTAAAGGTCGATTCAGTGGGGCGTTATATTGGAGCTAGAATGGACATGGTCGGGTCCAGATATGTGTATGTTCTTAAAGGATTATTCCCTAAACGAAACAAAGGATACAGTCTAATTAAAAAATATATACATATCAGTGATTAGTGTTCGGTATAACGATTTAGAAAGGCTTATTTTTAGTGGCGTTCAAAAATACGCAAAAATATCTGGGAAAATTTAGATAAAATTTCCTTTGAGTGATTTAGGATAGTGGAGTGTCACCCAGAATCTGTGAAAATGTGAAAAGTCTGTAGAAGGAGCAGGACTTGACTGCCAATACAGCTCGGTAAAATCCAGTAATAACCGCATTGAGAAAGTAAATGGAGTCTCTGATGAGAAGAAGTTCGTCAAAAGAGAAATGTTATGAAAGTATGTCTCACATTAGCCATTACTAACTGCCTTCAACTGGAATTAACCGAATGGAGTTGGCCATATCCAACATTAGCTGTATCGAAACTAATGGATATTATGCAGCGCATCTTACGCAGTATAATGGACCACATTCATTCTAAGTACAACCTGTTGTGGAATATAATTGGAATAATTTTACACTTTTAACCGGAATAAACTGACAGGAGGTAAGAAAAAGTAGTAGATTTACAAAATTTCACTTTTTGATTGAAACAATTTAGAATCTTATTCTATTGCTCCCTACAACTAGGCAATAATTTCAGTTCGACCTACGATCTCATTTTGACCCAATAATCAGTGTTGTTCATGTTGCGCTAATATTCAAACGGTTCTGTTAAATTGCAAGCTAATAAATCTGCAATCATATACTCGTGTACCTACACATGCTCGTTAATTGATTTGACAACTTGAAGGAAATCACAGTCAATTAATTTCATTCAGACGATATTGTGCTTAGGGAGTTATTGATTCTTGGTGAACTGTTTTATTTAATCAATTTGCATTGTTTCAGAGTCTACTTTTAGAATTTAGATTTTAGATTTCATTATTATTTCATGAGATACTGGAAAAATTTTAATCACGAAGATACACTGTTACAATTCTGATCAAAGTCCCTCATTGGCTATATTTATAACAATCAGCAAAGCCTATATACAATAATTCACTTAAAAAAATATATTGTAGAGCTTAAATACTTTGAAATTTCGCCCATCAACGCTGTCAGAAACTGGTCGGCCCCTGCATTCTGAGATCTCGCTTCAGTTAGTTTAAAGTTCAATTTCAATCGTTTTTAGGAATCATGTAAAGACATAATCCAAATTTTGAAATTTCGAAAAAAAAGTGCGGATTCTATTAAATTTTTTTGAAAGAAATTTACTTTTAAGCTGTGCAGCACCTAGGTGGCTGAATTGATTCAGATTTAACAGTTCTTACTAATCTGAAAGTTTTATTCCTTTCGAAAAAAAAAATACTAAGAGTAATGTAATAAATGCTTCCATTCAGAAGTTTTAGCATATAATGTGATTTAAGGAAAAAAAAATACACTTTGGAAATAAAAGTGCCTAGGCTAAGAAGGCTTTAAAACGGCGCTGATAACAAATACCTCTAGCACCTCTCTTTAGTATTTATTATTTACTCTTGTGTACAGCAAGATGTCCATCTATTTTACAGTCTTGTTAGTATGCCGCAAGCATAGAGTTTGTGTCCAATGGTAGGACTTACGCAATAAGTCCAGCAGTCTGGTTCTGTAAGTTCACTTTTTCACTTCGAATGGAACTCAAATATTCTCCTCACTTGGAAATAAATTCGCATTTTGAATTTTTCTTACTTGTAAAACCTCGAGTTGTGTAAAAAAAACTTGAATTTATTTCTATTATTTGAGGGAGATCTCTTGAGTTTCACTTAAAGTGAAAAAAGTAGTATATAAGTAGATATACATTTCAGTCTATTCTGAAAAACGACCTCAAACAACTTTATATACATAACTAAAAGTAGCTAGCTAAACATAGTTCTGTTTGGGGAGCCTTGGTGGTGGATGTTCAAGTTCAACTTGCACAGTAGTACCATCTAAATTCAATGAGATTGTGACGAAAAACCCAGATCAGAACACGCGCACATACATACATTAATGAGCTTCGAAAGCTATTTAATTATGGTTGACAAGGATTGTAAATCCGAAGAATGCGTAAGGTTTGGAGAGTCTTCCGAAACTTCTAGTTTTGAGTAGGATTGCAAATTTAAAGTTTTGAATCCCAAAAGTGCAACCATAAACTCGATTTGGTCGTAAGGTTGATAGGGTCCCGTCATCTAAAGATTTTACTGGTTTCCTTCAAGCAAAGAATTCTTTTACTTACCCGCAATTTTCATTAGGACACTTTGGAGCTTGGTGGCAAAAGAACTATTATTTAACCAGAAAGAAATGGCTTGCGGGATGATTACCTTCCAAGGTGTCATTGCTACACCGTAGAGAACTCTTGCAGAATACCCTCTCTAAGATGTATGCCACATACTCGTAGAACTGATTTAGTCTTTTTTACTTGGAAATATAAAATTTCTCATGCTAACACTCGCAACTAGCATTGTTTTGGATAGAACTCTAAGCTTGAAATACAACAACTATGGTAGCTGTCTACACTTGAACCAGAGAGCACTTACTCGCTCTTCCGATAGATCCTGATCAGTTTGTGGCTCGGAGGAAAGAACCTAATGAAACACAAAAATTGAAAAAGAAATCTTAAATACCCTGAAGAAGATTAGATAAGCACTCAATTCATGGAGCAGCATCTGGAAGTTCGTCCAAACCATCACTCAAGCGTCTCACCGATGTGTTTTATATTAACCGAATTCATGGTAGCTGGACTAACTCACACGGGTACATTCAGGCGAACAGCTAAGGAATAAAGACCGATTGACTTTTACATGTTTGATGAGCACGTACCGATATCGTAGACATAAATGGTATATCAGTGGAAACTGCTTTACTCAAAATAGCGCCCACTATAGTAAGGCAACTTCAGTATAAGACAAATTTTCGCAAGTACTGAGCGAAAGATTCAGTTATGTACTTCTATTGATACACGATTGGGTCAGCGGCTGGGAGGCTAAATCTCATTCCTTTGGATTCCTATGAAACTGCAATTAGACTCAGGGAAGGTTGATTGTGGATATGAGAACCCTATTCTGTCTTGAAACAAATTTTGTGTAAGATGCAAGATATCAAGACATCTACTATCTGAGTCCCGACGACAGATACCTACGTAAATCACTACTAAAGAGAACTGATATTTATTACACTGTCGCATCCAGGCGATTTTGCAAACATAAAGTTCCTTTGCAGCTGATATCACAGCTATTCTTTAGGCTGAAAAAATAATCAAAGACACTATCATTAATTTAAGCAGCGAAGTTTGTTTGGACATACTAATTCAATAGGCACATTTGAATGTTTTGAATAATCTGTTTGTTTTTTTTGGATATCTAAATAAGTACGAGTATCTATAGACTTTATTGCACAGCTCATGGAGCCAATCTAAATGGATATTCAAATTTTACTCTAAATTAAAACATTGTTAAGGAATGCAATCACATTTCAAAAACAAAACCTGAATTTCGATTTAGTATCTTTAACAATAATAAAAGAAAGAAAACATTAGATACAAATATAGGTACTTCCGTTATAATATAAATATCAATTGGAACGCTAACATTAAGACAATTTCAGACAATTTAATGGAATGTTCCCCCCAATTAAAACCAAATATCGATTCATCAAAACAATCGCCTTTCCGAGATCACTAGTAATATGATATTATCCATCGATTGATAATTATTCAATAAAGTAACACCCCCATGTTATCTTGCAATCAATTAAATTGATTATATAAAATTATATAGAATAGCTACACCTTAGTAAAGTATCTGTAACTATGAGTAATATAATTGGTTTTCATCTGGTTTTCTCCTCATGTAACTAGAATTATTCTCCTTTTCGGTGCGAAGTTTCGATTAATTTATTTACAATTTACGATATAATTATGTAGGTATGTATCTTATGTACATATGCACCTTCAACCTCTCCTTTAATAAATTTGAAAAATAATTGTACTGTATATGTGTATGGATCTCTGTATAATCTTGTAATTAGGTAATCTCCTGTAAATTTACATCAAATGTCGATAGCAGACATTATTTAACTAAGCCCCATGCAATCCAATAAATTTTTTATAATTAAATGTACACAACAGTCTGGTATACTGTGCTTAATTGTTAGGATTTGTTGTAATCAATCAAACAAGATCCATCGACTATATTTGAGAAGAGATACTTTTAAATTCAAGTGGCCCTTTGGACCACAATTTATCTAGCCAACTACTGTTATAGCCACTGCTACTACCACAGCACATGCAAGTCATGTCGTTCGTTGGTTGGTTAGTTTCTAGATGGAAATCAGGCGGATGGAGCGAATATATCTGGTTTGGTTCAGATATTGGCAGACTTACTGGCGCGATCCGGTTTAAGTTAAACGCGGAAAAAAGTATGCATTCATTTAAAAAGCACGATACACAGATACTTTGTATTTGTATTACTACAACGCCACCAGAGACTCACTCGATTGTTTGGTTTTGGCATGGAATTGAAATGAGGCGCGTATGGGGCTTGTTGAGATCTTTTTTCTTTTTTTTTTCTTGAGTTATTATTGATGCTGCACGTTACTGTGAACAATCGGCAATAAAATAAAAAAAGAAAAAAAAGAGATTTATAACGCGAGTACTCGTTTCGATGAATCTTGCAAATTAATCAAAGGCGGTAGGGTGAGAAATTGCCATTCTGGACATTTTGTAGAATACTTTTGTTTTAATGAGAATGTATGCTAAAATTCGACAAGTACTTTTTTGATTTTGTAATTGAGAACTTTAATTGTAATACAAACTTTAATGAGCTTGTCGAGTGGTTCAATGATTTAAAAGGAATGTTGTCCGATTTTAGATTAGATTAAACGAAATGTTTGCGGAAATAGACCAACCAAGGTCAACAAAATACAATGGAATTCAATTAAATAGACAATTGCTAGAACCACTCTCGTTCGGCAAACGAGAGGCATATGTCGATGTTCAAACCTAAAAAGATTTTTTTTTTTTTAAATTCATGTTCTTAGGCGTTGTAGGACGTCCGCTCCATTAAACTAACATCCATAACGATACCCAAAATGATAATCTTTATATATCGCTGCACTTTAACCAGTAACCCAGCAGATCTTTACATCATGCTGCTTTCTAAAAACGAGGCTATATAGGGTTCTGCGTTAAGTATTTCTGCAGCAGAAATTGTTTTTGTTGCATCCCTGCTATCAATAAAAAAGGTAGTACCATTACTTGGTGACGCTGTATAGGGAGACCGTACACTTCTTTAGACGGCTTCAAAACGAGTTGTAGAATGGGAGTACGAGTTTTTTTCCTGGCAGATTAGGTATGGTTTTATTTCCCAAAATATTGTAGCACTTTCCAGGTGTATGTCAGCCTAGACTTGTCTAAACTGAAACATAATATTTACCAAGGATATCAGTAATAGACAGACAGTCTGCAACAAATTTTCGGGAGTCAATATGTTGCTCAAGCTCATGGTTTATGGAGGTGAACTCGAAAAGCTTTATAGATTCTAATAGATAATGGGAATCTGTGCATGCTTTTCACTAATTGCACAGAAGCCAATTCGTTCTTACGTTAAGCTCTTGAAAGATACTTGTTTCCTTATTCGCTTTGGCCTGCTGCTTCTGCAGTCACTTTGTACGGCCCTTGTTATGGTACTCTTCATAGGTCTGTTTTTGGAGGCCAAGGGAAACTCAAACAGATGATAAACTTGTTGATGGCTTACTGGCTATTTAACGATGATTTTCTAGATTTAGTGCTATCGGTATTGAGCTTTTCCGCAGATTGAATGATAGTGGACTAGCAAAGGCTTTGGTAGTTTCTTGCTAATGCAGCCGTTTAAATTTTTCTATTCTGTGGCTTAAACTAGGTATCGGACGGAGTCCAAGTTGGCCTTTGGAAACGTTTAAACTCCGAAAACAATGAAGACAAAGACACACCAGATCGCCAAAATCCCTGCCGCAAGACTCGCATAATTAAAGTAAACCCCAGGTATCTAGTGCCTCAACTAGTAATTTAACTCCCTTGGAAAGTCGTGGGTGTAGTAAACGAGGGAGAAAGGAAGAGTGTTTCCACTTCCTAGCATCCAGCCGTCAGCAGAATAATTTCAAGGCAGTATCTACTAGTATAAAACTTGTCGAAATAAACGTAAGCGCTGGTCGGCGTATGGTGTAGAAGACTTTTCATATATATATCTGGCTCCAATAAATACATGGCGAACAGATAACGCCTTCAAATAAACATCAAGCCATGATTCTCTCCTCATAATCCAAAATGGGAGGTTGCAAGAAGAGTCTATTTCTCCACACGCAGGGTTAGCATGTGGTTTTTAATTTGCCCGAAATCTATTCTTCTCCTCTAATCTTTAACTCTTCTATTCTTTCCTCTTTCTTAAATATTTTGCTACATTCTTAAATTTGTTTAAAATTAGCTAAGTTTTATAAAAATAAAAACCCACTTCCTTGAAAAATTCTATACAAATCCGTCAACAATTTTTCCATTAATTGACATTTTCTGAATGGCAACACTGTTCTAATAATGTCAGTATATAACGAAATAAAATTGTTATTAGTTATTTAAACAATACACCAAGTTGAACTAAAGTTTAAATATACATACATATCTATAATCGATTTAAATTAATTCAGGCTTTAAGAAAGTAAAAGGTTGTTCATTTCGAGACATCCCTGTCATATGGCATCTGTCAAATGCTTCTGTCATCCATAGTAACAGGTGGTTAGTTCCTGCCTTGCCATTTTATAATATGGATCGTTTTATTACCGCTCAATGCATTAAAATTGTTGCATCTTACGACAAAAATAACAGTTCTGTAATATCTGTGTATCTGTAAGTTGATGTCGATTTTTCGAACAAGAACTACTTCAGCTCTGAGGACTATTTCCCGCTTGGCGCGTACATAAACAAACAAAATTTGCAAAATTTGGGGTTCTGAGTATGATCTTTGAATGTGATCGTTGGAAGGCCATTGCATTCACCATGGGTAGACTAGTGGTGTGATCGGGCCGTATTGTTTTCGAAAACAACGAAGTGAATTCTCTGCGCTATAGACAAATGATAACCAACTTCTTTTGGCCTGAGATTGAAGAGACCTGATGTTAGTGGCATGTGGTCCCAACAAAATGGGGCTACGTGCTAAATAACACAGGCAGATTGGGCAGAAATTCCCCGGCCGTTTAATTTCGAGATTTGGGGACATCAATTGTCCACCAAGATCGTGTGATCTGACCCCGTTGGATTTATTTTTGTGGGGCTATGCTAAAGGTCGTGTCTATGCAGATAATACCCAAACTTTGGAATCCAAACTTTGCATTTGGAGTTTAGGAACTATGCATTGTGAATAAATGTTTTCGGCATTACAACGAAATAGTGCATGTATAGCACTTAAAATGTTAATTTTATGACATATTTTCCAGACTTTGTTCACAATTTGCGTAGGTTTACTTAGAAAAAAATTGTTGATTTCAAACCTTCTAATGCGTCAATTTGGCTGATAATTGTATGATTCAAAACACAAATTTGTAAAATACGTTTAAATGCTAATTGTATAGGATGATTCTTAAAACTCTTTCATTACTCTAAAAACTTGAACTCAAGATTTACGTAAGGGTGGGGTTACACATACAATGATTTGTTGGTACCAGTTAAGCACCGGTTGAACTTTCGGGCAAGTAAAAGTTAACACACTGAAATACGAATTATAACTTTAATTTCAGTACACTAGCCCACACGATTTTACTTGAAATTACTTAGAACATTAAAATTTTAATTTTATTGCAATGTCAATTTACTGACGCATTAAAAAGTTGGAAGGCTTAAAACATCGGCATGAAACATCAATAATAATTGGCGACAGTAAATCGTTACTTATGTAAACATATAAACTCTAAAACTTCCTAGACTGTTGTTATAAATATTCATTACTACTTTTTAAATAGGTATTTAAAAAAAAAAGAACTCTAACTGGTGTAGGTATAATATTTATTTTTTTATGTAAATCACGCTTAAAACAAACAGTGCTTTCACCAATGATCTAAAAATCTATACAGAAGTATCTTTTGTTGTTTCTTTGAGTCAACAGGGTTTAAATAAACTATTTACTGAACAAATTTGCTTCAACCCTAAGGTCACAGAAAATTCATCTCAAAAGAAAAAAAAAAGTAGTAAAATTTAGTTATAGAGTTCCACTTTGTCTACATCATAACAAATAAATTGGTAAATTTAATTTTATATTATATTTAATGAAATATAAATTCATTAAAAATAAATTAATTTAAAAACAAACTAATGCAATCAACAAGTTTTTTTTTTAAACCCTGATTCAAATTAAATTCAGGAAGTCAAAGCAAAAAATGTGTCATTTCTTGTCCAAATATTTTGGAATGATCATTCAATTAGGAAGTGTGAAAATTATCGATCGGTAAATATTTACTGATCACTCTTTGTTAACGTAAAAAAAAAAATCAACTCAAATTTGTATCAGATTCTGCCTAACACCTGATAAAGTAGATATTAAATATTTATTTAAACAATTTGCATTAACATTAACACGATTAGCATATTGCGAATTAGTTTAATAATTGTAACTTCACGAATAAGATGTGAATTTTTTTAATGACACCAAAAAATGAGACTTAAGCCACTTTATCTAATCATGTGCAAATTATTGTTAAATAATAAAAAAAAAAAAAAAAAAAAGATTAAATAAACACGTTTCTGTTAGAACAGGTGCCGGAATAACAAGAATCAATAAAATCCACAATTAACGTCTATGGGAAGTAGATGCACATACTTCCTCATTCACTTTTCCAAAGAAAGAAAATATTTCTTTACTCACTTAATAGTAATAACGACGCGTTGTATCCTTTTTTTACAATAAAAATGTCCGAAATTGTATCTGCAGTATTGTGCCGCGATTATTTTTGTATTTCATTAACTTTGGAAATTCTCTTTGAATCTCTCTAATGTCACATGGACATTAAATTTTGGAAATGTATCTTCCAGAGAACACACAAACACTTTTTCACACAAAAATTTCACTTTGGTTCACTTAAGAGATAGAAAAATCCTTAAGCATATCTTCGGCGAAAGATATTATATATTTCCTTTTATTTTCAGTTAACCATACGGTCAAGTAAACTTTTAACGAATGAGTATCTTTAAGTGATCGGCCTTCTTTTTATATAAATGAGAGTCTGGTGCGAGAAATGAGAAAGATACTTTCCGCGTACCGGCCAACGTCGCAAAGCAATTTTTTTGTATCCCATAGTGTAAGAGCGCAGTGATAGGAGCACACATATACTTACACCTAGGAAACTCGTAGTAAGTGAACTGGACTCAAAGTAGCAGTTAAAACCCACCAACTATCGGTTCGGTTTGGCCTGGCCAATCAATGATCTTTGGTGTGGTGTGGTGTGGTGCACTATATTCGATGACCAGTAGATACATTTTTGTTTGTTTACATTGATATGATGTGTACGAGTATCTATCTGTGGGGGATGATTGATCAGAACAAATGATTTTAAATTTATGGTGAAAATTGCAGTTTTCCTTGCACTTGAAATTGATTTTTTTTTTTTTTTCTACGAACTTTTGTTTCTGTAATTGAAGCGGTTTGGTGAAGAATGAGGCGGGTTAATAAAATTTATAGGTTTAAACAGAAAAAATAAAGACACTTGATGGGGTAAAAAGAAATCATTTAATGACTTATCTATGACAAGTGATTATGTTCAATTAAAATTGATGTAAGTTTTTTTCTTAGTTGTGGCGGCGCTCAGTGTAAATAAGAAAATTAATAAAAAAAAATAATTTCTGTAACTTTTGACATCGAATAAGTTTTTGTAAAATGAAAACACATTCCGTTGGATGGTATAAATAAGACAAAAGGATAATGATTCATAATTCATAATAAACGTTAATTGGTGGATGAGTAACATTGACTACACAAATATTATGTTTATTATTATTGTAACTGCAAATACGTCATCAATTAGGGTCCTTTTGGAAAGATTTATACGAATTGTTTACTACGTTAAAATTGCCTTTTTTGAGTCATCATTATTTTACTCGTTGTCCTAGTTTTCTATTCAAATTTTGTAGAGTGAATTACTTTATAACCAAACCAGTTTGTTGGCGTTGAAATTCATATAATTTCAGAGCATGTGTTTACAAAAAAAAAAAATGTTGTACACAGAAAAACTGGATAGGTTAATAAACAAAATTTTATATAACATTCAGGGGATACAGTACCTTATAAATAATTGTGAACTCAAGAGCTCTTATGGTTTATAATGACACTTAGTTCAGATAGTTAATTGTAAGAAAACGGAATTAAACTTACAAAAACTAAACGAAACTACCACAAAAGTGGAGACAGTTCTAATGTCTTTAAAATACTAGAAAAAACAGATTTAAACTTACGCGACTCCGGAGACCATAAAGGCTCTTCAAAAATGCACGGCACAGTCACATTATAAATGCTGATAACATGTCGATTCAATGAAATGTGATTCTGAATGCATAAGAGTTGATTAGGAGCCATCAAGTCTTGGAAGAAACTGTGCAGCTCTAAGCTGCGGTATTACTAATTTACATCGAACTTTTCTCTGCTTACAGAGATTTTTCATTCACATATCATATGGTAATCCTAAGTTTAACCCAAAGTGTAAGCTTAACGCACATTGAGGTAGATTATTTAACTTTGCCTATTTTAAATTTAAAAAATTTAAATTAGGCCATGGAAAATCACGCGCAAAAAGTTTTGGAAAAGAGAAAGCCACAAAATTTTCATATAAAATTCAGCTGTTTTTCTATGTAAAGAAAAACGGAAATTTCTGGTTAATTTTCCAAAATTTCTGACACTTTTTCCATACATTTTCTGGCTTTTTATCCATTTTTGGTTGAAGTTAAAAAGGGTTAAAAAGTTTGTGACCAGACACTTTTTCTATTTCTAGTTTTCTTTCCATCTTCGACATGAGGAAATAAAGTGCACGACTGAATCGCACGTACTTGCACCTAAATGATTTTTATTTTTAAATCACTTAGTTTTAAATTTATACCAAGTCAATGAGATGATTTTTTTTTTAAATGCGTTAAAAATCGAAAGAAAATATTTTTTGACAATTTTCCAAAAACTTCAAATATTGTTTAGATATTGTTTTTGAACAAAATCGCATATCAGAGAATGAGTTAATTTTCAAAAATTGGTAAGCTAATAAAGTACCCTTATACACGTATTTTTTAATAAAAAACCTGGTATCCATTCCATAACAAATGTTTACTTTAACTTAAATATGAAATTTGATGAAAATCGTAAAAGTCGTTATCGAGAAAATCGATTTTTCAAAATCGGACATTAGTAAAGTACCGTTCATTTTGGGGTTAGAATGAAAATTCCGATCTTGCTTCGAATTGTGACTACAGGTCAAAGATTTAAAGTAAAATCTGTTAAGCCATTTAAGCTGCAGTCGGCTACACATACACACAAACAGGCAAGCAGACAGGCAGACAGACAGGCAGACAGATAGACATACAGTCAGAATTGGCAGACTGATTTCCTCCATACTAGTAATACTATGTAGAATTGATTAGAATCTTGAGGTCGACAATTTTCACGAAACCCATGCTTGCCGTAGATACATTTTCGAGAGCAAGTAAAATTTAGAGCGAATTGTTCACTGGTCAGTCGTCAGGGACTTGAATTCGGAAATAGTTTCAATAAAACTGGAAAAGGTCTCAATTGCTTCAAGTCCGTAAACAACACTTCTTCTGCTATCTTAAAAAAGACGCCGAAATTAGCTTTTCGCGAAAATCGTTTCCGAGTTGGAAGCAGGTTATTTATTTCAGGCAAACAGATTAGGTATATACCTCCCCCCAATTCCATGTTATCAACTAAAAGTTTTTTAAGATTTTTTTTTACAAAAAACATAGATCTTTAATTTTTCAACAGGAATTGATCAATATTGAATGGTTGTGTCGCCAATAAAATTTTATTTTTTTTATTTTTTTGTTTTTTTTTTTTGACGCCTTACTTGTCGATATGTCTGAACTACTGAACGGATTTTGTTGCAGTATTAACTATCGGACTTTTGTTATCGCATATTTGCAGAACGGACAAGTTCGCTAAGAAACTGTACCAATTATTCTTATCCTCGAGACCGTGGGTTCGAATCTCCGGCACATGCATTTTCTATTGATAATT
This sequence comes from Pocota personata, assembly GCA_963082735.1. Taxonomy (NCBI): domain Eukaryota; kingdom Metazoa; phylum Arthropoda; class Insecta; order Diptera; family Syrphidae; genus Pocota; species Pocota personata. Next base: position 17,347,877 of record OY720431.1, read on the forward strand.
ATTTTTGATTAATTTATAATTAATAATTTTATATCAACAAACCACCCGTACCAACCATTCTTAAATAAGTTGTTCTGAAATGTAAAAATCATTATTTTTGAAGAATTGCACAAAGAAGAAAACATGCGATCCAAGGGCAGGGAACGAATCAATCATTGGCAAGCAAAGCATTTGAAAAAGAACCTTAGGAGCTGCTCAACGGAGTCGTTTTGGATGAATCCACATGGCTGTGAGGCATACAGCATAACACATCGTGCGGTGGTTTCGAAAATTTAGGACACATTCTTTCCATGTAAAAGTTATGACTTTCTTAGCTTCCTTAAGTTTTTCTTTTTGGTGCGTGCTGATGTTATTTCGAGGAGTCCTGATTACACCGAGGTATTTGTATTGCTTGACGACTGTAACCGGAACGCCTTCGAATCTCCATCTTTCTCTCTGAGGTCATCTCCCCCCTCTGGTGCTAAAAGATATGATATGAGACTTTTTCGTAGTGTTGCCAGACCATACTCAATCAATCGAAACGAGTTCTGGGTGATTAACAAACGATCACATGGGGGCATAATAAACGACTTTTAAACTAATTTTGGAAAATTGATATTTAAATTATTATCAGCTTCAAGATGTAAGTACCTATAGTTGTCGCATAAAAAAGTGTAGTGGGTTGTGTGTTTGCTTACGATCCGTGCTGTTCAGAGTCCGAGCGGAAAACAGCAACATCAAGATCCACCTGACAATAAAAGAATAAAATCTAAGTTTCTCCAACCACTACACAAAGAAGGGGTTTCTGTACATTGGACCGAAAATCCATTCTGAGTCCTCCGGAATTTGGAAAATATAGGATATAATTTTTTCGCTGGTGTTTATTTTATTGCGGTTTATTGTCAGAAGTTATTTTGTTTTTAAATCGACTGTCTATGCAACAACACCACCAACAGTGCAAACTTCTACGAGTATATTAATTAGGGTCAATCTATTCACAAAACCAACGTCGTCATGAACTGACACCGGTCATAAAATAAAAGAGATAATAAGAAGAGTTTTATTAGAGTGGACAGGTAGCACCATTTATGATGTTCTGCTTTCTTCCATTTAGAGAATGAAAGAGAAAGAAAGGCTCTCAAAAGTGTATCCTGTATCAAAGCGAGTGGGTGTTATAAGTCTCACTTTTTGGGACTCAAATTACATAACAAAATGCCATGTCCACGGTATTTTATAATACATTCTCCTTTTTTTGGTACACTACTTGGTTTTATAAAACTACGGTGTGCCTTTGTGTAGAAATGCAGTACAATGTTAAATTCTGTCTCAAAAAATTGATTTTCACACAAATGGGAATTTTATGCTGAGGTAATCTTTCTTCGATAAAATCGTAATAGTAGTTAGTGAGTGTATAAAATGTCGAAAGACGAATACATACATATATATGAAAAAAGGCTTATTTTCAAATTTTGATAATTTTTCAAAACTTGGTATGCCATGATCTTCCATATGTCAAATATTGTTAATGTGTCAATTTTGAATGAAATCGCCGGAGTCATATCCGAAAATTGACCGATTTTCAAAACTGGTCAATAAGGAAATTACCGTTATACGTGTTTTTTTTTTGTGAAACCTGGTACGCCTGTCTGTCCACCATAACTCAAATATCAAATTTGAACAAAATCCTTAGAGCCGTTTTCGAGAAAATCGATTTTTATCGAAATCGGCCATTAGTAAAGTACTGTTAATTTTAGGGTTAGAATGAACCCGAACTGTGACGCTACAGAACCCAGATATGGAGTTTGGAAAAAATCCGTTTAGACTGCGATCGACCATACTTACACATAGACGGACAGCAAGGCAGATAGAATTGAGAGACCTACTTTTTTCTTGATATTGAGAATTTTCAAGAAACCTATGGTATATACCTAGATGCAAGTAAAAATGGAAGCTCATCGAGTGTAATCTAATGAGTTACATTAACCGACCTCCTCGTGTCTCACCTCACATTTCTCCTTTGTTTTGAAGATTGATCTTGACACGAAGGCTTTATTAAGCTGATTGCCTCCAAATACGTTCCATAAACCGAGAGCGAGCGTGGAGTCTTCGTAAGTGAGAAATTCTGTCACACCACAAGCGTCTTCCCCAAATGACAATTACCAAGCATTATTGAGACGTGGACACTTCTGAATCAGTTAGCAATGATGCCAAATACCCTTTCTTGAGACCTCTCAGAACTGATACCAAATATGTACATTGTTGAATTTTCTGCAAATTTCATTAAAGATGAACTCTCACTATTTAAATTTATTCCAAATCTAGCAACGCTTTCTAAAGACTTTGTTGACTTCTAACACACGACACCTAATAAAAATGTTATCTGTACTGTATTACCCTATTGCAAGCACATTCGCTGTATTAGAACAATTTAATTTCCTTCCAGTGTGATGAGAATACTGATTAAGTTTGCACGATCAGCTAATTTATGTTTAAATTGAGAAATTATTTTATTTTTACATTTATTTATAAACTTAAAGTATGCTTAACAAATCTAAAATCTATAATTAGCTTCTTGAAGTAAACTACTTGTGTAGTTTGTTTATTTCCACATAACAGGGTTTATTACCAATTTGCCGGTACCAAGGTAAGTCGGCTATGATTTGTACATTCGAAGCACTTACTCGTATATGTGCAACTGAGCACGTGATGGCTATACTAGTGCATCGAACATTGATTTCTATAAAACGACTGTGCAGTCGACGTTTAGGAATAACTTCCTGTGATTATGTATACTAATTTACTCTTATTTAATCTATTGTACCTCTGACATAAGATTGAAGGTTGGCTTTTTATAGAGAAATAGTTACACGCTACCTTCTACAAGGATCGATAAAAAACGACAGATCTCAATAAAATCCCAACTATCCAGAAGTCTTAAGTCAGCATAATTCATTGATAAAATTTAACTGATGATGGTGTTTAATTGTCGAACCTCTCAATTCAAGTCAGATAAGTATGGATTGCACCGGTTTCTCCTGTTGTTATTCCTTATTGAATGCCGCACGCAAAGAAATTTAGATCCATCAGTTTAAAAAGATAAAAAAACATCTATACCTCATGACACTCCACCACTCTTTGTCATTTCCAGATGGGATGATACTTATAAAACACGAGGAGGCAACAGGAATGCTAATAAATAATTCTGACAATGAATATCTCAAAATCGCAAATGAAACTGCTTTAATTCTAGTTTAGGTGGACATTTAGTTGAAAAGTATCTTTTCATTGAATGGATGTAGCATAGATGCTTTAACTTTATTCATAGCTTTCTACGTAATTTTGGTCACAGTAGTAGCAATGACTATTTTTTTTTATTAATCAAGCAATTAGAATGATGCTTTAAACATATCTATTTAAGAGAACATTTGTAAGTAATATAAAACCATTTTTTGTTTACATCATTTGCTTAACAAAACATTACCTGATTACATTTATCCGTCATAATAAAAAGTCGTACAATAGATGTCAGTTCTAATCTAAGCTTAATTACCATCGACTGATTACAGCAGACTAATCACTTGTTAAATACCTATACATTGTGTTAACATGGTTCCGCAAAGAACACAAACAAGCTAGCAATTGATGTATTTGCCACTTAATTATAAATCAATTAGAACATTTACATGCATTGTTGCATAGTTGCAACAATGTTGTATATGAAGCAAAGTATGCTTTCAAAGGTTTGAAGAATCGTCTTTTGCTAGTTTTTCAGTCAGCATAATTGAATAACAATCTAAACATTGTCTGCTGAATAAAATTGGTGATTTACTAACCAGACCTAGAGAAGAGATACAATCTAAGTACTACCCACTCTCTCATTGCTTTCATTTTATGAGGGGATGTGAATTTTGAAACGAACACTGAAGATGTTTCTATCAGCATAGGATTATATTGGTTTGAGTTACGAGTACCAGTAGAGAACGAAGATTCTTACAAATTTTAATTATTACTCCACCTGTCGATTTCTTAACATATAACTTAATTATTGAACCGATTTTGGTGAATTTTTTCTTGTCAAGGGTTAAAGTGGGTGCCGTGGCTCAGAGGTTAAGTGTGCCATCACTGAGCGGGAGGTTCAAGGTTCATATCCAATAAAACACAAGAAACAAAAATAAAATTGTTCTCACGGTCCCACCTCTCCCGAACGTTTGACAAACATCCGAGAGTAAAAATTGTCATGAGAAGCTTCTATCAATCAAAAAAATTGCCTTTCTGAAGGGGCAGAAAACTCTAGATCCCAACCATTCGTGCGACGTACAGCACGAGTGGCTGCGAGGAGCTAGGCCAGGCTTCTTGGGTTGTTAGTGCCAAAATATTTATTTTATACAGGATTTTCTTGAAAAGTCTCAAGATAAAACTATTTTCCGATTGCTCCTTAAAGACTCGTGAGGAAGCGATATGAAATAATCCAAAAATGCTCATATCATGTTATTTATCTTTAAATTTATTGAGTCACCTGCTTTGGAAACACTAAGGGGGACACACATTTTTCGCAGATATTACTCCAGTGTAAGCTCAAGTTTAAAATTGTTAATTAGGGTCATACTGTTTTTAGAATTGTGCTCAAGGAGTGCTAATGCATTGCGGGACAGGGCGTTAATAGGCAACACACAGTTAAGGCTTCGAAATATTTGCTCTAGTATTGATATCGATTCTCAGTATGTATCAAACTAAAAATATCTCTAATACTCAGTATCAAGTACAATTTCGAAAATTTGCTTACGCGTTAGCTATAGTAGTCGATTCTTCTAAATATTAGCCTTTGAATTATTTAAAAAGATAACTGAACAGAACAAAATCCAAGACATAAAAAGTATTAATTCAGGTCGGCCTGTGGTTATTTTCTTTAATGATGTTTGCTCCTGCCTTTAAGAAGGACCTCTCTCGAGGGACGGAAGTGGCTACGATTGCGGTAAGTTATCTGAATTGCTGATGCGGAAAAACCTCTTTTATATCACCCCAAGTGTCTATTGTATTGGATTTGATTTCAAAAAGGTGTTGCAGGATTTTCAAGACTAACGAAAGTTTATTTCCTTGACTTCCTTCGATTATTTTTCTGCTTTTTTGTGTGAGCTAATTATGGTGTTGCCAGATATTAAATTAACTAACGAAGACACAGTCGCTTTCTAATCCCGATGATGTATTCTGCATCTGCTTGGTGATCATTCTTCTTTTCCAATTGACCCGAACCAACGCTAATGTTATTGTCGTAGTTTATCATATCATCTACTATTATTATTATTCTATCATCTACGTCATTAGTCAATTAACTAGTGGTATGACTTCGGCTAGTGTGACGTATTGCTCACCCGATAGTTATCTGGTAATAAATTCCATAACAAATTTAGCTGCACCATTTAAATCCCGTCTAACCCGTTTCCTCAGTGACTTGAAGGTAAACAGCACACGAAAGAAATTAAATAATTTCCAGAAGCTTCGAAATTTACATCACTAAACCATTCTCAAACTTTAATTGTTATCAAGGGTTAAACATATCAAACCACTATTTAGTACTCGATACCAGAATAAAAGTGAGTACTTTACTCATATTATCGAACCCAAAGTATCGAGTACTCAAATATCGAGGTTCGAAGTATCTATACTTACTCAGCATCGTTACTATCGTTCAAACCCTTCAAACAGTCCCATGAATTATATAGACAAGGCTAACAGCAGGCATTCGATTTGATCCAAGTGAGGCAGGGAAGCGAAGACTGAGGATTTCCTACTGTTCCATGACAAAGCTAACTTGGCCAATGGAACCGTAGAAAATCTAAGTGCCCAAAAGTCCTATAAGAGCACTCTTTTATGTGCAGGCTTGCCATCAGACTCAAAAACTTCCCTCCATTACCGTCGCGATTCACAGGAGAAGGAAACGGTCTCAGATCCATGTTCCTGTCCGACTCTATCCACAAGACAAGTACAGCTGTGGTATTATTCTTCCTTGCATCGCTAGCAGAAGATGCAAATATCGATCCGAAAGATCGTTTTCGCTTTGTACAAAATCAATGCAATAAATAATTCGATAGGGTTCAACGTTCTGTATGTTTGTGAGGTGCGTTAACGTCACATTCGATGAGGAAGTCGAAGACCCAAGTTTCTTGTATGGAGGATAGATTCCTCATACACTATATATCAAATAATTCTATTGCACAAATATGCTCGCTTACGACTTACCGCTCTGAATCTTGCTTTTCTATTGAAGTCTACAGATAATTACATAAGGACTGAGAAGTTATTGAGTACTTCGTCCTCTTTGGCAACTGTGCACAATTGCAGTGGGTTGAGTGGAAATTGTCCTAACTTAGGTCTGTCATTTGTTAAATTTTTAAGGGCTTTTAATTATTTATATCACCCTTAATACTTTACAGAAGATTTCATTGATCACTATGATATTTCAAGAAAGATAAGTCTGTTCATATACATTCATTTCGCCATAGTATGCACGTTTGATAGGAAGCTAGGTTACTACTTCATACAAAAAATTACTTTAAACAAGTCCAAGGAACTACATTAAATTGAATAACCATTTTATTATCACAACACTTTTAAAATATGAAATATGAAAGCAGCTTCCTCATTTCCACATTTCCCTCTAAGCGGTTGAATTCCCCAATCCCAAATTGGTTTGGCTAGCTAACAACCTCAATGTAAGGAAGTAAAGACTAAGGTATTTTCTACTGTGACATAGCAACTTGTATAGGGGTAATAATTGTTGTATGGGGGTAATCTGTTTTTTTTTTGCAATTAGTGCCAATTACTCAGGTGAACAGTACCAGGTGAGGTAGCCTACACAGTAATCTGATTAGACTTACGTACAGATCTAAAAGCTGAAATGTAAATAAGCATTGGGATTGATTTTGGAAATTCTTGATATTTTTTTACAAATTAACAAACATTTTCATTACTGTCTGGAAAATGTGGGTATTTCTGTCCCCTAAAATGATTATCATTTCATAGCATTGCAGTTATTTCTGGCTGACTTAAACTACATATCATAAACTTTGCCAATGTTCTACTAATTTGTATCGATATCGATGTTATAAAATTTAATGATTACGTCTATACCACTGAATTGAAACTTTATTACTGGACTTTGCTATTCATTATATCTCAAATATTTGTATGCTCTTAATGGTTATAATTCTTTGTCATGATATTTTTAGTCAATCATTGTCAAGTACAGTTGGTGCGCACCAAAATAGCTACTTACGAGTACGTATGTTAAGCAGAATTTAACTGTCATAGAAAAACGAAAAATATTATCAAATCAAGATATAAGCTCAATGAACTCCATTGAATAACAGGGGCAACTTACGTATATACGAGTAGTTTTGTAACTTTCCATTTGGAATATTCCACAAAAAGCTGAAGTTCATCTATATCGTTTTAGGTCCCGCAAGGAATACATATGTGATCAAGAAGATATTTTGTCAAGATGAATTTGGTCAACAACAAAATAAAAACTACATCGTACCAGACTGAAAACAGGTTGGTGATGATAAAACAAATTTTGTGGCAAAAAGGTATACTGGTGGCCGCACATAAAATTGCTAAGACGTCATTATTGTGAAAAATTAGCATAATAACAAGTAAATACAAAATTTGGGTGAGTTAGACTCAAGAAAGTGCCAAAGCAAAAGCGTTTTTTTCCATTTTTCAAAAATTTTGTAAATATACGTAAATAATAAAAACAAAATCGTTCTGATGATGTAAACAAGAGCGCACTTATAAGGTCAAAAACCAATCTTTTTTTCTGATCAAAAACTTTGTGGGTCAACACATTTCAAATATTTTCGATAAACCGATTTGAACAGAAACGACTGATCCGATTCGATAAAAGCGGAGTTTTCAATAGAACATTACCAAGTAAAGAACCAATCGTTCTAAATTTTTATGTCATTTTTTGTGAAAAGCTGAAACCACATCTCATAGCACGTCTTCAGATAGAAAGACAGAATTATTAGAAAATGCACTTTTAGAATTTCTACATACAGAACTTCCAAATGTAATTTTGAAATATAGAATTCAGAAAATATAAAATTTTGTTCATACAGTATTTTCTTCAAACAGCATTTTGAAGTGCAGAATTTCGACCCGCTTGAGTGCTCAACATTTTTGAACTTTTCAGAAATTACAAACAAATACGATTTTCTCGAAATCTTGATTTCAGCTACAAGTCCTGAAGTCTGAGCTTTATATAAAAACTATGATGGTAAAATGTGTAGCCTTTTCAATAGACTTTAATACTGAGAAACAGAAAAATATTTCTTTAAGAATTTAAAAAAATAAAAACATTAAGGTTAATTGTAATTTGAAGAAATTGGTTGTCGGATACTTTCATAACATTTTCAAATTTTGAATGAGGAAGATAGAATTAATTTATTAAAATCATTGCAAAAAACACAAGAACAGTTGTAACTCCATGTACCGATAAAAGAAATAAAGGCAAACGTTTTTGTTTAAAATGACCTCGTGTACCTGTAGTTTCAGTCTTTATCCATATTCAAGCGAGCCGGCGAGCCAGTTAAGATTTCAAAACAGGTTTTAAAAAAATCAGTAATATGTGAATATGTGTATATATATGTGTGGAAGTATGTAAAAAAATAAAGTACACGACTGGGCTATTCATTAAAAATCAACCAGATTTGTTAAAAAGTTAATTTTTTTGAAAAATTCTTTAAAAAGCTAAAAAAGAAATTTTGAAAAATTTCCAGGACTTGGTATGCCATATCCTTACATACATGGAATATTGCTCAGATATTAATTTTTAACAAAATTGTTTGTTATTAGATGGAGTACCGTTATACGATTTGTTTTTAGAATTATGCGCCATTTTCAAAATCATAAGAGCCATTTTCGATAAAATCGAGTTTTTCACTATCGGCCGTTAGTATTGAGATTAAAACTAATTTTTTGATTTTGTCTCGAATTGTGACTACAGTTTAAACGACTACGTCGAACGGATATACGGTCAAAATTACCAGACCCATTTTTTTTTTTTTTTTTTTAGTTCTACTTTATCTACTAATAAATTCAAAATTGATCAAAATCTCGAGACCGAAAATTCTAATATAATACAAAATTGTAAGCAAGTGTTCGTTATACATATGGATGTATTTTATGTTCATTTACAGTGAAAGCTACCCATGTAGACAGATCCAGTAAGCGGACATTTCCCTAACACAGACAAAGTTCAATGGACTTATAGTTTGAAGTAAAATACATTCTGATAAGTGGGCGCTCCCGTTAACGGATGTGGACATTATATTTTTACATATTCTGTACAAAAAATCTCTGATAAACGGACACGAAGCTGTAATAAACGGACAATAATTGGCCGAACATGTTTTTACTTCTTCCTATTCGTCATCCTCATTTGCTATTAAACGTGGTTGTAACCTCGGGATATCCATCTTCTCCACTGCACTCGGTCCCTTTTCGACCCCAGTGGTCTCCCTCTAGGTGCTGTGCCATCCACCCTCATTTCAGACACTTGTTTAGCCGTCCTTTCGTTGTCCATCCGTTGTGCAAGATTTAAATTGTCTGTCTTCAATTTCTTCTAGTATGGACCTGACCTACGTCTTCTCTCAATCTTTCGTTCCTGATTCTGTCTCTTCTTGTTCTTCTTCTGGAAATGACTTAGGTGCTTGTCGAATACTGGTAGGCTTTTTACTTGCACGGCTTTTTACTTGCACCAAAAACCTCTTGTCAGCGGACACGTATATAATGTAGGTCTAATACTTACTTCGGACATCTATGTTTGAAAAAAAGTCGGTGTTTCACTTGCTTACTTCATTTCCTTATTTTATTGTTTGAAAATATGACACCGTTAATATCCGTTTAAGGAAGTTTTCACTGTACTAATATTATTCCTGATTTATGCATCACCGTGTATTAAGATACTAGTATAAAGGTATCTACAGGCGGACCTTAACTTACGACCATAATTCTTTAACAGAAAACTGTTTGTAAGAGACTTAAGTTCTACAAACTATTCTATACAAAATTCCCATTTTCTTAAGAATTCCATACATCGCCTTTATTTCATAGTTTCCGCAATTCCTAGCAGTTTGTCATTAGAACCGTCAATTCATTTTGACCGTTTTCATATTATAAACCCAACAATCACATTTAAGCCCGTTTCTAAAGAGATGTGTGATGCTCAAATTAACTAACATAAAGGAAAGACAGCAAAAGGGGACTTAAAATTAAGATGCAGTGCAGGGGACTTAAAATTAAGATGCAGTATAACCCTCCCGAAAGACTACCCTAACACCTTGAAAAAACGCCTTAATATCGGTTCATTAGCTTTCATGATCAATATATTCATTCGGTTCATTAGCTTTCATGATCATCGCGTTTAAATAGACCTATGGGACGAGACTTCAATATTTTTTTTGCACATATTAAAAAAATACAAAAAAAACTAAATCGTTAAAAAGCTTCTTTTTTTGAATCCGTTTTCGAGAAAATCGATTTTTATCCAAATCGGTGATTAGTTCCGTTAATTTTGAGGTTAGAATGGAAATTCCGTTTTCGGCTCGAATTTTGAATCCACTGATCGCAGACATGAACGCAGTCTGAAGAAAATCCGTCCAACTTATGTTTAGGCTGCAGTCGGACATATGTACATACAGACACACAGGCAGACAGACAGACGGAATCGAGAGACCCACTCTATTATAGTAATTTCGAGTTTGGTTAAAATCTCGAGATCGAACATTTTCAAGAAACCAATTGCAAGTAAAAAATTGCTTCTAAAAGTGGAATATTCTTAGTTTCATTCCAACCACATCCGACCTACGAGTATAGATACAGCCTAATTTTCGAGGGCCTATTGCAAAGGACGATACTCTACTATTTCCATCTAACCAAACAAAACCACTTAATGTATTCGCATTTCCACACATATTAGCATTACGCTGACGCAATCTAAACACTCCTTGCAACATTTGTAGGAGTTTTCGGCCAAATAAATCACATTCATATGTAAATTACCATTTTTAGATAATAAATTCAAACAAGTTTGTTGCTGTAATAGTTATTTATGCTGAAACTCGGATATTGCGTTGTTCCGGATGAATGCCGAAATAGTGTTTTTTTTTTTTTTTATAAAAATGCAAAATTTTGCAAAATTTCATTTAAAATAAATGAAAATAATTTTCGTCGTTTCATGTACTACATATGAGTACATATGTGTGTACTTAATTGCACCTCTTCTTTGACTTATTCGTCAAGCTTGGCATAGAGTCTTTCTACTCTTATAGCTATAATACCGACCGTTGGCGAGGTGCAATAAAATGTAGTCTTCACGCTTTATTTTTGACAGGGAGATTTGAAGATATTGTCTAAAACTTATCCAAACAAAATGCCCCTAGTCTCCAGAAAAGCAATATGAGTTTAAAGTGTAATAGATCGTTTACACTTCTTTAAAATCTGAAAATTCTCATCTAGCTACTACTCAAAACATATTTAAATTTCACCAAAGTATATACGCTTTTAGAAAATGCTGGCCCCAAGAACTTGTATTGCATTCCCTATGTCATAAGTCTGAAGTAAGTCCCACAAACCCCAATAATATGAATGAATTAATCAATGAATGAAATATTTCCATGGAAAAACACTCGCAAACAAAAGTTCACATATTCCTCAACAAAAGCAAGGAAATATCTCTAAGCAAACAAAAACAAAAACATTCATCTAAATCAGAGAATACCAAGAAAATTTCATACACTATTATCCAAAAAAAAAACAAGAAATCCGATAAAAACATCTCGAAACCCATTAAAGCACAACCGTCAGGTATAACCGATTAAAAGCAGTTATAATCGGTTTAGCACAAAATTCAAAACAATATGGATATTGGATATACTTACGCATTACAAGTTTATCATAATCCAGTTTACAATCGTGTGGACACGCCGGCAAAAAAAAAAATAATAAAAACCGATTAGACAAAAAAAAACTCAAATTTAAATAACCAGTTCCACTTGACTCGGACCAAATTGTTGAGTGTATAATTCACTGCAGCACGTGAATAGCACGCTCAAATAGACACACTTTTGTGGTAATACCACGGGCATTTGAGCGATTATTGCTCTTCCCACAGTGCCAGTAGGCAGCGGCATTTGTTTACTAACAAAACATGCAACGGAATCATAATGACCACAAAAAGTATTTAAAGTGTTACAACCAAGTGCCAGCGACTCTTTGGGGCTAAAAGTGAGAGAAATTGTTACACATTGTTATCTGTAGATTAGATGAACTACATTTGATAGTAACAAATGAGGTCATTAAATGGGTAACGAAGTGCAAGTTCAAGGTAGTTCTGTCATGAGCTCAAGCGAGAGTGTGTACCTCAAAAGGTTTAGTGATCTAATTTTTAATTAAATCAGAAATTGTTTCATTGAATTTAAAATTATCCTCTCTGAGGGATTTTAACATAAATTTTATTAGCGATTACAATACGGATACATACCATAACTCACCCAATTGTCATTCCTTTAAAACAAAATTGTGCACAATTCCGAGATTTTATGTAATTTCACTCATTCTAGGCGTTTGCACTTTTCACTTCTTTTTCGTTACTATTTCTGTTTATATAAGAACACCGATTATAATGCAGGTATAATGTAAACGAATAAAAACTTTTATATAAATTATTAATATTGACAATACCGTTTTGTAAAAGTTTACCGTCATAGCATTTGAGTAGATATTCATCTATGTATCTACGTATGTATGTGTTTTGAGCATTTTCTAAATTGGCTCGATCTGATCTTGCATTGACATTTTTTTGTTTGTTTGTTAGTGAAAGTTGGATTAAAAAAAGAATTAGTGTTACCCTCACTTCTATTTAGCATATTTTTAAGAAATTTTCGAAGGTTAACTTAGGTATGTACCTATAATTTGTAGTTTTTCCTGTTCCAAGAAAAATATAAACTGAGATTTGATGCTGCATTGAAAACGTAATCAAACCTTTTCCACTACGTAGCGTTTTAAATTATATCGAATTTACTCAAATTCAAGAAAAGTACTCGTACGCTTTTCATATGAAATCTTGAGAAACGTCAATTTAAGACGATTTTCAAATAAACGTTTGTTTTTTCCCTAACAAATAAATCGCAGATTAAAAGAATCATATCAGACCAATGTTATTAAACCTTTTTTTTCATTTTTGCTGTCAAACCTACAAGTAACAGATGTAACCCATTTGACAGTTTTTATGTTTTTCATAAGGCGAAATTAATATGGAAGGAAATTATCTACAGAAAATCAATTTCGTTAAGTCTCTCAGCATGCGTTTATATACCGTTCCAGTTTCCTGATGTTTTCAGAAATAATATTACGTTTGCACACCCTAACGAACCTATTGATATTGTTCCTAACGTTGTCATTTGGTGTCAGTTGACATATGTATGTACGTAAATGAGCATTTGCAGCTCAGCGAACTGCCAATGCGATGAAACCATTTTTAGTACTTTTATACACACAAAATTTAAAATTTTACATTTCGAAAAGAACTGAGTCAATTTATTTACTTTTTAATACACCATAAAATAACAAAATTTAATAAAGTTCCTTCGAAGAAATCAACAATTCGCTTATTTTTCTTCGAGTAAGCGAATACTTCTTGTGAACTGTCAACTTTTATTTGCAATCCACAAATGTAGAACGCATTCTACAATTTTCAAAACCTTACAAATTCGGACCACCATAATATACCTACTTCTACATTTGTTGCCTAACTTTTAAGAAACAAAAAAAAAAAAAAAAATCCTTATCTTGATCTTACCTTTCGTGGAGACATCCATACACTGAAAGAGCATATTGAGTTCGTGTTTATATTTGCAGATTGCACCATCCATTTTGCACATGGAACCAAATATCCGGCGAAGGATTTTCCTTCCCAGCTTATCGTCCACAACTCGGCATAATGCAGCAGGTCTCGCATGATCATGTATCTGAATCGGAATATCAATTTGGTCTTTCATACTACGCATTTGGAACGTTGGAGTGCTTGTAGAGTTTGCTTTTATTTCGAGGTACATACCTACATATGTACATATGTAGCCCTTAACTAAATACTTCGATATGCCATCGACCTCTCATATAAAGGGTAGGAGCCGTTTTTTGTTGATTGGTACCCCAGAATGTGGTCTCGGTTACGTCTTTTATAAGGATGTGATGCTGGATCCATTGATTATTAGTGACACCTATGTAACTTCTGAAAAAAAGGTGCATTAGAATTGAGCAGGAAATACTAACAGTTTAAACAAATTTTAATAGATTTTAAAAGTATAATAACATATGTTACGGTTGCAATCTGTCCGTAACAGATTGTGTTTAATTAATTTTTCACGTTAGACGATTTCACGTCATTGTCATTTTATGTTTCCGTTCATTAGTCAAATAGTCGTAGCATCTAACATAAAGTATTATCGTTATTGGTACATGAACGTCTTGGCTCCAATCTTGCTGAAAACCGGCATAGAGACAGGTTGTTCGACATTTAAATAAACAAAAATTAAATCTCGTATCTAAAGAGCGTATGTGTACCAAATTTAATGCGCCTAGCTCAAAATTGAAGGCCCAAAAACTTGCTACCCGAAAGTGTTTGCTTCAACCTGACCTTTTCTAGACTTACGAGGAAGAAAAACTCATAACAAGTTGAAAGAATAGTACAGAATGGAAATTGTGTACTATAGTTCATAATTAGACTAGTGCTTAATTGTTTCGTATGCCAATTATAATCTCTAACGACAATGCTTGACATTCAATTGTAAACAGTCTTCATAACAAATAGTATCTATCTGTCTGGATCTATTGCGATATCTTCATTAACTGCACTTGTACTCTAAAGAACTGCGAATTCAAAATAAACAAATTCATCTTCACACAATTAAATATCATTTAAAGACACACCCATTATTGTTAATGAATTCATGCTGTTGTTTACATAGACATAACCTTGGTTTCCTTAAAAATATTTCTAGTTCATAATCCGCAGCGTAATTGTCAATGCACTCGAGTTTGAGTTTGATGTCATTAAATTAGCATGTGCTATTGACAATCAAGATTGGTTAATTTTGAAACCAAAATCCATAGAACGCGAAGCAATCAACGCTTCAGAAGATTTCCATGCGATTTTTAATCCATTCAATGTGAGATTTAGTACCTAATTGGCTTTGCTTGATCCAATATATTTGCCCACCTCAGGCAGTGCAGTTTAGTAAATACCTGATTTTTAGAAATCTAGTTAAAGAGAACATAGCGAATCTCTCAAAACAATTTAATTGTTCATATTCAACTTAAAAATACCTAAACTCGATTTATTACCAATATATAGGTAAACGATTATATGCGTAGGTCCACAGGTGCATATGCTTCTTTTTAACTATTTTAGATGCTTGTTATAGTTTTTAGCATCAAGCAGAATCCCAATTCATCTTATCACAAACACAAGTTCTGTAGCACGTACCACGGAGTCAAAACAAACAAATTTGTCTAAATAAAGACAAACATATACCTCGTACGTATGTATGTAGATCATTCTTAATGCTTAATTTATTTATGTTGTTTTCACAGACATGGCCTTGGGTTCTTTATCATCAAGTTTAAATCTATGGTGGACGTCATATTTTGGAAAGACAGCAGTAGCATTGCTTTTTACGATTTGCTAAAAATTTATTATCAGTGGTAGAGTAAATTTTCTCATACAGAAAAAAAATTCACGTGTAGCCTGTCTACAAGAATGGTATTTCATTTCGTGTGAAAACATCTTAAGTTTAAATAAAGTGACAAAATTAGCAAAACTTCCTCTACTGCACTGCACTGTAAAATTTCATTCAGATTATTTTGACTAAAAATTCAGTTAACTATTGGGTTTATAACTTAATTCGTCCGGTTTTTTGTCAAAATTTGAACGTTTTTTTAAGAAAAACATGTACAATACAAAGTATTGCCCATCTGAAGCTATGACTTTTTCCCATCTTTCTGGCAATTTGTGGATCCCATCCCAAAAGAACTGCGCCGGCTTTGGCAGCCAAGAATGAATCAAGCCAATTTTTGATATTCTGCTCTGATGTGAACCGTATTTCAGTGAGGGCGTTCTGCATCGACCGGAACAAATGGTAGTCAGAAGGGGCAAGGTCTGGGCTATAAGGCGGGTGGGGTAAAACTTCCCATCCACTGTTTTCCAAATAGTTCTTAACCGGAATAGTAACGTGGGGCCGAGCGTTGTCATGATGGAAAATTATTGCCTCGTGTCTGGTCGCATATTCCGGGCGTTTTTCGGCTACTGCTCTCTTCAAACGGATGAATTGTGTTCGGTAGCGTTGTCCATTGATGGTTTCACCCGGTGTTAGCAGCTCATAATACAGCACACCCTTCTGATCCCACCAAATACAGAGCATTACCTTCGCGCCATGGATATTCGGCTTTGCCGTTGATTTGGCTGGTTGGCCGGGTTTCACATATGATTTTTTGCGCTTGGGGTTATCGTAATGGATCCATTTTTCATCACCAGTAACAATCCGATGCAAAAATGACTTCCTTTTGTGGCGTTCAGCAGCATTTCGGACATACCTATCGGTACCGACTGACTGACATTCCCAATAAAATACAAAACCCTGTAGATACCCGACCCACTCATGTTTTCTAATAATTACGATAAGCTGACTTTTCTTTTTTTACTTTTGATACTTAGTTAAAAAGGAGACTAAAATAGCGTTCTGGCTATACTTTTCTCTTTTAATTTATTCACAAACTTCAGGTGCTCTGTTCTATTTCTTGGTCATTGACGGCAAATTTAAGCATTGGAATTCACACCTGCAATACCATAAACTACAAGATGTTGACAACCGCACCAAAAGCTGCTAAGTTCTTGAGATTAATACAGACAGCTTTGATACTGTGAAGTGATAATGTATTACGAAGTAGCAATTTATTACCCGTGGTAAATTTTTGTAAAAAGTGGTAATTTTGTGCTAAAATTTAGATAAATCTTTGTTAATCCATCTGACAACACTGGTTGGACCCCTGTTATTAATGTTCCATATCTTAATTTTGCTTCCTCGTCAATCCGAAGAAAAGAAACATCTAGGACCGTATTTATACACTTTTTCTTTCATGTCTGCCTGTTTGTTTGTTCTCACACGGCTCGCTCCAGAACTACTGAAGAAATTTCGATGATGAGATACTTACATACAAAAATTGTCAAAATCGAATGAAGCAAAAACGGCTCATGCCTATATTTTTAGGATAACCTTTTCATAATTTTACAAATATTAAATTTCTTTCGATGTTTCACATTAATACTTTCGGAGATAGAGGGAGATATCCCTTTTCCTTTGGTTTCGGAAGCTTTTTGTTCAACAAACTTTTTCCGAAGAAAATATTTTTACTTATTCGAATTCCTTAGAACTCTTTCGTTCAATATAATCCTAGAAAAATGGCTCAAAAAGTCCCAATAAAAATATTAATATTGATACGATTTTTTTTTTTATGAAATGCAACTTTATTGTGAAAAAATAGTTACAAATGAATCATTCAAAGTATTGCCCATCTCTAGCTACAACTTTTTCCCATCTTTTTGGCAGAGCTCGAATTCCGTTAGGGTAAAAGTGTTCATCTTTTGAGGCTATCCACGAATCAAGCCATTGAGCGGAACTGCTGATCAGTCAGACCATGTGCCATCGAACAGAACAAGTAATAATCGGTTGGCGCAATATCTGAGGAATATGGCGGGTAGGGTAGGACATTCAATTTGAGCGTTTCCCGGTAGGTTTTAACGGGTTTGGCAGCGTGAGGCCGAGCATTGTCATGCTGTAGAATCACTTTTTCGTGCCTCTGCTCGTATTGTGGCCGTTTTTCGCGCAGTGCTCGCCTCAATCGCATCAATTGAAGTCGATAGCGTTCCTCAGTGATGGTTTCATTGGGTTTCAACAGTTCATAATCGATCTGGTCCCACTAAAGCATAATTTTCGCAGCGTGAATATTTGGCCGAGCCGACGACGTAGGAGCATGACCGGGCAGTCCCCATGACTTTCTTTTCTTTGGTTGCGGTAATGAATTCATTTTTCATCACTCGTCACGATGCAATGAAGAAAACCCTCCCTTTTTTGCCACTGGAGCAGTTGTTCACAGGCGAAAAAACGACGCTCAACGTCCCTTGGCTTCAAATCATAAAGAACCCAAGTTTCTTGTTTTTGAATCATTCCAAACGCATGCAATCGCTTGGAAATGGCTTGATGGGTAACTCCTAATGCTGAAGCAAGCTGTTCTTGCGTTTGGCAGGGAACCTCATCGAGCAATGCCTCCAATTCAGTCTTCGAAATTTTGGCCTTCCTTCACGCGGACTGTTGTCAACATCGAAATCATTGTCTTTGAAGCAACGGAACCAATCACGGCACGTTGTTTCACTTAGAGCAGCATCTCCGTAAACTTTTTCGATGCGCTTCAGCAGCCGTTTTCTTCGAATGAAAGAAGAAAATCAACACTTCCCGCAAATGACGATTAATTGGCACAAAATCAGACATTTTCACACAACCAAAAGTATATAACGAAAATCACTAATGTGTCAAAACAGTTTGTTTACCATATGTCTAAACTCGGTTCATTACGTTTTGGATATGTCAAAATCGACCAGCACTTACTGCTGGAGCCATCTGTTGACAAACAGCGAAAACTTAGTTGCGCACCTAATAGTTTCCTTTTTCCATATGTCTAAGCTCGGTTCATGACGTTTTGGATATGTCAAAATCGACCAGCACTTACTGCTGGAGCCATCTGTTGACAAACAGCGAAAACTTAGTTGCGCACCTAATAGTTTCCTTTTTCCATATGTCTAAGCTCGGTTCATGACGTTTTGGATATGTCAAAATCGACCAGCACTTACTGCTGGAGCCATCTATTGACTAACAGCGAAAACTTAGTTGCGCACCTAATAGTTTCCTATTTCATTTGCAAAAAAGGCACAGTAAATCTATTTCTAAGAGCTTTTGACCTTTTACTCCATTTTTGCTTTAATTGGGCTATAAGTGTCCAGTGCGTCTTTTATACATATATATGTGTTAAGTCCCAAATCTTTTTCGATAATGCTGGACATGGATTTTTGCGTCCGGATCTTTGACGGTCAGTTACTCCAGCAATGTCCTCAAACAATTTAACAGTTGAATATACAAAATTCCGGGTGATTCCAAGCAGTCACAAAGTCCGGAAATATCGCATCTTTCCATATTACACTTGTGAAGGACAATTACCACAACACGGTTTCCATATCGCCCACTCCATACTTACAAACGACTTTTGTTTAAATCTTTTTGTGTGTTAACTAAATGTCACTCATTGAATACCTGTCAATATAGAATGGATGTATTCAATACTAGTTTCACGATGAGTGCTTTTAACGGGTACCAGTATTTATGACATGACTAGGTTCATATGAATGTATGTAGTATGTTTGCACCACTGTAAACAATAATTATGAAAAATGCAGTTAGTTAAACCAATATAGTTAATTATAGATATCTACATATCTAATTGTCGGATAAATTATGTAATCGAGCCAATGTATTCTGTCGTACCTATTTATTATACAATAGAACTATATTCAACACACATTATTTACCTCTTCGTTGGCGTGTCAGCAGTTTGTCAGAATAATAATTAATTCGAATAAATGTACAATATTACCATTTGATTTATCTAGGAGTATTCATAGACTGTAATAAATTATCATTTACCTATATGTTGACTAGGTCAGTATTTTTTGCAATTATCTTTCAGCGGTAGTCCGTCCATGTTATTTACTCTAGTTTATTTAAATTGAAATGCACTGTTCAAATACAATCAGATAGATTCATAAAGACAACCTTTACAAAAAGAATTTATTTTCAAAAAAAAATTTGTTTCTTTTATTTAAATTAACATACGTTTTTATCCTTTTTTCTAGTCAAACGGTAGGAATGCAGTCGACCAGTGCGTATACGCATTAAATATATTGTTGAAGCCGTTCAATAAATTTAAAGTTATATTTATTTCCACATCGTGATGATTGAATGCCGAAGGTGGGTGTTACATTTATAAGCTAGCTGCCTACTCAGTTTGGTACCTATTTATTAAAGTTTTTATTTTACAGATTTGAGACACCCGGTATTATTCACCTACTCATGACTGACTCACAGATAAAGGCAATGCAGTTTTATCCGACATGAACTACATATTTGCTGTAAGCTCGAAGATGTGTTACACATGCGTGTATATGCAAAGCATCAGTCATCGCATCATTCCCCATTCGAATTCAACCGATAAGTCTGAAAAATTTTAACAATCGTCATGACTTGCATTTCATGGAATAATTAACTAGAACTTGTTCAAGTTCAAGTTCAATAAAGTCGCCACGAGAATTTTTTTTTTTTTGCTGAAATCATGGTGCATTCTTTTATCTGTCTTTCAACGTGTATCGAAGAAAACAGGAATTTTGCAACTGCATTGAGATAACCGGAAAGAAAACGTTAAATACAGATATAAATGCAGATACTCGTACATAAATGCAAGGAAAATGTAGAATATAAAAGCTTATTACTATGATATATACGGATACATATCACATCACTTCGCATTGACCTTGTAAATGCAATAAAATTCGTTAAAATTTGTTTGATAGCTTTATGTCCCGAAATGCATTTACATGAAGTACGAGTACTCGTAGATACAAGAATCAACAAAACGGATTTCCATTAAAGGCAGAAGCACAACAGAATGTAGTTCGCTCGACGTATGATGCTTTGCAGCAGGCTACCGTATTGTGTCAGGTTGTTGCTGACGAAGAGTAACAGCGCGCAGTTGCTGGAGCAGATTTTTAATATGAATTGCATTGTAGCAGGTGATATGAGCTACCTTAGTAATAGTAATTGTTCTATCATATAATATGTTTGTTTCTTTACCGGAAATTGGGATCCCTCATATTCACGAAACCACACAAACTAGCAGGAGTTCTGTTTCTTTGATCGTCATTAAGCTCAAAATTAACAAAAATATGCCAAATTAAAATCTTCCCTTCTTTCATGATCTGACAGAAACTGTCAATAAATATAATAAAAATGATTCAGAACAATTCTGTGTTTGTATTTTTACAAATCAAATAAGCGCCGCCAAATAATGCAGTTCCCTCCAACATGAAATAAAGCCTATCTAAATAAGTACCAATAAACCGTCAGTGACGCGCGGTTCAAAACGAGTCAAACGATAACTAGAATTTGAGTTTGGGCGGCTAGCTCGGTCAACCTAGTCACGGATAACTTGCAAGTAGCCGTTGGAAGCCTAAAAAGGTCTTCAAGCCAAGTCTATGTGGAAGCTAAGCTTCGGGCGATGTTATCAAAAACATCTATATTGTGTATCAATAAAATATCGAAGGCACATAGTCGATACATCGAAACCAAAAACATTAATGTTTAGCATATCGATATAAAAATTTTAAACAAAAAAAAAAGTGTTGTAGATAAATAATGAAAAGTTATTTTTACTTATTGTCTTCGATATGTAAAGAAAAGCAATTTGTTTAACCTGCCTGGCTGCTATCTGTTAATTGATTCGTCCGTTATAAGAATAACACTACATTTTCTTTAAATAAATTGATGTACATTTATTTCTAATTATAACTTTTTAAGTTTATTTGTGGAAATTAATTGTAGCACAGCTGACTTTGATATTTACAACTCCTGCGAGTATGCAATTTTGAGGTTTGCGTACATGCTACTCGAACGAGTAGTGTAATACATAGTTTTAGAATTATCATATACTACGATAAATTCACCTTCAAACGGCTACGCGAATGCAGACAGACCCTGGCAAGGTGTGTTGTAGTTAGGCTCAAAAGAAAAACTCGCGAAGGAAATCCAGAGCTATTTCAATCCCTGTCCACATAGTTCTGTTAAATGCCCAAAACATACTGCATACATTAAAGCTCCATTGTGAAAGTAGTCATTTCAGTCAATAGAGTAGCTAACCCTATCAGACTGACAGCTAGTTTAGTTGTCAAAATCATATGACTGGCTGGGGAGTCGCCGAGACAAATTAAATTTTCGAATTCATACGAACAAAAATAAACCACCTTGAAACCCATACACATGACGATTATTTAAAACATGAGAACTGCTTATGCTAAAAATATAGAGTAGGGATTTTAGACATATTTGTAAATGTAATAAATATTGAAATATACGTCCATAAAAACTATAAAAAGTAAATTGAGTGTACTTTTTCTTCATTCACAGCTGTGTATGACGTTTACCTAAGACACATGTCCAGTGTAAGTATTTTCCAGAACACAAATTGCATACATTTAGGCTTTACCAAATGAAGTTTGCAATCAATATGTGTGACATTACAATGGAGTTAAATAAAATCAGTCTGTCGCTGCTTAAGCTCATTAACCTGAGCTCTATAATGATGAAGAATGTTCGTTTATTGTTTGATTTAGGTTGGAAAGTACACCACCGGTGACATCTGCATATCATTGCGAGTTTCAGATAAGGTGACTGTCTATCGTCTATGAGGATGAGTTTAAAATAATCAGCGCACAATAAATACCACGTTCGTTAGCATCAAATCGGATTCCAATATAGTTCTAGTTATGAAGGAGGATAAGATGGCGACCAAAGACTCGGTTAAAGCATCACGATCGGCAGATGTGCATAAGGAATTTGTCCACTTTACCTTATTTTTCAGTAAAAGGGGACTTAACCAACTTGGAATAGAAAACTAGAGGCAATTGGCAAAGTATCGTTCTAGCTACTCTACTCCTTTTGAAATATACACTTGATTATTTTAAGGCAGTTTCCAATTATCAGAGATTAGATTAGTAGCTTTCAATTGAATAACCTTATGGCCAATTCGCAATTGTTTTGCACTCAAGTTATTTAATGAACTTGAAGTAAAATTCTTCCGCAAGACCATCTAATTTCTATGTACACGCCCTCCTCCACCCATTAATTTTCTTCTTAATTAATATTGGAATAATTGTATATAAGGAAGTAAAAAAAGGAAAAAAAAAATAAATTAATAGAACGGAAAAAACCCCCCCATAATTGCAGAACAATTAGACTCGCGACAATTATAACCATTTTGTGATACGAATCGTATCATGTCGCACCAAAACAGAATATACAACACGACGTGCGTACAAGATCAAAGCTTAACGCCACTCACATTCGCTCAGATCTAATTCAATCGTAATTAATAAACAAAATTATTCATCACAGTACAAACCCATTAATAAAACGATACAGATGCGTATCTGTCGATCAGAAAAGCTGAATCAGCTAAATAAATAAAAATAAAGAAAATTATGTACAAATCCAAACTAGCCATATCAAGTTGTCTGCTGACAGTGACAACCGAATTCGATCACGTCCAGGGTGATTGACTACGGCACTGCTCCACCACACCGCACACATTCTACTGGCTTCTCTTTAGAACGTCACCGTAACAAGACGTGAGTGTAATTTCATCACAGAAATCGTGCATGTAGTAGCTAAATCTGTGCATCCACCGGTTGAAATCTGTGTTAGCTGGTTTAGCTGAATGCAGGGTCGCCGGTTGCATCTGCAAAAATCCAGTTACGTCCGACTCTCATGTGCGCACATTCATATTAGGACGAAGTGCTGAAATGTGTATTACCTTTGTACCACCTTTAGAAAGGTACATAAGGCCCTAGATGGGGTTTACGTGGGGGAAAAGTGCAGAGTCTGTTGAGTAAGGTCTGGTGCTGCAATGAGTTACATAATGAAATGCACGTGAGCTGAGCATGGGCAGTAGTTTAACTGAAAGCAGTTTGCATTATTTGTCGGCAGTTTGCATTAAAGCGGCCTAAGAAGCTTGGTATTTATAGTTACTGGTTCTGCAAATGAATCGTGTTTCTTTGTCCCGTGAGTTGTATGAAAAATTCAAGTGCAAGGTTCTTGCATGTAACCGGTCGTGGGCTTTTTCCTGTTGAGGAATTGCGTCAGTCTCTGAAAGGAGAGTTTCCTTTTAGAATGCAACTGATGTCTACATTTTCATTATGAAGTGAATAAGAGTATTTAAGATTCCCAACTCTTTGTGGAGTGAATGTACTTGGAGATGCCGAAATCTTGTTTAGGCTAGCGCAAAGCAAAGCGTCACATTACCATAATGGAAGGCAGCTAAGTTTGGAGATTCGAAACTAGCAGAAAAGTTACTCCTTGCTATTCAGCTGTTGGCATTACTATTCAATTTTAACTTGGGTGAATTTGACCTAGGTTAGACTCGTTTTTTAGAGGGGTCTTTCCTGAATGCGCCCAAAGGAGACAGAGATAGGAAAGAGACGTGGAGACACTATAGAACTGAAGCAGCTCCCATAACTACTCGGGTTTCTAGAGAAAACTAGGGAGCTATATATTTACTGAAAATGAGTGGCGGCTTAGCGAAGTATGTCCGGTCGTATTGTTCCGCAGAGAACTTTATTCTATTAGCGTCAGATCTTGCTGATCAGTCACCAAAGTACAAACAAAGTTATTTTATTCTGGATGAGGGTGCGGGCAAGAATGTGTGCATCTACAGCTAAAATTGTGCACAAAAAGCATGAAAAGAATTTCAAATGCCGAGTTTGAAGAATAGTTTGTTATTTCGCCATGACGGTAATAAATGACTCGTCTGGGTCGTATGTACTTGTTCTTTGCATGCTTTTGAGTTCCCAAGCATTCTTAACGGATATTCCATGAGATTTAAACTATTTATTACTACTTCGTGCAAAGTCAGCTGGGCAAAACGAACTCTAAAATGACAGAGCAATGATGCACGCACCTTTCATAGTCATTATTATTATTATTGATGCCTGATCATTATCATCCATAATTTTAAGTATTGATATTATTATCTACCTTACACGGTTTTAATAAATGTCATAATTTGGTTGTACTGACATAAATACGTGTAAGTCTGCTTGGGTTTTATTCTCCACCATTTTATTCTCACGTCAATAACAAATTTGATTTTCCACGTCATTCAAATCGTTTTAATTGGCCTTTTCTTTTATACTACACTTAATTGGTTTTTCTTGCAGAACTGTATACTATTAACATTCCCGCATTACATTTGCTAGGACATACTTTTAATCGTGGAAATTCCTTCTCTTTAAACACCACAATCGGACACGTCAGTTTAACTGAGGATGTCCTTTTAAGTCGACTTGTATACGCCTATTCGACTAGACTTAAGTCACATTCTAAGATAAAAGAGAAGTATTCAAGACGTTCATGTTCAAAGATAGGTTGATTTATAACGAAATTTGTCAAACAATCAAACATCAATATCTTAAAAACCTGACGCAATAAGAATATTCTGATATCGCATACCTTCAGCATACCGGAATCTATGTATAGAAATCATCATATACTACTTAGAGGACTGGAAAAGGTGTAACTTTGTTCCACAGTGTAATCAGCAGAGTAAGGCGTGAAGATGTAAAGTAAGGCATGAAGGATTTAACATTTTTTCAGACTTTTGTAAATTTATGGAAAATTCAACACTGTTTCTCTAGTAAACGATTGAAAATTGTTAAAATGAAATCTTTGCAATGAATTAACCGTATTCAATTAATAGAATTTAATTGAGTTATATAAGGGTTTCTGTAACAAGTAAATGAAACAAATGCTCCCTCGAGGTAGGAGGATCTAATAACTTAATTAAGAGGTTTTGACATGTGGGAACATTTTTCACATTAATATTTCTGTAGATATTTATAAAAATAAAACACTTAATATGAGTTTTGTAATATCTTATTCATTTAATTTTTAATAACTAATATACTCGTAATAAGAGAACTGTTGTGGATCAGGAACTTGTTGTGGATCAGGTGCGAAATAAAATCAAAAACAAACATTTCATAACAATTCAGTTGATTAATATTAATAATACAGAAAAAAGTTAACGAATGTTGAGATTCTGGAAGTCTGCATTGAAGATCATGACCGCACGAATGGATGGGACCTACAATTTCATGCCGTTACCGAAAGGCAATTTTTCCGATTCAGAGAAGATTCTCATGACGATTTTCCTCTTGCATGTTTGTCAGACGTTTGCAAGAGGTGGGATCGAGAACATTTTATTTGTGTGTTTTCTGTGACTTGAATTTTGAATCTCCCGCTCAGTGATCGTGCACTTAACCATTGAGCTACGACTCCCACATGTAGTGGAATATGTATGTCACTTACGTAAATCTGTGGCTAATATCTTCTTTACCTTAAAATGAGTTTTTTTTTTCACAATCAGAATTCGCGATGGTTTGAACAAACATTTTTTCTTCTTCTGAACAAATTCTTCAATTGGCGAAAAATGCTGAATTCATAACATGACAAGTTGCAACATTTTCAATTGAATCGATACCGCTGATTTGTGGACGCTTCTTTATCCATTTAAATAAAATAAGTATGAATAAATAGTACAATCAAAGGAAAGTAATATTACATGTAACGCGCTCATTCGCGCTCAAAAAATTTACTGAAATACAGTAGCATATCTCCGTGGTATAAAATAAATCTATTTACTCTTGAACAACATTTGGAAATATTGAAAACTTATTTCCAAAGAGAGTGCTGTGGTGCAGAAACAGTAAAACTGTTACAGGTTATTTCGGTCAAAATAATGCACCAATCGTGCCTGCTGTACGCAAGTTTGTGAAGAAAGTTAATTGCGAACACATGTAATCCTCGTGTTCGTTCTGTGCGTCCAGCCGGGAATATTGCTGCTGTTACCGAAAGTGTGCGCCTAAGCCCAAGAACCTCAACTCGGCACAGATCTCAGCAACTGAACATTAGCCGCTCAAGCCTGTGGAAAATTATGCATAAAGTCCTCGGATCATTCCCTTACAACCGATTTTTATTTTACCAGAAACTGAGAAAATGAACGTGGACGATCTCTGGTTCCAGTAAAACTACCTGCCATACAAGCCATCCGATAATCGATCCTTTAATAGGTTAACAATCGTTTAATCAGCCAACCAAAACGGTGATGTTGCTTGGCTTCCGTAGAGCTGCTATTTGATGCCGTTTGTCTTTTTTTAGGGTGCCGTTAAAGATCAATGTTATATTGATAATCCAAAAACGACTCAGGCACTTAAGCACAATATTAATCAAGCTATTCGTGAAATTATACTGCATAATTAGGTTGACAAAATGGATTTTGTTTATAGTAATTTTAAGGTTTCTGTTTAAAAAAAAACCAACAGATATCTCACTCGTAAAAAGTAATTTAAAATTAAAATTAAAAAATGTATGTATTCTAGTACATTTTTTTTTTGCTCTTCTTCCTTCCATAGAAATTGTGGTTCTTATCCCGACTATTCCATTTGTCAAACCCTTCCAGCTGTCATTACTGAAAAGAATAATTGTTCACAATACACAATAAACAACGTTTTAGAAAATCTGCCTAAAATCATCGAAATAAAGCGATATTTACCATTTTAGCTTAGTGAAATTACTAAGAGTACATAGAGGATGAGTGTCAGCATAGTTTGCACTGCGGGTGCAGTCCCAGTTCGAAATGAAAAAGGTAAAACCATCCGTTCTCTGCCATAGTCTAGCATAGCTCACCTAATCGTTCCCTTTTAGGCGAGTTGTCCATGCAAAAAGTTAAAGTCCAACGTTACATCTCTGGCAAACGTCCCGAATATGCACGAGGAGACTCCTCCGAAGATGAAAGCGATTTGGAAGATTTCATTGACAATCGCAAGAGAGCAGCCGCCGCAGCAGCAACTGCTGAGCAGGAGGCATCAATCGCGGTTCACGCTGAGCGAGATGATGAGCATGTCGATGATCCCCGTTTGAGGCGTTTAAAATCGCGTTATGTCGACGAGGATCCCAATGATATCCGTTTGGAGAGGCATCGACACATTCACGAGCCTGAAATCGTGGATTCTGAGTCGGAGGACTCGGAACCAGAAGATGAGCAGGAGCAGAGGCGGGAGGAGAATGAAAACCAAGCCGTTACCACAAAGAAGATTACTCTTGCGTCAGACAGTGAGTCCGATGCTGATCTCAGCGATAGTGAGATTGAGAATCGACGACAGACCCTCAGGCAGCGTATGTTGCAACAGCAAAGGGAGGAAGAGGTAAGTGGGG
This sequence comes from Pocota personata, assembly GCA_963082735.1. Classification (NCBI taxonomy): domain Eukaryota; kingdom Metazoa; phylum Arthropoda; class Insecta; order Diptera; family Syrphidae; genus Pocota; species Pocota personata. Next base: position 17,376,058 of record OY720431.1, read on the forward strand.
TTGAGTGGGTTGCCTATATGAGCCTACAACTTGTTCCTTTGCTAGATTCTTCAAAAAGAAGAAGAAAACAAATCGGAATCATCTGCCTCCGAGAGCTCCGAGTATGAGGAGGAGAGCGAAAGCGAGGAGGAGAATGAACCTCGCCTAAAGCCCCTCTTCGTTCGTAAACGTGACCGCGCCACTGTCATCGAGAAGGAACGTGAAGCCATCAAGCAGAAGCAGGCCGAGACCGAAGCCAAAAAGGCCGCGAAGGAACGAAGACGCTACACCCTGCGTCTGGTCGAGGACAGCATAAAGAAAGATTTGGACAAAGTCAAGCCCGACGCTGTGGAGCCTCACATCGACGATGTCTGCACCGATGATGAGAACGATGAAGTCGAGTATGAAGCGTGGAAGCTGCGAGAGCTTAAGCGCATCAAGAGAGATCGCGAGGAGAGGGAGAAGTAGGTTTAATACGATTCTTAGGTCATGAGTTAATGAGTTTTCGCTTTTCAGTGCTGAACGAGAGAAACTGGAAATCGATAGAATGCGTAATTTGACCGAAGAGGAGCGTCGCCAAGAGTTGCGCCAGAATCCAAAACTTATCACCAACAAAGCTGCCAAGGGAAAGTACAAGTTTTTGCAGAAATACTATCATCGTGGTGCCTTCTATTTGGATGAAGAGAACGACGTGTTTAAGCGAGACTTTGCCCAAGCGACTCTGGAGGATCACTTTGATAAGACGATTCTACCGAAAGTTATGCAGGTTAAGAATTTTGGACGCTGTGGCAGGACAAAATACACTCATTTGGTGGATCAAGATACAACAAAGTTCGATTCACCATGGTATGCTGAGTCATCGAACAACATCAAGTTCCACAATGAGAAGTCGGGTGGCATGAAGCAGGTGTTTGACAAGCCATCGCTGTCCAAGAGGAAGAAGGTTGAATAATCGGGGTAACGGAAGTAGGAAAATATCATGAAAATAAGTACGTTTAAGGTGTTCAATAAAAAAAATTGATTATGACTCGGAGTTTGTCTTAGTTGTACCTCTACTTTCTTGTTACTCTATTGTCATGTTCCTCTATGATCATGCTCCTTCATCCTCTGTTCTCTTGTTTGTTTGTCCTATTGATCTTACCACACTGTCCTGTTTATCAACTTTTTCGTTAATGTTTTCTTATATGTTTGCTCCCTTAAAGACCCACGCTCCCTTAGTACAGTACCAGTGGTATCCATATGTGTCGGTAAAAATGAAGAGGCCTTGCGCTAGATAAACCTACTTTTACTTGTTACAATTCATAAATATATATTTTTTTAAATATTAGACCGATCGCTTTATCTACAAATGGTTCAAGCAAATATCAAAACCAATTATTAGCAGCTTGAAATCGCTTACAGATGTCACTAGTTGATTAATTTGGGTGGGTATTGCCAGGAATACCTTCTCAGCATTCGCACTATCTTAACGCTATTCGAATGAACCACTTCTAACATTCTTCTCCCTGTTTGCTGATTGCAGAAAGTCTCGTTAAAGATTAAACAAAATCGTCAAGTACGTGTCTAGCATCGTCATTTTCACTTTTTCTAATTTTTTCCTAATCTGATTATTTCTGAAAGTTTAAAAATTTGTTGGTCACCAATTTTAGAAATTAAACGTCACCTTTTCTCTTCAAAATTCAGCTTTTCAATTTTATAAACTTTGGTTTCTAACTTTGGTGTAGCTAATTTCAAATGGAGTGGAGGTAACGCTGGGTTTCAAAAATTGTTAAGTTTCTAAACGATTATCTGCATATGAAATGTGGTTTATTAGTTTAATCTAGTATGTTAGTAGTTTCGTCTAAAAATCATCACAATCTAATGGACTAGAGGTAAGATATAGGTCGGGGTTTAAAAAAAGCTTCAAAATATTATTTTCGTGGACCTAACTAAAAAAACCATCATCGTTTTAAGAGATCTGAACAATTGTCTTAGGGACGTAGATTCCTTAGGAAACGACGCAATTTTTCTTAGTGTATTATATTCGCGAGAAACCAAAAAGGTTAATCGCGTTTAACTCACTGATCGCTGTGAAGAAGTCGGTCTGTCACCTATGACTTACGAGATGAGCGCGTTGTGAAACTGGATTAAGCTTTAGCAGATTCATAGAGAAAGGCAGCTCCTTTCTTGGAAAATGGAACCCGAGCAGATTCAGAAAATGAGAGTAGATTTGATTTATTGTACTGGGAAGAATCACTCTAAGTCATAGTAAATATTGTAGTACCTGCAAAATTGAAGCTCATTGTCAACTCTAATTTGTATAGGCACATATACTTTTATGTATTAAAACTTCCTTCACATTCCTTAAACTTTTAATTTCTGTTGGCAGAACTATTAACGATTGCAACCTCAAATTTGGCTACAAATTTATTTCTTCATAAAAAGCTGAAAAAAAGAATATTGGGTCATAAATTAATGTGTGCCTAATAGCTTAAACAGAAAATAATGAACAGTTTACCCAAAATACAAATGAGTAATTCAATTGTGAAAAGTTCCAATAATCCCCATAATACCAAAGAAAAAAAAGGAATCTATGAAGTTGTGCTTGTCTGCAGGAAAAAATGTATTTTGTAAGTGCTTCCGCACTGATATTCTTGCATCAGTCATCGCCTCCATTAGATGAATAAGGACGTACAAGTATGTGTGTATTGCTATCTCACTTCATTTCATTATAAGATAGTGCGTGACAACACGAGAAATAGGTTTTATTTCTTCTGTAAATATCTCTCCAAAGTGCATCACTTTTATAGAGATTTCCCATTGCTATACGTCTTGCCTGAAAAACCGGTTCGACAACTGATGCAAGAATACTAGTGTGGAGTGGCCGTATGACACCTGTAAAAAAATATATAAACAGCTTCGTTCCTTCGTGTCGGGTTATATTGCTGAGCGGGATTAAAGTTAAGCGGGATGGAAAATTAACTAATCTCTGCATTTTTTTTTAAATGTTTTATTGAAAAATTTACGCACTTTTTTTTAATTCTTTATTCACCAAAACCATCGTTCAGATATATGTATTAATTGTACTAGTTTTTGTTAAATCAATCTACTACCAATGTTTGACAGCTACACCGGCGACGAAAATCTATGTGACTCTCTGCTGTGTCAAAATTAGACAGTTCTCATTTGAGCCTGCGGTATTTCGTGTTTACAAATGGTAAATTGGAAAACGTTCTTCTGGAATTTTATAGAAATTACTCAATTTCCATGTGCGAAAAACTTAAATAATTAATTAGTTAGCGTTTATTACAATAACCGTGTCAAGTTATGTTCAGATTTATCAACAACCATGGCTGACTGTAGTGACGAAGTACGTGGGCGGCACGAACATAAATTTTCTTTCCATGCCGTAACTGTTTTTTGCTCTTATTCTTCAGATCGAAATATGCCCAAATGTTGGCCCTCATGAGGTCGTTGTGTCTGTTAAGTCCAAGGCCGTGGTGAAATTTTCAGCCGTTCAGGTTCCGGTTAAATTTAATCGTTTGGAATGCAACACCGACCTAAACTTGCCACCTTCCAATTGGCTTACGACCTCGGATAGCAGTTATGGTCTACATAAGGCTTTGTATCATTCATCGGGGTTTCCAAGGTATGTCCGTTTGGGAAAAGGATTCTGCTTGAAATTCAGTGGTGTTCTTCGTTTCGTTTCAGCTTTCGGATGGCGCACATGTTTCCCGATTGTGTGGGCGAAGTCGATGTCGTTTCAGATGCGGAGAATATCAAGAAGCTCCTCAAACTTCCATACTCAAGGAAAAGTGCCGTTAGTATGATGGTTCATAAAGTCGGCAATACTTTGCTCCTCGACGAGTTCGACATTCAAAAGTACTTACTGCGCAAGGCCGACGATGATTGGCGTTGGTTGCGGACGTTTATTCTCGAAACCATTGTGTCCTACCACGGAAGTGATCGTAACTTCTGTTTGAAGGACAAGAGCCGCGAAGCAATCCAGACGAAGAACTTGCTATCGAAATTTCTTTATCATAGTCTGAAGCAATCTGGAGCGGAAGGGAGCAAGTCGCCGCAGCCGCAGAAGTTACCCCAAGTTGATAACAAACCACTGCCAATATTGGGGCCCGTTCTACCGGAACCGAAGATCGATCAGAACGTCCCAGATCCGAATTCTTCGCACGAATTTAATCGTAACGTGGTGTGGACTTTTGAGGACATCCGTATGCTGATCGGCACCGACATGCCAATCTTTGGTGGGCCCAATCGGCCATGTATAAGCCTGCGACTGCGTGATATGGCCAAGCCCATCAATGTACTGACCGGGATAGACTACTGGCTGGACAACCTTATGTGTAATGTACCCGAGGTTGTCATGTGCTACCATCTGGACGGGATTGTCCAGAAATATGAGATTATTAAGACAGAGGACCTGCCATACCTGGAGAACTCGCAGTTCGCTCCGCAAGTTGTTCGAAATGTGGCACAGAACATTCTGGCTTTCTTGAAAGCAAAAGCGACCAAAGCTGGCCATACATACTGGCTCTTTAAGGGACGCAACGATGACGTTGTGAAGCTGTACGACCTGACAACACTATGCAAGAATCAAACGAATTGTGATCCGAAACATGAGAATCCATTCACAGTACCTGTGGCGATGTTGCTCTACACTGTTGCTAGGAACATGAAGAATACCTCGCCCAAGGTGTCTGCGAAGAAAGCTGGCTCCATTAGGGCTCTCCTAGACAATTGCATCAAGTTGCTTCCAAAGGAGAAATACCCGCAAATCGTTACGTCCTCCCATTACATTCTCTCGGATCTCCACATCCCCGCTGGGATTGACCCGAAATGTCCAAAGTTCGACAACTCTGACCTGGATTCCGACACCCAGTCTGTCTATGAAGACGACAACTTTGACTACGATCCATTTGAAGACGATATCTTCGATGAGAGCGGCAATGTAGCTGTGAAGAACATCTGTGACACCCTGAAAGAATTCCATTTGGAGAATAATGCCAAACATCCCCGTCCACCGTCACCCCTAGTGGCAGCTGTTGAAGAACGATGTCGAATTTCCCTACAACACATCTCGGAGGGTATAAGTTGTCTGCAGTACTTCAACTGCAACGAGGAGCAATTCATTAAGGAGAGCGAAGAGCGTGCAAAGGACGAAGAAAAGCTACGCATACTCCATGAGGAGCAAAACCCCAACATGGCTAAGCCATTCAAGCCAATTCCACTACCCTATGAGTCATTATGCGCCAGTCCACGTGAAGAAAGTCCAGATAATGATCGTATTCTTCCAGTGATGGAGGAGAAACCCACTAAATCAAAGAAGAAGAAGCTTAGAAAGAGTAAAAGCAAGGAGGTGAAAGATGAAGGGCCTTCAACGAGTGCGACAATTGATGACGAAACTAGTAAGCAAATCGCTACGAATTTCAACTCGCAGCTCTTTGGTTCTTGGAATGTCCATTTGAAACTGTTGCTCTTAGAGAAAGCTTGCTTGTCCTACGCCACACTAGCTGAACACAATTATTTGGCGCAAAAGTTTGGTTTATGTTTGAAGGCAATCTACATGGCATATCGGTGTCAGGAGGTTGTTATTAAATACATGACGACGATGATTTCACAAAAGAGCTGTCTACTGGGACGTGCAGGAGATTGTTTTCTGCAAATTGCAAAGAGCGGAGAGACGGTTGATGAATATCTGGCACAATATGCAGCAGAGAATGAAGTCGATACGAATATTCTCAGTGAGATCGAAAATGACCTGGAACATATTGGTAAGCAGGCCAGGCACTTTATTATTTCTCTAAACATCATGAAGACATGGCTAATGACTTAGCCCATAGTGCGGGTCTTATTGTGGTGATGTCTGTGATGTTATGAAACGGAATGAGACATTTTTGAAGATGCGAAGTTAGTTAGTTTTTTTTAGAGAAAATTGTATGAGAAGCATGATACTAGCGTCATGTAAAATACAGACATTGGGAGTGGTAAATGTAGGTAGATAGGTCGTAAGGTTTAAATTGAGTTCACTGGTTTACACCGTCCAGTCACTGACCGCCACCTAAAAAAGTAGTTGTGATAGAATACAGCTTTGTAGGACACTGCCTCAAATCTGCAATTCCTCCAACAGTCTATTTCCAAGCAGTACTTAACACATCGCACCTTCGTCCCTGGTGTTGATAATAGATACTAAGGCACGCTACTCAAACCACTTAATCGAATTCAATAGAAAGCAACTGTGAATATCTGTACTCAACACAATGTTATCATGATCCCTGCTCGTTCATTAATGCGATCTTTTGGCTATGTTCTTGGCAGGTAAGATCTCGGATTAAGGCCCACTTGCTTGAACTATCCAATAAGTAAATAAAAATATATCCAAGGATATGCGAATAAATATTTATTTTTCATGATTGCATTGCGCATTTCAAATCTCTATTCTTGAAAATTTAGATTACTGTACCTCTAGTACGTTTTTCAAATTTTTTGACGTCTCAGCTACAAAATATATTTTTATTTCGGATTTTTTTATTTGTTGTCTAACGACAAAATATTTTAATTATTTTATTTAATTTAATTTTTTAAATGTTTCCTACTTTTTTTGTAATTATTTTATGCCTATGAATTATTTTCACGACACGTAATTTTATTTCACGGCACGTTATTTTATGTTTGGGACCCGTAGTAAAATAGGTGTAGTAGTTGAATTAAATGACCAATATCTGCACGTGAATGTCATGAAAACTGTCATAAAAGAGATGTTGTCCAATATTTAATACGATTGTGGGCGTGGAGGGGGGCGTTTTTAAAAATATCGAACACTTAAATCTAAAACCCGGGTAAGCAATGAGTTTGATTCATCTATCTCATAATTTAAGGCCTTAAAACTTGTTACATACGAACGGACAGATATGATATTTTGGGTGTCCCAAAATTAACGCAAGAAGATATTTTGATAGAAAAAAAAGGTTTTTAATTAAAAATTGTAAATGTTTTATTGATTCATAAAGTATACAGTATAAGGTTATGTATGGAATAGCATAGGCTTTACTGACACATACGCACTCTTGTCGAAATTTTCTATGACCGTTTTGTATAAATGTGGCTGAATTTCGTTGATACAGCACTCATTTGCTTCCATCAAGGCGTGGGTGGTCGTGGACTTATTGGCATAAACATTAGACTTCAAAAAACCTCCCACAAAAAAGTTCAACGGCGTTAAATCGCACGATCTGGGCGGCCAATACTGATCACCAAAACGAGAAATTACACGACCAGGAAATGACTCATGCAGTAATTGAATTGATTCTCGGGCTGTATGGCATGTGGCACCGTCTTGTTGAAACCACATGTCGTCCACATCCATATCTTGTAATTTAGGCACAAACAACCGGATTATCATGTCGCGATAGAGAGCACTAGCCGCATTTTCAAAGAAAGCACAAAATCCGCATCAAACAGTGACACGTTGTGGATGCTTTTGTTCCTCAACAATCACTCGTGGATTTTTTGAACCACAAATTCGACATTTTTGACGATTAACAATGCCACCAAGATGAAAATGAGCCTCATCGCTGAAGATGATTTGCATTGCAATTCTTTCATGAGAAGAGAGAGAGAGCTGTAGAGAGCTTCTCGAAATGTCCAATTCTTGACCACGGTGCCGAAGTGATGTTTCTGGACTCTCAACAACACTCTCACGAACTGCTTCGATGTTTTGTGTTGAACGACTTATTGAAGGACGCCCAGAGTGTCTAAAATAACTAATTGATCCAGTCTCCCTGAATTTTTGAATTAATCTCTTCACAGTTGATGAAGATAAATCACTATTCCGACCATATTTTGTACGAAAATTGCGAACACCTTCATTAATTTTAAAATATTGCTCAACAATGAAAACGCGCTGTTCTTTCAAGTAGAACTCCATTTTTAATAACCTTGAACTGTCAGCTGTCACGCTGTCTTTTTTTTTCATTGGCAACACTTTACCGCACAAATGACACAAAATTCAAATCTTTTATAACAATTTTGCTATTGAGACGATAACTGTTAAGATTTATATGGTAAAAAAATCCAAGAATAATAATTATTTTCTGTTATATAAATCAATGATATAAATCCTATCACGATTTTTATTTTTAAAAATTCGAAGTAATGATTGAATCATGATTTTTATTTTTAAAAATGAAAAATAAAAATCAACCATTATTTCTAAAAAAAAAAAAATAAAAGTAAAATTGAAGTCATGATTTTTACTTTTTAGAATCCAAGGAAAGAATCAAATTATGCTTTTTATTGTTAGAAACCAAAGATAAAAATTAAATTTTTTTTTTTTACGATCAAAGAATCTAACCCAGCCGTAGTATGTGCAGTGGTGTGATGTTGGATACCATAAATTTGTATTTCCGATCAAAGAAAATATAAATCATGATCTGATTTTTATCTTTGATTTTTAAAAATAAGAATTACAATCTGGTTTTCACTTCTGATTCGAAAAAATAAAAACCTTTGATTGATATTTACTTAGAATTTTTAAAAATTACAATCAAAAAGTGATAGTTATAATCAATTTTTAAATATAAAAGTTGAAAATAATAATTATGAAATTATATTTACACTGCGCTGCAAAATAATAAGCACAGGTTAAAGAAAAATTGAATTCCATTTATTAAAACCAGAACAACGGGTTTATACTTAGGTAGTTATTTTTTTTTAATTCTCTATTAATTTTACTTTAAAACTAAAAACATTAATATGGAGTTCAAAGGGTACAATTTTTGGAAATTAAAAAAAACAAAGTACTTCAACATTTTTACCTGTGCAAAAAAATAAGCACATATAACATAAAACAAAAATATTTATACAAATAATGATGAAATAAAAGTTAGTAATACATTATTTACTTATTAATTAAGTTATTATTAATATTTAGTTGTGCTTCCCTTAAGCTTCAAAACAGCCTTGCGCCTACGGGGCATTGAATCAACCAGTTTCCGGCATAATGAATTGGGTATTTCATACCAGATTTTTATCACATTTTCCCATAGTTCCAATCTATTTCTCGGTTAAGATGTTTCATTTAACCTTCTTTTAACATGTCCCCAAAGATTCTGTATTGGATTAAGGTCTGGGGACTGTACTGACCATTCAAGAACTCTAACATTATTATCAGCAAACCTCTTTTTTTGTTACTTTGGCAGTATGCTTGGGATCGTTGTCCTGTTGGAATTGCCAACCAGAAACAGTGATGCATCCATATGCAGATGACAACTTGCCCCTGATTTGGCAGTTCCAACAGGACAACGATCCCAAGCATACTGCCAAATCAGGGGCAAGTTGTCATCTGCATATGGATGCATCACTGTTTCTAGGATTTCGACATATTTTTCCTTTGTTAGAACATCTTCTATCCAATGAATGGGACCAACACCATAATAAGAGAAGCATCCCCAAACCATAATGTTCCCGCCACCATGTTTCACGGTTTTAACAGTGAACCTGGGGTCAAATTGCATTCCAGGTCGCCTTCTTACATACTTTTTTGATGTATCCTTTCCAAATAAATTAATTTTTGTCTCACCAGACCACAGTATGTTTCGCCATTTTTCAGGTAGCCTGTTGCAATTAGTTTCCGCAAATTTAATATGGTCCTTGATATTTTTTTTGTAGAAGGGGACACTTTTTTGGATGGGAAGCTTTAAGTTTGTATTCTATTAACCTTCTTCTAATTATTGAAGCATCGATGCTTAAGGTTAAATCCGTTTTAATCTGTTTCGATGTTATAAACGTACCTTTTTTGACGCATCGAACTATTCGAAGGTCCGTTTTAGAAGATGTTTTACGCTTTCGACCCCGAGTTTCTTTTGAATGTTCAAATTTTAAAGCATTTCTTACTATTCCTACAGAACAAGAAACGTTTTTGGTAATAACCCTCAGTGGTTTTCCTTCGGTTCTGAGCTGGTTTATTATGCTCCTTAATTCTGGTGAGCAATGCTTCTTCCGACCCATTTTTCATTACACACACTAAGATTTTCAATTGTTAAATTAACTCTTTTTATTAGGTTGTTATTACTTACAATGGAAAAGTGCAAAAAGAGAATACGGCAGAAAATAACAGCTGGAAAAGTTGTCTGTGCTTATTATTTTGCACACTTGAAAATGAACCTTCTTCCCCAAACTGCTCTGAACTACTAAAGTAAACAAAGTAGATGCATCTGCGCACACTTATTTTAACCGTTATTAACATGCAACAAAAATAATGCAAAACCAGCCGGCTGCATTATCCTTCAAAGTGTTTGTGAGACATATAGGGATAAGGAACCATGTGTGCTAATTATTTTGCACAGCAGTGTATTTTATCAATTACAAACTCAGTAATCAGGCTTAAATGAAACAGGAGCTTACACCAAGTATGTATATTGGTGTATTGGAATAAGAAATCAAAAGATTCCTTCCGTGTAATTTATTTGTGTCGCATTTTGAAAATTATTATTACCTGTGGAGAGGGGATTTTTTTTTTTTTTTTTTTTTTATAATTTGCAAGTGTTAAAGGGGATATGAATACCCTTATACTAATTTTTTAGAACACGTGCGTTTTTGTGGAAAGAGGAAGAGACAGAGAGAAAGAAAGATTGGTGTAGTGGGTTTGAAACTTAGGTGGTATTAAGTTTCTGTAAACTCCAAGGGTGGCTGTCCAGATAACTGGGGAGTATTTTGTTTTAATTTCGCTATTATTGTCGTTGCTTATGATTCACAGTATTTTTTTCCGTCCTCCTCATGTCATCATCACGATCAAGTTGCATTTTAGCCATATGACCGCTCTACTGCCAGTGTTATGCCTTCACAGTAGAGTTGACTTAGCTTTCGCAATTGATCGACTTTTTTATTTATTTCATGCGAAATAAATAGATGATTCTTGACATCAGGATTCGAACCGTGAATCAATGCGTGACAAGCGATGATGTTACCACTACACCACAACAACTAATAATCCGTTTTTTTATTTCGCTATTATTAAGAGCCAAGTTTTTAGGATGGTCTTTGTGTTGCTACTTCCGAAGAATCTTCGGTTGTTGATCTCACCAGTGTGAATGTGAAACTCGGCCATCCTGTTGAAATCGTTCTGAAGGCCGATAGTTCGTTGTTTTCGTTGCATGTACATACCGGTAGTATGTTTTTCGCAGTCGTTTTTCAACTGAAAACCTACTGAGGTATCTAACTCGCCTAAGGACATCAGCCATCGAGCAACACGGGGAATCAAGAGCTTGTTGCCCTGAACATCTCAAAAGCGTTCGATAAAGTTTGACATAGAATCCTATTAGCAGTCTACAATCCCTGATCAAATTATTATGGCCATTTATATGTTGAATATTTTTTTCATACCATCGTCGCATTATTGCAAATACATATTAGATTGTATTTGATGTTATAAACATTGAAATGACGTGATTTTGAAGAGGAGAATCCGTGGACCAACATAACGCTCATTTTGAATGAATGTTTTGTTACTATTTACCTATTTCTTTTTTTGTATTTAAGAAGTCTTTTATGCTTTTTAATTTTTTGTTTGCTATTTTTAAGAGTCCTAGGTTAAATTAAAGATATTTCTCCAAACAAACTGGTAATAGTGAAGACAGGGTACCACATCTTAAATGAAAATAGTCAATAGAACTCAAATTTCTGAAATAAGTGTTGCCAGCATCAAGAAAAACCTTGATCTTTTTTTTTCACTTCAAATCATAACGTGAAGGGATACAGTATTGATTTGAGTGGCTTGATTTGGTACGGTTTTCTCGACTTGTGTAGAGAGAACGTTCCGAAATCGATTTGGTAGTGAATGTATGAAATAAAATTAGTAACGTCCCCCTGGACAGGTTAAGAAATTCGTACAATCAAGTCGCAGATTTCCTGTACTCTTTGAGTTAATCATTTTAAACTGTAAGGCACACGTCACCGTGGTTTCCAGCCCGTTGATATCCTTTGTTGAATATAGACCTCTTAAGTTTTTCTTGTTCAGTTTTGCTACTCCTCTAAGATTATTTTCTTGTCTTTGTGTCTGGCACAAGTCCACTTAAGTAATAATATTCGTTGCGCGATTTCTTGTACTTTCGTTCTATGTTTAGTATTTTTGTCATTTGTATGCGATATCTTAACGATATTCCTCAGATTCTCAGATTGGCACTCTCAGTCTTGCAAGATGTTATTTAGTGAGAATCCATGTACGCGTAGGTTTTTTTTTTTAATACATTGAAATGCACAAAGCTTAATTTTGCTCTCAAGGTACTCTGAATCCATTCTTATCTTTTCCTATGTTGAAAGTTGATCACTGTGTTTTTTTGTTTCGTAATTCAAGCATGATTTTTCCTAAATGTGATGTGATTTGTTCCGCCTATCTGCTTCCGTAATGAACATTGTAATGAGGTCCAAATGATTTCATGCATTCTCTTTATGCAACGCTCTCTACTAATTCTTTCCCTACTCATATCATAGCGTAAACCGATATTCTGTTATATGAACTCTTTGCGTATTTTACTATTCAGTACTTATTTGAGTCGAGAAATTGACACCATTTGGAAGCTATTGTACACCTCATCATAAATTTATATTCAATTTACTTGACGACTTTGTTTCACACTTGTGATAATTTGAAATTTATTTTAAATTCAGTTACAGCAAATGATATAATTGAGCCGACAAGAAATGTTGAACAACTAATGTTAGCAAGTTGTCAATGCTACGAGACTGCTTTGCTTTGCGTAAGCGTATATGACGAGATCAATGCTCAAAATGAATTACTGCGGCGTTTGGGAAATGTACGCAATGAATTGGGGCTTAAATACATGTATTGGGCGCAAGGTATTTAGAAATAATTTATTTATTTATTTTTATTCATTTTAAAATCAATCAGAGGACTTTTCAAAATATGTGGATGATTTATCGATAAAACTCAATCAACCAGGAGCGACACTCGTCACTCGTGGTGGATCCTGCACAAAGGCCAAACCACCAAAAAGTGATCGGCTTTACGAAATGTTGGCTACAAAATCCTTTGATTGCTTGTCCAGGGGAATTGTATCCTTTAGCATGGTTCAGGATAATGTGAATCTAGCATTTTTGTACTGTAATATGGGACGTTTTATGCGCTTCAAGGCACATCTCTTTCTAACTGATGAGCAGTAAGTTATTTTATTACTTTAAATTGGAATTGATATAGGTATACATATATGTTTAATAGCCCCGACTATCTACAAAAGCAAAAGACATTATACCATGAAGCATTTAAGTACTATGAAAAGGCGAAAATTGTTCTGGGCGCACGTAAATGCAATGCAGAATTGTGGGATCTGGTCGGTTGGGAATTATCAACGGCAATGTTTACTCTAACCAAACAGTTGCAGGATTTTAGCCCAACCGTAAGTAATGATTAGGTTGTTATTTTCATAAGATTAACACATTTTTAAAATTACTAGTCTTCACCGGATTTGGAGAAGGAGGTGATGGATTTACTGCAGAAATCTCTAAAACTCTGTGATACAGAAAGTCCTGGAGCAAGACAAATTTTATACACCTATCGCTCTGGTGTCTTACACAAAAGGTAAGGAATATCATTTTGAAAATTTGTCCAATTTGATGTTTAAGTAGGGGCAAGTAACAATTTTATGCATTTTTCTCAAGGTAAGTCTTCTAATAAATATTTTACTTTTAAAAAATGCACTCACGGGAGGAGTATATAGAGATTGAAAGCTTCTGGAAATATGTTTCCTGGGATTAGTTTACTTGGAAATTTAGATTTTAATAAAAAGTTTTTCGCGTGGTTGTCAGGTAGACATAGCTATCCAAAATATTGCATTTTTAAGAATCATTCCCCTGAGTTCTTCGAAACAACTGCCCTTGCAGTACCTATAGTATAGGCTTAAGTCTGCTAACAGTCTTCGACGAGCTAACTGTTGGCCATGGGATCTTATCGTCGAGTGTCTGAAAGTAAGCACTCGGGAGGTGATCTTTGTTACTTGTGACGCAAATTATTTTCATAGCACTCAGTTGTATTTTCTACCTATCGTAAGTATATGTGTTGCAGCTGGATTAAGGTGTCAATCGAATCGTTTTAAGGATTGTTCCTATTTTTATACAATCTTTTAAAATTTGCAATAGATTCCTATAGATCTCCTTGTAGAGTCATTGGTTTCTATGAAAGGCAGCATTGTTCAACTAAAACCACCTTAAAACGCCCTCTTCAGCGTCCCTTATCGACTCCCTGCTTGTCCCTTTGATGTCCTCTTTTAGTTTTGGAAATAAAAAAAATAGTCACATGGAGCCACATCTGGGCTATAGGATGGATGAGATAAAAGTTTCCGAACTAAATTTCCTTAAAATATCTCGAGATTGCAGTGGGAAATTGTCTGGGCATTCACACACTGATGGAGCTTGCCAGGTCTTTTATTCTGAATTACAGCTCTCAGTTTTCGTAAAACCTGAACGTAATAAGTTGCTGTCACTGTCTTCTGTCACTTCGGCATCCTAAAACACTGTGGTTTTTTAAAAAAACTTAAATTTAAAAATGAACTATACAAACAATCTACCTCAACTTTTGCAAATAAGCTAGAAACACGTTGTGCAGATGTCTATGTACTTTTGATATACCCTCGTATCATAACAATCCATCTGATCTAAATGTCAATTTGAAAGCTGTAGTCCGACAAGGCCAAACTGTTGTTTTCTTATTTTGTCGGTAAATCATAGGCGTGATTAAACGTGTACTCAAATAAAAGTTCTTCCCGATACTAAATGTCATAGGTTTCTATTTCGACCCATGTTATCGTATTTCCTGAATTACGGTTCCGTTTGCTTTAAAGCAGTTGAGTATCATTGCTAATTGACCTGCTGCACATGAGGTCATCATCATTGAAATCAGTCCTTTCATCCCATACAGTAGTTTAGTTAGTGGAAGTCCGGTCGATGGATACAAAAGCTGTCTTTAGCGTAAACTATCATTTTATTTCTCTTTAAAAATGATACATCTGTTAACTGATTTATATTTTTCTTTTCTTTTCAACAGAATAGCTTCGTTTTATTACAGTCAAATGCGGTCGACCGTTGTCGATATCACAGCACTGCCAAAAACATCTCTACAACTCTGCAAGCTTCATTATGAGAAGGCAGCTAATATTTTGGATGGTTTAAAAGAAGCAAGTGATTACTTAATTGTTCAATTGGAACGAATATCTCTACAAGAGTTTCTCTCAGACAGTAAGTAAAACTTGTTTTTGAATTTATTTTCTTCAAAATCATATTCCTACTTTCTTTATAACAGTCTCAACGCATCTAAATCATAAAATTAAAAACATGCAAGTGGGCTTAGAAATGTGTCTACAATCCAAAGTTATATTCGAGTATGCCGCCAACGCCAATATGGACAATCAAATATCTCAAGATTTCCAAAGACATTTGTCTCTTTTCGAAAGTAGACTGCAATACGCATTGAAGACATTAATTAAATTACTCCTTAGCGGAAGAGATCCCAGGAAATTGGCCGATTGTTATAAGAAAATGTATATGGAAACTTTAAAGAGTAAAGCGCCAGCTTCTAACGAGAACGGAGCTTTAATAGCTTACCTATTGAACCTTGTAAACAAATTGATTCAGATTGAATCGGAACACCTATAATATGTGTGCTGTGTTTGTTTGTATACTGTGTGTTACGTTTTAAAATACCGATTTGCTGAATATTTTTGTATTATCGTAGCTTTAAATTATTTTGTCATTGTGTAGCTTTAAGTAACCTGTTGATGATGATAAATTAAGTTTCCGCTTGGCGTATAAAATATCATAAAAAAAGTTCTTTATAAAGTATCAGGTGTCATTGAATAAAGAGAAAAAAAGTGGAGCACTTAAAAAATTCGAAACCAAAATTGTTACGTTATTTGACCCAATAACATAGTTTCCATTGGAGAAACAATAAACGCAACAAAATTATGCTTTTCTTAACAAAAATATGTACTGGTTTAATTACATCACACGGTATTTTATATTGACAGACAGTTTTTATATCACATTCACATTCATGGCGATGTAAGTTCACCACCACCGCATCCACAGGCACTTTTTGCTTCTGCTTGATCCAATGCTAAAGCTTTAAACAAATTGAAAATTGGTCGCGATTCGTCGACACCAACGGCAAGAGCTGTGCTTATGGCGAGTACCACCACGATGAATGCGAGTACCTTTAAGAAGATTTAATTATTCGAAATGTTTCAACTGAAATATTGTTAAACACTCACTGTTGCTTTTGCCATTATGACTGCTGTTTCGATACTGAATGGTTGTATGGAGAAACACTGATTTAGTTTTTGCGCTAATTTATGGGGAATTTATAGTCTTGAGACGTGATTTTAGAAGAATTGATTAGGCTGAAAGTTAAACTTGTGCGATTGGAAGTTACTTATGTTCAATGACCTTGTAAGCTGACTATATGCAGTTGGCGTATTTGGATAAGAATTTCTAGTGCGTCGCAGTCAAAGCATGTCCTAGAGATTAAGAAACCCAGTTAGCACGAGAGAAGGATTTTTACACTTGGTAGGTAGAGCAATGAACTACATATCTACGCTCATGGGAGTCAACATCAAGAGGAAGGGATAAGGTGCTCGAAACTTAGAGGGAATACATAAAAGACGAGGGAGCGACATAATATTTTGTACCGGAATACACAAAATTAGAGAAATGTGATAGTCGTGATAGTGGTTGTATCTATGACCGGTATCTACATGCAAAAGGTTTAAAATGCGGCCGGAATTGTGCAAAGGACATGACGAATGCTTCCCTTATAGGGATTCGTGTGGCTCGCATAGTAATATATAATGTTAGATTTGATTGGCTGCCTGCTCTATGACTACAGACAGCTTGTCCTGCGCAAAACCAGTTGGAAGTGTTAAAAAAGCACTGGAGGTCCCTTAAAAGGTTATCAAACAGAACACGTGCAAAGAAAACAAAAACCAAGCCTATTTGGATGCGGATTTATCATCAGATCAAGACTTAGGCTTAGCCACCAGACAGGAAAATGATAATTGTACCTACAATTTTTTCTACGAGATCTTCAACAAAACTTACGATACAAGTAATGTATTAGCTACATAATTACCTTTCAAGCTCCCAACCTATGAAGAGTCTCTGCTGAGACGCCGCAGCATTCTGTTTTGTATGGAAGTTCAGTTTTCTTCTGTTAAGAGAGGTGATTCATAAATATCCGAGGCTTCATTCATTCGTCTACTAACTACAGTTTTCTCTGTGGCAGGGCAGTTATTCCGTCGCAAAAAACCCAAAGGGCCAAATACATATGTAGTTGTAAATCTCTAGGATAAAGAGCCGAGTATACCGATGCCTGTAATCCCATTTGTTGATTCCAACGCTGCCGTTTATGCATTAAAGGATCATGCGTCACCATCTCCTACGAAAACCTTGAATCAGACTTGAAAATATCTTATAGGCCAATAGTCCATCTGATGCTTTAGAGAGCTGCTGACGAGCTAGAAGAGAGGGCATCACTTAATCTGAAAAAGAAAACAAAAAGGAATTACATATGTATGATATATGGAGTCAAGAATGATGTTTAATTTTTAATATGAGGTAAAACAAACGGGACAAGACTATAAAGCTCGAAGAAAACCCTGCAGTGACTACGAAGGAAACTTAGTATTAGACTCACAGTCGGTGATTGAATAAGGGCAACTGCAGACTGGGATCATGAGATGAGGAAATAGGAAGCTTAGAGCAGACATTCCCAAGCTCTCTGTGTAATTTTGTGTAACGATATGCCCACGCCACTAGTTCCCTTATAGTGGCCTCTATTTGCTCTGAAACTTTAAAAACAGTTACAGTGGGTCTCTGCAAACTCAAATATGTCTAACGGATATTTACACCACTTGAACCGCCCAATGAATATTTCAAAATCTGTCGTTGAAAATGTATTCAGATTAGGTTAAGTGGATGGACGGTTCGTCTCTATTTACAGGAAGGTTCATTTATTACTAAAAAAAGCTTTCCATACCTCTCCTCTATTATTAAAAGATTGTGTTGAATGCTTAATCCTTTCGATATAAAATATTAAGTATTAAACAAAAAAAGAGTAATTTTAAGTTTACTCGTCTCCATTCTTACCAAATTTCCCTGAAATTTTAAACCTATCCGGCGCAGAAAATGCGTGAACGCAATACCCATACATATATGTATGTACATCCGATGCCGAATATATGTGAAACGGGGCTAAACCTATCACAAATCGCCAACTAAGTTTTGTTTTTCCAAAATCTAATCAATAAAAGGCAACTTAGTCAACTTTTGCTAGGCTCTCCGTACACATTATTTATAGCACTCGGAGCTCAATGAATTAAAAACTAAAAGCATTTCAACTGAAAATCGCTTCGATTGCCCTATTTCTTCTCTGTACCATTTTTGCCTTGGCTACCTTGACTACAGATGCACCAAAACCAATCTTCGGCTCAATTCTTAACAATCTTTTTGGCTATGGATATGGCGGTTACAAATCATATTATGGTTGTGGCTATTATTAATCTTGAAAGGATGAAAGTAAACAAAAAAGTTTTTAATAAACTTTGAATTGTAAAAAGTGAAATTGTTTTATTGAATGGTTTTAAAAAAATAATGTGACAGCTCTATAATACTCAGCCTTATTCTCTAAGTCGATCCATGTATTTCAATAGCTGGGTGACAATCCAGTGAGGTGATACAATTTTAAATGATAATAGTGACGTGAAGTTTAAGAAAATTTGGTAGCACTTAAGTACCGAAACTGTAGAGAACTGTCAGAATGTCTGAAATAAAACTCAGTGTTTGGTCAAAATGGATGACACGACTTAGAGAATAGGGATGAATACGTTCCAATCTCTCCCTTAAATCTATTATTTCTAAGAAAAATATGCAACATCTATCTATACGTATGCATATGTATCACGTGCTATGACGAAAAAAAAAAAAAAAATAAATTCCGCAATCTGAAAAAGCTGTAAGTAGACATGAAAAAAATCGTCCCGGAGCGAAATCAGCCAAGAAATAAGATGTCACTGTTTGAACTTATATATGTAGCAGTAAATGGAGGCATGTTCTGAAATCATAATGAGGTGTCCGATATTCAAAGTCTTCGAATTCGCAGTATACCAAGAGTATATTACCTCTAAAAAAGAAGCACTAAAATATGCGGAGGGTATTATGGCTCTATGCTTATTTGGAGGCAATATCTCCTCGTCTTGATATTGGATGCATGTATAGGTATGTACGAGTATATGTATTACATATGTGTAGTTTTTCTTAGAAAGTCACAGAGCCAAACTGCAGATTCCTTCACACCTATCCAATACCCGCTGCTTTTTTGCAAATAAAGAGTTATTCATTTCGAGGTTAGGATTTCACACCCCTGTCAGAGGCATCTATCAAATCCATCTGTCATCCTTAGTGATAGGTATACATAATTATTCACAGCTAACCTTTGTAGCTTAACAGAGTAGAGTACAAACCTGTCAAGTTGGCCACCTTTGTAAGTTGGCCACCTGCCGAAGTTGGCAGTACTAAGAAAATTCCATACAAATACAGTGAAACCTGTCAAGTTGTCCACCCTTGTAAGTTGGCCACCTGCTGAAGTTGGCCAGTATATAGTAGCACCAAGTATCTTTATGAAGAGACAGGAGCTCATCAGCACGTTTTTGTTCGAGAAGTCAATGATTTTCAGATTTCTTAGCTTGACGAAGGCCTATGATAGAGATCCACTTAGAGAGTAGTTCTTGTTGCTCGTGTCCAGCTTTAAGCTGAGGGGCTTATGAATAATAACTCCACTATGACCACGAACTTATATTAGAGTAATGCTTTAAGGCAATTCCAGGCAGGCTTAGATGTAAATTAAAACGAGTGAAGGGCTTATATTGCCGCTTGACTGTCAGAAAGAATGTTGACGCTCAAAACCAGGAGCTAGGATTTGAAGACTGTATTAACTAAGCCGTTATTGTCCATTTGCTCATCGGTCAACACTTGGTAACATCGATATTTAGAGCATCAATTTCATTAAGAATTTGGGACTTGAGTTGTTTTATTAAATCGAAGTTGCTGCGGTAAACAAATTCGTAATGCCACCATTCAAGTGCTTTATATCATCACTAAAAAGGTAAAACATGGACATATTAAGGTATTCCTCAGTATGCCAGCTTTTAAACGACCCTCTGCGCAACAAGAAAAGGTGCCTAATCAAAATTTCAATGCCTCCAACTATCCAAGAGCATTGAAATGCTGTAAAAGATGTTTTTACCTCTGATTCCCGTAGATACTTGCCGGTGGATCGAAAAATGTTAAAAACTTAAAGCTGACATAGAAGCTTCCCCTACGGTGCAGAGATAAGGAAGCTTGATGCTCAATATCAATGAAAATGAGAGAAGTGCAATGTACTTTTTTTAGAAAGGAAATTTAACGAAGTTCGGAAACTGGAGAGGGATTTGCGTGTTTCCTTAAGTTAAAAAAAAATATTTTGGAGCGAAAGGAGGAACATCTTGAAGGCATGTACACTCGATGCTTAACAATCAATTTGCAGATTGAATCGTACATACCAACACCTTGCGGATCTTAGTTGAGCATTGTGTTGAATACCAATCGTCACTTCAACTGCTGTTTAAGTATCCGACCGTATGAGAGTTCATTTGGATTGTCTTGGGCAGGCGAGGTATTCCTAATAAACTGATTGGTGTTATCTAGGCGGCTTATGACACGTCGAAATGTCAAGCTCTGCATAGCGGATAGGCTGGCTAAGGAGTGTGCGTGTCACAATAATACCCTATTTTTCTCCCTTGAAAAACTAGTTCGTCATGTAAGGTTCATTCGGTATTTATAAGTAAAGCGGTATCACAAAGAACCCATACCTTTCGTCTAAGTGTGCCCTTTGTTTGAGCGGGGGTATCCATTTTACCTAACATAAATTGCTGCAACTGTTAGACATCCCTCCTAATAAAAGTATGGGCCGGTAATATCAAAAATTGCAACAGTATAACAAACAGTAGCCCGTTGGCTGCGTAGAGATCTTTAATGGAACTGCTGAACAATGACGAACATTTTGCTTACTAACGCAGCTTGACTGAGATTGAGCTTCGTCACACAGCGTTTGCCGGAATACTTTAAAGGATATCCTCACAACAAGTTTTGTGTTTTTCCTAGACACCTTCATTGAGCTGCTAAATTTATGACTAATATTAAGATTCTGTCTAAAACTTTTCTGAAAGTGTTTGATCAGCCAATCTCAGAACAGAATGGAGTGTCACTGCTTGGACATTCTCTGGCATCCGAATGTACCGACACCTTCAGATGGTTTAGTTTCTAACACCGAAAATTGCTGTGAACTTAAATCTTCAGCCTACAGCAATATGGTTATGGGTCTGGTTTTGATAAACGTTTCAATAACGAATGCATCGTGCACACCCATCAAGGCCATAATAGTTACCCATCTGGTCGTTCTGTGGAGAATTTTAGATCTACTATCTGACACTGAGTAAATTATTGCAACGCTTACGTCATTTAGCTCAAACAAACTCTTTTGGCTTATAATCGCTTCGCCTTCGATTTTGCGATAGTCGATATGTACTGTGTATTTCTAACCCATCGGAAGCAAACCTCTGGAACCATCTTTATATTTTCGTGACGAATTAAAAATTAACGACCTCTTATCATCCAATTTACAGCGACAACATCACGTAACAATCTGATATACGATAACTTACAATTCGTATAAATAAACTGAACAACATCGAACTGAATTCAACATTCAATTCGAGTAGTTTATTAGACCTTATTGTACCTATACTGTCAACAATCAACATGAAATTTCTCGTAAGTAACTAGCACTTGTCAAAAAAGGATATTTCGAGTTACAATAATTTATTTCTGTATAGTTTGCTTTGATTGCTCTGTGGGCTGTATTTGCCTTTGCTGTAGCTGCACCAAATCCAAGTTATCTTCCTCACAGATATCCTGGATACTACGGTGGTCAAAGTAAGTTTATAAGAATTTCAAACGAATTGAATTCAGGTTTTTAGATAAATTTTTGTTTTGTTTTTAATCAGATAATTACGGACCCTATGGACCTCCAGGCTATGGTGGCTATCCTCCATATAGCGGCGGTTATGGCCCAAACTATGGTCCAATGTGGCCTTTTTAAACTATGAACATGCATAAATGAAAAAAAGGAAGAACTTTTTAATCAATTTCGAATGAGGCTTAGTGAGATGTTAATTTGTTATTTAGTTTTTAGATTTAGTTGGCTATAACTGGCTTAAGATTGAATAAAACATTGTTGTGTCGAAAGAAAGTTCAAATGCGGAGTAATGGTCATTGGCAAAGCATACATAACATACTGTAAATAACTTGCTTAATTGAAACATTTATTTTTCATAATTTCCTATAACTTAGGGAATTTTTTACCAACAAAGAACAAAGGAGATTTAACAATACCTAAATCTCTGTGCAGATAGAACTCATTTTTCTTTCACTGTGAACAAAACAATGAAAACCGAACCTTTTTAAACTCTTCAAATGGACGGAATTACTTTTCAGAATTTTGGATATTATGTTCATATTTTCATTCAAAAAAACATAATATAACGTGTTTCTATTTAGCCGTAACCTTATCAACTGAGAGCCACATAGAACTGAATTCACATAGTTATCTTCACCAACAATAAATAGAAAATAATTCATATTCTCCAAACTTATGGATTTGATCGTACTATTAGATCAACAACTAGATGTTATAGTAAAACTGTGTACAGAGTCATCAAAGAGACTTTAGGTAGTAAGCGAAAAATAAATCAGTGGGGTCGGGAGTCAAAAATGATTTTCATTAACTTAGGGCTAGAGTCGAACATTTCGGACGATTGCATGCATACCTACAATATTTTGAAATTTTAAAAAATTCGACATCTGTCTAGAGAATTCCAAAATTTAAAATTTCGGTCGTAATAATATTTCTCATTGACCGCTTCATTTTCGAGATATTCGCTCTCAAAAACGATTTGCATTAGCTTGGGTTGAAAATCGGGCATTTTGAAAGATTGCGTACCCATATTAGTGGTTAACAAGGGCAAAACAATATAAATGCTGCCATCGAAAAAGTACAGTCAAAATCGGCGACTTGGATAGAACGTCACAATAGACATCTACTATTTTGAGGTAGTTAAGGACTTTGTCTACCTAGACTCCGCTGTAAATTCAAGCAATGACACCAATGCTGAGATCAACCGAAGAATCACTCTTGCCAATCGCTGTTTCTTTGCACTAAGAAGACAAATGAGTAGCAAAGCTCTCTCACGGACAACTAAGGTGACTTTATATAAGACTCTCATCATCCCAGTCCTGCTATATGACGCAGAAGCATGGACGTTATCAAGTGCGAATAAAAACACCCTTGGTTGTTCTGAAAGAACATCATCGAGCGACCACGAACTATGCCGTTTGAACAGTGACATAGACCTAGTCAGAAAGGTTCGACTCCATCGCCTGAGATGGCTAGAGGACATGTAGAAAGAATGGACACCAAACCATCCCAGAGGGACTTTCGCGATAAAGGAAGAGCTGACTTAAGGTGGCGCACACAAGTGGAGGGGGCCTCAACCAACTTCGTATGTAAAACTGGAGGCGGCTGGCACAAGATCGAGCTGACTGGAGACGTTTATTGGTGGAGGCTCAGATCCACCACGGACTGTAGCGCCTTCTACAGTAAAGTAAAGTAAGTGTACTTACCTATAATTTTTGAAAATTAAAAAAAAAAATCAAATTTCGAAATCGAAAAGAAGATATGCATACATACATATGTGGTTTTTGCTAAGTTAAAAAACTAAAAATTGAATAGGAAAACAAAAATAGGATGACAATTATAAAAAAATCTATAGGCAAGGTATAATTTGTTTTAGCTTAAAAACACTTAGCACTCCCTCTACTATTATTCAAATGCGAAAGCGGCAGTAATCTGGTCATATCCTGCGGATTCTCCACAACAAGAATGATTCATCATACAAAACTTATCGCATGATCGTCGACGTCTGCAGGTTGGGATGAGTTGAAGAAAGTTGAAAGTACACATCACCCAGGAACCATGTATGATGGCACGCAAGTGTGTTTGATACCTTAACACCCAAAGGGGAAAGAAAAATATTATGCAAAAGAGAAGACTTCCATTCCAACACAGACCACATTTCACCAGCACTCCACATACTCATTTGTGAGTTTTCTGCAGACAATAAATTTGTAATTCCCGGTAAAACAGTTCGTTTCCAATAATTGAATCTGAAATTTAAATATGATCGGCCTAACTAAACTAAAGCAATAATTTCGGATTTGCCACGTGTCGAACCCTTTAACAATTTTTTAAAAACATGCTACTCAATGAACTGAACCGTCTCAAATGAGAATAGTTCACCTCAAATTATATAATATGAACTTCTAATCTATCGAAGCTAAAGCATTATTAACAAATAAATAAATCCTCATATGTATTACTAAAATGCAATCTCGTGACGAATAAAAAAGGTATTGTAAATATTTTATCTATCCAAACACAGCAAATAATGTTTTCTTACGTCAAAATACTAGAGCAACATCACGTAACAATCAAGAATTCGGAAACTCATGTTTTGTATATAAACTACGGAGCATGGAGCTGAATTCATTGTACAGACTTTGTTCACACAGTCAGCTTACTATTCAACATGAAATTCCTTGTAAGTAACTAGTATTCTTAAAAATAAGGATATCTTCAGTAACAGTTATTTATTTGCTTTTAGATTGCCTTGTTTGCCGTCTGCGCAGTTTTTGCCATGGCTACAGCTATGCCAGAACCAGCTCCAGCTCCAGCCCCAGCACCAGCTCCGGCTCCAGTTCCAGCACCAGCACCAATCTTCCCTTATACTTTCGGTTATAATCGTTATGGATACAATCCATATGCATACTATTATTAAACTGTGAATAAACGGAAATGAACAAACAAAAAAATCAGTATACCCTTATGTGGTATACAAAAAAAAAAAAAACAACGATGAGCTTTTAATAAACTCAGAATGAGGCAAAATGAAACTAAAATTGTTTATTTATTTTAAATTTTTCGCTGTAGCATATGAATGTTCCTAAAGCATAAGTTTAAAAGGCGATTGATTAGGTCTTTTTCCGTACTTGACTAGAATTGCAAATTTCGTATAAGTGCGCAACTCGGTCAAGTACAGGAACAAACCCATTGTCAGGTAGTAAATGGCATATTCAAGTCATACGGAGAACTGTCTCTCAATGTAACCCTCGGTAGAAGACATATTGCAAAGAGAATGTAAACGATTGTGGATGGCAATGAGAAGCGAAAACTCCAACTTCAATAATAGTGGCCTTGGTGTAGTGGTAACATCATCGCTTGTTACGCTGCAGGTTCACGGTTCGAATCCTGATGTCTAGAATCATCTATTTATTTCGCTTGAAATAAATAAAAAAGTCGATCAATTGCGAAAGCTTAGTCAACCCTACTGCGAAGGCATAACACTGGCAGTAGGGTGGTCATATGGCTAAAATGCAACTTGATCGTGATGATGACATTAGGAGGACGGAAAAAATTCAAAATTTCAAAAATTCTCCCCAGTTATCTGGACGTCACCCTTGGAGTTCACTGAAACTTAATAATACCTGAGTTTCAAACCCACTACACCAATCTGTCTTCTCTCTGTCTCTTTCCCTTTCCACAAAAAAAAAAAACGCCCGTGTCATAAAATTAGTATAAGGGTATTCAAATTACAAAAAAAAAAAAAAAATTGACCAATGAAAATATTTAGACGACTTACAAAGCTACTGGCATAAAGCCTACCTCAGCTCCTAATTTAGCGCAAACGAAATAGTTTACTCGTATTGTGTTTAACCTAATATTTCCAAAAATGTATTCTTGTATATATAACTGGGAAATGTAGTTTTTGAAAATATACAGTATTGTGCAAAATATATATATAAATATACAATGTAGGCCGATGTTTTTAATCACTGGACAAAATGCAAGCACTTGAAAACTTTTACCTTGGAATGAGACCTTTCTAATTACATATGTGCAAACAAAACGAAAACAAATATTTTTCCCAAAAGCTTGTAAATACAAACAGATAAAATGATCGTTTGAAATTGGCTGTGTAAAATATAAGCAACTTTTTTCACTCAAGAAAAAGATTTGCTAACGGAAGTTTTCCAGTACGATCTAGTGAAAATAAAAGCTGTAGGAAACTGTTATAGTTTTTCTTCAGTTTGTTATGGTATATAATGCCGAGAGAACAGTACCATCAAATTGTCGATGATTTCAATAGTTGAATGTCGCAAATTTGCTTATCGAAAAATTATAATATTAATAAATCTATCATTTCACGTCTAATAAAAAAGTACAGAGTAACGGGTATAGCAGATAGTCGACATTTATCCGGACGACGTCGAAAAACATCATGTCGAACTGATAGAAAAACATGTGCTCTAATAAGGAACAGAACCATTTATTAGTTGAAAGGAGATTGTAAGATCTCTAAGGCCCATTTGCTGATACGAGTCTTAAATATTTAAGTAACACTTATACACCCAAGTAATACTTAACGGGTTGCACGAAATACAAAGTAAATTTTAAATATCAAAAACAAAGGTGCGTTTTTGCTAAGATGCACTTAAATATTTTCCAGCAACTGGAAATAAGCTATGATGATCTTTAGGTTTAAGTTCAACATAGCACTAAGTATAACTTAGATAAGACACAATTTTATGACTCATATCAGCAAATGGGCCTAAATCTCAACATTGATTCGAGTATTGTTCGTAGGCGAGCAATATAAAAGGGCTTAATAAGTTATAGGCCAAGCAAGAAACCAGTGCTTACAAAAACACACATTCGGAAAAGGTTACGCTCTTAACATTAACTAAACTTCTTTATTTTTAGATTATGTATACGTATAATCCACAGGTTAAATTTCGCAAAGAAATATGTAAGTTGGTCCGCTGAGAAGTGGAAAATTCAGATGGGATCTGTACTGTCCGACGAAGCAAAGGTAAACGGTTCGATACCAAGTGTAGCAAGGTAACAGCAAAGCATGTATGTGGTAGCGTAATGGTGTGGATTTGCTTTTCCGCACATGGTCTGGGTACTTTCATTGAAATTGAAGGTATAATGAACCGCTTCAAGTATAGGGATATCCTTCCAAGCCATACTCGTATGCTGCCCTACACGGAATGGAATATGCCACTTCGATGGGTGTTTCAACATGACAACGACCCGAACTACACATCGAATACGGTAAAAGAGTGGCTTATGGGAAACAGGATTCAAGTTCTTGATTGGCCACAACAATCCTCGGACTTGAATCTCATTGAAAAGCAGGAAGTCGCTGAGTGTTGACAATTAATTTCAAAAATAGCTAAATAGCTGTCAGTTCCTACCTTAGTGCACAAAAAAATGTTTATTTTGTTTAACCTAATATTTCCTAAAAAAATATTCTTTTATTTATAACTGGGACATTTAGTATTTGAAAATTAAAAAATTAAAATTCAATTTAAAACTAGGTAGCGATTTTTGAAAAGAAACACTATGCACGTTTTGTCTTGAATAAGCGACTACAGCGAATCGTTTTCTACACGACATCACCACAATAAAGCCTAACAGTATCTCAATTAAAGAAGAAGGAGGATGTTAAGTTTGCGAAGAATGCTGTTGAAAACCCCCGGCTATGATATCCAAAAATCCATTGGAATTGGTAACACAAAACATTTGGTTATAAAGTGAAAACTTTTGCTTAGGTTTTTTTAACGTAAACGCTTTTGATTTAAATGCGGAACCACTAATAAGCATTATTAATCCAATATAGTAAACCGACAAGTAAAAATCAGGAAGTCAACATCTTTAAATAGTTTTAGTTGCTGAGCATTGTCGTTGTTGGGCGTATTTCTCGCTATACTTTGAAATTCAGATAACTCAAGCATTTTCAATTTTTAAAACTCACTAATCACGAGTTTAATAGTATGAATTTTCTAGACTGGCACAGTTGTAACTCAAAAGCTTTAGAATTTAGAAAATTTCAAATTTAAAAGTGTTTTCTTACGTCATACTAGAGCAACATCACGTAACAATCAAGAATTCGGAAACTCATATTTTGTATATAAACTACGGAGCATGGAATTGAATTCATTGTATAGACTTTGTTCACACAGTCAGCTTACTATTCAACATGAAATTCCTTGTAAGTAACTAGTATTCTTAAAAATAAGGATATCTTCAGTAACAGTTATTTATTTGCTTTTAGATTGCCTTGTTTGCCGTCTGCGCAGTTTTTGCCATGGCTACAGCTATGCCAGAACCAGCTCCAGCTCCAGCCCCAGCACCAGCTCCGGCTCCAGTTCCAGCACCAGCACCAATCTTCCCTTATATTTTCGGTTATAATCGTTATGGATACAATCCATATGCATACTATTATTAAACTGTGAATAAACGGAAATGAACAAACAAAAAAATCCGTATACCCTTATGTGGTATACAAAAAAAAAAAAAAAACAACGATGAGCTTTTAATAAACTCAGAATGAGGCAAAATGAAACTAAAATTGTTTATTTATTTCAAATTTTTGACTGTAGCATATGAAGACTAGAGTTGCAAAATTGCTATGAAATATCCTGTTCTCGTACGCGGGGATCCGTTCAAGTATAGGAACAAACCCATTATCAGGTAGTGAATGGCATATTCATGTCAAACGAAAACTCGGTAGAAAACATATTGCAAAGAGGATACAAACGATTGTGAGTTGCAATGAGAAGCGAAAACTTTGAACATCAATAATAGTTGTCCAATGAAAATATTTAGGCGATATACAAAGTTGATGGCATAAGACCTACCTTTGAGTTTCTTGGACAATGTGACATTATTTGGGCGTTATGACGTTTTGTGATTTGGGCGTTATAATTTCAGGCTTTAATTTCCTTCCAAATACATACTATTGATTATTCAGCGACTGGGATAGCCTTACAAGGGACAAAGTAAAATATCTATCGAACTACAGAAAGACAACTTGAAGCCGAAATTGGTAGAAAATAATTTCTTAAGAAATCTCAAAATTATGTAAAAATAATTTAGGTCGCTGAGTGTTGAAAATTAATTTCGAAAATAGCTAAATAGCTGACAATTCCTACTTTAGCGCAAACAAAAATAGTTTATTTTGTTTAACCTAATATTTCCTAAAAATTATTCTTGAATAACTGGGAAATGTAATTTTTGAAAATATAGTATAAAACACTGTTTGGAAATTCGTAACTTGTTAAAAAATTAAAAATTGAAATTTAATCTAAAACTAGGTAGTGATTTTTGAAGACGGAGACAATATGAATCTGTTTGCTTGAATAAGTGATTACAGCAAATCGTTTTCTTTACGACATCACCACAATAAAGCCTAACAGTATCTCAATTAAAAAGTGGAATAAGGTGAATATTAAGTTGACAGAGAATGCTTAGCTGGTCACTGGTATTGGTAACACAAAACATTTGGTTATAAAGTGGTGGAAATGCGGAACCATTATTAAGCATTATTAATTCAAATTTTAAAATATTCGACTTTAATTTAAAAGAGAGCACTTTGAGCGATCTTAGGGGAGAGATATCTCAATTTTCACAGTCAAAACTTTGGTTAAAAAGCGAGAAAATAAAATTCAGTTTCAGTTAGTTTTAGATTAATTTATTTATTAGTGTATACAAAATTAATGGATGTTCTAAATTAAATAAATAATTCATACAAGGAATGCAGCTTGGTGTCCCTAATGATGTTTAAGTCATCAATCGTCTCAATCAATAGGTTTTTGGTTAATGGGCTTTAGAACATCAGTCGTCTACATCAATATTTATACATCTTAATGGAAACCCAACCCAAATCAATATGTAATATGTATAATATGATTTGAAAATCAGGAAGTTAAAATCTTTTAATAGTTTTAGTTGCTGAGCATTGTCGTTGTTGGACGTATTTCTCGCTATACTTTGAAATTCAGATGACTTAAGCATTTTTAATTTTTAACACTAACGAATCACGAGTTTAATAATACAAATTATCTAGACTGGCACAGTTGTAACTCAAAAACTTTAGAAATTAGAAAAGTTTAAATTTAAAACTTTTTCTTTTTGATTTCAAATTACATATTTGAAATGAAGCTAACGCTCTTGATTTGATCCAAAATATTTAGTGAACACTTTTGAAATGAAAACGCTTGCTTATGAATTAATTGTCAACATTTAAAAATTAAAAATATTAACAATGTACATTTTTAAATAAAATCATTATCATTTTAAATTTAAACATTTTGAAGTAAAACGCTTTGACATTCGAACACTTTTAATTTAAATGTGTGACTTTTAGATGCTAAAGTGTAATGCACTTAACACATACTCTCATGGAAAAAAATCCTAATCTCATTGACAAACAAATCATTTTCATGACGACGTCACATATCTCTTGCATTGTGGCTATGTGAAAAAGCTTGTCTTGCATTCTAGATTAGAGGCATTAATGTGGCCGAAATTTTAGGGGCGCCAGTGATGGCAACGTCAATTTGATCACGCCTTGACCGCAGACAAAACCAAGAGACCTGTTTTTTTTTTAATGAAGACAGATACGGCTTAAACGGATCTCCAAGTGTTATTGGGTTAAATAGCTCTTCATCACATGATCATCACATGAATATGACTATCTGGTGTTGAACACGATAAAGTCTAACTTCATCGTAGAAAAACCCTCAAAATCTAATAGCACGTCGTTCCCTAATACTGTGATTACACATCCAAAACTTCCAGTTATTAACTTAATATTTAACCCACAATCAAGCGGGAGACACAAAACTAGACCCATTGTTCAATGCTATGCAAATATTTGTGTAGTAAATGTCATTCAGAATTGCGCAGTAAAGTTCAACAAAGCAATCTTTGTTCCGGTATGCAAATATGTTAGATAAATCCACCAAGACTGTTTTTAAACTCCTGCTTTCAATTTGGTAATCAAATACCCGAAGCTTTAGGTTGATGGTTGGTTGAAGACTGTCATAGCTGTCAAAGGCTTTTGAGGAAGATAGTGGAATCACCGATGGTGATGACAGTTCTAAATACTATTAATAGGTCCGAAAGAAGCGAAATATGTAAATGTGTCAAATGTGTCCTAAGTTAGGGAAAACTACCTTTTAGCTATAAACTCTATGTATAATGTTATCTGTCTAATAATTCTTTACTTGGGAAACGCTAAAAACCTATTTCGGAAGAGACTAATGTCTTCTTCTAAGAAGTGAGAGGAAAATACTGAAGCAATAAAAATAAAATTTAATCAATCTCAAAATACTCAATCAAAAGTTTGGAGATCGGCTAACAATGGAATATTTTGCTTTCTTCAAAACTATAAGAACTTGGGCAATAAATTCATAGTGATAGGCTTGAAACTACTAGAAACACGAAACTACTAGTACGAAAATTATTAGAGCTATCAATTGAGATGTTTATGTCAGTGGACCAGTAGTTCTACACATGTAATTTCGAAATTGTAGGTGCAAGCTTGACTTATATAGATTAAAGCATTTAAGTCCCAACACTCAGTACAACTACTTCATACTTTTTTTTGACCCTGTAGCTACAAGTACAAGACTTGTAGATTCATACAAGACCGTCGATCATTTCTGTAAATTGGTTTACTTATTGTACTGTCTCAAAATTTCAACTTCAATTTCAGGTCAAAACTAAACTTTTTATTCCGTGTCTGTATCGCTATTTATTCATGCACCATGGAACAGAATTTGATGAAATTTGGTCTATGATCCCATTAAAAAATCATCAAAATCGGTTGGAATAAGGGTGAGATTTACGGAATGTTATTTCACAGGTCAAATTTGGTTTGTTGATTTGGTGTGTTACTACTTTTAAAATGAGTAAGGGTAAGATTTGTGCTTGAAATTTTATAAAATTTCAAAAATCTACCTACTTTATTACGTGAATAACTCAAGAATTGCTAAACGAATTTCAAATTTAATTTCTACATTTGTATTGATATGAAGAAGGTGGGAAGGACGTCATTTACAATTTTTTTATTTTTGTATTGTTACTATTTCACTATATGTACATACGATTTAATTTGCACTCACTGTCTTAAGATAATTGGCAGTCGCCGTCGCCGATCTGTCTATTAAAATTGCGATTATAAATATCTGGTGAATTTTTTATGTACTCATAATTGTATTCGAATGCAGCCAAATATGAATAAATTCGTCGAGACCATGAGATGAGTAGTACTGTAATGAAATAACCAATATATTAAAATATACTAAAATTAATCATTCAAAATAGAACAAAAGTTTGAATGCCATTGTTAACAAAATTATGAAGATACATAGATGACTATGGTTGCTGTATAAAGAAGGTGGGTGGATTTCGAGCAGTTAAGCTCTAATAGTCAAAGTAGAGCCCCAAAAATGTAGAAAAATATACTGTACAGTCACAAAATACTGAACTGTGTAAATAGTCAACAAAAGAATATTATTTTGCGACACTAGGAGCTCTAAAAAATTCAATGTGACCTGCGTAATTTTCGGATTGTAACACTTTCACAATTTTTAATGGCTTTATGAGTTTCACAGCATCAAAGGAGAGATATGAATATTTAATCTAGCCAAAGAACAGCATTATACTAAGCAAATTATTGCTATAAATCCTTATATATATTTTTTTTTAAATGTCGTGATGAATTAATTATGAAAACAATTTTATCTATCAAATACCGAGCTTATAAGGTTTTCCAACGTCAATATACTAGAACATGAGCACGTAACAATCGGAAATTCAGAAATTAATGTTTAGTATATAAACTATACAACATGAATTTGAATTCATAGTCAATAGACTTCATTGTTAATACAGTCGACTTTTTTACATCCAGTATGAAATTCATTGTAAGTAATTTGAATTTTTCAAAACAAAAAATAAGGATTTATTCAATAACAGTAATCTTTTTCTATTATAGATTGTTCTAGTTGCATTGTGTGCAGTCTTTGCCATGGCTACAGCTGCACCACGGCCTTGCCACTATCCTTACTATAATCCTCAACAAGTCTATGGTGGTGGCGGTGCTTCCGCATATTCTATGATTGATGCCAATTCTGGTTACTATGGCAGTAAGTTTAATTGAATTTTATCCAAATTGAATTCGAAATAAATTGTTGTTTTGTTTCTTATTAGATAATATCTATGGCGGTTATGCTCCACAATATGGGGGTTATAATCCTGGATACCCAGGCAGTGGTTCAGTGTGGATGTAAACTATGAACAGATGGAGGTAAAAAAGAAGGCTGTTAATAAAATGAAAGAAAGTGAAAAATTAATGAGTTATTATTTCAATATTTTGGTGAAAGTTAGCTTAAAGTTGTGTAAATGTCGGACTGTCAAGTGGTGACATAGTGATTTCACGAGTTCAATTCTATAAAGAGAAACAGTTTGAAAGGTTTTCGAATCTAATCCTTCATATAATAATTCTTCTTCATCCGATTTTGTTGAGTTTTAGATTGGCCGATCTACTTACAAAACCGATTTTTATCAAAACCCTTCAATAGGTTTTTAAGTTAGTCCAAATGTGTGACAAGGGTTTGGGAGCAGACAAACAGAGATCTATATTTTTGGTTATGTTTTCCGAAATCATTTCCTCACCCCTATGAAATCAAACCTAAAAATATTAATTCTAACCGATAATATCTTTCAAAAGAGGGCGCAATCTATATGTATGTAACTGTTGCGCTTTAGGTACTCGTAAATAGGACCAAAAAGCTAGTCATTCATAAATTTGTATAACACCATAGCTTCTAAAACTTTACAGATCTATCTTTTAAATCGAATCTTTTTCGTCTCTCTCATTCAATGAGTGCAGCCAGCCATAAGTTGAAATACGATATCTGAGCTTTACAACGCAGTAGCTAGTTGAATTTTTATTTTGTCAATAATTTGCTGAATTCTCAGAGGTCACATTATAAAGTTGCGAAAACGGTGTGCAAATAAATAACAAAATGCATTTTTCGTCATATAAGCAGATAGAGGTGTGGAAGTCTACTACGTCGTAGCAGTTTTGCGTTTAGCAAATTTCCAGATTTTTTTTTTTTGTTGAATATGTAATGTAGATATGGAAGTTTTGTTAGAAAACAATACAAATTGGTATTAAGTATTAAGAATGGTCCCAATATTGGGAGATTATCTGGATATTAAGCATTTCTTTTCAACTAGATTATTGCAGGTATCTAGTAGGTACCTACGTTGGAGATGATGAAAATTAAGTTTGTAGTTTCTATTAGCCAAGCGCGATTCGTAATAATTACACTGGCCTACAAAACATATATATATTTTTTTTTTATTTAATTTTCTTAGGAAAGTGGAAGTTTAGTGATTGTGTCAAAAAATTATATCCGACATAAGGTCAGATTATGTATGAGTATCTGTTCGTGGCAAAACCTTTTGCTTCTTTCGTTCACGATAACTTCCTCGAAAATGCTTCATTTTGAATGATAATTTTTTTTCAAAATGAGTGTCTAAAGAAGTGCTCAGGGCGTGATTCCTAATTTTGGTGTTAATCGAATTAAGAGGTTTTGAATATACATTTAATTTTGTGAAATTTCACCATGTTCTGTTTGCATTCACTATAAATTGTGCAAAACTGAGCCGATTTAAATGATTCTTTCAGAAGACTGTTTTTCTTAACTGGGATTATTCACCCGTTGATCTTGACGTTAATCAGTATAGTTAGTTTGTACAATTTCGAGGTGTTATTTTCGTTCACGATAACTATTACAAAAGTTCGATGATTTTAATAATTCTTTCTGCAAAGTGTTTAGCTGAACTATAAAGTACTCAAGAGGTGGTGCTCACCCTCTTTTCTAAAAATATACACAATTTTCTAACATTGTCACTTCAAATTAAACATTATTTTCAAGGAGAGATGTTGTAACATGCAGGTCATGTATGGTTCTCCACACCTATTTTTCCACAAAATTTATACAATTTTAGGATGAATTCAAGTTTGTGAACATAACATTTGCATTTCTGTGGTTTAGAAACAAATTATACATTACTTCAGCCACTGCTGCATTGACATAGTTTTGTTCGGTTTGTATTTGACGTTTCTTATTTGACAACTGGCTCCTTCAATCATTGGTAATTTATTGTCTATTCAGTTACCCACCTTTTGTGTTAAAACGTGTAAAACGTCAAATTTCACAAATCAAATTAGCATAGTGACCTGTGAAAACTGAATTTGATAGTCCAGTTGTTTGGCCAGTATTTAGTTTTTCAATTTTTTCCACTGTAAATTACAGTTTCTTTATTTTTGTATACAACTTCTTCCAAATTAAATATCTTATCTCGTAACCAAATTCTTTGCACGCAAATCTAATTTTGAAAGTAAGGAACTCTATTTAATTGTGAAAAATTATTTTGACTTTTCACATACGAGTATCTATTGCTCAAAAATTTAAACACATAACAATAACATTTGGGCTTTCAATAATTTGGGTTGCCCACAAAATGTGGTTTTTAATTAATGTACACTTTATGGGGTTCTTAGCAGTGATTACAGAGTAATTTTATTTTTTGCAGATAGTCTGAGTTCTAAAGTATCAATCAATTTTGTATCATGGCAGTACTACTGCTGTCGTAGAAAATACCTATGCATTTATGATATTTTTTTTACATTCGACTTTTATGCTAAGGTTATTTAATATTGAATTTTAAGATTTTGATTTCGGTACATATATGATGCCTTGATACGAATATGTGCGATGAATTAGTCATACAATTTAAATGTGTTGTTATATTGTAGTTGTCTAACAATAGTTGTTTTTTTTTTCAGGTTCTGATCCTATTGCACTCTGTAAAAGTCACTGGGTTTGTTGAAATTAATAGGGATACGACCTTAAGTCTTAGAAGTTCAGGAAATTCTTTGACTTTGTTGTTAGTTCGTTTTACTATTTTCAATATTATACTTCTAGCTCTCTATTAAATTTGACTTATTCACAAGCTAGTATGATGGGGCAAGTATTAACCAGTTAATGGGGCGCAAGTTTTAACATTGTTATGAAGTACACCTGTGTCTGTCTTAAGAACTTCAATTTATTCTTTTTTCGATTTTTTATTTAAATATCAGAGTTAGTATCATAGAGCAAATTAAAGATGAGTAAATTCTTTACAAAAAGACAAATTGAATACATGTGTTCTTTTTTTTAATTTGCTACATTTAAGGCTTTATCTTTTATCCATACACTTATACATATCTTTCGAAAAAGATAGGTATAGTGGTTCAAGTACGCCACAAAACATTGATGAAATAGTCCGGCTACTATCACCGTCGATGCCCAATCATACATACATTTGCGAGAAATGTTTTTTGACGAATAATGTTAAAGAATGGTGATATCCATTGACCCACTCCAAAATCGGAATAATGTCAACGTGAATCGAACATTATTTAATTAGTTTTCAATAAATCAAAACAAAACT
Source organism: Pocota personata (assembly GCA_963082735.1). Classification (NCBI taxonomy): domain Eukaryota; kingdom Metazoa; phylum Arthropoda; class Insecta; order Diptera; family Syrphidae; genus Pocota; species Pocota personata. The sequence goes on from OY720431.1 coordinate 17,412,605, forward strand.
TCACGCTGTGCTTCATGTGCTTGAATCTAATTTTGTTACATCCTGAACAGAATATAGGCGTACTACATTTTGTAGCCATCTAATATCAACCGATGGAAATATGTTGAACGACACATTTACCCAAGCCATCCGATCTCATGAATTGACCGAAAAGTTTGTTAACTTGTAAGAACAATATGTGACTTTAAACTAAGCTTCAAAATAAAAACATATATCATAATTTGGTAGTCAAAGTGATAAATTAAATCATTTGAAAGTTCTGTTATGTAAGGTTTAAGAAGAGAGGCTGTACAGATCCGGATTTTTGACTTTCGAAATACAGCGTGTTGCAAAGTCTACACAGTACATGACATAATTTGCTAAGAAATTGCATACTTATATTAATTTGGTCTATCCGAGGCTTACAGAAGTCTTTGGATGAACTAGAAGGTGGAGATCTGAATATAAGGTACTTCGCACCTACCATAAGCCCCTACAATATCTATGATAGAAAATTGAGTCTTTGCGCACTCACAGTATGGAACACGGGTCAGAACCTAACGTAAGGGTTTGCAAACGTCTCTCTATTTGCGAGTCATACTGATTTGAATTTCGTTCTTCAAATTTTCCCAAAGCGATGATCTGTTTCAGGTTTCTATTGAATGTTTAATAAAATCACAAATGTAAACAAATTCAATGAAAATTAACGGATATGGATAACATCCACATAAACCCTATTATACAAAAGTATCTATATAAGCTATTCATTTAACCATTAAGTAATAGGGTGGATTAAAAAAAAATGTTTTTTTTAAAGTTTTCCTTCCGTAACCGAGATATGGCCAATTTATTTAAATCTGATAAGTACTGCTATTCGACTTTTTTTTTAAGGAGAAATTGGGTTCACAATCTTATTACAGACATTCATATTACCTAAGATATAAATTTTCATTGAAATCATTAGAGCGGCTTGGAGAAAAATTGCATTTTTCCAAAATTAGCCTAAAGTAAAATACCGTTAATTCTGGGATTCGAATTTTTCCCATTAGGCATTAGATATAAAGTTCGAAGTAAATCTGTTCCGCCGTTTAGGCTGCAGTCCGATATGCAGGCAGTAAAATGGAGAGAATTGCGAGACCCGTTTTTTCGAATTTCCCTATTATAGTAATACCAAGATTGATTAAAATTTCGAGATCGAAAATACTCACAGAAACAACAATTTTCTTTTAGACGAGAAAGTTTTTAAAAAAATTTAAAATTATCTACTGCGCGTCGTGTTTACTACTGTATAAGATACTTAAGTTTATCTCTGTTTTTCCATCTTAAGACCTTCTTGCATTAGTATGACCCATAAATGAGCTCAAGGTGACAGGTGTTCTGTTAATGTTAGGGTTAAATGGCAGCAACTGTTTCCCTTCATTTGTTAAAAGCATTAAAGATAGTCTCTGCACGTGCGCATTTTCGGTGACTATGTATGCACATGGAATTATTTTTTTTTAAGCAAAATGCATTTTTTTGTTCAGGTCGGTTAAAGTTTTAGTTAATTTTTTATATAAATAAATTTTGTGGCGATGATGATGTGTAAATATTATATTATATATACATAAATAAATATACACATATAATTGGATAAAATGCTCAACAATAATTTGCATTAATATTAAGTTTAAAAAAAAAAGTCTGAGTAATTATAATGTCTACTGAACATATTCATTGCACATTATTCTGAACTAATCTTCGAACAACTTATTGTGAACTACGTTTGCTCAAATGTCATTTAAAAAAACATGGCGCTATTGCGCGATAACCAATCAAAGCTGATAAAAAGAGTGTGGAAATGGTCTTGAACTCAATTTAACAGCGGTTAACTGTTTGCAATATTATGAATAATACAATTCACTAAAAAGATCGGAAAACAAATTTGTGTTTAGTGGAGATAGTGAAGCATGTATGTATGCCCACCGGTGAAGATCATTTGGCTGGCTTAAAGCAAAACTCGGAGTTACACTGGCGCTGACGACTGTTTTATTCTTAAACAAACAATGGATGTAAGAAACTGCAAAAATAAGATGTCAGCGGAAGCAAAACGTCTAGACCTGAAATTAGGGCAAGATTTTTATTACTTACTGGGTGCTGCCCACGACCTTGCTCGCGTGGATTTAGATATTGAAAAATGCTTTAGAACAAAGTGTATGCTAGGGCTTGAACTGAACTTTAAAACGATATCCAAATCGGCCAAGTTGTGGCCAGAGAAAGGTAGGTTCCGCAGGGGCTTGCATAAGAGATACTTTAAATGGTACCTAACTCAACTCATTTGTGATAAAAAAAAATGTTTGGCCTCTGTAGGCACCTCTATGGGAAGCTATGCCTGAAAGTGGACGGAGCCCAATATAAAGATTAACACTTTAGGCTGGAGGATTATCTGCTTGTGGTAACAAAAAAAAAAAAAAAACCAACTATATGTGAAAGTTTTGGAGTAGGACACATGGAAATCTACTTTAAAGCTATTTTGGAACTTGCTTAGTTATTCCAATCGAATTAGTTCCCTAGTTTAAGTATTGGACAAATTTTAGGGGGATAAATCTGTATCTAATTGAAAAAGCCGAAATCTTCTGACAAAAGCAGTTATCGAAAAACATGAGGCTAAATATCACCTCACTATATCTTTCTCCATCTGATTTTTTTCAAAACCCAAATTTTATCAAACCCTGTTCTTTAGTTAAACGATTTTTTTTTTGTTTTTTAACTTCTTACCATATTTTATCCAAACTTCAACCGATGTACACAATTTTCAACGTAGACAGATACTGAACTTACAAACATACTTCATCAAAATCCTTTCAGACGTTCTTGAGTTAGGCGGCTAAAAAGTACGATTTAAACATTTTTGTAACCATTTTTGAAATCTCCACATTTTACCACACTCTGTCAGATTTTCGCAATTTTTAAATGAAATTATTTGTATAAGAGAACAAATCTATAAACCAAATTTCATGAAAATATCGGTATGTAATGTATTTTCATTTAGTGGTTTGAAATATTGTATAGGTCTGAAAACCAACTTATTCATACTCGTACCATACCGTCATGAAAGCCCATAATGACGACTATACCAGATATCGAACATTTAGTCTAAACTAACAACAGTTATGATATTTAACAACGCACTCGATACTCCCCATGCACACTCTTCTGTAACTAAAAGTAGATCAGGTTGTGCCAAGTACTCAAAGAAGTTAGGATAAACGACGATTGCGATTTCTAGTAACTTTCACAAGTATCCGACGACAGATATAGGATGTCGGATATCCAGCTCGTAGTGTATAAGACTCAAGACATTTATGATTTTTGAAACTTCACATCCATTTAAGAGAGGTTTCTTAATACAAAGAAATTATGCTTTTCAGATGGGATTATACACACATTAGGCTAAAGAGACAAGCCAAAATTGATCGGTCGTCTTCTGGCAATTACGTTTTTAGAGAGCAGTCAATCATCCATTTCTTACCCGTACTCCATACAATTTTGACGAGAGTTTAGAAAAGTCTATTTAGGCATTATGTATATACATATTTGCAAATTACTCAGATAACTCAAATTTATCAAATCTTCTAAAGATATTCCTTTCAAACAAAGTCGTCTGAGTCATAGCCGAGGAATATCTACATTTTAAAAACCAGCTGGTCAAGCACGGTTATATGAACAGTTCGTCAAAAACCTGGTACGTCATCTGATAATATGTCCACCATAACTCAAATATAAAGTGTTTCTTCTTTTACCCTCAATTTAGGGTTTAAATCCTAAATATGTTCGATATGAAGTTTGAAGAAAATCCGTCCAGCCGCGCTCAGCAATTGGACATTTCCAACAGCTCCGTTTGGGGTATTTTGCGCTTGGGTTTGAATCTTCATCCCTATAAGCACAGATAATAAATATAGTTTATTATCTGTGCTATAAGGTGCAGCTTACACAAAATTTCGCTGGTTTCGCTGGAAAATCAACAAGTTGAAGAGGCCCACTTCTCGCTCGGCGACTATGTAAGTAAACAAAATGGTGAAATTTGGGGTTCTGAGAATCCGAATGAGATAGTTGAAGGCGCTGTGGACCTGCGGCGTAATCAGGCCGTATTTTTTTGAAAACGACAAAGGTGCCACTGTTACTGATGGTGATAACCAACGTTGTTTGGCCTGAGATTGAAGATTTTGATGTGAACGACATGTGGTTCTAACATGACGGACTGTAGATTTGTTGACATCAATTGGCCACCAATATCATGTGAACTGACCCCGTTGGGTTTTCTTTTGTGGGTCTAAAAATTGTGTCTGTACAAACAATCCCCAAACTTTGGAGCACTTAAAAACCAACATACGTGAAGTTATGGCCACAATAGAGCCAGAAATGTGCCGAAAAGTCATTGAAAATTACCGCACAAGAATCAAAGTTGGCATACATAATATCATAGTCCAAAATTTAAAACAGTAAACAAAATTTCATTTAAATCTTTAACAGTTTCAATTTTATTTAAAATTAAAATTCTAAAGCACAAAATGAATGACCCTGTATTAATTAATGGGGCTGTTCATGACAGATCAGCGATACCGTGAACAGTTCCAATGATGTTGACATCGTAGCGCTCAGTGATTAAACACAAATTCGCTTCAATTTTTATTATCTGCTGCAAGTCAGTTATTTTGTACATAGCAGGTTCTGCAAGCCCAACGACGAATTCATCAGATGTTTTTTGACAATCATGGTTTTTGAAAAGCGTTGATGCTCAATCATGCCAATTTTACTATCAATCCATTCAATATGAATCATTCTTTGATGGAACCATCTACACACTATACTAGTCTTTGAAATTTAATTTAATGAATATCTATTAGGTTATTCTTAAGTTAAAGCAGAATTAGTTTTCCTGCAGCAAGCGAGTCATATTTCCGATTGTCGGATGAATAATGTCAACAATTTACGTCAGATATCCGTCATCCGATGAACTTCTACTTCTCCGGCATTGCAGACATCCTGTGCCTTAAATGTGTGAACGCTCTCATTGAGTTCTATACGTATACACTTTGAGTCGAATATCCGACGCACGATGTTTGTAAAAATGGCATTAATGTTTGTATTTTGACCTAAGGGCCGCTGTACACTCTAGGTCTTATTGAAAAGAATCTGCACAAGGAAAGTTGGAAAAAAAAAAATGTAAAGTCGGTCGAAAAATTTAATTTTTCAAGAAAAGCAAAAAAAGTCAGACACGCTCACACAGAAAACAACTTTTCTGTACATGTTGAGTAGGTACTATGTTACTATTTGAGTGCTGTATTTCTTTATCCTTTAAACACGGAAATACAAAATTCAACCTGACATGTTGAGTTATTTTCGAGTTATAGTCAAGCAGCTAATCAGATAGAACCAAAGTACATTAACAGATTTATTAAGGAAGTTGGGCCAGTGATTATATATCAGAAACGAAAATAGGTACTAGGTACATTATCGAGCTGTTCTTACATTTGAAACACGGAACGGTTTCTAAATAGGTATATATGTGTATTTATGAAAAGCCAAGCGCTGTTATAAGGTTAACCGAGCCTGTTCTTAAAAGCAATGTCTCTTTCGAAGTAAGAGAGATATGGTGTATGACAAGAGATGTGATCATCAAATAACGTCAGTTTTCATTAGCAAATCGCTTTCAGTGAAGCAAATATTAAGTGAAGATAACATCATTTGATCAATATCAAGTGCCACTCACTTCTAAACGCACCTTTCTGATAAAATAACTATTAACCCAACCCACTGCTGGCATGCCGAGCTCCACGATAAAGTTCTCTTTGTGAGATAAACCTATTTTTTTTCTTTTTGGTTCTCACTTTACACTGATTTTTACTACATTTGTCATTTCTGGCAAATAATCACGTTTTAAAAAGCCTACAATAAAGTATATAAAGAACATCTCGATTTTCAAAATCATTAGTTTCAATTCTTCGAACTGACTATAGGAGCAACATGAACAAGTTCATCGTAAGTTCAATTAAAGATTCGAACAACACGGAACTGAATATTTCTAATAAGAGATTCTTATACCAAATAGACTTTCGCTTTCTTCGCTTTCTGCGCTGTGGCTAACAGCCAGGTCATCCCAGTTGGCCCAGGTATGCCACTAAACTTGTACCAAAGCGATTTGATTGCTTCCCAAATTGGAGGAGGTGCTTCTTCTGCTGCTGCTGCTGCTGCTGCAGCTGCTTCCTCTTCGTCAGCTGCGAACAATGACCTGATCGCCCACAGAATCAGTTCCTTGAACGCATGGCCTTTGGTATCGCCTTTGGGTACAGTTGGTCCAATGGGTCCAGTGACACTGCCAGTTGCCCATCAAGGAGGTTCTTCTTCATCTGCCGCCGCTGCTGCTGCCGCTGCTGCCTCATCAGCTTCCAATGCATTGAACCAATGGCCAGCTTTGTCGCCTTTGAGCCCAATCAACACATGGAACCCAATTGTTGGTGCTCCACTTGGTGTCTATGGTCCAGGTATTAACTAATTACACAAAGACCATACCAAACGAGTTACTAACTACATATTTCAATTTTTTAGGTGTCGTCTATTAAATCATTAATTACTGGTAACAGTTTTTAAAGACCTGGTGATATTACTGATAATAAAAAAATTACTTTTAGTATAAAAAAAACTTTCTGTGTATTTATTGTCTGCTTATGGTAATTGCTGGTGTCAGTTGATAAAAACCTTTATTTGTTTATGTTTGCGATTAAAAAAAGCGCCGAATCAAAAATACATAAATGACACCAAAACTAATAAGACGGACGGCGGCGTTTCGTAATATACGGAACGTGGTTATGTATAACAAAGAACAAAGAGGAAGTAAGATTCTTTTGAATAGCAAGACATGTGTTCTTTCAAGAATGCAGTTGGCTGCAACCACAAGTATCTGCTTAGCAGTTTTTTTTTTTCTTCTTCTTTCGATTTCGTTGTTCATTGTGTAAACACAATTGAACTGAATTAATTGTTGGAGAAGTTAGATTATTTGTATGACATATTACGTGTTTGGTACCAAATAAAACTCATTTTAAACAATAAATTTGTGTTTTGTATTATAATTGGGGGAAATACTAAAGATTTCACAAAAACTTAGCAAAAATATTGAAGTAGATACTTACGTTAGTTTAGATGGGTAAATTACAGAATATCACAGGCGCCCTTGAATCTTAAGGATCCGTTGTGATCCACTATGATTAAAAAAAAAGTACATACATGGATATCTTCAGCGAAATGAATGTACATACATATGAACTCGTGAAGACGATCAACAAAATACAATTTGGATTCTACGTTTGAAATGTCATTAATAGAACAAAAACAATACCCGACGAGCATGATCACCATAAAGCAATCATTCATTTACAGACTCTTCTTAGATATTGTTGACGAAAAGCGGGAAGTTTGTATGGGGTTGCGGATAAAGTTGGGATCCACTTTAACCATAGTCAAAAATTGTAGACACCATTCAGTGACGCACCCAAAACACATCTAAATCTAGAGTCAAGTCTCGAAATGGAACTCAACATGTACCTATAGTATGTATGTACATACGAGTAGAAAAATACTATGAAGCCAATAACTTCTCAAACAAAGTAAGAGCGACGTTTTCTTTCTATTACTTCTAAGTCCGATAAGATACTTGCCGACTTTGTTTTAAAGATTAATAAATTAATTGCTTCTTGAACTAATCCAGACCCCACATAGTTTGTACCAGAAATTCGAGTAAGAGTTTCAGTTCCCCACACGAAATCAACATTTGCAAAAAAAGAGTCACACCTGAATCTTATACAAGATCAAACTCAGGGGGTAACACAAAATATCTTTTAGGTCGCCATTGGTCCAATAATGGACATATAGGGTCCTTTAACTCTAATAATAATATTGGGTTTACGGATTACTTACGTCCTGTATGACTAACTAGTACGATATTCCGAAAAAAAAAAATATTTGCCAGCCTCTAAATTGCCTGAAATATTATTTTGTTCAAAAGGCATACATTTTTTGCTATTTACCAATAATTTTTTCTTATTTTCTTCAATTTCAACACGTATTCATAAAGTTATTGTAAATGTAAAAACAACTACTCCCGAAATAACTTGGTTCGCATTTGGCTAAGATATAAAGGGTTATTCATTTCGAGGTTGGGATATCACATCCCTGCCATATGGCATCTGTCAAACCCACCTGTCATCTATAGTGACAGATGGTTAGTTTTTGCCTTGGGATTTTAAAATATGAATCATTTAACCACTGCTCAACACATTAAAATTGTTGCATATTACTACAAATATAACAGTTCTGTAATATCTGTGTATCGCCATTTAAGAATAGATTATGGTCGTCATAATAGCCAACTGAGCGAACAATTCGAAACATAAACCCCAAATTTGAACAAATCGATAGTGTTTGCGATGTCGTAAGGCTCGTCCATCATCGTAATGCTCGATCAACTGAAAACTAACCGCTGCGAGTGCCTCAGAGGCCAAAAATTCGGAATTGTCAATTCCACGTTGTGCTAATCAATTTGGCATTTCCAACAACTCCGTTTGGCGTATTTTGCGCTTGAATTTGCATTTTCATCCCTATTAGGTCAAATGATTACAAACTTTGTTTGGCCTGAGATTGAAAACATTGATGTGAGCGACATGTGGTTCCAACGGGACGGGACTACGTACACGAAAACTTCACCGGACGTTTAATTTCGAGATTTGGTGACATCAATTGGCCACCAAGATCAAGCGATTAGACCGCGTTGAAATTCTTTTTGTGTTAAAGATCGTGTCTATGCATACATTCCCCAAACTTTGGAGTACTTGAAAAAGAACATCCGTGATTTAAATTAAGAATCCTTAAGCACAAAATGAATAATCTAATAAATAAAGAATAAATAACTCAGATTTGAAATCTAATTCTTCGAAACTTGGTATGTCATACTATATGTCAAGTATAGTTTATATATTCAAATTCGATTGAGTCATTGTAGAGAAAGAGCTAATTTAAAACATGGTACGCCATTTGATGGCATATAATTGCCGCGACTTAAATATCAAATTTGATCAAAATCGTTGAAGCTGTTTTCGAGTAAATGGATATTTTTCAGAGTAGGTCTTTTATAAAATACTGTTAATTTCGGAGTAAGAATGAAATTTTATATTTCGCCTCGAATTGTGAAACAGCAGTCCCCAAATATGAAGTTTGAAGTAAATTCGTCTAGCCGTTTAGCAGTCGACCATACACAGACAGACAGTCAGACTGTCAAACAGATAGAATTGCTATTATGGTAGCACCAAGACTGATTAAAGTCTTGAGATCGACAATTTTTATGAAACGAATACTTGCCCTTACAGGTGCAAACAAAAATGTCGGAACGAATATAAAATGATGGAATATAACTGAGTGCGCTTAAGCCTCAAGTTTTGCATACAAAATTAGTTGAATTTCCTTGCCACTTGGGTGCGCCACCTTAAGTGAGGTTTTCCTTTACCGGGTTGTCCCTCCTGTATGGATTCGAAAACTTTCCGGGTCGGAGTGCGGATAGCCATTCGTTCTGCATGTCGTAGCCATCTCAGACGATGAATTCGAATTAGCAAGAGTGATTCTTCGCTTGATCTCTGCGTTGGTGTCATTGTTTGAATTTACAGTGGCGCTTAGGTAGACAAAGTCCGTAACTACCTCAAAATTGTAGCTGTCTATTGTGACGTTCTGTCCAAGTCATTGATGTTGACTACCCTTTTTTGATGAAAGCATATATTTTGTTTTGCCCTCGTTAACTACTAAGCCCATTTTTGATGCTTCTATTTCAATACTCCCGAAAGCACCACTGAGAGCCTGCTGCGTTATTTCAATTATGTCAATGTCGTCGACGTACACGAGTAGTTGTAAAGGCATTTGAAAGATCGTAGCCCTGATGTTCCCTTGAGAATTTTGTACAATCCTTTCAAGTATGGTGTTAATGAAATCACATGACAGCTCGTCACCTTGTCGTAGTTCTTTTCAAATGCCTTTGTGATGTTGTTACTGGCCTTGGAGGGGCAGCTTGCATTTTCCATCGTCATCCTACACAGGAGGAGGGATTAGTATAGCTCTTCTCTATAGACGACTTTAAAATCGATGAAAAGATGGTGAGTATCGAGTTCCTTTGCTTAAGGCGTTTACATAATATGGCAGATAGAATCTTATACGCGATGTGGATGTAACTGATACCTCTGTAATCGGCGCAATTCAGAGGGTATCTTTTCTTGAGGGTCGGAAAAATGATGCTGAGGCTCCATTCGTCGGGCATACTTTCATCTGACCATATCATATATGCTGGACGGAATTGTTGATCGTCCGGGTTGAATGGAGCATTATATCTGACAGCGTTGTTTTGGTCGTCACTGCCGTTTAACAGTCTGCAGGAGTGATCTTTCAACGACAAAGTTAGTTAGTTGGGGTGCTTGGCTCGTTTTGCACGCGGCATAGGATTTAAACTCGAAATATTTTGTTTTCGAACAGACGCTCGCTCAAATAAATTTGTATTTTCTTTTATTTTTTCGTGAAGTTTATACCATTTTAGGGAGGATTATTGTGTCGTGTGTTATTTTACCGTCGGGGTATTATTATGTGTCACAGGGTGGTCATGTGAGCATCAATACTTTATCCACTTTCCTGCTCATTTTGTGAAACAGGGTGGTCATGTGAGCATCAAGACTTTATCCACTTTCCTGATCGTTTTTTGAAAAATCTGCTGTTTTTCAGAGAAAAATTAACGCAATCACAAATTTAAAGAACTAAAATCACACATCGTTGCGTGCGTCCAATATTCCCACAATAAAATTATTAATTTTTCGAAATTTATTTTGGTTTATCTTGATTATTTTCGGTTCACATTCTCAGCTCTGTAACTCGAACGGTTCAAAAGTTACGAGCGTTCGTCCGTCTGTAACTCGGACCGCAGCATAAATGACTTGACAGATTCACCTCATTTTTCTTATCTGGGGTCTATTCCCCAAGAATAAATTGGAATTTTTACTCATACCTCACAATAAATAGGCAATTTTGAAAAAGTGCAATTTTCCCGAAAACAGCACTTAGTACCCGAAACACAACAGTACTTAGTTTTTCGAATACGATTTTGTTTAAAACTAATAATTAAGAAATGTTTGATATAACATACATAGGTATGTATGTATGTAAGGTACTTAAAGACAATTGTATGTACTTAAAGACAATTTTAACAAAAAAAAGCAATTTTTGTCTAAATCTGAACAATTTAGGAACGAATAAAATATTTGGAACAAATACGTAAATGCGACACAGTCTTGCACTTTATTTTACATAATTTTTCGCCAACAATTTGGTTGTCGCTTAGGATGTTTCATTGTATCACATTATTAATATAACATTTTTGACGAAATAAAAAATATACTTTTTTCGACAAGTTTTGTGCCGCCATCTTATATAAACTGTCTTGGATATTTAAATAAATACAGGGTTATTCATTTTGTGATTTAGGATTTTATTTTAAAATGAGTTTTAAAAATTTCGATGACATTTTGTTTTTACTGTTTTAAAGCTTGGACTATGCCGTTATGTATGGAACACAACATCGGTTAAATGGCCGTCACGGGAGTTTTTGCCAAATTTCGATTCTTGGCAGGTAACTTCACGGATGTTGGTAATTAAGTGGTCCAAAGTTTGAAGATGATTTGCATAGACATGCATAGCCCCACAAAAAGAAATCCAACAGAGTCAGGGCACGCGATCTTGGTGGCCAATTGGTGTCGCCAAATTTCGAAATTAAACTGCCGGGGAACTTTTCGTGCAATAGAGCAAAATTTGCCTGTGTTGTGCGGCAAGTAGCTCCGTCCTGTTGGACGGATCACATATGGCTCACATCAATGTCTTCAATCTCAGACCAAAAAAAGTTAGTTACCAGTTGACCATAAGAGAATTCACCGTAACAGTGGCGCCTTCGTCGCTTTCAAAAACAAATATCAACCGTGGTGGATGCAATGACCTCTCAACTGTGATCGTTGAGATTTTTAGAATCACAAATTCTACAATTGTTTGTTTACGTACCCACCGAGCCTCATCGCTGAATAAGATTTTGTTCGAAAAATTTGGTGTCAACTTGTTGGTTTTCCAGCACCCAATCGGAGTATGTTCTGCATATTCTATGGTCTATGGCGGTGGTTAAACGGTCCATATTCTAAAATGGTAAGGCAAGAACTAAATACCTGTCATTATAGATGACAGATGATTTTGACAGGTGCCATATGGCAAGGATCTGGAAATGAAATCCCAACCTCTGAATATTCATTCATTGACTTTTTAATAAAAACATTTTTCCGAAAAGATTAAACCTACATATTGTGCCCGCAAGCTTGAGTTCTTTATGGTTTCAGATATTTTTATGTACACAGCAACTCTTAAGGGTGCTTAAGGTCTAGAAAATAACACCAAATACCCCGATTTAAAATTTCTTTTTAAGAAGCCTGGACTCCAAGTTTGATCTTGCGTAACTAATGGTACTTGGGTGAGTAATTCGAAGTGAGGTAGTGAGGTACTCTGTTAAGAGTTTTACGTCACGTTTAGTCAATGTTAAAAGTTCTTAGGTTTTATCTTTATGTGGAAAATTTATTAATTCTTTGTTTGGCGAATGCATTGGATTAAAACCTAAATCTGGATTTATAATGTCAACAGAAACGACTTTTAAATATTGTACATTGTTATTAGAACTTTTGTGAAATTAAAATTAAAGCTTGACGTAACTTTTTGTACATACAAATTTTAAAATTAATTTTTTTCCCATTTATGTTTGCTTATTTACTTTCCAGTGTAAGAAAGTGTGAACACTAGTAAGTTGTTATCAACGAAAACATCTTATTAGCTTTTAAGGTAGGTATGTTTAATGAACTTGAGTATCAAAGCTCTGGCTATTTGTGTGAAATAATTACGAATATATTGCGAATATTCACCTTTCTTCAACATAAAGAGCGTCAAAGAAAACAATAACAAAAAGAATAAAATTAGTTTTAAAGAACAGATGTTCGACAATCAGTACTTATCGATCTGCATATTTCTACACCCCGGCATGACAAAGCGATGCGTTATGACTATTGTCACGTAAATCTTATTCAATTCAAATGGTTCCTATATAAGTGAACTACATTTAGAGATTATACTATAGTTGACCTAGTGTACCTGTACTTGCTTAGTAAGTTCTTCAAAAAAAAAAAAAAAACACAACACAATGTACAAGTTTTTCGTAAGTAAAAGAGTAAAATTCAAAGCGTAGAAGGTTTAACTAATTTGAATCCTATATCCAGGCTCTAATCCTTATCTCTGCTGTTTGCATGAGCCCTTGTGTTCAAAGCCAAGCAACTGCCAATGCAAATACCAACAATGCAGCTGCCGGAGCAACTGCATCCCAAATTCACTCAATGAATCCTATTATCATGGACCACTATGGTTATGAAATTGGACTGCCACTCTTAGCCCCCAATGTTGGACTTCTGACTACATTGAACGCTGCTGCCATTCCACCACGAAGCCACATTGGTCAATCTAGACCAGGTGCGTTGTAGAATTTTATTAATGTGTTTTACAATTATATTTATTGATTTTCTTTTTTATTATAGTTCTGATCCGCGACAGATTGGCCGATCGATTCATTGGTGAATCGCGATTGGGAATGTTAGCTCTGTAAAATGTCTGTGTTTTAGTTTTAGTAGGCGCAAATAATGCCTGCTATTTCAGTGAATAATATTTACAAATGTGAAACTGTGAAATTAGTTGTAAATAAAATGTGAATTATTTTTTTACTCATATAATGCGAAGTTTAGTAATTAATGATGAGTTGAGATTATTTCAGTCGACCGACACCTCTCTCTCAGCAATCAGCCGAGTTCAAGTCACCGCTTTACCTCATGTTCGTGAATTTTAAGAAAGCCTTTGATCGGATAAACCGCGAATACATATGGAGATCTCTTCTTAGGAGAGGAATCCCCAAAAAATAGTTGCTATTATAAAGGAGCGCAACGTCTTTCGTTCTGAATAATTGACAGCTCACCGACTTATTCGAAGTGCAACAAGGGAACATTCTGTCGCCAATCCTCTTTTTGTGATATACTGACTGATGGCATCCAATGGAGATCGTTTCAAAGACTCAGTCATTTGGACTATGCCGATGATATCTGTTTCCTGGAAGGTACTATCAGCGGGCTAGACAAGATGTGTCAATCACTGCAGGAGAGTGGACAGTCAGTCGGTAAATGATCAAGGATAAAAAAATAAAAATAATTCCCACAGGCCGCTCCACACATAAGCGTATTATTCTGAAGCTGACGCCAATTGAGGAGGTCGAACAATTTAACTACATGAGAAGTTTTGCATCATCTGATGTCGGAACGGATCTAGACGTTAAAAGCAGAATAAATAAAGCTCGCGCTTTCCTGTTAGTAGATGTCAGATCTCCTTTCGCACTAAGTTGAGACTCTAAATCCGTGGTATTGTATGCCAGTGAAACCTGAAAAGCCTCAGCAAACATCACGAAAAAGTTACAGGCTTTCGTTAATCGCTGTCTGCGATACATCGTAAAGATTCGTTGGCCGCAAATTATATCCACCAGGAGTTGTGGCGTAAATCAATTTAGAAGCTGTTGGATGTCTAGATAAGGCTGCGAAATGGCACTGGATTGGTCACACACCAAGATAGCAATATGACAACATCGCGAAGCTGCCCTTCGAATAGATTCCTCAGGGTGCATGGTAGATTGGAAGACCAGAGGAGGAAAACGTGGCCACAGCTGAAATATCTAGTTGCAGACCGAGAAAGATGGAAGTGATTTAACCCGGGGTTATACTTATGTTCCTTTTTTAGAGGTAACCGAAAATTGAAATTTTCGGTTTAACTACCTCATCTTGCATAAAGTGCATTATTTATGTACGGATATGCCCATGCTTTAATAGCATTCATTTGTAGACACATTTATTAAAAAAAACCTTATAAAATGTTTTCGCGACCCAAGACTTGATGATCCAATTTCGCGTTCATTTTCTTCTGACCCACTTCTGAATGCTGAAAGCTCTACGGGGATTGACGTTACTGAAGTTGCAGTAGGTCTTTGAAGAATGTAGCCAGATTATATACGGACTACTGGTCTGGTGAACAATATTACACGTAGACAAACGTTGTAACACTGTAATTCTGAAAAAAAAAAAAAAAAAAAAATCAGAAGTTACCCACACCTCCACTGAAAATCATGTTACACTTATTTAAAGATAGCCACTTACTGATGGAAGACACCATTCACCCGATACACACATAAAACAACTTTCGAATTGCAGGTCGATATCACTCCGGTCCGATAAAAGTTGGTAAATCAGTCAATGCTGCCACTAAGAAAATAATTTCCGTAGCAAAGGGTCGTGCAGCGTAGCATAAATTAAAAATTAAAAAAACAGTTATTCACATACAGTGTATCTTAAAAGGCTGTGCTGGCTAAAAGTAGTCAACTTTTGAGAAAAAAGTCTCGGTCTCTAGTCAGATAAATTTGACAGAACGCCTCGGCCTGTCAATCTTCGGCGATAGACGGCATATGTACCTACAGGGTTATTCATTTTGTGTTTTAAGATTTTAATTAAATAAAATAAGAAGTATTAAAGTTTTGGACTATGCTGTTACATATGTATGGAATACAACATCGGTTAAATGGACGCCACGGGAGTTTTTGCAAACCTCGATTCTTGTGGGTTAATTTTCGATGACTTTTCGGCACATTTCTGACTATATTGTGGCCATAACTTCACAGATGTTGGTTTTTAAGTGCTCCGTTTGGGAACTGTCTGCATAGACACGATCTTTACCATAACCCTATAGAAGGAGACCCAACGGGGTAAGATCACACGATCTTGGTAGCCAATTGATGTCGCTCAAATCAATGTCCTTAATCCCGGGCTAAAAAACGTTGGTTATCGATTGACCATAGGCGCATTCATCGTTTTCAAAAAAATACGGCCCAATCAGGCCAAGCGGGTCCACAGCGCGCACCAAACTGTCTTTCGTTGAGGATGCAATGGAGTCTTAATAATCACACTTCGATTCTCTGAACCCCAAATTCCGTAATTTTCTTTGTTTACGTACACGCCGAGCGGGAAATGGGCCTCATCACTGAAGAAGATTTTGTTGAGTTTACACCATCCAATCGGCATATGTATGTTCTACGCATTCTTTGGTTAGCAGGCTTTAGTTGTTGTATAAGCTGGACCTTATAGGGATGGAGATGTTAATCCAAGCGCAAAATAGGCCAAACGGAGCTGTAGAAAATGCCTAATAGGCTTACGATATCACAAACACTACCTACCAATTTGTTCGAAATTGGTGATTATGTTTCGAATTGATAGCTCAGTTGGCTATATAATAAAATATAAAATAATATAATAGAGCACAAATATTATAGAACTGTTAGTTTTGTAATAAGGTGCAA
Source organism: Pocota personata (assembly GCA_963082735.1). Classification (NCBI taxonomy): domain Eukaryota; kingdom Metazoa; phylum Arthropoda; class Insecta; order Diptera; family Syrphidae; genus Pocota; species Pocota personata. The sequence goes on from OY720431.1 coordinate 17,429,100, forward strand.
CAATTATGCGTTAAGCGGTGATGCTTTTAGCGGTGATTAAACAATCCACATTGTAAAATGGCAAGGCAGGAACTACGAGTACTTGTCACTATGGATGACAGATGGATTTGACAGATACCATATGACAGGGATGTGAAATCCCAGCCTCGAAATGAATAACCCATTATAGAAAAATTCATTAGCTACTACCATCTAAGCCAAAGTATCAATATTTTGGACTGTCTTCACCAAATCTGAAGTGTTGTCCAGTAGGTACTTAAAATAATAGAAAATTACGAAAGCATTAAGTTAGTTACTTTTTTTTAAACTTTTCCTTACATTTTTTTTTTATTTGGTAAAACCCCTGTGGTCTACGAATATTAAAATTTTCCAGAACTTGTAAGTACTCATTTCCTAGTTTATTTTCTATGGTGGTATTTTCAAAGATTTAAGATTTAAATTAAGAAAAGACAAAAATCCATGAATTTGGTGAAAGTGGGTAGTAAAGAAGCAAATGTGTTTACTTTTTTAAAAATTTAGCGATTCAAAATTACAGTGTTGAAAGCAATGCTCTAAATAAAGTAACAGATCCGTTGTTTTTTTCTGCTAGTTTCCGGTCATAGGGACGTTGCAGGTAAAGAGAGTACAGGTCGAAACTTCACTGAGAATAAAGATAAAGTGTCCGCTCCCATGGAATCGATAAAATTCCATCAATCTTACGCCAGAGGAATCCTAATTGCAAACATAAGGTGAATGAATATGAGCATCAATCTTTCAGTGAGGTAGTTGGGCCAGAATCTGTTGACTAAAGATAACAATTTCTGCAGAAAACAGGGGGCCACTCATCTATTTCCACATGTTCTTTCAACGCTAAGAAGAAAATTCTACGAGTTCCATTCGTATCGCATAATAAATATATAGAATAGCAGAATAAATAGATAGATAAACACTTATGTATTTAGTACATACATATGTATCAACCTAAGTCTTTCTTGTAGGTTATTGTCTAAGTTTAGGAGAATATTCAATTTTTTTCCTTCCATTTTTCTCGCACTCCCGATGGTATGCTATACGATTATTCTATTAATTAATTATGGTATCAAATAAATATTGCATACTCTTAGGGTGGGCGTATTAAGTATCTTTCTAAATAGTGGTTGCTGTCTAGGAAGTAAGTAAGTTCGTTTTTAGCAAAAGCTCGAGCTTTGCATACAGAAAAATTTATTTTATTCTTATAATGACCGCAGCGATATGATAAAGATTGGAGAAGATCCCGCAATCAACTACCTGGGCTTGGCCGTTCACCCGCAAAAAATGTTTAAAACAATCTATAAGGTACAGAGACAAGCGATTTTCACCTACTGAAGCTAAAATAGTTACAGGGAAAGTATAAAACTATACAAAATCCAATATGACGACAATTGGTGACCCAAACACGGTGAGAGAAATTATTTATTAATCGATTTAAATGTCTAAGACAAATTGCAAGTTGTAAAAACGAGCAGCTTGTTCGCAACAACTCATAGAGAACAGATGAGGACATTTTAGTACATCCTTCCCGACTATTCTGCGTCATGTTCTTCTCAGACCGCCAGGTATTCTACTATCCTGGGTTGAAGCCGTCCATTGCATATTGTGGTTAGATATAAAACTGTCACCTTTTCGAAACGTGTTCGAATCTACTGCCACTTCCGTCGTTGGATGGTTGTGCCTATTGGTTCCTGACACGTTCTCTGGTAGAGGTACTCGTTAGAGATACGATTGGACCAGAAAATCCTAAACATGTTGCGCAGGCACCTGTTAACAAATGTTTGCAGTTTTTTCGTGATAGTAATGGTCACTCTCAATAGCTGCATCCATATAACAGCACTGATACAACGTTGGAGTGAAACAGTCTAAGCTGGGTAATCAAACTGATTGCATTGCTTCAACATATTTTGGATAATATACCGAACGCGGACTTTGCTTTGGCGATCCTGTTCGCCATATCAATATCGGTCGAGACAATACTCCCAAGATACTGGAAATCCTTTACTCTCACTTTTTGCCTTTGCCGTATTAATTTTCATCAAGAAGACGCCTGCCACACTTCTCCACATCTGCTGTCATTTGGCGAAGGTCCATAATTATGTAAGGGAATAAGCATACATCGTCAGTGTTGTCAAGACGTTTCATTTGGGATGTAAAAGTCCATAGATTTTCTCCTTTTCCTATCGATAAAGCTGTACGAAGCACATCGCTAACCAACAATAGGAATAGTATTGGTGAAAGAATGTAGCCTTGTCTTACCCCATTTTGTATCACCAATTAGTCAGATAACCTTACTCTGTGCAGAATGAGACATTTGGGCCCATCGTATGTAGCTTTGATAATAGCAGTTAATTTATTTGGAATACTTCTCCCGCGAAGGCAGTCCAAATAAATTCCCTGTTGACAATATCGAACACCGAAGTGGCGATCTATATTCAACGAACTGCTCGATGATAATCCCAAAGATGTTGACATGGTCAACACAAGACGATCGAGATAGGAAAACTGCCGTCAAGTCCTACCGCCTTGTTGCTTTTCAGTGCTTTTCCGGAAACTAACTACGAAATGAGCAAAGAACCGTCTAAGCTTTTCACTGGGTGTTGGCTGGGGCTTCAATCACCTGTCAACTCTTTGGTGATTCTGTAGACGGCCCTGCGGTCGCACCTGCTTGCAGCTTCTTCTGCTTCTGTAGCCAGCGCGTTCATGTAGTTGCACTTGTCACGTCACACGCTACGCTGCACTTCTCTCACCTTCATGCGATGTAGGGACTCTAGATCGCTCTTCCCTTCTGCAGGAGTAGCTGCAATGCTAGCTTTCAGATGTTTTCGTTCCTCGATCCGTCTCCAAGTATCCTTAGAAAGCTACGCCCTCAATATAGTGGTAGGAAAAAAACATGAAAACTTTGTTACCAAGACATTTTTTCTCCTCGATGATAGGAGCATCACTATATACAACCAGCCCAACTTTTTGAAACACTCTGTGCACCACCAATTTGTATTTCGCTAATTTGAACATTTTGACGACAAGGCATTTAGGATAATTGAATTGGAAAGTACAAATTCCTGTAATTTAATTTTGAAGTGTAACCGGAATCTATCCTGTACTGGTTGGTTGGTTGTATTTAGAGGGTGTACTTATGCTCTTCACTTAGGCCTCCATTGGGCCCGTTGTGTTCCCCTCGTCTATCGAACTGTAGGAATAGTGCCGTGATGTGAGAATTATGTGTTAAGAGGGGATGCAGGTATTGGGATCATGGGGAGTATCAAAAGGAGACTATGTCATATAGTGAGAAGGGATTCGTCTTGTTCGTTTAGCAAACTCCAATATATCAGCGATTCCTTTTTTACTGATTTGTGTTAGATCCGGTATCCTTAGAGATCCCAGTATTTTTAGTCTTAACCTCGCTGTTGCAGGGCAGTGGCAAAGGAAGTGTTCCATATCTTCTTCCTAGTCCGCAAAGTTGGCGCAGATTGTTGTATCAGCTAGCTTAATTCTAAACGAATGTTTGTTGAGATTGATGTGCCCTGTTAACAGTCCCACCATCAATCTCAACTGTGTTCTACTTGAGTTTAAAGCTATTTTTGTTGTTTTGTTACTCGGTTCTTTTGCAATACATATAGCCACTTTACATGTGTCTACATTCATCCAGAAGTTATTGAACTCCTGTTATATCTTCTCATTGATTGTCGTTTTAATAGTTATCAGAGGGACCCCCATTGCCTTTTCAGGACTTAGTTTTATGTTACTCGCTTCTTTCCTTGCCAGTTCATCTGCCTTTTCATTTCCCGGTACACCTTCATGCCCCGGTACCCATGTAAGACGGATTTAATAGCGTCTGGCAAGTAAGTTCAATTTAATTTTGCACCCCCTTACTAATGGTGATTTTGACATGGGGTTTGTGATCGCGCTAATTGCTGCTTTGCTGCACGGGCAGCTGTCGATTTGCCTATATTCGCTGATGTCTTCTGCGAGTATTTCAGTTGCTTTCATAATTGCAAAGACTTCAGCTTGGAACACCGTTACAAATGGTTCTAGGTGAATAGGAAGTTTAATCCCTGGGTTAGCACAAAAGATGCTAGCTTCTGATTCCCCTGATATGTTAAAGTCATATGTATATCATGCGTTCAATATTCTCTTGTAGGGAAAATTGTTTTGAAGTTGTTGGAGAACGTATACGATTTTCAACAACATCACTGGGACGATCGATGAGTGGTGTCATTTCTCTTATCATTTTGGTGATTTTTCGATGTCCCGTGTTTGCACCTTCGTTGGAATGGCCGATGGTTCTAAGCCATGAGGCTGAAAGACCGGCAATTTCTTCTCTTCGAAGTGCACTGGTAGGATGTTTAGGGTCGCTTCCATGGCCATGGCGGTTGGTGTTGAGCCTTGTGCTCCTATGATAAACAAGCAGACCATACGTTGCACCTTTGTTAGCATACATACTCTCTTACATACTCTTTGTTTGCACTGTTCTAGTCCAATCTAGCACCAATTTTAATTTAATCTGGCTACGATGCGAAAAATATTATTGGCATCACTGGAAGTATTTGCATTTACTGCATATCAATGTTGCCGGAGAGAAATATTATAAGGTAGTACTGCATCCAAATAAGGGGAGTATTTTGAAAAAAATAGTAGTACAGACATTTTTTAATCTTCAAAAATAAGTGTGTGCATAACATTTTTTTTTTAACTTTATTAAAAAAAAAAAAAAAAAAACAGTTAAAAAAACAAAACATAAATAAATAAATTATTAATTCTAATAACGAAAGTAAGTAAATATATCTTCAATTATAAAAAATTTGTTTTATAGCAGATAGCTTAATGCATAGTAACATTATTTTTAAAATAAAAATTAAGAACTTATTGAATCACAAGATATGTATTAAATACATTAAATAAAAGTGGCTTCCAAAAAGTAAGGTATTTTGATTCATATTATATGGTAAAAGTGTAACAAAAATGTAAAGAAAGTAACAAACATTATTTTTTATATGACTTCAACAGTTTTTTTTGAAGGATTCCATTTACTACAATCACCTCCATTTAATAATTCCTTGCAACTCATAATTGCATTCAATGTATTCACCTCCAATCTGTTCCGTTTTTTATCTTTAATGAAAAACAGTTTGGAAAAAACTCGTTCTGCCGCTGCGCTGCTGTGCGGAAGACTTAACAAAGCACTTACAAAATCCCTTGTCAGAGGGAAAAGTGTTTCATTAAGGGCTCGTCACGTATAAACTCCGATTTGATAAAATAAAATAAAAGAGGGAAATTCTCTTTCTGACGACAGTTTGAAAGATAAAAGTGGTGCCAAAGTTGTATTCAATTTGAAATGAATTAAATTTATTAAGGTTGAAATCACACTTTGCTGCAAGTTTAAGATATTTTAGGTCTTTAAAAAAAAGGAGTACGAATGTGAAAGGAGGAGTACGGGAGTACGGAGGTGTTGGAAGTAGTACAATACTCCTATGGGAGTACTTTCGGTAACACTGCTGCCTATCATATTCGAGTACACTGCCCACCTCTTTATCTATTCCCTTTGTAAACAATGCGCACCCCAACTTCAACAACGTTATCAAATCTACACTAATAAAACTCATCCCTGGTAACACTGTTCAGTACACCACTGGAAACACTCATGAATGAGACGACTGGAAAAAGCCGATCTTCCACATTGTTTTCATTTCCTCACTTCGCACATAGTTTACCGGTCATTTCTCCATTGCACCGTCGTACTATCCTCACATGTATATGTTCGTCGGGCTCAAAACATTCCCCACACACAAATCTGTTGCTTCGGCTACGAACACATGTGGTGGTGGGTTTCACTCGTATGCGTAATTAAACTGTCGCTGTGTGTTAACCCCAGTTCGGTTTCGAGTGGACGACTGGTCTTCGATTTCTTTTTCACATTTCAGTTTCAGTTTTGAGTTGTTTTCCAAGCCGTGCGAATGTGCATAAGTGGTGTTGAATGTTAACGCGCGCAACAAAGTAAATTCCAAAAAGCAGGCGAAACAAAAAAAAAAAAGTGAACACATTTTTTCTTCTCTACCAAAAAACCAGTTTTCTTAGCTCACTTCTTTCAACATTTCTCTCTAAAAAGGTGAAATTTAGAGCCTTTTTTCTGTGGTGTTCTCAACTCTCTACGTGTGAAAAGCAGTAAACCGCTTCAGCGTTCTTTTTCTTCAAATGTTAAATTAGAATTAAAACGGGAAATCTTCAAAAAAAAAAAAAAATCAATTTCTACCTCTGTGTGCGAGAATTGGATACAAAAATTCCAACTGAATTTGAGCCGATTCCGATTCGGATTTTTACTTCTTACCAACAAGAATTTATTGGTCACAACATTGGTGTGTGTTAGTGGAGATCGTTATTTTTTGTATCGGAAAAATCTGTGATCGAATCGAATTCGAAGAGCCAAAATTCCAAAGAAATTTTTTGAGTGAAAAACAGCAAGTGAGTGCATTTCCCTTGGGATTACCTGACATTTAACCCATCACACTGGATTTAGGATACTACGAAGCTGTCAAAGGTAAGCAAATCAAACGGTACTCTATTTCAGTGGATGCATGACATTTTTGACACTAATGATCGGACTAGTGTGACATGGATCGATCACACGTCAGACAGGTGTATTGGAACACCCATGACAGTTTGTCTTATCGGTTTCCAATTGTCAGAATTTTGTTTTTGGTTTTTTTTTTTTTTTTTGCTAATTGACGACGTGGTGTAGAGGAGCACCATAAGTGGAAAAAAATGTGCTGAATGAAATATTGGTTGGGGAAAAAGTTGCTGATGTAGCACAGCGACAGTACACAGCGAAACTAAAACTCAAGTAACATGCTAACCCCGCCGAAAACAAGACGCAGAAGTAGTCCATACGAAGAAAAAAAAGTAGCAAAACACAACCCGACTGTGGAGTCATTTTACAGCGGGAGAGTGGAGTTACCATCATCACACAACACACTCTACCACTATAGCACGGCGCAACCCACGGATGTTGCGGCGGGCGATAGAGGTCGCCGCGGAATAAGCCGGTTCGGTTCGTTTCTGGTTTTTGGGGCATCATTTCTGGGGACGGTGATCGATCGCCGCCGTCTTGGTGTTGCCTGCAGTGTGGCGGTGGGTCAGTGAAGATGGGTTGATGTTAGATTTTGACTCTTTGAACATTGAGTACAGACTGGTAATTAATCTTTGCAGGAAATGAGTCTTGAGGCAGGTTGTAAGTTACGCTGTGTGGTCGGACTTAAGTAGAACAAGAAACTTTTGGAGTCGTGGGTGGTTAAATGGTTAAACACATGAAGAATTTATTGACTTGTTTATGTATAGTTCGGCTTTCTAGTAATAATTCCTTTGTCAATGGAAATCTGTGGATTTAGCCTGCTTGACCGTTTTTAGTTCTCCGTACTGAAATGGTGACACGGAGCACTAATGGATTCAACATTCAACGGATCCGTGTATCTGTCACACATGCGGTGAACCGAAAATAGTTAGAAAAAATAAAAAAAATATATTTTTTGAGGTGGATTTTGTTTTGTACACCAACAAGTAGTATATATTTATATAAAAAACTTATTTGGCTCAAAATCCATTATAAAGCAATATCCTTCCACTCGGTAACTATTTCCGAAAGCATTAATAGGAACAAATTGAAAAAAATTAGAGCGTGGTTTGTCAGGAGGTAGAAGACAGGATCTTGCACCGGCTTCCCCGGTCAAATCAGACGTGTTTGTGTAAGGCAGCTAACTAAAGATGTTTTAAAGGTTTTTCTACATCTTACCCGCATTCCGTCCGATCAGGACAAATTTTTGGACGAAACAACCTACGTATTAGAAAAAATGTTACTTAAATCAAAATTTCATCAAAATCTGTTCAGTGGTTCTTGAGCAAGGCATTTGAGAACAACCAGACAGGTAAATATAGAACTAAAAATGTTTTGAGTTGACCTGCCTTTCAAAAGGATCACAGCTTCCGGGTTTGATGCGAGGGACCGCGTTACGAAACCCATCTACAAAAATCCGCAGGCAAAAGACTGCATAACAGATGCCCGCATTACAAAAGACCAGGGAAATGGGTTGCTTCGCTAACGGCAAAGTGTTTAAACTCCGAAGTATGTCATTTTCGGGCAATCTGTGCTGGCAGGTTTTTTGGGTTTTAGCTCGCAAATGTGCGGTTTTTTTTTCGAAAAATTGTACCTGCGGGATTTGCGTATGTGGGATGTGTTATGCGAGCTTTCTTTACTTTTCCAAAGCTTCGACTTATTTTTCTGATTAAGAAGGAAGCACAATTAGGAAAAAGTTAAAGTGACGACATCAAAAAGTAATGGAGGTTACCTGATCTGACGAGTTTTTTTTTTTTTGATTTTTGGTAGAATCAAAGAAAAATATACTCAATTTACGACCTACCCGCAACACCAATCATAATGCCATCTTGAAAATATGTCGGCTGTAACTCGGAAACTATTCTTACAACAAAAAGAGTTAAAACACAAGTTGTTGCGAAAAATTGTCTCTGCAATATTGGAGGGGAGATATGGAACAAAACCCTAATCCTAGAATTATAACACTTTAATCAAAGGTGCCTAGGTCGCACAGCACTATTTGAAAGGAGTAGTTAAGTTTTTGAAACTCAAGAAAAGTCTGAAAATCCCCAAAAACAATCTCTAAAATAACACCAAATCATTGTTAGTAAGCAGTGCCTGTATGTACAGTTCCTGGCCAAATTATTGTGGCCACCAGGAGATTTTAACAAGTTCTAAGTTTCTGTCCAAATAATTCGTAAGTTGATTAGGTATTTCTTTTACATCAGAGTCAGTTATTTTTAATGTGACATTATTAGAAATACTTATTGCACTATTTTTGAAGTTAAAAAGAAGTGATTGTGAGGCGTGGAATCTATGAAGCATCATGTCGCTCATTTGGGCGACAAAAGTGGTTTGAAATCTCGAGTATAGGGCACAGCCGATTTAATGTCCTCTTTTACGAAAAAAATTCAAAACCGATGGAAAAGATGATATAAAAGACTTAATTAAGTGCCTTCTAGTAAAAACTAAAATAAAGCAGAACATTTATCCGAAGACCGATGACTCTGTTAGGAGCCTTCAGACTCTGTTTTGTACTACCAGGCAGAAAACCCTTCGTGTAGTGTTTATTCGTTTCTCTTTTATGTTTGGTGGCTGGTAGTTGCTGTTCCCCATTCGGGCTCGAAACTGAAACCTTTCGGGTTACAAGCAAACACACTACTTACTATGTATATCGTGCCCACCGGTCATTTCAAGTTAGTTTCGATTTTTCCACTGATACCTAAATGAGGGCATTAAAACGACTGTGCGCCATACTCGGTTATAATCGGCGCGTTTCAAGCACACCAAATTTGCTATCCGCTAGTAGCAAAATCATGGAACGCCCTTTTGGCCTTACATTAGCTGATATCTAGAAACTCACTATATTTACTAGAGGTGCGTAACTATCGGTAGTGATCACTTTCGATAATTCCCGATACTATTCGATTGTTTTAATTGAACCTTTTAATAAAATCTAGTTAAACTAACAGAAAACAGTCTTAGGCTGTGCAAAATGTTAGTAAAATTTTAATTAGATACTAACATTTTGCCAAGACCTAATCTACTGAACTCCAAATTGACTAAAAATCGTTTCGTTTAATGTATAAAAAACAATTGGTATTAAAAACTAGTTTTAGAATAAACTCCCGAAGCGAAATAACGACGATTTCTCCTTAACTTACTGATTTGATTCGTCATCGACTTCAGTTATCAATAATTCAGAACATCTATTTCTTTTAATTATGGAATGATTCTATCGATAACACAGACATTGAAATATCAAAGAGCATTTTAAAATTGAATTTAATCAAATTTCATTGTACTGTAATAGAACGATTTTAATTTCGAGCATTTACTGGATATATGAGTTATCGATAGTAAACGATATTTTTTTTTTTAAATATCGACTGGTTTCGGCTTTGATTCGAAGACCCCATCGCTAATGGATTGACAGATGACGTTTTTCTCTTGTTCTTATCTACATAGCTAAGAGTTGTAGCGAGAATTTCTTTGCTATATCCCCTCCACATTTCTCCGCTAGCGCTAGTAGCGGAAAGTTTTGACTGTCCTGTCATTCTGGTATAAAAAGTGTTTCCCACAGATCGTCCTTTATATCATAATTTGTAGCTTTTGTGTTTCCAAGACTAGTTTTTTAAAACATCGATGACTTCAAGTTGACAGTACTTGAGATTTTGATCAAACTTGACATTACAATGATAGAGAAACTCAAAAAAAGTGGGTCTGTCTGTATGTATGCATGTCCGACTGCAGCTTTAACGGTTGGACGGATTTTCTTTATACTTCATATCTGGAATCGGTGGGTTCACAATTCGAGGTGAAACGGGAATTTGCATTTCAACCTCAAAACTAACAGTACTTTACAAATGGCTTATCTAGTAAAAAATCGATTTCCTCAAAAACACCTCTAACGATTTGCTTCTAATTTAATATTTAAGTTACAGGAGTCAGATGGCGTACCAGGCTTTTGCAAAAAATGTATAACGGTACCTTATTTATTATATGGTTTTTCAATTAAATCAAATTTTTAACAATATTTGACATGAACAAGATTGTGGCATATCAAGTTTTCAGAAAATTTTGAAAAACTTTTTAACGATTTCGTTTAAATTTTAAATCTGAGTGATTTGTAGATAAACAACATATGTATATGTAGCAAGTACATTGCTTTGCCTGAAAGCATCCAGCACCACATATGTAGGTAAATACTATATTTCTGTACAATTTCAGCTCTAGGTCAAATGGTCAAAAGTTGTAAGCACGTTACAGATAGACCCTGTTGAATCCATTAAGCTGGGCGCTGACAATTGGTTAATTTTCCGTTCCGCGATAGGATTAAGACTCAAGGTTGGAGTTCCAGAAAACATTGAAAAGTTCCAGCTTTTCGCGAAAGTTAGACAAGTATCAACAGTTTGGTTGCGATTGCTACTGCCATGGGTTTAGACCCATACATATATGAAAGCTCGCAGACATGCAACTGAAACGATTGGCAAATCTGCAGTTTTTGTTTTGACACTAAGTCAACATATGTGTGTAGGTACGGAACGCTGTATAAAAACTTGAATTTATAACAGCGGTAGCATATCCTGGACTCGAATCTAGAATATAATACCGTGAAGCTCTGATCACTTCCCAGTGTTTCCTGCTCTTCGGCTAAGTATCTTCCAGTTTAAGATCTCTTTCGTCGATTAGCTGAATTTGCTGAATATGAAGATTTTATTTACCCCTCATTATATCGTTTATATAGCTTTTTTTTTTAAAAAAGAAAAAAACAAATTGCTAATAAAAACCTCGCATTACTAATTTGCTGCTTAGTAATCTCTGTCATCATTAGCTTCCTCCTCTTCATTCTAAATTCTAACGATCAGTGTTAAACAAAACATATTGCATTTCACAGCGCAGAATATCTAATTAATTTCTATAAAAGAAGATCTAGATACTTGATTTAAAATACGCAATAGTGACCAGATTTTTAATAGCGCTCTTCCTGCGCACGAAATAACTTAACAATACGATCAAAATCGATACAGTTTACTACTTTTGCAAAACATACAAAATGCAAAATAAAAACCTCTGCCTAATTGCATAATTTAGAAGCAAAAAAAAAAAAAAAAAAAATAGAAATAGAAAAGATATTACCAACCAACAACAATACCGGTTTAAAATGCCACGCTATGTGAACTCGCTCTATTTATTTTTACGTTTAATTCTTTTAGGTTTCCCTATGCACACACTTTCGCCCTCCAAAAACAACAAAAAAAAAAAAAAACCTCCCAAGCTCACCCAACACATACAGTATAGCCCAGTCAAGCCACACAATAAAATGCACAATAAGAACGAACAAAATATGAAAACGGAGAAAAAAATTAAATATAATTGCGCGAAGAGGAGGAGATAGAGAGAGCAGAGAACAAATAAGACAAAAGTATCTAAAACAACAAAACAATCAGAACTTTCAGTTTAGAGATATACACACAGCTTATACGGATACCTACCATCGATCAAGATCTTAACTTAAGCTTATGCATACACGAATTTGAAATGAGAAAGATACACACAACACAGATACTATATCTATCACGACAATGTAAGCAAGTTCAAATTGTACGTACAGAATACATTGTTGTTCTTTAGCGCGCACATTATACGAGTACTGCCGATTCAAAAAAAAAAAAAAAAAAATATTAAAAGTATCTTTCAACTGATTTTAGTGAATGGCGTGGCATTGTGCAGATGTTACTACTCTGCAAATCAAAAAAAAAAAAGGAAAAACTTGTTCAAAATTACCTCAAAGAATGCCAGGAAGACGAAAAACACAAATAATTTGGGATCCACCAAAAACCGAGGAAGGAGAACAGGAAGAGTATAATTTGTACCACAAAGTGGATTCGAATTCGAACTTGAATTGCTTTTTTGTATCTCAAAATTGATTACTTTCGGTTGAAAGGGAGATAGAACAAAAAAAAAAGAAAACCAAAAAAATTCAAACCGAAAGAGTTAACGACGAAAACAGGCTAAAATCGACGACCTTGAGAGTGTCAGAACGAACGATCGTTTTATTTTCAATAAAAAAAAAAACCTTTTCAGACTCTTAAATAAGCAACAATAACATGTTAAAATGTCAAAAGATATAAAAAAAGTGAAATAAAAATAAAAATAAGAATTAATCGCGCAGCAGTTGAAGCTTTTTTTTTTTTCAGATCGAAATGACCTAATCAGAATGGAATTGAGTTCTAGGTGGTATTATGCATTGCTGCTTCGTCCACTTGAGAGATACAGATTAAATGCTACTAACTGCCTCGCTTTAGCACGACATATGCGGACGTTAATTAAATTGGCAAAAAAAAAAGAACGAGAACGACCAATCTGACATAGTTTTATTCATTTACCAGTTTTCATTTCGATCCCAGGAGATAGGTCAGTTGGTTAATACGTATATGTGCATGTTGAATTGGTGGCCGCCCGCCTACCTCTACTGCCTAACCAGGGGTAGATCGCATTCACGTTTAATCCATTACTGAAGATACTTTCAGCAGGTTTAGCTGGATTTTTTCCCATTCTAAAGTTGCGATGTACATACGCATACTATGTAGTTTTGATTGGACTTTACAACCAATTCAAATCACGTTCGTTAAATTACCCAAAATCAAGTTATAAATTCTTCACGACGATGATAAACAAATAAAAATTCTGATTTAACACTTTTGTAGTTCGCGTTGTCGTCAGCGTGTGTTGATGGTAGTCGTTGACCAGTATTTGAATTTGAAATTCCAAATGTGATCCTCCTTCGCGAAACGAAATAACAATTTATGGAAGCATTCTAATTGATCATGATGATAGAAGAATGTTGTTTTGGTAAAAGTAGGATTCTACGGAATAACAGTTTGGAGTCGCATATAAATTTTGCGCAATTTTAGCTGAAGAAAATGATTAAATTGTCATCGAACCGCGTGGGATTATTCAATATATATGTGTCTAAGGGAATCTATTCCCACTATCTGGTGGCAATAAATTACCTAGCTTTACGTGGAGATATCAATTTTTTTCCCCCTAAATTCGCTAATTTATTGTTGTTTTATTAGTAAATAGTGGATGAGTGGAAATCTCTGTTGAAGACGTGTTTAAATGAATATATTTTGGTATTTTTATAGGAAGCCCCTTGTCATAAACCACTATCAGGTAGAAACTATTATAGTACGTTAGTGGATGGATTCCATTTTAGTCAATAGTCTACCATCACCTCAAATTTGTATTATAATTCTAAGCTTGAGCAACGCTCTGTACAATAAATTTCCGAAGAGAATAATACATACTCGTTGATCCATATAGTTGCGGACAGTCTTTATTGCTTGAAGTAAACACTTTGTAGCAACCTTTCTAGTTTCAGTCGAAATTTTTAATAAAAAATTGCACCTCATCTATTGTCTCAACTTTAACCAATCGCTCTTATTAGAACTATCTCTGATAAACGATATAATGAGTCATAAAACAAATTTTTATATTCGGCACAGTCAGCTAATGTGCGAAAACATCTTTTGAATTGCAAAGTGTCTTGTCTTAAACAGAGAGATACTTAGCTAAAGGAAATAGATGTAATTGATCAGAGGTAATGTGATACATACCTACCTACTGATTTTTAGGGTATCAAGTTCCGCATTTGAGTTCAGCATACTCTGTCATCAAGTGAACGTAAGTAGATTTGAATACCGTTTTTAATTATGTATTTGTATGTATTGACTTATGCCGTCATTGTTGTAGTTGCTCTTCCATATAACATTCATCCGTTCCTAAAAAAACTCTCACTATAGTCCCTTGGGCTATTTTTTTTTGACTCAAATGGATTTGTTTCTTTAAAAATAAATCATGTGTCACAGTGGGTGCGGAGGAATTTACAGTTGGTTCTGCGATTTCCTAAGAAAATCCACATATGTAGGTGTACCTTGCCCCATGAAAACATCAAAAACATCGTTTTTAATCAACAAAATCTCCATCACTGGGTTAATTAACTTTAAAAGATAGACAGTGATTCAGAATATAAAAAAAAAGCCAAACATTCAAATTTGATTAACCGGAATACGTATTCCGAATTGAAATCATTCAGGATAATAGAAAATCCCGGTTAAAATAATGAATACGTTTCTTATTAAAAGATAGCATTTCATTTCGGTACTAAAAAGATACAACAGAACACTTATAGCTGTTCTATCTGTCGGTATCACCCTTTTTCGCTTTAGACTTTTCGGTGTGTTGCATTCCGTATTTCTTCTATTTCGCACGAATTGAAGGGTGTACTGAAAATCGAGCGGAATTGAAAAACGCAACGTTTTTGACGTCCTCATTTCGGCGACATTTTATTTCCAAATGTCAGTGTTTCTCCATTTGACAGCTATTAGCAAAGTCTTAGCATTTGTAAGGTTTTTATGGTTCTAAAAAATATCGTCTTTACAAAACGCCTACTTTTTAGGGGCGTTTTCTTAAAAGAATCCCTGATCTTATGTGTAAGATCTCATCAGAACCCATGAAACTTAGTAATAAATAGTTATAGCCACGCCCACTTTCTTATAAGAAGACATAAAATCTTTTTTTTGTTGTTGTACAATCTCTGACAAGAAAGATACTCATTTCATTGAATAGAACATTTCAGAACGCCACGCCCACTTTGACACGGGGATGGGTATCATACGATACGTTCCAGAAGGATTGTGGTTTTCCTGTATGTTTTTTTTTTTTATAAGTATTCTGCATCACTGAAGACTTTTAAAGTTTCACTGGGTTACAGTGATGGAAAGAGAGGAAGGGTATAGAGGAGAATTAAAGATTAGAGTGGAAAGGATAGATTTTGCCCGACTAAAAACGCGGTGCTTGTCTAGCGTGTTGCCTTGTCGATATCGGACCAAGGTACGAGTACATGTGGTTTTACTTAAAAAGTGCAGAGCCAAACTGTAAATTCCTGCAAATCTGTCTAATATCCGCTGCATATTCGGGACTGTTTATTGGTCAAGACACGCATTTTTTGGTGATAAAATAAAAACGTTAATTGATTTATTCGAAATGGCCGCCATTTGCTTATCGAACGATTCCTCAATAGTAAACATTTGTTCATCCGTGAACAAAATCTTCCTGCGACCATTTTGCGCGTACCAGCGGCTTAGATTTTTCGGTCTTTCATTCCGTTTTTGCTTTAATTGGGTTCTGAGTAAGTGGCAAGTGTGTGTTGAATCACAAATCTTGTTTGATATGGATTTCTGCGATATTTTCATTTCTCGTGATAAGATTTCCTGCTTTTACAGCAGTTTCCGAATAATCCTGACTTTAACAGATTTGATTGTCTGTGGAGTTCTGACAGTGCGTGGGCGAGCTGATCTATGACGATTAGTTACTCCACCAGTGTTCTCGAAGAATTCAACAGTTCGATACAAAAAATTCCGGGTGATTCCAAGCCATCGTAAAGTCCGAAGAATATCGCCTCTTTCCACAGGGCCAATTACCACAACACGATTTTCAATATCGCCCCACTCCATATTTACAAACGACTTTTGTGTAAATCTTTTTACGTGTTAACTAAATGTCACTCATTGAATACCTGTCAATAATAGAATGGGTGCGTTAAACACTGGTTTCACGATGAGTGCGTTTAAACGTGTACCAGTATTTATGACATGACTAGGTACATACTTATTTATAGCTAATCTTTACACCTAAAGGTCGTACCACTATCCTCAATCCATAAACATATATTCCGCAACCCAGATAAATATTAATTCTAAGTTACAAATCAAGAAAAATCATGGGTAGGCATTTGAAATAGTAATTTTTAAGTGTTTTCGTTGAGATCAGAAAACTGTGTCGCATTTTAAAAAATTTGGCTATACACTTGAAACCGATTAAAACAAGTAATAACTAAATTCAAGTAGAAAGTAATTTGCTTCAACTGACATGACAATGGCTTAAAAATCTAATTTAAATAGCTGCATGCACATAAAAATCCCCGCCGTTGTCGCAGGAAGTAAACGTCTAAAAATAATACATACCACCAAACAAACAAACAGTTCAAATTCGAATGGTTCAACAGTTTAAATGTCGCATTCGTCAATTTGTCATTTTTTTTTTTGTTTATTTCTCCCCAATTTAGCTAGACTGGAATATATATATTTAACAATTCATTTCAAAGAATGTTGTTAAAAGCGATTTTTTTTTTTACTATTTGCCGCCGCCTTACAAATAACCTTTAAATGATGTCACTTTCCATTTAAAATTTTCATAGTCACTTGGTAAATTATAGTTTTCACCTGTATAAACACGCAGTCATTTATTTATTTTTTATTATGTAATTTTCTGAGGTTTATTTTCATGCGAACTTGAGCGAGATTTTTTACTTATATATGACGGACGAAGTCGGTTACGTTTCATTGCAAAATAAAATGCATAATTTTCCAGGAAAGAAATCGCCGTCGGTAGTTGTAAATCAGCAAATCATGAATGAATGAATGAATTCGAATGAGTAATTCATTAAATATTCTCTTTATTTAATGAGTCGAGCTTCGATCAAGTGGATTTGCTATAATTACGTCATCTTTGGACAACTAATAGGAATGTGATTTATTTTTTTCTTAGAAAATGGATTTTCACCATATTTATATAGATAAGTGGAAATATGGTATTTTGTGCCATATAGTCGTTAACCTGTTTGCTAGCTATGACACATTGCATGATAGAGGGCTTTCTAGAAATCTTGCTTGGAATTTTAAGATAAAATCTTTCCACTTCCACTCTATTGAAGACCGGGACGGCTACGGTCATTCAAATAAGCTAATGTGAAATAATTGCTAGAACATTCCAAAAAGCTGTTTACTAATTGACAAATAAAATTTTGCTCGTTTGACATTTTTACAATCGATTCTAATTATGTAAACTAATTATCTAAACAAACTAGAATACATATTTATAATTAAGCGCCAAAGTTGTTTTATTCGTTGACAATACTGCCTTGACTTCGCCAGAAGTGATAACTATTTTTCTATTTGTTATTTCTCAACAATCGGGTGTTTTTCGTTTACATTTAGTTAAAGGAGAGAAGATGAATGTGTTAACATTTTGTTCTCTTAATCACTTTTGAAGTAAAGGGTTATTCATTTCAAAGTTGGGATTTGACATCCCTGCCATATATCATCTGTCATCCGCAGTGACAGGTAGTTAGTTTTTGCCTTGTCATTTTACAATGTGGATCGTTTAACCAAAGCTCAACGCATTTAAATTTTTGAACCTTATTACAAAAATAACAGTTCTCTAAGTTAACGAAGACTTTTCGAAAAAAATATACCGAAAAGTCATCGAAAATGACCTCGCAAGAATCGTAGATCGCAAAAACTCTCGTGGAAGCCATTTAACCGATCTTGCATTGATAGGTTACTTACAATTTTGCGAATGATTTCTTGCAGAAGTTTTATATGTTGAATAATAGACAACATAAGAGGAAACATAACGCTCTACTTTCATTTCACATATATGAGAGTTTCTATGCGAATTAGGTTAGGAGCGATGTCGATGGATGCTGCGGCTAAGATAATTCTGTTAACACCGGGAGTTTGACCAATATATTTCCTCCGTACTCCCTGGAAAACGAGATACCTTTTAGCTAGCTGACTTAATGCGCCAAAAAGCTGCCGATAGTTAGAAAGTTGGTCGTCTGTCAAAGACTTCATTATTCTATGCTACCACGGTCTTTTTTGTATAGTTTCTGTTCTAGAACTAGGCACTAGTTGTGACCCCGCCTACATTTGTATCTTCTGCTGAGGATACGACAGTCTATAGGACAGTCACATGACTCGGAAGATCTCCATCAGTTTGATGGGATTGTCAGATCGGTTCGTTTTTTTCAGTGTGGTATCCAGTGATTATCTTCATTCAATAAAATGAGTGCCTTGCATGCATATTGAAGTGTGTGATGAAAAATCCAATGGAGGGATAAGATAAGAAGGACCTAGAACCTCGCACTTTATGGAGCTGAAGATGATGATGATGAACATGTGTTTTTTTTTTTTTTTCTTATATCAAATGAAGCAGGAAAGGGTTTCAAAATGCAAGATTTTGAAGGAGACTCGTCAGAATCTCCTAAGATAGTTTCAGATTGTCACAGGTATGAGTAAAAATGCTGCTCTAGTCACAGCCACTCCACTCAGTATACAAATTCTTCCAAACGAGCTGCCTTTGGTTAGGGGAACCATAGTTTTCTCACCCTAAGATGGAACAACCGGGATGTAATGTTGTGGGGATCACGTGATGTTCGTCAGAAATGCAGAAACATTCGTAATGTTATTAACTCCATCTAGAGTTATGAGTGAAAGTGGTGATTAATCAGACCGGCCATACTTGTATGTACCTCCTGGCGTCTTGAGTCATTTCATTCATGTTTCAAGTTCCCCTCGTAAGCAATAGTGTCATCGGCATTCAAACTCTTCAGATTTGACAACATTCTGTGCTTTTGTCATAGTGAAAAGTTGAACTAAAAATCAGATTATTTGAGTCCTCAGTCACAACCAGTTGACTTTTCTCATTTTTATTTCGCTAATAAATTAAAATAATTGAAAGATCAGCAAAATATGCTGGCGAATAAAACAATTAACCAGCAGAAAAGTAAATCATCTGTGAAAAAATCGTTTTCCAAACAGCAAAAAATATTTTTTTTATCTGCAGAAAATAAAAAACCGAAACAGTAGAAAAATTAATTGATTACCAAAAATTAAATATTTGATCAGCAAAAAGAAACAATGCTTCAAAGAAAAGAATACGAAAAGAAAGAATCAAATGTCATTAAAAAAAACATAGCTTCTGCTCATTAAAAATCATAATTTGCTGATCAAATAATTATTTTTTTAATTTTTTGCTAATCATTTACTTCCTGTGCAGATTTTGTTTTTAAATTTTCTGTTGATCAAAAAATAGTAGTAGTAGTAGTAGTAGTTTTGAGAAGAACCTAAAAAAAACTGCCAACAATTGTTTGCTTTGGAGACATAATCTGTGTGCAAAGTTTCAGCTTCCTATATAAATAAATAAAACAAAAGTTGATCGATTGCGAATCAACTCTACTGCGAAGGCATGACATTTTTCATTTTTATGAAAACACTGGCAGTAGTGTGGGCATATGGCTGAAAATGCAACATGTTCTTGATGATGACATCAGGATAATGGAAAAAAATACTGTGAATCATAAGCAATGAGAATAATAGCAAAAAAAAAAGAAGAAAAAGATGTACATTAGGAAATTTTCGTTAGCACATAGCCTTCTGGGTCGCTTTTGAATATTTTTTTCTGTTTACCAATCTGGACAAACTTGTATAAAATTTACTAACTAAAAGTACTAACCGTAATGCAATAGGTGATCAGAAGTTCAGAAGTTATAGCATCTAACTTTGGCTCAACTTAGGCCATAACTTGTAATGGGGTCCAAATAAATTCCACTTCCAGTTCAATCTCGTTCTTGTCTTACCTCAATCTAAAATGCTTGAAATATTGTTCGTTTGTCATTCTTTGCTTGTTGGTTCCTGATACGTTTACGTTGTTGATACGTCACTTTAAGTACATTCGTCTTTGACCGTTTTTTAGTGTTCGATACCAGAATGTATGAAGGGACCACTAATAGGTTCTACAGTGTGCCTGTCTGTCCATATGTATGTCACACGCTTGTAACTTTTAAACCATTTGACCTAGAGAGCTAAAATTTTGAACAAAAGTAGAACTTGGAGGGTCAAAAAGAATCGAGAAACAAAATTGTAAAAAAATATTTTTGTGGGGGGCTTTTGGAAAAAAAAAATACATTTTTAGACTATCATGCGACATATCAAATTAAAACTGGACTTCCAAGGAGTCCAAAAATATAAAATATATTTTTTTGTGATCAATTTCCTTGAACAAAAAACTCGAAAACCCCGGCTTGGAAATGTACCCCCACCCACAATGCGACAAACTTAAGTTTCAAGTGGAACTACTAACGTATAGTCTAAGCTTACGTGCCAAAATTTATCGAAGGAAATTTTTGAGTTAGGTGCCTAACAATGATGATTTAAAAATTTTTTAAGCCCCGCCCCCTACATCTCACTCACACTTGGTCCGGTTTTTAGACGAATTGACCTACGTATCGGGATGTATGTATGTACTTACGAGATAAAAATTAAAATTCATCGAAATGTCTTGAGCGAATCGATACTTAAAATGACGACGATTTTTTATTCTAAATTCTGACCCAATCATGCTCGGAAGATTCAGTCTAAAAACAAGCTCCATGCCCGCCGTTATATGTAGCTGCAAAAAGTAAAAACTACTACTATACCTAAGTCAAACATGCAAAAAAATACTAGGTTCTATGACAAAATAGCATTAACTTCAATCCTCCATACATTCATCGCGCCTAGCTAATAAGATTATTACGCATCCGCGACCTTAACTCCCACACAGTTAGTTTACTCAATCTTCTGCGAAATCAAAACAACACACGAGTACATTTTTCTAATTTAATTTTATTACCCGACTTATGTCTCATTCCGTGCTGTAAGATGTTCACATTTTATGTGCCTCTATTAGCCAAGATTAGCAATTTAATCTCGAAGGGTGATGACAAGACATCGGCGCAATGGATACAAACGTGCGCTCCTTATTCCCACATTTATTGCATCTTCTCGTCGATGTGCGCATCGAGTTGGGCAACCTAATCAAGTCGTCATTTGTTTAGTCTCTGCCCAAGAGCTATAAAAAGTTAATTCCCTTTCTCAGCTCATGGTTTGTTTTGTCGTTCTGTGAAAGATTTTGAAAGAGAGGCTTTGCCAGAACCACGACCCGATGCATTATTGTATCTGCATTCTTCCAGTGGTAGTGTGCGGTGGACGATGGGTAGCGTATCCGATAAAACAAATTGTGCGCAAATCAGTTTGTTAACCCATTTTAGTTCGCTTTTAATTAAATAATAACAGATTAAGAGCCTACCCCACATCTCTTGCCTCCGGTCGCATGTCTTTTTATCCCCTCAGTTTATTGTTTTTTTTTTTTTTTTTTTTTTACATTTTATCTTTGCGTACTAAGTTGACAGAGAATAGGTGCTGCCTGTAGGTGTGCGTGTGTGTTTATTTGTTCACTCTTCCGGGGGACATTTTGGCGACCAATAGTGCAAACATTTACTCACCCCGCGGAGAATTACCTCGTAACTTAGATGAACTTAAAATCTAATTAAATTTAGCTGAGTTTGTTATTAAGATACAATATGGTGTGGTTGTGTGTGTATGTATGGTATATACACAGTCAGTTCTACGACGAATGAAATCAGGTTGACGAATGGTGGAACATCGACGAGTAATGTATCTGGATCGTGTTGTTTGGCTGGCACTGATGGTAAAGGGAAAATCGCAAGAGACCTCCACCACTGTCGGAGAACCTCGAGTGTTATTGCTTTGGTATTTTCTGTTTGTTTTCATATTTTGTTTAAACTTTTTTTCCTTCATTCCTCGTGTTTTTGTTTGATGGAAGGAAGCCATACAAAGGATTTTTTTCCACTATACGCTTCGCACATTGTTTATAAAAATAAAGGTATATGAGTGTATAAAAAAAAAACGACAGTTCCACATATGAAGTGAAGAGGAAACAAATACTCGTCGCAGCAGAGGGATACGATAGAAGAAGTGTTGAGTTGTACAAAACAGCTGCACTTTGACTGGGATTGGGTATTTTTGGAAAGTAATTTCCTGGTAAACATATTTTTAAAATGGGAAAAGAAATTATATTCTTACAGAAAACAGAAAATGTACTCTGTGGAGTCATCGACAGGAAGTGAAACTCTTCAAAACGTACTAAAAATTTGACTTGAAACATACACATAATATGGAGCCGTCACTTGATTATGTTTCGAGGGTAGTTTTTGGGGTTGGGTTTTTTTTTTTGTTTTTATTCTTAAATATCTGTTCTGTAGGAAACTCTATATATGGGTGAGTAGGGTTAGCTTAACATCCGAAAAGGAACATCTCTGATTTTGTGGAAATCTTTATTTAGATCTTAGAACGTGTGGCGCCCAACGTAAGGCCCACTCGATTTGTTCTTAATAGTAGTACCTTCTTGATTATGGCTAATGTCGCAATGAAGAGGTGCAGTAATTTGCATTGTTTGCGACAAACGTTAAAATACCCGAAGGGATAGGTTAGGCGGAAATGAAGCTTCAGAAAATACTTGTATAAACAACCTTTTTCGTTAAAGTAAATCAAGTTCCTATTTCTTTTCACAAGTTAAAGTGAATTGATCAATGTTTTCTATGAACGATTTCTTGGGCATAAGGTAATAAAACTGAGAAGCTATTAACTTTTCCAGCTGAGTTTTTATGCATTCATGAATATTCACAATATAATGATTCCAAGATTATAGTCGAATGAGGTTTTCTCTCTATCTGAGTGAACACCATGTTGGGATAAACTTTAAAATAACTAGAAGAATCAAAAGGCGGTGTAACGTGCACTTAGAATCAAATCCATTTCCAAAGAGCAAGTAAATGCCAATCCAATTGTTCGCTCTCTTTGGTTTGGGTGGACTGATCATTTATCATAATTAGATAGACACGAGTCTTAAATTTATTTGCACCACTTAACTATTACCATCCGCTTCTTTTTAAAGTCTATAATTTGTTTGTGCTACCAATTAAGATTTCTTAGAGGGTCATATTATTTAGCACTTTGTTTTGACAAAGTTTTTCGTAATAAAACCGTAAGAACTTCCCAACGATAACACATAAGATGATCGTTATATTCATCCAGTAAAGTGTTATTTAGTTAATGCATGTTTTAAATAGTTGCAATCAAAAATAAATTAAAAACTGGATCCATTACAAATGATTTTTTGATGTGCTTTTAATGCAAAACTTCCCCAACATGAAAATAATGATTCCATTGAACTTTTGCTACAGCGTGAAAAGGTTATAAAAATTCATTAGACATTTCAATTTGAATTCATGCCATAAATTTATTAATTTGCACCTCATCACTTATTTTTTATTAAAAACTTAAAGTCAATTATTGTTGGTGAAATTTTATTTCAGAGGCAAACGCTTCTGATGCAAGATCTGAAACAGAAAAGAAATTGATTTGGTCCACTTTTTGGTAAAGACAACAGTAGTATCTTACCTTCGGCAAGAGAGTGTTGTTAACTGCGAAACATAAGACATTCCCTCGCCTTTGGATCAAGAATTAGCTATTGAACGTACACCTTGAGTCTATCCATTAACTTAATGGACATGCTTCAAGCGTGAATGCCAAATAGTTACGCGAACTTTAAATTGGCCGTAGTTTTGGGGTTAGATTGAAAGTTACAATTTCGCCTCGAATTGTGACCTTAATGACTCCCAAACATAAATTTTGAAGTAAATCAGCTTCAAGTAAAGGGTGTTTTTTTTAAAGGTTTATTTTTCGAACTGGCAATACTTGTTCCAGTGACAGCCAATTTGACAGCTGACAGCTGATTTGTGATCAGTTCGGTTTACCATTTCACCACGAATAGACTTACGCCAGAACAACGCTTGCAAATTGTGCAAATTGTGCAAATTTATTTCGAAAATCGTGGTTCAGTTCGCGAAACTTACCGTGCGCTACGTCCATTTTACGGTCGACATACTCGTCCATCCGAGCAAGTAATTCGAATAACCATGGATCGTTTTCGCATCACGCATACTCTAATTGATAATACGCATCCACAAAGACGTCGGACAGTGCACATCTTAGAAGCTGTCCGGAATGAGTCGATTCGCCATCGTGCACAGCAATTGGAGCTGTGTCCATCCACTTTATTTATGAGCTTACAAGATCCAGCTCGTGCAAGAATTGAAGCCACTTGACCATCGTGTGCGTCGTACGTTCGGTGAATGGGCCGAGAACGAGATTGCTCTTGATCCTCATTTTCACCACAATATTTTGTTCAGCGATTAGGCTCATTTTTGGTTGAATGGCTACGTCAACCGGCAAAATTGCCGCATTTAGAGTGAAGAAAATCCACAAGCCGATACATCCACAAAAAGTCACTGTGGGCTGATGGAATCATTAGTCCATATTTCTACAAAAGTGATACCGGCCAGAACGTTACAATTAATGGTTAATGGTTAATAGATCCATGATTATTGACTTCTTCGTTTCCCACATGATCGCGCCACAATTAATTTTTTTTTTAATATTATGGAATATGCGTAATGGTTTCTATTTCCCCTCTGCACCTTTACAGTTTCTGCTGCATTTCGCGGAGATACTTAGTCTGATGGCCATTCTGCCTGCAGTACGTATATATATACATGCATGTCCATGTACTCCAAAAAGAAGGATTTTCTTAAGACGATCTGGTGACAGCCAATTTTCAGTTTCTCAATTATTCCGTTTCGATTGCCACTGCTATGGGTTTTCAGTAGCATGGATGCGTTCTCATATAAACCCATGAAACTAGCAATCGCAACCATACTGTTGTGGAGTTGAAAATTGCAAGTCAGCAAGTAGCCTAATCGATTTAGGCCCTTGTGTATTATGTGTGTTACATAACCGAGTTGTCTCGTTGATTTTTACGACTTCAAATATACTCGTAAGTTCCTAATTTCTAATGAATAAGTTCGGTTTTGCTGGATTGGCTACCATTCCTAGACCCGCCAAAAGGGATAATTTTGTTTTATATTTGATTCCATGCGTTTGCTGATAGTTGGTATATGTTTTTCACTTGACAGGATTGCGAAGTTGTCTGCGTATGCTATGACTTTCCTTGCTCTTGGTATGCCACGACCTTATCCTATAAATGTTGAATAAAACCAGCATAGATAATAGCTTCAATTCGTGACAGGAAACGTGAAAAAGTCGCAATTAAATGGGATGGTATTGTGGGGATGTTTGTTGGTGTTATGTTAAACTACGCCCTAGACAAAGTAAACGTAAAAGTGTTAGGTGGCCATAAGTTTGGTATTATGTGATCATGATCGCCATCCATTCCTGAGTCGTCGCGGCGTTGTGCACTGGTATAGAATCTTGCTGGAACCCGTATGGTCTTCCTTTACTCATACTGACTATACAGGACTAACAACTTCCTCTAGCTATTCGATGTGTCTGGCAGCATTCACTTGAAAAACTTGTGGGAACAAATAGGGGGGCATAACATCATCTTCACTGCTCACTACTACTACCAGACTGGCAGGAAACTTGGTGGCATCACACGGGAGACATCTGAAGGCTCTGCATACGCCATCTGTTTTTAATTCTATTATAATATTTTTTATCGGAAGAAAAGGTTGAGGAGCTGCCTTCCTCGAAGCACACGCTGGTTTTTCTTTTCCTCCGACATGAACTGGCCACTTTTCATGGCATAGGACTTATATCAGAAATTTCTCTGAACCGCACCGTAAAGTAGTCGCTCAGACACTTGAAGGTCCCCTGGCAATTGTTCCAAGATCTTGGTGAATACAATGTTACCCTCGTTGAACAAGTTACGGGCTTTTCTTGCTGTCCGGACGTGTTGAATGCTTTTTACGAGGAAGCTTCCACCTCGACGCGAACCTGTACAATGGAATCCATTGAGCACTTAGGAAGAATTTTTCCAAAGAATATCGTAGTGGGTCGGAAAACAAACAAGTTAAGTGTTATTTTTTTTTTTATAATTTGCACGTGTTAAAGGGGATATGAATACCATTATACGAATTTTTAGGACAGGGGAAGAGACAGAGAGAAAGACAGATTGGTGTATTTGGTTTGAAACTCAGGTGGTAGTTAAGTTTCAGTGAAGTCCAAGGGTGGCTGTCCAGATAACTGGAGAGTATTTTTTTTTGTTTTCGCTGTTATTGTCGTTGCTTATGATTCACAGTATTTTTTTCCGTCCTCCTGATATCATGATCAAGTTGCATTTTAGCCATATGACCACCCTACTGCCAGTGTTATGCCTTCACAGTAGAGTTGACTTAGCTTTCGCAAGTGATCGACTTTTTTTTTTTTCAAGCGAAATAAATAGATGATTCTTGACATCAGGATTCGAACCGTGAACCAAAATCGTGACAAGCGATGATGTTACCACTACACCACGGCCACCCTTGTCTTCGAACGACTGACTATGAATACATTTTCTATCAGGTCAACCTTCCATTTATTAGGCACATTTTGTAAATCTATTGCGTCTTCGCTTACAAAACTGCTTCACTCGCAAATAAAATCGAAGTTCCGGAAATATTCAACAGCCTTATTTGTATAATTGAGGATCTTTAGGAATTGAAGAGAAACATTACGAGTACTCCTTCTCGTAGAATTTCTTTTGTACCCTCTCCATCTTTGAAATAATTAGCCACTATGCTGTGAAAATGTTCGCTTGTTGGTTAGGAATTAGATATCCATACTTGTATTCATATTCACGTGGGACTTCTCTTTTAATTTTCTATTAAAAAAAGAAATCGTCTTTGAACTACTTTTTGATAAGGAAGCCGTTTCTAATTTTATTATAGAGGTATACATTTTTTTAAGACCTACAATGGTCAAAACTTTGAGGTAATAAAGCGTCCGCCAAAATATTTTTTTTTTATAAAAAAAAGTATCCGTTTCACAAGCACTCATTAACATCTCCATTTAATTTGTGCATAATTAATTGGTAATGAGAACCGTTTCGTTAAGCTTATTGTGTTTACCTCTTTGAAGTTAATTGCTGCTACCAACCTATCAGTCATCACGAACCTCTGATGATTCAAAAAAGAAAAAAAGAAACAAAAAGAAGATAGCCATATGTGACCTTGACGTATGTATCTCTTTGGCCAAAGCCTTTGTCTAGCATTTTAATGAGTGTTATGGGTTAATTCGATTAATTCTCTCTGCGTATTCTTAGTTCTAAAAGAAACGACAAAGTGGGAAAGACCCAGCCCATTGTCCTACGTTTTTGTTTTTCTCAAATTTGTTTTTTCGTGTTGTCATTGTCATCCCCATTTATTTTCAAACCACTCTCCAATGTCATTTCTATCGAAATTCAATACGAAAGCCATCATCTAGATACCGTTTCGAAATAGAAAGTTATCGGGCAAAGAAAAAAAAAGTGAATTTGTTTTGATCCCAATTCCAACTTAAATTCACTCTTTAGCCAAACAAATTTATGCAAAACCCATAAAATCTGACCGTCTCAGGTGAATCTTAATCCCAACTTCATGAGTGAAGTGTGTGCTTGCGCTTGCGCAACTGCCAATAGATACTTTAAGTGTATCTGAAACTCTGTCCATAATGAAAAAAAAAAAGACATCTCATGACAAACCTAATCACACACACGAATAGCGATCCGCATTTGATCTCGATCCAAAAAAAAAATGTGTTACAAAGTTATGTCAGTAAGTACGGTCGTCGTCTTGTTGTCGTCAATCTAACAATAACTTCCTACACAAAGTGCACAACAAATAATTATGTGTACAAAGTACGCGCTCTTATGTGAGAAATAAAAAAAAAAAAAAAAAAAAATCATTAAATCAGCGAAAGTTTTTTTTTTTTTTTTTTTAATTTCCAAACGGTCATTGTACCCTCTGGAGCTCGAAATCAATTCGAAGTCGCCTCTGAAACTATTTTGAAATTACTT
Organism: Pocota personata; assembly: GCA_963082735.1. NCBI lineage: Eukaryota > Metazoa > Arthropoda > Insecta > Diptera > Syrphidae > Pocota > Pocota personata. Next base: position 17,457,274 of record OY720431.1, read on the forward strand.
CACCCAACTGAAACCGGCTTCTCTGTGGCTCTGTTCAAATGGCATCCAAAATATGTGCGTAAGCATAGAAACAAATTTTATTTATTAAGCCACGTGCAGAAAAAAAAAAAAAAAAAAAAAGTATCTCCAACAGAGTGGACGCAAATTGTTAGTCAACCTCACAGTATTGAAGCTCGTTAGCTGAACCATGTGAATTAATTATAGCTATAGGTGCTAGAGACAAATTTTGGTATTTGTGACTCTTAGCGTGTCGAAACCCGGAGTGTGGCTAGAACTAGCAAACAAGCTCAAATAATACAGTGGATGCGAGGTGAATTCCGAATGAGTGGGGATTATTTGGATGCATGACTTTTATTAGCATTATCCTCGCAAAATCTCTTCAAAATATTTTTCTTATGGCGAAATTATTCAAATTCATTCAAAGCACTGGGAATGTGGTGCTTTGTCTGTTGCTGCCGGTGATCAGCACAGCGGTATGCTTGTGCAAATCAAATGTAAATAGAAATTATTGGACATATTTATTGTCTGCGTATGGGCAATAGTGAGAGATCAGTTTTAATTGTTGGTCATAAATAAATGTTGTTTGCTGCGATTGCTGTCGTTCTATTCCTATAATTCTAATTAAACTGCAAATTGAATTCTGAATACATAGAATGCGGAGCTATAGCTTTGTGGATGAGGAAGAATCCGAGAAGTTTGGCAAATTTCTCATCCCTACCTTATCCAAACTAGGACCGAAATTAAATCTAGAGGCTGTTGTTCAATGGTGTCCTTTTAGAACAGTATTCTGCTGAAGATTTATTTTTCAATTGGCTCACAACCAGGTGTGATCACCGAGACTGAGAACGTGCCGGCGGACAAAGCTATTAGATATGCTTATGCGTCCTTTGATAGCTTCAAGTCGCCTGGTACTGATAGAACCAGAATGCGAGAATTATCAGTGTATAGTGCTTGCTGGTCGACTCTCTGCGAATAACGTTGCTGTACATTCTGTCAGATCAAGCAGATATCCGTGGTCGTGATAAGAGGAATGGCGCACTAGGAATGGACTTTCTATTAATCCTCTCTCTTAACGAGAAGGAGGAAGTTTATTGGTCTATTATGGAGTAGAAGGCTGTCAAGGCGCTGTTAGTGCAAGAGTATTTGCGACAAAACTTAGGTTATCACCGACAAGAGTCCTGTGGATCTACACTGCAGTGATAATACTATTTTCAGCATAATCGTCAGAATGTGCTTCTGCGTCTCAGTTTGTGTCGCACTTAAAAGTCCAAAATGTATTTAACTTTACGATTCACGTCACAACATCAGACTCATATTGTGTTGACACTTAAGGCTTCACATACATTTAATTTTTTGACAACTCGCGATTCGAACTCTGACTCAGACGCAGACGTACATTGTGATTAGGCCTTAAAAAATCGGCTGCACCAGAGCTTTCTCTATATTCATTGATGAACATCCCTCCCCTTGACATCTATATCATGAGAAGAGCCTCCTCAAGTGCCTCTCTGACAGGTGCCCGAACCCGGCATATGAGACAGCAAAGCGAGTTTTCGCTCCGCACATAAGCAGCACTTTGCACTTGGTTTATACTCTACTCTTTTGTGGCATTGTGCTCCGCAGTTGAAGCAGAACCCTTTGCTACTTCTGACCAGTCCCACTCTCCGGCGCACTCTGCATTGAACCCATCCGATTTGGTTTAACCCTACACGCCAATATTATCCTTTGACTTCTGTTCCGTAGATATGTCGTTCGACGCAAATAGCAATAATATCAGAAAATTCGACAGCTGAGCAAATTTAAAGTCGACTTTTCTCCCTTTGCGGGTTGGCTCCGGACAGTATTTAAAAATTGTAGTCGAATTTTTATTAAGTTTCGCTTTGCTAAATTGGGAGGAACAAGTGGAAAAGGTTGAGTATCTGTTTGTAGTCCTGTAACCATTACAAAAAAATGTTCAAAATGCAATATCTCTCTGAATACATCCGTCAAGCTGATCTTGTTGAGCCTTGTTTGGGTTCCAGGCAAGGTTCAGAGGAATAGTCGTTCTTCTTGAGTTCTCCGCGTTTGGTAGTATGAACGGGTAACGACACTGCAGAAAACTTCATCTGTGACTGCCCTGCCTGTGGTCATATCAGATAACTGAATTTTGGTGCTAATTTAGTTAGAGTCCAACTGTGGGTGGCATGAACGGGTAACGACACTGCGGAACACTTCATTTGTGACTGTCACCTAAACTTTTCATCACTGAAGCGCCTACTAAACTGAGTGCGTCAGTGGAGTATTTTTACATAAAAAAAAGAGGCAGACAAGGACTTCTTTCTTTCAAGAAAGATAAGGTGACGTCTTACATGCAGACCTATTTTCAATCTTCAAGAGTGCAAGGCAGGACTCGAGGTGCAGGAAGACTGTGCAGACCACTCCCAGGACCAAAATCAACATTTCTTGAATAAATTACTGTGGCCTTTTATTGTACTTTAGATGGCGCAACCGTCTTGATTCGGTGTGGACTCGGGCCTCAACTAAGAAGCATCTCTAACTTCAGTCAGCACGGTCCTTTGCCAGCTGTCGATAGTTGCGTATGCCAGGTTGTTTGATGTCCTTCTCTAATTGCACACGCTATCGAAGATGTCGTCACATACTAATGCCTATCTTCTTTTTTTTTTTCTCGAAGACTCTGCATCATACAGTAAGACTATTATGACGAGACTTTTATGGAGCAGTTTCTTTGTTTTTCTTAATAAAATCTTGCAAATGGGTAGCCTTTTTAGGACAAAGCAAAAAAAGTCGCCGGACTGATGTCATTGATAGAGTAACTTGAGAGCTTAGAACTTGACGAATTCTTTGACTCAAAAGAAAGTAATAACAGTTCACCGTGACGCTTTGGCCAAATTACTGCTGGTCGGAATATTTAGCGGTATAACTTAGTCAAGTCATAAATATTAGTACACACTTTTTGGTGATAAAATAAAACAAACGAATTTTTTGCCTTATGAGCTGGTACGTTCGACTCGCGGAATGTGTTCTGATGCTTCTTTGGATGACCGGTAATAGACTGTCATTTTACTTATTGAACTCAGTAGTCAACATTTTTTCATTCATGAACAAAATCTTCCTGCGACCATTTGCTCGTACCGGCGAGGTAGAGCTTTAGATTTTTCATTGCGTTTTTGCTTTAATTGGGCTCTGAGTAAGTGGCCAGTGTGTCCTTTATATGCGTTGAGTCCAAAATCTTGTTTGATAATTCGAGACCATTTCTACGATATCTTCATTTCTCGTGACAAGATTTTCTGCTTTCGCTGCGGTTTCCAATTAATCCTGGCTTTACCAGCTTTGATTGCCTGTGGAGTTCTGACAGTTCGTTGACGGTCAGTTACTCCACCAGTATCCTCAAATAATTTAACAGTTCGATACACAAAATTCCTGCTGATTTCAATCAGCTGTAAGCACGGAAAATATCGCCTCTCTATATTTACACAAAACAGTTTTCAATATCGCCCCACTCCATATATACAAATGAATTTTGTGTAAATCTTGTTGCGCGTCAACTTAGTATAAACGTCACTCAACGAATATCTGTCAATATAGAATGGGTGTGTTCAATACTAGTTTCACGATGAGTGCGTTTAAAGTACCAGTATTTATGACATGATTGAAATCTAATCAATTTACGAACGTATATGCGACTCAGTCATTCCCTTCATTTGTTTATTTGTTACTGCTGGTTGCACATTTTGAGAATTCCAGGGGCATCAGTTTTCAGTTTAACCGGTTCGGTAACTAAGACAGACCACTAAAAATACATTTACGTTAGAATTGGACTGGTTTCTCACGATCTGGTGCAAAGTACACAGTTGTATTCGTTTACGTAGCCACATTCAAAGATTCTGATGACTTCATTGCACTTTACGATCGATCGTTAATATCACGTTTTACTGATTACCATAATTTCCCAATTTATAGGAAATCGTTTAAGGAATACCGACCAAAGTCTTAACATTTTGAGCAGCTGCTTGGATTGTTTGCATTTTTTTTTTTCTACAAAATACCCAACGTTTGCACTCGCATGAGAGATACCATGATATCTAATCAGCATTCCGATAGATTCAAGTGTTTTTCACTATACTCGTATGTCATAGTCCAAGAAATAATAGATTGCACTGCAATCACTGGAAATAGCTATCTCTTCGGCTGACATATCGTACAACTGACATTACCTGTCATAAAGTATTAATAAATTGACATCATCCACAGTAATACTTTTACCAGAAACTATCTTATCTACTAATAAAACAAAAAAACATTTCTCACTAAGTGTTTCCAGGGCTCCATAAAAGGAGTTCAAACTTACGTAAGACGGTTGCAGTTTCCGCACCAGTAACGTAACTACATAAAACTTGTGATTGTTCCGCTTATCAGCTACGGCTACTTCCTGAGTCGAAAACTACAAACGTACGAGTATATTGAAACTATAAACTTCTCAGATATGTACATTTGTTACAGCAGTTGATGCGAAAAAAAGCATGAACGGCGCTAAACAGCTTCATGAATTACTTAACGCAACTAATGAGGCAAATAATTGAATTTAACGTAACCCAGGAGAAAGAAAACACCTAAAGCGACGCTATGACGCCATTTACTACAAACGAATGCGCTTACCTAGTTCCAGAGTTTAGTCATAAATTTTGAGTTCGAGTTACGTTCAATATTCAGCAGCAACTCTGTCTGTTTGAGGTGTGCCATTATTCACATCGTCGACAACGTAGCTAGCCCCTAAGTATAGAAAGATACAAATGAAAAAAAAAAAAAAAAAAAAAAGAGTCAGTTTTCTTTGGAATGCAACTTTGAGCAGCATTTTTTAATTTTTTTTTCTTTAAAGGCTTTTGTATCTTTGTGTTGGTTTAGGTTTATATTTATTTGTGACCGGACCAACTTGAAATCTAGAATTATTCCAATTGAAAGTTGAAGTGTCATGTTATTGGGACCAGAGCAGCACCAGTGTACGTTTGTGGCCAATCGCATGCATAAATGCACAAAAGCCTTACGCTGCCGCTGCATTTATACCGAGCAATGCATAATAAACAAGTGTACATGACTAGATCGCTCTTGAGGCGGCGATATTGGCTGGGTAATTCGCATTCAATAGTCAAGTCCATTGGTGTTGTTGTTGCTTTAATCAGACACAGTCTTAGGGTTCGTTGTAGTTTTTTCTTCACATATTTAGTGCTAATAAATAAGAAGAAAGAAATACAAATGCCAATGCGAAAATGTATAAATAAAGTCTATTGGCCGGCGTTGAATGTTAATTTAGAACCAGTTCGGTATAAATTTTTTAGGTTGTCAAGTTGTTAGTTTTGAATCTTGTGTTGAGTTGTTTCGGAGACTTGGAGGTTGCAGTTATGTAAATGAACGTTGTTAACTATTTCTTTGATAACATCCTAAAAACAACAAAAAAAAGGACGAACAAAAATAATTTTTCTTGCATCAGGTAGCTTATATTTCGGCTCTGTTTCGCTTTGAACACGAATTTGGGTCAAAGGGTTGTCTTGTGTGTTTGCATAAAACTATCGCCACTAGTAGGTAGACCACATCAACTGTGTATAGCATCAGAGCGAAGGGGGGCACTTATTTTCGTTTTCACATTCCTCCACTGTGAGCGCAATTTTAAAAATGTTTCTTAAAAAAAAGTGGCTCTTCGCTCTTTTCAGCGATATGTCACATTTGGTTGTACTAGCCACTTTGAAAATAACTTGTTTTTTTTTTCCAAAAATTACACTGGCATTGTGTTTGGGTTATTGTTCTGCATGACTTTTATAAAAATCGTGCATATAGCTTTTATAGTTTACGAGGTAGAAGGTGGTGACAGGTGAACGCACTGTGGGATTTAGTAGTAGTCTGTATATGGAACACTGAAAACGGGCGGATCACAGACACCCCGGTCTGCAACTCGACTAATTTTTTTTTTTTTTTAATTCTTTGAGGTTTATTTGTTAAAGCCCTGCTTACAATGTGTCCGGCCAAATTGCAAAGATCTGTTTGTAAATATTCGCCTAAATTGACATTTCATATGAAACATCGCACAATTTGCCGGACCACATAACGAAGTGTATGAAAATCGATTCAGGCTGCTTTATCGGACAGATTTTTGCGATGCTGTTTTAGGGTTTATTAGGGCAAATAAGAAAAAAAAATGTAAACAAAACTATTGGAATAAATCAAAGAGGTAAGGGAGTAAAATTGTTTTCTAGTTTTGATCGCTGAGTTTGAATTTCAGAATTCAAAATGGCGCACAAAAGTTCAAAAATGAAAATATGAATAAAGAACTTTAATTTCTGGGGAATTATAGCATAATAAGTTTTAGGGAGTCGCTAAATCTGAATCTAAAGTTAGAAATTCAAAGATTCAAAATGGCGCGCTTCAAGTTTAATAGATTGCGATCTGACGGAATATCAAAAACTGTGCCATTAAAGTAATATCCATTCTGGTAGTAGATCTCTGCCTGTATTAAAGATACTACGAGTACAATCGCAGACGGTTTAATGGAACGATGCCTAAAATTTTGTCATTTGAGCCTCCTTTTCAATAAAATTAGTTAACTTTCAAATTAACTCCTGCTATTCAAGAGTAGTATGGGCGCCTTGGCTCAGTGGTTAAGTGCGCGATCACTGAGTGAGAGGTTTAAGGTTCGAATCCAAGAAAACAAACATTTTTCTCACGGTCCCACCTCTCGCGAACATCTGACAAACATCCGAAAGTAAAACTGTCATGAGAAGCTTCTCTTAATCGAACAAAAATTGCCCTTCAGAAAGGCCATGAAACTGTAGGTCCCAACGCCAAAATATTATTATTATTATTCAAGAGTAGAATCAGTAGGGGTATATATGTAAATATACCATCATCACGGGGAGCGGTCCCATCCATTGTAAATCCGTCTATCCTGAGAGATTATATGTACGAGTATATACATGGTGGTGCAAAACCGCCGTTCGGTCGAGAATATCGCTGCTGTGGCTGCAAATGTCCAAGGGGACCCTCAAATTTCAACTAGACGACAGGCCATGCAATTGGGACGAACAGAACCAATTCTTTTTATTTACAAACAAAGTTATTGCCTTAGGAAATCGAGGAAGGACTTTTGCGCCTCTTGTATAAAACAAAAAAAAAAAAACAAAGGAAAGAGCTTGCAACAATGATTCCTTGGTTCAAGACAAGAAAAAACATTTTATGGGTGGGTGGGGTCGCAACTCACTCCCTGTCCCGTTATAGCCACTTAAAGGTGACAAAATGCGATCGGAAGGTGTGCATTTGTATAAATTCTTAGAAAACCGATATATCTATAAAAATCAAAATAGTTTTTCTCTAATTTCGGAAAGGTGACACATTTTTTATATCGGGCGTTTTGGGGAAAAGGGAAGAGACAGAGAAGAAGAAAGATTGGTTTGAAACTCAGGTTGTATCAAGTTTCAGTAAACTCCAAGGGTGGCCGTCCATATGACTGGGGAGCATTTTTGCTTTGCTGTTATTGTCGTTGCTTATGATTCACAGCATTTTTTTCCATTCTTCTGATATCATCACGATCAAGTTCCATTTTCAGCGATATGACCACCCTACTGCCAGTGTTATGCCTTCGCAGTGGATTTGTCATAAGCTTTCGCAATTGATCGACTTCTTTATTTATTTCATGCGAAATCAAAGTTTGAACCGTGAACCTGCAGCGTGACAAGCAATGATGTTACCACTACACAAACTCTCACGAGTTTTTTTTTAAAAAAAATGTTCAGGTTAGTAGTTTCAGAGATAAGGGGGGACATAACTTTTTTTGACAGTTTTGGTTGTGAGACTGTGATAGACAGATGACGGACAGACAACTCATTATAATTGTTCAGTTCTTACGTTTTGTTATCTTGAACAAACCGGAACCCTAAAAAGCAGGTCTCACAATTCGGTCTTTCTATTTATTTGTTCTAAGTTTTCGGAATTTTGGAAAAACTGAATTTTAAAATACATAATATTAGACCGTACAAAATTATGACCCAACCGTACATTTAAAAAAAAAAAAAAAACCTACGGAAAAGTTACAATCCGTCTGGAACGGATCATTTGATACCCTACCCCTTATTGTCAAACTTATCTCTATTAAGGTAGGCGTGGCGTTGTGAATTTGTTAGTGCAGATGCACTGACATCTTTGTACTCAGAAAATATTTTCGAGGTTTTTCAGAGATTTTGCTAGAAAAATTGTTACAATTTTGTTCTTAAAAGAAAGTAACCATAGTTCACGAATTTTGATTAGACATTCACATGTGATAGTTATTAAAATTCATTCGTTACTATTTTCATTCGAACGATTTTGCTCATTACTATTCTCGTTCAGTCAAAGTTTCTCTCATATTAGTAGGAAATCATTTTTAAGTGCGAATATCTCGAAAACGGTGCGTCATACGAAACAAATACTTACAATCGAAATTTTAGATTTTGAAATTCTCACTGCATCTGCACTGCTGAATTTTTGGAGTTTTAGAAATTTGTAAGTACACAATCCTCCAAAGTGTCTGGCTTTATAACGAGTCTAATGGTGGAAATCGTTTTTGAGTGTGAATATAATAGTTTTAAAATCTGCAAGATGGGCGCTGATTTTTTTGTTTTAAATATTTGTGAGTGTGCAATGAGATCACTAGTACATGTAGAGCGAATGGTCATCAACGCCCGAGTCCGAAAAATCTTCAGAGTCCATCCCCGAGTGACGACGCGGTAAATGAAGACCTCACCTTAGGTGGTGCACTCAAGTGGAAGGGACCTCAAACAAAATTGTATGCAAAATTAAAGGCGGTAGCACAAGATCAAGCTGGCTGGAGATGTTTGTTGGTTGAAGTCCAGGTCCACCCCTGACTGTAGCGTCATCTTAAGTGAATAAGTACATAAGTAAGTACGCAATCCCTCAAAGAGTCTGACTTTACAACGAGACTAATGGTGGAAATCGTTTTTGAGTGTGAATATCTCGATAACGGAAATTTATGATTTCGAGATGGACGCAGATTTTTTTTTTCGAAAACGGTGCATGTAGGGAAAAAATATGATTACGACTGAAATTTATAGTTTTGAAATCTCTGCGAGATGAATGCCGCATTTTTAAAAATTTTCGAAATTTGTAAGTACGCAATCCTAATGGTGGAAATGGTTTTTGAGGGTGAATTTCTCGAAAACCGTGAGTCATACGAAAAAAATAATTTCAGTCGAAATTTTAGGTTTTGAAATTCTCTACAAAACGGATGCCGAATTTTTTAAAGTTTTTGAAATTTGCAAGTATGCAATCCTACTTTATCCCGAAGTTAATATAAATTTATTATGAATTTGTGTGTTCTTCTCGTACAAATATTCCGAAGAAGTTTTCTTTGTAATGTCAACTCCCAACTCATCGTTACGAGCCATCATTGGTTTGAATAGTTTTTTTTTCTTTTATTGTGACAGTTTCCAGTAAAAAAAAAGACTAACGTTTTTGAGAAGTAAGCAAGTTTGTGGGCAGATTTAAAAAATTGTACTGCTCCGAATTTCAGAAAACTAATATACAAAATTTCGTGTTTCTAGCTAAAAATTTAAGACAGACACATAGACGAAGGTCTATCGTTATTATTTCTCTATGTCGCAAACAATGTGTTAAAATTAACATTCCCTATGGGATAAGGTATATAAATTGGCGTATTTTATGTATTTTTTGTTAGCATTTTCTATGCATTTAAAAATTTACAATCTGAATAAGGTCAACATTAAGTTTTAGTTTTATTTGTTACAGAATTCTGTCGGGTTTTTTGTTATCAGTAACATAAACGCTCATTTCTTAGCTTGACTGGTTTTTGAACGATAAATTTAATACTAGTATCAACTAACAACAACTATGTTCTATAGAAACCCAATATTGCACCAGAAGTCTTTGTTTTTTTTTCCGATTCTGACTACAAAATCCATTTACAACAGAAAATACCCCATCAAGAACATACCAATAAAACCTCATTGTCCCCATCTAAACCACTGGAAGAGAACCCACAAAACACAAAACAAGAGTATGTATAGTAGTTGTTGGCTATAAACGCTTTGAAGAAGAAAACATTTTAAATTCGCCCTCACGGACACTTTTATGCGTGTCCATAGGCATGGCGGACGTATTAGTTTCACATGCTCATGAAACTTAAAAAAAAAGAAAGAAATAATATTATTATCAAGACACAGAAAGAAAACCGCAGCAACTACAAGCTATAGAGTGGGTTTCGTTTGAGAAACAATAAAAGCGAATTTGCGTAATTAACGTTCAAGTTCAGAAATTTATCGAATCCCGAGTGTGTATCAAGAAATTCGTTTCCACTTAGATGGTCTTATGTAATCAGCCATTGCTTCCGGTGTAATCGGAGACCAACCTCCGATGTATGTACGTACAATTCTTTTGCCTCATAAGTTGATTTTTTTTAATTTTTTTAATTTTTTTCCCGGTGTGATGCTCCGGAGGTAATAAGTAGATTCTATCGCTAAACCTACTTCATGTGTGTGTCGTTGCATCTCAAATAGAGCAAGACATATCGCAGTAAAATAGTGAAAAAAAAAAAATTAGAAAGGAAAGGTTTTTATTTTCAATCGGAAATTTGTTTCGGTCCACGAAACTCACGAAGACAATAGATGGTAGTGAAATTATAAAATATACGAGTATGTGCGGTAAAAGATTTATTTTCTACCAGAACCGGTGAAAAAGTATGAATGAAAATGAGGCCACTACTATTTAGACTCGACTTTTGTTTTAAGCTGAAATTGAAGTTGAAACTGTTGCGTTTTAGCAATGAATACTTTCTTTGAAATTAGGGTCAAATTTGGGTGCAGATAGAGTTTAGCATTTTTTTTTTTGGAATGCCATTGTTTAGTTGACAAATATATGGGTTAAGTGGACTATAAAAGATACATTATTCAGTTGAGGTAGATTTCGAAATTGGAGCGCTTATTAGTCGACGTATAAATCCTTTCGGGTACAATTTGTGGCCATGATTATTACTCGTACTTGCTGCTCTGTTGAGCTTCCTCTGGAGTGTCGAAGAGAGTCCTTTCTTATCAGAAACTAATCTTAGTTGGTCAGACGACGGACAAATTTTGATTATTTATCGTGTCTGGGTCGTTGTGGGTTATTGGTCAGCAACAGAACAGGCAAGTCGTGTTTTTTGGCCCCATTCCATTTGTGTAGCACTGAAGGACATCTACCAAAATTCGTCCAACACGATGTGGTGACAGCTCCAACAATGTTCGTAGACTAATAAGTTGTATCTTGTGCGTAAGTGGATTTGCATGAGTTTTTCTAGATCTTCAATAGACTGTTCGCCAAAGGGCAAAAACGATAGACTTTTCTCTAAGGTAAGCTTGTTGGTTGTATGTCTTAACACCCTTGAGCTATTCGGCGCCATTGAAATTGTATTCCTTAGGATCATTGCTTCTGATGGTTGGCTATCATGGCTTTCAAGATATTATTTTCCACCAGTTGCCAATTTTTCTTTTTTTTCTGTTGGTTTGATTTTGGATGGAAAGTTTGGTTCTTTTCGAATTGTTTCCCTTGGCCTTGTCCTCCGATTTTTGCCTTTTCATGCCCGCGTTCATTCCCGTAGAAATTTGAATAAAGATATTTTCAAAGATCGACTTAGGTTTGATGAGTTGTACTTCAGATCTGCCAGCACTCCCAATTTTTGTAGCTCTTCATTGGCTTTTTAATGTTTCTTAATTGAAGCCTTGTTTCTGTCTTAGAAAGTTGACTGAACATTGAACTACATAGGTAAGCGATTTAATTCCTCAATGCCCGAAAGAGTCCTCAATCACAGGCTTTTTCCTCAATTTTCACGAGATTTGATCAGAAAAACTATTAATAGCTGTCTTTATTCCTGAACTTTAATCTCAAATACTGATAATATTTTTAAAATTAAGTTCAGTTGTCACTGAGAGTAGCTTTAAAAATGTAAAATCTTGTTTCTGCAGTGGGCGTGGTCCTTGAATTGTAGAGGGTATACTAATAAGATTCGTACATACCAAAGTAATGAGAGATGTGGTGTTCTGACTCCAAAGCAATCTTATGCTGTAAGAATGTGTACGGTATGCAGTAGGGAATGTTACTTTGTTCAAATTTAGCCTTTACGAACGCCACCCGCAGTGCCCGCTATAAATATAATAGTCCTGTTTTTTTATTGAAATTTTATATTACGAACAACAACTGGCTGGAAAATACTCTTGCTGTTATCCCCAGCCGCAGTGCTAGTTTAGAAACGAGCTTAAAACGTTTGTAATCCAAATTCATACTCAAAACCCGTGCCACAATCCGACTGGCGACGTCACTAGTAATCGTTTTTTGGGTTGCTGTAGATACATTTACCATTAAAACACTGGTTAAAAGTCACCGGGGCTACAACTGAATGTTGAGGTATGTCGTTCAGAAAGTGGAAGAGACAGAGAGAAAGACAGATTGGTGTAGTTGGTTTGAAACTCAGGTGGTAGTTAAGTTTCAGTGAACTCCAAGGGTGGCTGTCCAGATAACTGGAGAGTATTTTTTTGGTTTTCGCTGTTATTGTCGTTGCTTATGATTCACAGTATTTTTTTTCGCCCTCCTGATGTCATCATCACGATCAAGTTTCATTTTAGCCATATGACCACACTACTGCCAGTGTTATGCCTTCACAGTAGAGTTGATCGACATTTTTATTTATTTCATGTGAAATTCGAACCGTGAACCAATAGCGTGACAAGCGATGATGTTACCACTACACCACGTACGTGGTACATATTAGGTACGATTGCGTACAAATAACTTGTGTTAAATACTCGGAATCTTCGTCGGTAAGTTTCCCAGATTGTAGTAGGGATACGACTTTAGATTATTTGGTTCGGCTGGAAAGTGCCCTGTTTCGAATGTTTTCAATGAAAAACGTGCTAACTGTTCAATAGCAACTCTGGAAATGTGTCATTTAGTCAGGTGTGGTCTAACCCGCTTTATCATAGCTTCGACTTTTTCGATACTAAAAAAGTCTTAAAAACACTGCCAGTTCGTATGACTCTCTTTTCAATGGATATTCTGAGCATTTTAGTAATTGTCCCGTTCAGTCTTATTTCGGGTTTCTGGCAAGCTATTGACGTGCTATTACCAAGTTGTCGAAGCCGAAGCTTAGAGACTATAATGTGCAAAACTAGTGTTTTCTGTCGTGTCTTGTAATTTTTCGCTTCGTGTTTAGTCTCCCAAATCATTGTAGCGTGTTCCAGGCGGAGATAATGGCAATAAAAGAGGTCTTATTCTGGCTAAAGAACAACGTGATATCCGCATCTTTTCAGACAGGCAAGCAGCATACAACAAGCCTTGGTGTATATTCATGAAGAGGAGGAAACTATTCTTTGCCTTCTTTGTACCTGCCCAGCTCTTTCCCAAAAACGGAAACTTCACTTGCGAGCCTTTTGTTTCAGCGACCTAATATCCACTTAGCTGACAGCCACTGCAACCTAACCTAACCTAGTAGCAGAACTAAAGTATTGAATGTGCAATTTTTTGGCCAGTGCTATATCACGTGTTCATTCTATGTAAAATGCCTTCCAGTTCATGGCTTTATGTTCAGCCAATGCACGTCAAACTACCAGAAGCTCAACACCCAAACCAACCATCCCTCATGCCACACATGCCTGAACTATAAACAATCCACTTGAGGCGAAAACCCCAACTGTGTCGCCCAAAACCTCTCAGCCAATTCACTTTTCTTAAATTTTCCCATCGTCAAAGTCAAAAATCTAGATCTCAACCCATAAATACACATCTTCTTCATCTGCATTCCATACGGTTCACTTTGAAGTAGGTATGCATTCTTTAGCGTTCACCTAACTGCTTCTCATTGTTGGGTGCGGCGCCATTCTTCTCCCCATTATCATTGTCATCATGCCGAACTCAATCGAATTAAACAAATTTCTGTCTTCTGTTGTTGTACCTACCTCTACGCTTGAACACAGAGAAGAAGAACTCCCACCCTTGGAATTTATGAACGCACTTCAATCATTCCATGTACTTTGTATCAACAGTATCAACACAATTCAAAGCGATCCTCAACAAAGGTGTCCATTGTGCACGACACAATAACGATGAACGACGATGATCACACCGGCATATGGAATTGCCAATTATAAGCAAACAGCGGCTGTGGAGGTGCCTCCCGCGCCCATGCTATTCCGGAATATCCATTGGCTGTTCTACATTTTTCATTTGAATACTAAATGATACTAGTTGTGTGGATATGAATATACAGATTTGTGTTGGACGCGTTCAGCATAAAAATGTATTTCATGCGTGCGTCCGCTTGTGTAGCGCGAAGGGAAAAAGAAAGTAAAGCGTATCCGTGTTGGGCCGTTCGCTCAGTGAAAGAGTGGTGAAACCTTATCAGGCATTTGAGTGTAGCCTACCCAAAAAAGGCAAACACAAATGTAGTAGATACAGAATATGAGAAGTATTAGCCCGCGTGTGTCATGAATGCGCGTTCCCATACCATAAAAAGCATAAAAAAGCGTTTTGAAGCAATTAAATTACTAGTTGCTTAGTAATTACCATGCTTAAGGTTGTTTTTTTTTTCCTTCTTTTTTTTGACACTACGTTAGTAGCCCATTGGGAAGAGGAAAAAGCATGCCTCACAATGAGCATGGAGTGGATGGAGAGGAGATTTTCTTGGGAGGACAAACCCTGCCTAATGGCGAATAATTACCCACACTGCCACTTGGGAATTATCGAATTAGCGGCGTATAACCCATAGACATGGTGCATTGTTTAATAAATGTCTGTTTGTCTGGGAAGGCAATTCTTAATCGTGGCAATGATTTCGTGTATTTCGTGAGAAGCACTGTGAGATTGACCATGACCGGTCGATGACCTTTCTAGTGGAGGATTGAAAGAAATGGTGCGAAAGCGGTTATTTTTGATTTATCGTCTACGCAAGTGAAATTAGAGTTGCAAGTAGAATTGGTGGGAGTAGAATTATGTTTTATGAAAGATCACTTTGTCTATGTCCAGACTTTTGTCCTTCTCCAGCTGACTTTTGGTAGGTACCTGCTCTAGCAAAAGATCGAGTTCAATTCTAAAGTTGTTTTAGACTAATAAGGTGGCTATTGTATAGTGAAGTGTATTTTTTTTTTGCTTCTTGATTTGAGATTGTCGTTACAACAATCGGCGATAATAATTTTCCTTTCAAAGAGGAGTCTTCTTTATGACCGTTTGTCATCTGGGCAATGATAAGATAGCATTTAGGTTCCCTTTAAATGTTACCGGGGCTTTTGACAACACGTTAGGCTGCAAATGTAAAAATGGGTTGACTTCTACAACTTTACTTTACTTTAGATGGCGCTACAGTCCGGGGTGGACTTGGGCCTCAACCAACAAGTATTTCCAGCCAGCTCGATCTTGTGCTGGTTGGTTGAGGTCCTTTTCCACTTGGGTGTGCCACCTTAGGTGAGGTCGTCCGTCTGGGATGGATTCGAACTCTTCCGACCAAGTTAGTTGTTGTATATTCTCCTTCATTCCCCGTCGATACAAACGGAACCAAAAATCACTCGAATAATTTTTCTTTCAAAATAATCAAGGGTATCTGCGTCGTATAGCAGGGGGGGGATGATGAGGGTCTAATATAAAGTCACCTTAGTTATCCGTGAGATACGTGCTCAAAGAAACAGCGGTTGGCAAGAGTGATTCTTCGCTTGATCTCTCCGCTGGTGTCATTTTTTTGAATACAGAGGAGCTTAGGTATACAAAGTCCTTCGACGTTTTGTCCAAGTCGTCGTATTGCCATTTACTGCTAAATTCATTTTCGCCGCTTCTGTTTCGCTGCGTTCATTCACTTATGTCAATGTCGTCGACGTACGCGATCAGTTGTACAGACCCCTGATGTTAGCTTGAGAATTTTGTACAATCCTTTCAAGTATAATGTTAAGGAAATCATATGACAGCTCGGCAACTTGTCATAGTCCTTTTCTAACATCAAAAGCCTTGGTGATGTTCTTACCGACCTTGATGGAGCAGCGTGCATTCTCCGTCGTCATCTTGCACGGACGAGTTTGGCAAGCATGCCAAAACTAGACATGGCTTTGTATAGCTCTTCTCTATAGACTCTATCAAGAATGATTTTTTTTTTCTTTTTTTATAATTTGCACGTGTGAAAGGGGATATGAATACCCTTATACTAATTTTTAAGACACGGGCGTTTTTTGTGGAAAGGGCAAGAGACAGAGAGAAAGATAGATTGATGTAGTTGGTTTGAATCTCAGCTGGTATTAAGTTTCAGTGAACTCCAAGGGTGGCGTCCAGATAACTGGAGAGTATTTTTGTTTGCTGTTATTGTCGTCGCTTATGATTCACAGTATTTTTTTTCCGTCAAATAAATAGATGATTCGTGAACCAATAGCGTGACAAGCAATGATGTTACCACTACACCATGGCCACCCTTAAATAAAATACAAGATTGCACAATTAGGTATAAAAAAATCCCACGTTCTGCGCATGACGTCACAGGGGACTCGCAATTTGACAGCTGTTTGTTTTTGCTGTAAATATAACAGAAAAATACGAGAAATAAAATTTGGCGGGTTCCCTGTGACGTTACACAGTTGTCAGAAAAAAAAAAACATGGCGGACATGCGCAATGACTAATCTTGTATTCTATTATTGTTGGACGCTATTATAGGTGACTTTAAGATCGATGAAAAGGTGGCGAGTATCAATTTGGAGTTCCTGAGTTTTTTCCAATATCTACAGCAAAGTGAATATCTGATCTACGGTTCTGTACAAAAAATGGCTATTATTCTCATTAACTTTTTCATCACCATTGGTCATGTCATAATTGTTTAGGTGTAAAAAGTTCAGCAGAGCTTAACATCATTGCACTGCGAGCTAAGAACCTTGAGCTCTTCGTGATAGTGCAGAAATTTGTTCTTAAAGCCACAAGGCTGTGGTATTGACATTTCTGGATTTAAGCTGACGTTAGATCCTACACTTAGAAAACACTACGGCTTAGATCATTCTGGATTTAGCTTTAAGTATTTCAGTGGTTACTCATTCTTTTCCGCTCCAAAAATCAGAAGAATAAACAGAAACAGTCGATGTAGACTCTAGTAGTTGGTTGTCATTACAGAGCTACGAGTATATTGTTGAGATGATGAAGTTCAGTCGTCGAGCCTTAAACTTATCGGCAGCAGTCATTTGAGTTAATGTGTTTTTTTTCTTGGGGATTTTTTTCTAAGAGTCCATTACTTGATTTGTTTCGTAATGAATTCCTTTGTTATGTCCGCACCTCTGTCTATCGTGGTGATGACTTATAAGTTGCACAAGTTATCAACAAGTACTCCCCCGATGATAATGTTGTGCGCCTTGGCCGCATTGTTCTTTATGCCTATCAGTAGGACTCATACCCCCTCGTTAATGATGTTTTACGCCTGAATGATGAAGAAACATCGAGTATCGTTAAAAAAGTTTCTAAAACAATTAGAACAGTTCAGAAGGGTAAAGTTTATCATCAACAGTTCCACTTCTTAGTTATGTGTGTTAACCCGAAAGAGGCGGGGTCAAATGAAATTATGTTGGGAAGTTCGAATTATGATTTTGAGGAATTTGAGGCGTCTACTTTTTCCAATCCATAGATCAGTTAACCACCTTGAGCTTCCCGTGTAATACCTCTTTCCATCGTTCCTGCTCGCCAAAATCAAAACTATCTACGTGACCAGATGCAATTTACTGTGCAGTGGCATAATTTCTAATTGTTCACCCACTTGTATCTTATCAAAGGCTCAAAGGTTTAATCTTGTTTGTGCATCATCATATTGTGTATAATAATCTATACTGACTTCTTATTAAATCCCCCCCTCTCTCCTAACTCATCGAAACCTAAACAAAGAAAAAGAAAAAACATAACTATTTCAATTGAACAAATTAAATCCAGATCAACAACGATAAGGAGACAACGCGCGTAATTAGTTTATTGCATCTATTCCATATGTTCAATCGAGCTCAATACGATGTCAGTCAGACCTATTAAGACTGTTGTTATCGTTTCACTGGCATTGATTGGGAATTCTAGAACGATAATAAAAAAACACAAAAAAATACAAGAAGAAAACAATAGATACGAGTACTTGTAGGTTGCCATAAATTTGTCTTCCTGCTGACATAATAATAATCGTAAAATCAATTTTCGTGTAGCTGGCAGGCATGTCATTCCACAAATGACACGGTTTAATTAAAACCTAAGGAGTGTCTATTCGGGCGAGAAATACTCGAGTAGTTATAGAATATATTTTTAAATAGCTTATGATGATGATGATCCTATGTGTGGATGGAGGTTATTCAGTCAACCATTTTATATACTTTTTTTGTAAAGAAATTTTAACGTTCAATATTGTCGGTTAATTGAAGGCATTTAAAATTGAAATTTTGCTTTCGCGCTACTGTATATACAGCAATAAAATCAGCTATAACTGGTGAAAATGATAATTTCCTTCACACCCAGTTGAGACGTGTCGAGGTCTTAAATGAGTAATAGAACATTTTCAATGTCAATGGGGCACGAACAGTATGTGTGGCAAGGAAGGGGTGACTAAATGATTGATGTTAATAGCAACTGGGTTATTAATTTTTTGCTTTAGGATTTTAATTAAATAAAAAGTATTAAGCGAAACAGCCAGAAATGTTCTGAAAAGTCATCGAAAATTAGGAAGTTTTCAAAAATTTTTTTTGTTAATGGAATACAACATTTGATGACTTTTCAGAACATTTCTTAGTTTTGAAGTTTGGAGATTGCCTGCATAACAGATTTTGTTCCAAAAATCGACATCAACTTTTTGCACACCGAACTCTTATCTTTGTAGTAGGATGCAACAATTTTAATGCAAGATCAAATTACCTGTCACTATGGATGACAGATGGATTTGACAGATGTCATATGACAGGGATGTGAAATCCTAACCTCAAAATGAATTACCCTTTATAAACTAAACGAAAAAAAAAAACACAATATACTTAATAAATAATACTTTTATTTCTATTTCGTTTCAGGTAAGGCTCTTCTTAAATCTGTTTACCCCTTTCAAGGCATACTCGTAAGGCATTCAAAATTTAAGCTCGCTTTTAAGATCGATGATCTGCAACAGGTTTCTGCTTCCTGCAGGTAAGGTAAGAGGAATATAAAAAGATTTTCTTCTGAAATTTTGGAGATTCTATTCGAGTGGATTCGTATACTATGCAGGTGGTCTACAGTCCTATTTTCTGAGGTACACTATAATTTGTCTGGCATTCGTCCCAAACCTGCTGTTGTCTTTTGCAAAGTGATGCATGTTGATAAAATTTAGTTAATGGGTGAAAGTACCAAGCTGACTTTTCTGATTGTGACTCACACGTTTTGACCTCATTGAGATACATACGAGTATGTATGTACCTGCATCTCACAAATGTGCTTCAGAGTCTGATCGCTTTCATATTTTCTGATTTCTTAGGAGCGTTTTCTTCTACATTCGTGTGTTCACAAGTGCTAAGCTTAAGCCAATAATAGTTTAGTTTTGTGCCAGGTTTTTTTTTTTATAACTATTCTGTCCTTTAAGTTTCCTAACGCAGTGGTGGAGAAAGAGAATATAAGAGAATTAGGGATTAGGAATGAATTAGGGATTAGGGATTAGGAAGGAAAGGATAGATTTTGGGCAGATTAAACGCCACATTAGCCCTGCGAATTGGGGAGTTTGTGACTTCAGCCGATCCTAACATAGAGAAACCGATGCTGTTTGCAGCCGCCCATTTTTGGTCAGACGCTGCGAAGGGAATCACGTTTGGTAAAAGTATTTCAGCCGTTCTGTGCTTATAGTAAAAGAGTTATTAAAATTCTTTAAATTCTTTAAATTTATTGGAAAAGTTTTCGTATTATTTTTAGATGGGCTGTCACTAGTTTATGTGTTATTGTGTTATACGCAAGGTGTGTTAAGCGCAAGGACGCCTTTAAAATAAATAAATATTTTGCCGCTAACAGCAATTCGAATCGCGAATGGGGATTTTTTCGATTGCGAGAAGCTTATAATGAAAATTTTACTCTTGGATAATTTTTTAGACGTTCGTGAGAGGTGGGAGTCTTAGCTTAGTGGTTAAGTACGCGATTACTGAGCGAGGTTCGAATCCCAGAAAACACAAAGAAAAAAAAGGTTTTCTGACGGTACCACTCTCGTGAACGTCTGGCAAACATCCGAGAGTAAAATTGTCATGAGAAGCTTCTCTTAATCAGAAAAAAAATTGCCGTAAACGGCATAAAACTGTAGGCCCTAACCATTAGGGGCACAGCACGAGTGGCTGCGAGAAGTTAGGCCAGTCTGTTGCGCCAAAATATTTATTTTTATTTTTTTGTTTGTGAGAAATAGGACCTTGATAAGGACCTTTCTGGGATTTGAATCTTGAATCTTAAGTTCAGTGATCGCGTACTTAACCACTGAGCCACGGAGTTTTATTTTATTATATTGTAGTATATAGGGTGAGCACGGTAGAGTGGGTTGTGAATTTGCTTGAGACCCTATCGTTGCAGGTTCGAGCATCAGCGGGGAAAGCGACCAACCAAATTGAGGCTGAGTGCTCCGAAAATTAGCTTCCGTAAGTTCCATTATACGTGAAATCCATCCTTGACAAGGTTTTACGAAATCCATGTTCATACTAAGTTTTAGCTTTTCTATAGGTATCGGGGCTGAATGGTCGACCGCTCTCTCGACTATCGATTATCTAGACATTAGTTAATTTGTGTGAAGCTGATTTGTGGCTACAAGGCTATAAGACTCCCTTTAGCTGAAACTTTTACTTTTTTTAAGTAGGCTGCAGGCTAAAGAACCACGAATACGTATACCTACATACATACATGTAACTCATTCATACTCTCCACGCATCCGCATGAGAAGTATTTAATGAATGATGAAGAAGTCATCCCAGATTTAATGGTTCTGTTAAAAACCTTCCCAATCTTCCTGATTAAAATTAACTTCGCTTTACACCAACGGGTAGACTTGGCACTGCCAACCTCCTTTTTCCGGGCAAGCAGTGTGGTGTGCACTGCTAATACTGCTTTGCATCTGTCAGAGCAACACTATTATGGATTCTTATGAGAATTTGTTTCCTGTTGATAACTCATTGTTTATTCATGGGCATCCCAGTTTTGAAAATTGACTAACCAGTCCCCAACCATATCAAAGGTAACGTACTTATAGTCTGAGGCTGTTTCCTTACTTAGTGTCTTGCAGTTTATCAACATCGTGACATCGATGATTTGCCTGCTCTTTCGAGTAACAAAAGTTTGCAGAGCTGCGATAAAGCGAAGTACTCGTATGTTGTTTAACAAAAAACTTCACTTCTCACGTGTGCATCCGTAGTTTCCCAAACACAATGGTGTGCGTTCGCGTATCCCCACAAATTACTATGTAACAGTTTGTTTTTCGAACATATGCAACAATTCTCACCATCTCAGGTTGAAGGAGGTGAATATGGCGAATCGTACAGCCAGTGTCTTGCAGTAGTCTTGCGAGCTATACTCTAGCAATAAAGATACACGTTCGGGGTTAAGTGATTTCAGATTTAACGATGGTCGAAATTAACAGCCTGCGTAAGTACGTTCACCTCGAAAAGGTATTAATAATCGACGAACCGCACAGAGTACAAATCCATAAAAAAGGGACCGCAAATACATAGATACAACAGCAAATCCTCACCCAATTTAGGAACATGTGTACATTGCCTAAGAAATTCATGGTAAATTACCTGTCTAAACTGTATCACTAATGAAGACGCCTATAAGTAAATGGTCTAGACATTCATTGGAAAAAAGGCTGTAAAAAGTAACGAAATGAGGACAACCATCATTGATGTTCGCCAATTAATGCATCAATTTGGTCGTTAAAATCCGTAAAATCAAGAGAGGAATCCATTACTTCGCACATCTGTGTCTGTTCCACCTCATAATAGTTTACCATCATCGATTTGTTTTGTTTTTACCATTAAATTCGCTCTTCACTGCAGTTATTTCTACAAAATCTGTAAGAAGCAAACACTTAACTTTAAAGTAAACATTTATTGAGGTCTAATTCTTGAGCAAACTTCATTCACCTAGATTTATATTCAAGAGTTTCAGTGTTTACATAGTCCACTGATATTTATCTCAATCTATTGAGTGGCAATCGAAATGACAGAATATGTTGTTTGAAAATATATCTATTGAAGTTCTTAGCCGTTTGCACGTTAATGGAGACATATTTCCAACAAACACCAATGACATCATCAGATAGTAACCGCCACCAACTGTCCGGGAAAAAGAACAAATGTTATCCCCCTTGTTCGGACTGTAATGGCAAAAATATGATTTATGACATCATCCGAATGGTATTAACGTCTACATATCTCCAGTGTCACAACAATAATGAACCATAATAATGATGATGGTGATCACCAGCAAAAGACGGTGCTAAGAATCGGAGACGAGAATACCAAAAATAAAGCTCACCCATCATGATGACCATGTGTGGCGCTGTTGCCGTACATTAATTTGTTGTTATTCATAGCCGTTACGACGAGTCTTGTGGATGAATAATCTTTGGCGGAATCTTATTGGTACACACATTACATAAATTAATCATAACGCGAACAAGCATTTGAATTTCTAAATTAATCAGTAATATTAGCGAGAAGTTGTTTTTTTTTTTCCTATAACAGTGTATCTAACAAGAAAATCAACAAATCCATGTAAAGACAGATACATATGCGTCCGATTTTTTGTAATTTGTTTTACCAAAAATTGTAAAATTAAAATTTTCTAACTCTCTAAATCAAAAATAGTACTAAGGATGTTCGATGACGCGTTGGGTTCATATGACCAACTAGGTGAGACACCTGATGTCAGTAAATGGGGGACTGTGCCAAGAAACGACCGTGATTTTCTGGTCCATGAAAGGAAAGCTCGTGACTTAAAGAAGTCTCGTATAAATGGACTGATTCCAATGTTCATGCTTCATGCAAATGTATTATATTTGTATAAATGACAAAAATTTAGGCGCCTGATTGTGGAACGTTCAAACTTTGAACAAACCATGTGTAGCTCTAGTCGAGATGACACATTTGTGCTTTAGACCATGTTTCCCTTTGTGGGTCCTAACGCCTATGCGCTACCTTGTACGGTTTTTAACAATATACGTGAGTAATTTCTCTTAAACTCTTGTGATTCCTCTTCAGCTATTCTACGTCATGTGTTTCTTGATAGGGTCAAGTCTTTCGCATCGTGGGCTAGCCAAATTCGCTGTATAGCTTAGTTCATTAGCGAACCGCCGCCCTTTCGAAAAGAGTGGCTAATTTACTGCCACTTCCGTCGTGAATAGTGGTAGTGTTACTTAGAGATACGCTTAGGCCAGAACACCCTTGAAATATTTCGTAAGTACAAACCACTTTAGTTTTCTTACTGTAGTTCAGAACCTTACCGTGAAAGTACTATTATCGACTTTTGCCTCCTTCCATTCCAATTTCACCTCCATATACATATTTCCAGGTGGGTTGCCAAAATACCTATAGAGTAGCACAGATGATTGGTACCAGGCTTACTTCATTTCGTTCCAATATGTCGGCATTCTATCGTATGACCATTCGCTCAACATCGTAGAGTCAAATACAGTCGTCGCATTGCAGAAACTAAACTTAGTTCGGGTACGAACTAACATCAACATATCCATGTTAAGAAAAAATGAAAAAGGTTTTTGCCTTTACTAAAAAACTCAAGAGTCTGTGCTAAGAAAACGAAAGCCTGGAATTGGCTTACTCTAACCTACATTATTACAATGGAAAGCAACCTTAGCTTACTGTTTTGGTATGGTTGCATGCAATCGGAGGAAGAAATATGCTGTGAAAAACAATCTCCATTTGCTGGCTATGTTCAGTCTAAACCATTCCTGCAGCTGATTATTTTAAAGAAAATGAATACATATTTTCCCCCTATGCATTGCAAGAAACGATTGTATTTTTTCAGAGTCATTGTAGCCAGAGTTACTTAATTAATTTTCTCAGAAAGTGTCCCTGACTTCGATTTCTCGTCATAACGCTAGCTAGTGCTGGATATTGACACAATACCTGCGCCACCATCTCCACATCCTCCACAAGTCCGATAACTTTGGCGTGTTTTTTTTAAATATTATCAGTCAGTGGTTCATTAAAACGATTCCTAACCGGTTGAATTTTTTGTTGTATTTGAAGATGGCTACATACCAGGTTGTAACATAAGTATTGCGCGATTTTTGAATGTCTATGTCTGTTTAATGTTAAATAATTTGCACCAAATGCAAAAATTTAGTCGTCAATGTAATTTCCTCCATTAGACAACAGCTCTGCCCACTTCTCAGGCAACTTCTTAATGCCGTCACTAAAAAAATTGTTTGGCTTTGACGAAAAAAATATTCCAAGAGCCTCTTGGACATTATCCCGAGATCTAAAATTTTTTCCATCAAGGAAGTAACACCTTGATCGGGAGAAGTCCATCTCTGGGATGCTGTGCAGACTTCTGGTCTAAGCCATTGGTGGCGATGTTTAATGTTATTGTAAAGAATCCATTTTTCATCTCCGGTAACGATCCGGTTCAAGAAACTGCTCTTGATTGTGACTCGACAGAAGTTCAGTGCAAGCTTCGATTCTTTGCTGAAGATTATTTTGCGGTAGGTGGTGTGGTACCTATTTTCCCAACTTTATGATTTTTCCCATATTTGTTAGGTGTCGAGGGATGATCATATGGCTTACGTTGAGTTCGCTTGTGAGTTCACTTATCGTAACAGTGGGATTTCTTTCGACGGTGGGCTTCAGGAGCTCATCGTCTAGCTCTTTTGGTCTACCCGAACGAGGTTCATCTTTTAGGTCAAAATTACAATTTCTAAACTTTGGATTCGCTGAGAACACCCTCTCCATACACATTTTGGATTTCTCTAGTGGCTTCACTTCCATACTGGCTTTTCCGGAACAAAAACAATAAAATATGCCGAAAATTCTCTTCCGACACATCCATTTTAAATTTCAGTCAAAAATGCCTACAATGATGTTAACACAACGAAATTTGCAGACTGAACATAATTTCAATAACGGTTTCAGCATTAAATTGGTTTTGTGCATTTTATGGCAATTGGAAAATAACCCCCGAAAAAAATGCGCAATACTTATGTTACACCTGATCCGTAAGTACTTCTGCCTTACATTAGCCGTCAACTGTCAAAGTATTCACCACAAGAAGGGGCTATGTTCGTGAAGTATAGTTTACAATTATAGATTATGAACTTTCTATTCATGTGATGAATTTTCTGAAGATGCCTGTGGTCCAATAGTTTAGAAAAGTAATTTATAAGTGCACTTTTGATGAATAAATAAATGTCATTTCTCAAACGAAAAATGAAATTTGTTTCGCATGAATTAGCGTCAAATACAAAGGAGACATTAAACGAAAAGAAAATAAATAAATTGCACGACTGGGTCGCACTTACTTACACTTGTTGGTTATCTGAAAAAACTCAGATTTTTTTCCAAAACTTTGTGTGCCATCGCTTATTATATGTCAAATATTGTTTAGATAATAATTTCGAACAAAATCAGTTGATCAAAAGCCGAGAAATAGCAAACATTTTAAGAACCAGTTAATTCGTGAAGTACCGTTATACGTATTTTTTTGAAAATAATCTGGTACGCTATCTGATGGCATATGTCCACCATAACCTAAAAATTGAATTTGATCAAAATCGTTAGAGCCGTTTTCAAGAAAATCAATTTTTTTATTTTTTTTTTCAACAGAGAACAGGCAAAATTGAGAGACCGACTATATTCACTTCTCTATCATACTCGTGCGAGTAGTAATGTCATGTTTCATCAAAATCTCGAGATCAAACATTTTTAGGAAACCAATACTTGACTTTATACAGGGTGGGGCAAAAGTAATGTCATTATATGAATGTACCATAATGTTTGCAAATGGCGTCAAATGTCATTGTGCTTTGACATTTATGTTGTTGACAAATAGAGAATTAGTTGACAACAAGCAACGGAGCGATAAACACTTCGGGCAACGATGAAGATTTTGAATCACCAATTTCCGTGTCGTGTGATCTTGCGTTTTGGCGGGTGGGGCAAAAGTAATGTCATAATGTGAATGCGGCATACTTCTTCTCTTGGGGCTTTTTGAAATCTCGCGTTTACCACAACAAACCACAAACCTTGCAAGTCTTGAAAGCCAACATTGAAGAAGAAATCACCAATTTGGAGCCAGATGCAACAATTCAAAATGCCGTAAAACAACGAGCACAAATGTGCATCTCCTCAAGAGATGGTAATTTTTTCAACTTAATGTAATCAATTTTACACCTTCAAATAAACTTTTCGGGAAAACAGAGCCCAATTTTTTTTATTTCTAACAAAATGGCAGCCAATTCACATTATGACATTGTTTTTGCCCCACCTTGTATGTAGGTGCAAGTAAGAAGGCATATCCTCTAGGTACCAGGTTTTCAATTAGAAAGGTTTTTTTTTTTTAAATTTTTTTCAACACTTCAAATCTTTTTATTTTACGTACTTAACTTTGTATGTTAAGTATGTGTGATAAAGTTATTAGAAAAAATGAAAGCACTTATACATACGTAGTACGCGTAATATTAATTTGTTAATTGCCAACATTTTATTTTTCGGTCAATCAAAGCTATTGCACGCGATTCATAAACAATAGTTGCACTTTACGAACAAGTACCTTCACAACCGAAAATTCCGCAGGCATACCAACGTTTATGAATAAAAGCAGAGGACATCTATCTATGAGAAGTTGTAACAATTCCTAACCAGTTGGTTTTGACTGTGGAGAATAGCCAAGAAAAGAAAAAGTTGTAGCCAGCCTGTACGAGTACTTGTTGTACATGGAAAATTTGACGTTTCTGGCACCCATTGGCTAGCGGATGCACTTGAAATTTTAGGATTTGACTTCGAATATATGCGCATTTTTGCAAAATGAGTAGGTACCATTTCTAATTGGCTAATCCTATCAGCAAGAGATCTGTTGATTACAGAACACTCCCAAAGGGGGTAAGTACTAGGTGGGGTGAAAAGTAACCTCCTTGACCGCCAGAATGCGCTGCTACTGTAAAAAAGGTTATGGTGCCTTGAAGTCCATTCATATTTAGGCAGACATGCCAAATTTCAGTGCGATACTGTCTTTAGTTTTGTTTTGACAGCTGATTGTTGTTGACGTGTTTGGCATCATGTTGAGTATGGACAAAAACGAGTTTACTAACTTTTTATAAAATCTCAGTACTTACTACGAGTATGTTGTTTAGATTTATCTGGCTTCGGATATACGGCGTAGTTTGTCCGACTCGAAGTGTATAGAAACGTCGTATACCCGGCTCTGGTCATTGAGTTGTTTATACTTTGATGCCGGATATATATGAAACTGGGCTTATTGAATTTCTTAATCAACGCACCTACTATTTGTCCACCGAGGTAGGTCGGTGGAATATAAAATGTTTCCTTTCAAATTTCTCTAATTTCGCGGAACACTTGTCATAAGTTCGAAACCCTAACAACAACTTCCCTACGCCCTTCACTTTTAATTACCAGATTTAACCGCATTATAAAAAGAAACACGAATCACGAGTGTAATCTTCTGGATTTCCAATTCTATCATCTAGCAGTTCGCCTTTCACTTGCTACTTATAGCTTAGTCCATTGATACTCGTATATGTAAGTTTTGAAGGTTCTATTGTTCTGTCAAGCATGTTTGAAGCACCTAATCTACTGGAACTAATAATAATTACTATTTTCTGTGTAACATTAAATTGAAACTTTCTACGTTGTGAAAAGTTATAATCTCCTTTCTTCTATTTTAGGTTCTGAGCAATCAGTCGACTAATCTTAAAATCGAAATGAAAGTCGATTATTTTTTAAGTATTTTTGTTCCAATAAATTCTCATAAGAACGTGAGAAGCAAGATAAAAATAACAAAATTTTATTTAATTCCCATAAAATCCCACCTGAATAAACAAAGTCTCGACTCTATAAATCGAGTACACTTTCTAGACGACCCTCTTTCAAACCAGCTAATGACATCATTGACCGTTTCATAGTCGGCCCTTGAACTTCTTCAGTGCCAAAACAACAGTGCACTGCACACCCAAATAGAACAACAAGGCCTGTTCCACTAACATCTGCTGCACACATTCCATACTGACGCTACTACCAATCGGCGGCATACTCGTACACCATCGATGGATAGTGCACGCGAGTCTCAACAATGAGCGAACCTCAACGATGATCTAATTATAGCGTAGTGCTGCTGGATAAATGTGCAGGAGCAGCCGGCAGTGTTAATTATCCCTAATGCTTCCAGAGCTGCTGCACTACTTCCCGATTCGTTGTTAGCACTTTGAATGTCCCCAACGGGGTGCTGGTGCTGGTGCTGGTGCTGGTGCTGGTGCTGGCAAATGTATCTTAAAATAGAAATTATATAGCGCGTTGTCAGTGCACACAGCGTGCACTCGAGAGGGCATGTGCTTTGGTTTATTTTTTATGACGTGCTCATGTGAGCACCTTAAGATACAAATTACTCGGAGGAGGCTTCCATACAAAAGTTCAAAGGACTGTAAGTAGGAAGTATCTTCACTTCCACTTCTTCGATTTGTTTATCAATTTTTATTTGTTGATTTATGCCTGGCTGATTGTTTTTTTTTTTGTGTGTGTGTGTGTTGAGAAAACATGTGTGAAAATACATTGAGATAGGACTTGGCACTTTTGTTTATCTATAAGATGGATGGAAGAGTATTATATTTTGTTTGGATTTTTTTTTTTTATCCTTAAACTCTAAACCGGTTCTATGGAACGCGGTCATGAACAATCAAAGCAAAAATTAATTTCCTATCGTTATGTAAGCACAGCCAATAAATCAAAAAGTTAAGGGTGACATCACATCGCTTCGCCGATCGCCATTTGCATTTTTCAACGGCCATCGTAGAGATAGACTATTGAGCATGGGAACCCAACGCTTTTAGTCGATCTCTTGACAACGTAAATTAATTTTTGTATAAATCATTGGCAACGTATTAAAATGCCAAATTTGGGTGTAACCCTCAGAAAATTGATTAATTGCAGCAGCGTCGTTTTTATATTCAAAAATAAAAATAAAAAATCGCTTAGCGAACGACAGACTGACAACGAATTGGTGGAATTGTTTCTGTGTCAGTTTTGAATTTTAG
The DNA here is from genome assembly GCA_963082735.1 of Pocota personata. Taxonomy (NCBI): domain Eukaryota; kingdom Metazoa; phylum Arthropoda; class Insecta; order Diptera; family Syrphidae; genus Pocota; species Pocota personata. The sequence goes on from OY720431.1 coordinate 17,486,550, forward strand.
ATTAGGATTTTATTGCTAATTAAGGTGATCTTGAGTTTATTGTTATTATTGTGATCTTTTGCACTTGAATAAAGCCTCGCGAATAGTTCGCGTTATGTATTTTTGAGCGAAAGTTGCACGAATTCGTGAAGGTTGAGTATGACTTGTGACATCAGAAACGATTTTAATTGCATTGATTTTTATTCTGAAATTTATTGGGCGTAGAGTATTATGCAATTAAGATGCCGACTTCTGCACAAAAAACGAACATACCCTGTCACGTAGACAGAACAATAATGCTGATCATTTATTTTTGAAATAAACTAGCTAACTAACCAGAGCCATCTGCTGGTTTCTTTTGAAATTACATGTTACTGACAGCTCTTTCGAGCTCAAAAAATTGACAGTTGTTTCGCGCTCAGACAGAAAAACAGTATCATATCTTCGCTGTGTGAAATGAATAGATTTACGCTTGAACAACGTTGGGAAATATTGAAAACTTATTTCCAAAGTGAGTGCTCTGTTGCCGAAATAGTGCGAATTTTGAAAAGAAATTTCGGTCGAAATAATGCCTGCTATACGCAAGTTTGTGAAGAAAGTTCGTTAGATTGGCTTGCGCTGTGCGTTCAGCCGAGAATATTGCTGCTGTTGACTGTTTGGTGTGGTTTGTAGAATGGCATTTTTCTTCGAAGTGGAATATGGCAACAACGTTACAGTTAACGGAGTGCGCTACAGAGGCATGATAACCGATTTTTATTTGGCCAGAAACTGAGGAAATGAACTTGGGTGATCTCTGGTTCGAGCAAGACGGTACTACGTGTGCCATACAAGCCGTGCAACAATCGATCTTTTGCGCACTAAGTTCCATAATCGTGCAATCAGCCATCTTGGTGATGTTGCTTGGCCACCGCGGAGCTGCGATTTGATGCCGTTGAACTTTTGTGGTGTCCCGTTAAAAATCGATGTTTTGTTAACAATTCAGAAAGGATTCAGGCATTTAAGCACAATATTCATCGAATTATTCGCGAAATAGAAAAAATACTGCAAAATTGGGTTAACTGGTTGGGCTACTACAAAGCCAGCCGCGGAAGCCAATTAAAGGAAATTATTTTCCATAAATAATCGGGAAATGTACTCTCTTCAATAATGCAAAAAACTTTGGAAAATATTAAATGGATTTTTTGTTATAGCAGTTTTAAATACAAAACCAACCGATGGCCCACTCTTTATGGTGGTTTAACCAACTTATGAAGGAGGATTCAGTTCCAAAATTTGAGCCCTTTATTTTGCAATTTATTTGCAGGCTACATTTTCCTGCATATGTACAATTTTAATTTTACAATTCATTTTTTCCAGTGCTGCCAAGTTTGTCAACACTTTAGTTACAAACACACTTTAGTTCACAAGTTCGTTGACTTCTCTCTGCTTTCGATGTTTGACTCTTGCATTCCTTTTCCTTCCTTAGCTTTTTCCATGCTTTGTGAGGCCCTTGCCAGCAGAGTGATTCCATTTCATCAAAACCTTAATTTTCCTCTAATTCGTGACCTGATAGAGGGTGGAAAAGAGGGTGATTTGTTTACTCTGGCCTAGTCTATTTATCTTAGAAATTTACTCCCATACCTGTTTGGACCTGATTTCATGGTCGTACCTTTATGGCGCCCTGGCTGTCTGACACTCTAATGATGCTTTGGCCGCAATATCTTTCGCATCTTTTGATCGCATAAACCTCTGCTTAAAAGGTACTTTTCCTAGGCGTCCTAGTATTTAGTTCCTGTGGATATTTTGGATCCGTCTTTCTACCATTTGATGGTGTTCTATTTGAGTTAATATGGCTTTTTGAACAAAAATATAGGCTATTTTGTGCGTTCCCGATGATGTACGAGTAAAGGTGCAAATAGGATAATAACCCGCCCAAGTTACTTTATCTGCATAGGAGATACTGTTGGTACTGAATTAGACTTATCTCAGAACGCGTAGGTGGCCCACTGAGACAACATCTCTGCCAAAGTTACAATCGTTGTTGCAGAATTGGTTGGTGATGCTATGGCTCCGTAGACAGAATTTTTTTTAACGCCGGGTGCCGCAAGTCTCTGTGGTGCAGGACTTTTTACATGACTTTCTCTTACCGGCCCTGCTTAAGTTTTTAAAGCTTCCTTAACTTTCTTCCCCAGACTACGGACTATTTTGTTTCTTTAAAACTCCTATCTGTCATTGAAGTCATATTACACTGCTAGTCTAAGGTCAAGGTGCCCCACGTGTTTCATATTTACGAAAAATAGTATCAAAGTAAAACCATTATCTAATTCAATTTCTTAGGGAGTACCTGATGTTGTTTATTTAAAAGTAAAATTTCTTCTATCTGCAGCTACTGAATAACTTAAAACTAACTTAACTACGTTCTAGTTGTTGTGTTTGGAATTTTTGCATCAACAAAATAGACCTTTCCCTATTTAAATTACCTTATGTAATTTATTTAGTTAATAAAATTCTCAGAACCACTCCGCGAATGCGAACATAGAATTCGTGATGTGAAAAAAATAAGAAGAGAAGCATTCATTCGTAAATTCCCAACGTATTCAATTTGAAACGATAATAAATACGTAATTCCACGAAATCCGTAAAATTTACATGAACTTTTATCGGCATCTTGTCTTGTTTCGTCATAAAAGATGCTAATTGCCGGCTGATATATTCTCAGCACATCTTCCAATTTCCCCCGCATGTCATTCGATTTCTTTTTTGATCTTTTGATGAAGTGTTAAATAAATAACTTGATACACCACACAAGCGTACATATGATAACAGATTTATTCCGGAATACTTAAGAGGTGTGTGGAATAAGTTCAAATAGGGAACAAAGAGCTTATAGGGCTTACAGGGAGAAATGGATTTATACTGATTTGATATTCTGTCGGAAATAGGTATTGAGCAGGATTGGACACACTGTCTTCATAAACAAAGATTAACTTTTTGAACAAATTTTGCCAATATGACTCAATGTTTAAATTAATTTGTATGCCTTAAAATGTGTGATCACGATTTTTTGGATAGCTTTTATCGAGACAAAATAGCGCCTTTGACTATTAATTCCTCATCCATTTCGTTTCCGAATTAAGTAAAGTTTGTTGGTATCAAGTTCGGGCGTCTATGGCTGCGAAAAATATGTATTTCAAGTTTAAGTCACGACATTCAGATTATATCGTGCAGTAAGAGTTATCGGTTTCTTTCGAACATTTTTGATTGATTGTTGATTTAGATATTGCAATTCAATTAAGTACTTATAAATATATATCCGTGATCGCATGACCTTAAGAATATTTCGAGATGATGTTTTCGTAGGGTGGATGCGTCAATCAAGTATGGGTGGACGAAACCAGATTCAGAATTATCGATTCGTATCACAGCTAAATTTTGCATATAAGTGTGACTTCCGACCCGATAAATTGATAATTGCAAGTTGAGACCTACACCTTTTATCTATCGACATCGAAGCGGCAAATAATAATTTTCATCGTATAAAGCTCTTCAAACTTTTCATGGTTTAAAAACATTTTCAAATCCATTTCTAATAAAATGGGTAACCAAATCATTTATCCGATTAGAGTGAGAGAACTTGTGTAAAAGAAACGCAAAACACATAAAACATAGAAAAAGAATCGCACACCCGAGAATAAACAAATGCTGAATAAGATATGCAACGAACTAAAGCTGCTGATAAAAGAAGTAAAAAATTAATCAGTGAGCATGAATCTACAGAATTCAACTGCAAACCATCAAACTGATTGCTCACTTTGGAAGGCCACAAGAAACCTGAAACAACCCCAGCTTCCGTATCCAATTAAAAAAAAGATGACAAGAAAAGCAAAGAGAAACTATTTGCAGAACATCTCGAGCACACATGCCATCCACTTCCTAGACAAACTTCAGATGAAAGCACATTCTTAATGCACAAAAATGACAATCTTGAAATGATAATACTACGCGAATTTAAAGATATCATAAAAAAAAGATTTACATATCAAAATAGCACCGAGGTATGACCTCATAAGGGGTGAAACTATTAAACAACTCCCTGTAAAAGCTCTGCGAAAAATACAACACATCATGAATGCAACGATTAGAATAAAGAATATTCCACGACAGTAGAAAGAAGTGGAAGTAGTAATGATACATAATCTATTTCTCTGCTACCAGTAGTCTCAAAAATATTGGAAAAATTGCTCCTTAGAAGACTACAGCCCATCATTGAAGAAAGAAACCTCATACCAACACATCAATTAGGTTTTCGTGAAACACATTCTACAATCGAACAAGCCCACCGAATGGTAAACACAGCATACAATGTAAAAAAGTGTTCTCAGTCATATTTTTGGATGTAGCACAAGCCTTCGAAAAAGTCTGGCATAAAAGGATCTACCAAAGCAATTACTTAGGAGTTCCTCAAGGTAGCGTCTTAGGTCCTGTGCTTTACTTTGATAGGAACAAATTCTGGAGCTGTACAAAGAAAACCAACCTATAAATTTATATATAGATTCCAAAATAGGTGTATTGTTAATGCGCCTTGCTACGTGAGTAATGATAACCCCCATAGAGATTTACACATCAAAAGTCAAAGAAGAAATTATCAATGCTGCAACGAATCATTTGCAGCGACTCTCGCAACACACAAATGCAGAACTACGACAAATTGTACAATAGAAAACCCGAATAGAATCACAAGACTACATAGAATAGATCTATTGGACCTAGCATTCAATTCATTCACGATCTGAAGACATATGTATCTATATAAAAAATAATTTAGGCATGCCTGTATGTACTGTAATGTATATTGATGGTCTGTACTTGTCACTAAATTATCCCTAGTTTTTGCAAAAAGTATTGATATCTCTTTCTATTAAACTTAAAACTATCTATAAAAACATAAACCTTATGTACTAAAAAACCTTATGTACAGACCTTATGTACAGACTAAACTATATAAAATTTGAATTTTTGGGATAAAACTATTCCGAATTTTTCTTAAAAAGGGGCCGCTACTTCGGGATCTGGTACGAGTAGAGCATTGATTCCTACAAAAATCTATATAAAAATCAATCTACCTACGAGTATGTTTGTGTGCATGCTATGGGCTCCGAAACCACCGAACCGATTGAGTTCAAATTTTCAGGCTTCTGTGAAGTTTGATCAAAATCGGACCAGCAGTTTGCCCACATAGGCGCAGCAACGCAAGCCGTGTACCCGCTAGTATGTTAAGTGTGGGTTCAACTTTTACACCTACGATATTACACTCGGGGTTGTGTCGACCAGGTTTATAGTGATGCTAAAATGCATTCCAGAATAGCACCTAAAATGGCAAATATTGGTTTCGTAAACATTTTCGATCCCGAGATTTTGATCAATCTTGACATTACTATGAGACTCTCAATTCTATCAGTCTGTCTGTGTATAAGCACGACTAACTGCAGCTCAAACAGCTGGACGGATTTTCTTCAAACTTCATAACTGGAATCGGTGGGCTTGCAATTCGGGAAAAAATTGGAATTTTTTTTGGCGAACTAGTTTTATGGTAAAAATACGTATAACGGTACTTTGTTTATTAACTGTTTTTCGAAAATTGGCTATTTTTCAGCCATATTGTTCAAAATAAGTATATATATAGACAATATTAGACATATGCAAGGTCATGGCGTACTAAGTTTTGGAAAACTGGCAGAATATTTTTATATTTTTTTTTAAAAAAAGTTTGCAATCTGAAATAGGAAACATTTCTTTGGCGATCTGGTCTAAGCGTTCTAGTTTCTCAGTTGTAGACTTGTCTACGTAAGGAACTTCGGAGTACAAAGATCATGCATCCTTGCAAAACTGACTTAAATAGGTGACCACTGGATAACCCGCCCAGTCATACAGTGCCGTGCACGTAATTAGAAACGCCAAGGAAGCGAGAATTCTTTTCGTTATAGCGGATGAGGTTTCGGCCTTAGCACAGTGAAATTTTCGTTTTTACTGTACATATTAATCAAATTTTTATTCAGTCAACAATATGTCATATAAAACCGTTACTTTTTTTATATCTGAACAAACTGAGTGAAAAGTGTTAAAGTGATCGTGCATATAATTAGAACCGAAGCATTAATTTCCCCATATTTAATAAAAAAAAATATATTTTAGAGTAATATCCGCTGGTTTGTGAGTGTATTCTAATTTTATTCACATTGACATGGCAAAAATCAAGTCTTGCGATGTTAGGACCCGTTTCCTCATTTCTAGCCTTTATGAGGAAGGAAAGTCCTGTAGAGAAATAGCAGAAGCGCTAAGCTGTTCCAAAAAGATGGTATTTAATGCTATTCAGTATATACAGAAGAATGGCACAGTTGAAAAAGTTAAGCGCAAGCCAAGAGCACGAATTATCACACCGCGGGAAGACGTACTTATCGTGCGTGAGAGTAAAAAAGAACCGCATTCCACCGCACGGGAGATTCGAGCTGCAGTTTTTGGCAACACAGAAAGCGGACCATTTGTAGACACAGTTAAGCGAAGGTTGCGTAAAGTAGGACTCTTTGGACGCATAGCCAGAAAGAAGCCCTTGTTAACCGAACGGCATCGAAAGAAACGTTTGGAGTTTGCCCATAGATATGGCCATTGGACCGTCGAACAATGGAAAAATGTGCTTTTTACGGATGGGACTAAGATAAATAGAGTTTCTTCGGATGGTAAGCTGTATGTTCGCCGACCAAAATCAAAGGACATTGATCCCAGATACACTCGTCCAACCCTCAAACACGGAGGTGGTAGTATAATGATATGGGGGCAATGTCCTGGCGTAGAGTGGGTCCAATTCATAAAATTGAAGGGCATATGGACAAGGTGCAATACTGCAACATTCTGCAAAACGTAATGCTGCCATATGCAGATGAGAATTTGCCAGTAATATGGAAGTTACAGAAAGACAACGATCCAAAACACACCGCGGCCTACACAAAAAAATGGATTGCAGAAAATTTAGTAAGTTCAATCGACTAGCCCATATGATGGCCGGATTTCAATCCAATTGAGAATTTGTGGCAGATTCTTAAAAGAAAAGTGAGCTTCAAAAAAGCCGGTAATCTTGGAGTCCTCTATGAGGAATCAAAAATTGCTTGGGAGTCTATTCCACCAAGCGTATGTACAACTCTAATTGAGTCTATGTCTCGTAGATTGCAAGCAGTAGTTAGCAATCGTGGTTACGCGACGAAATATTAGCCTTTTTTCAAAAATAAAAAAGAAATTCTTTAAAAATAATAAGTGTTTCTCTTCGATTTATTCAACACTTAATAATAATATTACAGTCTAGTTACCTGCTCTAATAAGCAATTTTAATTTGGCATAATTTCCTAAATAAAACATTTATCTGACAGATCCACCCAGTACCGGCTCTTGGGTTTTGGTATATACACATCTTTATTGTGTGCTTCATAACGACTACCCCACTGTTTTTATTTGTTTTTTTCGTTTTCTTCCTTTATCACCTAAACTAACTCAAATGGTGTAGTTCGTTTGAGACTGCTTACAATATCTGTGTTGTCTAAGAGTTGTGATACTTCGGTGTTTACATGCTGTTGGAGTCTTCCTTCGTATCTTCTGGGATTTTTTTTTCCACTAGGTTTGTGACAACATCGACTTTTAATTCCCGATGGAGGTCATTATTTCTGATATACGAGGGTGCGTCAACAATGTTCCTTAGTACCTACCTTGTTATGGAATCTTTGGATAAATTCCACGTTGGTCTTTTTGGTGCAGCCCCACAGTTGAATACCATAGGTCCACACCGGTTTTCAAATTTGCTGGTATAGTAAAATTTTGTTGTATATGTTGAAAGGACTAAATTTTTACCTATTACTCAGTACATATTTCTGTATTTAATAACTCTCTTTTCTTCTTGACGTGCTCTTCCCAATGAAGCTTAGCATCTAGTGCTTCGGGTTGTGTTTGCATATGATACTATTCTTCGGTTAATAGTAATTGGTATGTAGTTCCACCTTATGTTATTGAAATCAACATGGAGCGACTTAATATTTGGTTGACAGCTGGTTGTAGATTTTGCGTTGATTCTTCGTTGTTTTTGGCAACTATAAGGATCGCAACGTCGCCAGTGAAGCTATAGTTTTATTTTCTGGCACTTGGGTGGTCATTGATTTACAAAACATACAGAACTGGTCCTAGTACACTACCTTGTGGTACTCCAACTTTGAATTCCTTTAATCCAGAGCAGGAATCTTCTTGTTTCATTCTGAAGTATCTGTCTTTAAGGTATGATTTTAGTATTTCGGCATACTGTTTTGAAACGAGAACTCTCAACTTATGATTTAGTCTCTCATGTCAAACTTTATCAAAAGCCTGCGCCATATCCAAGAAGATCGTGGAGTAAACACTGAACTTGATCAATCGTTTTATTTCAAAATCCAAACTGGTGATTTGGAATCAAGTTGTTTCTTTCTATGATTACTTTTGCCTTTTAACTAATAATTTCTCGAAGACTTTAAACATAACTGGAAGTAACGAGATTGATCTATATGACGCTGTTTCGTTAGTTGGTTTACCTAGTTTGAGGATCATGATCACTTCCGCAATTTTCAACAAACTGAAAATGATAACGAATATTACTAAAATCAGTGGTCAGAATACTAACTATATTTCTGTATCCCTGATAACCTCGTCCATCTGTGCAGCATGCACCACAAAGGTCATTGAAATCTTTGGTGTCAGAATAAAAGTTGTCATTACCGAAAGCTTATTCTCTCTTTCAGACCGCTGTTTACAATTCTAATTCGTGCTCACGCCTAAAATTATTCTACGCGTTAATTTTTAAAATTTTAAATGCCAACCGTTTAACTGAAAACGATAGATAAGCGCCTTACTTGATAACAAAAAAGCTTTAGCTTACAGTACTTAACAAAGAGCATGTTTCTGGTTGTTTATATTCGAGACTATCACAATAACAATTGCCTAACTCGAAACTTTCTCCCTTGTTGACAAAAGATAGGGGTGTGGAATATTCCTATCTACAAAGCAAACAACCCTTGACTGCATTTTTTTTTTTCACCTAAGACTAATCAATATATGTAAGTTTCTAGGAATTTGGGGAAAAACCGACAAGGTTAAGGCATTTATTTGAACTGAGGAATCTATTATATCTTCATAGTGTTGAGTTTAAAATATTAGTATCGGAATGCGATGATTGTGATAACCGCCTTTAAATGCTAAAACATTGACTAAGTGCTAAAAATAAATTATTGCGTGATATACGTAATAATAAATTCTTGTATCGGACACTCCGTCAAATCATTGATTGTTTCCTATGCTTGTAAATTGGATTGGCTATGATTTGATAGCCAATACCTAGAATAGGGTCCGAAACTTATCAGTCATAACTACCTACGAGTATATGTACTTACGTGTATATTAAGTGTCCCTTGTGAAATTATCCGGCATTTCCTGCCTATAAATAGGTGAATACCCTATTCACCTGTGCAAGCATATTCTCATCTGCTTACGTAGCCCATTTAGTCATTTATTAGGCTCGCCATGCACTTGATTTCATAATAAAACCGAAAAAGCTTTGAGCGATAAAATTCTTGTTTTATCATTTTTTATGGTGCGCAACTAAGTATATATAATTATTTTATTTTGTTGATGCATGATACAGATACGTAGATATTACAATTAGGCTATCGCAAAAAAAAAAAAAAAAAATTTCATTATGTATGAAGAAAAGACTGGTTGGTTACCTTCTATATACAAATTTATTTCTGATAAGCCAAAGGGGACAGCAACGAGCTTTTTCTCTTAATTAACTTATAAGGATGGCTCAGTGGCTAATCGGGTAACGTTCGGTTAAGAACGTTTCTTTTTATTTTTTTAAATATTTTCTAATTTTTTTTTTTGAAATAAGTCTGAAACGACGATTTTAACCGATTTGAATCGAACAAAAGTGATGTGAAAACCGTTTGTGCGATTTTGAAAGAAATTAGTATCTAACAATAATGAAATCGAATTTTAGTCGATATGAATACCAAAGATATGCATCCTACGAGAAGAAAATTGTTGGTAGGTGTTGGTACTACATTGAGGTGTGAGAACGGGCGTTGCAAATTTGTTAGACGTGACTTGGTTGGTTAGAACAAAAGTCATTGATAATGAAAGTGATGAGAAGCTTTTTCTAGACTTATTACGTAAGGTCACGCTAAGTGATTGCTAGTACAAGTAGTGTGAAATAAGGCCTGAGATTTTAGAGTGAAATGAAAAAAAATAAATCTATCTTATCATCGCCTTGTAATGAATCGGGGGAAGTCAAGTATTCAATAGACTTCAGCTACTGATGATGGTTTGTTAATCTAATCAGTGTTTTGTTTCCAAACTGATGCGTTAGGCTTCTTATTCGTTTTTGGTTATTCCAGATGAGATGATGTTTATTTGTGTAATTTGCTGATTCAGCGTGAATTTAAATAGCTATGTCTTAATATTGAAATATTTCTTTGAAGGTGCAAGTTTGCTTGTGCTTTAACTTAGGCAAATGACAATTAAGTTCTCTTATCTAATTAAAAAAAAAAATCACTTATCTCGTTGTTGGGCAATTTCTGATAATGGGGTAACATTGAAAGGTGTACTCAGATATATGACTGCACTTTAACCTGTAAACGAAATGGGCAGTTAGTGCGTGTGTTTTATGACTTAAGGCGGCATCTGTATCTATCAGTACTATCTACTTGTCTTTATATTCGCTTCTTGATGACCCAAACCTTCTCCGCTCTTTCGCTGTCAAGGATATCCATGCGCCCTAGGACTGTACCACATTGGCTGTCAAAATCTAATTTAGATGTCATTTACAGAGTTTTACCAGTCTTGATCTAACTGCCGTTGCCTCCACACCCTAAATGACCGCTTGGCTGTCAACTGTCAGACAAGTTGAACAGTTGATTCCAAAGACTTCAGAAAAGACACTACATAATTACCAGTGCCTGTATCGATGTGCATCTTGAGTTCGTCAGTTATTTTACGGGTCTACTGTTGGGATCCAGAGGGATGAGATTTAGCACTGTTTATGGTTGCATTGGCTCTCAAGACCCTTTCATGTTTCTTTGGCTTAGTTCGGAATCTTTAATTACGTCCTGATATATTTCTGTCCTTGAAATTGTCAAATCAAAATCGCCAATTTTTGGAGATTTGAATATGGGGTGTGATTTTTCCTACTGAAAAGAATGATTTCGATGTTTGAAGGGTTCACATCCACATCTCTGCTGCTGACTATCCGAAGAGAGATTTATAAAGAGCCTACGCATGCGCACAGCAGCTTTCCATGCTCAATATCGTGTCACACAGGTTCTATGGTCTCTTCCCAGTTCGCATCCTGTTTTGTTTCATCTCTATAATCGTCTGATGAGAATCTCTTTTTATGTGATGTACATTACTACTCTAAATTGTAACGAATTTTAAAGTTAAGAACTTAACAAGAAAATTTTGACGAGGTAAGCAGAAGGCAACGTCCAAGGCCTTAAGGTACTTTCAAGATAGTTTAGAACACATGTATACTCGTAGTAGATACATGTTTACCTTCCTATCTGTGTGTAGATTTCTTACTTATTTACTTACTTTATGGGCTTCCGTCTCTCAATCCGTGAGAAATTGCAGGTTTTCATTGTCGTCGGTACGAGACACTTTGCTCCCAGCTCGCGTGATCAAACTTCTTGACTCCCAGGATCGACTGGCACGGTCCTTCATTGCACATTTGGAATATTGAATATTTTTATCATAATACTGCATCCAATACACCCTGTGTATTTCTGCGTACCACCACTGCCAGACAATTGGCCCTAGGATACTATTTCGATCAAGCGACTCTTCGGCATCCTTGAGCAGGTTATCCGCGAAAGACTTTTTTTCTACAAAATTTGCATTTCCTTCCCTTTCCTGGTATAGTACTCATTCGTAAAAACTCTTCATTATTTCACGGAATATTTGTTGGTGGAAATTGGTAGTATAATGTAGGTCCCTTCTCGACCATCTGGAGACACTCAGGTTGCTACACATGAATCAAGAAGACAGGAAATTCTTTTCATCAGGCACTGTACTCAACTGTAATATTCTACCATATATTCTTAAGCAGCATGTAAAATCCTCACGTTGTATCGACACCATAGATCCTTTGAAGGAGATTCAAGATGACTGCAGACTCTCAAAAAAATAGAACATAAACACTTACGACATGCCATGGCAACCTCCTCGCAAAAGTTGAATTTGTTTCAAGTATCTAATACCGTACATTGAAGTGTGGAAACATCGCATTGTCCTTTACAGTAATTTGGGGATAGTTGATGCCGGTGTCCTCCCCAAATAACCTACACATTCACCTATGAATTCTTAAACCTGCCGAGCCATTCCAGTGTTTTACAAGCTGAAATCCATGCTATTCATCAGGCCGCCATTTTGGTTATCAATCTAGATCTACAGCAATCATATCACTTGTACACAATTCAGTGAAGTCTAGAACAGTGGAGGAACGAGGTAGCTAAACAGTTTAATATACTCGTAATATTCAATGTGACATCCTGGAAATTTGTGAGGCTGATGAATTAGTTTGACAAGATACATGCATTCAGTACAAACCGAATGTCAATGTCAAGTACTTGACTCACGTTGATGCTGTGTATAAAGCGAACTATAGTTGAAAATATCTTAACAATTGCAACATGGCTAGGCTAAATACTATGGCAAACCCTAGACTGCGAGATTGGCAAACATGCTAAGAAACTTGGCATTGTAAGCACTGACTTTTCTGATAGTGGCGGTATGATGTCTTACAAAAACGTAGATGGACATTGCTAAGAAAATACGAAAAAGGTGTTTGCATTTGCTAAAGGCGAAAGTCCTTGCTAAAAAAGCGAGTCATGTCAATAATAACAAAATCAATAATGATAAAAAAAATAGCGCGTTAGTGGAAGTGCCTACATGTACTTGCCCAGGAACACGCCTATTATCTGCATTATTTAGTTAAATAACATTTTAAGTAAATCAAAGAATTGACGTATTACCTGTCTATAAAGACTAACAATCCAGTAATCTACCATATGAAAATGTCAAAGTACAGAGATTAATCGCCATTTTCGACTGCAAATTCTTAGAAAAAAAATATCTTATACGAAAAGAAGAATCGACTACTACTCGAAAAGTCGGCGTCTGCTTAAGCTATGTGCAAATAATATTTTTTAATAATTTTTCCAACTCAAAGTGCCAAAAAGTAAAATGTGTCATTTACCCTGTTATATGTCGCATAAATTTCTTTAACGTTCAAAATAATAAATCAACAGTCAACACTTTGTAGAATGTCCAATATTTTTTGTTTGCTTAGTTATCTTATCTTCAATGTAAGTATTTTTACAACGAATAAAATTTAATCGCAGATATTCGTATCTATTTGGTCGCCAATAAAGTGAAATAAAATTTAACTTTTTATTTTCAAGAATATTTTTCGATGACTGACAAGGCAAGAATTGAATGACGTGCCGAAAATTAGCTGTTATATACCTCAAAATAAAAAAAATTTACTTTCAATATTCCCAATCCTATTATCTGAGCAAGAAGTGGTGTTATTTTCCAAACAATTGCAAAAATATGATACAAAAACTAGTGGCTTGTGCAGCAAATGCGGGTCTGTTAACTAAAACAAAAGAATAATAGTTTGGTTTTAGGATTTGTCGCTATTGTCTTTATGGCAATTTATTACTCGTCGTACTTCATTACAAAGAAGTTACGCTTTGCACAAAATTTCATGTCCAGTAATAATAACATACTCGTAGATTTTGACAATTTCTCTAATTCTTTGTATAACATGCCCCTTAACATGTGTGAAACATTGTTCACCAGCGTTGCCATCCTTCTCTGATCTATTGCGCTTTCGTCGAAATGCAAATCTACTCCGTTTTCGATAATTTCAATACTAATAGTCGGAGAGCTAGTGAACATTTTTTTCCAAAGCATTTAGGCAATGCCAATTCATATATTTTATTGTTGCAAAAGAGGGTTAGATTTTTTCTTTGACGTTTACAAAGTGGAAAGTGGAGAGGTGACATGGAACGTCAATCCGGATTTTTCTGACGTTTGAAGATGTCAATAGATTGTCACTTGACAAAAGTGTTTAAAAAGAAATTCTGAAAATAAAAAAATAATTCCGTATATCTGCTTCACTCATTGTTTAATTAAATTTCTTAAAATTTGCGAAGTAAGCAAAAAAAAAAAAAAAAGAGAAGAAAACAAACCAATTTGATAGACACTGACAATTAATATGTCAAAAAGAATCCGCGGAAATGTTCAAACAGGGCTATCAGTCTGAACACGAAATGTCAACAAAAAAATCTAGTCCGTCAGTCCTGTGTGAACACCCTCATAGAGTTGATGATAACGGAAGTCGGTGTCTAGCAGCTGGTGGTGTGTGGGCTAATATTTGAGTAAATCATTTACCACCACTGTTTAAAATTATTTTTTCATTTTAAGAAAACGCCCACAAAAAGTGGGCGTGAATTTAAATGTTTTACGAGAACATTGTAGAGCATATTAAGATCTTATATATTCTGTAGAGACATTTTTTTCGATTGCAAACAAAGTTATTGAATTGCACATGAAAAAATGTGTTTTAAAACGCCCTTAAAAAGTGGGAGAGTTGTAAACCAAACTAACATTTATATATTTCGTTAAGACATTTTTTCCTGTTTTCGAACAAATTTGTTGCGAATACTTCATTTTAAATTCCTGTTCCGTATTAAATTAGGGTTGGCAGTAAACTTAAATTCCTGGTTGCCACTAGGTTAGCTGACGGTTTGCATAGTCCTACGGGGGAATTTACCGACTTTCTTTTTGTACTATTACAATTGTCTGTACCTATGTATATATACGGGATAGTTGTAACAATGACGGGGGAAAATACTATATTTTAATAATATGATTTAATATGCTCGTAGAATAGTCTTTAGTTGCTTGTTAATGTTTTTATCTCTCATGTGTGAATCTAAAGCGTATTGTCCACTAGCAACAGAGCATTCAGAAGTTAGCTTAGCTTTTGTTAGCCGACTTGTAAACAGCCGCTTTTAAAGATTCCAAATTCATAGCAATGAAAACATCCTTTAAGTGAGGACTTAATTAATTCTTTGTTTTGCGTTTTTACTTCCACCTATAAGGTCAAGTATTGTTTTCCTGGAAATTGTCGGGGTCGAGATTTTAATCAAAGTTGACATTGCTATGTGTAATAGAGAATCTAAATCTGTCTGTATGTATGATGGATAATATTGGCGGCTGGACGGATTTATAGAATCCGAATCAATACAACTGTAAAAATGTTTGATTTTGCTAGAAAATAAAATATATTCCAGGTAAAATTTGTAGACCTTGACTATATCTACATTTTCTACATTTTGTCCATGTGATGGTCAAGTGTTATTGTGAGTATCTCATGAGAATCCGTGAATTTCGGTTAAAAATTTTGGGAACCGCGTCCAATTTCTGCTAAGAAAAACTTGTAACAAGAGTGTTGGGATGAAATTTCTTAAAGAATGCTCAATTTATTAGAGGTGAATTTTAAGATGGTATAATACGATATGATCTACCTAGATTATAACTTTCCTGTATGTGTTTTTTTTTTTTAGCTTTTATTACCTGAAATGAAACTAATTTTTGTTTTATCCTAGTTTATGTTATCGTAAGAGTCTGCAAACAAAAGTAAGCTATGTGCTAAGTATTGCCAACTGTTTTTCCATCCCCTTTACTTTCTCTTTGCAAATGAAGAGAGAACAAATTCTACGAAATTGTTTTCTCTTAATTTGTGCAGGTTGTAATAGAACGTACGGATAATTATTTTCTCTTTGACACCCATTACGTTCGCAAACTTTTAATTGCATTTTTTTACTAAATAAAGACCACATGATCACATCTAGACGTCCCTTTTGCCTTTAAACCAATATATCATATAATTCACCATACGTTGGTGTATTTATAAAGGGGTTATGTTCTGCACAAAATGTGTACAGTAATGATTATATGGATTTATTTTATTTTTTTTAACGAATTTTTGTCTTTCCTTTCCTCTAATTGTCTGATCTATTTTTTTTTTTTTTTACTTTAAATTTATTCGTCCTTCTACAAAAGACATTCATAGTAATTATTCAAAAATATTGTAACATAATGTAGCATAATAACTACGCCCCAAAAGTAAGCAACACATTCCGAAGTGTCTTTTCGGAACACATTCGAGGTTCGTGTCCACGGATAGAGAAGGATTATGTCTAAGACGACGTCGCGGAATTAAGAGAGAATTATAACCACAAGAGATTATTGGCTGCAGCTGTCATCTTGGAATTATTACATCAGCATTTTCTCGTTTCCAGTGGTCGAAGAATTTGCTAGAAGTTTCTGGCTATCAGAAATGCGGCTGTATAAGAACAGATGGCGATCGAGGCAGGGGTAGTTGGTTTTCGAACCGCACGAAGAGATTGGAAAAGTGATAATAGGCGAAGTTGTAATTTTGTGATAAATTTAAAGTCGAGAGTTAACAAGAAGAAGTAATTAATTTGGATTTGTGAATTAAGTAATAGAAATGAGATAAAGAAAGAGACCTTGTAAGGAAAGAATTTGCGAAGAACAGTATAGTGTGAACTTGAGTAGTTCTATAGACTAGAAAATAAAGAAATAATCTCACAGAATAACGTTTTATCTACTAGAGCCGTAGTTTGCATATTACAATATGTTTATTCATTTTTCCTTGTTTTTCATTTTATACTTAAATGAAACAAATAACTTTCCATTTTTTTCTGTTATTTCTTTCTTTTTGCATTCCACGAAGCGTCAAGCTAAAGTTGTCGTTTGTTCACTTTTATGGTATCCATTGGTTTTCATTTCAATTTAAACGTTTCTACTACTTCTTATAGAACTTATAGAATTTAAAACAAAACAAGAAAAAAAAAATATATCTATTCATTGAAAAATACGATTCTTAACCTAATGACAAAGTACCTTTTCATTTTGTATTGGTTTCGCTTGAAAACAATGCAAATAAAAAATAGAAGGAAACAAAACTTAAACAGAAAACCGAATGCAAATAAAGATTAACCCACTTTTAGTTTATGTATATTCGACTGGTTTATAAATCAATAGAAATACAATTTAGTTATTTAAAATTTTTGCCTGTTGCTACTATTTTTTGTTGCTACTATTTGACTTCTCTACCGTAATCTATTCAATTGATATGAAAGCAGTGGTTAAAATTCCATTAGATACTATCTGGCATGTGGAGTTATTATCTTTTTTTATTTGGCTTAGAATTTCATGAATTTTCATAAGAATTTATTTTATCAAATAAATGCAAAAAAAAGAGTTCAATCAGTCGAGCCATTAAGTCTGAAATAATTACGTTTATCTGGTACAAAAAAAAAAGAAGATATTTGGTTAGACAAAATTGATATCCGCATAAGGGGTCTACTGTATTTGCGTTTGTATGTGAATGGAAAATGGGTATTTTCGATAAATTGCACAGGTGGATCAAATGGGTTATTCCGTCTAATTCGCGGGCCAGATGACGAAAAAAAAGTCAGCAGATTGCAACTAACTGACTGGAGAATCTTATTTCTAAAGAAATTCAAGATATGATACATATACATACTTAGCGGAGATCTACAGCGTGATAATCTTTCCCTCCATCCTCTTGGTAGGTACAGGCATCTTAAGTCCTTTCAGTAAGTGGACGCAGAAGGTCTATCAATGTCACTTGCTGGGCTTTAAGAGTACTCTGTGACTACATACATTCGTTGCGCAAGATAGTTCCTGGACTGTTTGCGCACAGTCAGATGACTTAGTCCGTCCGTGTTATTCCTGGCTCCAAAGTTGGGTCTACTTAACACTGCCTCCTTCCTTTGTATTGTCTTTTTTCGGGCATGCTTACAATCCATTTGGTTAGATTATGATTGACATTAAAGTTATGACCGCATCCATTTGGATATTGTTGAAGTCTCCTTCAATCTTTAAGGCAGGAGGTTATTTCTTCTCCTCCCATGATTTCTCGGTTTTTATAGTTGCGATGGTTTTGTTTTTCCTATATATCTAGGACTTGATAAGGCTTGATAAGAATGAATACCTATATCTCAAATGTGGGCAGGTTTACCGGCTTTTAAGATAAAGACGACCTTAACATCTAGCTGCTAGAGAATATTCGTACGAGGGTGGGTCAATAAGTCCCTGAAAATTAACACAAATTGTGTCGTCACATTAAATTTAATTTTTTTTTGTCAAGAATCATCTTTCAAAAGAACGCACCCAAATTTTCAGACAGATCTGTCAAATAGTTTTGTTGTGGCAGCCACTTTATATAGACGCCTACCAGCATTTTCGATAAAATTGGAAAAAAGTGAATTTCGAGTGCTCATTAAAGACTATTTTTTGCGAGAAAAAACTATCACGCAAACCAAACAAAAGCTTGACAAATATTATGGGGACTCTTCACCATCGATTGGAACCATTCACCACTGGTTTACTCAATTTCGGTGCAGTCGTTCAAGCACAAGTGACGCCGAACGTTCTGGTCGCCCAATTGAGGTCACCACACCAGAAATGGTCGGCAAAATCCATGGTTTGATAATGGACGATCGGCGAGTGAAAGTGCGAACTTGAAGAGGCCACAGGCTTATCACATGGCTCAGTGATTTCGATTTTACATAAATATTTGGACATGAAAAAACTTTCCGCAAGTTGAGTGCCGAGTTTGCTCACAATCGACAACAAACGCATTCGTTTGACAACTTCAAAGGTGTGTTTGGCGATGTTCCAGAAAAATTTGGCTGAGTTTTTGCGCCGTTTCGTAACCGTGGATGAAACCTGGATTCACCACAACACACCAGAAACCAAGGAACTGTCAAAACAATGAACTTCTCCTGGTGAATCGAAGCCGAAAAAGGCCGAGGCGTTTTTGTCGGCAAACAAGGTCATGGCGACAGTTTTTTGGGATGCTCGCGGTGTTATTCACATCGATTACCTTGAAAAGGGTAAAACGATCACCGGCGCATATTACGCAGAGCTGCTGGATCGATTCCAAGCCGATTTGAAGCAAAAACGGCCGCATTTGGCGAAAAAAAAAGTTCTTTTTCACCAGGACAACGCACCGTCGCACAAGTCCGCAGTCGCAATGGCAAAATTGCATGAGTTAGGCTACGAACTGCTCCAGCATATTCCGCAGATTTAGCCCCCTGCGACTATTTCTTGTTTCCAAACATGAAGAAATGGCTCGGAGGTAAGAGATTTGGGTCGAATGAAGAGGTCATCGCTGAAACAAACGCTTATTTTGAAAGGTTCGAGAAATCGTATTATTTGGAGGGCATCAAAAAATTGAAGAAACGTTGGATGAAGTGTATAGAGCTAAAAGGAGACTATGTTGAAAAATAAAATGTTTTTATAAAGAAAAGAGTGTTACTTATTTCATTTTTCAGGGACTTATTGACCCACCCTCGGAGTTTTGTGATAGATGCACCTGTATTTTTGTTTCGCCTTTTAGTCGCCTCGCACGACCTCAAGGCGATCATATCTTACCTCAGGGGTATTTTTGATCCCGAACCTGTGAGGTAGTGGATTTGAATCTGGAAAAATCGATCCTTTCCTCTCTCTAATCGTTAGTTTCTCATCCATACCCTTTCGTTTCTCTCCATCACTGGGTTAATATACTTTAAAAGACATAATCTTAAGTGATGCAAAATATTATAATAAAAAAAAAAAAAATCGATTGCCACCTGAGATTATTTTGTAAATCTCAAACTTTACGATTGCTAACCAATTTTCATTTGCTTTTCATTTACAGCATCACAATATGAGCCGGGCGGTTACTCCCTTCAAGTACAAAATCGTAATTCCAACATGACACAACGGGATGGCATCATAAAGTTTGAAAATGAAAGAATAAAAACTCTCCAGGAGGAGCGTCTTCACATCCAAAAGAAAACCTTCACAAAATGGATGAATTCATTCCTTATCAAGGTAAGATACACACAAGTAAGATACATACATCGCAAAACACAACAAAAAAAAAAAAACAAAAAAAACAATCGATTACCACTTTTGTTATCGAGACTAATGTTTTTCCACCTCTCTCAAGTCACTTAAAACAAGCAGAACGCAATTTATAACTTTTTTTTTTCAACTTTTTCTTTTTCTTTTTTTACCGCGTGCGTGTGTAGGCAAAAATGGAGGTCGAAGACCTTTTCACAGATCTAGCCGACGGTATTAAATTACTTAAACTCCTGGAGATCATATCGGGGGAAAAGCTGGGCAAACCAAATAATGGACGCATGCGTGTTCATAAAATCGAAAATGTCAACAAGAGTCTGGCATTCTTGCACACCAAGGTAAGTTGCATTCTTCACAGATATACCTACTCAGATACTCTACCATTCTGCTGTTGCTGTTGTTTATTTGTATCTCTTGTGTTGTGTGTTGTTTTCCACTGCTATGGATATAAACCTGTTTTGGTATAGAGGCTTTTTTTTACCCTATTAGCCACCGTCATCGGTCGTCGTCGTCGTCGTCATGCTCTCGATGTTGTATCAATCAAAAATTAAACCACAAGGCGGCAATAATCTTGAATTAGAATTGTTTTGACATTAAGGTAGCTTGGAGAAGGTGATGCGTGGGGTATCTCCTATAAAAGGGTTCTGAGGAAGAGAAGAATTTTTCGTTAGACGTGTAGTTCATTCACTTTTGATCAGTGAAATCGATTTCGTGGTCCATTTCGGTAACGCTTTCATTTCGTTCTTCAATTTCTGTCCTTAAAGTCATCGTTGGTGAATTAAATACACGATCGAGAAGATGAGACCAAGGTTACAAGGTAGAGCAGACAAGATCGAGGCGAAAATATCGAAAAAAAAATCGATGTTACGAGATCAATACAAGATCACTTCTCTCAAGATTCCTGGCAAGCGATCATGAGCGCAAGATCGACAGTTTACCCGAAATGCAATACTACACAAATGCCAGGTGGAAGTTACGAGATCTAAATTACAATTTCGAAGAAACCAGATATCGATATAAAATGAATGAAATGATCTTTGGGAAGCAATCAGGTTGGCAAAATTGAAAGTTCATCTAAATGCAGGAATACAAGATAAAAATTGAGAGACTCTATGTAGGATACAAGTTTGCTGTCTCAAGAACAAATAAATAAGACGAAAGTTCGATCGAATAACAATTCTACAGAAAAACGAAATCTCAGCTATGAGATCGAAGGGATAACATCGAGCAACCAAGATCGCTCTCTCAAGATCATTTAAACAAGATTCCAAGTTCACCCGAATTACTGTAATACAGTAATACAAGATCGAAGTTAGAAAATGAAAGATTCAAGATCACTGTCTCGATCATCTGAACAAGATTCCGAGTAAACGATCCAAAGTGCAAGATCGAAAGTTTTTCCGAAATGCAATTATGCAGAAATACAGAATCGAAATCTAAGAAACGTCATCAAGGAAACACAATCACTGTCTCACGTCAAATGAACAAGATTCTTGATAAACAATCATCCGAAATGCAATTCTAAAGGAAATCATGATTGAAGTTACAAGATCTAAGGAACAAAATCAAGGAGACAAGATCGCTGTAACAAGATGATCAAACCAAGATCCCTAGGAAGAAATCAAGGGTGTAAAACTGAAATTTCACTCGAAATATAATTGTAACAAGTTCTAAGGGGATCAAGATTCTTGGCAAGTGATCGAAAGTTGAAGTTAGAGATCTGAGAGACAAAATCACGGTCTCAAGACCATCTGAAAAGATCCCGACAAGAGATCAAGAGTGCAAGATCTACAGCTGCAATTCTACAGGTATCACTAGTCGTGAGACAGTGATCACGTCAAATGACCAAGGTCCTTGGCAGGCGATCAAGAGTGCACAATCGAAAGTTTATTTGAAAAGCAATTCAACGGGAATATTCCGTCATCTGATCAGACGATGAAAAGTGAAATTATGGTAACCCCAGTAAGACAAGTCACCACTAAACACGCAACAGACACCAATGGTACTTGAATTGCCAGAGAAAGGGTAGCGTGTCATAACAATGTGCATCTGATGAGAACTAGGGGACGTGCTGTGGCGGTAGCCTATTATTTTTCAATTTAATCTTTCTCTAAGCATTCACTGACATAGTCGTTAGCGATACTTTTTTCTCTGATGTTGATGAGCAGGGGATTAGTATTGTTTCACGCCATCGAAGAGACAAGACACAAATTCACATAGCAGCGCGTTTTATTGTAAAATTGGGTTTTGACACACATTCAACGGCCTCGTCTAGTAGATTTGAGGAGCTAATTAAAACTGGTAATTACCATAGATAGGGGGAGCACCCACCACCATTACGTTTTGTGGTGTGCCGATGAGTAGAAAATGTTTGCAGAAATAAACGCGAAAGCTTTGCTGTGGGTGTACGTCGGTACTTAACTTGTAAAGTATCTATTTGTTCAATTGAGAACGAAAATTCACTTAATTTACTTGTTTGTCGTTCAATATTTGACTTCCTCAAGAAACAGTTTATATCGGGCGGGGTGTACATAGACGTTACTTTTTTTTTATAAACTTTCCATTTTATCACCACTTTTACTGGAGCGGTTTAAAAGTTTGTTTAATGTGAGTTTTTTTTTAAGGCACTTGTACGCGGTCTTTGTTGAATTTTAATTACGGCTTTTTAACTGATCAACAAAAAAGTGTAAACTTGTTTCAAAGAAAGTCGAAAGTTAGCTGAACAAGAGTGATTAAGTAATAATATTGAGTCAAACTTTATGAGAGTCTTAACCAGTTGGGCTGACTAACGAATGTCTTTGGATATCAGTGGAGATCATTTCCTAGAAGAAATTTATATTTCATGGCTAGTCTTTCGATATGCGTTGTGATCGTTGCTATTCTATGCTACATTTCTTATTTAGAAATTTGCCACTTTAATAGTAACAAGATAACTATAATCAAAGACCCCATAGTATCAGGTGAACAATTAATTCGTTCAACCACAATCTTCTCATATTTACAAAAGCGTTTTGTTATTTAGAAACTAATACACTGCTTATCACTCTTACTGCTTCAGTGATGTTCTTCTTTTGAGCCTCCAATAATTAACCGCAACGCTATCTTACGGAGGGAGTCATTTAATTATCAGGTTATATACTTCCTTACAACTCACTTCACTTTACTTTGTTTGCAACAATACACAGACTTTCGAGATCTAGTATCGCACACTTCGATTTGTTTAACCATTGCGTACGACGATACCGACATTGGTGCAAATAGTCCTATCAAATCTCTGAACCAATTAAGTAATATATCTGCTGTTTTGTGATAGATGTCGCTGGTAGGTGGTATGTTCATGGTAGAATATTACTGTATTCCATTAAATCAATTTCAACGCAACGTACATCCTTCACCAGGGGTTGAATCTAACCTCAATTCTGTCCCTTTTGTTGACACGCTTTGTATTTTTCTAACACAAAATGTCATGTTTAGCAAAGACACGAACCATTTTTTTTATTTTCTTAGCGAGGATACGAATCTATTTTTACTTGCACCTATAAGGTTGTATAAGTATTGGTTTCCTGAAAATTTTGATTAAATTTGACATTATTATGATAGAGAAACTCAATAAAGTGGCTCTTTGAAATCTGTTTGGCTGTCTGTCTATCTGTACGCATGACTGCAGTCTAAACGACTTTAAACTTCAGATCTGGAGTCTGTGGGGTCATAATTCGATGGAAAATCGGAATTTTAACCCCAAAATTAACGGTACTTTACTAATGGCCGAATTAAAAAAAAAAAAACCATTTTCTTGTAAATGATTCTGAATTCGATATTCGAGTTATGGTGGACATATGGTATGAAATGGCCTATCAAGCTTTCGTCAAAAAATACGTACAACTGGTTCTTAAAAATTGGGTATTTTTCAGCTATGGCTAAATGGATTTTGTTCTAAATTAATATTTAAACACTATTTGGCATACCAGGTTTTGGAATATTGTTAAAATATATTTAGTTTTTCAATTTTAACGATTTTTTTTGAAAGTGTAGACAAATAAAGGTAGACCATCTGTTGGTTTCTTTTTAAAATTGCTATAAAATAAATCCATTTAATATTTTTCAAAATTTTGTGCTTTATTGAAGAGAGTATACTTTTCAATTAATTATGTAAAATAATTAATTGGCTGCCGCGGTTTGCTTGGCAGTGGCCCATCCTGTCAACCCAATTTTGAGGTATATTTTCGATGGTTCGGGATTCTATTTCATGAATAGCTCCATCAATATTGTGCTTAAGTACCTGAATCGTTTTTGGATTGTCAGCATAACATTGATCTTTAACGGCACCGCACAGAAAAAGTCCAACGGCAGCTGAGCGCACAGGACGAACAGATAACTTGTGTTATCAATTAGCATGTCAATCTCACGAACTTTTTTCACAAACTTTCGTACAGCAGGCACGGTTGGTGCATTATATGGACCGACATTTCTTTTCAAAATTGACACTTTCGGTAACACAGCTCTCACTTTGGAAATAAGTTTTCAATATTTCCCAACGTTGTTCGAGCGTAAATCGTACCGCGAGGATATGATTTTGTGTTTCTGTCAATTTTTTGAGCGCAAAAGAACTGTCAGTGTCAAAATAACATGTCATTTCAAAAGATACCAGCAGATGGCCGTTAGGTTTAAAGATTTTGTTTAAATTTGCAAGTAAACATGTGCGATAATGGAAAAATCCCCTTATAAATTCTAGTACGAGTACGAGTACTTGCAATTGGTTTGCTATTATGAAATGTTTTCGAAAGATATCAGTGAATGCCGCTTGTTATAAAAGGCATTGTGGAATGAAGGATTTTTTGGTGTGCATACTGTCTTTAGAAGCTCTTACTAGTAGATTTAGAGTGAATGACACTTAATAAAACCGTTTGTCAGTTACAAATGCCATAACAGCATTTGTGGTGTGTACGCATGAGCCTTCTTCAACTGGAGAGTGATGACATTAGTCTTCCTCGACAATTTTAAATATTTACACGACTCGCAACAATTGCGTTAACCACAATCTTCTCATTATTATCTTGTATTTACTTATCTTGTATTCGTGTTAATACTGCCTGGTTATTGTAATTTTTTTTTTTTTTTTTATAATTTGCGAGCGCCAAATGGGATATGAATACCATTAAATGACAAGCGATGATGTTACCACTACACCATGGCCACCCCCTTCTAGTTGAAATCTTCTACGATACAGTCAGAGTTGCATTTCATCATGAACTTCGCATATTTCTTTTCCAATTGTCAAATATTTATGATCGAATATGTTGATAAGGCAATTGATGTTATCTTCATTATCATTATTGAGAACATATTTTCACATTAAATATTGTGCGCGCTGTTACGTACATACATAAATGTATGTACGAATATTTTTAGGGGGAGTAACTACACCCCGCGCAACAAAAAAAGCCGCACATGGTAATTTTTAACAAAATGGAAGAAATTTAATAAATGATGACTAATCTCTGCGTAGTCACTTTGTATTTTTGATGTTTAACATTTAAGTTAACAAATCCCCCAATTTGACAATACATTTCGTAGCCTAATTGAAAAAAAGTAATGATCGTGAAGATCAGACTTCAAAATATCAGATATTACCCAAGTACTATCAATATAAATAAATTAAAAAAAGAGCAACAATTTGAAAAGCAAATTTCTTTTTTCATATTTTTATTAACTAAGAAACATTTTTACATAATTTAAGACTTTCATAATACTAAAAAATGATTCTAGTATTTCGTAGCACCACCCTTCGCCCTAACAACGTCATGAACCCTGTTTGGCATGGAGGCATAGAGATTACCGAGGTAATTGTTATTAATTTCATTGAACCACACTTTTTCAGTGATGCTCTTTAGATGCTGCATGGTTTTTGTTTTTTTTATCTTGGATCTTCTTTCCCATAAGAGCCCAGACATTTTCGATGGGGTTGAGATCTGGACTGTTTCCTGGCCAAATTAGGGATTCTATTCCTAATTCTTCTTTCAAAGTTTTAATCTGTGGAGGAAATTTAAAAATTAAAATCATAAGATTTTCAAAACACCCATAAATATGTAAAAAAAAAAACAGATTTTGCTCGGTGGTAAGGTGCTGAATCATCTTGAAAAATTAGTTTTGATGTTTCTGCTGTTATCATTTCCATACTCGGTACAACACCATCTAAGATAATTTGTTTGTATGTACTGCATGGCGTTAACAGTACCCTCGAGCATAATTAGAGATCCAACTCCGATTGCGGTGATGCATCCCCACACCATAACATAAGGAGAATGTTTTACGGTGTGAGGTATGCATTCGTCGCTGTAGCGTTCCCCTTTTCTACGACGAACTATCTGCTTCCCATCCGGTCCGATTAGGTTAAACTTGGACTCATCAGAGAACACCACATTTGACCAATCTTGAACACTCCAGTTTTGCCTTTCCTTAGCGTTTTCTTCATTTTGCTGGTCAGAAGTAGCTTTTTCGCTGGTCTCCTTGCTAGCAAACCCATCTCGTTGAGACGATTCTGGATAGTTCTGACGCTAACTTCAGCCCCAGTAGCTTCTCGCAGGTCGGCTCTTAACTCCGATGCATTTTTAAACCTGTTTCTCAAGTTTAGCCTCTTCAGTTCCCGGTCCTCCCGAACAGTAGTACATCTCTTCAATCCTGTGCCAATTTTTCTGTCCAGATTGTGATCCCGACGATATTTGTTACAGAATCTTCTTGCAGAACTCTCATTGCATCCAATTTGTCGAGCAATTTCACGAAATGACTGATTCTGTTTGGATAAGGCGACGATAACTGCCTTATTTTCTTTACTCAATTGTACCCTTTTAGACATCGCGATATACTCTTTTCACTTTTATTTACGAAATACAACTGCACGCACTGTTAACTACTGCCAGAATGAATTCCGACACATTCCAAAATGTGCATTACCTAACCCGGAAGCAATAAAATATAATTCGGTGAATCCCTTAAAGGTAATTAGGGCAAAAAAATGGAAAACCCGTATGCGGCTTTTTTTGTTGCGCGGGGTGTACATAGGTTCCTTTTTACTTGCTCCTTAGGGCAAGTATTGTTTTCGTGAACATTTTCGATCTCGAGATTTTGATCAATTTTGTCATCACTATTACAGAAGAAGTCGAAAAAGTAGAACTCACAATTTTGTCTGTCTGTCAGTATGTACCTCTGTCTCTTCTAAACAATATATGGGGCAAGTATGTGCAACCCAGATGTGTCCTTTATTTTTGTCACGTAACATGCTGTAACACCAGACCCCCGTCTGTTACTGTTTCGGTTTGGGGATATTTCACTTTAGTCCAATGTTGAAGAAGACAGCTGGCCCCGTTGTCTTAAAGTTATACATAGTGGTGCAGAGTTTCTGGATGGTGTCTCCGCTAAACTTGATGGAATAGCAAGCAATGTTCAAGGGGCTTATACGACTCTTATGGATTTGACAAAGGGTGTAAACCTTCAAATCATCAGGTATTCTGCTGCTTGCTTTCAAACCATACTGCGGTATACTGGCTCTTCGCCGTTTAAATGTCTGCTGAAGTGGTCTATCCATCCTTACGATTGTTTCTTCTATGGTACTCCTGATTCGATTCCCTTGATTTTGCGCTTCCCACTTCTTCTTTCTTTATCTTAGTAGTTTAAGTCTTTATTTTAGCACTGCTCTATAGGCCTTCAGTTTTTTAACATTTATCTTCTCGCAATCGGTATCAAATCAGGGTTTTCGAGCAAATCATTGGTAACAATCGGTAGTTTTATCACTGGTCTTCGCGTTAGCTGTTGCTGAAGTTGAAATTTTTATGATTGCAGCCTCGCAAGGTTGAATCTTCCCAAGGTGTTCTTTCTCGGTACTACGTAGTGGAATATTCAGAAGGGACCAGGTAATGGTTCTAGTAGATGCTTGCATCTTGGAGCATAGTATATTGGAGTGGGTCTCCTATCGATATTAAAAATGATCAGTGGCTGTCATGGCGGTGTGTTTATCATGTTGCCTTATGAATACTATGATGTAGGAACTAAGTGCTAGACTGTACCATGCTTCATTCTGCACTAAAGTCAATCAGCCTAAGACCTGAGTCATGTCTATTTAACCACTGAGCCACGGTGCTGATTTTAACATCGTATCTTGGATATTGCTCTTTGATCACGTCGCTTTTTCCCCTGTGGGGCGTGAGGGTACATTACTCATTCGCTTAGACTGTGAAAGCTAAAAACTTGTTGCCGAAGGGAGGTCACACCCTAAAAGTGTATGTCTTAAGACAAATTCCAAAGCGAATGTGGCGATCATTTATAGTAACACACACAGTGAAGTCTGACAAATGCTAGATAGAATAACATTGACACAATTATTTCGCGTTTTTGAAGAATATATTGTCTACGTGTATTCTGCAGCTATTTACTTCACAAATGTCAAAGTCGCGCTGACATAAGACGTCATTTTCAAAAATGAGAGCATCTTTCGATAGAGTGATGACTTTTGCGCCAAATACATACGTACATATATTGAAACGAAAAGTGGTTCTGCAGCCCCCTAGAGTCACTCACATATGTAAATTATTCACTAAATGGTTCAAATTAACTGAAGATGCAAATGACATTATCCTTCTCAGATCAAAAGAAGACTGTAGTGTGAAAACAACCTTTCCAAAGGTTTGGAACCCAATCTCTACTCTAATCGAGGTATCGGGTCCCCAGATGTGACCCTGATTGTGGAAGTTAGTATACAGAGGCTGAGTGAATGTGGTCTTTCAGTGTACCTTGTATCTTTGTCTTAATTGATTCGTCTTGAAAACTCAACCGCCCATCGATCTTCATATGAATATTTCTATGACTCTATCTCTAATTTGGTAGTGGGATACACAGGCTTCTATATTTATGCAGTCTTACTACATTTCAATGTCAAAATACATTGTAGCAATATACAAGACCAAACAAACAAATAACAATTTACGACCACTAAACTCACACCCCTTACAAAAGATTTACCCGTATTTATATGCCTTTATTGGGACATAAGAGTGGAGGGAATATTAACACCGATTAAAGTTGAAGTCATAAATATAAATGGCTGTAAGACATAACAATTATCTTGTAACCTTGTTCCCATTGCCACTAACTTCACAAGCCGCCATGCTGATCTTGTAGCTGCTTCTGTTAATCCTTAATCGATATAGAAAATAATAATTACCCTAGAACTCTGAATAGATTTAAAAGTAATCCAACCATCCTATGTATCTACAGCAGACGCAGCAGGTGGTGCTGGTAGTAGTCTCGTCTCAACAATTCACAGCAGCCAAGCCAATTGAGTGCCACGCAAATGGATTTTAACGTAAAGTGTCTGAGATTTCTTTGCGCAAATAATCAACCTTTCACGTCTCGGCGCACGTCGACGACGTGCAAGACGCTTTTGTAGGTCGGCTTGAGCCACTTTCCCCTCGCATGACCAACAACCCCCCCAGTTTGTTTCCTCTGTTATGCATCAACATTCGTTCACAGTGGAAGGAAGAATTTCTAGGTTAATCAAGGTTTGAAAGTTACGAGTACCACCATCTCTACTCGTATACATACATTTTCGCCGCGCTTGTGCTGTTCGTGTTTTGTTTTCCTTTTACTGTTTCACCGTTGTATGTATCTCTTGGCTTGCAATCCACAAGAATTTGTTTGTTACGCAATAATCGTTACTTTGCTGCTGCACATGGCCCCCATAGGGGGTGAAAGAGAGGTTTTAAATTTATTCAGGAATCTTATTAAAAACAAAAGAAGAAAACTTGGCTAAACAAAAAGATACAATCAACTAGCAGAAGAAAAAAAAAAAAAATGCCCAAGGTGCACACACCTGTGCGCCGCTTTGAGCCACACTGTGCCACATTATGTGACCCGCGACCAATCGCGAACTTCTTACATCTGAATGTTTTCGAAGTGATGTGTGTGTGTGCCGTTTGCGGCCGCCGCGGATTCCAATCAATAATCGCTCGGCTCTGGCTATGAAATTGATTTTTTTTTATATCTGTTTATTACATTTCTGCTGCATGAGGAGCGAGAGGGGATGCAAACTCTGAGCCACAGTCTCACTTCGATATTCAGCGGGGATAATTTTTAATGCATTTTCAGATTCTTTGCATTTTGTTATCTGCAAATATGCAGCCGTAAACTCTACAGGTGGTTTCTATGGTTAGGATTTCTAAGATTCTTTTTTTCTCGTAATAACTCTTATTTGCATGCAAATACAGGTTGCTGTATACATTGTTGTAGCTATTACCTAGGGGAAATCCGGCCCGATATAGGTCAGCGAGACTGATACTCGTATTATGTAGGTAGAATCAACGACAAGTCTAGTTATACATCACGGTATTCAGGGTAATTTAAATAATGCTGGTGGATGCTTTCATTTTCTTAATTATGGGGTACACTTCTTGACCTGCATACTTAAGGCCTGTACTGAACTGTACCTGGTGTAGTGGAAGCGTACCCGAGATGCTACATAAAATGTTGCTGGTTCAACTTCCAATCTTAGCCGGGGAAGAATTTTAATCCATGCAGTAAATTAGTCGACAGAATATAACATTGTAGATGTCGTAATCGCAATACCGATTAGTTTGGACACCAACCAAAAAGTAAACTAAAACTAAGCGCATCTGAGTTTCAAACCACTACACCAAAAATCTTTCTCTACTTCTGGTATAGTATTTATTTATTTAGCTTAATTCAAGCAGAACTTAATAACTACACTAAAACTAGACTATTACACAACTTAAGACTAAGGCTAAGTACTTAAAAACTAAACTTAAAACTAAAACTAAAATTATTAGGGCAGAGGAGTGGAAGTGGAATTCTGGAGGGCGTTTCTAAGTGCAAATCTGCTGCAGTGAAAATCAAAAGAACTGTGCGCGCCGTTGGCCAAACGTAGCATTCTAGACATTGGCTCGTTACAACCATAATTGGTGCGATGAAAATTGAGACGGAAGATGGGTACAGACCTCAGGAGGCGTGGGTTAGTGTTAAGGGAGATCATTTGGAGCAGATTAGGGCAGTCGATGTTTCCTGCTAACAGCTGATGTACAAAGAGTATGTCAGCAATTTCTCGACATATTTCAAGTGGCTGTACTTTAATTATTTTCAAACGATTCTCATAGGGGGGTAAGTTATGCCCGTCAGACCAAGGAAGACCGCGAAGAGCAAAACGGATGAACCTGCGTTGAACAGCCTCTATTCGAAGGTATGGGACCATACTTGGCTAGCATATTCGAGGATTGGCCGAACAAATGTAAAGTAGAGAGATTTCGTGACGTAGGGGTTCGAGAATTCTTTAGACCAACGTTTTACGAAACCGAGTGCAGAGTTGGCTCTGCTAATAATGTTGTCAATATGGCAGCGGAAATTTAGTTCTCTGTCGCAGATAACACCCAAATCGCGTAATAAAGTTACAGAAGGGACGAGCTCGTCAGAGATGAAATAGGATCTAGGGGCTGGAAGACGCTTTCGGGAATATGTAATAGCTTGACATTTGTTGACGTTGAGCTCAAGAAAATTTTTTTGACACCAGGTTGAAAAGTTGTTCAAGTCAGCTTGACGTGGGCAAGAGTCGGCGGGGTTTAATATGTGCCTGAAGATTTTCATGTCATCAGCGTAGATGGATAGATAAGAGTCTTTGATGATGAAGTCAACGTCGTTAATTGACAAAATGAAAATCAGGGGACCAAGATGGCTACCTTGAGGGACCCTGGAAGTGGCTTTAATGGGGTCGGATACAGCCGATCTAAATAGTATTTTGTATTGACGTTCCTCAAGGTAGGATTTAATCCACCCAATGAAACTCAATTGGAAACCAAGGGATTTGAGTGTACCTCCTGACTACGTACCTATTGTAAGTCAATAGGCGTTTTTATTTTTTAGTTTAGAGCAGGACACTGAACTGAGCTCGAGCACATCGAGCATGCTCTGAGTTGAACGTGTTCAGAGTACTCTGATTTGTTTATGAAACACCTTTGAGCACTTAGCTGTCAAAATATGAAAGTTGACTATCAACTCGACCGGGCGTTTTACATAATTAAAAAAAAGTGAATATTATTTAATGGATAAACTAATTGTTGTGAAACATGCTTAGAACCATGCTTTTGGTCAATTTAAACCCTAAAATAATTTTAATGCGTAAATAATTATTTTATTATACCTTCCACGCTAGAACAACGAGACGAGTCTTGTCTGCCATTTTAATTCTTTTGGTTTTGTTTTTTCTTTATTTTCCCTGCTGTCTAATGTGACGTTTGCTGTGCTCAGATTTTTACTCAGTCAGCTCAGTACATTTATTCTGAGCTCATATAGTGCGCTTTGAGCACGCCCTGAACTAAAAAAGAAACTCAAGTTCGAAGCTCTGATGTGTCTGAGCTAAAAAAAAGATACACAAACTTTTCTTTGACAACTCAGGCTCTGCTCTGAACTAAAAAAAAGAAAAACGCCTAATTATGCAAAAACAAAACTGTGTTACTCCCGTACTGAGTGAGGTACCTTCAGTTAGGAACACCAGGCTTTTTCAGGTCTTCAAGCATTTGGTCTTTACATTGAAGGTTGGGTTTACTTTTTTTTTTTTGTTGGTCCCCCGTTTGGAATGAGTCCCTAATCGTTGAATTAACTGTGCATTTGATGACATCGGCGTCGTTATAGATTGGTAATATATATTTTACGCACTCATCAACATTTGTTAATGCTCATGTACCGTATTTCGATCCTGGCGGGATATCGATTAATGTAGATTAGAGGGCGGAAGACCACATTTCGGTTACTTAAAAAGACCTATTGTTCCGAGATGCCAAGGAGTCGATGAAAGTTTGCAAACGAATTATGGCCGACTCCAGTCGAACTAAGGTTGCCAGAGGCGAATTGCCTTCATCGGTTGTCACAATCATCATATCCCATTGGTACCACTTTTGGGCTCTTCTTTCCCGGCCATTTGCAACCCTCTTTTTTCGACCAAAAGACCTGAGGTTCTAGGAAGTTAAGGATCTAACTCATCAGGGACACAATGCCTTCACTTAAGACTACTGGGTTTGTCCTTCGGGGCTACTCTTCTTTTTTCGATTAGTTGTCCATGTTTCAAGAAATACTCATGTTTCTAAATTATCATAATTACAGTGTGGTCTTTAGTCTTTTCTTCTTCTAGGCACGATCCTAGGTAGTGATCCTTAAATGCAAGACCAAGAATGCATGTATTTCAGCAGAAATGCTGCAAAAGGATCTCGCAGTTCGATTTTCTTTTTGTAAGCTTAATCCTGGTCTTAGAGGGCAGTGCCCAGTTATTTAGGGTGGCCGTGGTGTAGTGGCAACATCATCGCTTGTCACGCTGCAGGTTCACGTTTCAAATATTGATGTCAAGAATTATTTATTTATTTCACATGAAATAAATAAAAAAGTCGATCAATTGCGAAGGTCATGTCAACTCTACTGCCAAGGCATAACACTGGCAGTGGGGTGGTCATATGGCTAAAAATGCAACTTGATCGTGATGATGACATCAGGAGGACCGAAAAAAATACTGTGAATCATAAGCAGCGACAGTAACAACAAATTAAACATGCTCCCCAGTTATCTGGACGGCCACCCTTGGAGTTTACTGAAAGTTAATACCACCTGAATTTCAAACCCACTACACTAATCTTCCTTAATTTCTCTCTCTCTTTTTACAAACGCCCGTGCCCTGAAATAATTTAAGGGTACTCATATTCCCTTTGGCGCGAAAAAATTATAAAAAAAAAAAAAATTACGTTAGTGAGTCTAGACATGATTTTTCTCTTATGCTTCAGGAATCCCTTGGACTCTTGATAAATTCATACTGTTCATAGCAGGCTTGAGCAGTGGTTTGACTTGGTGAAGGATGTAGGATTTGCGGAAGTTTTTCACTCGATAATCATCCTTATTCTCATAGTCGTGGTGACAGATTCTAGACATGTTGTTCGTATGTTGAAAATCCAGCGAAATGATACGAGTTTTCAGTGCGGAAACAATTCTTCCCACCTTAACCATGCGTGCATTACCATTGTTATTTAAAGTATGACTTGAATGGACTAAGGAGAATATAAAATTGTACCTGTCACCTTGTTCTCGGGTGGCACGACTATGAGAATAAGGGCGAATATAACGATAGCTGTCTACTATAAATATTTACAGTCAGCCAGATGTCTGCTTTCTGTTTCAGACTATCCGTAACAGTCGACAGTGGCTTGTTATAGTGGATATTGCGATGCTTCTATTCTTTTTCGTACGGTATCGAGAATTTCTGCACCTAATTGAAATCTGTTCCAGCTGCTAAGAGATATGTGACATTAGGATGACTTTAGTAAGTCGGTAGGATTCTTTCATGCTCAGTACATTGTTCGTTCCATCGCTAAGAATCTCTCAGAATTCAAGATAAATTGGTAGCCAGCAGTTTAACAGCGTGGTGGTTTGTAACGCACCGTTTGGGGCCTGGAAAAGCTGCCAGAGCACGGATGCTACTAAGATAGGCAGCTCACTGAGTCTTTTCCAGTATTTTTAGTTTATAATTCCTCTTTAAAGCGGCCTCGTCGATAGAGCTCTGCATCGCAGTACTTATGGATATAAGTAGTACTCTGATGTAACAACTACAGGCAGACAGTATATTTCTTAAGTACATACAATGCTAATGTTACCAGAAGAATCGAAATTTGCGTAGTTGAGACCACACATTTCGTTATTCATGGGGACACATACATATATGTAATTCCTTAGAAACACACACAAGAGATAATTAGCAACATACTATATTTATTTTAAAACATTAATTTAATTGAACATTTCATGTTACAGGTTCGTCTAGAATCAATTGGTGCTGAAGACATAGTCGATGGTAATCCCAGATTGATCCTCGGTTTAATTTGGACAATTATTCTTCGTTTTCAAATTCAAGAAATCGAAATCGATGTGGTAAGTTTGTGTAACTTTTATGGAATTCTAAAAAGACTTCTGAAAATCGTTTCTTAAAATTTTAATTATCAATCGCATCTGTACCATTTCTAGGATGAAGAGAACGAATCATCAGAGAAACGTTCAGCCAAAGATGCTCTTCTACTATGGTGTCAAAGAAAAACTCATGGTTATCCGGGAGTTAATATTCAGGTAATGAGTTCTCTTATATCTTTTTATTAAAATAAATTCGAATCCATCTGTTCCTTGTAGGATTTCACATCATCGTGGAGATCCGGTTTGGGCTTTAATGCTCTCATTCATTCGCATCGTCCCGATCTGTTCGAATACAGTACGATTGTCAATTCGAAAAATTCAAATATCGACAATTTAAATCATGCATTTGATGTTGCCAGCAATGATTTGGGTATCCCAAGGTGAGTTTTTATCTTAAAAAAATGTCTCCAAGCAAAAGTTTCTAATGTGTTCATTTCAGTTTACTTGACGCCGAAGATGTTGACACCGTCCGACCAGACGAGAAGTCAATTTTAACATACGTAGCATCATACTATCACACATTTGCCCGCATGAAAAATGAACAAAAAAGTGGAAAACGTATTGCCAATGTAAGTATGAGAACAACAATAATCTTTATAATTCAATACCCGAATTGAATGCTGGACTAATGCTTTCTTGTCATCAAGAATCATGGTTTTTCAGGAGTGCGCTTTGTTGTACTTTGATTTGTTCTAGCATTGTGGATGGAACTCGTTAGTTAATTGATTACCAATTTTTTGGATGAACAGATGTCAGACATTTCAATAATTTTGAGTTAGAAAGACCGCATGAGCTATAAGAATGCATAAGATAGGGTTATGCAGACTGATTGCCCAACAGTGCCCACGTTCTAAAGACAAATTTCTTGATCAGCGTGCAGTTAACTCCTATAGAAATGGCTTAAGACTGCTTAGCCTTCAGGGTTCATTCCCTCTTAACGTGCAAGTAGTTGTCTATAATAGTATACTGAATTGTGTTCTTTAATCTCCTGGGACCCGAAGACTTCACTTTCAGTAGGGTGAGTCATGGCTGGAAATAAAAGTTGATCGTGATGATAACATCACTAACAACACTACCGCTTTATAAATTTCAACTGTGCTGCCTTGAAATTTATAAAGCAGCAGCGTTTTTCAATTTTCACTACACTGATGTTGACGGATAGAAACTAAAACAAAAGTATCTAAATTCCAACACAAGGTTTATTCCCATATGACGTTATTTACAGCGCTAGCAGGTTAAGCTTTAGCCTTTCCATAGCAGGTGGACAAAGTATTAGTCATCATTCGCATGATTTTGGTTCTCTTTTAAATTTCATCAGCACAAAATGCATCTTTAAATCAACATAGACGCAGTTTGCTACAAAAGTTCTGCATTTGTTCTCCATTAACTTTGTCCCTTTCTTCAATTTGAGAATATAGCTGATAATCTCTGGTGAGTGGTGCTACTCTGTAGATCATATTACATCGATATAGGTACCTCTTATGAGAAATCAGTCGAGCAACAAGTTTCTATTGCTTCTAGGTAATAAGATGGAGACGATGAACATACCGAGTGTGCTTCTTCGTGATCCTAAACGTGCACCATGTCTAATCCATTAGTGAAATTTTCTCGACGCCCTCCAAGAAGCCGTCTGTGCCCTACACATGTTGCGTTGCGAATATCTCTCTTTCCCATCACCAATAGACTGCTATAAATTTGTTCGTTCAATACCGGATATAAGCTGCAAGATATAATACAGTCTTCTATGGAGAACCAGATCAGATGATGTTGATTAGTGCCCTCACCTGAAGGTCAATGTTTTTTGCAATACACCGGTAGGAACGTCTATTGATGTGTAAGCGCTTTCTATACGACGATGATTATTTCTTGCCTTCTCATGCCATTCTATGTCATTCTGTCCAAGAACACAATTGAGACTGACTTCGTGGACGCTGCACATTTCGTTTAGGGTTTGGAGGCTGGAGACTGTCACTGATCTGATGGTCTTGTTGGATGTATTGAGACCGCTACTCTATCTATCAATGGCGAAAAGTTTAGCATGTAGGACACTGCAGAGTTGAGCTACAGCTCCATTGTAGAATTGGATGTCTTGATTATTTGTTAATTACACCATTTGGCTATTGCGCAAGGAAAATTTCACGATAGGCATTTGCAACAATTCTGGACCAAAATGGCTCAGTTTTCTTGAGACTACCAATCCAAACATGATCATTCTCCTTACTATAACTATTACATGCAATAGGTTAGCCCATGACTTACAGTTAACTTTTGCAAACAAAGCAACCTAGGAGCCGATTCTTTTATTCCTAAATGTGGAGCTCTTCACTCTATTATTTTAGTTTCTCCATATGCTAAGGGTGACACTATTATTGCCTCTCCGTCGTTAAATAACCATGCAAGGTTGCTCCTGTCTCTTCCAAAAGTGGAACATGATCAACATGATTACTCCTGTTCCCATTTATATTGTCTCAATCTCAAAACAAGTTAAATAACGTACAATGGTCATAAATTCTTCACAAATTCCACGATACAAATACCTCTCTCATTAGGAGCTATAAATGTCTTAAATGTATCTACCCTGCAATTCATTTGATTGCAATGACCCTATACAAACGCTCAAAGTCTCCCATACTTATCGGTCCAATGATTTCGACTTTGATTTGTTCTTCTGTTTGCTGCCCTCCAATCTCGTTCCAAGTATCAATAACCATAAATATCATGCTCCAGTTAGCCCATGGTATTTGCATCTAAGCTATTATTCATTGACACCATATACCGTGTGCAGCAGACAGCCGCATAGACATTGAAACCCAATCACTGAAGAGATTTTTTGAATTTTTTTCCCACCCACCCACACGTAGATCGTTGGACAACTCATGGACGCTGATCGGAAGAAAATGCACTACGAACGCCTGACGACGACTCTACTCAGTTGGATACGTAACAAAACAATCGAATTGGCGAAACGTGATTTTCCCAATTCGCTAGAGGGCATCCAAAGAGAACTGTTGTCGTTCAAGGAGTACCGAACTATAGAGAAACCAGAAAAGTAAGTTTTGTTGTGAAGTCAGCCTCCTCCAGCGCGACTAATGTCTCTTTTTTGCAGATACAAAGAACGAAGTGAGATCGAAGCGTTATATTTCACCATAAACACCCTGCTCAAATCGCTGAATCAACCGCAGTACACACCACAAGATGGGCAGCTGGTCAATGACATCGAAAAAGCGTGGCAACAGTTGGAAAATGCTGAACACAATCGAGAGGTGGCGTTACGTGATGAGCTCCTGCGACAAGAGAAGCTAGAGCAGTTGAACTATAAGTTCGAGAAGAAGTCTGTGCTGCGTGAGGGCTATCTGAAGGAAATGATTCAGGTTCTGTCCGATCCGAGATATCTGCGGCAAGTGGATGCAACGCTAAAGAAACATGAAGCGATATCTGCAGATATTCTCGCACGAGTTGAGCGATTTAATGACCTAACAGCGATGGCTAATGAATTGGAGAAGGAGAACTATCATGGCAAGGAACGGGTGAAAAAACGAGAAGCAGAGGTCATGGAGAAGTGGCGAAAACTCCTGGAACTACTGGAAAATCACAAGTACAACCTGTCACAGATGAGCAACCTCATGAATTTACTGCGAGAAATCGCAAGTACTCTCGAAGCAATCAAGGAGTTGCAAGTGCAATTTGCCTCAGAGGATGTTGGGCCACATTTGCTGGGAGTGGAAGAGCTTCTACAAGCTCATTCGTTGCAGGAATTGCAGGTTAACACACTTGGGGAGACATTGAAGAGATTCACTAGGCTGGGTCAAGCTTATAAGGATCAGAAAGACGCTGCTATTCTCATGCAGAAACTGGCGGAGTTGGACAAAGCATATCAGGTGTAAGTGGAGAGTTTTGGTTGTCAGGTGATCATGTCCTACATATTTTTTCGCTTTACAGATTGCTGACCCTGTGCGCAAAACGCCGCGCATGCCTAGAGGAAGCAAGAAATTTCTACCACTTCATGGAAGACTACGACAACGAAGAGGGTTGGCTGGTCGACAAGCAGAGGATCTGTAAGACAGGCATCTCTGCGAAGGATCTACGTGCCGTACTTTCTCTGCAACAGAAACACAAAGCTTTGGAGGATGAGATCAAGTCAAGGAAACCAAAGTCCTTACAGATGGGTGATGCTGGTAAGAAACTGATAACCGATAAGCACCCGCGATCGTCGGAAATCAAATTGAGAATCAACTCGTTGGAGGAGCATTGGAAGGCTCTCGAAGATCTGGTGGAACTACGTCGCAAGCAGCTGGAAGACGCCGCTGAGGCTTATCAATTCTACACAGATGCGAATGAGGCAGAGTCCTGGTTGAATGAAAAGATGGCACTGGTCAATTCAAGAGACTACGGAACAGATGAACCATCAGCTCAGGCTTTGCAACAGAGGCACCGTGACTTGCAGGGCGAATTGAACGCCTACTCCGGCGATATACTGAACCTCAATCAACAGGCGGAAAAGCTGATCAAAGCTGGAATTTGCACTTTAGAGGTAGGATTGGTGGAGACTTCCACAAAACAGATTGTAACTTTCTTTCATTTCAGCTATCAGCAGAACCAGAGCAGCTGCCAGAGGTTGAGCAGGAGGAGTGGGTGAATGAAACGCGCTTGGTGCCAAAAGAAGTGTGGGAAGAGGAGCTCGTTGAAAAGCTGGAGCACAAGAAAGTCACTGAAACTAAGCTATTGCCACATGTCAAGGCTCTGTTTCCTTTCGAGGGTCAAGGCATGAAAATGGACAAAGGAGAGGTAAGTTCGAATTTGCTCATTCAACACTTTTCAAGGCTAAAATCAAACTTTAATCCTAGATAATGCTCTTAAAAAGCAAAACCAATGACGACTGGTGGTGTGTTCGCAAAGAAAACGGCACAGAAGGCTTTGTTCCAGCGAACTACGTTCGTGAAGTCGACCCCTTACCAGTCGCCTGCATTGTTACAAAGCCGGAAAAAGTCAAGACCAAGCAAAAGGTCAAGAAGACAATCTTAGTGCGTCAAGTTGTCCCTGTGAGGCGAATCAAACCGCCCAGTGTGTCTCAAATCAAACCCCTAGTTAAGCGGCGCTCCTCAACTAACATCAATGACAATTCTGACAGCGTTGAGAAACGTCAAAAGCGTATAAACGTCACCTACGATGAACTCCAAGAGATGGCGCAACGGAGGCATGCTTTGCTTGAAGATTCCATCCACTTATTTGGTTTTTATCGGGAGTGTGATGATTTTGAGAAATGGATGAAGGACAAGGAGAAGATGATCAAATCGGATGAAGTAGATGGCGTTGAAAACGCCAAGAGGAAGTTTGAGAAATTCCTCACCGATCTGTCGGCAGCGTCAAAACGCGTCGAAGAGATTGACACTGCTGTGCAAAATTTCACACGACAGGGACACTCCCAGTTGGATAAGATTGTGGCGAGGCAGAAGCAGATTCACCAGATCTGGCAGCGTTTAAACAATGCAAAGGCTGAACGTGAGAAGAGCTTGGAGGGTGCTTCCAGTGTGGAGCTATTCAATCGAACTTGCGACGAAGCCAAGGTGTGGATGAGCGAGAAGATGTTGCAGTTGGACACAGCAGTCATCAGTCCAGATTTGAAAACCGTTCAAGCTTTGCAGCGGAGGCATCAGAATTTGGAGAGGGAGTTGGCACCGGTGGAAGAGAAGGTTAACCGTGTGAATTTCTTGGGAAATTCGTAAGTATTTGCTGTGTGGATCTTGTGTGGAACGTATTGTTGAGAATTTGTTTACAGGGTCAAGAACGCTTATCCAGCGGAGCGAGCTAATGTCACTGCTCGCCAGCAGGAAGTTACTGATATGTGGAAGCAGGTGCATGCTAAAGGAATCGAGTTAAGAGCTCGCATTGAGAACGCAGTGGGACAACAGATCTTTAATAACAGCGCGAAGACTCTGTTGGCTTGGATTGATTCAGTGAAGGATCAATTGAACGCCGATGACACGGCGAGGGATGTGGAAACAGCCAATAACTTGTACAAGAAGCACAATGATCTGGGAGAAGACATCAAGGCTCATGATAATGAGTTTGCTGAAGTTATAAACTTGGGTCATCAATTGACCGATGGCAGACCAAATGTCGCGGAGACAGTGAAGATCATTGAAAGACTTAAGGCCGAACAGGATGCAATTCATCGGGGATGGGTTGAGAAACAAAAGTGGCTGCAACAGTGTGTAGAGCTGCAGATATTTAACCGGGAAGCGGATAAGATTGATGCCACGACCAAGGGCCATGAGGCGTTCTTGGAGTATGCCAATTTGGGAGTGAGTTCGGTTACATTTCACCACCTGACTGTGTTTCTTAATGTTTTCTTTTAGAACTCCCTGGACGAAGTTGAGGCAATCTTTAAGCGTCATATCGACTTCGAAAAGAGTCTCATGGCACAGGATAAGATTTTGAAGGCTTTCTCTGACCATGCTGATAAACTGATCGCTAATGATCACTACGATGCTAAATAGTATGGTTTTGTCTTTGTCTGGTGAACTTTATTCTTATTTCCCCTTTTGCTTCTTCCTTTAGCATCGATAATCGTAGAAACCAAGTGTTGGGTAAACGAAAAGCCGTCAAAGATCGTGCCTTTGAGAGGAAACGGTCTCTGCAGGCATCCAAGGACTTCCACAAGTTTTCCGCAGAAGCTGAGGATCTAAACGCCTGGCTTAAGGATAAAACAAAAATTGCCGGTGATGAGAGCTATCGAGATCTATCAAACCTTCCAAGGAAACTCCAGAAGCACAAGGCTTTCGAAAGGGAACTCCGTGCAAATGAGGGTCAATTAAGAAACATTAACAAGGATGCCGAGGCATTAGTTGCTGCCAAAAATCGTGTGCCTGAAGTACAAGGCATGGTCGCTGATCTCAACCAGAAATGGAAAGATCTGCTGACGATCTCGGAAGATAAGGGTGAGTGGAATAATTTTTATTTTTTTTTGACCAAATTTGGTGACTTTCTTTGATTTGTGTAAATAGGTCGCAAGTTAGAGCAAGCATTCCTACAACGTGAACACAATCGCGCCATCGAAGACGCCAAGAAGAAGGTGGATGAGTTGGACAGCGCTCTGAAGAGCAAAGATGTCGGCCATGATCTTCGCAGCTGCAAGGATCTCATCAACAAGCATCAAATCCTCGAATCAGAAATCACTTTATGGGAACAAAAGATTGAGGAATTGGTGTCATCTGGTGAGGAAATGGCTCACGAGGGTCACTTCAATGCGGCCAATATCAAGGACGAGACCAAAGACATACAGAATCGCTTCAAGTTATTGAGAGATCCCATCAAGAAACGACGCGCGGAGCTCGAAGAGAGTTTGAATTATCACAAATTCGTGTTTGAATTGGACGCGGAGTTACAATGGATTAATGAACACATGCCAGCGGCTACATCCAAGGAGTTAGGACAGAACCTTCATCAAGCTCAGTCACTGTATAAGAAACACAAGAAGTTGGAGGCAGAAATCAAGGGCCATCAGCCGATGATCAGTAGAGCTCTCCAGTCGGGACAGACATTAGTGGATCAGAATCACCCTGAGAAGGAAAAGGTGGAGAATCTGTGTACTAAATTGGAGGAAGCATGGTTGGAGCTGGAAAGTAATGCCAATGATCGGGCGAAGAAGTTAGAAATGTCGCTTAAAGCACAGCAATATCTATCGGAAGCTGGAGAGATCGAATCATGGTTGGGAGAGAGGAATAATGTCCTTCGATCAACGGACTATGGACGAGATCGTGATTCAGCAACGAAACTTTTGACCAAACACAAAGCTATTGAACTGGAATTGGACACTTACTCAGGTATTGTATCGGAGATGGGTCATAATTGTGGAGCCATGGTCGCTGCTGGACATCCGGATGGTAAGATTTTGGCCTCCAAACAGACGTTGATTGAGAAGATGCTGAGGAGTCTACAAAAGTTGGCCACGCAGCGACAAATGAGATTGATGGAAAGTTTGTACATGCACGAGTATTTCTTGGAATCTGCGGAAGTTGAACAGTGGATAAGGGAACAGGATCAGGCTGCGTCGTCTGAGGACTATGGTCAGGATTATGAGCATTTGCAGGTGAGTTTGTCGATACATTTTTACCTCTTAAGAAAATTCTAATATATTCGTCCTGGTAGCTCCTCCAAAATAAGTTTGACGACCTAAAGCACCGTGTGGAGGTTGGCTCTGATCGGGTTAACCAATGCGAGGTGTTGGCCAAGAAACTGGTTGAAACTGAGAGTCCCTACGCGCCAGATGTCGAGAAACGCCAGGAACAGCTGAGGTGAGTTGAGAAGTCTCCAAAATTTAGCTTTACCTCACATATTCTCCATTTCACAGATCATCGTGGGAAAACCTTTTGAAGCTCCTCAACCAGCGCGAGCAGAAACTCCACGCAGCTGGAGAGATTCACCGTTTCCATCGTGACATCGCCGAAGCACTGTTCCGCATCCAAGACAAAAACGCTGCTCTTTCATCAGAGCTTGGCAAGGATTTGAACTCGGCTTTGGCTCTTCTAAG
This sequence comes from Pocota personata, assembly GCA_963082735.1. NCBI lineage: Eukaryota > Metazoa > Arthropoda > Insecta > Diptera > Syrphidae > Pocota > Pocota personata. The sequence goes on from OY720431.1 coordinate 17,530,123, forward strand.
GAAGCACGAAGGCTTTGAGAATGACTTGGTCGCGTTGGAAGCTCAACTCCAAGTATTGGTGGAAGATTCGGTTCGTCTACAGGCTAAATATCCATCAAACGCTAGCGCCATTGCCCAACAACAAGATAAAGTGGTCACCGCTTGGAATGAATTGAAAGAGAGATCCGGTGCACGATCAGACAGACTTGCTGCTAGCTCCGATCTGCAGTCATTCCTTACAGATGTACGCGACATTATGTCATGGTCGTCGAATTTAAGAGCAGCTCTGCAGGCGGAAGAACATGTCAGCGACGCCGCTGGAGCTACAGCACTGAAAATCCAACATGACGCGATCTATGGAGAGATCGAAGCGCGTGAAGAGAAATTCCGTTTCCTGAACGAGCTAAGCGATTCCATGGTCCAAACAGGACACTATGCCGCTACTGAGGTGGAGGAGAAGTGCTCAGCTATGCTGGACGAACGTCAAAAGTTGCACGCCGCTTGGAATAAGAAGAAGATCATGCTGGAGCAGAAGATCGATTTGTTCTGCTTCTTGCGTGATGCTAAGCAAATTGATAATTTGTCTAGCTCACAGCAGGCAGCGCTTACAAGTTCTGACTTTGGTCACACTGTGGAGGATGTCCAGAATCAAATTAAGAAGCATGATGAATTCGAACGAGTGATTCAGACACAGGAGGACAAGGTCGCCCTGTTGCAAGATCACGGACGTAAGCTGATCGAGCAGCGTCACTACGACAGCGCTAATATTCAAGGGATTCTTGCCGGCGTTTTGTCTCGTCGTCAAAGGGTGAAGGATCTGTGCGAAATGCGTCGTTATAAGCTGGAGGATGCCTTGCTCTATGCTCAGTTCGTGAGGGACTGTGCCGAGGCTCAATCGTGGATATCAGAGAAGAAGAAGAAGTTGGAAGCCGATGAAGCTAACTACTCGGAGGTTTCCAATTTGGATGAGAAAATTAAGAAATTGCAGAAACATCAAGCATTCCAAGCCGAGATTGCCGCCAATCAGGGAAGAATCAAGGAGATTCAGGAGACCGGGCTGATCCTCATCGGCAAGAAACATGAGTCATCACCGGAGATCAAACACGCCATTGAGAGGGTGGTGTCGGCTTGGAAGAGTCTTCTCGAGGAATTGGATAACCGCGGCAGGGGCTTAGAAGAAGCTCAAGATATACTCGAGTTCAATAACCAACTGGACAAGATCGAGGCATGGATTCGAGACAAGGAGATGATGATTCAAGCCAGTGACACTGGACGAGATTTGGAGCACTGCAATGCCCTGACAAGGAAACTCGATGATGTGGATTCTGACATGAGGGTCGACGACCAGAGGGTAAAGCACATCAATCAACTAGCAGACAAGTTGATTCACCAAGCAGAAGTGCCCGCAGAGACAAAGAACATCGACAAGAGAAGGAATGATTTCAACAGCCGCTGGAGGTATCTGCAGGGAGCGCTTAGCGCCTACCGAGCTCTGTTGGGCGGAGCAAATGAAATTCATGTTTTTAACCGAGATGTGGATGATACCTCAGATCGTATCGCCGAAAAGGCTTTAGCTATGAGCTCTGATGATACCGGACGTGACTTGACCGCTGTGGAGACTTTGATTCGTAGAGAAGACGCCCTTGAACGTGACATGACCGCTGTTAAGCAGAAAATCAGTGAACACGAGCGTGATGCCATGGATCTTAAGAAAAAATACCCCGATCGCCTGCAGGATATCGATAAAAAGCTTGATGAGCTGAAGAAATCTTGGAACAATCTCCAGGATCTCAGTGTCAAACGTCGTGACGTACTTAATGACGCATATCATGTGCATAAGTTCGTCTCAGACGTTAAGGAACTGGAATCCTGGGTGAATGACATCATCAAAAAGATGAATGCAGCTCAAGCTCCGATGACAATCACCGAATGTGAAACTCAGCTAGAGCTGCATCAAGAGCGTAAAGCAGAGATTGATGGGAGGGATAAGGCATTCCTGGATCTTAAGAAACACGGTGAGAGTTTGGTGAATGTGGGCAAGTCCAATGATGCTAAGAAGTATCTGAAGATCCTTGGAGATTTGCACAAGACTCTGCATGATGCTTGGAACGATCGTGCAAAGAGGCTGAGGGAGGCCCATCAACTGCAGTTGTTCAAGTCACAGGTGGAACAGGTCGAGCATTGGTTGGCCAATAAGGAGGCCTTCTTGAATAATGATGATCTGGGCGACTCCTATCAAGCAGTCGATCGGTTGATCAAGAAGCACGACGCGTTTGAGAAGCTTCTCGAGTCAGATAACGTCGATGAGTTGGAGAAATTCGCAAAGTCGATTCTGGAAAGTGATCCCGAGGATGCTGCGATCATCAGAGACAAGTTGGCTTATGTGCTACGTCGTAAGCAAAAACTGATTGCCCAGTCACAGGAACGTCGGTCGAAGTTGATCCAGTCGAAGCAGTTGCAGGAATTCCTTCGTAGTTTGTACGAGATCGATCGTTGGTTGGTGCAAAAGATGCAGATCGCCATCGATGAGAACTACCGCGAGCCAAGCAATTTGCAGAGCAAGATCCAAAAACACACGGCATTCGATAGTGAGTTGGTTACGAATGCTTCTAGAGTGAAGGACGTGATTGCTGAAGGCGAAGGTCTAATTAAAGATGAACACTATGCCCAGACAGAGATTGCTAAGCAACTGGAGATGCTTGAGGCTGATTGGGCAAAACTGACACTAGCTTCGAAGGAGAAGAAGGATAAACTGAATCAAGCCCATGAAGCGCTCACATTCAACCGCAGCATGGATGAATTCAACAACTGGATGGATGAGGTCGAGTCGCATTTGTCAAGTGAGGACTACGGTAAGGATCTTGCAACTGTTAGCAATCTAATCAAGAAGCATGAGAGGTTGGAGGCCGATGTTACCCATCACAATGAGATCTGTGATCAGGTCAAGCAAAGTGCGGAGAAATTCTTGCAGGCAGATCACTTCTTGAAGGATGAGATCCATGATCGTGCTATGGCGACGATCAAGCGGTATAGGAGCCTTCATGAACCGATCGCAATAAGGAGAGAGAACCTCGAGGATTCGTTGAATCTACAGCAGTTTATGCGTGACGCTGAAGATGAACTACAGTGGCTGACCGAGAAGGAAGCCATTGCTGGATCGCATGATCTTGGGGCGAGTTTGATTGCCGTACAGGTTCTTCAGAAAAAACACCAAGGACTGGAGGCTGAAATTTTGTCGCAGGAACCATTGATATTGGCTCTTCTACAGCGTGGTCAGCAAATGATGAGGGAAGAGCACTTTGCGAGGGATCAAGTCAAGTCCAAGTGTGATCTGCTTCAGTCAAAGTTGGTGAATCTTCGTGATTTGGCCAGCATTCGTCGTCTGCGTTTGCTTGATGCTGTTGAGAGTCAGATGTTCTACGTGGAAGCAAATGAAGCGGAGGCTTGGATGAGGGAGAAACGACCGATTTTGGCTTCTCAGGATTATGGACGAGATGAAGCATCAGTTCAATCGCACATCAAGAAACTGGAAGTTCTCCAACGTGAGCTGCAGTCATTTAACTCATCCATTGAAAAGGTCAACACCCTGGCGACCAATTTGATCGAAAGGAACCACTTTGACAGTCAGAATATCGGGACGAAGAACTCGTCTGTGAGTGCACAGTACCAAGAGTTGCTGAAACTCTGCAGAGAGCGTGAATTACGATTGGCTGAATGCAAGAAACTCTTTGAATTCCTGAGGGAAACTGAAGATCTCCACGAATGGATTGGCGATCAAATGACCGTCACTGCCTCCGAGGACTATGGAGAGGATGTGGAACATGTTGAACAACTGATCTTGGCATTTGATTCATTCATTTCGAATCTAACAGCAAATGAGGGACGAGTGCAAGCTTGCCTGGCACGTGGTGAAGGTTTGATCAAGGAGAACAACCCCTACCGATCTTCGATCAAGACAAAGCGCGATGAAACCAAACAATTGTGGGAGGAACTCAAGGATCTAGTCAATGCCCGTCAAGATGCCTTAGCCGGAGCGAAGCAGGTGCACGTCTATGATCGTGCCGCCGATGAAACGATCTCACTGATCAGTGAAAAGGAATCTTCGTTGATATCCGAGGACTATGGTCAAGACTTGGAGAGTATTCAGGCACTCAATCGCAAACATGCCGTTTTCGAAGCGGAGTTGTCAGCTATCAAGGAGCAAGTGGACTCGGTCCTTGGAGAAGCTTCGAAATTGGGAGAAGTTTATCCCGATGCCAAGGAACACATTGAAGTGAAACGCGATGAAACCATAGAAGCATGGGCAGACTTAAGGGAAAAGACCGAACTCCGTCGTGGTAAACTACAACAAGCTGAGCAACTACAATCATACTTTGATGAGTATCGTGAGTTGATTGCATGGATCAATGAAATGTTGGCCAAGATCACTGCACCAGAATTGGCTACAACAGTAGCTGGTGCCGAGGCACTCCTCTCCAGCATCAAAGAACATACAGCAGAGATTCATGCTCGTGATGAGACATTTGCCAATTTCACAGCTAATGGACAGAAACTAATCAAAGAGAAACACTTTTTGGCGCATGAGGTTGAGGAGAAAATTCAAATTCTGCGTCAGCGTCATGATCTGCTTACATTGACTCTCCAGCAACGGAAGGAAATCTACGAACTTAACTTGGATACGAGACTTTTCCTCAAGGAAGCAGAAATTCTGGAGAACTGGATAACGAGTAGGGAGCCCTTGCTTAAGGATTCGAAACTCGGCGATTCGATACCCCAGGTGGAAGATCTGCTAAGGCGTCATCAGGACTTTGAGAAGACAGTAGCAGCGCAGGAGGACAAATTTAATGCCATTCGCCGTATTACACTCCTAGAACAGCGTTTCAAGAAACAAGTCGAGAACGAGAAGGTTGCCAAGCGAATGGAAAAGGAGCGCCTGGAGAGGGAACGCCTCGAGATGCTGAAACAGAGAGAATTGCAACGTCTAAACGAAGAGCGCAGACGTGCTGAGAAACAGAATGAGAACCGTGCCAATGGTGTAGCTGAGAAAACTCCTATATTCTCATCGCCAATGGTTACGGTGACACAGTCACCTATTGCCACACCACTGCGTAGTCCCTTCGATGAAGAGTACACATCGCCAAAGATCACCCCAGGTGGGCCGGTCACTCCCACTGGTGTGTTTGGTGATCGCCTGCGACGAGGTTCGGACACAAACATCAAAAGGGCTGAAAGTATGAAAGTACCACAGAAGCAACCCAAACGAACACCATCGTTTACAACACGTCGACGGGCTCAAAGCTTCCGCAAGAATGGAGGCAAGGCTGATGGTTTCGATCTGCCACCGGTGGAAATTCAGGGTTCACTCGAGCGTAAACATGGTCTCCAATCGGGAGGCAAGAAAGCGCCAGTACGGTCATGGAAACAGTTCCACACTGTACTGTGTGGCCAACTCCTGTGCTTTTTCAAAGATGAGAATGACTTTATTCAACAGAAGACGGCCACAGCTCCAGTGAATATCTTGGGAGCGAAATGCGAACGTGCCGAGGATTACACAAAGAAGAAGTACGTCTTTAGGTTGAAACTACCCGATGGCTCGGAGTTTTTGTTTGAAGCGCCAAAACTTGAAAACATGAACGATTGGATTCGTAAGATATCCTTCCATGCTGGTCTGCCACCAAATCTACAACTCCTCAGCTATGATGAGTCGGTTAAGGTGAGTTAGAAAGCTTGGCTCTCTTTAAAAGTACTGTAAATGAACTTGTATCTTTTAGCAATCGAACAGCTTCCCAGACATTAAGGTAGTTAGCCAAATTGATTCGCCAGTAAGCTCGAGAACATCATCGCCAGACTCACAACGTCGCAGTAGACACGATTCCGTCAATAGTAGTCTGTCGGGTGGTAGCTCAACAACGCCACAAATGAACTTCCTGCAAAAACAAATACAACAACAGTATTCACAACAAGCCAGCGTAATAGAGAGATTTTGCTTGCCTTATGAGCACATAACTCATTGTCCTTTTTTGTAGATACCTGTACACCAACCCGCGTCTCCAACTGGATCCTACGGATTCACAGAACAAAAGCCTCCGATTCCACCACGTGGTGCACCGCCACCAGTGCCACATAGACAGAGTACCGATAATTTAGTAGTCATGAGGAATCGCAATAGCTTTGGTAGTGGTAGGTTTCTCAGGAAAAGTGGAAGCTTTTTGAATTTTAATGGAGATTTTTTATTTTCACAGATTCAACAGATCCCAATTCAAATTATGGAAGTATGTCTAGATTATCACTGCAATCAACAACACTTCCTGCTGGTTTAGGTGGTATCCAAAATGGTTCAAACGAAGACGTCGTAGTGATTAAGAGGAACAGCGACGGTAGGCATTCAGGTGAGTTGAAGGTGGAGAGTTGATTAGATTAGATTTAAGTTTGTCCAGTCCTACGAATAAGAAGATGCACCATTTGTCTTTGAAGTCTCTTTGAAGTTTCCAATTGCTTTCTCAGTGTGATAGGTTAACTAAAATTTGGTCCTTCGAACCGGATATTAGTGAGTTACCTATGGACACCCATAGCTTTTGAATTATAGATTTCCTCTATGCGCCATTTTCTTCATACATGACTTGAAAAATTGTCAAGCTCCACAACTTTAGGAATCTTTTGGATCTCCAGGAGGTCTTTTAAGAAATTATTTTTACTGATGTAAACTTTAAGAACTCTTCTTTTTAGTGGTCAGTGGTTTTATTTTGTGCAAAAGACAATAAAAATAGACCAAGCATTCCCTGTATTCAACTGCACCGTCTTTGGTCCTTCGAGCCAGATATGAACGAGTGACCTATGGAACGTTGATTAGGAATTCTCACTTTGCTCCATTCGATAATACATCGCCTTAATTTCATTGTTCAACTTCAAGGGACCTAAGGATCATTTGCCCTTATGCAGATAATTCTCTTCCTAAAACAAAGGCGTGTGCCTCCTATTTAACCACTGGACTTCTTTCTCCTATTAATTTTACATTTCACAGCTTCTCATCGTTGGTTTCTTTGAAGTTCCATTGCTGTACCTACCTTACTTACTCATTTTATTAACAGAAAATCCACCACCATTGCCAACAACAATGCCTCCACTAGGAGGACACCAAAGAATCAGTACATTCGGTACAACACACAACAACAATCAACAGAATTATCAAGGAAATTTCTCATCACCAAAGCGTTCGTCATCTGTAGTGACACGCGCCGAAGCGAGTCGATTTGAGAATAGCAGCAATACCGGAGGAGGAACCACGAAAAGAACTGTCCAAACGACATTATCTTTAAGTGGTGCAGATGGTAATGGGAATAATGCGAATAATAATGTTAACACAACAACAACTACAACAACGACAACCAGTCGTACAGTTTGGCACTATTCGCCGGAAAATAATTCAGTGACAAATCCAAGTTACATGGGCATCAGTAGTGCTGACGTCGCTGGTTAGATATTGTTTTTCTCTTTTCTAAAAAAAAAAAAAAAACTGCTTTAGTTGGATAATTTTGGGTTTTCCTTTGTGAATGATACTATCATTGGAGACTTTCTTCTATTTTTAGTGCGATGTAATATTTTTATAAAAATTTTGTAGTTAGATTTTAAGAATTTGTAATATGTATGTTGTGTGGAGAATGGATTTTTCTTAGAAAATTATAATGCACGAGTTTAACATTTAACTGCAAATGATTTACAGTATGTCTTACAGAGAATGTTGAGAGAGGAAGGTATGACATTTTTAGCTTTTGAAATATTACGGTTATTCTTCTTCTTTTCCTTACTTAGGATCACAACCCTCCCACTTTACTGCATCCCTACTGGTCCGCCTGTGGGGTTTGCCGGTTTGACCTCAGGAAGTGTCGGCAGGCTTCCCGGTTTCGGACCACTTCGTCACTGAGGCCAATCAAATGCTGGTGTTTTTGAATTCGTGTGATTCAGTTGTTGCATTTTGAAATATTACGGTTATTATTAATAGGAATTCATTATTTATTTTCCTTCCTCCGCAGATTGTAATCAGTGAACATGTTATACGAACATCGCTTACCGCATTATGTTAAGCTATCTATTCTATATGCACTACATGAGATCCTAATTAAAAAGACAGATTGCATGGAAATCGGTTCAGCCTTTCATGAGTTACAGCGCTACAACGCAAAAAAGATAGACAAAGATAACTTAATTTTTGTATTTTTGTTCATTTTCTCAGTTTCTGACCAAAAGAAATCGGTTATCATGCTTGTGTAGCGCTCTCCTTTGACCGTAACGTTGTTGCCAAAATTTGCACATAATGCCGTCATTCCACAAACCACACCAAACAGTCACACGCTGTGGATTCTCGGCTGAGAGCACAGGACGAACATTAGAATAACTGCCCGAAATGAGAATAACTACTACTAACTACTAACTATTCGCACTGTTTCGGCAACACAGCACTCATTTTGGAAATAAGTTTTCAATATTTCCCAACGTTGTTCAAGTGTAAATCGATTCATTTCGTATCGCGAAGATATGCTTCTGTATTTCTGTAAATTTTTTGAGCGCGAAAGAACTGTCAGTGTCAAAATAACATGTAAACCAGCAGATGGCCCATCCATTATGATGGACTAAATTTGTTTGGCATAAAGTCTATGTCATGTGCACGGTTTTGATCTATCAGGTAGAAAGCAAAATGTCTTGTAAGTGACTTAAGGCATAGCAGTAAATCAATAAAATTGTTTCAAGTAAACGCTTTATATTCTTAAGACTTAAATCTTACAAATAAGAATATTATTTGTAAGACATACTGTATTTATACTTCACTCTTATTTGCAGTTGCTCCACTGTTTTACTCTACTTAAACGCCTTTTTTACTTAACAAATTTTATTTTCAGGTCAATCGGTGAAATTGACCCGTTCATACCTTCGAACCAGCGCTCAAGGTATCGTGGTCAATGGTCAATAACACCATCACAGCTAGAGAGCCTGTATATTATTTTTACCATCTTTTTGCTCAAGTTACTAATTATTATTTTTATTTATTTTTTTCTAAAGGATGTTGTCTTACACTTACCTAATGAACCAACTCCTGTAGATACCCTTTGCTTTGATATCTTATTTTTTTTCGCGGCTTCTTTTGTTACTAACTTTTAACTCCTTACTCTACCCTCTTTGCATGTTTACCTCTTTTTTTTGAGTTCGAAAATTAACTTGAATTTGTATAAAATTTCAGGTTGGGGAGCAAGTCGATTTGAAAATACACGACCGGTCTCTTTGCAACCGGATTCAGTCAATATCTCTCGCGTATCGGCGGAGAGCTCTAGCGAAAGTGAGGCACAATCGATTTCATCCGTTTCCGGTGTAAAAGGAAGCAAAAGCAAAGAGGAACGGCGTAGCGGTATGTTCCGAATTTTCGGACGAAAAGATAAAGACAAGGACAAGTCGAGAAGAGCCAGTCAGCCACCACAGTAAAAAAGGATCTTCCATTTTGTTAGCGCGCTGAATTCGTGCTCAACAAGCACGAGTTGGAGTATAATTTATTTTATTTTTTTTTTATTGTATCATTTTTTTTTTATGTTCTTTGTTAAGTCTATACATACATGCAAAGTTAGTAAGTGTCATTATATATTTTTTTTTTGTAGGTGTTTAGTGTGTCTTAATGTTGGTCAGAAACATTCGAAACATAAACGAAATAAAATAGAGTAAATATTTTTATTAAAAAAAAAAGAAAAAAAAAAAAATAAGAAAACATTTATGTTATTAACGAAACAGATATTTAAAAAAAAAAAAAATGAATTATAGGAAAACACCAAATTAACTAATATTGCGTGTTTAAAAAAAAAACTATATAAAAAAAAAATGTCTATATATATTTCTTAATTTTTTACAATATAAATATTTCTATAAATAATGGAAAGTTTCTTTAAGTGTTAATTATATTCTGAAGATATTCTTTTAATTTGTGTATTTTTTGTTTTGTTTTTTTTCTTTCCATTTCTCCTTAACTTCATATTTCTGTACGTAAGATATAATATAAAAAAAAAAAAAAAAAATTATAATTATTTTATTTTATTTTTTGTTTTTTATTATTTAATAAAATATTTGAATTGAAAATTTAAATAATATATTTCAATAAATTTATCTGAAGTGTTGTATAATTAATAGAAATTCTTTTATTTGAAACAAGTGTGGTCAGTGTGAGAGTTTTGCGAACCCTAGATGACTACCTGAATAGCTGGAGAATTGAAAATTTTCGGAAATACATATCTCCTGGGAGTGAATTCTAAAGTTACAGATATAATTTCAGCTTAGAGAGGTTTGCGTATTTGGCAGGTGGATGTAAAGGTGATGGGTCCTAAGGTTCGCCATGTAGGATGTTCAAATGTTGTGCAGGGTTTTTCAATAAGGACATAACAATTTTGTATTTAAATAAAACACAGAATAATTGAGATATCGGGCTGAAACTTATTCTAGGTGTAATACACATATTAGATTTAAGTACGGAATTTGATCTCGTTGATATGATCACCGCGAGAACGTTTGCAGCGATCGATACTTTGGAGCCAATTTTAAACCACTCTTCCACAGATATCGGCCGGAACGTTGACAATATCGCGTTCGATATTATTTCTGAGCTCCTCTAACGTTGTTGGCATGAGCTGGGGTCGAATTACAGCATCAGTTATCGAGCAACACGTGACTGATAAATGTTGATTTGACCGCTTAAGAGATCGAGTATCGAGTATCGAAATTTGGAATTCTGTCATCAGTGATCGTGTATTTATTTATTCGATATGGTTTCTGCTGACGAGCTGAGGTGCATTTGGGAGAAAATATGTGAGAATATCTTTGTTTATTATGTTTGCGTTTGTTTAAATTTATTGTTTGAAATTTATTTCAGGTTGAGTCTGCAAAAGGAAATTTTAGCAAATTGTATGAGCTGGGACAGCGTTTTAGGTGCATCCTCTAAAATTTATCTTCTCCATTATAAATAAAAATGCATTCTGTGCATTAATAGAACTGTGCATTCACTGTTTTAATAGAACTGCAATCAAAAGTGTATGTTGTGAAAGATATTTTCAGAAAATTATAGTTTTGTATACGTACGCAGAGTCTTGTAAAGAGAAGGGATCGCTTTTATCTCTTAAAAGGCTTCGTTCAATACACTCATAGCGATTATTTTTCATCTTCTGATTCAGAGGATATTAGAAGATGAAAAATAAAGTAAATATTCAATTTTTAATTGAAGATGATAAATACAAAACTTTTCCTCACACAAAAATAAATTGTTTTGACATTTGTCAGCCATCTCAATTCAATGTAGTAGAATTGTACTAGTACAATTTTCAAAGTGCACTCGATACGTGACCATTCTTATGTGATCATCCCAATGTAGTTACTCGATCACTCGATAGCGTGTGTATTTCATTCACTCGTTAACTGATGTCGTAATTCGACCCCTGGCCATTCGACCGTACCATTTCTCGAGTTTATATGATTACGCCTTCAATACTCGTAGGTCAATTGTCTAACCAGCTGTGTGGCATGTGGCACCATCTTGTTGGAACCACATATCACTGATGTCAAGTCCATCCAATTCTGACCAAAAATAGTCTTCCAACATGGCGCGATAGCGAACTCCATTGACCGGAACATCACACCTCCGGAATGAAATCCACACAACACGGTCACTTTTTGTGGATAAAATGAAGTCTTTTGAAGCACATGTGGGTTTCTTGCTGTCCAATAATGCAAATCAAACTTGTGTAGAGCCCAATCGGAGATGTTTCGGCGCTTCAAATGATGAAGAGGCTTCAGTTCTTGAGTTAATTTAATCTTGTAAAGGTGTAGGCCAAGATATTTACGCAAAATTCGCCACAGCGTGGACTGTGAACGAAACTGAAGCACTTACGGCTGCGATACTTTCGGTACTTCGACCGGTGCGTTGACTCATTGAAACAGGAACATTCAATAGCGAATATATGTTGACTCGAATTTATCCACAATAGCACGCACAGCCTGTCTGGTGGGACGATTATTACGACCGAAAATTGGAGTAAGCGCTCTTAAAGTTGCGACCACCGACTCAGAATTTCGGTAGTAATTTTTAGTAATTTCCAAACTTTACTCGTCCGTGAACTTCACTATGATAAAAATGTAAACCTTAACTGACTTTTCGACATTGACGGATCATAAAAAAGTTTAAAGATGCGCTTGTATTGTAATATGCGAGCTACGGCTCGAGTAGATAAGACGATATTCTGTGAAATTATTTCTTTATTTTCTAGTCTATAGAACAATTCAAGTTCACACTATACTATTCTTCGCAATTCTTTTCTTACAAGGTCTCTTTCTTCTCAAATCACTTTATCTCCTTTCAATTACTTAATTCACAAATCCAAACTAATTACTTCTTCTTGTTAACTCTCAACTTTCAATTTATCACAAAATTACAACTTTTATTACTGTTATCACTTTTCCAATCTCTTCGTGCGGTTCAAAACCGACTGCCTGGTCATGATCGCCATCTGTCCTTAAATAGCCGCATTTCTAATAGCCAGAAACTTCTAGCAAATTCTTCGACCACTGGAATAAGAAAATTCTGATGTAATAATTCCAGGATGACAGCTGTAGCCAATAATTTCTTGTTCTCTCTTATATGTGATATAAGAGAGCGTGATATTATCCGAACTGTGGAGACTAATTGCAGACACGAACCTCGAATGAAAAGACACTTCGGACCAAAATTCTGCCAGAATGAAAGACACTTCGGAATTTGTTGCATTATGCTACATTCTGTTACAGTATTAAAATATAAAATTATTATGTCCCTATTGAAAAGCCCTCTATTTCCGGGATCATTCTATTGAGTTCTTCGAAATATCTATCATGATAGTAAAGGGTTATTTGTTGCGAATTCATATCCCTGCCATAGTGCCAAGTAGCTAGTTCTCGTTTAATCTCGCTAGTGGATCGTTTAACCACCGCTCAAAGCATTACTGCTGGAACACAATGACCTCGCTGTCGTAGACGTAGTCGCTGTCACTCGAGGTCGAACACCGATGTCGCATACTCTCTCAAAAGATTCGTCCTAATGAAGTCGTATACTGTATTTACATTTTTATATTTTATTTATATACAATACATTTTTGTAAAGGGGATGTGTTGAATTTCACAATATTTGATGTTCTTTAATCATGTCTGTTCAGTGTGCTGCTCCTCCATTGTCTACTACTTAGCCTTCTCACACGACAAAAGATAAAAGTTGTCCAATTCATACGACTACGACCAGGACTACGAATACGACGGCGACTCATTGTACTCACATTTATACATTTGCGTGTATTCCAATTTTTGACAGCACGTACGATGGTGACTACGGTTACGACAGCGATGCCATTGTGTTTTAGCAGTTAAAATTGTTGCATTTTACTACAAAAATAACAGTTTTGTAATATCTATAATATCTGTGCATAGCGGCCCATTTCTCGCTCGACGGCTACGTGAATAAACAAATTTGCAGAATTTGGGGCTCCGAGAATTCAAGTGTAAATTCAGTAACGTATTACTGGCATCATGCAAACAATTGGCATCACTCTCAACGTTGAGTAAACAGATGCGCAAACATACAAAAAAAAAAAAACATCACCGAATAGCTTGATGCGTTGTTGATTCGGCAGGCAAGAAGTAATAAAAAATGACGGAGGAGAAAGAAAAATAAATAAATAAGTACACATTTTTAACAGTAGATAAGTAATTATATTTTATAAAATTTGTTTATAGAGAGTATTTCAACTCCACGGAGGTGAAACTATTGTTAACGACAAGGCTGAAGTATGAAAAACAATTTTCTTTAGGGAAACACATCAAGATCATTTCTGTGGGGAAATATTCTTTCGGAAATGTACTCCGCACGTGAAATGCAATAGAACACAGATCCATAGATACTTCTTAAATTGTTACGATAACATATGTGCGCTATGAAAGTTTTATGATTTTACGACTTCCGGGTGCGTTCCTCTCATATTTTTAACACATGTATTTGCATGTGGGTACGATTGCAGTTTTTTGTGATATGCTTATTCTTTTTGATGTATAAAAGAAAAAATAAAAACACCCAAGTCGATAATGCATTAATGCTTTAGACCGCGACAAAGTGTTTTGTTAAAAGTTAAGGAATTTTACAATGGTTTTGTGCAACTGCCAAAGAATTGAGAAAAGACTTGAACGAAAGATGTTCTATTAACATCAGGACGCGGAGTGTTCAAGGGATTTTCAAGCCCGTAGACCTACAAAAAAGCCGCTTCTCTCTGCAGTAATGAAGAAAAAAGATTCATGTGGGCCAAACAGCACTGACAAATCCAAATTTAATTTAATCGGATCTGACCGAATGCAAAAAGTGCGAAGGAGAGCTAAGGAGCAATATTTAGACGAATGTTTGCTTCCCACCGTTAACCATTCACCATATGTTATGGTTTTGGGAATGCATTTCAAATTGGGGTCACAACACGGTTTTTAATATCGTTCTACTCTCGGATGTTTGTCAGACGTTCGCGAGAGGTGGGATCGTGAAAAAACTTTTTGGTGTTTTCTGGGATTCGAACTTGGAACCTCTTGCGTAGTGATCCGACACACTAACCACTACGCCGCGACGCCCACTTAGTGTTTACTTAGACCTTTAAATTGGTTTCCATTAAGTCACGAAGATAATATCGGTCAAGTAGATTTGATGAACATTCGGGCTCGTTCCACAGCATTTTCTATGAATTTTCTCATATTTTCTGGTGATAAATTCTTCACTTGTCGAATATTCTCCTTTAGGGTCGCCAGACTTATTCATATAGACCAGTGACTTAAAAAAAAAAACCCAAAGAAAAAAGTCTGGAAAGATCAAATCGGAAAAACTTCCAGAATTAAGCAGTAATCTGTAACTTACACGCGATTGGTGATCTGCAGGCAATAGTTGATGCACTGTTCGCACTCTGTACGTATACGTCTTCAAGATCTTCACCAAAATTGCGTGGCTCATTTTCTGGTTGTTTGAGGGTCCTCTTGGCTATCTGCAGTGTTTGTCCAGTTGGTGCCACACGACCAGAAACGAGATTCACGTTGAGCCGAAACCATCCACTGATTATTTGTCAAAATCATTGACACAATTATTCCGCGTTCCTGAAGAGTATAGCAATCCATGGTTTGTCTGTGTGTATTCAGCTTCTTTTTACTTCAGAAATGTCAAAATCATGATGACATAAGACGCCATTTGCAAAAATGAGAGCATCTTCCGATAGAGTGGTGACCTTTGAGCCACTTTGTGCTTTCACGATGGGTGCATTTAAACGTGTAACCAGTATTTATGATATGACTAGGGACATAAATACACACATATTACATATAAATATATGTATTTGAGCCAGACCATTAGTTGAATACTTTTTTTTTTTTTTCAAAAGCTTAATATCCACCACCATCATTCTTTTATAACAAAGTTATTTCGCCTTCTTTGTTATGCACAGTCATCTCATCGTGCAGGAGTTCTTTTTTTTATGTATATAAAAATGTCCTCAATATCACCCAACAACTATGATGACGGCTTTTATCATGGAATTAGCATTCCATATATCTAAATAGCATTATCGACGTGTAGATGTACATATAGTATAGCGCCAGTAAAGATGTAATGGGGATATCCTTATTGTATTACACATGAATGTCGTCGAAGTAATGCTCCACTTCGTATTGGTTAACATCATGTTGTGGAATTAGGTTAAAAGGACTTCCCTTGTGCCGCAGTCGGAGTTGGAGAACTACAACAATTATATTATATCATCGTTGATGCTCGCAGTTAACAGAGATGAACTACTAAGGAAGGAAGTCTACTTCCATCCCTCTGCGATATACACAAGAACAATATGAAAACATACATAGTTGCAAACTCGAGTATAATTACTATTGCACTGGGGTTGTTGGCGTTGTATCTGCCATACACATTATTGTTATCCATGATGATTATGTTTATGCTTTAAACAGGACTTTAAGTAAACCGGAGTAACGACAACAAACCAAATCCTTCCGGAATAAAACAATCACCATGTTGCCATTAAATTAAAAAAAAAAAAAAAAAAATTGTATCTAATCCTATTACCGGGCACACTCTCTCTGGGCTAAGATTTCATTAAGAAACAAAGGCAATCGTAAAACGAAGAGGAGCATGTCTTCCGTTTTGAATCAAGGAACAGCTGACACAATTAGAAGTCATCGACTACAATCCACATCTACACAACAACTGTCGTTCATCATGTTGTTGGTAATCGGATTACAACTTACTTCTTACGGATAATTTATATTTACCTCCAAGGGTTTTTGTGCGAAACAAATGATCCCAAGAAAACAATTCGAATAAGTTGTCCTAGGAAATTAGTTGATTGGCAGGATTTTTTTCCAAGGGGGGCGAGCCCACTTACTTTTAGCTTTTTAACTAAGAGCCAGCCAGGAGAATTCTTGAACACTGTAATCGGTTTTATTCTTTGACGTCAATAAATCCGAGACTGAGCAATGTGTTACAACTGCAAATTGTGGGCAATTTGAGGGATGTTTTCTTTTATGTTTCAATTCTCCTTTGGGGATACTGTTGGTTATGTCTTTATTGACGGAGTTTCCTTCCTGCTGTTGTTCTTTTTTAATTCGTCGATTTCCAAGACAGTTTTGATTTATGTGTATTTGTGTAGAGACTTGTGGATCCCTATTAGAGGTCATTTATAAAGATCTGAGATACAATTACCCACAGACCTCGTTCTTTTAATTTTGCCAGCTATTTCATTTCCCGCAAGGGCTAGTCTACAGGGTCTTTGAGTTTTACATGATGCTGCGTGCCGCTGTCTTCGGGACACCGGTTAACAAGCTGTTCGCACTGGAAGAATATTGGTGGGCTGGTTCATTTCCTTCGCAATTCCCCGGAATGTACCCAAAAAATTGTAAGGATGTACTGTAGAGCTATCTCTTTGAAAGTTATGCGGCAGTCTTTTCACTCACAGTTTTCTTTCTCGTCATTTTGTCAGATATTTTATTTTCCCGCGAAAACCCAAGGGACTTTGAGTTTTACATAATGCTGCGAGCCACTGATCTCGGGGCAGCGATTAACAAGCTATTCGGAAGGGAAGATTAATGGAGGGCTAGTTCATCAGCTTCGCAAATCCTCTGAACGTTCCCAGTAAAGGGTAAAGTTGTACTGTCGAGCTACCTCGCCAAAAGTTAAGCGGCAGTCTTTTACTGCCTTAGATCTTATAGTGCTGGATGTGAGGGATTTGTGAGGGACTGCTTGACTGTCCTTATACGATATCAGGCTGCATATTAACCGCTAACCAATCAGTAGTTTGGCGAACAGCGGTGACTTCAGCTTGGGAAACTCTACAATGGCTCAGAAGGTTTAACCACTTGTCCTTTTTTTTGGACGCATCCTTAAAAATTGATCGCGATTGGGTATTAAGTTCAGCGCGACACGTCCTCTCTGATTTGTCCGGAATCGAGTAACTGTAGCCCAAGTTAAAATTTAATTCGGCGAGCAGATAGTCAGTGACTCTGGGGAGATAACGATACACCATCTTATAGCCAGTGTCCTGTTCTCTCCATTGCTGGGAATCTCTCGCTGAGTTGGCAGCCAATTGTTGTCAACTATGTCGATTGGAACAAGGTTTCAGTACACTGATGATGCTGAAACATGCTAGTCGTTGAGTTATTGTTACTGGTCCGAAGCTTCCACGTCCCGAAAGACGTTGTCGAATAGTGTCATCTTTAGTCGCCTTGTGGTAACCGTGTTATTTTTTTAATGGTAGGGTTACGGCGATGCATAACGCCCAATCGCGAGGGCTAGATTTTTAGTTAAAAAAAACCTATGGGGTACTTCAAATCTCTTTGACAGCACTAACTCACAATAAGATATTTTTTGTTCTACATATAATACCCTACGAGATATTGATGAAGCCCAAATATGCATGCCACTGAAAGATTCACTTATCACCGTATCTCCGAAACCTTAGAGCATACAATTTTTGCTTTAAATTCACTCAGAGGGGTGAAAAAGAGATGTGAAAGCCCTTAAAAATACTTTATTTTCCTTTCACGTCGCTTTCACGTCGCTTATCTTAAAAGCACTAATCTCCGATCACTTTGGGCTATAAATCATCTTTCTACGTTGCCCAAAAGCTGAGTAAACTTAAAATAATGACAATCTCTGCACCAAATTATAATCATCAATTTTCAATCAGCGGATACCATTGTTCCAAGCGATGCATCAGTGCGGTTGTGAACCCATCACAGAAGACGGGGATGTTTCATTTCGTTGCCCTTCATTCGAATTTTACTTGAGCTTATAAGAGCAGGACAACTATTGTCTTAGTGAAAAAAACCTTGAGATTTTGATCAACCTTTATCCATTACTATAATGGAGAATCTAAAAAAGTGGGTCCCGCAATTCTGTCTCTATGGCTGCCAACTGCAGCCTGAACGGCCTTAGGGATTTTTTTGATACTTCATATCTGGGGTCTGTACGGTCACAATTCGAGGCAGAATTCATTCTAACCAAAAAAATTAATGGTATTTCGAAAAAATTGATTTTTTCAGAATCGATCGATTTGGTTCGAAATCAATATTTGAACAATATTTGACATATACAAGATTATGGCATACGAAGTTTTGAAAAATTTACATAATTTAATGGATTTTTCAAAAAAAAAAATGTATTAAATTAAAAAGAGATTTTGTATAAATTTCTACTTCGAGGTAGTAAGGGACTTTGTCTATCTTGCCTCTCCTATAAATTCTGACAATAACAGCAGAAGCATTCAAAATCAAACGAAGAATAACCAATCGCTGTTTCTTTAGGCTCAGAAGGCAATTTAGTAGTTTAGCAATAAACATTTACTTTATTTTTCTGTTTTTAGAAATTTAAAACAAACTACACAATTTTTCCTTTTTCCCTATGTGTCTACGTGGCCAGCTGTCAGAACGGAATGGCTGACTCCAACTTGAAGTTGGTCGCAGCTCGGTTCGTGTCAACGATCAACCTGAAGTTGGGCGAGCATAATACTAGTACATTCCGAAACGAAATTTTTTGTTTCCTAATTTTATAATACTACAGTAATAAAGCCCTATCCTAAGCAACTACGGTGACTCTATAGAAGACCTTAATCATCCCAGTCCTGATTTATGGCGCTGAATCATAGACACTGTCGAAAGGGCATAAAGATATCCTCGGTCGTTTCGAGAGAAAATTATTCTTACGATATTCGGTCCCGTTTGCGTTGACGGGCTTTGGAGGAGAAGATTCAACGACGAAATATACGAGCTGTACAGCGACATTGACTTAGTAAACAAACTGCGCATCAATCGCCTAAGATGGCTAGGACATGTAAAGCGAATGAACACAAATGCTCCAGCCCACAGAGTCGTCGAACCGAACCCAGAGGGTCAAAGCAGTAGAGAAAGACCTCGCCTTAGGTGGCGTTCTCAAGTAGAGGGAGTCCTCAACCGCCTTGGAGTGCACAACTGGAGGCAGTTAACTAAGGACCGGGCTAACTGGAGAGGCTTATTGCTTGAGGTCCAGGTTCGTCCGGAACTGTAGTGCCACCTAAGTAAGCAAGTAAGTATAAATTTTAAATTTGAGTGATCTGCAATTAATCAACATACGAGTATACAATGGACAAGTACGTGAGACCCAGTCGTGTACTTTATTTGATTTGATCTTTCTAGTTTCCTTAGCAGTTGAATTGCATACGGCAGGAATGAAATTGGAAATGAGACTTGGCGGGACGTAAACTTTTCTATTATGAACAGATCTTGATAGACCTTGTACTTCTACTTTATGCAGAATGGGAAATGTGCTCATCTGTACGGGACATAAAAAAGCATAGGTACATAATTAAATTATACACCCGGGCTATGTTGGTTGAGACAGCTTATTATTAAATAATAAATAATGGAATGACGAAAGAACAGCATGTCTGTAGAGGTTGCGGACACCCTGAGATGTACGAAGACAGTTTAAGTAGATGTCGCTTAACTCTCATTGGGAACTTATTTAGCGGAGAGTTATATGAAGTAGCAGACATAAAGCTCACATTTATCCGGAAATTCTACAACCAGTCAGGATTGGGGAAATTCTTTTTCGAGGCAAGTGGTGCGGAACCTATTAATTCCTAATGGAGTAGGTTATATGTTAATTTAGATTAAATGTGAATTTATTGTGCGGCATTTTTTTAATTTTATAAATTTCACAATATAAGCATTGGCAGCCAAAAATATAAAAGTTTTATAAAAACTTTAACTAATATAAAATTAAACATATGGGTAGCCATGGTGTAGTGGTAACATCTGCAGCTTCACGGTTCGTATCCTGATGTCAAGAATCATCTATTATTTCGCATGAAATAAATAACAAAAAAGTCGATCAATTGCGGAAGCTAAGTCAACTCTACTGCGAAGGTATAACACTGCCAGTAGGGTGGTCATATGGCTAAAATGCAACTTGATCGTGATGATGACATCAGGACGACGGAAAAAATACTGTGAATCATTAGCAATGAAAATAACAGCAAAACAAAAATACTTCCCAGTTATCTGAACGGCCACCCTTGGAATTTACTGAAACTTAATACCACCTGAGTTTCAAACCAACTACACCAATCTGTCTTTCTCTCTCTATTTCCTTTCCACAAAAAAACGCACGTGCAAATTATATAAAAGAAAAAAAAAAAAAAAAACATAACAAGACCTATTCTTAAATTTTTAAAACTTCAGATAGTTTTCTACTTTTAAGTAATTTTATTCAAAAAGCTTCATTTACGATATGTTGTCTATTTTAAAGCTGATTTTAAGTAGTCAATTAGTGTTGTCCAACCGTGATGGCCATTTAATCGTGCAATGACTTCATTTACCGGTAGAATGTGCTGCCTTCTTATCTTCGTTAGTACGGGACAGATTCCTATAAAGTCTCTCGCTTGTAAGTTGCACAACGAGCATTCCAAATTGCGCTCTATTCTATGGGACATTTAGTTAAGATGTAGGCGCTCTTCTCTCACTTTAATTTTTTTAGAGATTGTATCTGGACTATTGAGATCACTAAAATAATTCTCTTCTCAGAGGTCATATTAAAGTATTCGGTAAGTGCTTCTGGTTTCACTTTATTGCGCTTTTTCTATATATTTATTAGGAATCGAACCATCGATCTTAACCAACAAAGCCTGTAGAGCTCTCTTCCAGCATGAAGGGTTCTCTTCCAAAATTGGGAAATCATGCTCGCCACGTAACCTCATCCATCCGTTAAAAAATTGCAGTTTTTGGCAAAGAAGCTACATTACAACGATTTTGGAAAGCCAATTGTTTGGTGATTCGCATACTTTGCAGATGTAAGCGAAGTGCATCCTTAACATATACATGTATAGTGGAGGTAACCCAGTTTCGAGGTGCGACATTTATGTTGGTGTGTGCGGTAGACGAAATATTTTCTTTATGAAGTATGTCAAAATTCCCCGGACCTGAACCACGTAACACATTATGAATCTCACCGCTTCAAACAGTTTATATTTCACACTAGAAGCAATGTTATTTTTTCCTAGAATGCCTTTCCAGTTAGATGGATTGCTTTTTTCACCTCCTTTACCTTTTCTTGCAGATGTTTATTAAACTATAGTCTTGGTATGATGATGACTCCAAGGTATTTGTACTCTTCACCTTCTGAAGATCTACATTTTCCCAATGCCTTTTTTCTTCCCAAATCCGTCTTTGAATACCATTATTTAGGATTTGATGATATTAACTTTTAGGTTCCTCAATCTACAGCACTGATGCAACTTGTTAATCCGCGAGTATCACAATGTCATCAGCATATAGCAGGAGCTTGATGTTGAAACCATTGAACACAATTCCCCCAGCCAAAAAAGTTGTGAGGTCATCTAATAATATTGAGAAAATTAGAGGACTCAAGAGACAACCCTGGTTCACTCCCATTGTTGACTCGAACCAGCTAGACATTTGATTTCCATCCCACACTGCCGTTTTGTTTTCCTTATAGAGACTTCGTATCACCCCCGATACTCCTAGGTTACTTAATTTATAAAGGAGAGTATTTCTGTCGATGGAGTCGAATGCCGCCTTCAAATCTACAAAGAACTATTGCCCTTGTCTAAATAAGATCATGCGATGCTTATTAGCGTAAATATGTTATCCACTGTAGAGTAATTTTTCCTAAAACCGGCTTGAAATTTGCTGAGCTCTGTCAGACGTTCTAGAATTATCCTCGTGAGTATTGTAGTGACTGAGTTCAGCAATGAAATGCCTGCATAATTATTTGGATTTTCTGGATTTCCTTTCATGAAAATATGGAAAATTATATTTCTTCTAAAATCGACTGGCATTTCGCCCGTAGTAAGTATATAATTATACGCATCAGTAAGACTCTAGAAATTGCTTTGTAGCATATTTAAAGAACTCATAAAGTACACGGTCTTCTCCAGGAGCTTTGTTCAGACTGCAACGGTGTATGACTACAGTCTTAAGTCATATTTTCAATTCCTAATATTCGCTAGCTTAAAAGGATGTCGCTGGCCTACCTTAGGAAGTTTGAATTCCGATAATTGCACAAACTGGCAGACTAACCTTTACTTATCCCGAAATTTGATTACCAGGCCAGGACGGGAACAATTTCTATTCGAGGCAAACAATAATTCTAATGTTTTTCTCTATCTCTTTCACTCTCTTTCTTTTTTTCAGGTTTCTAACTTAGGGTAGCGCTAAGGGCCCTCATAGTCCTGAGTCCTGAGCTTACAGCTACGACTATTTCAGCAACCCTTGAATAATAAATTGCATTGCCCACTCTAGCAACATTTACGAGTAATCTTCATTAATCCTGCTGAAGTTGGCAAAATAGGTTCCATTATTTCAGCATAAAAGACGTTAGTCGACAATGACTCTTTAAGGAGGCTGCGTAAAGTTGTAGTTGCCATCCGTATCTGTAAGAGCAGAAAGCTATCGAAACGCACAACTTTATCTGTTTCCAGAAGCTACAGTCATCTCCCAACATGATATGATTCCTTGTCATACACACTTTACTCTGCTTTGTACAATTTTGTCTGTTTTCTTGTGAGTGGTCGGGTTATGAATGGTGGACAAAAAGATGAGTGCATTTTATGTTCTACGTGGCTTCGAAAAGTAGTTAATTTTTTGCATCACTGGTAGTAGAAACCCTGCTAGTCCTTGAAAAGTTGACCTTTATGTTCTTCTTTTCGATCGCAGACCTCACTGCCTAGTTGCACTAGTACTATCGCTCTAAGGTACGATGGGTATCCTTATCTCATTGTATAAGTACTCGTATCAAGTTATTGGATATAACATCGTTCTAAATACGACGTGAATTCGATTGAACACGAGGTATCAGATTCATTCAGTACCTTAGGTATCTAGAGAGATTATATACGTATGCCTTAAAAAAAGGAAAATTATTCGTTAAATAAATCTGTACCGTACCGTACGCCTCAAACCATTTTACGTATTCGCAATTGTTAAGCTTACCCAACAAATTGTTACGTATACGCCCCAAGCATTCGCTTCCAACGAAAAAAAAAATCGTGAATTATTTGCGCTTTACTCCGTCGTATACGATTTCAAATTAACTCAGGTTACGCAAAAAATAAGATTGACTATCTAGATACCTTGTTGAGTGAGGTTTAATGTTTCAATAATATTTCAATTTAACAACATTAAGGGATTCTTAAAGAGGGTATCTCTATTTGCCTTGGGAATAAGTGCAAGAAAACTTTTAACGAACCAATTGATTTATTGCTTTAGGAAACTTTTTATCACTTCTTGAGTCTGTGCTCATTATTATCATTGGCCTAGCTGTTTACAATCATTAAAACAATTAAAAGTTTCTCTCCCTCATTTATCCGCTATGAAATATTCAAGATGGGTTTTTTTTTTTCTTCGAAAAATTATAAATGCACCCTTCGAATCAGGGTCTTCTATCAGAGACCTTTTGTGGTAATAAATCGTCTTATCCTAAATATTTAAACATTCCTGCGGTCAATTACATCGCACCAACACCAACAACTGGAAAAGTCCCCATCAACACGATAAACATTGACTCCCCAAATACAGAAATCCCGTCACTTGCCAAATATCAAATTTATCACTTTTGTCCACCTACAGATCCTGTCAATATCTACACAACAAATTTATAGACGTATGTCCTTTGTATGATTGTATACCACAAACCCTGTTGTAAGGATCCACCGCCCCGCCAAAAGAATAAAAACACGTGAGTCGCACTCGACAATAACCATAACCCTCCCCAAAAAAGGTACAGTTGTGTGTCTGGTGACACATAAAGGCTCCCTCACCGAGACTTAACTCAGAAAAGGACGATAAAATGTGTTGAGGAGAAATTTCGCACAAATTTTTATGGTTACCTATCCTTGTGCTCCCCCTTTTTCCAATGTGCTCCCGAAAAGAAAAACCAAAACTCCTGTCAAAGATAATGCTTTGTTTCATAGTCGTGTCGATTGTCCTTTTTGGTCCTTTTTTTTATGGGAAAATCTCTGCGCGTGCTTGATAGTATACACAAATATAGAATTGGCTCTCTTACATGAGAGAGCTAGTTTTGGAGAGAGTAATATTTAGGGTTGAAAGTCCTTAGTCCTTACATTTTGATTGTCGACACAATCATTACTGTGATAGCGTGCGTTGCGATAAGGACGATTCGGTTTTATTCTGTACTCGTACTTCATTACAACTATATAAACTGTTTTTCCTTTATTTTTTTTTTTTTCATTAATTACTTCCAAGTTACACAAAAGGAGCAAAGTTGATTTGTTTTTGTTTGCTTAGTGAGTCCACCACCGCGAGTGAGCAATTAAGGTCGTTGAAAAGAAAAAAAAAAAAAAAAAAAATCCATTTATCCTTTTGTCGGTGCAAAACAGAAATCGAAATCCTTAGGGGAAAAGTCTATCCAAATTGTTGAATGTTTGTTGAACAAGTGATTTTTTTCTTTGTTCCTTGTAAGTCCTTTCTTTCTATTCAGTGAGTGTGTATGGTAAGTGTTGTGTATAGTCAAATAAATTTCTAAAGTGTAGTTGAAGAAAAAAAAAAAAAAAAAGCGCGAAATCAAAGGAAGGCAACTGCGAACTGCTCAAGGATTATCACTGAATTTGCAAAAATGTGAAGATTTTTGATAAATCGTCGACAAGGACATTTTCAAAGGAAAGGAAAAAAGGTATGATCCATTAAATTCCATTGAAATCAATCAAAGCATTGATACACTTAATATAATGGATGGGGATGAGGGTGAAGTGATATCGAATAGGCAGGGTACTCGTATAGAATGGGAAAGGAAATGACCGCTATTTCCTTGACACATGGTAACTTATTGCTTTTAATTTGGGGGCCAAACCAATAAATATGAATTTGTGCCATGCTAACAGTATTCCTAACAGGAAGGAGATAGGGCGGGTGAAAATGTCCATAAAAGGAAGCTTATCTGTGTAAAAAAAAAAGTGTAGGTACCGAACGAATGTAAACAAACCTTGAACAGCATTTTTTTTTTATGGCGGATTGAACTCAAATGGGATTGGTCGTATAGTTTATTATTTACGCTGTTTTGGAAAATATATACTGCGGACCTTGTTTTTTATTTTGCAGTACGTCCATAAAGTCGTCTTATTTTCTTTTACGGTGTAAAATTTCAGTGCCTCTTCAAAGTTTTGACCATAATGGGAAAAGTTTGATACTTGAGTTTTACTAGTCGCCGTATCCCAGTGACATTTTGTTGGTTTCTGTGTCAGTGAATTTTAATCCTGTGAATTCTGGGGCTTGAAAGTCAATTTTTATAACATTAAAATCAGAAAAAAATTGCTTGATGTTCTACTTTAAAAGAAACTCAACAGTTATGTATTTTATGCTTTCGCTAATTGAAATTGAAAAGCCGATTTTTTACTGAGGCTTCTGGGCTAGTTTTTGGACTTTTTCAAGTTGCAGCTTCCACTTAAATTATGATTATTTAATTATATATATTATGGGCTAGTTAATCATTAAAATTTTGGACTTTTTCAAGTTGCAGCTTCCACTTAAATTATGATTATTTAATTATTAAGTGCATCGAGTGCATGAATAACTAGTACAGCTTTTGAAAACGCCATGCCATGACTATTCAAACCTGTGTCGAGAATCGCAAGTGCAAATTCTGTCAGCACGGATTTTTTTTTATTTTGCAATGTTGGAGAATTGGACAGAGAAGAAAACATCCAGGGATAGCTCATTTAGTAGAGCGTTGCCGGCTAAAAGC
The DNA here is from genome assembly GCA_963082735.1 of Pocota personata. Classification (NCBI taxonomy): domain Eukaryota; kingdom Metazoa; phylum Arthropoda; class Insecta; order Diptera; family Syrphidae; genus Pocota; species Pocota personata. The sequence goes on from OY720431.1 coordinate 17,556,428, forward strand.
ATATCTATCGAAGTATCGTTGTATGCACTTTTTCAAAATTCGTCCTAAGTAAAGTACTGTAAATTTTAAAATTAGAAATTCGTCTCGGGTTGTAGGTCCACAAATCCTAGATATGAAGTTTAGTGTAAATACGTGCAGCCATTTAGGCTGCAAGCTGAGGTACAGACAGAATTGTAGACGCGCTTTTCGAGATTGAAAACTTTCACAAAAATTTCCACAACCGTTCAAACCTATCCATCATAAATTCAATCATATAGGTGACTTTAAAATGAAAAGGATTGTAAGTATCGGTAGGTAAGAGATGTAAATGTGGCGGTTCTGTTAGGAAGAACTCAATTAGCACTAGGTGCCATTTTGTTACCACAACTTATGTAACCTAGGTGTTATGATGTGTCTCTCGATCCAATCTGTGGAATTCAGGAAAGTACTAAGTTCTTTAATGTTTTTCTCTGAGACTTCCTCTAGGGAATTGAAAAAGGTTTTGCTAATGTTCGGACAGGCACATAAATAGTGGATAAGGGTTTCTCTTTCATTAACGATATTGCAACTGCGACAGTGCGTGTTTTCTGGGATATCTAGTTTCACTGTCTAGTCTCCTAGAGGTCAGCGACCTGTACTGATCACTGTTTATCTGGCGATGTATTTAAGTTGTTTTAATTGTGTTGCAGTTTGGCCACATCCTTCTGGATATGACACAGTTTGTTAGCCTAGTCCATCTGAGGTTAGCTTTTATAAGGAATATTGAAGAGATTTCTGCCTTGACTGCTCCAAGCGCAACGTGGACTGATTCCGCAAGTAAGCAGTGGAGGGCTTTGCCTGGCCAGTTCACCTGTAAGTTCGTTTCTATAAAAGTTACTATGCCCTGGAACACAGCTCAGGGTTACCTCGAATTGTCCATCTAGCGAGGCCAGCCCATTTCGGCATACTACTTTAGAGGACATAGTGACCGAGGCGTTGGCTTTGATAGCAGCTTGGCTATCAATGAATATGGCAATCTTTTGCCTTGGCGTTATATTTGTGTGTAATTTGATCTGCGACAGGCTTCGCGGATAGCGAGTAATTCCACCTGGAAAACACTGGCATTATCTGGAAGTTTATATGATTTTGACACACCTGTACTGACTCCGACTATGCAGATTGTTACGTCAAAGTTCGAAATCACCTACCCATCTTGCCATTCTGATCTTTTGCAGAATTGTACGTCGAAACGCTTTGTGAAATATTCATTTTGGGGATACTTAAACACCACAATGGTCAATGTAAGGATATTGGATTTATATGCCGTCATTTTGAAATATGTTTGAAGTAAAGTCGCGCCAGAAGTCTAAATTAAATGCAGTCATAGAACGATTTATTCTGCTAGATAGAGGTAAAGGCAAGCAATATGTGAATGTCTGCTTTAATTTAACCCTTTGGGAGCGGTTTTATTTCATAATTTTTCTCGTTTGGCTGGTGCTGATTGCAGATTTCTGTCCCACTCGATGGAAATGTTGCCATTATGTACATAAATATATCCTGCAGTTTAAACAACTCTAATTGAATAGGCATCTCAGTACATATGTAGAGGCATTGTATAAGCACGGTATGGCACGTTTGGAGTTTTCGCGTTTACTAGTTGCTTTAGCAGGGTAATTTGTTTGGCATGTTGGAGAATTGATCAGAAATGAAAACAACCAGGTTTAGCTCAGTTAGTAGAGCGTTGATAGCTAAAACCATATCTAGCAGGTTCGTTTCCTGGCTTTGGACCAATTGTTTTCTTCTTTCTGTTTGTGATGACACATGAGACTTTGGAATAGTAACAAGAGAGAGCAAATATAGGAAACTTCTTGTTTCCCCCCCTTAATACAAATTGCCCTTGTTAAAAATAATAAATAAATAAATATAAATATTTTCTCGCCAACAACTCATATATAGCCTGGCCTAGATTCCCGTAGCCATTCGTGCTGCATGATATAGAACCTACAGTTCTTTACTATTTCTAAACTGCAATTTGTTCGGTTGAGAGAAGTTTTCATGACAATTTTACTTTCGGATGTTTCTCAGATATTCGCGAGATGCGGAACCGTAAAATATATGGTATATACTGGGACTCGAACCCCGAGACTCCCGCTGAGTGATAGCGCCCTTAACCACTGAGCTATGGCGCTCACTTTATTCCTGTTACTGTGTGCACTATTGGATCGCAAGTTCTTGTACCTATATGTGTACCTAAAAATTAATCACATATTAAATTCAAGAGAATTCGTTAAAATGTATCTCAGCAAAAATATTACCTTAAAAAGAGGCCAAGTTTTCCAAGTTTTCTAGTACAAAAATCGTGTAACAAATAAAGTTTGCTACAAGTCTAAGTATTTACCCTTTTTACACCTATAAATCGAACTTGGCACAAATTTATACTTCACTGTTTTTTATGGCTTAATTGCTACCGAATTTTTGTGCAAGAGAATTTGGCCCCTTTTTACGGAACTGTTTTTAGTGAGATATCAGTACTTTTTTGCAAAGATTAGGTATCGATATATACCTATATATGTTAGGTAATACTACAGATTCTTGAGCTATTTTTACTGCAGATATATCTGCATTACAAGGAGGCTTTTTTAATAATACCTGTTGAACTATTTGTCCAATTATAATGAAATAAATGGCTTGCAATCTACTTATCCATGCCTTAAAAATGATAGACCGCATGACAGTATGCCGTAATGATTAATATATAGCCCAGCAGCCCCCCACCCATTTTTAGTATAAGTGCAATTTTCGCCCTTTGTCATTTGTTTACGTCCCAAGTACTATGTATCTTTGTATCAATCCTCAGGATTTTACGTCACCTGGATATACCCAATAAATGCCGATGATACGAATACATACAATACCATTTCTTTGAAACCATATTTAAAAGTTGATTTTACTCATTTAATCCTTTGGCTATACTTAATGATACCAACTATACTGGATTTTCCAGTACCATACTAGATTCGAGGTCCAGATACTGGATGAATTTCCATACTGTATTTTATATTGGAAAATAGTTGCACAGAAAGGATCCTTTTAAATGACCACAAACTTTTCGGCACTCTTTGATTAATTCGGCTATATGAAGAGATACTGCTCGGCTGACAAACTAGATGAGTGGCGTTCCAAAAATTTGTCAACAGACGAGCGATGGGTTGAGGTTTTCAAAAATATGGAGGCACAAAAAGTTCCCTTCGTTGAATTCGCAACGATTTTCGAATATATTTTGTGTTTTCCTGGATCGTCGGCTCCGGTCGAGCGCGTGTTCGCAAAAGCGAAGAAAATTTTGAAAGAAAAGTCGTCGCAAATTCATATTTTCATTCTTTCTTCCATATTGCAAGTCGAATGCAACATGGAGTGGAATTGCCTTGAGTTCTTCAATTTTTTGAAAACGCAATCAAATTTGTTGCAAAAAATTTCATCTCAGGACAAGTATGCTTTCAAACAATCGCAGACAAAGCCGCAGTCAGCTGATGTTAGTCTGATTACACAAGAGGTTCAAAGTTCGAATCCCAGAAAACACCAAAAAGTTTTTTCACGATCCCACTTCTCGCGAACGTCTGACAAACATCCGAGAGTATTGTTGTCACGAGAAAGCTTTTCAAAACAATTTGTTTGTTCGGATACAACACTTCCATTCATGTGAAAAATATAACGCACACAACACGAGTGGTTGCGAGAAGCTAGGCCATAGCACTTACTGGATTTCATCTAGCAAGGGTTGGTATCATATACTCCAAGCACTACCTCTGTACCAAATTTAATGTTACTTGACAACAAGTTTGGCAAAGTTCCATATGTCTCATCTCAATATGGTGTACAATTTTTGCATTTCAACCCTTATTGGGAGCCAATTTAAAGGGGATAAAAATGTTCCAAGTTGTTTCGTGTAAATAAGGTGGTAGTGTACAAGTTGTCGGAGAACTTGGAACTAAGGTGCACCATAACGTTTTCTTAAAGAAAAAAATGCTTGAGTAAGTAAAAAATAAATTATTGTGATGATTTTCCAAAATTTGGTATGCCATGCCCTTGAAATGTCAAATATTGCTAAGATATCGAATTTCAGCAAAATTGTTTGAATTATACTCGAGAAATAATCAATTTTCAAAAATTTGGTAATAAATAAAAGTTCTGTTATACCAACATTTTTTCAAAATCTTGGTACGTCATAGGGTAGGGTTATTCATTTTGTGGTTTCGGACTTTTAATTTAAGTAAAATAAAATGTGTTTTAAATTCCGGACTATGCCATTATGTATGGAATACAAGATCGGTTAAATGGGCCCCACTGGAGTTTTTGCAAACTTCAATTCTTGTGAGGTAATTTTCGATGATTTTTCGGCACATTTCTGGCTGTATTGCCGCCATAACTTCACGGATGTCTGTTTTTAAGTGCTCCAAAGTTTAGAGCTTGTCTGCATAGATACATAGCTCCACAAAAAAGAAATCCAGCAGGGTCAGATCACACGATTGTATTAGCCATTTTATAGTATGTCGCTAAATCCCAAAATTAAATGGTATATAACAGAACTGTTATTTTTGTAGTAAGATCTGACAATTTTATTGCGTTGAGCGGTAGTTAAACGATCCACAGTGTAAAGTGGCAAGACAAGAACTATCTACTTGTCACTTTGAATGACAGATATTTTTGACAGATCGCATATGGCAGGGATGTGAAATCCCAATCTCGAAATGAATAACTCTTTATCATCAAACCAACCATAGGTGAACCATGTAAAATAAAATAAATTGCACAACCGTTCATTTGTGCATTGTTCAGATATCAAATCTATGCTAAATCAATAACAACAATTTTTTTTGAACATACGAGTACATATGTATGTCACCAATTTTAATGTCATGTCTTTACATATGTCCAGAATGACTTGGATATCAATTTTGAATATAATTGTCTTAGACATATTGTCTCGCGAAGAAGAAGTGCGCCCAATTACAAGCAAAAAGTATGGAAGGCCTCTATCGGGAGTTGGAGGAAATATCGTCTTCGGCGTCTGATAGGAACCAGGCTATCCAGGAGCTTCGACAAAACAACTTGAATAAGGGAGCAACTATCTTCAAAAAAGCCGCCCAGAGAAGAAGAAATGCTCAGGAGATTCGTTCCCCAAAGTTCATTAACAATGCTCAAGGCCAGCTTCTTGTGGAAGACGACAAAATTCTCCACAGATGGCGACAGTATTGTGAAAGACTTCTGAACGAACAGTTTCCCCGGCTATACTTCCAAGAGCCGCTCCTAACCATGACGAAATATCCGACATTACTGTCGAAGAAGTTAGGAATGCCGTCAAATACTCCAAAAAAAGAAAAGCGGTTGGGCCAGACGAGATACCCTCTGAGTTCTGGAAAAAGATGGGAGACATCGGGTCCAGATGGCTCATGATTCTTATCCCCCAAACTTATGAGCGGTGATCCAATGCCTAATCAGTAGAGGGAAAGTTATCTTTTTCCTTTGCACAAAGGAAAGGGCGATACGCGAAACTGCGATAACTACCGTTCTGTCAAGCTGATGTCACACACCATGAAGATCGTTGAGCGGGTATTAGATGGTCGGCTGCGGAAAATAATAAGGCTATCTGATGACCAGTGCTGGTTTGTCTCGGGTAAATCAACAACAGATGCAATCCAAAGTATAAGGATCATAATGGAAAAACATCGTGATACCATTGCAAGTCCTGCATATGGTGTTGGTTGATTTTGAAAAGCCTTTGATAGACAACCAAGAGATTGCTTATGGGTGGCAATAAGACAACAAGGAGTCCCAGAAACCCACGTGCGCATGATCATGGACATATATGAGGGAGCAAGGACAAGAGTAAGATGTCCCGCAGGAGTCACCGAAGAGTTCCCAATCAAAGTCGGTGTACACCAGGGAAGTGTCCTTAGTCCTTTGCTATTTATTGCAGTCCTTGATTATCTGCTTGAAGGAAAAGTAACGGACCCCAAAGTGCATCAGTTATTCTTTGCTTTGAAGCTATCATAAGCGAAGATCAAATGGCCTTGCAACGAGCACTTGATATATGGGTGGATGTTTTGGAGGGAAATGGGTACCGTATTAGTTCAAAAAAGACAGAGTATCTGTGCTGCCCGTTCTCTGATCCACACCGGCCTATTCCAGACATTTACTTGAATGGAAAAGTGCTTCCCAAGTGTGAAAAGTTCAAATATCTGGGATCTATGATCAATAGCGAAGCAACTTGTGATGATGACATCAATCATCGCGTAAGCGTAGGGTGGATGAAGTGGCGGGAAAACTCCGCTATCTTCTGTGATCGAAAAATGCCCCCTAAGCTTAAAGGAAGACTCTACACCGCAGTTGTACATCCGGCGCTCACATACGGTTCACAACGCTGGACAATGTACAAAAAGTATGAGGGCAAATTAACGGTAGCTGAGATGAAGATGCTTCGCATGACAGCAGTAGTAACGAAGATTGATAGAATAAGAACTTCAAAGATTCGAGCAAGCCTTCATGTAAAAGAACCCATCACAAGCAAGATAGAGCACGACCGGCTCAGTTGGTATTGTCATGTTCAAAGGAGAGATCCTTCGAACCCCGTCAAAAAGGCAATATCAATCAACGTTCCTACGCAATCGCGCAAAAAAGGCAGACCAAAAAACAACTGGATCATACAATTGCAAAAACACCAGCATTTGATTGGCCTCAGTGACGAAGTGGTCCGAAACCGGGAAGCCTGCCGGTACTTTCTGAGGTCAAACCGGCAAACCCCACAAGCGGACCAGTAGAGATCCAGTAAAGTGGGATGGTTGTGATCCTTCTACTCCGGATCATAACTTCGCCGGAAGAAGAAGAAGAAGAAGAAGAAGAAGAAGACATATCCGAGACGTAGCCATTTCCCGTAAGGCCACTAATAAGTACAGTACCATCACTCTATTTTTTTCTTAGCGAGAAATTGAGTACGCAGTCTTATTCAAAATATCAATATTACCTCAAATATGGATTTTTATCGAAATCGTTGGAGTCGTTTTCGAGAAAATTGTACTTTTTCAAAATTGCTCCTAAGTAAAGTACCATCAATATTGAGGCTAGAATGAAAATTGCGACCTTACATCTAGGCACAGACCCAAGAAGTGAAGTTTGAAAAAAATCCCTTCAGCTGTTTAGGCTGCAGTCCGATACACAGACGGATGGATAGAATTGTGAGACTCACTTTTTTAAGTTTCTCTATTACAATAACGTTAAGATTGCTCGAAATCTCGAATTTTTTCACGAAAACAAGAGTTGAAAAGACGGGAAAGCATGAAAGTGCTTCCATGTGCCGAGGGTTTCAGAGCAATTACAGTAAAATATTTGTTGGCTAGTTTTGTTGGATCTTTCTCGAAACCTGATAAAGTAGAAATGACGGAAATTACCTCATTGTTAGCTGTCATTTGATACCTATACTGCATTTATACGAACAAAATATTTTTTTGATTTTTACTCTAACCTCAAAATTTTACTCGGGTTAACAAAGCCAACCTTTCTCTAAATTTCAATCTTCTACGTCTAACGGTTCAAAAGTTATAAGGCTGTGATAGACGGACAGACGGGTAGATAACTGATTCTTACCATAAGGGTTCCGTTCTTACTTTTTGTTACCATGTAAGTAGTGGCATCCTGGAAAGATGGTAAGCAGCCGAAATCTGTCTATTTTTTGTCAAATAAACGACGCACACATTCCGTAGAGTTTGGTTGTTTTAGCTGGTTGCATACTGAGCTAGAGGATCTCTTAAGTTTATCGTTATCCATTCGATTTTGTCATCGATTCCAACTTAAATGTATTTAAACAGTACAACGATTATGATTGATGGTAGTTCTGAGTGAAATTGCGCCAGAAGTCTGAGAGCTGAATGCTTTCACATAAAAAGTGAATTAACAACCACTTTCCCACTCTGCAAGACAGAGGTAAAATTAATGGTTGCAAGCAATATGCGAATATCTGCTTACAAAGCACAGATATAAATCTTTCGGATAATCATTTGGGTGGGGTTTCATCTTATAATTTTCCTCGTCCGGCTGGTACTGATTGCAAATTTTTGTCCCACTCGAAGTAAATGAGATTACCATTAAAAATGAATGGCTTTCATGTGCGTGTATGCTTAAACAGCTTTAATTAAACAAGCATCTAAGTTCGTATCTAGAAGCATTTTACCTATATGTAAACGGTATGGCGCGTTTGGAGTTTTCTCCTTTACTATTTCGTTCAGAAGATTAAAGAAATTACTTAAGTTTTACGTAAGTTGTAAGTTTTTCCTTTTGCGTGCAATATATACGAGTATATGCATTCACTAAAATGTTGGACTACTGAGCAGGTTCAGGTATACAAAAATAACATGCCATGAGCGTATTCAGTAATAAAATTGGGTGTTCCTTCCATTCGTGCTCCAAAAATATAAAGTGATTCCACTTTAGACAATCAGGCTAATAAAGATATTTTTTTTTTTAAATCTTGGCGCACTCTCACTCGATTTTCAGTCCATCGTACTACCAGACAGAAACACCTTTTTAGAGTAGTGGTTGACGAAACTTAGAATTTGTTCATTTCTCCTTCGTCGTCTCTCGGTGGTTGTTGGTTGCTATTCCCCATTCGGGTTTGAACCTACACAGCTTGGGTCATAAGCAAACACACTACCCACTACATCATGGCCTCCATTATTCAAGATACATATTTGGGCAATTTTGATGTGATAAATTCAATAAAAAATATATCGATAATTCAGGATAGATTTATTAATGGAGAGAGAGGACAGAGAGGATATCAAGGCTTAATGCTATATGAAGGCAACAACAGTTCGCCTCGTTGATATTGGACCCAGGTATAACTTTTATTTTCTTAGAAAATGACAGAGCCAAACAGTGAATTCTTCCACACATAATCAATATCCACTGCTTTTTCGGACTGTTTATTTGTAGTATGCATTTACATGTATTCGCAGCTAACCTTTATCCAAGGACCGGTATATCATTCACAACCCACGAATCCATTCGCTAACCCTCTTTCCATAAGTGGGATCACCCTGTATAACACGTATCGCATGAATATCTATGAACAAGCAAGGCCTTAGACCCTATATTGTCTCTTTCATTCAAATATCTGTTTTTATCCATAAATCTTGAACAGTTTGCAAACAAGGAACACTCACACAATCTACTGTATTCCGGCAATAAAAATTGTCTATTCCCACCAAATTCTTAGCTACTATTGTCAGCACTATGTACCCTCAAAATATATCAGACTTGGTTTCCAAATTTTTCTGTCAAACCAATTTCTGACAAATCTGTTGTAATTTACCTAAAAATCAGTAAGTTTTTAATAAGTGAGCTTGTGAAGGTACTTAGGCCCTTAGAAATGTTTTTTCTAATCTCTGCGTGAGTTCTACCACTTGTCGTAGTCCACAGACATTTTTTCTGATGGATGGAAACTTGTCAATCCCGAAGATCCTCACCTTCTAACTACAGACTAATAGCTCTGGCATCGTTGCTGTCCAATTTAATGGAGATCATTATTAATCACCACCTTCTCTTGAAAGAAACCGTGTCCTAGATGACCGCCAGTATGGTTTCCGGCAGCAGCGTTCCATAGGGGACTTAATGATATACCTAACCGAAAATGGAACGACTACATTCATGATCATGGCGAATGTATGGTTGTCGTCCTTGATATCTCCAAATACTTCGATAAAGTGTGGCATAGTACCCTCGTTGACAAACTCCAAACTCATGAAGTTAGTAATATTTTCGTGAAATGGACGGCGAGATAGATGTACTTCTACAATATTCCCGATTAATGCCGGTGTTCCCCAGGGCTCAGTACTCTCTCCTCCTCTTTTTGATTTACGTCAAGGATCTCCTTTCTGTTACGAGTACTTGTAATCGGATTCATTCCTTCGCGGATATATTGAGTGTGGCATAGTGCTCTCGTTGACAAACTTCGAGCTCTTGAAGCTGGTAATATTTTCGTGAAGTGGACCGCTAAATTTTTTATGTGGTCTATCACTGTATTAGATGGATGTACTTTTACACCATTCTCGACTAATGCCGGTATTCCCCAGGGATCAGCACTCTCTCTGTCCTTTCTATAACTTGAAATCCGATTCATTCCTTCGTGGATGACAGGATTCTTGACTTTGACTATTGGCTAACGATACCACCGCAAGGGCCCCAAGTCGTTGGGTCTCAGCAACAGCAGAATGTCTACCATACTCAAACTCTGTCATAGGTGGAATCATCGATTGGGGTTCAAACATAACCTGTCGAAAACCCAGACCGGGATACGAATGTGGTCAAACTTTAAATGGGTGGAGTTGATCTATAAAAATCGAATGGTTTGTCAATGCTTGGCATGTATATTAGCCCAGACCTTCGAAGGAACCAGCAGATTACTGATGCTGCAAAAGGTGGTGCTAGATGCTTAGGATTCTTCAAAACTTATAAACGATTTTGCACTCTTGCGTACTTGGCCACAACCTACAGGGTGGCGCACCAATTGTGCTACAATAAGAAATTCAATAATACATTGATTAGTATTTCATTTATTTTTTTATTGTATAGAAAATTTAATTTTATATTATATAACTAATTGTTTTTGAAGATGATAGACCGTAAATGACCTCCACGCTCACCCACGTATATGCGACACCTGATCAGAAAATTATTCATTGCGGCCTCAAGGGTTGAAGTCGGGATCGCCTCAATTATTGTTTTAATGAACTACTTCAATTCAATCAAATTCTTTGGTTTCGTTTTGTACACCTCGTGCTTGACATAACTCCATAAAAAAAAGTCTGGTGCAGTCAGGTCAGGTGACCTTGGGGGCCAGTAGAACGTGGAGTTTCTGGATATTAATTTGTTTGGGAATTTTCGTTGGAGCCTCGCCATAACCGGTCTGGCTATGTGTGCAGTTGATCCATCTTACTGGAACCAAATGCTGTTGAAACGGATACTTCTTCGGCGCAGTTCAGGGTAAAAAAAAATCCTTCAACATCTTTAAATAACGGTCCCCATTGACAGTTACTGTTACACCGTTTTCTTCAAAGAAGTGTGGCCCCATAATACACCTTGATGAAACTGCGGACCACACAGTGACTCGTTCTGGGTGCAGTTCCGTCTCATGGAGTATTTCTCGATTAGATTCACTCCATATACGGCTATTTTGCTTGTTTACATTGCCGTTTAGATCAAAATGGGCCTCATCAGACATAAACAAGCAATTTATCAAGCTGTTGAGTCAAAACGCTTGGACTTGCCTGAATTGACGATGCTACAGGCGCGATTGTGTCTTGAACCCGAACATAGGGATCTCGATGGTACGGTCTACGTGCGATGCTTCCAGATTCGGCAAACATGTTTACCAGCCTCATAATGGTCCATCTACTCGGGTGAGTGCCGCCAAATTCCCGCCTAAATTCCCTTTGGACGGAAATGAAGAACTGCAAAGAATGGTACCGCTGCACTATCCAAATCCTCTTTTCGGTATCCTAAGCATTCATTTTAATAAATCTAAATAGTAACCTGCAAAATTTTTTTTTTTTTTTTTTTTTTTTTTGGTTGCGCCTGGAGGTGCAGGAATCTTCAAAAGATACCAATGGCCCGTACCATTGGTTATGCCCGATTCATATATCTGACCTGATGATTCATAAGCGTCTGCCAGTATATGCCTACGGGCTAAACCTCACCCCCCAGAGAGGCACTATGAGAACCGGCCGCTCGTGCTCATAGTAGTAGGAAATTCGTTCCTCTCATTTTTTCGTTTTGTGGTGACTACGACTAAGTTGCCTTAACAAGTAGTTTACGCTTCTGTAGTGTTAATCGCGTTAGGTAGGTAGCTTTCCTGCGAAGGCACCTACTAATACCGTCATTACATGCGGTTTTCCCTTACTGCGCCAGATCGTACGGTCTTGTTCTTTGTAGTCGGCGCTCGAGGTTTGTCACGTCCAGAGTACGGATTATTTCATTATTGCAATGATCATGAAGGCGAGTACGAAGTTTGTGAGCAAAGTTTGTTACTTCATCCCTCACGGTAGCAATTCCTAGATCTCTGTGAATATCACTATTCCTTATATACCATGGAGCATTCACAATTGCTCTTAGTGTTTTGTTTTGGAATGTTTGCAGAACAGTCATATTGCTTGGCTTGGTACAACCCCAAAGTTGTATACCGTATGTCCAAGATGGTTTTAGCACTTGCTTGTACAGAAGCAGTTTGTTGTATACGCTTAACTTCGAGTATCTCCCGAGTAGCCAGTACATTTCTCTAAGTCTGATTTCGAGCTCGTCGCGCTTCTTTTTAACATGTGGCTTCCACTTAAGTTTTGCGTCTAGTGTCATTCCTAGATATTTTGCCTCGTTTGCGTACGGTATTTGTACCGAGTTAATGGAAATAGGTAAGTTGTTTATCTTTTTGTATGTAAAATTGACATGCGTTGACTTGGTCTCGTTAAGGACGATTCTCCAGGTCTTTGTCCACTCGCATACTTTGTTTAAAGCTCGTTGGAGTTTTCCAGTTGATGATTCGACTGACTCATCTGTTGCGAGGATAGCCGTGTCATCTGCGAACGTTGCTACGACAGTCCCTTCATCTTGTGGTATATCTCTTGTGTAGAGGAGGAACAGGATTGGGCCGAGAACGCTTCCTTGCGGAACACCGGCATGGATTTCTTTGAATTTCGAATATTCTGCCCCATGTTTAACACGAAAGAGTCTGTTATTAAGGTAAGATTCCAATATTCTGTAGAATTTATCTGGTAAGATTTCCCTTAGCTTATATCTCAGGCCTTCGTGCCATACCTTGTCGAACGCTTGCGATACGTCGAGAAAAGCGGTAGAGCATATCTTTTTCCCTTCTAGAGCTTTTTCAATTTCATTTGTAATTCGATACACCTGATCGATTGTGGAATGTTTAACCCGAAACCCGAATTGATGATCCGGGATCAATCGCCTTTCTTCAATTACTGGGTGCAATCTTTTTAGCAGAAGTTTCTCAAAGACTTTAGATATTATCGGCAGAAGCGAAATGGGTCTATATGATTTCTTGTCGTTTGCACATTTCCCCGGTTTCGGAACCATTATTACTTCGGCGACTTTCCATTGCCTTGGAACATATAGAAGTCTCAATGAAGCATTTATAATGTAGAGTAACTTAACTAACGCTTTTTTCGGTAGCTCCTTCAAAACTTCGCCAGTGATTAAATCATATCCTGGAGCCTTGTTATTTTTCAGTTTTCTTATTGTCATTCGAAGTTCAGACAGGGATACAGTTTTTAATTTAAAGTTGTCGGGTGCCGTATTTGCATCCGGATCTTCGATCAATGGTTGTCCATCGAATGGCTTGAACGTTTCCTCTAAATGTTCGGCAAATAATTCCGCTTTATCTTTGTCTCCTTTTGCCCATTCGCCGTTAGCTTTTCTTATTGGTGGCGAGTGCATTACGGGTTTCCTTATGGACTTTAAGGCTTTCCATAGAGAGTAGTTTGAACACTTATCAGCGGTCAAGCTCTCGAGGTAAGTAGAAGTCTCGCGATTTCTTAAGTCCTGCAGCACATTTTTTAGCTTGTTGGAAAGGTGGTTAAGATAAGTTTTATGCGGTGGCGCGCGGGATTGTTGCCATCTCTTGCGCGCTCTTCTCTTTTCACGTATGAGGTCTTCGATATCAGGCTGGTATTTGACTTTGCTGTTCCGTGTTGCTGTTTTTCGAAAAGGGGTATTTTTCCATGCTGCGCACTGAATGGCTTCCACGAGCTTGTCAATTTCGTCTTCTATTTCAAGTGGTGTCTTTAGCGGCACATTTAGAGCAATATTTTCCTTGCAGTCTTTTCTGAAAACGTCCCAGTTTGTTTTGTTACTAGTTAACTTAGGCGGTCCTTCTTTTTTTGCTAGACTTCCACCGATTTTCAGAATGACTGCTGAGTGGTCTGAGCATAAATCATAACATTCTTCTACTTCCGTTAGATTTTTAGTTAGCGCTTTTGCGATAAAGAAGTCGACGAGGTCAGGGATTTTATTATTGTCAGTTGGCCAATACGTTGGCTTTCCCGTCGAAAAAAATTCCAAACCACGTTTCATACTGGCTTTGTACAATAATCTGCCTTTCGTTGAATTACATCTTGAACCCCAGAAAGTGTGTTTCGCGTTAAAGTCACCACCGATGATAAAATTAGGCCCGAGTGAGTCAAAGAGGCGAACGAGGTCGTCGTCCACCAACCTATATCCCGGAGGGAAGTAACACGATCCGATCTGGTAGTCTAAATGATTTATTTTTACGGAAACTGAACTTATTTGCATAGAATCCAGTTCTACTTTTATGTTTTCGGAGTGCTTAATGTATTCTTTAATGTACATAGAGGAACCGCCTCTCGCATTTTCCGAAGGATGATGCGCGTGATAATCACTGTAGCCTTTTATTCTGGGTCCAGGTCCTTTTTTTAAGTGGGTTTCCGATATCAAGCATATATCAATATTGTTTTTCCGTAAAAAGATTTCTAATTCGTCTATTTTTGCCAGAATGCCGTTTGCATTCCACGTTAGTATCTTTAGCACCTGTTTCATATTCATGTTTTGTTGTTTGTCTTGCGAGGCTTGAACTCGAGCTTGCTCAATTTGTCGAAAATAACTTGATTAACCTTGGTTTGCTCCTCAAGTTTTTCCAATATCACAGTTAGTATTTGGCAGTTTTTCCGTTGGACTTGGACCAGCGACGTTCTTTTGTGCAATTTTTATATTTTCCTTTATCGGTCTCGTCTTTTTGACTGGCTTAACGGTCTTAGGCTTATCGATTTTAGGATCTTTTAAGTTTGGTTCCGGGTGTAGCGGTTTTTTTAGAGTATCGCGTCTTTTTTGAAGTTCTTTGGCGATTTCGCAACCTCGATAGTTCGCTGGGTGGTTTCCCATGCAATTCGCGCAGACCGCTGGGACCTGCTTGGTTATGTTGCACTCTTCCGAAAGATGTGTACCGGCACATTTTACGCACCGTGGTTCTTTCTGGCAGTATGCCTGCGTATGGTTAAAGCCTTGGCATCGCTTACACTGAGGTATCGATCTCTTGCTCTTACGCATGGGCTCGACTTTTACCTTGATGTTTAGAATGGTTTTCATTTTGAAGATTTCGTCCACATTCTCTGTCCTATCAAAGGTAAGCATAAAAAGTGGGAGACCGCGCTTGATGACACTATCTTTGTCTCCTTCCGTACGTTGCTTTTCCTTCTTGATAATATTCACGGCGTCAATAATTTTCAAGCCTTGGCTTTTCACGTCTTCCATAACGTCTTCTTTCGCGCACGACGGGTGAAGTCCCCTAACAAAGACTCGCAGTGGTTTTTCGTACTTATTCTCGTAAGTATACCATTGGATTTTCTCGGTGTTTAATTTTAGTGACAGTGCTCGGTAGGAGTCTGGGTCATCTACGTTGATTTTCCACTCGTTGTTTCGGCGCGAGGTTATATTGTGTTTTGTCCTCAGCGTATTTTTGAGAAGATTACGAAGTTTTCCATAGTCCGCTATCCCGACGACATTTATTGCGGGTGGAGGGCGATTTTTCGCTTGGGTTTTTGCCTTGTTTGATACGGCGTGCTTATCTTCCTTTTGTGAAACTTCGGGTGAAGTAACGGCCTTACGTTTTTTGCTAGGCCTCTTTTTGGAGGCCCGATTGGTTTCGTGGGCAAGTTCTTCCTCGTCCGTAAAATATTCACTCACTGGACGGTTTGGCGTTGTATCGGGATTTTTCGGTACATGAATGTTCTTGAGATCCTCGTTTTCTTTTCGCAGAGCATTTACTTCCTTTTTAAGCTCGTGGAAGAGTCGCTCCATTTCATTAAGTTTAGCTCGTAGTTCGTTGTTCTCTTTTACGAAGCATTTCGTTTTCACTGAGTCCTGGTTAGCCGGCGGACTACTTTTCCCGGAGATATTCGATGTAGGTGGTAGGGTTTTCGCTTGTGAATCAGTTTTATGTTCACTTCCAGCTTTACTGGTTTCAGTTCCAGATTTCTGTTTTTGTATCTTCGGAATACTTACAATTATAGCGCTATCTTTGGCCGAAAGGCTTTTTTGCGCTATCGCTTTCGGTGGAGTTCTCGGCGTAAGTGAACTCCTTCTAGTGTTTTGTTGGAGAAGCAATAAATGGTCCCCCCCAGAATCCATGGGACCGACCTCCGAGGAGAGTGGATTTTCCAGTTTACCTGGTCTGCCACCTGGGGTATTTATATCGTTTGTTTTATTCATTGCCATATTTTGTAACCGTATTAGTTTTATTGGGTAGTACAGTTATTTCTACTCACAAACCCCCTGCCAGGAGGACCGGGTCATTTGTTTTTTTTTGTTTGCCAATTTTTCGAAGTTTTCGTCTCCGCTTTGTGGATTTTAGTCGCCTCTTACGACAGGCATGCCTACCTCGGGTATATTCTGTCCCCTACCCGAAGGGGTAAAGATGATGCAAAATAAAAAAAAATAAGCCGATTACTCACACAGAAAAAAAGTTATTAAATAAATAAATAAATATTTGGCGCAACAGCTCTTTAAGTGTCAGGGCCTAGCTTCTCGCAACCACTCGTGTTGTGTGCGTTATATTTTTCACACGAATGGAAGGGACCTACAGTTTAGTGCCGTATCCGAAAGGCAATTTGTTTTGAGAAGCTTTTTCGTGACAACAATACTCTCGGATGTTTGTCAGACGTTCGCGAGAGGTGGGATCGTGAAAAAAAATTGTTGGTGTTTTCTAGGATTCGAACTTGGAACCTCTTGCGTAGTGATGACACACTAACCACTACGCCACGACGCCCACAAAAAAAGTTATTACGTTTTGTTTTTATAGCACGATTCGTGCGCCACCCTGTATAAAGCTTCTGTTCGTCCGAGGCTTGAATATAACTTGCATGTTTGGGTGCTCCCGTCACATGTTTGAAGCTTACTTGATCATGTTCAGCAACAAGCTATATGCAGCAAAATATCTTTGCTTGAACACCGCCGGAATGTTGAGTACTAAGCACTCCTGTACCTGTATTTCCACAGCAAATTATCATTTTTTAGTCATCCAATACAAATGTTGAATCTACCTTCCTCAGTATTTCTAGGAATCTATAATTTGCAAAGATCTCAAATTAACACACTCTCTTCTTACCTACCCACTCACTGTCCATACTGAAATACATATTGCCGCAGAAAACATTTCAAAATTTTAATGTCAAGTAGGCTCAAGGCAGACAATTAACACCTCATCTTTGCTACCTTATTGCCTGGAAGGCTTTAAATCTACGCCTATCATGGGCTGTTATTATTTTATGAACTCCTTTGATGTCGCATTTATTTTGTGGAAAAAAATATTTTCCTGTCAACCTATTCTATTCACACACACGAATACCCTACGAATACAGTTCATATAAAAAATAAGTCTCTTAAGCGGAATTGAATACAGCAGCTGCTGAACATGAAATTTATGGTTATAGCATTCTCAACACCATTACCGCTAATATATTTTCAACTCTGTATTTCTTTTCAAAACAGCATTTGTCAGGCACATAAATTATGTATCCCCAACATAATGTGTCAAATCTCTACTCGATTGTAAATTTGTCACTCTGTCAAAAATCGTTGAAGCAAAGGAAAAATAAGGAAAATGGCAAAAAGGAAAAATGGAATTTTAAGGGAAAAAAAAAAAACGATTCACTACCCGAGTGATATTTGACCCAATCTCACCATTGTCCTACACAGCGTGCTGAAATCAGACAAAAATCATTCCCTTGATGATGATGATGACTATTTGAGGGCTATGGCCAAGTTTCGGAGTCCCGGAAAGAAAAATGAGATCCCATAACACTGCCATGGAATCATCCATTCCTTATGGCTGACAGCATAATAAGCGAAAAGTTTGCTCTTCATGTCACTGTTGTACAAACAATTTGTTCACAACACCACACACCCACACACCAACCAGACATTTGGCCATTTTCAATAAAGAGACGTAATATTGTTTAGCTTGGCTAAGAAAAAACAAAAAAATACCCATAAACATAAAATAAAAACAAAAAGAAAGGAAAGGAAAAACAAGAAAAAAAAAAAAAAAAAAAAAAAAATTAGATTTATTCGAAGGAAGGAAGCTCGGTCATCAGCGGAATTACGAAGATCCATTAACTTGGTAAATTGGAATTTGAAGAACGGCATCAGATAGATTGAAGTTGAGGTCACACCTATAGCTGCGGCGCTAAGAAAGATAGACAGCAAAACAATGAATTGATTGACACTTATGCTTGATCAAATCGACATTTCGTCCTTTTATCCGAATTTGCACGACGACGCATTATATTCTTTTCAAACGTTCTGAATGCATAATTTGATTGACATTTTCGCAAAAAAAAAAAAAATAAACCCACCATCACCAGCAACTTCACGTCGGGAGTGAAAGTACTTACTGGAAGGCACGTGATGCAAAAACAAAAATATTACCATCATTTGGGTATGAAGCGGACGTTCAGGAATTTAGGGCAACAAACTTTAAGAAAAGGATCTATGCGAATTCATCTACATTAGAATGTATGGCACAAAAGAAATGGCACTGGATTGACTGGCAACATGACCAAGGATTGTAGAACTCATTTGAATGCAGTAGGGCATGTAAAACAGAAAAACAACTGACTGGAGGATAGAAAATAGGGAACGGGTTCGGAATGGAGCATAGGTCACCCAACCCAGATGATTAATCAATCTTGGGAAACACACTGGGGCTTAGAAAAGGTATTGCATTTACGTGACCTGACCTTCGCCATGTTGACGTTGATTTAGGTAATCGCAAATTGATTAAATTTAATAGGGTGTTGATCCAAATCTTATGAGATAGGAAAATGTCTTTAAAGCTTAAGGTAGGGGTTTCAGTGACAGACGGTGCAACACGAGAGATGGGAAAGCATATACTTATTCAATGCAGAGAAAATTAAATGTTATTCTAAACTTAAGTCATTTTTAAACTCAGAAGAAGCTAATTATAGAATGTATCATAACCTTTTTTGTGCTTAATACAGCTGATTCTCCTCATACTTTCATGGAACTTAGGGTATTCTGCTGCTTCAAGCTACATTACTTACTTTATCATCAGTCTCACGACCAGTGAACATTCTCTGTATGAAACGACCTATCCTTCCATCCGTCAGTTATCTAAGCTAAGCTTCGTGGTGTATACCGTACTCCGCAGAGTGATTACCACAATTTCGAAGTCACTGCACCGACAAAAAAACATCCTTTATGCTGCCTTTCTGGACTTTGAAGGAGTTTTCGACAATGAGATTTGTATTTCCCTAGCCTAACGTTACATACTTTACTGTATACATGAACATGACGCCAGCTATTCCAGACCTACCCTTACTTAAGATTATTATGTATAGTACCTACATACCTAGTAAACAAAAATTCAAATCTAAACTATTCTGAATTAAATAGAGCAAAAAGAAAAGAAAAGTGAAAATGAAGAACAGTGCAACAAATGACATAATATCAGACTGAAGTTCTGTCAAGTCCAAAGCCATTTCAAGCTACACACACCAGCTAAGTCAGTCTCCATTAACCTGAATTTTGCCGTCTGTTTCGGAGAGTATCATGCTGTATCTCCAGACAGCCTTAGTCGAAATTGAGTCTAATCGCGGTTCATACACCACCGACTTGTCCGTTGTCCTGTGTCTATCCTGGATATATCCCAAGTTATAGATA
This sequence comes from Pocota personata, assembly GCA_963082735.1. Taxonomy (NCBI): domain Eukaryota; kingdom Metazoa; phylum Arthropoda; class Insecta; order Diptera; family Syrphidae; genus Pocota; species Pocota personata. The sequence continues at coordinate 17,576,138 of OY720431.1, forward strand.
TAAAAGCTTCTGGTGGAACATGAAGCCACTCTAACGATCTGTTAAAAAAAGAGGGGGTAATATACAGCCGAACCAGGCACTAAATTGTTTTCTATAATTGTTCGAAACTAAGTATACAAGTACACTTTCAGAGGATCTATACTTACCTAAGAAAGGACGAAGACATTTCTTTTCAAAAACCTGAATTCCTCCATATGTAAGGGACTTATATTGAACTAGACATAAGTTAAGATTTTTGTCAAATAATCAGGGAACCCATATCTGATTAGTTTAGCTATCAAGCAGTCCATCCAAACTGTATCGAATACTTTTCGAGGTCCACCAAAAAAGTAAGGGGCAAAAGTAATGTCATAATGTGAATGTGCCATAATTTTTGCAAATGTCGGCAAGAACAAGCAGTAACAATAATTCCATGTTCTTTAGGTGTGTATCGCTCCATTGCTTGTTGTCAACTAATTCTCTATCTGTCAACAACATAAATGTCAAAGCTCAATGACATTTGACGCCATTTGTAAAAATTATGACATCCACCCTGTAGATTCCAATTCACTTCAAATATTAGTTTAGTCATGGCATGGTATCGATGAGTGCTTGTTTTTTTTCTCAATCGAGAAAAGCTTTGCAATCGTCCAACATTCTGAGAAATATCGATTGTTCAGTAAGTTGTTGTACAGAATAAAGTATTGCCGAACGATGGTGTCTGAGGTTATGTTTGGAATTCCATTAGTCTTCAAGAGCGTCTGATTTCATTATATTGTTAAACTGTACTATGCTGTTAATTTTCTCTCCCGGAAACGTACAAATTTTGTCTTTAATAGTGTAGCTGATGACCGAATCACCCGAAAAGGGGCAATGAACTTTTCCAAGCAAGCTGACAGAACTACTCAAATGCGGCACTAGTCTCTGACACGAAATTCACTAAACAAATTCCATATACAGAAACGACTGGATATACCGGGAAATTACAAATAAAATTCTGTAATGACGGATGCTAGAAAGGCTTCGGCAGATGAAATAGGGTTCACTACGAAGCTGTTTCATCTCAAAATTTATCCAAACTGATAAGAATAAAAGAACAATATCGGCGTGAAGGTAACTACTATATGCGGACAGCTATGTGGCCGTTAAGACTCTCGAATCTGTTGCAGTTGAGTAACTTAAAAGTAGATAAACTTGCAAGAAAGGCTTCGCAAGAGTTTCAATTAGAAGAATAATGAAGAAAATCAAGTATGATTTGTATCAATACATTCTCAACTCCAAGACCTCTACTGTCAGTCTTTGACAAGAATGGATACAAAGTACGAGTAAGGCTTAGCCGCAAGGATGTAAGAACTGTCTCCGGTACACTATTTGTATTTTGCGCAATTGGCATCCATGCGAAGCGTCTCGGTATAGCCCACAATGTCTATTGCAACAGTTGGATTCATGAAAAAAAAAATGGATCAACTGCTTTGAAATGCGAAATTTCCAATCTTAATAGCAAAAGAATGGAGGCTCTGAGGATGTTTTATGAACTGAATGACTTAAACCACTGAAAGGTCTCTCGAAATTCATACCTCTACCGATCTAAACTTCTTAGTAAAATCCCTACAAGAGAATACTAGGCAGACTCACGATTAAAGATTTTTAAGAGAGAAAAAAAGTGGGCGTAAATAAGGTCATCAAAGTAAAGCTCAATCATCTACGTAAATAGCTTTGAGAAATCAATCAACTTTTGGGACTGACCTTTTATAATGTACGGAAATTTTATAGAAGAAACCGACGTCTATGTATCTCTTTTAAAATCTTTTTGCAAGTGTACTGCTTTTCATTGCAAAAATCTAATATTATAGGAAATTCCGTTTTGTCACCTCAAAATTGGAGGACCACAATCTGGGGACATATAGACAGACAGATATATAACTGTTGGAACTGATCATTTTCTATAAAGCGTGCTTTAAGAATATTTTGACTCTAGTCAAGAAAAACAAAAACACCCAATATTTTTAAAACACTTTATATATGCTGTGTGGAATGTATCTTTTTTTCTATTTACAATTTATTTATTTTTTTTAAATTTCTGCGGTCTTCTGTATCTTTTCTTCATTTTAGAAATATGTGAACGGAAAATAATTCTTTATTTTTTCCCATTAATCCTTCCCATCTTACTTACATACTAGCTTTTGACGTCTGTTAATATTTGTAGCACTGCCATGTTCTGTCATATGCATTTTTTTTTTGTTAAACATAGGTACACTGTGTCTTTGACGAGGTTTATTATAATGAGAATCTAAGGCAACGATGTTGTACACAGCTTCTTACTATGTCCGTGTGTACATTAATTTGTTTGCTCCTGTCATGTCACATCCTTCTGTTTATTCTCTGGGAGAGTATAAATTCATTTGCATTTCTTATGAAGTTATGTCGTCGGTTTGTCAATATACTTAGCCTTTTCTGTGCGGAGTTACATTCCTGAAACCGCAACATTCCTGAAACCGCAACAGGCTGTATCTTATTATATGTATTATCAAATCATATTGCAACTGCTGTTTATACAAAAAGTAGGGTAAAAGTATAGTGAAGAGGTAAGTCAAGTTAGAAACAATTTTCAATTTTCACCTGCAACCCATAGTTTATTTATTTTCAATTGAGTAACATACTGTGACTTATTTGCTTGGTCGAAAAAGAATATTATTATACAAATTTGGGATGTGCTGCCAAATCTCAATGACACTTTAGCAATCAGCTGTATTAAAACTGGAACAAAGAAAGTTCTATCGAAAAAAACAAGCACAAGTGATATAGTTTCAGTGAAAGAAAACATGTTTATATGGTCTTTCTCGTTCATCCATTTCTTTATGAAAATTTCTTGATTTATAATGGCGTCCTTAAAAATGGCAGATGAAGTTATTTCTGACACCTCCTCAGAAGTTATCGATAACATGTCGAAAAAACAGTATGGGCGCACTTTTTTCTATCGTAGCTAGGTCGTAAGCAATGCTGCCAGATGTTTCTTAAATAGTGTTTTAAGTTGAATACGTAATGTTCTGATGTGACGCGTCTACACGTACTAACACGTGTTATATAAAAAAAAGCCAGCCAGAGTATTTTACGTAGCTCCCATTTAGTCGTTCTATAACGTAACTGGATGCTCGAAGGCAAAGCAAAATATAACATTGAAAAATACTCTTTAGTAGAATAATAATCATGTAAAATGAACGGGGAACATATATGAAACTAAAATAATAAGAAAAATATTTTCATTTTGTTATTAAGAACAAAAAGGAATTTATTAAAAAAACAAAAGTGACTTAAACCGATTTTTCGTCGAAAAGCCAGCTTTATAGTCGATTAACTTTTTTACAATTCTTGGCATTCTAGCTATCTGTTTTTGAATTGTTGCTTGTGGTATATTGCTCCAGCAATCCAATAGTACATTCCACAACACAGGTTCTGATGACGGGCATTGATCTCGCAGGTCTATAGGGTTTAAATTTGCTGATTGCGGCAGTCATATCATGATTTGTAAGATTTCTTCATCTTCCCTCTGTTTCAGGTGGTCTTGACAAAGTCTTGACGTGTGTTTAATTTCATTGTCCTGTTGAAATACGAATCTTTCGCAAATTAATCTTAGTCCAGAGGTCACAGCGTTTTCTTTTTTATGCCTCCTTATTCATTTTTCCAATCACTCGAGTCAGATCTCCCACTCCATTTGAAAGGAAACATAATATACCCGCCTCCATGCTTGACAGTAGGAACCACACAGTGCAGTAGCATCTTTCATTCAGCGCTGCGTCGAACGAAAACTCTCCGTTTTGTGTTGAAATCTTTTTGCGTCCAGTCTTTATGCTTTTTGGCCCATGCTAACCTTTTTTGCTTGTTTTGTGGTCGCAACAGGTGTTTTCGAACAGCAACCCTTCCAAATAGTCCAGCATGTCTTAAACTTCTTAGACCGTTGTCAAGGACAGCGATTTGTTCTGTAATTCATTTATTTCGGCACGTATTTCAAGTGTTGTTTTCATCTACTTCGTTTGCTTGTTGTGACTATTAGTCGATCCTTGGGTTTAGTCGTAGCACTTGCCCGTCCTGACCGGGGTTTATCCTCAAGACTTCCGGTTTGAGCATGTCCTTCAATGATACGTTGATCGCAGCACCTTGACACCTTAAGTGCGAAGCAACTTCCCGCTGCGATTTGCCTTCTTTAAGAAGGGTTATGATTGCAGATCGTTTCTCGATTGTGGTTTCTGCGACTTTTCCCATTTTTAACGAGTTGTTTACTCAAAGTGTGGGTTTTACATAAGACCCTTGGAATTCAGGTCAACAAATTTTGGGATTTTAGAACTCGTTTGATGTCATAAACAAGTGTTGAGTGAACAACCTAAAGTCATAAAAAATAGTAATTATGAAAAACTTAAACACTTCTCCATAAACCATAAAAGCGATGTTTCCCACATTTGTAAACAAAACGCCCACTGTTCAAAACCGTGGGTATAAAATCCGACTTTTATTATTTGAATGTGTTGTGTATTGTTCAGGCAGAAAATTTAGTTAAAAAAAACCCAATGCAATTCATAAAATTCAATCTCCATGCATTACTGAGTCAGTTGTGTAGGTAGGCAGTGTATATGTGTAAATTATTTCTTTATCCTATAATAAAATCTGCATAAATTTCTTTGTCTATCTCTGGTAAAATATGACTGCAACACATAGCGAATAAATTGATTAGATCAAACAATGTATTGTGCATTACATTTGCATATGAAAAACATCATTCAATTGCAAGCAAATTAGGCATTCATACACATTCCCGCAGTAAGGATTATAGTGTGTACGCAAATTATATCGATACAAGGACTGTCCTTTGACTTTTAATAATTAACAACATTTAAACCCCGATGTGATGGTGAGTACTGCAAATGCATTTATTTATATTCACTTCCACTGGAATATGGGCGATTATTTGTTAATCAATTTTAAATAAAGTACACACGAGTACGAGTATAAATCAAATTCAATTAATGACTGCTTCATAATTGAGTGCCTCATGCCTTAGCCTACGTAGCAATATTCAAAAATAATAACAGATGATATAAATAGCTAAATGAGTTGGTATAAAGTATTTTTTCCAAGCTTGTTAAGAGCTCCAAAATTGAACGTAAACAATTGGATTAAAATTGCCTCAACTGAAAGATAAAAAAGACTCGTGGATTATATTAACTTTTCAAAGGACATCAAATATTGGAAAAAGTTCAAAGTTGACAGTTTTTGTTATTTTAAGTCAACACCGAAATATTTTTTGTTCATTTGCAGGAGAGTCGAATGAACGTAGCAGTGATCGGTTAATAAGCCACGGATTATATACTTTTGAATAAAAAAATGGCAAATAAATACAATAAAAAGGAATAGATTTAATTTGATTGAAACTTAATGCAAAAATAATGCAAAAATATTTTAAACCAAAAGAAGAAAACAAATGTTTTTAACATCCAAATAGAAAGGGTCTTTCATTAAGCGCTTCCTATCTTTAAATTTAAGTAAAACAAAGTGTGTGTAAGATATAATCGAAATTTTTTATTTGTTTGAAAGGCCTATCGATGCCATTATATATGGGATATAGCATCATTCAAATGTCTGCCGTGGCTTCTCTGGGTGGCGCGCATCCGAAATGTCCAATTTTCCATGACTCTGGCGCATAAATCAGGCTGAATTTGACAGATGTCATGGGTTATGTTGGCTTTGAGGGCCGCTGTGGTTTGTGGCTTATTCGCATAGACCTGCGACTTCAGAAAACCCCACAAGAAAAAGTCTAACGGGGTGAAATCGCACGATCTCGGTGGCCACTTCACATCACCTCCACGTGAGATGACCATGCCCTCGAATCGCTCGTGCAGAATTTCCAATGTGTCGTGAGCTGTGTGGTATGTAGCGCCGTCCTGTTAAAATCACATGTCGTTGGTGTCCATATGATCCAATTCAGGTCAAAAGAAATTGGTAATCATCGACCTATAGCGCTCGCCGTTGACGATGATGTCCTGGCCAACGTCGTTCTCAAAGAAATATGGACCGATCCACACCAAACAGTGCCTTTTTCGAAATGGGCCTCATCGCTGAAGATGATTTTTCGATGAAAATTAGGGTCAGTTTCCAACTGCTCCAGAGCCCATTCAGCGAACATACGTCGTTGTCTATGGTCGTTTACTTTCAGCTTCTGGGTTAGTTGAATTTTGTACGGGTGCAGGCCCAAGTCACAACGCAAAATTCGCCAAGTTGTGGTCTGCGAAAGACCGAGTTCTTGTGAGCGACGCGAAATCGACTACCTCGGATTTTCCTGCAAACTCTCAAGGTGGCCGTGGTGTAGTGGTAACATCATCGCTTGTCATGCTACAGGTTCACGGTTCGAATCGTGATGTCAATAATCATCTATTTATTTCGCATGAAATAAATAAAAAGTCGATCAATTGCGAAAGCTTGTGTCAACTCTACTGCGAAGGCATAACACTGGCAGTAGGGCGGTCATATAGCTAAAAATGCAACTTGATCGTGATGATGACATCAAGAGGACGGAAAAAAATACTGTGAATCATGAGCAACGACAAAAGCAAAAACAAACAAGCTCCCCAGTTATCTGGACAGCCACCCTTGGAGTTCACTGAAACTTAATACCAGCTGAGTTTCAAACCAACTACACCAATCTCTCTTTCTCTCTGTCTCTTCCCCTTTCCTCAAATCCCCCGTGTCCTAAAATTAGTATAAGGGTATTCATAACCCCTTCCACACGTGCAAATTATAAAAAAAAAAAAAAAAAAAAGGACAGCGGCGATGTTTTCGGCACACCTTGCGTTTCGTCGACATACGGGTGTTGGCTTATCGTTTACTGAAATAGTCATCTCGGAAGGACTATTATGGCGCTCGTAAAATGGGCGAAGAGCGCGGAACGTTGCCCGAACAGAACAGTAATTTTGATAAAACAATTTTATTATTTGCACGTGTTGTTGAACGCTATATCCGTCCATGGTGATTTGGCAAAACAGACTAAATAAATGACAGCCAATTTGACAGATGTAGCTTGAACAATATGGCCGCTATCAACTGTCAAATTTCAGAAGTCCCTATTGGAAGACCCTGTACATATTTGTTTGTACGTACATATAATAATTAAAAGTTCTTCTCTCCTACGTTGTAGGTCAACCGATATATGTTCTATATCCAAATACTAATATCCGCTGTTCTATGTGACATATCCTAGGTTCAATGACTGTTGACTGTTGTCCGACGTCTGATCTCTGTTCGCCCTTTGATATCCTATGACCGAGGTCCAGTATCAAGGGACAAAATCATAGCACCTAACTCAAAAACTATGGGAACGCATAATAAGATATACTCGTATGTATGTAAAGGGTTTTTCAATAGGGACATAACAATTTTACATTGTCAATGTCAAAGAACGTCAGTCAAGGTTTCCATTTTTCTCATTGTGAAGTTCACGAACGAGAAATTCTAAGTCGGTGGTCGCAACTTTAAGAGCGCATCGAAAATGAATTTCATCAAAAAAATCATCTTCGGTGATGAAGCTCATTTTTGGCTTATTGGACAGCAACAGGCTGCATGACATCCACAAAAAGTGACGTGTGGTGTGGATTTCATGCCGAAGGTGTGATTGGCTCGTATTTTTTCGTCGATGAAAATGATCGCCATGTTATGGTCAATGGAGTTCGATATCATGCCATGTTGGGAGACTATTTTTGGCCAACTTGACATCAGTGATATGTGGTTCAAACACGATGGCCCCACATGCCACACAGCTGGTCAAACAATTGATCTATTGTGTTAATCTAAAAAGTGTAATCTCCGCAGTTCTATGTCAGATGTCCAATGCTCGATGACCGATTACCGATGTCCGATTTCTGACATCTAGTATCTGATCTCAGCAGTTCTATATCTGATGTCGGCATTTTCATGTCCTATGGCCAATGCCCTATGTCCAGGGAAAAATTAGCCAGATAGCCTCTAATTCAAAAGAGTATATGAGCCCATGATATAATGCATGTATGTGGAGGGCATATGACATTCTCTGATTCGTGGACGCCTCATGTTCAATTTCAAAGCATAATATCAGCAGTTCTATATCCGATGTACGATTTCTGATGTCTAATATCCAATGTCTGATATGCGATGTCCTATGTCAGATTTCTGATATCCGATGTCCGATGTTCGATTTCTGATGTCCGATGTACAATGTCCATTGTTCGATGTCCAATTTTGGATCTCCAGTGTCTGATAACCGATGACTGATATCCTTTCCGACGTCAGGCGTATGATCTTATATATTCAATGTTCGAAGTGCTATACCATAAGCCCAGGAGAAAAATCTCGAAACTATAGTCTACAACCAAGTAGTCCCTATCTCAAATGGATGGAGGGATACATAATAGAATAATAGGTCAACCTATTAATTGGCTGCAGTTCATGATTCTACAGAATGGCTGCTCTGCTGACTGACTATAACTCCACGACTACTGGCCTGGATTTGCCATACGTCAGCAGACGAAAATGTTAGTAAGCATACAAAAATGGGTGGCCGTGGTGTAGTGGGTAGTGTGTTCGCTTGTGACCCGAACTGTGCAGGTTCAAGCCCGGACGGGGAACAGCAACCAAAGCCACACGAGTATAAAATCCAAGTTTCTCCAATTACTACACCAAAAGGAGTTCTGCTTGGCAGTACAATAGACTTTGTGTGAGTCTGAGTGTTCCTGGATTTAGAAATTTCCTTAAAAAAAAAGCACGCAAAGAGAAAGCGAAACTAGATTTCTGTCAAATTCGAAAACAAGTGATTTGAAGATCATCGTGAGTAAAATTCTTCGGTAACTATGATGGGGCTCTAGCATAAATCGTTCAGGAAGAGGAACTCAAAAATGATATCAAGACATTCGTCGCTCTAATGCATGAGGCAATGAAACTGTTTTTGAAGGACATGTTTGACAAGGTTCTGATATTATATTAAATTTCTTCAGACGTCGGCTCCATATGCCATGAAAGGGATGAATGTAACAACCGTCTTTACTTGATGGTCTTCGCTGTCGTTGTTATTATCCTGAGGCTAAATAATTCGGCCACCGGCCGATGTCTAAGCAACAAGAGTTCGAAAACTACGAGTATGTTTTGTGTTTTTCCTTAGAAAAGCTAAATTTTGATGGTCAGACCTCCAGCGATGGTTAATTTGATTTTCATAAATGTGTCGCACGTATATCCTTTTGTACTTGCTCATATATTCGCACAGTAAAGCAGTTGTTGAGAAAATTGATTTTTTTTTTTCAAAATCGGCCTTAGTATCGTTTTGAAGTGTTCCCGGTATGCCTGGACAAACTTTTATACTTTGTAGCCAGGAGCATGGGGATGATGGACACAAAGGTAAATTTTGTTTTCGTTGTGCTGAGGTATTTAACCTCCAATGTTTGATCGTTTGAAATGAAATCACCTTGTATAATAGAGAAACTCAGGAAGTGGTTCTCGTAATTCTGTCTGTACCTTAGACTGGTGCAGACATACCAGGCATACCAGTCTAAGGTACAGACAGAATTACGAGAACCACTTCCTGAGTTTCTCTATTATACAAGGTGATTTCATTTCAAACGATCAAACATTGGAGGTTAAATACCTCAGCACAACGAAAACAAAATTTACCTTTGTGTCCATCATCCCCATGCTCCTGGCTACAAAGTATAAAAGTTTGTCCAGGCATACCGGGAATTAATCAATTAGTGGTGCTATCCTTTTCTAATTACTAGATGACTTAAAAATTAATTTCCCATAACTTTTTCTTATGTTTTTTGTTGAAATATTCCCATAAAAGTTTCAGAAATCTTTTGGTAGAATCTCGACAACAATATGCACTTGTCCTTTGTAAGAGTACAAGCAAAAGTAGATTTTAATTGCAATTTGGCTGATGGAAACCTCATTTGTATTTGCCATTGGCCCTTTGGAATCTATTGCGCCAGTCTCGGTTGCACTCACTATAGCCATGCTGTATACATCCTTACACTACTTATCAAGTCCATATTATTCAACGATGCACACAGGTCATGGAATATCCGTGAAACACTGTTCAATACATGAATATGTATATTTTTCCTTGCCAACATCCAGTGATGAGGTTGATTCTAACAATAATTGATCCCTGCGCTGTTGCCAAAGCAGCATAAACAATGAACTCGCTCCAAACAAAGACTTCCCTAGAAAAACTTTGAAATTATCCATTTCAGTGATGGTTTGTACGAGTATGCATACATGACTTTAATCAATTCCGCAAATAGTGTAATATACTCGCACACCCTTTTAAAAGCCATACTCACTCAAATCATAGCCATAAATGAATTCCCCATCCACGTAGTCGGCAAATCAATGCAAATTGATTTATTTAAAATAACATTTCGAATGCAATTCCATGCCCCATGCTCGAACTTTCCATTCCACACTCATGCCACCGCACACACAACTTTATTGACATTTCAATCCTTTTGGGAAATTTTCAATTCTACATTTCAAACTAAACCGAGAACGTTCAATAAACACACTGAGGAGGATACGCCTTTGTTTACCGTTAGTCATCGTCCTCATCGGCTTTCAACAATGCGCTCCAAAGTGAGAACGAGGGTTGGCCACGACCATATTTTTTTCCAATATGATTTGACTTTGTTTCGGAAGTTTACGACTAAAAATGTGGATCTCGATGTTTGTGCATGGAAACCAGGGAGCGAAAAAATTTATTTTCTGAATCCCTTTGGTAAGTAAATATCTTCCGGGGTTAAGGATACATGTCTTTATTGAAAAGAAAAAAAGTGAAACACCTTCTAGCGCAGTATGTAAAATGGTATGAATTTTTATTTGAAAACCTCTTACTGGAGGATCCTTCCGTTCGTCCTTTATGTACGTAGTGCGTTGTCGGAAAGCAGTGCGGAGACAAACAAATCCAAGAGTGGACCGATATTTACTCACTCGATATTCCAAAGATTATTCTTTTTATTTCCGAGAGGGTGATGTATGAGTGTGAGCTTTGTAAAAAAAATATTCGATTGGCATCTGAGTGAGCGATATGGGATATAGTATTAATTGGGTAATGTTGTAGGGAGTGGCGTATAATGGCTTATCAAAGGAAGTCGTGATAAGGGTGAACAATTTTCAATTTATTGGCTTTTTTTTTTGCTGAAATACATGAGGGGATGTTCCTTCTAATTTCATTTTAAGATTCTTTAAGTGGTGTCAATAAAGTATTGAACAAATTTTATTGTCGACTTTAAACAACTTTATATTCCAAACCAAAAGCAGAGTTTTCACTGGAAACCATAGTAGCTCGCTCAACTTAATCTTAATTAATACTATGCAAGTGGATGCCGTGGCTTAGTGCGCTATCACTGAGCGGGAGGTTCACGTTTCGAATCCAAGAAAAAAAACAAAAAGTTCTCTCACAGTCCCACCTCTCGCGAACGTCTAATAAACATCCGAGAGTAAAAATTGTCATGAGAAGCTTCTCTCAATCGAAACAAAATTCCCCTTCCGAAATGTCATAATACTGTCCCAACCATTTGTGCGGCGCACAGCACGAGTGACTGCGAGAACCTAAGCCAGGCCCTGTATAGGGCTGTTAGCGCTATCTATTCTGAGATTATAACTTGAGACAGACCTATCCGATTTTGATGAAAATGCATGCCTTGGTTGGTTGGTTGGTTTAAGAGGGTGAGCTTATGCTCTTCACTTAGGCCTCCATTGGGCCCGTTGTGTTCCCCTCATCTACGTAACTGTAAGGAATAGTGCTGTGTTTTGGGAATTATGTATTGAGAGGATTTAGGTCTAGGGATCATGGGTAGTATCAACGGGAAACTATATCGTATAGTGATCGGGGAATCGTAGTGTTCGTCTGGCGAACTCCAATACATCCCCGATTCCTTCCTTACTGAGGTCTGTAACATCCGGAATTCTTGGAGATCCCAGAATTTTCAGCCTTAGCCTCGCTGTAGCAGGGCAGCGACAGAGGAAGTGTTCTATATCTTCCTCCTCCTCTTCACAGTTGGCACAGATTGTTGTAAAATGCATGCCTTACTTTCATACAAATAGCAGATGGAGTTCAGTTCACACATGTGTTACAACGAGGAAATTGACAACTCTACAATAAAGTCAGAACCGACAGAATCGTATAGAAAGTCATGAAATCTCTGTCAACGCTTATAGGGATAATAGACATAATTCTTTGTGGTACCATATGGAAAAGCTGAGACTAAGAGCGTAGGGGGTATGGTTATGAGGAAGTACACAAGGACACATCCTACTTTATTTGTCGCTATCCAGGAAGGCATTTTTTCCAGGTTATTGAAGAACTATCCGGTAAACCCATGAGAGACATTTACGGATTCACCAAAGCTTCAGCCTATTTCCCTAACCTATTTTTTGGTCGAGATTGTTTCGCGGATACCTTTACCTCAAATGGGCATCATGATGTGTCTATATTTACCTAAGTGTGACGTAGAGGACATTTTTCTCCCCTTTATCAAACCCGTTTACTTAACTTTTTTTTTATAATTTGCAGGAGTTAAAGAGGATATGAATACCCTTATACTAATTTTTAGGACAAGGGCGTTTTTTGTGGAAAGGGGAAGAGACAGAGAGAAAGACAGGTTTGAAACTCAGGTGGTAGTTAAGTTTCAGTGAACTCCAAGGGTGGCTGTCAGATAACTGGAGAGTATTTTTTTTGTTTTCGCTGTTATTGTCGTTGCTTATGATTCACAGTATTTTTTTCCGTCCTCCTGACATCATCATGATCAAGTTGTATTTTAGCCATATGAGCACCCTACTGCCAGTGTTATGCCTTCACAGTAGAGTTGACTTAGCTTTCGCAAGTGATCGACTTTTTTATTATGCGAAATTAATAGATGATTTTTGACATCAGGATTCGAACCGTGAACCAACAGCGTGACAAGCGATTATGTTGCCACTACACCACGGCCACCCTTTGACTTAACTTTCTTACAGTCCCTGTTGTATTATAGTGTATATATAGTATATTATTTTGAATCCACTCGAAGGGTTTGAAGGGTTGACTACAAAAAAAAAAAAAAAAAAATTGTTGAGTTCATAAAGGTGAGACATTCTTTGTAAACAAGCATATCAAAGCAATAGGACATAGGCTCGAATCATTTGGCAGAGGAACGCTGATGGGTATTATGGAGTAATGGACCACTAATGAACACCAAAAATAGTGGATCAGAAAGTCGTTAGGCTCTTCCAAGAGAGAAGTTGTAAGTATGAAATAAGGATTACTCAAATGGATAGCAGCGTTATCCAAGGGATGGGATATGGTATCTAGTATTTCTTCTTTGTGCAAATATTCAAGAAATATTTTTTGAGCAAAAACTCTATTGAAAGTGAGTGTATGGCTTATTTGTCAATAAAATAAAATAAAAACTGGAAAAATCAATAAAAAAGCAACCAACAAAATAAGCATTTCTACCGACGGGCCATCATCACAGATCAGCCGTTCAAAAAATGTATTGGGGTCGTTGGTGCAGCCCATTAGTCATTCCGGCCACCGATTTGTTATCGTTGGGAGCAATACTCGTATTTGTTCTTCGAATTCTGCAATAATTTACCATATAAACCTACGGGCTTACTCGTAATTTCATTAAAATTTGCTCAAACGTACTTAAGCCAAGTGGCTAAGAAGGACAAAGATTTTTGAACGCCCACTACCCACGCCTCATCAGATTTTGACAATTTTTGGACGAAAATATTTGTCTATCAGGTCAAACATACAAATAAAATTTCATCCAAAGCTCTTGAGTGGTTCTCCAGTGAGCCGTGTGGGAACGCATATATGGATAGACATTGAACAAAATCTTCCTGTTTTTTTTGCGAAGAAGCAAAATAAGGATACAGCTAAAGATAGCTGGGTACTTTTAACGTTCAGTCTACCCTCTAGCATTCTATGTAGACAAATATTTCTGCTCTGGAATTTATCCTTTGATTGGTACTATTCTGACGTTGTAACAGGTGGTCCATCTGCTAGTTTCTATTTAAATTACGAATACATGTTATTTTAACACTGACAGCTCTTATCAACAAAATTGACAGAAACATAGTCCCTGCCCCTTTCTGTCCCTGCCTTTTGATCCTGCTGTAATTGAAAGTAAACTACAAAATCTTAATGATGAATTCTCACCCGGCCCAGATGGTCTCCCTGTCATTTTTCTTAAAAAATGCTCTTCCATTCTCTCCCTCCCCCTCTCTCACCTCTTCCGTTTGTCTCTATCACTAGGAGAATTCCTTCAGATTTAGAAGACCTCTTTCATAACCCCCATTCACAAAAAGGGATCAAAGAACGAGGTTGCTAAACTTTCTCATCTACCCAAACTTTTCGAAAGTATTTTATACGAAGCTTTAAGCTTTCAGTGCAAGTCTCTTATTTCTCCCACCCAACACGGCTTTCTGAAAGGTAGATCAACTACCACTAACTTAGTCGAATTCGTGTCCTTCGCCCTGTCTGCCTTAGAGAATGGCAAAGAGTCGACGTTATTGCAACTGATTTTAGTAAGGCTTTTGATAAGATATCTCATAACTTAATCCTCTTCAAATTGTCTTCCCTTGGTTTCGAACCCATATTGTTAAAATGGATATCTTCTCACCTGGAAAACCGTTCTTACAGAGTTCGCTTCAGATCCATCTTATCGACTCCCTTCTTGGCCACCTCTGGTGTTCCGCAAGGCAGCTATCTAGGTCCCCTTCTCTTCATTCTAACCATAAACGATGTCGAGAGGTTTATTAAACACTCTTCCCTCTCTCTGTACGCTGATGATACCAAATTTTTCAAAGCCATCTCTTCACCACATAACTACTGCCTCCTTCAACAAGACCTTGATAGTTTTTCGAACTGGTACCTACAAAATCGCTTAGAGCTCAATATCGCCAAATGTCAATCCATTACTTTATCACGTAAGCACCACGTGTCCTCCGCCCGCCTTTACCTTCTTCATGGTCAACCTATATCCATCGTTCAATCTCTATGTTGCCGAAAAAGTGCGAATTTTGAATATGTATGCAAGTTTGTGATGAAGTTCATCAGATTGGAATGCTAATTGATAACAGAAGTTATCCTCGTATTTATCCTGTTAGATCAGCCGAAAATATTGCTGCTGTTAGCGAAGTGTGTGCCTAAACCTGAGAACATTGTTGGCCTTATTGGTCCACTTTTCCTCGAAGATGAAGATGGCAACAACGTTACGCTCAATGGAGAGCCCAGAAACTGAGGAAATGAACGATCTTCGGTTCCAGGAAGGCGGCGCGGTGCAACGTGCTATACAAACCATCGCTGGATGGTACTAAGTTCAGTTTTGGTGATGTTGCTTGCCCTCCTCTGAGCTGCAATTAAATTTTTGAGGGTACCATTAAAGACCAATATTATGCTGACAATTCATAAACGACTTAGGTACTTGAGCACAATATTAATCGAGCTATTCGTGAAATAGGGCCCCGACCTATCGAAAATATACAGCAAAATTGGGTGGCAAGAAAGGCCTACTGCCAAGCCAAACGCGGCAGTCATTTAAATGAAATTATTTTCCATAAATAATCGGAAAGAGTACTCTCTTCAATAAAGCAAACAATTTCGAAAAGAAACTAACTAAAGATGGACCACCCGAAATATCATTTTTTTATCGCAAGAACTAGCACTTTTGTTGAAGAAGTTGGAAGTACATACCCGTATGTATTTGGTAAATGCTTCTGGCCAAAAAATGTCTGTATATGACCAATTTCTCAGTAGTGAGGGTACACATTTCCATATTTCTATAAACTATTGTAGTTCTATAGTTCACTATCACAACCCAACACAGTTTACTTTCTACAGAAAATATTTCAAAGGTCATTTCATTAGTATCCTTCTACACGTAAAAGGATCCATGGCATATGCGAACAGCAAATAGACGAAACTCATCATCTGTGAAAACTAGATGATGGAGTACCAATTTCTCGTAAAAAAGTTTTATTAGCTGCGTGAAACATCAGCTGGCAGGAGTCACTTTTATGACTTGTATTTGCCAGCATATAAAATTAGATAGTGGAATCCATCATAACTTTATAATCAAATGCAAATAGCATTGCATTATGAAGAGCAAATTTAAAGCCATTTTTAAATAAAAAAAAATTCTTACTCCAACCCTTTAGATGAAAATATTATTTAACGCTCACCGTTTTCACTTCGATGTACCCTAATAAGTTCTCATTAAATCCCTTAATTAACTGCAATTATCCAATTTCCAAACGGATTCGAGTGCCAACAGTGTAAGTGAAAGAAAAAACTTGGAAAAAACGCCATGTTCCACAGATTAAAAAACTCCGCTAAAGCTTTTACTTACTCATGGGAATGAAAGTTGGAAAAACTTCAGACAATTAGAATGCACAAACAAGGAAATTATAAAAGAAAAACAAAAGCGACATCGAGAGCTTCAACTTTTTAATTAAAACATTTTCCGTGAGTTTTTATATAAAGTTTTGTCATGCATGAAAAATTTTAAAAGCAAATAAAATTAAGATGCACAACGGATAGCTGGCCATTGTTCAAAGTAATATTACCGAACATGCTGCCATGAAAGTTGTTCATGAAAGATACTGCACAGTGTTTAGTATACGAGTAGTTATGTTTTTGGCAGGCAAACATTTCCAGGTCCTTTTAATGTCAAATCTCACCAATGCTTTATTTTGCTGTTACAAGAAAGGTGTAGACTTTTGTTATACGTACGTGGGATGCAATTTATTCATCCAATATGGGAGAAGGGAGGGTTGCTTTGTGAAAACTCAGCACAGGACCTTCGAAATGGGGCCACTGTAATTTAGTTGTGGGGTTTTTGAGAACTACGTCACATGATAAGACTACGGATGTAATCATTTCTCCGTTGGTTTAGGAAATTACGTCTGAAGGCCTTTCTGTTAAAATAATTGGCACGTACCACTGTGACCTATGGAGCACGAGGTCGATAATACACCAAATTTTCGCACTCAGATAAATGGTGGAAAATACCATGAAACTTTAGAACGGAATTCAGTATCTTTTTATCTACTGTCAATCCTATATAATAGTATTCGTTCGGTTAGAGTTTTAAAGGGTGTCAAAAAATTCCTGCAAGAAGTAATTTTGGTAGAAAACACAGGTTTTTAATTAAAAATTCAAAATATTTCCATAAAGTATACAGTATAGGGTTATGTATGGAATAGCACATCGGGTAAATGGCCTCCAAGGCTTTGCTGGCACATACGCACTCTTTTGTCGAAGTTTCCCATGAACGTTTTGCATAAATGTAGCTGAATTTCGTTGATACAGCACTCAAGTTTTTCCTTCAAGGCGTGGGTGATTATGGGCTTGCTGGCATAAACCTTACACTTCCAACGGCGTTAAATAGCATGATATGGCCGGCCAATTTTGATCACCAAAACGGGAAATTACACGACCAGGAGATGACTCATGAATGGCAACTGAATTGCTTCTCGGGCTGCATGGCATGTGGCACTAACTTGTTGATGCCACATGTCGTCCACATCCATATCTTGCAAATTACGTAAAACAAACAAAGAAGAATGATCCGATGATGCCTCCAGCGCAAAATCCGCACCAAACAGTGACAAGTTGTGGATGCATTTGTTTCTCAACAATCCCTCGTGGATTTTTTGAACCCCAATTTCGACAATTTTGACGATTAACGAAGCCATCAAGATGAAAATGAGCCTCATCGCTAAAAATTATTTTGTTTGAAATATCAGCATCCATTTGTTGTTGTCCCATAATCTATTAAACGAACTCTCTTCGTTGTGCGTGGTTAGTAGGCTTCAGTTCTTGAGTCAATTGCACTTTGTATTCTTGAAGATGCAAATCTTTCGTGAGAATACGCTGTAGAGAGCTTCTCGAATTGTCCAATTCTTGACCACGGTGCCGAATTAATGTACCTGGACTCTCAACAACACTCTCATGAATTGCTTTGATATTTTGTGTTGATCGACGGCCAGAGTGTCTAAGATAATGAATTGAACCAGTCTCCCTGGATTTTTGAATTAATCTCTTTACAGTTGATGAAGTTAAATCACTATTCTGACCATATTTTGTACGGAAATTGCGAAGTGTAGTTGCCAAACCTTCATTATCTTTAAAATATAGCTCAACAATGAAAATGCGTTGTTCTTTCGTGTAGCACTCCACTTTAAATAACCCTGAACTGTCAGCTGTCACGCTGTCTTTTTTTTTCGTTGGCAACACTTTACCGCACAAATGGCGCAAAATTCAAATCTTACGAGAAACGATCACCCTTTACAAGATGAGGGCAGATCACGATAAAAGTTATTCAGTTGTGGCAGTTTGAAAACACTTACTTCAAATCAAGAAAATGCTTCAACTTTGTGGTGAAACTGAAGCAGATACATAGTATGTAGGGCAGATGTTATTCTAACATGGATTGCCAAATACTTCAATTGATCAGCAATGGTTTTAAAGTAAACGACGGCAAAAGAAGTATTTGTCTACCATGTAGTTAATGAGTTCATCTACCTCTCGGAGTAAATGTAAACTCTACAAATGACAACCTTGCCACAAACTTTGGCAAAACTGGTGTTCTAGAGAATATGCTATGCATTTCTATTATGCGATGCGTCAAATCTTAGAACCTGATAACCGTGCAATGACATTATGCACAATCCTCATGCAGTTGAATGTAAGGTAGAGTTTATCACAGTTTCTGGTCAGCTAGCGGATAGTTTGTTCTCATAACGTTGCATAGAACTTCAACCGTTCATGCGCTACGGAATTATAAAACGGATTTTCTAGCTCAAATTCATTCAAAACCTAAGGCATCCCAATGACTCAAGAAAAATAAATAAAACTCAAGATTTGGTGGTACACCGTGACAGTTTCTGCATCCTCTTTTAAGAAACTCCCAACACATTGTAAATTCCGTGAGTATCTCAAGATATTAGGTCATGAAAGCAACGGAATATGCAGATTTTGCAAAGAAATTCCAGATCAAATCCTTAGGAACTTATATTAAGACCCAATTTAAGTTTTATGTTCTTAAAAGAAACCAAGTTCAATGGGGTGATTTAGGCCGTGAACAACTTCTGCTGTTGTTCTGCAGTCAACGGTACCCATCTACACTACTTCGAAGTTCTCGGTCTATAATCCAGTTCAATCAGAATTCCTGACTACAGCAGCGTTTTCCAAGCTGAGACCCTGACAATGACAACAGCTGCTAAACTGGTTGCAATTATGGTACTAACACACGCTGATATTGCCTTTTTCATTGACGGTCAAGTGGCAATAAAGATGATTGCTGCCATAGAAATAAAATCGAAGCTTGAAAGTTGCTATTGCAAAGAGCTACGGTTTCTTGGCGCGCAGCACAACGTAAACCTTTGCTGGGTTCCCGGAAACACGGGGGTGCCAGTAAACGAAAAGAGCTGGCAAGAAAAGGATCATCAATTGATCTAGATATTACAGTAAAGAACCCACCCTGTAATCCTAGGAAAGAGATTGGGAACAAAATACTAGTAGCAGCAAACGAGAGATGTAGTATGCTCGACTCTTGTGTTATAAGTGTTATAACTAGGAAAATGTGGCCACTCTACAAAAAGCAAAAAACCGAGAATATTATAATTGAATAAGAAATCTTTGTCCTCTCTTGTGGATGGTATCACCGGACATAACATGCTTAGATATCATACAAATAAAATGAGACTCAGAACAAATGACCTGTGCAGAGGATGCGGTGACGAAGATCTGCATGAGGACACTCCACACTTTCTGTAACACTGCCCAGCATTCTACATTTTCAGGACTGGTTCTACAGTATTGAAGGCATAACCCACAAGGCATCACAATAGATCTACATTGATCTAAGTGTAACCGGTGCTAGATTCTCTTGTCACGTCAACCCACTAACCTAACCTAATTTCTATTATCTTTAGGAGGTAGCACAATGGATCTTTCAGGCTGCAGTGCATCACATCATTCATTTATTCATCCTCTTATAAAGAAAGCGTCCCGGAAAAGTGTTAAAAAGGGGTTGATTGATTAATCTTCCAAATAAGGGTAACTTGATTAAATTTACGATGCCAAACAAGCAGATTTCCTCTCGGAATCCTCCTGATTCGAATGTGAAAGCTACACACAATTTAACCTGCTACTCATCCTAAAATAAAGAGTAGTATGTGTACTACTTTATAGGTGTAGTACTTGTAAGGTGACTGCTACAAATCTGCAATCATATCATCAAATCGAATATTGAAGCAAGAACGGGTCAGGAACCTATATATAGTTACAACAATTTGATGCAGAAAGTATGGTTGTAAAATATACCACACAAAATCCGAAAGAAAGGTGGAGCTGAGAGCAGTTGAGGATGAATCGAGAACATTGGAAATAAGTTGAATAGAGCTGGCCCCATGCCAAAGGTGACATAACAGAAAGGACATGATCATATCTGGCTTTAAAGTTGATATTATTTTCTCACCCTCCTCAGCGAACTGTTTCGAAAAAAGGCAAGAGGCCATAATTTAAAATTTAATTTAAAAAGTAAATCCCTTCCATAGCCTAATTTTTTTTTTCTGGCGCAAATAGCATGTAAAATCTTTTCAATGAACCCATTGACATCATCTGGTTATCGTGTCGTGAACACCTTCCTAAAGCCATCACAGTTTCATTAGAATTCTAATGTATAAGCCCACGTAAAAACACGTACCTTGCATTACTTGTGTGTGCCACCTTCTCGAATGACTTTTTAATAGATATAAGCCCTTTTCGTGTAACAACTTGGAGTACCATTTGTTTGAGTTTATTCTATGCCATATTGATTTCCTTCCTTCCGCTAACATGGGTTCAAAACGTCTACATGGCCATTAGATACTTCACCCCAAATAAATGTTCCGACAGACGCCCTAAACAACACACCCACAATGCCTTAGTTTCTACCTGTCTACCCAAACCAAATTAAGAGCTAAAATGGTTGTACCCGATGCGTGACCAGAATTTTTCTTTCTGCAAAAAAAGAAAGAAAAGAAAAAAATCACCACAGGAGCACATATGAAAATCCAAACCGAACCGAGGCAGATTCATTGGTTACACCTTCCTAGGTCCTTTCTGACAGGCCATGTATTTTTGTATATCTGGGCCATTGACATCATGCTGCCGCCCTTCACAAGCGCCTTCAAATGTTCGCCAAATTCTGGGTGTTAACTGTGGACGCTGTCATAAAAATACGATCCAGCCATTTATTGTGGCGTCGATGGCAGAAATATTCGGGCCAACAAAATCCCCGTAAAAAAAAAAAAAACAGAAAATACAAATACTTTCTGTCCAGCTAAAGCTGGTCGAAAATTAACGCTTGGCTTAAAGAGTGCACGATGTGATACCTTGATGGATTTCAAGTGCAAATAAAACATTAATTATTGTCTAACAGTGGAAACAGGTAATTTCATTAAGAACCAATTCTCCCAGCAGTTAAGTGCGCACTTAAGCACGTGCGACATTGTTCGGGACACAACGGCAGGGAGTCGAGTAAGACAGTATCGCTTTGGATCCTCGATGCTCGGAGATGTTGAATTTCTCGTCTACAGTGAGTACGTTTAGGTAATCTTTGGCAGTAGTTAAACGTGACAGTGCCACCTTTCCTTTGTACGGAAATGGGGCAGGACCATTTGTTTTGTTTTCGTAGTCTCCTTCATGGTTTTATTGACGTCTCGTAAAATTCTTGAAACTGATTTTCACTTTATGACCTTTTGTGAAAGTTGCTTTAGGTCCTTGCGTGAGCAATCCCTTTTTCTGTTCATAGTCGTCGGGAGTTGCTTTCGATATAAACGAAACCATTTTAGGTGTTGGAACCTATAAAAAAGGACCGATTTAGGACGATGACGTTTGACAGGAGTGACACGGTGCTTTAATTATTTAACTTTTAATGACCAACCACTTATAGGTTTGGGAAAATCTATTCAGACCATGTATATGCATGGAGAGTACCTAATTGTAATTAAAACTATCTTTAATTGGAACAAATTTTGTTATTAGAGTTGGCTATCAAGATATTTGACACGAAGGCTTTCAAGTCAGATCTTGAAGCGTAGTAAGTTGATAAATTTCCAAGCGATTAATGTTAAATACGCAATAAGGATTTTATGAATATTATTTTGGGCACGATGATGAGAAATTGGCAGATTACTTTAAATTATATTATCGAAGGAAATTGCTCATAGAAATGATTACCGAGAGATAAGAAGGTCTATAATTCTTTAAGACCAGTGTGCCCCAGTGTCTCTCTTTCATCTTCATAATTTCCTCTTGATAGAGCTGTGTGTAAAAATTATAAGCAATGTCAAAATCCTTTGATGCCAGTAAATTATAAATAAAAATGTATTTCTTCCAAACAAAAGAGAAGAGAATACAATGAAGGAAGTAGTCTGTCGAAATAAATCTTCATTATCATATAACCTTGGTAAGTCCTTCCAAGAATGACTTTCGAAGCATTATTTAGAAAATTATGCATTAGAGGTAAGAAATTGGCTTGCTAAAAGTAAATAGAATAAATAATTGAATATTACTATTCATATCTACCTAGGGTGGTAGAGAAGGAGCTACCTCCTTGTCGACCAGTAAGATGCCAATACATCATGCTACAGGCTCCGTGAAGTAGTCGTGATTACATTTTATAGATTGGCAGATGTGCCGAAGCAGCCAGGGTGGAACAAAAAAAAAGTCATGATGTCTATTCCAGGAATAAAATATTTCAGGGGGGAACTGCCTCAGAGGGAGCAGCATGCAAATGTCAATTTGTACAAAACACAGACCAAAAAGATATCTAAATACTCATCTGTTATGGAAACTAACGAAAACAAGCTTCTGTTTTACTTGCGTAATATTAAATGCATGGGATTCAACGACACGAACGTGAACTGGGTCTATAAATATCTGGAGAGAAGGAACCTGACTTATTGGTTCTAGCCGAAACCCAAATCAATTTACCAACCGAATCCACATATTTGTGTTGCTTGAACTACGAACTGCACGCCAGGTTTCGCTTCAATAGTGGCCTCTGTATATTTTTTCCAACAAACTTCATACGTGAAAGAGAGGAGTCTGTCGATGGAGTCTGTCTGAAATTTATCCTCCATGATTCTACCAAGTTTTTGTGCAGCCTTTACTGTAACCGAAGTTACTGTCCAAGCCTACTTTAATATCTACAACTGGCTTCAATACTCAAATAGAACTGACGAGGCAGGAAGACAAGCTGAAGCCTTTGCCATAAATTCCCGACAACTTCGCAAACACCCTACGCCTCTTTTTCCTTTCAGAGCCAGACAGTTACACCATCAAACTATCTGCCCCTTTGGAAAATTTGGACCATTTCCTAATATCAGCAATACACCCGATAATTAAACCAATAATAGGACAACAAGATCACCATCGCCTGATTTTGAATTTATTTAACAAGGGTGAGCTTGTTTGAATGAATCATTCAACCTGGACGATGAAAGCCAAAATTTCCATCCACCTGACCAAAATGAAGAGAGGATAGCAATATCTAAGCCTAAGTCCAACAAGGCTGCTGGACCGGACGGCTTAACTGCCGAGCTGTTTAAGGCGGCGGGAGATGACCTGGTGGAGAGCATACACCAACTCGTCTCCAAGATTTGGTCAGAAGAAAGTATGACTGATGAATGGAACCTCAGCATCGTTTGCCCGATTCACAAGAAAGGAGACCCTCTAAACTGCACAAACTATAGAGGCATTAGTCTCCTGAATATTGCGTATAAGATCATGTCTGCTGTACTGTGTGAATGCCTGAAACCATTCGTCAACGATCTGAAAGGTCCCTATCAATGCGGTTTTAGGCCCGGTAAGTTCACGACCGATCAAATATTCACACTACGGCAGTTCCTGGAGAAAACCCCAGAAGTTCAGATCGATCTCATCATCTTTCTATCGATTTTAAGGCCGCATATGACAGCATTTATAGAGACGAGCTATACAGAGCCATTTCTAGTTTTGGCATCCCTGCCAAACCTTTGATGTCAAAAAAGGATTTAGACAAGGTGACGCGCTGTCATGTGACTTTTTCAACATCATTCTCGAGAAAATTGTGCGAAACTCACAAGCCAACACCAGGGGCATAATTTTCCAAAAGTCTGTGCAACTTCTTGCATACGCTGATGACATTGACATTATTGGCAGAACACAGCGAGCTGTCACTGGCGCGTTTGCAAGTATTAATGTAGAAGCGGCAAAAATGGGTTTGGTGGTGAATGAGGGTAAAACGAAATATATGCTGTCAACAAGAAGGGACACACAACATCGACGAATCGGACAGAACGTCAAGATAGACAGCTACAATTTTGAGGTAGTTAGGGACTTTGTCTACCTCGGCTCCGCGGTAAACTCTGATAATGACACCTCAGCAGAAATCAAGCGAAGAATTATACTTGCCAACCGCTGTTTCTTTGGCCTAAGACGGCAATTGATTAGTAAGGCCTTGTCAAGAAACACTAAGGAGACTCTATATAAGACCCTTATCATCCCTGCCCTGCTCTACGGCGCAGAAGCATGGACCTTAGCAAAAGCGGATGAAGATCTTCTTGGTCGTTTTGAACGCAAAATTCTTCGAGTGATTTTTGGTCCCGTTTGCGTTGACGGGTTTTGGAGGAGAAGATTTAACAGCGAACTCTACGAGCTGTACAGCGACATCGACCTGGTCAGAAAAGTACGCATCAGTCGTCTAAGATGGCTAGGACATGTAGAGCGAATGGACACCAACGCTCCGGCCCGAAGAGTCTTCGATTCCAACCCGGAGGGACAACGCAGTAGAGGAAGACCTCGCCTTAGGTGGCGCGCACAAGTGGAAGGGGACTTCAACCAACTTGGAGTGCGCAACTGGAGGCAGTTAGCCAAAGATCGCGCTAACTGGAGAGGCGTATTGGTTGAGGCCCAGGTCCACCCTGGACTGTAGCGCCACCTAAAGTAAGTAAGTAAGAGCTTTTTGTTCCCTTCCTTTAATTGGACTGATATATCATTCAGGGATACTGATGTTAGTGTTTGTGCAGAAGCTGTCGCAGACATAATTCACTTCGAAATGGAGCTTTATATTTCCCTCAAGCCATTGCTGCTAAGACCAAATAAGATTTAGTCACTAACAAGTGTGACTCACGGTCTTTTTTATTCTTCTTCTATACCCAAATACATACCCAAATTCGACTCTAGATCCGACTCTAGATCCGGTACAAGCGGAGCCATCAAATAATCTAGATGAACAGCGTCGAGTTTCGAAAACGCATCAGGTACTGATGGAATACCAGTCGCAATAGTTAAAAACTGTTCACCAGAATTAGCATCGATTCATTGCAGGCAATTATTAGCTGTTGTCCTAGACATCTCAAAAGATTAAGATCGAGTTTGATCCGATACCGAAACAGCTCTGGGGCTAAGTGGAAACCGGACAAATTAAGTTGCAGTTTGCGTTATTGGTGTGCCTTTCGATATCTTTGCTCTTAGCGCTGGAGTGCCTCAGGGATCTGTCCTTTCACCAACTTTGCTTTTGCTTCATACAAGCGATCTACTAAAGTCCACAAATAACAAGTTCTTTAGTTCAGCCGATGACATCAAGTAGTCAAAATGCGACCAAATCAACGCGCTAAATTAAGGCCTGTAGACAATTTTATGGTGGGGAAAAGCAAGCTTAGTGGGCTTTGGTGCAAAAAAAACCCAATTTATCGCCTACAACCCAAAGAAACCATGCATCTTCGTCACAGTTAACCCTGGTGTAACATAGTTCGACCACATATCCATCATAACAAAATTGGCTTCCATGAGCTACTTGCTTAGGGCAAAAGATAACATACAGGATAACAGCTCCTTCTTCTGTACAAAACACAAGTTACACTGCGGCTTAAGTATTGTTCTGATGTTTTGAGTTCGGCTTTAAAACATTCTATTCGTCTACTTGATGGCATATACAGACGAGCCATTCGCTCAATTTATGATCCCATATTGAAACGCAATCTTCAAGCGTTAACTCATTCAATACTGGTAGCAAACATATGTGACATTTGGGCTTCCTACTAGGCAAGCCGCTAAAGCTCATCACTTTCATGACCACCTGGCAACATCGCAAACATCTATCTATCGAAATTCCTTTTCTACAGACGAAGTTAACTTTGGAGCCTAGGAATCACGATTATGGGACAACAGCAAATGGATGCTGATTTTTCAAACAAAATCAACTTCAGCGCTGAGGCTAATTTTCATCTTCATGGCTTTGTTAATCGTCAGAATTGTCGAACTTAGGCTTCAGAAAATCCACTCGTGATTGTTGAGAAACAAATACATCCACAACGTGTCACAGTTTGGTGTGAATTTTGGGCTGGGGGCATCATCGAACCATTCTTCTTGGAAAATGCGATTGGTCAGGTAATAATAGTTAATGGTGCTCCCTATCGCGACAGGATAATCCAGTTTTTTGTGCCTAAATTGCAAGAGATATGAATGTGGACGACATGTGTCTTGTAATTTCCCGTTTTGGTGATCAGAATACAAGAGCATAGATGGGATTTAATCCTTCCAATGCGTTGGAGGTTAAGTTCACTCCGAGCGCCTCTTTTCGCTCGTTGTTGTCGCCCTGTTACTATCTAGTAGAGTATGTGGTAAGTCCTGTTACGGTTGCCTTGCAAGATCTGACGGTCTTATACGTTACAGTCGTCTCACGCCATGTACGTTTAGAAGAATTATTGCTTCCTAGTTAATATGCTCCTGAAGTCTCTTTTCGTGTGCTTTGGCCCTAGAGTTGATCTCTTCAAGAACAGTAGGAATGCCCGATGGAGGTAGCTGTTTCTGATGTACCATGGAGCATTCACAATACTTCGAAGGACCTTATTCTGGAATCGTTGGATGACTGCAATATTGGTCTGGCTGGCACATCCCCAGAGTTGAGCGCCATAGTTCCACACTGATTTTAAGATCTGGTTATATAAAAGAATTTCATTAGTAATTGATAGTCCTGACTTCCTGCCTATAAGCCGTTCTAATTTACGCCATTTAATGTCTAATTCTAGTCTTTTGGTGTTAATATGCTCTTTCCAACGAAGCTTGGCATCTAGAGTCATACCTAGATACTTCGCTGTATTTGTATATGGTATTATCGTGGCTGATATTGCTATAGGGGAGTACGAGATAGACTTATTTGTGAAGTCAATATGTACAGATTTACTCGAATTCAGTTTTATACGCCATCTTTGAGTCCACCTGATAATTTGGTCTGTAGCAGCTTGCAGCTTTTGCGTCGATTCCAGCGTTGTATCTCCCAGTGCTAAGACTGCCGTGCCGTCGGCAAAAGTTGCCAGTCTTGGTGTAGGGCATTGTAGGTAGGTCTTTAGTGTAAAGAAGGTATAACAGAGGTCCGAGGACGCTTCCTTGAGGAACTCCGGCTTCGATCTGCACTAGATTAGAGTAGTAGTTTTCTTGTTTTATACGGAAGTATAGCGATGTTAAATAAGACTCCATTAGGTGGAAAAACTGTTTTGGTAGGTACACTTTTAGTTTATTGAGTAGACCTTCATGCCATACTCTATCGACAGCCTGTGCTACGTCTAAGAAAATTGCAGAACATAATTTTTTTTCTTCTAGTGCTCTTTCGATTTCAGTTGTTATTCTGTGAACTTGTTCTATTGTGGAGTGTTTGCTTCGAAAGCCAAACTGGTGATTTGGGATTAGGTTTCTTGACTCTACGATTGGTTTGAGACGCTTAAAAATCAGTCTTTCAAACAACTTTGATGTTGAAGGAAGTAGAGATATTGGTCTATATGAGGATACCTCGTGAGGGTCCTTACCTGGTTTATTGATCATTATCACGTCAGCTACTTTCCATACACTTGGTACATACTCAAGGCTAATTGCTTTATTCATTAACCGCAAGAGTTTAGCTAACCCTTTGTTTGGCAGTCGCTTCAAGACTTCCGCAGTGATCAAGTCAAAACCTGGAGCTTTTTTGTCTTTTAATCGCTTTATCTCATATTTTAACTTATGCATTTTAATCGGAGGAATCATAGAACGGGCATTTTTATTGAGATATAGAAGCTCATCACAGATAGCATCATTAGGCTTAAAGGTATTCGCTAGGTGGTCTGCAAAAGCAGTAGCTTTTTCCTCATTGCTTTTAGCCCATTGCCAATTACTGCATCTTATTGGTGATCAGAATAACGTGATTTACCGCCGTTGGAAGTCTAGGGTTTATGCCAATAAGCCCACGACCACCCATATCTTGAAGGAGCAAATTGACCGTTGTATCAATGAAATTCAGTCACAGTTATGCAAAACGGTCATGAAAAATTTCGACAAAAGAGTGTGTATGTGCCAGCAAAGCCGTGGCGGCCATTTACTCGATAATTTTTAATTAAAAACCTGTGTTTTCTATCAAAATTGAATTTTGGGACACCTTTTATATATCCGTAACCTACATGTGAAGCTTTCACCGCTTCCATGTGCTTTTCAGAGGATCTCTTTCGCCACTATTTATCTCATAGGCCTGATGCTCCAAATATAAACTTTTGCCTTTTGACGCCCTTCTGTAGAATCTATTTCATAACAATTTCATTGTAATACCCACTTATAGGTAAATCCCCCAGCAACATTGTATCTTTTCATTACTTTTCCTTTCTTCTTTCCGATTGTAAATCCAAATCGTCCAAATCTTTCAATATCTACCTAAAACAAATCAGGTGGATTATGACTTCCTAAAAATAAAATAAAATAAGCCTTAAAGATGAACATCTTTGGAAATTCAAAAAGAATTAAGAAGAAGAAGAAGAAGAAAAAGGAAAAGAAATTTTAATTTTACGAGTACCTACCACCCGAAAACATCATTTCAAGAAGTCAATAGCTAATTTGTATTAATTTTAAGTATTACGTGGGCGGATGGCTTCAATTATATTTTATTCTTCCGCAGAGCACTTTTGCGTATGATTTTAATAAGCTTTCCCTTTGAATTTAAGGATATTTTTTGTCAGCAGAAATCACGTTTAAGTAATCCCTGAGCGAGTTCTATAACTCGATGGACGTAATGTATCATTTGCAGTCGTTTCGACGGGTATTTCGGTTAATGTTGTTTGAGTTTGATTGGATTTAGCTTTTGTGCAAGTGGCTAATGATGGTGGGAGTTTTTCGTAAATATAGAAACATCCATGGTTCGATTCAGTGGAAATGTTACGCATAAATCCGATTGGAAGGTCAAATGGCATATAACACCAGGTCAGGTCCTTTGTGGCGTTCTATAGTGGAATGAGGCTGCGTGCGTAGGCGAGTATTAAAATAAACATGTTTTTGTTCAGGTACGAGTATCTGAAAAGGTATATCTTTTTGCGATTTTTTCCTTTTGTTTATGGCCTTCTAGATTGATTAATTAGTTTACAGTTATTGCGAAAAGAGCTATTTAAAGAATAAATATCCTGAAGAGGATTAAGATGACGTTATCACATTTAGTTGAGAAATGAATGTAGGCACTTGGCGAAGGACTTCTTTGAGGAGAAAGAGCTATTTTTAGAGTCAATTTATGTGACACGAAAAAAACACTGCTAAAGGATGTTTTTCATAACCCTTAAGTCATGCTGTTAAATTTTACTTAACTTTGAACTGAAGTATTGGTTTTCTAAACCAACGATGCACTGAACAGAGTATTTGATCGAAATTTGGCCTGCAGTTGGGGATCCTTTATTGTTGAAAGATTTCTTCAAAGAATGTGTGGAGTAACAACACTTTTTGAGTCATTGAAGTCTGGTCTGGTGCCGGTGTCTTCGTGAAGCGCGACAACATTAGGTTTCACTTCTCGGTAGCCAAACATGCATCTATCTTTCGAGCAGATACTATAGGTGGAGGTCTGCTTCTCATTCACTTCCTAAATAGTTCAAGAATGCAAAAGCTCTCTGAATTCGGTCGCAAGATTGAACTCACTGAGAATTGTTTGAGTGATCTGAGATCTGACTTCTCGGGATCTGCGACTGCGTTCGGTTTTCCTGCGTTATCGGTCAGGCCTTCCTTTGATGGTTGCGTTTCCTATGTTTGAGAAATGATTCTCCAGGATGTAGGCAGACTAAAGGAATTTTCCAGAATGTCTGTAAGAAATCCGCGGCATTCTTGCTAACCCTCAGTAGAAAAGACTGTAGACAACTAACTTTTGCCAAGCATTTTAATATGCTAGGCTTGAAAGACACCACCGTACTGTAGAATACTTCGTCGTCGTTGGTCCATTTTGGGATCATCGGCATACCTAATGATTCCTTTAGGATAGATTGACCTCAATTTTTCAAGATCCGCGGTCTGAGATCTCTATTTCAAATCCTTTGCCAAAGAAGTGTGACTGAGTATGAAGTTCGGCACCAAGCAGAGCATTTCTCTCTCTGAAAATTCTTTGACGATGGCCATGTGTTCTCCTGGATTACATGGTTCTTTTTTACAGACTAACTGCGCTACGCATTGCTGCTTTTCTAATAAAAAGATGTAGGGCGTTGGGCCCTATGATTACTTGCACGGCTATTTTCGGACAGGCACGAATAGATCCGGTGGTGCCAAGGCTCGCGAGCTTTTGCAGTCATTATTGGAGCTTGGTGATCATGCTGCTAATTATGAATGTGTAATCAGGTGTAACCTTCATTCACTATACAACTGGTACATACTCGTATAAATATAGGAGGAGCACATTTTTCTAGTCAGTGGTAAAATGTTGCCTCAATTTTTAGTAAGACTTCCTTCTTTTAGCACACATAAAAACCTTTGTGTAATTTGTTAGTAAAGACAATCACCGATTTAGATTTTTGTAAGGAAAATTACCACACTAGATGGCGCTGAATCGATTATCAAATAGTAGAAAACTAAACCGTGACTACCCAGCTCATCTACCCTCAGCTGTGATCATGTGCAGTTGCTGACAGTTTTATGTCCAAATGCTAGTACTTGCCCAAGGAGGATGGTACACGATTAATGGAGATTGTGTTATTGCAGTGGAAGACTTGAACTTGTCGGAAAATAAGGAAAGATTTCAGGATTTCTGTAATATAAATGGTTCCATTAAAGCGTGTCATAGAGTCAGTTTTGTATGAACTGACCGGCTGCGAAATTTCATCCAAATTGTTCGAAGATGGTATTTGAAAGGAACGAGACCACCACACTTGATGGTATTACAGTCTAGGGTAGTCTTGCACCTCATCTAAGAAGTTCCTTTATATAGCTCGATCCCTATGTATTGATCCGTATCCGTTTACATACGGAGGTGGTTGAGGTTCCATTTGTGTGTGCCAGCTAAGTTGAGGTATTTATCTCTCGTCCGGGATGAATTCAACAACTTTTCAGACTGAAGCATTTTTTTTTTTATAATTTGCACTTATGAAAGGGGTTATGAATACCCTTATACTAATTTTAGGACACGGGTGTTTTGAGGAAAGGGGAAGAGACAGAGAGAAGGATAGATTGCTGTAGTTGGTTTGAAACTCAGCTGGTATTAAGTTTCAGTGAACTTCAAGGGTGGTTGTCCAGATAACTGGGGAGCTTGTTTATCTTTGCTTTTGTCGTTGCTAATGATTCACAGTAT
Organism: Pocota personata; assembly: GCA_963082735.1. Classification (NCBI taxonomy): domain Eukaryota; kingdom Metazoa; phylum Arthropoda; class Insecta; order Diptera; family Syrphidae; genus Pocota; species Pocota personata. The sequence goes on from OY720431.1 coordinate 17,607,751, forward strand.
TTTTTACCGTCCTCCTGATGTCATCATCACGATCAAGTTGCATTTTAGCCATATGACCCCCCTACTACCAGTGTTATGACTTCACAGTAGAGTTGACTTAGCTTTCGCAAGTGATCGACTTTATATTTATTTCATGCGAAATTGACATCAGGATTCGAACCGTGAACCTGTAGCGTGACAAGCGATGATGTTACCACTACACCACGGCCACCCTCTAATTATTTTCATTAGCTGCACATATTCTAGCCATTTTGTGCAATAAATTCCAACACTTCTGATTAAGTCGGTCGATGTCGTTTCATCTTCTCTTTGTTCTTTTCGGACATCAAAGGCTTAGGTGATGTTATTACCGACCTTGACATAGGCGGCTGTAAAAATGATGAAAAGTTTTTTTTCCAAGATCTGTATGGCCGTCTGTATGGCAGGGGGTCTTTTTTTAAAAAATCTGACAAACTGTTATATCCTGAGGTTTCATTTGTTGTGTTGCTTTAAAAAGTTTTGTAGTACGATTGTCAGCTCCAATTGTTTTATAAGATCTTCACTTCACTTTGGTCGGTTGAATGGAATATTTGTTTATTGTAGCCCATGTTGAATGGAGCATTCTGCCTACGAGCGTCGTTTTGGTCTTTATTGTCATTTAAGAGTCTGCAGAAGTAGTCTCTCCAAATTCTCAGCATCGAATTCCTTAGATTCCTTTCTTCTATCCTACAGTCTTCCCGGCTGTATAGTCTTGTATTCTCTAATACGTTTCTATTGACTCAACTGAATGCTTCTGATGCTCTTTCGCGTTGAGGTGAATATAGGAACTGGTAAACAGTGGATAATGTATTGAGGCCTGTGTCTCATATTAGGGCCATTCACGAATATAAAATGATGAATCTAAGATTCAAAGTGGTGTTCTACGGGACTGCATATTATTGCCATTATTAGTTTTGATGGGTATCGGTGACATGACATTATGAAGTATTGGATTCCATTGGGAAGGAACGTTTTCTTTCTTTTGCATAGAATTATTAACTCGCATCAATGTCTACCAGTTTGGTAACAGAAGTACGAGGGCAAGGTGAAAAGTTCTCGGCCTGACAATGAAAGACTGCGATTTTCAGTTAAAAAATGATTTTATTTTTCTACATAATCTCCCTTGACTTCAACACACTTGGTCCGGCGTTTCTCCAACATCAGTATTCCTTCTCGGAAGTGAGAGTCTGGAAGACTGTGAAAATATTTATCTACTGCCCTCTCAACTTCTGCATTGGATGCGAAGAGCTTCCCAGAAAGAAATTTCTTCAAGTTTGGGAACAGATGGAAGTCTGAGGGTGCTAAATCAGGTAAATAGGGGGTATGGCTGAGCAAATCGTGCCCCAAATCCCGGAGTTTTCCCATCGCCAACGCTCACTTGTGTACAGATGCATTGTCTAGGTAAAAGTTGATTTTTTTCTTCTTCAAGCCAGGCCTCTTTTCGCGAATTTTGTCATCCAGCTGGTCAAGAAGGTTGGAGTAATATTTGTCTGTAATTGTTTTGCCTTTCTCAAGGTAATCAATTAACAGGCTTCCACCCACTGCTTCGACTGCCGTTTCGTTTCTGGCGTATAGTGGTGGACCCATGTCCCATCCATGGTGACAAATCGCTGCACAAAATCGGTAGGATCCCTATTGAATCGGTCCAAAGATTGCCCCGAAAATCGTTTGCGCATTTGCTTTTCTCTTCCGAAATACACACTGCCTCAGCTATCTCACTCACCTTCACTCGCCTATCGTCCAACACGATATCATGCAATTTTTCGATGGTTTCGGGTGTGTTAGCGGTTTTTGGCCGTCCTTCATGTGGGTCATCTTCAAGGGACGTGCGACCACGTTTATATTCAGCTGCCCACTGTTTAACAGTTGACATGGAAGGAGTAGAGTCCCCGTGCACTTTTATCAACTTTGGATGAATATCCTTAGGGGTTAACCCATCCAAAACGAAGAATTTTATCACCGCACGATATTCAAGTTTATCAATTTTAACGAAAAACACGCAAGACGTCCACTGCAAAAATTCGTGTAAAGAAACTGCTTTAGAGAACTAGTTGAAACTTGTCATACGAACTAATGAGAAGTGTACCCAGGTAGGAAGCATAAACTTTTGCTGATTGGAACGCCTTCTCTGCGTCAGGCCGAGAACTTTTCACCTTGTCCTCGTAAGTTTATACAAATGAAGATGAAAACCTTTAACTCACTCTGCTACTATTACTATTACCGGCGTACAGCCTAGATATTGATATACTCATATTCCCACTTCCTAGTAACGACCAATTTCCTTTCAAAAACACACACACCAACTATACCTGAAACCCGATTCGAAATTCAACAAAAAATAAAATCCGTCAAATGCTCCTAAGTAATTCATTTGAAAACAGCCCACAGCAGCAGCCTATATATTCCTTAGTATACTTTGGAAAATCGAACAAACACAAATGATCGTCATTCAAGTTGCAAATTTAAATTCCCTACAAAACGTGACTGAGTAAATACCAAACAACTTCCTCGAGTCCTGGAAAGAAAGAGGAATCATTCTCCTGGCAAAGGTACCAAATGTTGGTCACTGACTGCCACAGCAGCTGCTGTCGCGTGTATATGTAAACGCTTCCTTAATACAAAGGACACTTTCGAAACTCCCTGACACGAGTTTCGCATACCCTGCCGAAGGGTTTCTGGGCAGTAAAGCGAAACACTGCTAAAAGTTTCCAATTTAACAGTGGAAAATGTTAGGAAAAAGTTTCAATGTTTTTCAGGTCTTTTTTTCTTTTTTTCTTTTTGTGCCACCAATTTTCTACTCCCGTTCCACACCGGGAATCATGGATAAACTCTACAAAAAAAAATAAAGTCCTGCATCCTGCTTGTTAGAGTCTGCAACACTTTGTATCCTTCCGTGAATATACAAAAAAAAAAAAAAAATGTTCTCCCTGTGTTACCCGTTTTCCCTCGAGTTTTTGTTGTTTTGAAATATTTTCCTTTGCGGTTGCTGTTTCCCTCGTTTGTCGAATGAAAATTTGATCCGCTTTGGTGTGATGGAAATTGCTGGAATAGCTTTTTATTTTCCTTAGCCGCGAGGGATATTGTTCGAACACTACTGTTTGTAGAAGATACATCTTGTTTAGGGATGTTTCAATTGGCAACGTGAGCTGAAACATGATAACCCTTTTTTTTTTTGTAAAAATATATCGACGTTGTATCTAAAATAATTTATTTTGAAATTATAATTCATTCACACGGATGCACTGTGGTTTGGATTAAATTGGATGGACTGGTTTATTATCCAAATTGGTTATACTTATCGTTGTGGCTTCTATTTGGTTTCCCGCACCGGGATTAGGTGAGAAAGCTCATTAGATGATGGATTAACTCAAATGATATTAATTATTTTTTTTTTATGCGTGATAATGGTTTCATATAAAGTTTGTGACATTTTTTCTTAATTAGTTTTAATTACTAGGTCAGTAACTTAATTCGTGCGGTTTGCTAAGAGATGGCGTAACTTGTATTATTCCATTGTTATTATTCCATTGGAACATGCGTTGGAAAGCTACTGTCATTGTACGTCATTTCAGTATATGTCATTCATTTGAAGGGTAAACAACAATAATTTTTTTTCACTCAAATATGTCGAACTTTGTGCCTGAAAAAGTGTTTTTGCGGGAAGTTTTCTTCATTACTTTAATATGAAGAAAACTGCTGCCGAAAGTCATCGAATTTTGGTGGAAGTTTATGGTGAACATGCGCTAGCTGAGCGAACGTGCCAAAAGTGGTTTTCACGATTTAAAAGTGGTGATTTTGGCTTGAAAGACGATGAACGTCCTGGGCAGCCAAAAAAGTTTGAAGATGAAGAACTGGGAGCATTACTCTATGAAGATTATTGCCAAACACAAGAAGAGCTAGCAGAATCTTTGGGTGTCACTCAAGCAGCCATTTCAAAACGTTTAAAAGCAGCTGGATATATTCAAAAGCAGGGAAATTGGGTTCCACATGAACTCAAACCGAGAGACGTCGAAAGGTGGTTTTGCATGTCCGAAATGCTGCTGGAACGCCACAAAAGGAAGTCATTTTTGCATCGGATTGTTACTGGTGATGAAAAATGGATCCATTACGATAAACCAAGCGTAAAAAATCATATGTGAAACCCGGCCAACCAGCCAAATCAACGGCAAAGCCGAATATCCATGGCGCGAAGGTAATGCTCTGTATTTGGTGGGATCAGAAGGGTGTGCTGTATTGTGAGCTGCTAAAACCGCGTGAAACCGTCAATGGACAACGCTACCGAACACAATTATTCCGTTCGAAGAGAGCAATGGCCGAAACACGCCCGGAATATGCGACCAGACACGAGGCAATAATTTTCCAGCTATTCCGGTTAAGAACTATTTGGAAAACAGTGGATGGGAAGTTTTACCCCACCCGCCTTATAGCCCAGACCTTGCCCCTTCTGACTACCATATGTTCCGATCGATGCAGAATGCCCTCACTGAAATACGGTTCACATCAGAGCAGAATATCAAAAATTGGCTTGATTCATTCTTGGCTGCCAAGCCGGCGCAGTTCTTTTGGGATGGGATCCACAAATTGCCAGAAGATGGGAAAAAGTCATAGCTTCAGATGGGCAATACTTTGAATAATACTATTGTACATGTTTTTCTTAAAAAAACGTTAAAATTTTGACAAAAAAAACCGCACGAATTAAGTTATATACCCAATATAATGAAAATAGTTGGAAAAATATTAAATTAATTAATGAGAAAGTCAACGGGAATTTTTTGTGAATTTGATATTTTTCTATGACACAATTTGTTATAAGGTTTTAATGAAAAAAAATAAATACATTTAGTAGTAGATAAATATAAGATTTTGTGTCCAAACTATAGGGTCATCCAACAAGAGGTGTCATTTTAAATTTCGCGCCATTGTTGAACTGTCAACATCCAACTATAATTGCGATGACTTTTAATAAGTAAAAACGAGGTTATTAAATATGGATCGATACACACGATATGCACAATGTGTTGAAATAGTGAAAATTCACTACAAAAACGTTTCGTAAAGTTCGCACTTTTGGTCACCATAAAGGGCCTTCTCGCACAGCTAAAGCGAATTTAATCGATAAATTTGAACGTCTTGGACAGGTTAGTGTTGTGAAGACTCCAACTTGTGTTCGTCCGGCAAAATCAGATGAAAATATTGCCGCCGTAGTTGAGAGTGTGATTGAAAACCCAGGTGTGTTCGAGACGATCACAGGGATTGGGCAACCACTTTGCATCGCATTTTGCATAAAGATCTTGGCCTACATGCTTATAAGGTCCAGTTGGAGCCTGCAGATCACGCCCAACATGGTACTTTCGCTAATAGGGTGCTGGAAATGAATGAACAAGTTCATGATTTTTTACACAAAATTATTCAGAGTGATGAGGCTTATTTCTATTTGTCTGGGTACGGAAACAAACAAAAACTGTCACATCTAGGGTTCCGAAAACCCAAGAGAAATAGTGAAATAACCTCTCCATCCACAACGAGTGACAGTTTGGTGCGGTTTTTAGGCTGGCGGTGTCATTTGGCCATATTTTGTCGAGAATGATGCTTGTGCGACCGTTTCAGTGAATGGATTGCATTACCGAACGATGTTGACTGACTTTTTTTTTACCTAAAATTGATGCTATTTGCGTGGACTACGTTTATTTTCAGCAGGAAGGCGCCACATGCCACACAGCTGGTGAAACAATGACTCCATGCGTGATACCTCTTGTTGGGTGACCCTATATTACTCAACATTAAGGGAAGAATAATAAAGGAACTCAACAGACAACAAAAGTACAGGGTGCGCCATCTTTCATGTCGGTGTGTAAACATTGAATAACTTTGACATTTACCAACCGATTGACTTGAGTAGACATGTTTTTGAATCGTCAATTCAGTACAATTTTAACCATGAATCACTTCACACCGAAACAACGCGCCGAAATAGTGACGCTGTACATTGAAAATAGTCGTTCAGTTGTGGTAACTCAACGTGCATATCGTCGAAAATATCGTAGCCAACAAGTCTGACAACACTATTCGTCGTTTGGTGTCGAATTTTGTTGAGCATGGAACATTGGGAGATCGTCCACAAGACGTTGATTAACGCCCAAGACGTTCCAATGAACTGGTTGAAGCGGTAAGAGATAGTGTTGCCGAGAACCCACATGTGTCGTATCATCACAGCGTTCAGCATTTTGGCGTCAGTGGAACCACCTTGCGGCGCATTTTGAAGGATGATTTGCATTTTTTTTCCATATAAAGTGTAATTGACTCAAAAAATATTGCCGACAGACCGTCCACGTCGCTTGAAATATGGCCAAACAGTCGCTCGAATGGTTGACACTGAACCTGATTTTTGGAAGCAAATTTTGATGACCGACGAGGCCCATTTCGGACTCTCTGACGCCATTAACAAGCAATATTGCCGCATTTGGGGAACGGAGAATCCACACGAGATCCATGAAACACCATTGCATGACCAGAAAGTGACTGTTTGGGCCGGCGTTTGCGCCAAAACCATTAATGGGCCATTATTCTTCAGAGAAGGCGGAACAGTCGATGGGAATCGATATCGGTGGATGTTGGCTCATTATGTCTGCCCACAATTGTGTGAAAAAGGTCTGGTCGGTTACTGGTTTCAACAAGACGGTGCGCCATGCCACACTGTAAATCAAACAATGCAGTGTCTGTAACGAAAATTCTCTGGACGATCTCCTATTTTTTGTGCAGTTATTTGAAAAGCAAAGTATACGCCAGTAAGCCTCAGACCATTAACGAGCTCTAGGGAACCACTCGAGTCGAAATCATCACTATACCACACGAGATGCGAGAAAAAGTGATGGAAAACGAAGCAAAAAGGGCACATTTTGCTTTGGTCAATAGAGGCGGCTACTTGATTGATGTTGTATTCAAAAATAGTCAAAATAAATTGGACATACCGACATAAAAGATGGCGCACCCTGTATTTGTCTTATTATTTCAAAGATACAAATTTACAAGCGTTGGGAAGACCCAAAGTCTTTATACATAAGCCTAGGAGAAAGGATTATATCTTAGCTTTTCGTTTTAGTCCTATCAGTCTTTCCTCATTTTTGCTGAAAAGTTTACGACTTATAGAAAAATATATGAGATTGGTAGTTCTGAAAAGAATGTCCCTGAGTGTACAGCAATGCATATATTAGAGTGGTATATCCTATATAGTTCCTCTGATTCATCCCATAGGATAGAGAATGGAATGGCGACTGTACCAGAAGTCTCATAGTAGATGAAACCATCATCAGATGTATCTATTTTATGGTGTGCCAAGGTTCTTTCGCCTCTCCTATGATGCTTCGTTGTTTATTCAATGCTCGTGGAGGTATCAAATTTGGGCTGCATATCCAAGCGTACACTGACTATTTGTGTGTACTAGTATCAGAAAAATTCTTGTCTAAACTTGATAATTAGGTTATGCAAGGATCTGAAGCAAAGCTTATACAGGACACTGGGCATCATATTGGACTCATTGGATACCAACTATGAACCTAAATTACCAGTCTACTTACCTCCTCCATATTACTGTAAAAGTAACTGCCTAAGCGTTTCATTCGAGTGCGCTGTTCCTTGGAATTCACACAATATATGAGTATTATCCTCGGCAATGTCCTGCATGCATCTGAATCTGAGATTGCAGAAGGCAATGTCCTGACGAAATTCTTATTGTTATACTTAGCTACTCGTATTTCCTATTTAATTTTAAGATGGTCGTGGTTCTTTTAATGTCCAAAGCAGGCCATAGGGCTTTGAATATCCTGTGCCCTGCCATTTTGGTGACTCTTTCATTGATTGGTCCTATTTGTACACATCAAGGTGGATTTACTTCCACTTGGTAGCAGATGCGGCTTTTGTCCACTATTTCCTGCGCATTTCATCGGCAAAGTCTTTTACTGTTATTCCACTGTGACCAGTTAGTTTAGTTTACGACTATTTTAGATTTGAAAGTATTCGATTCTAGCGCATTGTACAGTGCCCTATCCTGTTAGTTTTGAAGAAGCCAAAATTAGTTGCCTAGCGCACTAATTTCTAATTAATTTGTATATCCAGCGACAGAATGTGGAGAAAGGTCATGGAGGTTATGCTCAGAGCACCAGTGATAGCTACACTGGCCGATCTTTGTACCGCAGTTAGTTTTTCTAGTGTGGTTTTCTTACTTATTGCTATCATGGCCTATGCATTAATTCAAATAAAATAATACTAGTGTTATTTACTCATAATAAAAAATGAGATGGCCTTGGGCTTCATACGTCGAAGGGTGTTCAAATAGCTACTGAGGTAAAATATCTAGGGGTAATCCTATATAGCAAATTGATGTGAAATATCAAGCTGAAATCGACTCTGACCCTCAGAACTTTTTGGCAGTGGCGTACAGCTATTGGGTAGTGGTGTGGTCTGATGTCTGCTATAGTATATTGGCTGTATACAGCGATAATCAGAGCACCTATGCATCTGCAGTATGGTGACAAAGGACGGTAGTTAAATTTGTCTGCTCACCAGGCTGGAAAGAGATGTCAGCTTTGGAATTACTAATGCTTTATGAACCACTCCTGGTGACGCTCTGAACATTTTACGAAATTTACTACCAATGGACTTAACCGCTTAGAAGTAGGTAATGAAAGTTTTGTATCGGCTTAGGAAAAAAGAGGTCTGGCATAACGAAAATGACTTTGGACATGGAGCACATGATGCCCATCGATAACATGAGCCCTGCTGCTATGTTCGAGGGGATCAAAAAATGTAAGTATAAAATTCAAATGATTTTATACAGAATTTCACTAATGATTTCTATGCAGATAACTTTAGTACCTTTAGTGAAACTGGAGTTGTTTGGAATATGTACAATGCCCAAATACTATTGCGCTGTTGGCAAAATGGCGAGTACCAAACAGGATAACTGAAGAGAGATCATATGGTAGACGAATCAACATTTGCATTCCACCACCAAGTGTTTTGTGAAAGGGTCTGATAAAGGCACTGCCTGTTATAAGGACGGCATAACTATTGTAGGGCACATGTCATCATCACATGCCAAACATAGGAATCATTGAAGATCCTACCTCTAACTTCTGTTTCGAAAACGAGGATACAACAGAGCACTTCTTTTATCAGTATCTATTTGGATAAACTAGCCTTTACCCCTCCCCTCAAGCTGATGTCACACACTATGAAGATCGTTGAGCTGGTATTATATCGTGATTTCTTAAAGGACTTGCATATGGTGTTGGTTAATTTTGAAAAGGCCTTTGATAGACAACTAAGAGATCTCTTATGGGTGGCAATAAGACAACGAGGAGTTCCAGAAACCTACGTGCGCATGATCATGGACATGTATGAGGGAGCAAGGACAAGAGTAAGATGTCCCGCAGGAGTCATAGAAGAGTTCCCAATCAAAGTTGGTGTACACCAGGGAAGCGTCCTCAGTCCTTTGCTATTTATTGCAGTCCTTGATTATCTGCTTGAAGGGAAGTGACCCAAAAGTGCATCAGTTATTCTTTGCTGACGATGAAGCTATTATAAGCGAAGATTAAATGGCCCTGCAACGAGCACTTGATGTATGGGTGGATGTTTTGGAGTTAAATGGGTACCGTATTAGTTCAAAAAAGACAGAGTATCTGTGCTGTCTGTTCTCTGATCCACACCGGCCTATTCCAGACATTTACTTGGATGGAAAAGTGCTTCCCAAGTGCGAAAAGTTCAAATATCTGGGATCTATGATCAATAGCGAAGCAACTTGTGATGATGACATCAATCATCGCGTAAGCGTAGGGTGGATGAAGTGGCAGGAAAACTCCGCTATCTTCTGTGATCGAAAAATGCCCCCTAAGCTGAAAGGAAGGCTCTACACCGCAGTTGTACGTCTGGCACTCACATACAGTTCACAATGCTGGACAATGTTCAAAAAGTTTGAGGGCAAATTAAAGGCAGCTGATATGAAGATGTCTCGCATGACAGCAGGAGTAACGAAGATTGATAGAATAGGAAGTTCAAAGATTCGAGGAAGCCTTCATGTAAAAGAACCCATCACAAGCAAGATAGAGCACGACCGGCTCAGTTGGTATTGTCATGTTCAAAGGAGAGATCCTTCGAACCCCGTCAAAAAGGCAATATCAATCAACGTTCCTACGCAATCGCGCAAAAAAGGCAGACCAAAAAACAACTGGATCACACAAATGCGAAAATACCAGCAATTGACTGGCCTCAGTGACGAAATGATCCGAAACTGGGAAGCCTGCCGGTACTTCCTGAGGTCAAACCATCAAACCCCACAGGCGGAGGGATACAGTAAAGTGGGAGGGTTGTAAACCTTTTACTCCGGATCATAACTTCGCCGTAAGAAGAAGAAGAAGAAGAAGAAGAACCTTTACCCCTCCCCTCAATACTAAAATTCATTAATTAAAATCAACTAAAGCATTTGCAACATGTGAAATGTCCTAAAAAAGAGTTTCGGTTTCAAAGTATGAGTATGGGTTAACTCATACTTTGAAACCGAAATTGTGCATACGAGTAAAAGTTGATCACTTAACCGAACGAGTGGCAGAACAAACAATCTTTCAGTTGTTCAATTTAACCTTGGGATTGGATGTATTCTAGAAGAGAACATTCTCCTGCACCTACGGTCTACTTACTATATTCCTATTGTGTACCCTGACCATTTTTTCCATCACTAGACACACTTGGGTAATTCATTGCCAAACCATTCAATTTAGAAATATCTACCATCCTTAATTGGAAAAATTTGACGCAGTTTAAGTTATATCTATAAATAATCTTCTACAAACTACCATTGATGTTCTTCTGTTCCAAAAATTCCCCAGATAACATTGAAACAGTTCACACGTTTCACATCGATTCCATGTAAAACCCTTAAAAACCACACAACTCATCCCACGGCGAAACAATAACTCTCATTCAGAAAACACCCGATAATAATTAAAACTTTTGCAAAGCAGCTTTCTCGAAGTGCCGTTCGCACATCTCTCTGACATTTATTACATCAGATCTCTCGCCAAATACACATCACCAAGAGACTTAGACTACACGATGATGGTGGTGGTCGCCGCAAGTGATTCTCCAAAACTCAACAAAACTTTCAAAATGCTCCCCACCGTCAAACAGATGCCACCCACAGAAACAGCCCCAAATCAAATTTTTCCCTCCAACCACAAGGGCATGTGTGCTATACTACTGCGGAATTTTATTATCGCACACGCTCCGATATATGAAATAATTACCACAGCTTCGCGAATGGAATTTTCTTCGATTGAACGTGCTTCCATGGATCTAGTCCCCTCCGATCCCGGAAAATATTGTTTTCGAGTTTAAATTGTTGCAAATTCAAAAGTTTATCCTATCCTTTGACTACGTAAACTCCAGTGAGAGATGATGGAGCACCCTACTCGTATTTACTATGGCAACTAACTTCTGTAATAAAATTCATATATTTACCCCCATCCAATACGCTGCAAAGTTTCTCCATGCCATGCTCCATGCTAGCGGCAATTCTAATGAATTCACTTGTCCCGGACTGGTTGGTAGCAATTCCCGAAGACATTCCTTTCATTTATTATCCTTTCTCATCGTTTCCTGGGTATTCAAAGCCACCGCTGTGCCTTAGACTGGAGAAAAACGTGGTAGAGTTGACATAGATCATATGCCGTGTAGCCATTAGCCAAACGGAAATCAGAAAAAAAATATTTCTTCTCACAAAATAAGGATAATCGAAAAAGCTACATGCGAGTACTCGTAGATACCTTTCAACTTCAGATAGCAACGATGAGATGAAAAAGAATTGCGACGCTAATCTCCTGTACAGGCAAAACCAGCAGAAGATTGTGTCGAGAACATTGGGAACAATTTATCACCTCGTATGTGGAGCGGAAAATCAAGTGAGATATTAAGTGATTAGTAGGATTAGAGATGGAAGTATCTACATGTATCTCAAGGATGTATCGTCACTTTAGCTTTATGTTTGCTTGAATTCATTTCTACTTTTCTTGTTAATAACTCATGAGGATGGGGAGAATGGGTGTCATTCACCCCGCTTAAATGAGGGTAGTCGACGTCCGTCGGCTTAGTCAGACAAAATGGTGTCTGATTGAAATCAAATATTCATTGGTGACCTTTACACTTTCATCGAAATGGAATGAGATTTTTTGGGGAAAAGTTCTAAGGTCAAAAGTACTTGAGTCGATAAAGCAAAGTGGCGGAGAACGTAGAGATTAAGAGTTTTGATTGTGGGACATTAGTTGTTCTAGGAAATCATTAAAAGTTCCTGTGGTTCGAGATACTACCCAATAATGAGTTTTATGTTCGAAGTTAAGAGGACTTAATCTTTTGAAAGCAGAGAAAGATACGCGCCAATGGCATTTAGGATGAAACTGAATAATTGCTTATGCTATAGTGATTTCTCGCCGACTGGGAGGATAAAGGGCATATTAGGAATGCTTTTTTGATTGTGTTAACATTTTTGGTTAGTTATTTCGTAAGGCAGAACATACGGAAAGTTGGATATCATCCATCATCTGGAGAGGACTGGGATAGAACTGAAAATGTATCCAAGATTGAACTCGGTGTTAAATAGCAGATTCCTTAAATTTAATATTTGTTTCAAGAGAAGGGCAGGTATAGCTTCCTTGCTGACTAGGTGGCAAGGAGTTTTTTGATACCACAAACTCGAAAGTATTCACTTGAAGTTTTTCGGTGGAGTAAAATACTTGTTGTACAAAAAATGGATTGCTACAGTAGTGCACCACTTAAGGTAGTAGATAAATCAAGGCTGGCAGATGCGGTAAATTATGCGAAAGTCGAGCTGCAGACTACCGGACGAGTGTTACTCGTATGTTCTGTATTTAATAAAATTCAATAGACAATTTATATGAGTATATTTGCCGCTCCTACTTGGGTTACAACTGTAGCCATTTATGTAGCCCTTGAGTTAGATGTGTAAGAAGTATTATTCGAAGATCTTTATAACCTCTCCCTGTATCTTACCCCTAATTCTTCTACAAAAGATTATTCATAAGTGAGACAACTACTATGTCAGTTTTGTCTTACGAGCTGGATCTCAAAGAAATCTATACAGATATTCTTGAGTTAGGAGGCCAATAAATATATTTTAAGCCAAAGCCCACACTCCATCTGCTTTTGACAAAATTTTGACGAAACTAAATACCTGTGGAAACAATCAGAGAGGTAGATATGGACCAATATCTGCTTCTCTTCATTTCTGACTCTTAACTGGGTACCGATTATATACACTCCTTTTCTCAGGATTAACGAGGAATACGGGATACAGTAAAAATAACTGCATGGAACTTTAATCGCGAGAAAAATGACTTGATCAACTCTTTTGTTTGTTTATTTGTTTGTTAAATTCCATTAAATATGTATTTAAAAACTGAATTAAAACAAAAATTCTGCATATTTTCATGACACAATAGCCTATAAATATGCAACTAAAAATAAACTGCATTTAAATTTGTGCGTTCTTCAGGCGCAATTGAAAGTTTTAGTTATCACTATTAAGCGATCAAGAATAATAAAAAAAAGGCAATTACTCTTTCACATTAAATATAAAAATAAGAATAGTAATAAAAATGCATTTGCTCTCTTTGAATTCAATTTCAATTTAAATTTATTGGTGGCAATAGAATTTCACAATTTTGGTTTTAAACACACAATTCACTCAGACTTGTGTTAAACATATAGAGTGGCGAAAAATTACCTTTATGGCTTGAATTCCTTATAACTTTTTTATTTCAGAGTAAATTATATATACTCGTATTCAGTAAACGAAAGGGGAGTTTTATTGACCTAAATATGAAAGATTACGTCTCACAAATGGTGTCCATTTTCTGTTTCGCACATTCGTGCTCTTTGCAACACATTTTCCATCACCTTTCGCAAAATTTCAGGTGTTATGAAAAGGATTTTACTGCGATTATTGGTTTTCAGTTGGAAAATGGTCGCTGGCTTACACTAGTTGTTTCAAATAGGTCCAAAGAACGTGACGGCCAATACTGCGTGAAATAATGCGCTCGTCGATATTGTGGATAGTTTTGCACAGGTGGCCTCAAATAATATTCACATATCGTCGTTTATTGAGCAGCATTAATGGTAACTGCGGCACTGGCTCTATTTTCAAAGAAATATGAGCCAATGATCTTTTCGGACAATACATCGCATCAAACAGTACACTTACGTTGGTGTAATTGTCGCTGATGGACTGCTCTTGGAGTCTCCGTAGCCCATATTCTGAAGTTTTTCTTGTTAATGAAACTATTTAATTCAAAATCAAAATTTCCTTCTGCTTTTTATCGAGACGAAATGGTATAATCAATAATCATTGGTGGTAGTCTGTTGGCTTCAATTCTTGCACTAGCTGGACTTTATATGGGAACATGTGCAATGTCATCAAAATCCTCTGAAGGGACATCCGCGATAGCCCCAGTTGAGGCGTACGTCTCCTTGTTGATGTTTCTGGAATATCCTGCACGCTCTCCAGTACACGTTAAATATTTTCATCCGTGTATACCGTACGTTGTCTTCCGGTATCAGAGAGGATTCTTACTGACACTTCTTGCCGAAAACGTCCAACCAGACGATTTATTCTCGGCACTGTGGGTGCGATCCCCACTTTAAAATATCGACGATATGCACGCTGCGTCAAAATAATCAACCATTGGTTTTCCAAATAAAATTCGATGACTTTTGTGCGTTGTTCTGTTATGTATCGTTCCATATTAAATTCCCAAGTCTTGTTTGCAAAATTAAAAAAATAATAATAATAATAAAATATTGAAATAAAAGTTATAACGTCATTTCGCGACACTCTATATCTTACTGCTTAAAAATGAAAATGAGGGCTAATATTAAAATTGGACAATGCAAATGTATCTCTTTGCTCTTAAATTCTATAAAATTATATCACAGTTCAAAAACATTGGATAAATGTAGCAACTACATTACAGAAATAATAAGTAAGTTATATAACTTAAATGAATAAATAAACTAGTAAATAAAAAAGTTAATAAATCAATTAATAATTATATAAATACTTAAACAAATAAATAAATAATAATTTAGTAAAGTAGAGACAAGTAAATAAATAATAAATAACGATTAGAAAATTAATAAATTTAAACTATACCTAAGCTGTTAACTAAAGCATCATTTGACAGTTGAACAAATATTTGGCATTAAGTTTATGTATTCTACGGAAACGAGATTGTTGTTGACCTTATCATGTAGCTCGAGGGTTGAAAAATGCAAAGGAAGATTGAGTAAAAGTTTCAGAAGTATATCCCAACGCAGTTTAGCGTCTAAGGTCATTTCATTTTTTATTCCATTCCGAAATATTGTTTATTGCCATTTGGAGCTTTTTGTTGCTATTTCGACAGTTGCTTCCACAGCAAGTTCAGCAGTGTCATCTGCAGAAGTTGCTATAGTTATTCCTCCACTTTCAGGCAGATCGCTAGTGAATAAGAGGTAAAGCACAGGACCCAATACACTGCCTTGTGGTACGCTCGCTTTAATTTCTCTTAATGTTGAGTACTCTGTTTCTTGTTTAATTTTAAAGAATCGATCTGATATACATGACTCCAGAATTTCCGAATACTGCTTCGGCAGTTGCTTTTGTAATTTGTGGATCAATCCTTTGTGCCAGACTTTATCGAAAGCTTGTGCTATATCAAGAAATATTGTAGAGCACACATTTTTCTCTTCAAATGTTTTTTCGATTTTATCTGTGACTCTATGCACCTAATCTTTTAATGCTTATTTCTAAATCCAAATTGGTGAATTGGGACTATCGATTTGTCATCAATTATCTTTTGCAGCCGTTTTACCAGCATTTTTTTCGAATAACTTGGACAACATTGGTAGTATCGATATTGGGCGATATACGTATGAGGTCCCTTCGCTAGGTGGTTTGCCTGGTTTTGGTATCATTATTACCTCCGCGACCTTCCACATGCTTGGCACATATCTTAACTTGAATGTAGCATTTATAATCTGCGCTAGTTTTTTTTTAAACCTTTTCATGGAAATTATTTTAAAATGTCCCCTGTAATTAAATCAAACCCTGGGGCCTTTTTTTTAAATTTATGCCTTCTTTAATTTCCTTGGCAAGTTCTTTAACTGTTACCGGCCAAATGGGTCTATCTTCTTCGCACCTTACTTCGATTCCTTGATAACTTTTATCTTCATAAGGTTTAAAGACGTCTTCAAGATACTCTACAAAAGTGTATGCTTTCTCTTGGCTGCTTTTTGGCCAGTTACCTTCTCTGGTTTTAACTGGTGGAATTGTGCTATAGAGCTATTGGCCTGTTCACTTTCTTTGTTGCCTTCCAGAGCGAGTAGTCGGTACTAGGATCATTTGTAAGACTTGTAAGGTATATTTTTAAAGTCTCATTATTATAGCCACTAGTTGATACTTTACTTCTTCTATTAACTTGTATCGTTCCATTCTTAACCGCTACTGGTGTGACATTGGTGTTAAGGATTATTTTTTAAAAATGTCAATGTCAATGTCCTTACGTAGTAACCATACCAAATTTATTTCTTCCATATACATGCACTTACATAGCTTAATTTTTCAACGTATATTCTTTTTAATTTTAGATTGTCCTCCTGCATGGTGCCACCATTTTTCTGTAAGTATTAATGGCAAAACTTTTTTTTTTCTTAAATTAATTTTTCATTCGTTTATAAGTAAAATAAACCCAATCCATAATCCAAGTCAATGAATGGATAAACGAGTACGAAAATAACTAAAAAAAATGTTTTTAAACACATTATTCGCAATTTTTGAAACTTTAAGCCCCTTTCACTTACTCGTAAAGACTCTTTCTTTCCGCAAAATTTGATTTTCAAATTGCAGCTTCCATTAAAAAATAAATCGTGAGATGCCGCTAAACTAGATCCTTTGGCATTGTCAGAGTAACAATGCTGTGGAAGTAGCTAAAACGTTGCGTCAACCATTCTAACCGTCGATGATTGTGGGTTCGAATCACGGCGGCGCTCGAATTTGTTTGATGCAATTTTTTACATTACTATAATTTTTTTTAAACAATTTATAGCGGTAAATCAGCCATAAAATATGGAGATAAGTTACAATCGGTCAGAAACGGATCATATGACTCTCTACCCCTCATCTTCTTACACATGCCGAATAAAGTGAGTGAGGCATTTCATTCCAATTTAATGATATCTTTCTACTCAGAGACTATTTCGGCGATTTTTAAGAGATCTCTTCAGACAAATTGTTGTCACGATTTTTCTGTGACTGTCACCATTTATAACCGAAGTTCACGGATTCTAGTGCGATATTCACAATAAGTCTTAAAACCTATTCATCACAGTAAATAGCTAAGAAGAAGCTTTTTTTTTATATAATATTTTTTATGAAAACGCCCAAAAAAAGTGGGCGTGACCACGTCCAAAGTATAGATGAATTTTAGAGAAAGTCAACGTCAACTAAGTGGTGAGTCTTAATGGCATTCCTGCGGAGCTATTGAAAACGGCCCCAACAACATCTGCTGAGCTCCTGCCTGATAGAAGAGGCCTGCGAAACTGAGTCTTTCTCATGTTCCTATATTTCGAAAACCAAAAACACCCTTCCGCTAAGTTCCATCCTATAATCTGCACCATTCTCAGCCGTGTTCTTCTGGAAAGTGAGGAACACACTTCTAACTACCTACGAGTATGTATATAGTCTTTGACAGCTTTAGAAACATATGTCCACTCTTTTACTTCGGTGGTACTCGGAAACTATTGATCTGACAAAAAAGTGTAATATTTATGAGGAATTATCTCCTCTATAATATTTATCGTAATACTTTCATCCTAGGACGTACAACAGGGGGGATATTGCGAAAAAAACGGGGTTGAGGTGGTTCAAAACTCAGAATTTTTTCAGTAGGCGTGGGTCTATTACTCTTTCGAAAACAAAAACCATCTTCCATGGTAAAACTACCTGCCTATTTGCTGGACTAATATTTTATTCAAATAAAGTGGTAGCTAGACAATCGATAACTAACTAGTGATGCAAATCATCTCATCTACATAACAATTTTACCATTTGCTGGACGTTCAATATTTTCTACTCAGCATTCTAAGAATACAGCATAGTCACATTTTTGCTTATCTAAACCTTCCTCAGAGAATGCGCCGCTTTGAGTACCACAACTCACATGACCTTGTTTATTAGATAGTGTTAATAGGTTGTTAAAAGGAATCGCTTTCAAATCCATCTTGTAAGTGTGTCCATACTGGCCAATGAACTATGTTTGTTGCTACAATTCTATCTACAGATCTGCCTAGAAATGACACAACTCTGTAAATTGTTTCACATTTTGTTTGCTACTGATGAAAATAAATTTCGCTGTTGATAGTTCCCATCGGAACGAGGACTACCTCTGTAAAGGATCCGCCAAGACCTCCTTCTCGTCAACTCATCGCCCAATTTGTTCCCCTCTATGTTGCTAAGATAGACTGATTTTGGTCCAACAGCCTAACGACAAAAGTTCTTCCCTACACAGTTCCACCAGCTGGAAAGATGATGTTGTTGAAATAAGATCATTGATAGCAGCCTGACTATCAATAAAAATGGAGGTATATATATTTTATTAAGCAGTATTTTCCAGTTTCTAGTAAAAATAGTGCAAAACAAAAAAATATTTACATTTGTTCAGCTTCGGTTTCCAGAAAGCTTAAAACTGAAGCCCAAAAATGGGTGACATATGTACATGACAGCAACTTTCAATGCTGATCACAAATATATATACTTTTGGGGACCTAACATAACCCATAGTATGGTAGCTCCTACATGAGCTAATCTGAATAGCAAATCCGCTCTAAAGTGATCTACCTTAATTCTATTTTTACACCTGTGTCTATTTGCATCCCAAATACCATGTTTATAAAAGTACCCATATCTAACCAAACAGAATGAAGCAAAGGATACCTCCTTACAAAATAAAACCTCAAATTTCAGATACTTTAAAGCAAAGCTGCTAGAGATTTCAACAATTTAATTCGAGCCTACGGATTTAACTTCCACGCCAGATAAATATTCCATCATTTATCATCTTTCAAAGTCTAAACGTAAACATATACCTACAACACCCATGTCATCCATGTTATCTGTACCGCCTCCAGGTTTTACCACAAAAAAAAAAAAAAAAAAAAGATCTCATTTATCCTCATAGTTAACAGTCTTTATTTCGATAATCATGAAAAAGTGTTCACTCCTGACATGTAGGGAGGGAACACTTAACGCTTTCTTCATGTCATTTCACAGTGAACTGTGCTAAGCATTCATCCAAACGATTAAAGGCCCACGGAGGCAGTTCTTCCTGTTTACACCCACTAGGTCCCTGGATGTGTATCGCTGCGTAGTCGTAACAATCAATCACTCCATCTCCATCACAGTCACGGATGTATTTACCAATGTAACCATTTACGGTTCGAGCCGCGCAAAACGGATTATTTACACAAAGCAAATATCCTGAAAATATGCACACAGATTGAAGTTAAAAGAGCCAACATAACCATAAGATAGAATATCAAAGGCAGTTCAAATAATTATCCCAACAGTCAACATGTATATCCCCCTCCACAATGTTAAACACGTACCCTTTTTGGAACCATCATCAGTATCGTCCAGAGCTGTAGAGTCCACTGTTGGCCTTCCCGCATCAATCCAGTAGGGTTGTGAAATCCTAAAGAGACCGCACATTTCACCACCTGCACACTTTGATGGTTTACACTCGGTCCCCGCTTCACAGATACACTGTAGGCAGCCTTCGCTTATGTGGAAGCCACCATCAAGTGTTGAGGTATTGCTACTTTCACATGGGGTGGCAATTAACTCAGTCGCTGCAGCGAAATACTCGTCCGACACTGATTCCGTATCATAGTTATAGTCACACAGGGGGCAGTCAGTTAGTGATTCTGGAATTAAGTCAATTCTTTATAAATTGGGATTTTGTAACAATTAAACTCACCTGCAGAGCGTTGTATACCGCCGGGCTTATGATGATGATGGTGTCGAATGAAAATAACGCTGCCTAGAAAGAGCAGCGTCAGTGCCAATGAAAACATTGCCACTATTCGGCAATCGAGTTCGACCATTTTTTGTTGAGTAAATTGTTAACAACTGACAACGACCGTGTGTGAAGTTAAAATACGGTGCCAGATTTATTTCACTCTACCGTCTGTTGGTCCTCACTTCGCAAAAGAGGGGGCTACGGGTGACCTTTGGGAGATACTTCTTGATAACCTGTAATTGCTTGGCTCTTATCTGTGTGAATTTTCATTTGTTTACCATTTAATGGGGATGAGGCGTGTGTTCTTGTTTTTTTTTTTTTTTAATTGAAAGAAAATATTTTTATTTAGTGATTAACAGATATAACGGTGATGTGGGCGCCATGACTCATTGGTTAAGTGCGTGATCACTCAAGGCGTGAAGATTTGTGTCTCTCCAACAATTTGTTTCACGGTCGCAATTCTCCTGAACAAACAGCCTTGAGCAAAATTATTACGAAAAGCCTTTCTTAATCAAACAAATTGCCCTTCGTAAACGCCATAAGACTGTAGACCTCAACCATGCGCATGTCATATAGCACGAATCGAATGACTGCGAGGAGCTAGATTAGACCATATATGGACTGTTAGCTCCAAAATATGAACGGACATGTTTATTTTATTTAATTAACTGATCAAGTAATGTACTGTAATCAATTTTTGTAACAACCATGACCTATAGACATAAAAATTGTTGCGAGCTTACATACAAGAAGCAACTCATGCATTGAAAGAGCTTAGAAATGGTGTGATTGTCCCTTAGTATGAATTGTTTAACAATGGAACTCGTCTTCCACGGCTTTAAAGTTAGAGGCCTTCAAATTATTCAATTTAACCGAAAAAGCTTCAAAAATAGTGAAGGTACATTGCTAAATAAGTTTGGCAACTTTACTATGAGGAGCTCACCAAAAGCGAAACGATATTAGATAATCTTATCATTTCTATAGAGCTTCGAAAAGTTAAATTGAGGCTTATGCGTCGAAATATCATACTCGGATTCCGTTTACCGAGAGATATATTCGGATTTTTCATTCTAACCTCAAAATTAATGGCCCAAATTTTCTAGATTTTGGGATATTCACACTCAAAAAATGATTTCCATTAAATTCGGAGAAAAGTCAGCCATTTTGGAAGATTTCGTACAATTTTAGAGAATTTCGAAAAATTTGGAAAATTTTTTGAGAGTTTCAAAACCTATAATTCATGTCGACGCGTCATTTCAAAATGTTTCTACAGATAAAAGGATTTCGATTGACTTTTTGTAACATTTTCAAAGATTTCGAAATTTTGATATTCTTGCTCCAATATTCGACTGACGCACGGTTTTTCAGATGAATAAAACGATTTACCGTGGCCGTGGTGTAGTGGTAACATCATCGCTTGTCACGCTGTTGATTCACTGTTCGAATCATGATGTCAAGAATCATCTATTTATTTCGCATGAAATAAATAAAAAAGTGGATCACTTGCGAAAGCTAAGTCAACTCTACTGTGAAGGTATAACACTGGCAGTAGGGTGGTCATATAGCTAAAATGCAACTTGATCGTGATGATATCAGGAGGATGGAAAAAAATACTGTGAATCATAAGCAACGACAATAATAGCGAAAAACAAACAAAATACTCGCCAGTTATCTGGACAGCCACCCTTGGAGTTTACAGAAACTTAATACCACCTGAGTTTCAAACTACACCACTCTGTCTTTCTCTCCGTCTCTTCCCCTTTCCACAAAAACGCACGTATTCTAAAAATTAGTATAAGGGTATTCTATCCCCTTTAACACGTGCAAATAATAATAAAAAAAAAAATTTACGTTTAGCTATACCGGAGTAAAGCTGGACATTTTAAAAAATTCTGTAGAATTTTAGAAAAATTTGAAAAATCCGACAGCCACTCATTTACTTGCACCTATAAGTATAAGTACTGTTTTTCAGAAAAATATTGATCTCGAGATTTTGATCAAACTGTCTGTCTGTCTGTACGCACAACTGCAGCGTAAACTGCTAGACGGATTTTCTTTAACTTCATATCTGGGGTTTCGCGTTAACAATTCGAGGCGAAATCAGAATTTTCATTCTATCCCCAAAATTAACGATTTTGAAAAATCGTCTTTTCGCGAAAACGGTTCCAACGACTAAATTCGATATTTGAGTTCCGGTGGACACATGTATGCTATCAGATGATGTACCACTTTTTGTTGCCAAAAAGTATGTATAGCGCTACTAATGTTCTCAAAAATTGGTCATTTCTCGGGTATGACTCAAATTTGTTCAAAAGGGTGACCCATATGTTTTTTGTTTTCTTTTTAAAATTGATACAAAAAATAAATCCGTTTAATATTTTCCAAAGTTTTCTACTTTCCGATTATTTATGGAAAATGATTTCATTTAAATGGCTGCCGTGGCTGGTTTGGCAGTAGCCCATCTTGCCAACCTAATTTTGCAACATATTTTCGATGGTTCGAGGCCTTATTTCACGAATAGGTCGATCAATATTATGCTGAAGTGCCAGAATGGTTTCTGGATTGTCAGCATAATATCGATCTTTAACGGCACCCCCGAAAAAAATCCAACGACGTCAAATTGTAGCTTTGCGGAAGCCAAACTACATCATTGAAACGGCTGATTAGAGCATTATTGAACTTAGTGCGCAAAAGATCGATTACTGGACGGCTCAAAATAGAAAAGCGATAATGGAGCGGGTGGTCATTATGCTTTAATTCCTGAGTCAGTTGGACTTTGTAAGGAAATAATCTGAGGTCTTTATGCATAATTCTCCCCAGGCTAGTGCGGGTAATGTTCAGTTGCTGAGATCTGTGGCGAGTTAGGGTTCTCGGATTTATGATCGCACCAGACGAACACGAGGATAACATGTGCTACCAATTGGCATACCAATCTTACGAATTTCTTAACAAATTTGCGTACAATTTCCATCGAAATTTCTTTTCAAAATTCACACTGTTTCGGTAACACAGCAATCACTTTGGAAATAAGTTTTCAATATTTCCCAAAGCTGTTTAAACGTAGTTCGATTCATTTCACCTTCACTGTATTTCTGTCAATTTGTTGATCACGAAAGAGCTGTCAGTGTCAAAATAGCACGTAATTAAAAAAAACAAATCCAGCAGATGGCCCACCCGTTATATACGAGTATAACTTGCACCAAATGCACATACTTTACCGGGTAATACATGAGTATTGTAGTTGCGGTTAACTTTTGTACTAGATGACTATCAATTCATAGGCATTAAAAGTACATTCACAGCTCAGCGATTGGCGAATGGGCGAACTGCGAACAAACAATTTTTAGTACATTTAAAGGTACATACTTGAATACTTTACTATTCCAAAAGAACAGAGCATAATTTATCTATCGATTAATAGGAAAAAAAGTTAAATTTGAATTAGTTTCTGCGAAGAAATTAACAATTCGCTGATTTTTCCTCGAGTGGGGGAATACTTCCTGTGAACTGTCAAATTTTATTTACATTCCACAGATGTGAATCGCAATCCACATTCGCGCGTCCAAAACATTCGCGAGAGTTTAACCTCACAATTCTTTTGTTTTGTTCTTGGTAGTAACGAATGACAAGTGAAATTCACAGATTAGACTAGAAAAAAAGTTTCTGTGAATGAAATGTCAAAATTTGGGAATAATCGCTCATTCGTATTCGCAGGTCGCTGAGCTGTTAATGAATCTTTATAGCGAAATTTTTGCTTATAATTCGGTGAATTTTGATGGTCGAGGTGATGCAGAATATTTAGAAGAAGAATTGGTCAAGCGCTAGTCAATTTCGAGCAAAACGTGATAACATTTTTGAAAAACTTTTCATGTACCTGGATATTGTGCTCAACAAATCGATACTCTCTGTATATTTTGAAGCCCCTTTACATACAAGAATTCTTAGATGTCATCTCAACATTCCACATAGTTTCATCGCTGGCGGTTATATATACCAGGCCTGAGAATATACATATCGTCCGCGCTCATTTAACGTACCGTATTAAAAAGTCAAACATTTTATTATTCGAATAGTTAATGCTCTTTATTTTGACAATTCCTTCCTTCATGTCATTTCACACCTAACTTCTCCAAGCATAGATTTAAACGATTGACCTCTAACGGGGCAAGTCCTTCATTACACCAATCGAATCCCCTGATGTGTATTGCTGCAAAGTCGTAACAATCAATCACTCCGTCGTCATTACAGTCTTTGTTGTATTTTTCCATGAAATTTTTTACTGTTCAAGCCGCACAAAAAGGATTATTGACAAAAATCTGATAATCTAAAAATAACCACACAGATTTAAGTTAAAACGTATCAAACTAGCAGAATAGTTAGGGCCTCAAGTTACAGTATCGACGGTGCTCGTAGCAGCTTAAATATAATAACTAACTCAACTGAAATCCACCAACATCGTTACGCACTTACTCTTTTCACATTCACAGTCAACGTCATAAAGTGCAGATTTGTCCAGCCTTGGTTTTCCCGCTTTAATCCAGTACTCTTTTGTGATCGAAAAGAACCCGCACGTATCAGAACTTGAACACCTTGAAGGTTTACACTCGCTGACTGCTTCACAGATACACTGCAGACAGCCTTCACTTATGTGGAAACCACCATCCTGTTCTGAGGCTTTATTACTTTCATAACGGACTTCGACATCATCATCCTGTGCTAAGGTTTTATTAGGGACTTCGACATCATCATTCTGTGCTAAGGTTTTATTAATTTCACAAGGGACTTCGACATCATCATTCTGTGCTGAGATTTTATTACTTTCACAAGGGACTTCGACTATTGCATTTGCCCAAATGACTGACCAACGGACCTTAGGTTTCCCTGTAACGCCACCCAAAAAGACGAGCATTAATGCTAATGCAAATATTTCCAATATTCGAGTATCGAATCGGACGCTACGGATGACTTATGGGAAAACACTTTTTGATAACTTGACGTTGGGTACTTGACTCTTATCTGCATGCACGGAGTCATTGTTATCATGTGTGGTTGCAGTTACTTCGTTTTATAAATTACAGCGACGTCAACAGAAGAACTATATGACTTTCCCATTGTCACATGTACACTGCAGGCCAAAAGTTTGAGGACGCCCTCAGTGCTCGAAGGAAAAATAATCTAACATTGATAAAAACTCTTCAGTATATTCCACAATGCAGATTCTGATGATGGGCATTGATCCCGGACCCATCTATCCAGTTCCTCCCACAGCAGCTCTCTAGGGATTAAATCTGGTGATTGCGGTGGCCATATCATGATTTGTAAGATTTCTTCATTTTCCCTCTGCTTCTCCGCCATTGTTTAGGGTAGTATCCTGTTGAAATGTGAATCTTTCGCCAATTAATCGTTTTTCAGAGGTCACACCTTCTTTGAATACTATTTTGTATGCCTTCTTATTTATTTTCCCAATCAATCGAGCCAGATCTCCCACTCTACTTGAAGAGAAACATCCTCAGACCATAACAGAACCACCTCCATGCTTAACGGTAGGAATCACACAGTCTGGTAGCATCTTTTGTCCAACGCTGCGTTGAACGAAAAGTCTCCGTTTTGGATTCATCGCTCCATAAAACTCTGTTGAAATCTTTTTCCGTTCAGTCTTTATGCTTTTTGGCCCATGCTAACCTTTTCTGCTTGTTTTGTGGTCGCAGCAGGTGTTTTCGAACAGCAACTCGCCAAAATAGTCCAGCATGTCTTAATCTTCGTTTGGCCATTGTCAGGGACAGCGGATTATTCCATGTTTAATTTATTTCGGCGCGTATCTTGGGTGATATTTTTCGTCTACTTCGTTTAGTTGTAGTTCTAGGCCAGGACGACCGAGGTTTATCCTCAAGACTTCCGGTGTCGTTCAATGGTACGTTGAACGAAGTACCTTGATACCTTCAACTGAGATTTGCTTTCTTTAAGAACGGTGATGATTGCAGATCGTTTCTCGATTGTGGTTTATGCGACTTTTCCCATTTTTAACGAGTTATTTACTCAAGACGTGAATAATCTCAAATAAATTCTTATGACTTTAAAGTGTGGGTTTAATGTAAAACCCTTGCAATTTAGTTTGACAAATTTTGAGATTTGAGAACCCTTTTGATGTAAGGAGTCATAAACAAGTGCTGAATCAACAACCAAAAGTCATAAAATTGAATAATTATGAAAAACTGAAACACATTTGTAAACAAAAAGCTCACTGTTCAGAAACTTGGGTGTAAATCTCGACTTTTATTATTTGAATGTGTTGCATATTGTTCAGGTAGAAAATTTAGGTAAAAAAGAATGAATTCAGTTTTCTAGGTAGACCTCAAACTTTTGGCCTGCAGTGTATGACCGATCATAATATTTACATGGCGGCGATCATGTCCAACTGATGCCTTATGGAGGCCAAACGGCTTAAT
Source organism: Pocota personata (assembly GCA_963082735.1). Classification (NCBI taxonomy): domain Eukaryota; kingdom Metazoa; phylum Arthropoda; class Insecta; order Diptera; family Syrphidae; genus Pocota; species Pocota personata. The sequence continues at coordinate 17,634,329 of OY720431.1, forward strand.
CCAATTTTGTGGAAAGAGTGTAAAATGATTCTTCGAAGATATTCTACAAAATATACGACCATTCGAAAAATGTATCATATTATGGTGGATTCCATGAATTCTTAAAAAATTTGTTTTTGCAGACTTTTCTGTTTACCCTAGGCATTTAGTGGTGCATTAATTTGTTTGCAGTTCATTCGTTCATATATGAAACTTTTTGAGGAATTAACCTTTGAGCTAGACGAATCAAACTTATGTACGTAACTTTGGATCTTAGATTTAATATAGTGTTTGATTTGCTTTGAAAATGCCCACTGCCACGCCCACAATCGTATTTAGTCAGCAAGTTTAACTAGGTAATATCGATACATTAGGTCAACTGGTACTCACAGATGCATAGATAAAATTACGTGACGTGCAATAAAATCGTGCGACGCGAAATTAAAACGCGTGATGCGGAATAAATTCCAGTAATGCAAATTAAAGTCGCGTGGAGTGCAACAATAATTGAATAAACAAAAATTGAATAAATAAAGAAATTTAAGAAAAGGGGTATCTATAGTCGCATCTGTGAAACAGGCACTTTTGTTCTGTGTCCATCGTTCTCTCAAGACTGAAATAGATGAAATTTATCTCGCAATTTAAGACTCGCACAACAGTTATCTCATCTGGAGACGTGCTTTAAAAATAATCGAAGTGTTCTTCTAATACGCCTCACTCAAGATCCACAAAACCGACTTTGATGATACGAGTATATGGGCCATGGATAATTATGTAAGGTCAGATATGTTTGCCAGAAAACTATAAAAATGGAATGGATCAACGATGTTGATTTTTAAGTGCTCCAAAATTTTGAGATTATCTGCATAGACACGATCTTTAGCATAGCCCTACAAAAAGAAACCCAACGAAGTCAAATCACATAATCTTGGTGGACAATTGATGTCGCCAAATCTGGAAATTAAACGACCGAATTTGCCAGTGTTGTGGTGGCCCTCTTGGAGCGACATCAGGCCAAAAAAAGTTAGTTATCATTCGGCCATTGTGCAGATAATTCACCGTAACAGTGGCGCCTTCCTCGTTTTCAAGTAAATATGGCGTGGTGAATGCAATGGCCTCTCAATGGTCATATTTGGATCGACATTTGTTTACGTAGCTGCCGAGCGAAAATGGGCCTCATCGGTGAAGAAGAATTTGTTCGAAAATGTAATATATACATATGTAACTTTCACCAAATGCACATACTTTTGGCGGGTAGTAGACGAGTTGTGTAGTTGTAGTTAATTTTTGTACTAGATTACGATCAATTCAGAGGCATTTAGGGGGAAATTTTTTCTTATAATTAGATTATATGTTATTTTGACACTGACAGCTCTTTCGTGCTCAACAAATTGACAGAAATACAGTGAAGGTGAAATGAATCGAACTACGTTTAAACAACTTTGGGAAATATTGAAAACTTATTTCCAAAGTGATTGCTGTGTTACCGAAACAGTGCGATTTTTGAAATTTCAGTCGAAATAATGCCTGCTGTACACTAGTTTGTGGAAATACAATTTATTCTCATGTTCGTCCTGTGCACACAGCCGAAAATATTGCTGCTTGGTGGGGTTTGTGGAATGGTGGTATTATTGGGCCATTTGGTCAACGGAGACTAAGGCATGATAACCAATTTTTTTGGTTGCCAGCAACTGAGGAAATGAACGATCTCTAGTTCCAGCGAGATGGCGTTACGTGACATACAAGCCGTCTAACAATCGATCTTTTGCGTATTAAATCAATAATCGTGTAACCTGTAATCCGCCTATTTTTGTAAATAATTCAAAATTGATGTATTTTTCCATTATCGATTGGTTTTTATTAAGAGGATTTCTAAAACTACTACATTAAATCTGCTTGATTAAATGTACTAGCAACATTTCAAAAAGTTGAGTCAATCAGCGTGATATGAAATCCAGAACAATGTTTTAAAAGCAGCAAAATACGTAATGGTAGCATACATATTGTAACATAATAATAACTACGCTCCTACAACTATGCAACCCATTCCGAATTGTCTTTTCATTCGAGCATAATTTCGAAGTCCACAGTTCGTGTCCACGATAAGAGACGGATAATATCTAAGGCAACGTCACGAATTAAGAGAGAATTATAACCGCAAGAAATTATTGTCATCTTGGAATTATTACATCAGAATTTCCTTGTTCCAGTGGTCGAAGAATTTACTGGAAGTTTCTGGCTATCTGGAATGCTGCTATATAAGGACAGATGGCGATCGAGGCAAGGCAGTTGGTTTTGAACCGCACGAAGAGATTGGAAAAGTGATAATAAGCGAAGTTGTAATTTTGTGATAAATTGAAAGTTTAGAGTAACAAGAAGAAGTAATTAGTTTGGATTTGTGAATTAAGTAATTGAAAGGAGATAAAGTGATTTAAGAAGAAAGAGACCTTGTAAGAAAAGAATTTGCGAAGAACAGTATAGTGTGAATTTGAATTGTTCTATAGTCTAGAAAAATAAAGAAATAATCTCACAGAATATCGTTTTATCTACTCGAGCCGTAGCTCACATATTACAATATATATGTCGACTGAACCAATTTCCACACAGTTTACTTTGTTCATTACAGAATTCCCCTGAGAGAGTTCACAGATGTCTAAATACCACACACCTTTTGCAAAGCTGAATAACGTAACACTATCACAATGTACGTTAACATTATAAATTTATACCATCGAAACGAACACTAATATTTGTCCTGATTGAATATACTTTTGTTTAGCGATTGAGGTATTAGTATTAAACAAGGAAGATTTGATGCTATGAATTATTGATTAAAATCCATTATTAGTTCGAATTTCTTTTAGTTAAATTTCAATATGCGAGTATCACTGCCAACAGCAGTGCAGCAGGGGATGGATTTGTGTAGTTGTTTTGCGGGCTCTCAGAACAAAATTTCAGAAATTTGCTTTGCTTTGTTTTACTCACGAAAAAAGTCGACAAAGCAAATATAAAGAGTGGTACTTTCTAAGTAAGACACATATATGTGCACAATTTTATCAAATCGCTAAGAAACTGTGCTGTAAAACAAACATTCAGACAGCGGAATATTCAACGGATCTATTTATATGAAGATGATGTTCATACATATTCAACTTTTAACGCTGATTTTGGTTGTATTTTCTGATGATGGATGTACATAAAAAAAAGGAAAGTTAAAGATTGACCGAATATGTCGATATTAATTACTGAGTCCAGTTCCCAGTCTGGATTCGCTAACCTACGAGTATCTATTGGCTGCCAACAAATCAAATTTAATGCGGTTTCAGGATAGCTCTAACAAATGTTCCTTTTTCCTAGCCCTGAAATAACAGAGAACACAGATAGCAGGAACAAATAGAGGTATTTGAATGTAAAAATATGCCTCATATTTAAAGCTAAAATTTTCATCGTATCATCATCATCATTAAGAGTTCATAGTATAGTTGAATTGCAGCTGGACAGGGACATAACATGGGACTCAGACTTTTAAGAAGAATTTTTAATAAACTGTAGGATGCAGCGAATCATCACTGGCAGCACATTTCGTTGAATGGATTCCATTCACTTATCTAAACATCTATTTTCTACATCGTTTCTAGCACTAAGGTCATTGATTCGGACTATTCTAAGGGTTTTTATGGAACACAAATAAAATAGCAATAGTCAACAACAAGTGAATAGAAAATTGTATTTCAAACAAAAATTTTGAAAGGTATAGATGTGCTTCTTTGCCTTTCATCATTTTTCCTTACTTGAAATGCTAGGAAGATTTAAAAACCCATAAACACGTGACACATTCCAGTAATCCACTCAAATTTTTCACATAAACACAAAAAAAAAAACTTGAATATCTACTCAAAGATTCGTGTAGGACGGTACTCCCTGAAGTTCATATGCATAACATTTTCATAAGACATAATACAAAATTGTATGTATATTAACCTCCTATCTACACCATGTGTATACCTCAACAAACACTCATCACCTGCCATCATAACAGAGCACCTAATATGTTCATCTTCTTACATCAAATGTAAAACAATCCAATTTATTGCATAAGTTATTTTATTGATTTAAAAATGATAACAGTTGAGTGGTTATCGTGTTAAAAACGAGACGAAGACAGCACCATGAATCTTCAGGGAGAATGACAGACTCCATCTGCCATCAGCATCCACACCATATCTCTTAGGAGGATTCTTTCCGCCTCTAAAGCTAAATCACAAACAAAAAAATACAAAAAAAAGTGAAAATCCCATCTCTTCAAGGCCAATGGGATTCTCTTCAGACGAGCGAACATAAATTGAGATCCTTTTACAAAAAATGCTATATCGTCGCCTCGCACATTCAAGCGAGAATAAAAAAAAAAAAAAAAAAAGCGAAGAAAAAAATTAAAAAGTTGCTCCTTTCATTGAATTAGGATGACGCTAAATGTTGGTACTTTACCCAAAAAGTTTGCATGGCTAGGTGGTGTGCCGCTTTAAATGAAACAAATTCACAAAGTAAAGGGAAATGCGGGTTCATGTATCCCTGTTTGGTTTTTTGCTGGCAGTTTATTTTTATGAGCGACAATGACCTGTCTGGAACCATCATATCACAAAAAGGGTGAAACCAAAATAAACACCAAGCTAGATGATATTATCATAGAAAGCCTCTTTCAGAGAATGGCATGCAATTCTTCGATATCGACATCAAAGTTAGACGACGTTATCTGAATACGTAACCTCGACTAGTAAAAACCAAAGAGCCCAACAAATTTGGAAACGAATTTATTTGATTTTCTAAGGGAGATGACCCATTTACGTAAGAGACTATTAAATCTTTTAGTGTCTGGATTGTCGGTTTTTCTGACTGTTGAATATGTTTATATTCCTTGCCTGAGTGTGCGAGTGGTCCAAGATAAATTGAACAACCAAAAGGTGAAGTTTGGCTATGTATTGGCAAGGCGAGCAGATGTCGCCTTCAAATAAGCATCAATCCTTGATCATAGTTCGCAGCTTCTGGCCCAAAAAACCGCGTTTTTCCGGTTCAGAACATTTACGTCGAATGAAACTTGTCGAATCCTATGAAAGGTCTCACCTCTCGCGAACCTCTAACAAATCCGAAAAATTGTCCTGAGAAGCTCATATCAATTGAAAGAATTGCCCTTCAGAAATGGCATAAAACTGAAGGTCTCAACCAAGAAATTTATTTATATTTTTTGAATATGTTGAATAGGGTGACCAGATAAGAACGATAGGAAATTTTTTTTTATAAAACAACAATGGTATGAGATATCAAATTGATTCTGGCTTTAGTTTGAAGCTACATTCATGCCACTATGTATGGACGCCTCGGCTTCGTTGGCTTCAAGCGGTCGGTTAAATTTTTGATGACTCCAATATGTGCGGCGATAGTCCTGCAATAGCGTCTCGTATGTTGGCCTAGAGCTCGTCTAAAGAGGTTGGCTTGTTAGCGTAGACTAAGGACTTAACGTAGCCTCAGAGAAAATAATCGAGGGGTGTCAAGTCGACCGATCGAGGCGGCCAATAGATGAACGCTCTCCGTGAGATGACCCAGTCGCCAAATTTATCTTTCACAACTTCGAGCGTTGCGTCGGTTGTATGGCATGTATGGAGTCACAGCTCGGATATATCGATGTTGTCGAGCTATACCGAGGAAGGAAACGGTGTCTCCTTCCTCATTTCGAAAGAAATAAGGTCCGATGATGCCGCCGTGCCATAAATCGCACCAAACAGTCAATCTTTGTGGATGAATTGATTGTGGTTGCCCCAATAACGGCAATTTTGCTTGTTGACATATCCGCTGTCCCAAAAATGGACCTCGTCCGAGAAGATGATTTTTTGGCCAAAATGGGGATCTGCGGCTAACGTTTTCAGCGCCCAATTAGTAAACTCACGGCATTGTCTATGGTCATCTGTCTTCAATTCTTGCATCCGCACAATCTTATATGGATGTAGGCCCAAATCCAACCGTCTCTCTATCTGGTTGATGGCTTAATTTCCAAAAGAGTGTACTCACGCTCAAACTTTTCCACGGTGTGACTAGTTGCCTGCGCACTGAAGCTATGATGATGACCGACCTCACGACGAAATTCACTATGCGTTCAACAAGCTGCTGCTTTCGACTATAGAATTGCTAGAAGTTGATCCTGAATACAAACTTCGTTAATATTCATTGGAACGTGGTACAAAAGATAAAACAAAATCAAGAATGAATACTTTCTTGGTCCTGATGATCTCCCTTCCATAGTATTGAAAAACTATGTGAACCATTTGGTCCAACCCATCATGGTTCTCTTTCAAATACTTATCTCACAAGGAGTCTTCCCTAAGCTTTAGAAGCGCTTTTACATAATCCCCTTTCACAAAAATCCTCCAAATCCAATGCTAAACTCTTTTACATACCTAAGCTCTTCGAAAGCATTATTTACGATAAAATGATCTTTCATTGTAAGTTTTTCTTTTCCCTTAACCAGCACGGATTTCTTAAGGCAAGGTCAACATCGATTTTTCAATAAAATCTCTTACGGAATCATACTTATAAACTCAAATCTCTTATCTTTCAACTGGGCTTCATTACTTGGATCAAATTCTGCCCTGAGGAACGCCAATACAAAATCCTTTTTAGACCGTTTGTATCCAACCCCATTATTGCCACTTCTGGGGTCCCTCACGGTAGCCATCTTGGTCCTCTGATTTTATTTTTGTCTATTAATGACATTGACGGTATCATCTATGATTATTTGTTATCCATCTACGCTGATGACATGAAAATCTTCAGGAACATACCAAACCCCAGTAACTCTCACCCACATCAAGTTGACTTGAACAACTATTCAATCTGGTGCTAATAAAAATTTCTTGAGCTCAATGTCAACAAATGTCAAGCTTTACATATTTCCGAAAGCATCTTCCACCAGCACCTACATAGATAGTCTTTCATCTGTGAGGAGCATTTTATTGCGATAGAGAACTATATTGCCGCTGACATATTTATAACATTATTAGCGCTCCCTTTCGTGAGACGTTGGCCGAAATAATTCTCGAACCCATACGTCATGAAATCTCTCTACTTCACATTTGTTAGGCCTATCGTCGAATATGCTAGCCAACTCTGGTCCCCCTATCACGACACTCATTCCCTTCAAAACAGGTTCATGTGGTCTTTCTTGGTCTGGTAGATATAACCTACCCACCTATGAGGATCGTTTGAAACTAATTAACGTACAGCCACCAGCAAAAAGTCCAGAAGTTGCCGACATACTTTTTGTATATCAGCCGTTAGCAGAAAACATCGACTGCCCTGCTCTGCTCCAAATAATCTTCCCTAATTCGCCTCCTGAGATCTGTACCCCTTATTTTTACCACAACAATTATGGCTATAATGAGCCAATGTTAGCTAGGAATTGTTAAAAGCGCGCAAAGCTTTTTGATTCGCATACAGATTTGAACTTAGAAACGAACTTCAGAATTCCACTTCCACAACTTCTCGGCCCTAGTTCCTTTGGTATAGTTTTAAGTTTAGTATTTAGGTATACATATACTTAGCCTTAAGCATAGCTTATATTAATCTTAATAATAAATAAACGTTTGTGCTCCATTGCACGCTGGTCAATTTATAAAGGAAATTTTCCCCAAAATGTAAAAAGAGGAATGGATGTGATTCACTTCGAAACTATCCGTATACAGGGTATTTGAGATCAAGAAGCAGAAACACCGGATTCCTTGGGTCAAAACATGATAAAAAAAACATTTTTGGTAGATTGGGAAGGGGATTAGACCTCCTAGGCCAGTACTGTAAATTGAAGTTAAATAAATTGGACTTCCGAAGTGTCTTTAACTCTTAAATAGTTATGGCTATCAAATTCTAAAAAAAATGAAAATAGAGTAATAAGCTTATGTCAACTCTACTGCGAAGGCATGACACTGGCAGTATGGCCGTCATATGGCTAAAATGTAACTTGATCGTGATGATGACATCAGGAGGACGGAAAAAATACTGTGAATCATGAGCAACGACAAAAGCAAAAACAAACAAGCTCCCCAGTTATCTGGACAGCCACCCTTGGAGTTCACTGAAACTTAATACCAGCTTAGTTTCAAACCAACTACACCAATCTGTCTTTTTCTCTGTCTCTTCCCCTTTCCTTCAAAAACGCCCGTGTCCTAAAATTAGTATAACCCCTTTCACACGTGCAAATTATAAAAAAAAAAAATATGTTGTCGTCCAGAATTTGTAGGACTGCATAATTAACATGTCCATTTAATCGAATATGACTTCGTCCTCCGACTGTAGAAACTCCGAGATCTTTGTGAACATCGTCTTTTCTTCTGTACCACGGGGCATGGAGAATTTATCTTAGCACTTTACTTTCAAAAGTTTGTAAAATATTGGCATTAGTTTTCCTGGCATAATCCCAGAGTTGTTCACACCATCTTCAGCACTGCATCTTATTTTCAATTTTAAACTTGGAATATTTTCCAAGTAGCCAGTACATTTCTCTGAATTTTTTTTCGAGCTCTTTATGTTTGTCATTCCATTGAGTGTTATTCTGAGGTATTTAGACTCTTTTGCAGACAGGCAAGCGGTTCGTTTTCTTTTAAGTGAAATTTACATGAACAGATTTGGTTTGTTGATGGCGATCCGCCAGCACTTTTCAGTTTTATAGTTGTTTCTTCGATCCTTTTACCTATTGCTGTGTCATGAACAAATGTATCTAAGACTGTGCTTTCTTCTTCTAGTATATCGAGAGTATATACATAGAAGCGGATCAAGAACGCTGCCTTACGGTACCCCAACTAATATTTCTTTAAACTGTGAGTATTTATTTCAGTGTCTGACATGAAAGAGTCTATGTTGTCAGTATGTTATATAGGCAAATTTTTAACATTTGTGGGGAGATCGTTGAACAGTTGAATGCCTTTATATAGCCAGAAATAGCCATCATTACGAAGTTGGTATCTCTCGCTGGTTATGTACTCGCCATTATTCTGTAGATACACAGGATATAGGTTCTGTTTTATTTTAAACACTATAACCAAAATTTTGAATTTCAAGCGCTGAATAACACTTAGCCATCATAATGATTGTAGAATATTTGTTGGTGTTGATCGGTCGCATTTTAAAAAAATTATGGTATTAACGGGTGGTTAAATTTTAAGGGCCGATGTTGAATGTGAACCACACCTAAACGTCAAGTTTTTTTCTGCATTTCATTTGACATTTCTCAATTTCAGACTAACTCAATTTGAACCATGGAAAGATACACAATCGAGCAACGCGTTAAAGTTATTCAGGCTTATTATGAAAATGGGCGTTCAAATCAAAATGCATATCGTACATTTCGTGATTCTTTCGGTCAATTTAATCGTCCAAATGTGCGTACAATCGGAAAAATCGTGCAAAAATTTGTGCAAACCGGGTCTGTAGGAGATGTGAAAACACCAGTGCATGCTCGTACAGCTCGTACAGCTCGTACTGCAGAAAATATTGCTGCTGTTCGCGATAGTGTGGCTGAAGAGCCGTCCACCTCAACTCATCGTCGTGCCCAACAATTGCATCTCTCACGCTCGTCGTTAATGAACATTATGCATAAAGACTTGCATTTACGCGCTTACAAGGTGCAATTGACTCAAGAACTAAAGCCTCTTGACCATTTCAAGCGTCGTCAATGGTCACAATGGTGGCAAGAAATGGCAACAGTGGATGATCAATTTTCGAAGAAAATCATCTTCAGTGATGAGGCACATTTTCACCTCAGTGGATTCGTCAATAAGCAGAATTGCCACATTTGGGCGAATGATAATCCAAGAGTGATTGTCGAAAAACCAATGCACCCACAAAGAGTGACTGTTTGGTGCGGTTTATGGGCTGGCGGCATCATCGGGCCGTATTTTTTCCAAGATGAGGTCGGTCAGGCAGTTACTGTGAATGGTGTTCACTATCGTGAGATGATAACGAACTTTTTATGGCCCGAATTGGAAGATATGGATGTGGACGATGTATGGTTTCAACAGGATGGTTTCAACTTGCCAGACAGCTAACGAAACAATGGCTCTTTTGCGCGACAAATTCAATGGCCGTGTTATCTCACGTGTTATGGATGTCAATTGGCCGCCAAGATCATGTGATTTGACACCGTTGGACTTCTTTCTTTGGGGTTATTTGAAAGAAAAGGTGTACGTCGATAAGCCAGCAACAATTCAAGAGCTAAAGGATGAGATAATTCGGCACATTAACGGCATAGAACCTCAATTATGCCTCAGCGTCATCGAAAATTTGGATCATCGGATGGAGGTGTGCCGCCGAGGTCGCGGCTTCCATTTGGCCGATATTTTGTTCCATACATAATTGAACCATACCAATATTATCATAATAAAAAGAAATGACAGTAATTTCCTAAATAATTTGTGTTTTATTCAAAATCAACATCGGCCCTTAAAACTTAACCACCCTTTATAAACAGTCAGTGGACAGTTCATTGAAAGATTTCGACGAATTCTACAAAGTAATCCAATCTTTTTAGATATTTTTGAGCACAGCTTGCTAATGTGGACATTAAATTTCAGTTTATGGTTTTATTTCACCATTTATTTCTATTTTCGTGTTTACATCGCCGCCGTTAATGCACATACATTTAGTTTTTTGTCAGTTAATCATAAGTTTATTTTTACACAGGCAATCAAACACCCCTTCAGTTTCCGTTGAAGAACAGACTCACAGATATTTATATGGTTCTAGCTAATAACAATTAGAGTATCATCCGCGAAAAGATACATTTTTGAGTTTTGTAGGGCATAACCACAATCATTGATATACAAGAAAAGAAAGTAAAACACCAAAGATTGAACCTTGGGGCACACCGATTGGTATTTGCTGCGCACTTGAATATGTATTATCCACCTTTACTCGTACCCTCTGTGTTCTGTAAGACAAATAGCTTGTAAATTTAGTTCTTTTGCACGAATACCCTTTTTGCCAAGATACTTCTATCGATGGTTTCGAACGCCCGTTCGAGATCCAAGAAAACTGCGTCGGTAACATTTCCCTTTTCCATTTCTTGTTTCCATTCATTTATAACCCATGTAATCGATGTCTCACAAGAGTGTCCACTCCTGAATCCAGATTGTTCTTGGCATAAAAGTCCACTTCCCTCAACAGAGCTTGTTAGCTGCTGATACAATATGGACTCTAGGATTTTTTCATATGTGGGCAACATATTTATAGGGCTCCACTCTTCTGGACTCCTTTTAACCTTTTCCACTGAAATAATGTCAGCGTTTTTTCAACTCTGCGGAAACCCACCACGCTCAAGCGATGAGGTAATTATAGAAATTTAGAGCCAGATGACAAATTGTATCCTTACAGTCCAATATTATTTTGGAATTCAAACCGAATTATTCCCCTCTCCACAGTCTCCGTCACTGGGTTAATAAAAAACGAAAAGTGATCCAGAAATGCTATAGAAAGCTATATCTACGCATTTTAATTTTTCTTAAATTTGCAATAAAACGCATGAGGTCAACCTATTTAACTCAATTTACAGACGACCACTTTTTGCATGGGACCATCGATTTTTTTATTCACAATTTAGGACAGTGGTCTGAAATCATTTTTCCTTTTTTTGTTCACCGCTTTTCCCACAACAAGTATATTTTTTCACCATAAATATCCATCCACCCCACTCGTTTTTTCTTATCACACTTTTTGGGAAAACAACTTCATGCACTTAAATTATTTAACAAATGTCGTGAGAATAAACAGCAAATCCACAAATTGTACCTGAAAATTATTTACAGCCACTTAAAACTTGAGAGTCATTTGGCCCACGCAGACACATGCAATTACCAAGCCTCAGGTGTTCGAAAATACCCAGCTATAGTGGTTGTGAGAAAAAAGACGACCATAAAAATGAAATTCGTCTCCAATAACTGAAAAAAAGTACACAAAACGATGAACAAGGACGATCTAATGAGAACTACCACCTTCAAATGCCACACCCCGAAAACGGTTATCTATGTTTTTATTTCTACTCTCCTTCTCCCACTTAAAATATTGGAAACTCCTTTTCACAAACAGAATACAAGTAAAGTAATTACGAATCGATAACTTTTTTTTCCTTTTTTTTTTAAAAATAGTTCCAAGTCCTTTGCCATTGAACAACCTTCGGGTGAGTCCTTCTAAAAGATTTTGTTAATTGCTTTAATTGCTCATTTCGATGACAAGATTTTACCTCTTCTACTTTTTGGGTCATTCGTTAAGCCATAGACATAGTAATTACAACGTTTATTCAATTGGAAATAGTCGATAAAAATTTCCTGATGACCTTGGAACCTATCAATAGGGATTAAGTGGACTCGTGTGCATTTATTTAACTTTTTCTTCCCGCTCAGTTGTGGGTTGGGGGACAAGAAGTGATTTCCAAAGTGGCACAAGTGTCAAACAGTGAGCTTGCTTAATGGTCAAGAAGATAAAACTTTTATAAAACACAGTCACTTAATAAGTCTCTGTAGGACGCTAGTCCTTTGCGCCTTAAGTAATCGAAATGGCACTTAACAAGTTGTTGGCAAATTATAGTTATATATTTTTTTTCTTGTTTTGTTATTTTTCTTCTGCTTCATATTAATTTGGGATGAACAGTTTTGCGTGCAATTCTTATCCGATGGTACCTACAGGGTGTTTCGAATTTTTTTTCTCTAATTATTGTGAATTTATTAATCTATGCAGTTCTGTACTAGTTCCGATACATGTTCATGTAATAAGTTTGAGTCATTCATAAAAGTTTTCTACCAGGGCAATTTGAAAATTCTCATCTCTCGTTACCTCCGTCCCAATGACAGGCAGGGTGTCACATTGCACAGTTTAAAAGTACTTCGATTGTCTTTAATTTTTCTGCGGATAAAACTAAATTCACGTTTCATAAATCATAATTTTCTTCAATGATATCAGAAAACTCTATTTATAGCATTACCAGATGAATAGGTATATTATACTGCTGTATATCTATTTTAGTATCGTTGTTAATATTGTTAAGTGTCCTCACTCTATTAAAGTTGAACATCAGTATATAGGTCTTGCTATAGATGCTCAACGTAAAATCTAACCTCAATGGCAATGTCAAATTGTTGTTATCAGATATAATTTTGTTATTACACTACATTTGATTTAATTTTCATTAATTTCATCGTTGATCTCAATACAAACAAGAAAACTGAAGTTGTTTTCCAAGGATATCTAGGATACACAACTTTTCAAGTACGATGCAACATGGCTATTGGGTGGTTTACTATATATTTTCGTTCATAGATTAGTTATCTTAGGGTGGCTGTCTGTATATGGACACACTTAGGTCACGGAATTTAGTGCTAATACACTCCAAGGTAACTTGCGTTACATTCAGAGCTCTGACACTTGTATTCGTACTGGTTAGAGCAATATTTACACGATAGCACAATGTCATGTTCTTTGAGCATCGGGCTATGTTTGCTGGTATTAAAATTGAGGAAAAACTACGACACACGTAGTTATAGATTATTTATTTATGGAATCATGTAACTTAATAGTGTTACAACTTTGGTACACAATGTATTTCTGACTCTTTTAGCAAATTCAGATTAATTAACTCATTAAATGAATAACGTTAGGAAACAGCGAATATTGTAAGCTTTAAAAATAAAATTTGATTCTTTGGTTTAAAAGAAAATCAACATTCTCCAGTGTAACAGGCGTTACATAAATTTGGTAACTCGCGTTACAATGGATCGTCATACATAAATATTGTACACTTTTGTGACAGTGTAGTCATTTTTCATTAGAGTATCATTGCAGGAGAGCTAAATTTGTAATTAGTTCGTCCTCTACAGCTAGAGGGACATACTCATCAATGAAAAATCACTCTGAGAAGAAGAGTCATATTTGCAAGTTCGAATTCCCACTACTCTGCCTATCTTCCAAAAGTTTTACATCGCACGACCTGTCACACTGATAGCTGACAGCACTCAAGTATTGTTTTCTCCCAACTTCTACAGTAGTTATTAGAAATATGGTGAAATTTGTAGGCTTTTTGATAGAGTGAAAGGAAAAGGTATAGGGAAGAGTTAAGGAGTGAACAGATAACGAGAGAGATAGAGCGAGGTAACGAAGCGGAAATAATAGATTTCTGGAAGTACTGGGGATGGCAAGCTATTTCATATTCATGTTGACTAATAAATCGACAACCTATGGCGGTCAATACGCGTGAAAGCAGGCTCTAAGTACATATATATGCAGAATGTGCAACAAGTGCACAACGATTAAATAGACGGACAGGACACAACTATTAATTTCGTTCGAACATTTGCGACCGGTGACGGAACGATAAGCATTCAACATTTCAGCGGTGTTCGAGCGAAGGGATTTGGCTGTACGCAGACCGATCATCGATCAATCTACATGCTTGTCGCTGAATAGGAACAAGTAAACTCAAGCATATGAAGGGAGCTGCGACCCAAATATGTGAGTATAGAAGTTTCGGATGAACATAAGCTTTATAGGTTATGGTCAAGTTTGCAAAAGTGAATCCTTGGTATCTAGCACCACATTTTGCAGCATCAGTGTTTTTTTTAATTTAATTTTTTTAATGTAAGTACGTATCTACAGTTTTGGTTTGCACAGTTTTGAAAATTATATCAGGTAGGTGACGCCCCCCATTGCCCATAAACTGAATAAATCGATTTCTGGCGTTTGTCATGACCCTCACCAGCATATCAGCGGGTATGTTGGTAATTTCTGCCCATATGTTGGCCTTCAGGTATTGTAGGGTCCTCGGACGGTTGACATAAACACGGAATTTCAAAAAACTCCACAAACAAAAAAATCGCAAGGGATCAAATCGGGGGACCCGGCTAGCCACTCCAAATAGGCCCTTATTGAAATGAGGCGCTCCGGGAAGTGTTCCCTCAGAATAGCCATTGATGCCGGTGAAGTGTGCGTTGCTTCGTCCTATTGGAACCAAATGTCTCCAATTCATCGAGTCGCAAGATTGAAGCTCTCACTACCTCAATGTTATCGAGAAAAGATCATTGAAGGAGTACTCCTGAAGTATTTGAGTGTTTACCCGAAACAATAATAGCAACATCATCTGCACAGACCTTGACATTGCTTCCTGTTCTTTCCAGCTCCGCTACTATCATAGTCTTACAAGATTCCAACGAAGAAGGTTAAATGCTGCAGTTTACGTTTTAAGTCCTGCACAGTTTTGTGTTATTAACCCTGCATGTAAGCAATTAATTAATTATGATTCCAAGCAAAGTTTTGACTTTCAGATCTGTAATAGGCGCCTAGTAACTATGCTTGCAAGGATTGTATTTTCTATATATCGTAGGCCACTCTCAGAAATTGGGGCGAAATTCATTCACAAATGAAACCCAATTCATTAAACAAAAACTACTTAACATCGTAATTGACCCATTTGTGCACACGTCAGTAGAGTATGCAATGAAACGCAATAACCTTGCACTTACAGTCGTAATTAACTAATCAAATTTCACCAAAACACTGTCAAAGCAATTACATGACGACGCACGTAAAATTGACATCATCAGCAAAGTGAAGCAAAGGATATGCACCATCAAATCCTGTGATACGTCAATTTATATTCAGATGCGACGACAATTTCGAGAACTGTTTACGGGGCTTTTCATTTTCCCGGGCATAAATACATAATAATGCCGCTAACAGGCACACTGCGAACATTGAAGTTTATTTTGAAATTGAAAGAAGCGAGAGGATACACGTCGTTCATTTGTAAATTTTATTATTCATGTCAGATACTTGATTGTTTTGTTTATTTCTTAAGATAAAACAGGGTGCTTCAAAAAAGTATGATTACTTTGTTGATGATTTAGTAGACTTAAGAGGCAGTAGATAGTGATTTCATTACTCTGTTTTGTTTGACAATTTAATGTCAACAAGTGTATTTAAATAAGGAAGTTGATTAACACAAACAGCACGCAAATATCCTAATCTGTCAGCAGGTATTGGTGGCTAGATTCCATACCATTAAGGACGGTTATAATAGACTACTATGCAGTGTTGTAACTAAGCCTGACTTAAGAAAAAAAGGAAAAAATCAATTAACGTTAATAAATATCTGAAGAAACCACTTGACCACCACTTTATGATAGCCACTCTCAAATTACGTACTGCATCAGTTAGAAGACTCCGTAATATCAGAAGTATGCCAAGGTATAACGTAGACCGACTAAAGAACCCCTCAGTGTATCAACAATTAGGGGAACATCTCTTGCAAGGAGTGGCAGCAATCAGCAATCTAGGACCACCAAAGATGCAAGAATATTGGAATGCTGTGTTTTCACCTCCGGAGTGGAATATATTGTAGGAATATTGCAAGGAGGACAGAGTACGTGGCTTTCTGAAGATATCTGGAGATTAAACAAGGAGCAAAAAGCCCTAAGAGCTCGTATTGTAGCAGTCCCAGCGGTAGAAAGAAACGAGTGAGTATCTGAATACCGAATAAAAATGAGGGTAGTTCAGCATAGTGTGCGACGTGACAAGCGTTATATTAACGCGTTGACCACGTGATAGCAGCACTGTCTAAAGAATCATCAAGGTGGTCGGAGCTCTAGACAACACCCGGTGAAAACTTTAGACGGCTCTCTCTTCACTTCGGATGAAGATCAATTTACGAGATGGAAGGGTCACTTCGCTTTGGTTCTTAGCCAAGTATTCACCAGCGATATGCAACCAAGTCAGAATGAGCAATCCGAAGCAACAATTGCCCGTATTTGCACCTGAATCTCCATCAAAGATGAGATCACTGCCGTAATTAAAGCACTCAAGAACAGCAAAGTGGTGGGACTTGATGGGATTCCCGCGGAGTTATTGAAAACGGCACCAACGACATTTACTTAGCTTCTGCGTCCACTGCTGGAGAAGGCCTGGGAAACTGAGTCTTTTCCCAAAAAGTGCAAAGAGAAAATAATCGTCAAGCTTCCTAAAAAAAGGAAGTCTCATGCAGTGCGAAATCTAGTGTTGCCTATAGCTAAATAAAACCACCTTGAGAACTCCCACGACGCCGAGCAAGCAGCTTCTCATTCTGTTGGCTTGCCTTGCGCAGGAGGGGCCCACCAGAAAAATTTATAACAATTATTAGGGCAACGTACGATAGATTAAAATGTCACGTTTTGCATAGAGGAAGGCTGTGAGGAATTTTAAATCCAAAGTGGCGTGCGACAAGGATGTATCCTATCCACGCAACTCTAACAGCGGAAACTGAAAGAATTCGGTGGCTACTGATGATGGTTGTCTACAATTGAATTGAATAATGGACCTCCACCAAATGACAGCTGATGTGGGAGGAAAGCAAACGTAGTCCGATTGAAGGTTAACACTGCGAAAACTAAAGTTATCAGCCTTGGAACTCCCTCATATTAATAAATTAGCTTTGAAGGACAACCGGTATAGAGAGTAGAGTATTTATAACACCTTGAGAGTATTGTCCCGACCAAAGACGGGACCGAACAAGACATAGCAAACCGAATAAACAAGGCTAAATCTGTATGTTGTTCAACAAAATGGAGAAGTAGTGCTATTAGCTTAAAGACCAAGCTACGGCTGTTCCGATCCAATGTTGAATCCGTTCTGCTATATGTTGCAGCACTTGAAAAATGTCCGCCACTATCTTCTTCTTCTTTTTCTTACGGCGAAGTTATGATCCGGATTAGAAGGATCACAACCCTCCCACTTTACTGCATCCCGACTGATCCGCCTGTGGGGTATGCCGCCACTATCACAAGAAATAAATAAATAGCATTTAAGTAAAAAAGTACACGACTGAAGTTGTAGGGAACGAAAGGGATCATTATCTGGTAACGTTAAATGTCCTTGATTCTAAGGAAATGAACCAAATATAACTTTTTTTAAATGAGAATGGGAACTTTTCAGATAGTCCATCGAAATAGTATAGTTCATAGAATTTATCCAATCATTCTTCATCATTGTTCCAGATTTCTTAGTTGTCCGCTAACTCTATTGTTCAATCAATCCTTATCCAGCGGCATCTTCTTAGAGGAATGGAAAGTAAGTTGTATCACTCCCATATATAAATCTGGAAGAAAGGACAACGTATCAAACTATAGACCCATAACGAAGATGTCAGTCATACCTAAGATCCTGGATTGCCTAGTAAAGGATAAGTTTAATATTTTAATAAGGACATACATAAGCAATTTTCAACATGGTTTTTGGAAAGGCAGGTCTACTACCACATATCTTTTAGAATTTACGAATTGCTGTATTACTGCAATAGAAAAGCACCAACAGGTCCATGTCATTTATACCGATTTTGTTAAGGCCTTCAGTACAGTTAACTTGCTTATTCTTGTCAGAAAACTTGAAGCTTATGGCGAATATGGATCATAGCTCAGCTGGTTTAGATCCTATTTAAATGGACGAAAGCAATTTGTCTTTATTGGTGATCAGTTTTCAAAACTGATTAATGTGACTTCGGGAGTACCCGAGGGTAGTCATCTAGGATCGTCTCTTTTCTTGCTGTTCATCAATGATCTACCTGGCATACTGAAACACTGTCACTGTCTTATGTATGCTGATGATGTTAAGATTTATTCCATAACCCCAACAGTTCGTGATAGGCTTTTGATGCAAAAAGACATGGATAGTTTTATAGTTTGGTGTAAATTGAATGACTTACAATTAAATATAAATAAGTGTGCCTGCACCATACTTTTCCTTTATACTGCTTAGATAATATTCCTCTTAGAGTGGTGAATGATTTTAAGGATCTTGGCATAATTTTTGATAGCAAAGTTACATTTGATCTGCACATAAATTCTATGATTTCTAAAGCCAACTCAACCCTGGGATTTTTTAAGAGAAATTCTTATGATTTTAAGGATCCTTACACACTGAAATCTTTATTTTGTAGTAGTGTTCGTCCCATCTTGGAATATGCTTGTGTTGTTTGGAATCCTATTGCCCAAAACGATATTGATAGAATTGAAAGGGTACAAAAGAATTTTTTACGTTTTGCTTTGCGTCACTTTTTTCGCGATAATGCTCCCAATGTTCATCACTCCTATCGCCTTTTATTGGGAATGCAATCTCTTCAAACGAGAAGAAAAACATTCAGTTGTATGTTTATTCGTGATTTGTTATGTGTAACGGTCGTTAGTTCAAATTTGCTTAATTGTATAAATTTATATGCTCCTTCTAGAGCTCTTCGACACAGGCCATTTTTATTTGAAGTATCACATTCTACCGTTTATGGTCTACGTGAACCTATTTCCCAGTGTTGTAAGCTCTTTAACTTTGTATATACCAACTTAGATATTTCTGTGACCAGATCTCAATTTAAGTCATCACTTTTCTTTTTTTTTTTTATAATTTGCACGTGTTAAAGGGGATATGAATACCCTTATACTAATTTTTAGAACACGGGCGTTTTTTTTTTTATGGAAAAGGAAAGACACTGAGAGAAAGACAGATTGGTGTAGTTGGTTTGAAACTCAGGTGGTAGTTAAGTTTCAGTTTGAGTGAACTCCAAGGTTGGCTGTCCAGATAACTGGGGAGTATTTTGTTTGTTTTTCGCTTTTATTGTCGTTGCTTATGATTCACAGTATTTTTTTTTCGTTCTTCTGATGTCATCATCACGATCAAGTTGCACTTTAGCCATATGACCACCCTACTGCCAGTGTTATGCCTTCACAGTAGAGTTGACTTAGCTTTCGCAAGTGATCGACTTTTTTATTTATTTCATGCGAAATAAGTAGATGATTCTTGACATCAGGATTCGAACCGTGAATCAACAGCGTGACAAGCGATGATGTTAACACTACACCACGGCCACCCTATTGTTAGTCTTAAGTTAAGTCATGAATGTAAATTAATTACTGAATTTGTTATAAATTTTCCGAACCCGTTGATTGTTAAAGTCGTAGGTAAATAAATAAATAAATAAATAAATAAAAAAAGGGCTTGATTCTTGGCAGTCGTAGACTTAGGCCTTCTAAAAAATTCTGAGTTTTGAGACTCCCCTCAACTTTGCTTGTTCTGTCACGACATCTGACAACTTTAAAGTAATAAAATTGCATTAATTGAACTGAGGGAAGTGATTAAAAATCTAAAGACTAAAAAAGCACTGGGTTACGACTTGATAACGGCGCAGGTGGTCAAGGAATTACCGAATAAAGCTGCTATATTTGATTAACGCTTCGTTCAGATTGCTCTACGTTCCGAGACAATGGAAAGTCGCCGAAATTATAATGGTCCCGAAACCAGCCAAACCTTTGAATGAGAATCGGCCTATTTCCCTATTGCCGGTTATCTCTAAAATATTCGAAAAACTACTTTCAAAACGACTACAACCCACAAAATAACTGACGTGATTGAGAAAACTCTCGAAGAAAAAAAGATTTGTTGTGGTGTATTTCTTGACGTCTCACAAGCTTTCGATAAGGTTTGGCACGAAGGTTTGGAGTATAAATTGCAACGACTACTGCCATGGCAACTCTTTCTAATTTTACGATCGTACCTCACCGAAAGACTTTTTCGTGTTAAGCATGGAAATGATTACTCTGAGTTCAAGGAGATTGCGGCCGGAGTCCCACAAGGAAGTGTCCTCGGCCCACTTCTATATGTACTCTACACGCGTGATATCCCGCAGGAAAGAAACTGCGTCGTAGCCAATTTTGCGGACGATACGGCGATATTGACAACGGGCGATGGGCGATACAATTGAAGCAGCAACTGAAAAGCTGCAACATACTGTTAACAAAGTCCACGCTTGGACGAATTCTTGGCGTATTGTGCTGAACGAAAGCAAGTCTACTCACGTCAACTTTACCTACAAAAAAGTGGACAGATTACCCGTATATCTAAACTCGGCGCAAATACCATACGCGAACGAAGCAAAATATCTAGGAATGACTCTAGATGTTAAGCTTAAATGGAAATCGCACGCAAAAAAGAAACGCGACTAGCTCGAAAACAAATTCCGACAAATGTACTGGCTACTCGGAAGACATTCGAAGTAGAGCCTACATAACAAACTGCTTATCTATAAGCAAGTGCTAAAGCCAGTGTGGACGTATGGTCTACAACTATGGGGTTGTACCAGGAAAAGCAATAGAAACATCCTACAAACTTTTGAAAATAAAGTTCTTAGAATGATCGTTAGCGCACCGTGGTACGTACGTAAAGAAGATATTCATCGGGTCCTGGGAATTCCTAGCGTCGTCGAAGGGATAACAAATTTTGCTCGTAAACACAAAGATCGTGTTCACGGCCATTGTAACAGTACCGTCATTCAACTACTTGACGCGAACAATTCAATTCGTCGTCTGCAAAGGACAAAACCTTTAGACCTCGCGTCATACTATATACCGGTCGTGAAAACAGCAGGAACTTTCATTGGAATTTAGCCTGTCTAAAGCGCTATATTCTTTTTAAATTACATATGAACATCTTTTTCCAAAAATCACGAGTCTCGTAAGCGAGAATAAAACTGCTGGATAAGCGTCGGCTTAGTTGTAGTATTAATCTTGAAGAGTGGTGTTTTTAGTGAGTAAAAATCTTACACTACCATAAGCACGTGCGGTCGGGCCTTATGGTGTCTTTAGAAGATTTTCACCCTCTCAGAAAAAAAAACTTTGCTTGTTCCGCTAACTTTAAAAATTTGCACCCAATTTCGTTGGTTTTTTTGCAATATTCATTATGTTGTACGTCCTAGAGTCCCAGCAGACAATTCCTCACAATTATTGTCTTCACATGCTTTGTGGTCAGGCGTATAGTTCCAAACTACTAGAACGTAATAAAGAGCGTATTTATACGATTGTTTGAAATGCCGTATTGCCGCTTAGATTTGTCATGATATACCGACTACTAGAAACATTTTTTTATTGCAAGTTGTATTACCTATCAACCGACTACGTTTAGGCTTATAGCCAAGAAATATTGGGTTTTGATTACAGACAAAATGTGGGAGACCACTCAGCGGGAAACTCAATTTTCGAGTCCAGAGAACACAAACAAATTTGTTCACAGTGGCACATCTCGCGGTTGTCGAGTTTCTCGCAGTCGTAGGTTTTCTCGTGACTGAAATTTGAGTAAAGCATTTTACCTAAGTGGGTGACTCTCATTCAAAAAGTATTCTCTTCCAAATTTGTTCAGTTCAGTAATTCTTTAGCTTCTCATAATTTGCAATGTTTGTGGTAGCCTCGTGTGTTCAAATTCGTAAAACATTAAGTTATGAATTTTTAAAATGAAATAGTTCGCGTCCTTTCATACCCACCCTTAGCTTTACATTTTATTATAAAACACAGAACGCAGTAAAGCTACCAAAATTTCGAGTCATTTTCATAATCCTACCTATTTCACTAGTGTATGCCTGTAACTTGAATAAGCACTGCCGTAAATATTATTACCCATCTATTGATGAATGCTCACCACTCAGCAGGAGAGTATGGTATGCTATTCAAGTACTCTACATTTACCCAACCACTCACATTAGGCTACAAAACTGAATATTTGCGTCATAATGAAGCAGTCAACTTCAAAACCCTCTAACCAATGAAATTTAGCTTCCATCTACCCCAATTAGATCACCGAATCTACGTATATCTCATCCACAAGCTAGACATTTGCCAATTCAATTGATATTAATGAGGATGGAAATTTTATTATTCTGATCCTTCACTCTAGTGGCAGACCGACATGTTTATGTCATTTGGCTAAAAACCATGCCCGGTCTGATTTTTCATCTTCGACAATCGAGACCCTCGTGGTAAATGCCATCGTCATCATCATCATCTGTTTGCTCTGCTAATAGAATGGCCAGTGTCAATATTTGTACGCAATAAAGTCAAAATGTTATTATACGGAACTGTGAAATACGGTCACGTTTAGACATTAAGATACCTACTTTGGCTAACAGAAACGACGAATACGAGAATGCCAGAAATTTTTATTGTCCCGAATTCTGATACAGAGCCAGAGTCAAGAGTGATACGTGTGCGGTGGCGGATTTCCATCCATCCGTTTAGTGTAGGGTGTAATATTTTGAAGGACACTCGTGCGTATACGTAACATTTCTTTTTACATTTTTTGAAACAATTTCCATGTGCGTTTGATGTTAAGAGTGCTTATGATGATGATTTCATTCGTTCAAATGTGTTTTTGGATTTTATTATTTTAGGGCGAGAAGGTTGTAGGTTATTCAAAGGGGAGGACTCCATTACAACAGTTCATCCTTTCAATTTATTATTATTTTTTTTTTTTTTTTGTTGTAAATCCTCGAATGGTTTTTCCTCTTTGAACAAAGCTGTCACTTTGTTGAATTTAGCGCAAACAAGCTGAGACCAAGGATACACACTTCAGAGTTTGAATTAAAAGTTTCTTTTTGTTCCCCATGTGGGTATCAAGGAGCCAGGGGTTGGTGAAATGAAACCTGACTTTACAATGTTCCATATTGTGAATCGATTTAGCACACTCATGTACTCCTTGTACAGTTGGAGATTTTTGCTTTTATATTGTTCCCATGTTCGAATCAAAAGGAAATGCAAATATGAATCCGCAAAAGGAGCGAGATAGTAGGCTTATGGGTAGCACACGTGTGGAAAATCAATGAATAACGGATCTGGTCTATGACGGTGCTGAGCACTTTGTGGGGAGTGGGAGTCATCGGCAGCTAGGGGAAATGGGAATGGACATGTGTGACCTTAACTAGTACCTATTTTAGATATTCCCTTATGTTATTGATAGTTTTGAATTTTAAATGCAAAGAAAACCAATTGTCAAGCAAATTGTTAGGGGCGCTGCCCACCTTGTATTACACAAGGCTGATTTGAAATAATTTACTGGTTTTCCAAAAAAGGGACGTTTCGATATTTCTACGGGGATGATGTGTAATTTAATTTTTCTTGACAGCAGTAGGTGGACTGTGAAGAGTCCTTATGTTTTTGGAATTGAATTTAATTTTAAAATATTTTGAAGAGTTGGGTAAAAGTTAGAAAAAAAAACCCAAGGATGGGAAGTCGAGGATACATAAATTCCTGGTAAAAGGCAACATGGAACGCATTGTTAACGTATGTATGTTTGTAAGAAAAATCGATTTGAGTGGTATATCAGATAACCATTCTTTGAAAGGAAAACTTTCGAGAAGTATCTAGAGAATTAAATTTTGTATTCTTTTACTTACCTCTGTTGTTTTATAGCTTGACTGATGATTGCAATTACCAGGGCCCAGCCCTACTTAAACTACTCGTTGGCTTCAACCCAGTCGAGCCAAAAATATTTTTCTCGATACAACTTGTCGACGTTGGCACGTTCGTCGAATCTGACAAGTAGCCATATGCATCCAGGTGCAAGAATGTTTCCGATGGGACGTGCCCACTCACCAAAGTATTTCGGAAATACCCAGGGTTAGGGTAAAACAATACCGACACAAGTTCGCTCTTTGTAATACTGTCTGACCGTGGAAAATTATTCCTCACAAGGTCCAGAATGACATTGTCGATTCTGGATACATCTTAAGCATCCAGTAGTCTCTTATTAGAGACGTAATGTCAAGGTACATTCGCATGCAGGCTCGAAGACTTTTTCTCTCAAATAACTGAAGCTTTTCCATATAAGATGTTCCAACATACTAGACTCGCACAGTTCAGAATTGGACAAACAAAGGCTTGGTAGCATATGACCTTCACATCGGATCTCAAATAGTTGGAGTAGGAAAGGCTTTTGCGTTACATAAATGCCGCACTTGCCTTTTGTAACTTCTTATTTATGTGTTCATTGTAGTACAAAAACTTGTCCAAATGAACACCTAAATACTTCACAAAAGTCTTTGACTCGATGCAAAGCCCAGTAGAACTCGTTATTCGTAGGTTTTTCCAGTTTCGTCTCAGATCTGAACTACTTACTGGGTGCGGAACAGTATAAACATACCTACATAAATAGCATCTATTGTGCTTCCCCTAAGTAGATGAAACACTTAAGCACCAGAGATGTGCAAAACTGAAGTTTTGGAAACTTATTACGAACAAATATGTAGAAGAATCAAATGGAGCCTCATTCTAGGTTTTCCAAGTATAGAGTGCTTTATCTTCTAGGTTGTGTACATGATGGAGTTCTTTTGAAAAACACCGTCCAATCTTATGAACCGGATATACGTTTCTCCACACCTCTACAAGCTCTCGGACTACTTAATAAGCTGGAACTTTGCAAACTTAACGGAATGATGATGCACAGTGCAGTCGAATTTCTGATTTTCGGGGTGCAGGGGATGTTGCAGAGAGAATTTTTCTTCTGAATTGTATGTAATTTTTCTATGCGCTAATGTCTTATTGCAGCCCTCACCAATTTCTTGGACTTAAAAAAGTGAAACCCAGCACTTTTATAGCCAACAAATCTGAGGAAAACCGAAGGAAGTTTAAACAAACCAGAAAAGACTGCATTCGACGTGTAAGGCAAAAATCCTACAATGTCCCAAAGGCAGTAAAAATTTTTGGTCATTCGTCAAAAATATTAAAAATTCTTCCTCGCCTGCCATCCCCACGCTCATTTACAATGACATTCCAGCTGTCAGCTGCTTAGACAAAGTCAATCTGCTTGTTGCTCACTTTGCAGCGAACTCCACGCTGCGTAAAATTTTCCATGGGACAGGTCCGCTTTTGCATTCGTACAGTAGCAGGAGTACTCAAAGGTCTTAACATATACAAATCCGCTGGTCCAGATGGTACACCCCCCCCATAGTTTTGAAGAGGTGTTATTCTACGCTGGCAAAACCTCTGCGTAAGCTTTTCCTATCTATCCTACTTTTCAGGGCTCTTTCCGAGTATCTTCCTCCCTGTCCAATTACCGACCCATGAAACGCTGATAAATCGTCAGCTTATGAAATATCTCGATTCAGGAAAACTCCTTAATGACTGGCAGTATGGTTTTCGTAGCAACAGATCCACTGGTGATTTGATGGGATGTCTCACCGAGAAGTGGAACCATCACTTCGGCGAAACTAAGATGGCTGCGCTTGATATTTCAAAGGCATTTGAAAGAGTTTGACATCAGGCTCTTTTGTCGAAAATGCGTGCATATTTCGTCGATGAGTCTCTTCTTCAATGGATTAGAAATTACCTTTCGGGGCGTTCAATACAAGTTGTTTTAGATGGCTTTAAATCTACAATTCACCAAATAAATGCTGGTATTCCTCAAGGCTCTGTTTTGTCTCCGACTTGCTTTCTTATTTTTATAAATAATCTCTTGTCTGCAACTTCTAATTCAATCCATTCTTTCGTTGATGACAGTACCCTCAGTTTTTCATGTTCGTTCCCTAACTCATGGCCTTGCTCTTCGGCAGTAGAAGGGGAACGGCAACACATTAAATTCCGACCTGGACAGCATAATTAAATGGGGTTCAACCAACAATGTGGAATTTAATGCTTTCAAAACACAATGCTGTCTCCTGTCTCTCAAGTGAAACCAAAACCCTCAACCATTATCCATGGATGGTACTTGCAGCATTGAACCCAAAAGACTTGCCATTTTCGGTATGTGTAGAACGATCACATATTCGAGGTCGCCAAAAATGCTGCAAAATGTCTAGGATTCCTTAAACGGTGCAAGAAATATTTCACCCCGCCTGATCTGGCCTCAATTTATAAGGCATTCATCCGCCCTAAGCTGGATTATAACGCCCATATCTGGTCTGGTGCACCCAAGACCATTCTGCACATTCTTGACAGTATAACCAGTTGCATTTCTCCCCTTCAAAATTTCACCCGCAATACGCAACATGCTTCGAATGCACATCAGATCACCCAAAAGCCAAACTTCGGTCGTACTGTCAAATATAGGGATTCGTTTATAAGCCGAACGTGGAATGATCTACCAAGCTCTGTATTTCCCCATTACTACAACCTTCAAACATTTAAAGCCAAAGTGCACAGGCTTCTCCTCTGTTCCTCTTCCCGTTTTTCCTAAAAGCCTGTGCCCTGTAACAGTATAAAGGTATTCATATTCCTTTTAAGAGCGTGAGAAAAAAATGAAAAAAAAAGAAGAAAATATACCCAAAGTTTTCGAAGTACAGGGTGTCACTGTGTATATTTTTCTCCTGATTTACAAACAATTTTCGAATATGAAGTTTATCTCCCAGCACCAACATACCACCAACAGATTGATGTACTATAAATATAAAATTCCTCACAAATACATTATTTAGTGAAATTTCCCGGCCATAATTTGGCAATCTTTAACAGAAAAGCTTGTTTCACTGGTTTTTTGAGGGAAAAACAATGACGCGCATATAAAAACTAGGAGACTTGTAGACACACACATATTTCGGCCCTATTTGTTCAGATGTGAAAATATAAATACCTAGACTAAGTTTGTTAAATGGAGGTGTCATTATTGTACTTTTAACCTATTGTCCCGTTGTCTGTAAGATGCTGACACTTAAAACTGTACACTGATTGTTGAAGTAAATAATAAATAAATAAATCAGTCGGATCTGATAAGAGGAAAAACCAAACATAAGCTTATCAAAAGTGTCTCCCAAAGGTCATCAGTAGTGTACAATTTTTCACAAATGAAATACGATCTGCACGTCTAATAGCACATTAGTAGTCTAGATACGCTCGAAGCCAATTGTCGCCAACAAATTGTACTCAAAACAATATGCCACAAGTCGACTGCCGAATAGTGCCAATATTTGCATCAGCACTGGCGCTAGTCTTTCTGATCAGCATTCTCTTTATTCAACACAATCATGATCATCATAATGCCGGGCCTGCGCACCGTACGGAAGGTGGGTTTAATTGATACACAAACGTAATTTATACAGAACCGAATTTGTTTTAGAGGCACAAGCTATGCTTGATTATAACTATGATACGTCCATGTCAGACGAAGAGAATCCCTCTACAGTGAGCGAATATGAAATTTGGAAGACCTCAACTCCGAATGGTGGCTTCCACATAAGCGACAACTGCCTACATTGTATCTCTGAAGTGATTGTCGGGGACAAACCATCAAAGTTATCAAACGATGAACACTTTCGTATCTCAAAGGCGTACTGGGTTGATGCGGGAAAGCCAACGCTGGACTACTCTGTAGCTCCTGACTCTGATATTGGTTCCCATAAAGGTACGTATTTAGCCATGTGGGTGGGACCTTTAATATATCCTATGGTCATGCATTCTGTTAGGTTGGCACTTTGTAACCTCAATCTGTGTGCGTATTTTCAGCGTACTTGCTTTGTGTAAATGATCATCTCTGTGCGGCTCGCACTGTAAAAACTTTCATGGAAAGATACGAAAAGGATTGTAATGTTGATGGAGTGATTGATTGTTATGACCACGCAGCGACGCACGTCAGGGGATATAATTGGTGTCATGAGGGAGTGGCTCCGGCGGAGTTAGAGCGTTTCAATAGATGCTTCAAGAAGTTGGTTATAAAATAACATGGAGGAAGAGGGAAATTGTCCCTCACTGTGTATGCGAAAAGAGACCTGTTCATAATTCTCAAAATATAGAGCATTAATTATGCGGATAAATGAGTGTTTTGTTATTAGAATAGTGAAATGGAGCTGTTAGATGTATCCGCAGGCAGGAATTATGAGACGCAGCTTTATTTTAAATTAAAATTGAGTTACGAGTAAATCGAAGTTTCAGAAGTTATGGATATCAAGTTATAAGTTCGAGTTTGCAATTTTTAGGGTAACACTGCTATCGCTAATGGCTGTTGTCATCCGTTTTATTCTTTTCATTGCTATCTCGCTAAAGAAGTGTGATAGGGGCAAAGGTTCATAAATTATTTTAATTTACGTATTTTTGATTGGGCTTCCCCAGAACATCAGAGAAATTGATTATAAATATATTTTTTGGAACCGTGGTCGTGATTAAGAGGTAGGGTCAAAATTAATCCTATCACAAAGCTATTTATATATTTTGCTTCTTCTTACAATAACTGTGCTGAAGGCTACTTAAGACTTCTGCTTTTGTTCATTGCAACTTAAAAATATAAGATACATGCAAGTATTGGTTTGATGGACAAAATGCATTGTAGCTTCTTCGCGGTGAGTGCTATTTTAGCTATTTTAAAAAGAACTAATGATGGTGAAATACTACTTCTAAAAAGTGAAAGATATCAAAAAGTGAAAGATATCAATGTTTTTCTACCGGGTGTGCCTTCTGATCAAAAAGTACCCGAAATTCTTCAATAAAACGAAAATGGTTCAATTATTTATCGATATTCATTTTATTCCCTTCCAAGTAATTTCCATTGCAAGCAATACACATATTTCAACGCTTCCTCCAATCTTCAAAAGACTTTTGCTAGGCCGATTTTGGAATCGCCCTCAGCTCCATCTGCGAAGTCTCCTCTATCGCCTCAATAGTCTCAAAACGCTTTCCGCGGAGCGGTAACTTGAGTCGTGGGAGTAGGAAAAAGTCACAAGGAGCCATATCAGGTGAATACGGAGCATGCGGAATGGTATGAATGTTGTTTTTGATCAAATAGTCTCGTACAAGATTAGATGTGTGAGCCGGTGCGTTGTCGTGGTGACAATTCTGGCCTCTTGCGACGAATATTTTCCCTCAAATGCTTTAATACGCTCACGTAATACTTCTTATTTACTGCATGGCCTGGCGAAAGAAATTCGGAGTGAACCACTCTACGGCAGTCAAAGAAAACAGTCAACAAAGCCTTGATTTTGGAGCGACTCTGTCGTGGTTTTTGGGTTTTGGCACGTCTGAGAAGCGCCAATCCGATGATTGTTGGTTAGTTTCGATGTCATATTCATAGAACCATGTCTCTTCATCAGTAATGATGCCACTGATAACAATGCGATGCTGTTTCTGCAACAAATTCAAATAAATTCGCAGAACACAACAAACACTGACTTGTTTACAAAGCTATCATGCACAAACTCCCGACAAATGGCGCTCAAACAGATATTTGAGCGCCAGATGCCAGATGTACCAACCCAAAAAAAAAAAACTTTTGACAATATCTCGAACGCGGTTTGTTTGAATGAGAATTTCCGGGTACTTTTTGATCAGAAGGTAAATTGTTTTATTTTATTTCATCTTAGGAATCGATTAATACCTTTCTGAGAATATTGTTTTTTTGTGTTTCCCTTGAATATTTACAACTGTCTATATATATATGACATGTGGTAAATTGTTTGTTTTTAATAGAATTGGGATTTAAATATACGTTGGACCTTTGTCCATAAAATTACGTCACCTTTGTTTTTAAAACCACCTGAAGCGTTGGGGGTTTTATTCACTCGGAGCGCCCCTTTTCGCTCGTTATTGTCGCCTTATTTTGTGGTGTGTACAATTGTTTACATGCATGCATACATATGATACAATTTTCATAACATGTATTTACATTTAAAGAATAACAAGTAATATTTTTATAAACGGATAACAATTTTAAGGACATAAATAACAGATGTGGACATACGAGTATTACAACTGGAAAATTACGTCGGTGGGTGTTTTACGATTAAGCCTTCTTCTTTTTGAAGTTTCTTGGACGATTAGGGTGTTGACTTCGCTGTTGGAATGTGCCAGAATTTTTCCCATGTGCCTTGTGCTGATTTTTTGTATTTCATTATCGATAGTATTGATCTGCAGGTCGCGATGGATGTCTTGTTTGCAAATATACCATTCTGCGTTGGTAGGTAGGTAGGTATGATATCTAGATTTTTGAGGTTCCCCAAATTTGAACACAATACGCCCATATAGGCTTAATTTAAATGAATAGTTTGTTATTTATGGATAGCTTGGATTGAGGTCGTAATAGCCAATAGAGTTGACGGAATTTATTCTTTATTTGGTTACATTTTTGTTGGATGTGTTACTTCCATGTTAATTTGCTGTTTAGATGAATTACCAGATATTTAGCTACCGATTGAATGGATATTTATTTGTTGTTAATAGTTAATGGTGAAGGTGTATATTTAGTTCTGGTGGTGTAAACAACTTGCATCGTCTTGTCTTCGTTGATCTTTATATGCCATTTGGAATACCACTCTGTGGTTTTGTCCAGTGTTTTTCTGTAATTGGAATGTAATAGTTTGTAGATGACTTGCGGAGTTCAGGAGTAGTGTGTCGTCGGTAAGAATGCAACCACGGTCGTTTTTCTTTTGGGAGACAGAATGTCTGTTGTAAAGAGAAGATAATGAAGGGGCTCAAGAATACTTCCTTGAGGTACTCCTGCATTAATTAGGTGAATTTGGGAGCATTTGTCATCATATCTTACATAAAAACATCGATCTTCTGGATAACTTTTTAGTAGCAAAAAGTAGTCTTTTGGGATGAAACCTGAACGCGTATGAGGCTAAGTGGTTAATTTTGTTGCTGGTTCGCATCTTTTATTCCCAATTTACTAGGAAGGTCAGAAATGTCTTATTTATAGGCCTTGGCTGACTTTGTTATTCTCCCATAGAGTTTTGAAGCCCGCCCCCTCTTTTTTTGTTTAGTTTAACTTAAAAAAAAAACAATGTTGCTTTTATGAAACTTCACACTGATGGCTAGGTGTTTAAGGACAAACTTGGGTATTATCTACAATTTCTTACTAGTTGATACTAAGTGCAGCTGTCACTTGGTTTTATTCACAATCGCTCAATAGAGTCTTCGGAAGTTTGTAGCATAAGATCCATTGTGTGGAGCTACCAGAAATTAAACTCTAAATTAATATTATCAGATTCTTAAAATACAAATATCAATACAATTTAATCCGACTACTTTTGGTTTTTATATTGAATATTTCAATAAAAAAAATACCCAATTTAATATCACTTTGTTCATACTTGTACCCCGCAGCAAGTAATTAAGACCGTTCATGTGATAACCACCACACATGTTAAATTAATTATTCAGTCCAACCATGCGGCACGCAGAGCAAACATTCGGAATTGGATTTGGTTGAATTTTAAATTTAATTTGGCCAAAAAATGTGTGATTGAATAATACATGTGCTGACCAATTCTGAACTGCATTCAAACAGAGAAATATATTTCACTTCTCAAAAATAAAATTGCAACTTTGTCCAGCATACAATTTTGTATTAATAAGATACGAGCAACTCGTTCGTTATAGCTCCTTTCAATGTAATATAGCAGTCATCCCTTCTGACAATATGTGCAGTATGAACTACAAATTGGCAACGATACATAAAGCGTCGCGTTTCTGTGAATTCCCAAACGTCAGAGATGAAAAATGTTGTGCTGTCGTATTATATTCCACCATGTTCTGGTGCAAATGCATTTAAGAAACTTCCGTTGTAAGGAAATCCTCTTATTTCCTTCAGCTTTATAGTTTTTTGTTTGATGTACCTACATACATATACATATTCTAGATATTTTATTTAAATTATCTGCTAAAACGGAACTGAAGTGGAAAATTAAGTTCATCAGAAAAACTTTGAAGTTTTGAACTGCTTTTCATTTGAGGAGCTAATTAAAAATTTTTAAACGAAAAATAACTAGTAATGGAAATTTATGAAATATCGGCTTTTGTTGGAGTTACTTATGTAGGTAATGGAAAAGTGGGACAAAAGAGATTAACGTTCAGAGATTTGTCATTGTTAAACAGTTCCCTGCAAAATATATAACACATTGTGTGGCAATAGTGAGTTGTAAGCCTTTAGCTTCCGATACTATCTAGAGTCATTTGGTGGCTGCGTTAGTTAGACAGACATTGGTGTGCTGTACTATTACCTTTTAAGATTTATACGTAAGACTCGTGGATAAGACTGTAGATGACAGGGGATCAACGTTCCAGTAGCTCCGGTTATATGGGTACTGGGGCATGAAGCTGTACCGGGTAACGAAAAGGCAGATGATCTAGCAAGGAAAGGAGCGAATGACACAGAACTGAATCCTGTTAAGACTATAGGGGTCCCTCTGATAACTAGCAAATCGATAATCAATGCGAAGATTAGACAGAAGTTCAATAACTACTGAACGAATCTAGACACGTGTCAAGTGGCCAGATCAGTGGCAACAGAACCGAGTAACAACATAGCAAAAAGGGCTTTCAATTCAAGCTAGAGCTGTAGGTGGGGCTTTTAACAGGGCACATCAATCTCAATAAACACTCGTTCAGACTCGAGCTAGCTGAAACAACAATCCGTGCCAACTGTGAGGAGGAGGAGGAAGATATAGAATACTTCCTCTGCCACTGCCCTGCAACAGCGAGATTAAGACTGAAAGAAATCGTTGATATATATATATGTTCGCTAGACGAACAAGACGATTTCCCGATCACTATATGATCTCCATTTTGATACTTCCCTTGATCCCAATACTTACATCCTCTCTCATCACTTAATTCCCTTATTATAATACTTTTTCTACAGCTCTACAGACGAGACCCTCTTAAGCCAACCAGCTTCGTTGCAACTTGTCATTTTTTTATAAGCTCGACATTTTTTTCATCCGGTGCTCGACTGTAGTGAGATTCCAGTCCGAGGGTCTCTGTAAACTTTATAGATAGCTACTGTGTTAAACTTATTTTGAATATCAAAAAGTGGGCGTGGGTCGTAGTGCGTAAAGTTTCAACTCTATAGGTCACCCAAGGGACTGTAGCCGACGGAAAGGCACAAGTTAAAAGGCAATTTCCTAGCAAATCACACACATATACTTAGCGGCTTGTGCTGCAAATCCAGTAATTCTTTTTATTGAGATTGTCTATTTTTACATTTAAATTTGAAGAGCAATTAACGCTTTTAAATATATCTTTCAAAATGCAATTTACTTTTAGATGCATATTTGTAGGCTGCCGTTTCATGAGAATATAAACAATTCTTCTTCCAAAATGCAGTTTACTTTTAATTGCATATTCATAGGTAGTTTGGTCATAAGAATATGCAGAATTCAGAATTCTTTCAAAATCCAGTTCACTTTTGAATGCATATTTATAGGCTTCTTATGAGAATGTACAAAATTGTTCTGTCGAAACGTAGATATTCAAATTCAGTTTTTGCATAAATATTCAATGAAAATTAACAACTTTGCATATGTACTGATACCCTTGGATTAAAAATGAATAGTAAATGATTAGAATTGATCCAGTCGTTTTCTCACAATAAATAGAAAATAGCTTCCCAAATTTAAAACAACGAGATAAAGAATTGATTCTGTAACTGTTCCCTTATGATCAGAACGGTCGAGCTTTGTATACAACTATAAATGCAATTCAAATAAATTCTCTATTTATGCATTCAATTACCCGGAGAGTCCTGTCTCTTAGTCTTATTTTTAGCTTGTATGAAATCTACGTTCGCCTGATATTTATTAGTAGTGCTTAGATAGATCTACTCGTAAGTCATAGATGACGTCAAGTCGAAACGTATATGGAAGTAGGTTGATTTCAAATTTTAGACTTACATTTTTTTTTTCGAGTTCACATCCGAGGTATCGATACCCATAGATTATGATCAGCTGGAGTGTAGACCAAGTTCTATGCTCGTGGGCTGAAATTCTTTTATGTTATTGCGATCTAATGGCTGGGTCTAATGAGCAATTTTTCTTTCACTTATTGATTTAATATGTACCTATACAAAAAAGTAATTAAAAATAGTACCACCAACTAGCATCTCTCATGAGGATACTAAAAAGAAGCTATGCACATACATAAGTGAAACATAAGTACAATATTAATTTGCACCCAAAACGTGGGCGCCCCTACTCTCGTTGTTGCCGTTCCATAACGCCCCTTTGTACGACATATGCATTTACATTATTACATTTTTTCAGTGCTGTGCTTATTAGAATGCTTTTCGCTTTCTAAATCTCCTTAGTAGGTGTCTGTCGTCCAGAAGTTGGAGGGCCTCAGAGTTCGTATAATGTCGAAGCCGTTCTTCATATTTTTTTTTGGCTAATCTTTTGACTTCAGCTTTTGCCCATTCCATTCCCAAGTCTCCTCATTCCGAACATACCTGGGCGCATTGACAATATTTCTCACTACTTTGGATGATGTCGATATTGCTCTGCTTGGTACAACCTCTGAGTTGAATCTCCTTGTCCAGTTTTAATGTGTCGTAAATGTAGCAATTGCGTTATTTTCCAGTGATGGTATATTGCAAGTATATAAGAGGTAGAGTACTGGTCCAAGCATACTTCCTTGGGGCACACCTGATTTAGTTTCTTTTATACGAAAGTATCTGTCTGCAATGTAGGATTCCAGGATCTTTGTACTTGTATGTTGTTTGGGAAAAACATTTTTTATTTTGTAAATCAGTCCTTCGTGCCAAACTTTATGGAATGCTTGAACTACATCCAGGAAAACTGTAGAACCAATTTTTTTCTCCTCCAGTATTTTTCTAATGATGTTAGTAATTCGGTGAACCTGGTCAATTGCAGAATGTTTCTTACGGAATCCAAACTGATGGTTGGTAAAAATTCGTTTCCGTTCTATACTCGTAGTCTTTTGAGTAGCAGTCTTTCAAAAAGTTTTGACATTATAAACAGTAAAATAAGATGATGCTTCATTAGGTGGTTTTTCATTTTCCATATTTGTGGCACGTGGCTTCAAAATTATTTTTTCAGGAAGCTCTTTAAGAATATCTCCAGTATGAGATGGGGCCTTTTTTACATTTGTAGATATTTTTATTTTAGCTGACCTTCTTAGTTCAATTTCCTCATCTTTTTTCCCTGTTTGTTGGGCAGGTCATCAGTGTCAGCTGGATTTGGGTGAAATATTTCCTCAAGATATTCTGCATATCTTTCAGCTTTTTGTCCGTTGCTCCTAGCCTATTTCCTATCCTGCATTCTAATTGGGGGAGTATGCATAATTGTCCTTTTTAGGTTTTTCGTGGCTTTCACTTACATGTGATTTTGTAATTTGCTATTGTTAATTTATAACCGGAACCTATCTTATTTCTTAGGCTATACCTACAGCGAGAAAACTTATCTTTGCATTTTGACAGAATGTGTTTGCTTGTGACCTGAGGTGTGCAGGTTCAAGTCCGAGAAGAAAACAGCAACAGCTAATGATAATAAAATAGAAAAGAACAAAATTTAAGTTTATCCAACCACTACTCCAAAAAGGGGTTTCTGCCAGGGTTTGAAAATTTTTCCTCATTCACGTAAGTTAGTGGATCTTAGGTATCGGACTTGTCTCACCAACCGCACTCGCTTTGTTATATTCCCTGAGAAGTTGATGAACCTTCTGTCAGCCCCTGGAGTAAACAATTTACTCCAGAAGTCTATGCGTTGGCATGAAAGGGTAGACTGCAGTGCTAGGGTAGATTAACAGCTATCTAATAATAATCATATCGTTATCCGATATATATATATAATATATATATCGGATAACCCCATGAATATATATATATATTCATGGGGTACTCTGATGCATCCAAGGGCTATATGATCTAGATACAGCAACACGAAAACTGGAAATCGCCAGAGACGTAATTTTGGAGAAATGGAGCACCAGGATCAACAAAATAGGCTTTCGAATAGTGACTGGCATGGAGAGGATGCGATATAAGTGGACCATGACTCCAACGTTTCTATTCCTCTGAAGTATCGACTTTGCAAACAAAAGGAAGGAGGCTACACCAGGAATTTGTAGCATCCACACAGTTACAAAGATGCTATTTCTTGCAAAGAGATGGAACAACTGAATTAGGCAATGGCAGGGGAGTTAAAAAGTCTTCACAAAAATCACACATGGAATATAATATCTCGTCCTGAGGATAGGAACATTATTGGCAATAAATGGGAGTACATGCTAAAGGATCTAAGTGCTGAAAAATAAAGGTATACAGCAGGGTTATATGCAGGTTATATGCAGGAATATGGAATCGATTATGGAGAAACATAGAGTCCAGTGGGGAAGTTCACTTCGATTCTTGCCATTGCAGCCAACGAAGAACTTGTTTTGACCAAGTTTGATGTAAAAACAGCATTTTTGCACGGCGATCTCACTGAGCAGATCTACATGTATCAGCCAGAGGGTTTCGGTGACGGAACAAATAAGGTTCGCAATCTGCGGAAGACTTTATATGGAGTCAAGAAGGCCAACCAAAAGCTGACCGGAGTTCTCAAGAATTTCAAGCTGAAGCCGAATGAATTATACTTGCTATATGTATATATCGATGATGGAGAGGCTACGGAAAGCAAAGATAATGCTCTTCAGTTGGTGAACTTCCTGCAAAAGAATTTTGAAGTCACATTATTGGAGGCTGATTACTTCCTTGGGATGGAAATCTCAATCACACTCGGAGTCGAAATTCATGTGGGCCAATCATATTACATTTAGCGGTTACTGAAGCAATTCAACATCAGTTATTGCGAGCCAGTGTCAACTCCAGCGGAACTCTCTGTATTAGCAAAATCTATGTCTTTGGGAGTAGTAAAATTCTCTTACAGAAGAGCAGTAAGTTCTCTAATGTACTTAACGGTGGCGACTTGCCCAGACATTTGCAGTAAGAATACCTAACCTAGTACCTAACCTAACCATATCCAGACTCATGGGTATGGTTAGGTTAGGTAGATGGGTGCTTTGTGACAAATAGAGTCACTGCTCACTTAGGCCAAAAGTTCGGGCCCATTGTACCCAATCATTTAACCCCAGAAACGCTGTAAAGTCCGCTGTTAGATCCACCCAAAAAATGATATAAATCTCAGGAGGTCCGTAAGGTATACATTGCCTAAGTCCTCCTATTCCGAGAAACAGTAACTTTCGAGAGTCCTCATTCTTGTAATGGATTGGGCAGGACAGTCACACAGTAGGTGATGAACTGATTCAATTGTTTCTTCGTCCCTACAATAGTCGTTATGTAGCACACCGAGTCGCTCCGCGTGAACTCCAATGGCACAATGACCAGTAATTATTCCAGAAATGACCCGTGTATTATAATGACTAAGTTTCACCAGAGAAGTTGATCTCTTCTTGCCGAATATAGCGCCCTGGCCATGTTTCCAGATGAATCCATCGTCTATTTGCTCGATCGGTGGTTTCATCTTCTATTTTCTTCCGTAGGGAATTGATTGGGGTTACTACAAAAGGGATTGCCCGCGATAAGTGCAGCGCCGACCATTTCGTCAGCCCTTTCATTTCCTTCGATATCCATATGCCCTGGTATTCAGCAGAGGGTCACTGCATTTAAGAGTGATTTGCAGGTCCTCACAAGCCTTGATCTAATTACAGTAGAGTTCAGAGTCTTAATGGCTACCAACGATATTACTTTCGCGTATAATTTCCGCAGCCTGTATGATGGCTGTGATTTCGGTCTGAAAGACGCTGCAGTCGTCGTTGATTGTAGGGTGTACGACAGAAATAGACACTACTTCTATTTTTAATGCAATTTATTAATTATAAAATTTAATGTACGTTTACTCTACTACAAAGTTTTTTTTTTTCTTTTCTTTTTACTTAAAAGGTTGATGCAAGAAAAACCACCATCTAGCTCGACTCCACTTTTCAAAATGCCATTTAGTATTAACTCCCTTATCGGCATCTCTCTTTCTTTAATTTGCGCAATCTGTTTCTCATCTCGGTACTTCTAAGTGCCATCTATGAGTGAACCACTACACTGATTTTAAAGGATTTGTTTATTCCTAGGGCCGCAAAATAAACTCTGGCTCCAGTGCCAACGTCCATCTTAGAACTGTCGGTATAGAACGCCAGTTCCTTTATCTTCATGGTTCTTCGGTTCCTCCAGTACGTTCTGTTAGGAATTCTTATAGTGAATCTCCTTTCAAATGCTAGCGTAGGGGTCATGTAATCAGTTTCCGTCAATCTACTGGTAGTCCCTCATCGGGATAAAATGGAGGCATGGCCGTAAAAGCTCGATGATCACAATCGGCCTTCTCTCAGTCTTACAGCGGTTTTAGACGCCAAACTGCTACAGTATATATCAAGCGGAATGAAACTGAGTATGGTTTCCATTGTTGGTGTTGTTCTTATTGATCCCTCCCTTGTTGAGGTTTGAAAGCTGGTATTGCTTCTCAAGAACCATCTATGGGTATACTTTCTAGAAAAAGCTATTAGGTGCGCAACTAAGTTCTCGCTGTTTTTTATTGATGAAAATGCAACTTTATTGTGAAAAAATGGTTACAAATGAATCATTCAAAGTATTGCCCATCGCTAGCTATAACTTTTTCCCATCTTTCTGGCAGAGCTCGAATACTGTTACGGTAAAACTGTTCATCTTTTGAGGCTAATGAGCGAAACTGATGATCAGCCAGACCATGTGCCATCAAACGGAGCAAATAATAATCGGATGGCGCAATATCTGAGGAATATGGCGGGTGGGGTAGGAATTCCCATTTGAGCGTTTCCAGTGAGGATGAGCGTTGTCATGCTGTAGAATCACTTTTTCTTGCCTCTGCTCCTATTGTTGCCGTTTTTAGCACAGCGCTCGGCTCAATCGCATCAATTGAAGTCGATACTGTTCCCTTGTGATGGTTTCGTTGGGTTTCAATAGTTCATAATAAATGACACCGACATGGTCCCACCAAATACACCGTATAATCTTCTCAGCGTGAATATTCGACCAAGCCGACGACTTAGAAACATGACCGGGCAGTCCCCATGACTTCCTTTTCTTTGGATTGCTGTAATGAGTCCATTTTCATCACCCGTCATGATGCGATGAAGAAAACCTTTCCTTTTTTGCCGCTGGAGCAGTTGTTCACAGGCGAAAAAACGACGCTCAACGTCCCTTGGCTTCAAATCATAAGGAACCCAAGTTCCTTGTTTTTGAATCATACCAAACGCATGCAATCGCTTGGAAATGGCTTGACGGGTAACTCCTAATGCTGAAGCAAGCTGTTCTTGCGTTTGGCACGGATCCTCATCGAGCAATGCCTCCAATTCAGCGTCTTCGAAGGATTTTGGCCTTCCTTCACGCGGACAGTCGTCAACATCGAAACCACCATCTTTGAAGCAACGGAACCAATCACGGTACGTTGCTTCACTTAGAGCAGCATCTCCGTAAACTTTTTGGAGCTCTCGATGTGCATCAACCGCCGTTTTCTTCAAATGAAAGAAAAAAAATCAACACTCCCCAAAATGACGATTATTTGGCACAAAATCAGACATTTTCACACAACCAAAACCATATGACGCCAAAACAAAATCACTAATGTGTCAAAACAGTTTGTTTACCATACTCGTATGTCTTCTCGTAAGCTCGGTTCTTGACGTTTTGGTTATGTCAAAATCGACCAGCACTTACTGCTGGAACCATCTATTGACGAAAAGCGAAAACTTAATTGCTCACCTAATAATATTATTCTTTAGTTTGCTACAGTGACGCTGACTATACTGCGATCCTGGGATCAGGCGCTCTACTACTGGAAATGGGCCATTGTCTTGGTCATCTGCCCGCCACCAAGTATGTGGCTGCTTCAGAGGCAGTGAAAAACATGATATGGCTTCAACAACTAATCTGTGATATGGTTACAGATGTTATTAGCGATACGATAATGAATACTTGAATGAAT
This sequence comes from Pocota personata, assembly GCA_963082735.1. Lineage (NCBI taxonomy): Eukaryota > Metazoa > Arthropoda > Insecta > Diptera > Syrphidae > Pocota > Pocota personata. Next base: position 17,674,827 of record OY720431.1, read on the forward strand.
GTAATTAAAGTTTCAAATTATCTAAAAGTTAACAGAGAGATAATTTCTAGTAGTAAAAACTCTTACAAGCTGTTGATTAAAATTACCATATCTGAAAATGCATAACTATCCGCAAAGTTTTAATGAGAATCTCACAAACTCTTAAAAGCGGTTGTCGCTACTAGGTTGTCCTGCTAAATTCATTTATTTAGTTATTCATTTAAAGTAACATATTTCACAAAAGTCACCACCCTCCTAAAGAAAATTCCCATTACTAGTATCAGCAAAACTTTCCCCATAGACACTTCATCTCGAATTAATATCTTTTTCATTCGGTTTTCGAAAATCTCTTCAAATCTATCCCACAAAATACTGATCACATAAAATATCTAGAACCTCATAAAAATATCTCTTGATTTAATTTCTATTCGGATTGTTTACTGCGTTACCAGTACGTGATATCCTGACAAAAGTCGTTTCTTTGAAGATGGAAGGAACGTCGAGCACCCCCTAACTTTAACATCGGCTTCCATAAAATGTCGAAAATAATGACCTAAGCACTCTCCATTCGTTCTTCGCGTCCTTATCGAGTAAAAGTTCTTTTGCCACCCAAAAAGGATATTACTTCTATGTAATAGTGCGTCAGTGTAGGTATATTTTGGTGTGTACTCGTATATGAAGCGAAAATTTAAAGCATCCCTAGACTAGGAAGCGATAAGTATTCCATTTCCTTTCTACTACTTCTGTCTTCGTTGGCTCCTTTCTCGTCCTATATCTTCCTCTCGCTTGCCAGCGCTTTGCAATGATTTCATAATACGTGCGTTGTATGCAAAACAAGCGAAGCAATTTCATATTACAGACTGTGCCGTTTATCAAATTTTCTTTCCTAAAATTGAATGCTCTGTGCTTTGGCAGTCTTTTTTTTTTCCTCCTGCTGCTATGGGACGAATGACACGATATAACTAGGAAGTGGGAGCAAACGACCTGCTAAGGGATAATTCAAAAGGAATGGGGCACAATGATAATAGTCACACATGGGGCTCAGTACAGATCTGCCATTGCATACTGCTACACGCATTACATGCTGTGAGTGTGGAGTAGCGGCAAAGTGATTCTGTTTGCTAGGCGTCATTTGAAAGAGGACTCCTTACTCCTCCGGGCTGATGATGATAATAATGGCACGACATACATATATGAAATTTTTCGTCACACGAGTGAATTGTTTGCACTAACGCAAGACAAAACCATTTAGTTCTTTCCTCCATATAAAATAATGGATGAGGGCCACATGTGGCTGTGGATGACGTTACTCCTACACCTGCTTACAATCAGGACATCGTAGTACTTATGTTGTCTATTATATGGTAGAAGTGAAACTATTATACTGCGGCTTGCATGGTTGGATAGCAATCTTCTTCTCAAGACCACATGTCCACACAGGACTAAATCCCGTTAAATTGTTAACATTGCCGGGCGGAAGAGAACAGACGACTACGAGTATAACGTAGAAGATACTCTCGTCTAGATCTCTGGTTCAAAGAAATTATTTTACCTAGGGGTGCGGTAAATTAAATTCAATTGGATATGTTGTTAGGACTATAACCGGTGAAAGATCGAAATTTAAAACGCAGCCAGGTTTATCAGGAATTGAGGAGATTAATCCCTTGGCGAAGATATAATTGCATGGGATTTCGTTGGAAATAATATTCGTTAACATAAAATCTACAAAGCCTTTGGTGAAATGGTAAATAAATTTCAAGTAGACTTTGTATGTGTGTGGGTAGAACAAATGAAAAAGGAATTTCGCTTTCGAAAAAGTCCAGAAGCAGGAGATGAAATTTATCGCTTTGGTGATAAAAGAGAAAAATGGTTTATCCACAGTTGGATACCTTTAATTTTCCATTTTGAAAATTGGATATATCAATAGATGTGATAGAGTTGTGTTGAATTATAGATTTAAAGTAACCTTTTAGCGGTTTGTCCTTCGACCTACTTTAAAGGTTCTTTAGTAAATAATTCAAATGCTGAGATAAAAAGAAATACGAATACTCAAGTGGCTCAACTTGTAGTCCTTGTTTGATGTCCTTAAGAACGGAATTACATTTGGCTAATGGAAAATGGACGACATTGGCACGCTTTGAAGAGAAGACGACATTCGTTAAGCAAACATGAGTTTTATAAAGATGAAATCTTTTCTTATATTTGAGTTATCTGACAAATACTTCATACCTTTACATTTGAGCAAAACTTGACCACGAGTGGTTGTTCGGATGATTCTCATTAAGTTTTCGGTCGATTCGAATGCACTTGTCCTCTTATTGAAGCTAAATAATTAGGTTACAAACTAGCTTTGCTATGTCACGTAAAAAAAAACATACAAACGAATGTGTGATATCCTGTCCCTCATCTTCTAACCCACCCCTAATAAAGTGGGCGTAGGGATTTTTTTTTTGTTTGGTTGCACCAATGGATGTGGTAATCTTCTAAAGATACTAGTAATCTGGGCTGCACGATTCGCAATAATAGATGCCAGGAATGTGCCTACGTACTAATTCAGACCCAGCACTACCACTCTCCCTGCCGGACTGTCGTTACTTCGAGGGGCTGGTTAGCAAATCATGCTATGATTGGTTGGTTGATTTAAGAGGGTGAGCTTATGCTCTTCACTTAGGCCTCCACTGGGCCCGTTGTGTTCCCTTCGTCTGTCGAGCTGTAGGAAAAGTATTGTAATATGAGAATTAAGTGATGAGAGAGGATGTAGGTATATAGTGATCGAAAAATCGTCTCGTTCGTCTAGTGAACTCCAATATATATTCCTTTCTTACTAAGGTGTGTTAGATCCAGTATCCTTGGGGATCCCAGTATCTTCAGTCTTAATCTCGCTGTTGTAGGGCAGTGGCAGAGGAAGTGTTTTATATCTTCCTCCTTCTCCTCACAGTTGGCACAGATTGTTATATCAGCTTGTCCGAGTCTGAACGAGTGTTTATTGAGATTAATGTGCCCTGGTAAAAGTCCCACCATCGCTCTTATCTGTGTTCTGCTTGAGTTGAAAGCTCTTTTTGTTGTGTTGTTACCCGGTTCTGATGCCATGGATCTGGCCACTTTATACGTGTCTAGATTCGTCCAGTAGTTATTGAACTCCTGTCTTATCTTCTCATTGATTATCGTTTTAATGGTTGTCAGAGGGACTCCTATAGCCTTAAGAGGATTCAATTCTGTGTCACTTGCTCCTTTTCTTGCTAGATCATCTGCCTTTTCGTTACCCGGTACACCTTCATGCCCCGGTACCCATATAAGGTGGATTCTATTTTGAACTCCTTTATTAGTCGTGATTTAGACACAGGGTTTGTGATCGCAAAGCAAATCATGCTATACTTCCTGTGTCAGCTGCTTCTGCTGCTTTTCTTAGCTTTTCTATTCTCCGCAGCATATTACCATGCCTCTCTCTTTCGACCGCAACATATGCTCGAGGAGTAACGACGGACTGGGCAGGGTAGTTCTCCATGCCGTGAAGCATGTGCGTGCTCCGTATCTTCATCTTCATCCTTACATTCGGGGCAAGATGGTGCAATGTCGTGTTCAAATCGGATATATTTGCGGTAACCGCCGTGACCAGACAGAAACTGTGTAAGGTGGTAGTTGCATTCTCCATGTTTTCGACTTATTCAGCCTCGAATTGTCGGTATTAGTTTCTATATCCATCTGCGTTTTGTTGTATTGGCCCAACGAGTTTGCCACATAGCTGCTGACGCTACTTCAGGTTCATTTTGGTTCAGGGCTCTTCTATTGTATATTATGAACATGTTGTCTGCGAGGATGTCTATGGGGACCATTCCAGCTATAACAAATGCCGCCTCGTCTGAGATGGTTCGGAAGCCATTGATTGTCCGTAGAGCGCAGAGTCTATATGTTGATGACAGTCTACTTTTGATCTCCTTCGTTCTTAGTGCCTATACCCAGACTGGCGTGGCATTTAACAGAATTGAGGTGACAACTCTGGAGAACAGTATTCTTCTAGCGTATCCAGGTCAATTGATGTTAGGCTGTATACGCGAGAGAGCTCCCTGTATTTGCAATGCTTTTTTTGTTGAATAATTAAAGTGCTTTTTGAACTGCTTTAACTGCTTCTTTGGATCTGATTGTTTGGTTACCAACCTAAAAATTTGCGAATTCTACGGTTTTCCGACTGGTTATAATGACAGCTTCTGTTTTATGGTAGGCTCTTATCCGAGCAATGATTCGACTTTACCGATCGGTTTTGCTACTGTCACGATGGCAACGTCAATTATCGTTACTCCGTCGGACAGCGTTAATCATAAGACTCCTTCATACATGATGATCCATAGTAGCGGCCCTAAGACCGATCCCTGTGGGACTCCCACAGAGACGTTGTAGTATTTTCCCTCTTCGTTGGTATTATACTTCAGCAAGTAATACGAGTATGGCGTATCTATCCTGGAGAGTGATTTTCTAATGAACGACCAGTTCGCAGAGTTAAATGTGTTTTTAACGTCCAGCGTTACCATTTGCACAGTACTCCTTTGGGCCGTTGAGCCATCTTTCACCTTCGATGGCGCCTGCTGCTATATTAACTACAGATCGCGCTTTTCTGAAGCCAAATTGGTGGTCTGAGAGAGCTCCTTTCTCTTCTGCTACTGCGAGTAATCTATTATAAATTATCTTCTCAAGGATCTTTCCCATGGTATCCAATAGGCATATTGGGTGAAAGGAAGATGGTTCCCCTGGAGGCTTCTTTCTTTTTGGTAGCAAGACCAAATACTGTAGGGATGTGGGGATGTGAACTCTGTAATGCAAATTCATTGACATATTTCGTGGGATCGTATTTAAGACATGGGATAGTTAAGGAATAGGGAATAAATATTGGAGTGGACAGCAAGCAAAGTATGGGCAATGTGACATCGTTCAGATAGTTGGGCTTTCAGGACCTTTGTTAATTAGGTGACCGCCCAGGAAAGGAACAAACGACCATATGTTTGCACTTTCAGGAATCGAAAAGTCGACTAGTTAATCCGTTCTAGTACCGAGGTCTCTCAGGTAGACTTATTGTGCCAAATCATAGAGATCTGGAGTAAATTGTTTATACCAGAAGCTGTCAAGAAATTGGGTCGGTGGGACAAGTTCACTGAATAGGGGCACTAGTCATAGTGCAGGTCACTGTCAATAGTTAGAGTTTTCCCTATTGGTGGTTCCTCAAGGGAAAAATTACTTGGTACATTCTTGCATTGGAGCGTCGGTTTCCTTGTGTGGTTTTCGAAAAGGTCTTTGGTTACTCTAAAGAAACTCCCACTTCTAGCAATCCCTAGGAAGGATACTATCAGGGAATTTAACTTTGATTAAAAATTCCGTACGAAGTTGAGTAACAAGAAGGCTTGGAGCAATGAATCCATAATATAGTAACCACACAGTAAAGTGATATATAGAGACGGCTCAATTACTGAAGGGCAAGTATATTTGGACCAAGAACAAATTACTCAAAACCTATGGGCAAACGTACCAGCATCTTTCAAGATAAAATATATACTATAGATAGATGTGTTCAATTCAATCTCGACAGAAGATACAAAAATTGCTACATAGCAGTATCGTCATACAGTCAAGCAGCTATCAAGGGTACTTGACTCGCATGTCATTAAATCAAAACTTTTGTGAAAATGCCTATATAAACTTAATGAATTGGGTAGTAGTAACAAAGTAACCCTCTATTAGATACCTGGCCATGCTGGAGTAGAGAGCAATAGAGGCAAGACAAGGAGCAGTAGAATCCGTTATTGGACCTGAACCATTCTGCTAAAACTCGGGGAGAATCTAAGGAAACTAGGTATAACAAACGAAGGCCTTTACAGATTCTGCAATGAGTCCAGTGAGACTCCAGAACATTTTCTGGAATATAAATATTTTGAGGGAAACTCTAATGAGGGAATAAACCTCTCTTAGGTATTAGCAGGGGGACAATAGACACTACACACAAATAATAATACTCCATGGAATGGTTCTGGACCTGTGAAGGAGTTTGGCCATTGACCCGACCGTTTGTACAGGGATCTAATGTAGTATGTCATTGGATTGCCCTTATACGTTATATAAGGTACAACACATTACGGCAACTAATAAGAGCATACGTCCGCAGAGATGCAAAGAATTGTTACTCCGACACACCGAAAATAGTTGCCGATCAATCTTGTTCTCCTATTAAAAACTGTTTTCAGTAGAACCAGTCATGGTTTGGACAGGCATTTGTTCTACCAGCAAAACTTCATATCTTGGGATCAAAATCGACCAGGCATACAACAGAAATAACAAAGAAAGAATAAAACTGTCTAACTATGACACTAATGAAATTGTAGGTGTAGGGGGAGTTCATCTTTCTTCGGCTCCCACGGGGGCTAGAAGTTTGTTTTGACTCAAGACACTTTTGTTGCTTTAATTCTTTAACAGTATAGCGCCAATTAGCATGCTTTAAAAGCTAATTAAATTTCCTATCCAAATTCTATGCAACACTCCCTGTAACAGTTGAAATTTCTATCCGCCAAACTACTTCAAAATAAAATTGTCATACAATTCTTCATAAAACTTTAGTATTTCACATATTTCTAGAGAATTCTGCATTAAATCCATTCCAGGTTTTTTACTGATTTGTTGTCATCGAAATTGTCAAAGACAGTGTGTACCTATCTGCATCCATTACGTATCTATCTCCATTGTATTGATTTCGATTTTCTTTGCTCCAAGCCATCTGCATCTATTGAAGATATTTTAATGGTATCAGTTGCTTGCTGCAGTATCCACGACCGTATATTTCCCATATTTCTCTTAATGTAAGAGCGAGTGGTGAAGGTTAGAATGGGTGGATTTGATGTTGAGGAATCTAATAATTTGTAAATGCTTGGCATGTACGTTAGCTCAGATCTTCGATTGAACCAGTAGATGAAGGATGCTGCAAAAGTATTTATGAACGCGGCCTTGATCATACTATATGTTCATGCGAAACTTGAATATAATTCCGGTGATACACCAGTCAAATCTGTTCGCTCGAACACCTCCGGAATGTTAGATACTTAGTAGCCTTTCCACAACAAATATTCGGACAAAATATACTTATGTTTCTGCCTCGCCTGTTTTTTAGCCATTTAACACGAATGTGGAATAAACAACTTTTCCAGAAACTTATGTATAATATGCAAAGATTCGAAATTAACGCGAATAGTCACGTCACTCTCTCTTCTTCACTCCATCACTGGGTTTCATAAACTTCGAAGAAGTCTAAGTGGTAGAGAATTTTTATTTTTTAACGAAATGAAACCATTTTACGTCTTATACCTTTTAAGATCGTAAATTACGAAACTAATTCGCTAATCAAATATTGCGAACTTTAATGATCCATTTCACCCACTCACACCTTTCGCAACCCCTCTGTAGTAATATCCTTCGCATCCTCACTCTATCGCCACCCCAAGTCCCATGGATAATTTTACGCTTAAAATTATTCAAGTTTTGTGTACCTAGTCTAATCGTCACATCAGGTGTAAACGAGATACTTTTCACCTACCAAAGGCACAAGGAACCCCACGACCGGGAAACACCATATGCTAACTAATCATATTCTGCACGCCTAATTACGGTAACCGCACGCACACATCAAATATGCGACACACTACCAAAATTACAACTAATTTCCATTAATATGCGTTAATTCTAGTCGACCGAAAGACTGCCACCAAAAAAGGTAAAAAGCTGGCGGCACAATTTAATATGAATTTCCATTTTCCGGCCGGGGTAACCATTAACCATGGCTCACAAGGTATAGGTATTTAGAAAATGTCCTTCTTCGCTCTTGGACGTGTTTTCTTTTTTCGTATTTTCCACTTTCTGCGAATTAAGGGATTCTGATGTTTATGTCAGGACAACTAAAAGAATTTCAATTAAAGAGTCGAAATTTTTTAGGTGGGGCCTGGCGCACACTGTCAGGATATTTTAATGAATTTGTTGTAAACGGAATTTTTCGTCAAACTTTAGGCTGTTGTTATGTGTGGTTACAAAGGAGGTTTTGCTTGAAATAAGAAAAATAATGAAAAACCTTTCATCACAAGTAGGTATGTTACTGGGATTTATTAATTTTTTATTGGAAAATAATTTTGATATGTTTCGGAGAAGTCATTATCCTTCGAAGTTCTGATGAACACAAACTGCGTTCTTCCATTTGGAATATTGATTTTGAAATCTATATTCATTAGAAGTTTTCTTTCAATTTTAGAATTTCACGCTAAACATTTTCAAGGACTTCTCCGTAAACAGACTCTGAATTTTATTTGGCTTTATCAAATTTAAGCGCAAACTTTATTCATTAGACACTTCAAAGGATTTAAAAGTATTTGTTGATTGACTTTGTTTATGAGACTAATCAATAATTTTGCAAAATGGAGTATGGTGTATTTGAAATATTGAAAATATAGACAAAATTAGTTTACATAAATTTATTTGCTTAGGAGATTTTTTTCTGAGAATTTTAACTCAATACTCATCCCCTCTCAATACCTCTTCTTGATGAAGGGGCTAACGTTTTCTATTTATCATTATTGTAGCTACGAGTATTGTGGGAGCAATTGAAATTTGCCTTTGACAGTGTTTCACTACTGGGAGTAGCTTAGAATGAGACACCCACAACTAAAAGTTGTTATTGACAATAAAAAAAATTGGTTGTGGTTTGGAAGATATGCCCAAAAGTTCATAGTTCATTAAAAGTTAGTACTATATCGTTGAGCTAGGATAAAATATAACTAGAAAATCCATGAGCTTTGGCACCATACATCAAAGCGTAGAAGGTCCATACTATTTATTTAGGTCGTTAAAACAGAAGGCTCTTAAGTGAAGTTTCCTTCTTTGGGAGAGAGTTGGGAAGGTGCAGAGAAGGTAAAGAATAGTCTCCTCCTCCTCCTCGTGTTTGCAGCTTCTGTAGAAATCATTTCAGAAGACGCCAAGCCTTGTTGCATGCTTGCTTATTAGACAATGTCCACTAATGACATCAATTATAGCGCTGATATGCTTTCTATTGAGAGAAATGAAATTATTAGGCCAAATCTGTTTTGTCGCTAGACAAGTTGTACCCCTTGTGCACCTAGAATTTGTCTTTTCAACAGCATCCAGCTTTAATTTAAGTTTGCATGTAGCGATAGGAAAACCCGGTAAACTTTTGTCTGGAAGGATGAGTATTTTTGTTCCATGTCTGGCAAGTTCGTCAGCCTTACAATTTCCTGGAATATCCCTATGCCCCGGCACCCAAATTAGGTGAATATTAAACTGCTCCGCCATCTCTATAAGAGACGATCGGCAATCTAGAGCTGTTAAAGAATTTATTGCGGATGATTCCAAGGATTTCATTGCTGCTTGTCTGCCTGAAAAGATGTGGATTTCATTGGACGATATCACGTTTTTCTTTAGCCAAAACAAGACTTTCTTTATTGCCATTATCTCCGCCTGGAACACGACGCTACAGTGGTTTGGGAGACAAAAAGAGAGGTTTAAATTAAGCCTATCAGAGAGGACACCACCACCCACTCCGTCGTTAGTTTTTGAACCGTCGGAATAGAAATGTACCGACTTATCTTCCGTAAAATCACCTTCTTCCCAGAATGCTCTGGAAAGGATGGTAACTTGGAAGTTTTTGTCAAAATTTAACTTAGGTATGGTGTAGTCAATGTCTTCAGGGAAGATATTAAACTTGTTTAATATGGAGGCGTGGCCATATACTTTTTGGACCACTGAGAAGTAGCCTTAAGGTGAATAGTTGAGTTAGCTGCCATTTGCTTGCCATAAATGTCGAGGGGTGTTAAATGAAAAAGAATATCCATAGCTACCCCGTACATAAGGCTCGTAAGTCCCATTTGTTCCCAATGGCTTTTTTGCAAGAGAAGAGTGCGACAGTGGCTTTCTTAACTATTTCATGTATATTAGGTTTCCAGCTTAGTTTCCTATTCAAAATAAGACCCAGATATTTTGCTTCGCCGGAGAAAGTTAAGCTTGTGCCATTAAGGGAAGGAGGGTTAAAAGGTGGGATTTTATATTTCCTTGAGAAGAGAACTAGTTTGGTTTGGTGGAGAGCTGTCCATCTAGATAGCTTATTCAAAGCGTTTTATGGGAGCTCTTTTAAGACAGTGAGGTGTTTTCCGGAGATTGCTATAGCAACATCGTCCGCATAGACGATAACTTCGCAACCCTCAGCTTCCAGGATTAACAGCAGTCCACCAGAATCCAAAGAAGTGGGGATAGGACAACCCCTTGAGGGGTGCCCCTGCTGACATATCTTCTAACAATGTCCCACCCAGTTTTGAGTTGATAATCCGACTAAGCAGTAAATTAATCAGCTCGCCAAGTGAGCTATCACCAACTATCAACAACTTATCTTACTCTCTGAACTTTATATTTGGTCAACACATTTTAACCTGCGAATGTTTATGCAAATTTAGTTCGAAGCCTAACTATGCCTTTCTTTACACATGGCTGTGAACTTATTTCTGCTTGTTCCATTGGTGTACGAAACAATCGAAAAAGTTTTTCAATTATGACCTTGTATATGTCAAATATTTCTTAAATATCAATTTTGAACTGGTACGCCATCTGTTGGCATGTGTTCACCCTAACTCAAGTATCAAATTTGAATAAATGCTTATGTACAAATTTATGAAATGTAACACTATCCGTCCGAGGTAGATTGTAACTGCCCAATTTGTATTTATTTGGCATGCCTTAGAATTTCGGAAAGATGAACCGAAATTGTCAATCTTTTCCAGATGGCAAAATTTGAAAAAAAATTGAATTAATCTTGATTTTATAACCCTTTCAGAACCAATGACTTGAAAACTGTATGGATTTGTGTCAAATTTGGAATATCAGTCATTTAGTGTATATTATTGTACAATATTAAACAGTTTTGGAAGTGGAGTCCACAGTATCCCCAAAAAAGAACCCACACAAATGTGTGGGTTGGTATGCATCTATGACAGAAAACGCGTTAATCTTTGAATTTCTGTTATGTATTTGTTTCACATTGTTTTATAATATATATTGTTTTAAATAATATAAATAAGGAACACTTCAGGCTTTTTTAAAAAACGATAAAAATAAATAAATAATTCAATAAATAATTCAAAAACATATCAGACTTTTATCAGACTTTTCTGTTGTGTGGAAAAGCTTAAAACAATTTTTCCCCTGGGCCACGCACAAATAAATATTGCATTTTTCGCACCTCGTTCGAGTCCGGCTTGTACACGCTTTCAAGCGGCACATTCTTGCGTTTTTCAAATTGTCTACTACTGGCCAATGGTTCGACTCGTCAAACCTTTTGCTGGGTCCTGACAACGGCGCACATGCCTTTGTAGAGCTCGTTTGGGCTTCCGTTTCTTCTTCATCCTCAGAATCTTCCCTTTTGCGTTTCGCGATAAGAGCCTCCGCAATATCTAATTTAAAATGAAGTAAATCCAATACCTTTTTACTGGAAACGTTCTTCAGCTTGCAGTCCATTCTGTATTCAAACCCGCTATTCACAACAGCTAAGTCAATAAAATGGAGTGCTACTTTGAGGCTCCACTTTTTTGTTTTGATCCAGGTTCGGTAGCATTCCATTAGCTGGTCATATACGTCCACCCCCCATGTTGCGGTTGTATTCTTTTACAATAGAAGGACATGGCAGATTGATCCGAGCTCTTTTTTCCTTGCTCCACCTTGAGACGGATTCCATGGGGTCTTTTCCAAAAGCTGTAGATGCCATTGTTACGCTTTTGTTGTCCTTCCATTTAACAACCACAACCCTTCCATCAGCTCGAACTCTTTGATCAGCTTCGCCTCGACTCATTAATTTGTCAGTTTTCAATTCCACATTCTTGAGGCGATTTGACATAATTGTTCCCGTTCCATAGATCTTAAGGTCTTTTAATCGGTCTAGTAAAGGTATTGTAGTGAAAAAGCGGTCAAAAAAAAAAACGAACGAGTTCTCTGGCAAAGTCTTCGTTAACCGCAAGATTACACTTGGACCTAATCCTAATGATCGATCTCCAAGAGGGGTCAGAGCGCCTTGATAAATTTCGAAGTCGAAAACGATACCTGATGGAAACAAATTATTTACTTTAAATATTTGCATTTTCTTAAAAAAATTACCTGTTGACGATGAAAGTACAAAGTTTTTGAGTCCGACAGGACGTGGCTTATTTCGAACGTATTGTCTTAGTCGGTTCGGGCACCTTCGCAAAAATGGAATCATTTGCTCGTCAATTGAGTAGTTTTGGGAGCATCTTGGAATACTAAGGCACCTACTTCTCACTGCGTCAATAACTGGCTGCATTTTCCACAACACATTAGTTGCTGCATCCGGTGGTTGAACGTTTGTGTCAATATAATGGAGACATTTTCTCAGCTGAAAAAATCTTCTTCTAGACATTTGAGATGTCACCTGCGTATGCTGTAAATCACGATTCCAGTACATATATAAATGGGGCAATGGAATGCAGCCGAAGTACATATGAATGCCGTTTCGTTCGTTTTTTAATTTCGGAAGCATCAGTGTTTATCGGCTTTCCACTTTTGAGCAAGCTATACATTTCGGTGAATTCAGCTGTTTTTTCGAAGTGCTCTTCGTTGAAATACCGCTCGAAGTAACGGATTGGAAGGAGAGGACGATGTGTAGCCATAACAGGAGCAGAATTTTCCCTTTGCGCATACTCAAATTCAGAAACTTTCCACATCATACGTCTTCGAGTTTCTACTTCTGACTTTTGTCCTAGTAGAGTCTCATCTTCTACTTCGGCTTCAACTTCCTCTGACTCTTCAAGAGTTTCTTGGTTAGTTTGAGGATTAAAAGCCTCAACCTCATCTTCATTGTCGTCAGACTCAGAAAAGTCTTCTACGGCAGACCCTTCAGCTAGAAGGTTCAAGACTTCTTCCAAATCTTGGTCGTTGTCGAAATGGTAAACTTTTCCTGTGAGACAGAAAAACACGCATAGGTTGAGTGCTAGGTGGCACAATTGTGTGGGTCTTATTTTACATGCATATATTTTCCTTGCACAAATCGAAAGGGTTCTAATTTTTTCGGAAATATGTTTAATCAATATTCATTTATAAAATATCAAAAAACGGACTTTCAATTTTTACAGATATTATAAAAGATGTATACTTACGTTGGCTTCTTCTCGGCAATCCTGACATCACGTCTTTATCACTTCACTGTTTGCACAAAAATGACAAAAGCCATTGAACGGGATATACAAAACAAAAGAAAACAACACGAATGATGTACTTGGAACTAGAAAACTTGCCTTAACGAAGTAGAACAAAGCGAAACACGAATGCGAAAATGAGGCAAAATTACCCACACAAATGTATTATAGGACACTGAAAGGGTTAAAAATATACTTCAAACTTAAAAGGAACACAACAGAACGAAAACAAATAGCGAAAAATCGAGAAAAACAAAACGAAGTAAAGAAAGAGCACTCATCTTTCGAACCCTTCAATGGGGAAAACAAAATTATTTCTTTCAACTTTGATTCCATCCTGTTAAAGGGATCATCTTCTCCAGAATATGCCATATAAAAACTTGTAACTGAATTCTTGATTCGAAAAAGTTTTTACTTTAAACCGATCAATGTATAAGAAGGTAAACTTTATAAAAATTCTAGGATATCACTATAAGAACAGATACAGATACTGAGTCTCTAACAACTACTTTCAAGAACACCCATTAAAAACCGCAATTCAATGGAAATAAAACTACACCCACCTACATTTAATTTTCAATCATTTCTAGAAGTTCAAGTTCCCCCTTTCTGCTTATTTCTCAAAAATTGAAAACAATGTATATACTCGTATGTGCACATACCTAGGATGCATTTGTTGGCAATATTTGATGAATAAATTCCATCCATGCACTCTACCTCAATACGAACGTGCTTTGGTTTTTTTTTTTCGAAAAAGAGTTATCTAAGTTATTTTCTTCCACTTTCACCTGGACAGGATATGAGTGTGGACTGCGGTCTGTCGGTAGTATATCAAGAGCATCAGAATTTATTAAAAACCATAAGGGTGCAATAACATTTCATAAAAGCTATTTGCCACGCAAGCAACTGAGAATTTCATAAATTCAATTCACTCGTAATCGTACACCTTCACCAACCCCCTTTGTAATAAAGTAGCAGCATGGTGGGGGTATCCTGGCGATAGTGAAAAATTATCCTCAAAATGTATATTTAATGGAAGGTAAAACACCAGAACTGAAATGAGTATGCAAATAGTCCACGTGTGCACTCAGCAAGATGACAGTGTCTGCACACAACAGGACTTTTTCTCTCCGCCAATCTGTGGTTAGTTCGGTCAATTTACTCTACCAAGTACACTCAGTGTATGATTTTTTTTTTTATATAAAAAAAGTGGTAAAATTAAATTACTAGTACTTTTTCTCTTTTATTACTTATATTTTCTTTTTAAGGAAAATATTTTGCATACACCGCATGCAAGGATCCGGTCGTATAGTGCGTGGTTCACATAAAAACCTAATGAAAGGGAAAATTGTGTTTACCCACATACGGAAGGAGATAGGGATGCTATAAAGCTAGTCAAAGAATTATTTTTTTTACAGCATCTTTAAAAAAAGAGGAAACGAAGACAAATCTAATTTCCTCAGAGTGCCAATGTAATGGAAGAAAAAGACTGAATAAAAGGATATTTCATCCTTTCAAATGTGACGAAAGGAAAAAAAAAAAAAAAAAAAAAAAATGCGGAAAATCTCTAACCGAAGCTTATTTTGGGGACCCACACAAAAGGTTCCACATTTTTGGTATGCAAGGATTAGTCTGGATTCAATAAAAGTCGACAAATTAAATAGTTACCCTTTGTAATCCCCTAAAATGTGTTTCGAATGTACCTTCCTGTCAGCAGGTGATGGTGACATATTTTTGTATGCGTGGGGGTTGTGTGATTTAGTGTTTGCTTATTTTGGAGTTTATTTTTAGAAAGGAATGTCAACATGCCTGATGCCCGTTTTACAGCTGTCAAAATTGGCTTTTATTGTCGTCCACATCTGTGGACTTTAGAAAGCATTACACTTTTTATAGATGTATCGCTTCAACTCATACTCATTGTAATTGTAAGGTGAGTAGGTATGCGTTATTTGCTTAGCGATATCTAATTAGTTAACATCATCAATTGCAAACTTTCTAGCTTTCTGTCGAACAGTCCTATTGTCATTATCTATGTCATATGTCTAGTATTGACTTTTGAATGTCCTACTTTCACAATATTCGTTATTATGCCCTCTATTTGAATTATTCTCTAAAGTGAGCGAAACTCAATACCACACATTACGAGTATTACCACATTTATTGCACCCATTGCGCAGCCAAAATTTAGGCGTACCTAGATTTTTATATAACGTTTTCATCAGCTAACCACACATTTGTTTGTTTATAAAAATATTTTAAATTCGTTTAGTTCAGATTTTCAAAACGCTGCAGCTACTAGGGTTTGTTTATCGATGCACGAAATTCTTCGCAGATATATGCGACATTAAAAGCCGCTAGCGATCTGGATCGTCCACGCACGGTATAAACGCCGCAAATCATAAGAGCTTTCAGGGCACAAGTTAAAAAAGAAACCCTCTGCGAAAGAAGAAAACACTGTCTGCCACTGTGATGAATATGACGCTAAATTCAATGAGTCGCAGATTTGGGGCTAGGGGCCATACTGTTTGAAAATTTTCAACGTGTAGGAAAAATTAAAAAAAAAAACCAAATGGTTCATCTTAGGAAGAGTCTGAAAGGACACCCACACAGCGAGAGTAAAAACATCGGCCAAATTGTACCAGGACACCAGTTCAGAACCCCTGTTGTGAAAACTCTAAATAATAACTTATTTCAAAAACAGCTATGGACATTGCAGAAGGGTTCTGCAGCAGCCCCATCATTCTAAAACTACCCGGATCTTGCTGTAGAGAAATCTACCCCATTTCACTATTAAAAAAGACTGGCTTCTGTCAGCGCAGATCTAAAGAATCGACTCCTTAAAGATCGCTCTGACCCAAGTTGTGGTTAGCTCTCCAATTCATTAAGTATTTTGATTGACGAGTGGGCGAATGGATTTATGCAGTGAACAAATTTATTCCTTAAAAAATAGAGTGCACGACTGGGTCGCACGTACTTGTCACTCAGATTTAAAGTTCAAAACGGCTGGGCAGGTTTTTTCAAATTTTATATCTGAGATTTGATGGATCATAATACTTATCCCAAAAAATAATGGTATCTACTTTAATACGGAGATCTTTCTTGGGGATACCCCAGGGTTGCCATCTTGGTCCTCTTCTTTTTCTCCCTTTTATTAACGACTTATGGAGAATTTAAATTTTTTACAGTCAGTGACATCTATATCTGACGCTCCTGAACTGCAGAATGACATTAACCGAGTGTAGTGTTAATTGGGTATACTTCAACATTGATAAATGTTCGATTGTAACTTTTAGAAGAATAATGTCGCCGTTTGTCTACGAGTACATATAGAGTTAGGTTAAGTTAGGTTCAAGTGGCGACCTGTGTCCTAAACACAGGCACACTTAGACCAGATACCAAAAGAGTTACTTATCAAATAGACTTGTGAGTAATTTGATACTGAACTTACGATTACATTTTCTTAGCATTTTGATTATGAATACTGTTGCGTGGTTTGGAGTCCGTACAGAGAAAATAAAAATAAAAACAAATTAGTACTTTCTCATATACCTAATTAATGAGAGAATTGACCTACAAGTACTCGTACCTGTAAAAAACACCAATCAAATTACAAATTACGCTTACAGAAATCATACAATTATCATTATGGGAAAATACATCAAAAGATAAAATGGGTAACAAATAATCTATCCCATTAGAGTGAGAGAACTTGTGCAAAAGAAACTCAAAACACGTAAAACATGGCAAAGGAATCGAAACTCGACAAGTCCTGAATGGGATATACAACGAACTAAAGCTACTGATAAAAGGAGTAAAAAAGGAATCAGTGAGCGTGTATCTACAGAACTTTACAGCAAACCATCAAACTGATTACTTGCTTTAGAAAGACACATCAAACCTGAAATAACTACAGCTTCCGTCGTACCCAATCAAAAGAGATGACAGTACGTGGGTAAGAAGTGCTAAAAGCAAAGCGAAACTCAGTCACTTCCTAAATCTTTCAGATGAAAGCACACTCTTAGTGCTCAAAAATGATAATCTTGAAATTCATACAATATCACTATTCGAATTAACAGATGTCATAAAAAAGGATTCGCATACCAAAAAGCATCGGGGTAAGACTTTATAACGTGTGAAACTATTAAACAATTTCCTGGAAAGCTCTGCGAAAGATACAACACATCATGAATGCAACAACTAGAATAAATTATGTTCCACGACAGTGGAAAGTAGAGGAAGTAGTAATGACACATAAAACTGGAAAAACGACAAATGATAAAAAAAATCGTATCTCATTCAATTTCTCTGCTACCAGTAGTCGCAAAAATATTCGAAAAATTGCTTCTTAGAAGATTCAGTTTTCTTGAAAGACATTCAATCGAATCTTGGACATAATTGAAAAGAGTATATTTTTGGATTTAAAAAAGGTTTCCACAAAGTCTGGCATAAAGGGCTACTGTTTAAATTGCAAAGAAATTTACCAAACTGGTGCTTAAAGCATATATCTTTGAATCCCATTTTAGTCTAAAATATAAAGAAAAATACACGAAACTTAACAAAATAGCGGCAGGAGTTCCGCAAGGTAGCGTCTTAGGTCCTGTGCTTTACCTACTTTACACAAGAGATTTACCTGAACCACCCGAAGAAAGCATAGAAACATTCACAGATGATACTGCAATGCAGTAGAAGCGATCAGGAAAATACAAAAAAGAACCAATAAAATACTCAACTGGCCAAACAAAATGGAGAATAAATCTCAATGAATTCAAGTCAACACACACTAACTTCACAACTAAATGCGGTAACAATTCTAATAAACTCACTCCAAATACCACACGGTAAAATAATTGGGCATGACCCTAGATGCTAAAACACTTGCGAAAGCTAAGTCAACTCTACTGTGAAGGCCTAACACTGGCAGTAGGGTGGTCATATGGCTAAAATACAACTTGATCGTGATGATGACATCAGGAGGATGGACAAAAATACTGTGAATCATAAGCAACGAAAATAATAGCGAAAACAAACAAAAATACTCCCCAGTTATCTGGACAGCCACCCTTGGAGTTTACAGAAACTTAATACCACCTGAGTTTCAAACTACACCACTCTGTCTTTCTCTCTGTATCTTCCCCGTTCCACAAAACGCACGTGTTCTAAAAATTAGTATAAGGGTATTCATATTCCCAAATGCAAATTATAAAAAAAAAAAAAAAATGATAGGACATTTTCCTTAATGAAAAGTGGGCGTGGCCATTACCATTTATGACTCTAATTCTCTGATTCTGATAATATATCATATTTAAGGAAGCTCAATCATTATTATAAATGGTTTCGAAAAAGTAGATTCAGTTTTGACCAAAATGCGTACAAAAGTGGACGTGACTCTATACTATGCCTGAATGACTTTAGGATGGCTTTAAAAATCTTTACACTTACACTTACTACATGTATTACGAAAATCGAAAACCCAATTATGACGGGTCCTGGACTTTCTTCTATACTTTGGTATGCAAAGACTAAAATTTCTAGGTTATTTAGGGACTTATGATGGTTGCGATAGGACTTACAATCGGAAATTTCGACTTCGAAGTTAATCGAGAGCTTATGCAGCCCGTCGAAAAGACACAATTAAGAAGGCTGTTGTGCTGCCAATATTCTTGATGGTATCTCTTTTTTGTCATAGCATAGGGCATTAACAGAACCCTTTTACTTATTGATAAGGTCGCCACCTTTCCAAAAGCTTAAAGAAGGACATTCTAAACATAAACACAAATTAAAATCGAAATTGCGGTAAATCCCCATGTTAGAAAGTTAATCTTTTTGCACACGTTTCATCCGAGATCGATTTATTGCCCCCCTCCCCCATTTGGGGTAAATGTGTGTACCTACTCCAGTTCACACTAAGCCAATCACGTGCTTCGTATCTTGCTGTCAATAGGCTTCAATGGACTAATCCCCCCTTTAGCCATATACACATTGCTTTGAAGTCATTAGTAAAAGATAAGATTCATTGCCATCACTACATATTTCAGAAATAACCCAGCAACGTGCACAAGGCCAATTATCACCCCCACAGCATCGTGACTATGCAAAAACTTTTATCCAATTCCTGGAAAATCCCTATCCTGTTTTCTTTCAATGAAAATCCCAAGATTGTTTTCCCCATTTTTCATTCACGAAATTATTTCCCCCCTATTCTGAGTAATTTTCCGATGATTTGCCAAACAAGACTGTCTCACTTAATTGGAACGATGTGCCATTAAAATCTGTTTTCCCTGCCTCTGAAAGCGTCACTCACCATTAGCAATGCTTAAAAATACATGATATGTCCTTGAAATTCTCAAATAAACCAAGCATATCAAAGTATCTCGAAGGGATTTCTTTCGTTCCCTCTGAGTTCTAAAACGATTTACTTGAACACAACACTCTGTGTAAAGACAATGTAACGAGAAGCAACCATTTGACAAAGATCCATGTTTCTGCTTGGACACGTTGTCGTAACATCGCCCGTAGGGGGATTTATATGAGAAGCCGCAGGAACAAGGACGACACAACCAACTCTCTCTCTTGGAGTAGGAGCATATGAAATATTCAACGAGTTTTATTGTAACAATTCGACTTTGCAGGTGTAGAACATCATCAGCAATATTGTCTGACTTTTAGGAAATAATTACTTCACTTCAGGACTACACTATCTACTTCACTTATACATAGTTCACCCACTGTAGTGGTCTACCAAGGCAAAAATAATTTCCATTTAGATTACAAGTCAAATATAATGATTTCATTATTAGGACCAAATGAATGAATTATTCACGAGGCGCGGGAAATCATTCGTTGCTTCAGTGGTACCTTCGCCTTTGCGCCTCCTCAGGGGACAGCATTTGGTTGAATTCTCGTAAAGTGTCAAGGGTTTGAGTCAAGTTGATTAGGGTCACGACATTTTCGTGGACTTTCTCTCACAATTATGACGAATTGCGTTGATTATGGCGGCTGACAGAGAGCTGGAAATTGATTCGTCTTCAGTTGGACTAGGATTTGGTTGGTTGTTTGGGTTATTTTTGGGGTTTTTCATGGCGGGTCAATTATTCTATTTATGGTTTCGTTAAAGCGACTGGACAGGTGACATACTTTATTAGAGTGAAATAGTTAACCGAAGGTGAAATAAGTGAGATTTGACGTAGAATGGTGAGCAACGAGCTATATGAATTAAACAATAGAAGTGATTTACGGTGGTCTTCAGCGAGATAATATCTAATATCTTACAGGACGTGTCTAATGTAAACGATTATCACCGAATAAAGAGCAATCAGTGATGAAACTTAAGGAGAGAATACGTACGTTGAATATTAATGATTTACTGTTTCAGTGGATCTCACAATTATGAATGTACGGCTTGATGGTTTCTTCAAACCCAAATTTAAAATTTTTTTGTATTCACAGGTTTGGGAATCAAAAAAACATGGGTTGGCCTTTTTTACTCTGAAAAAAGTTTTTAATATCTCAATTTTCTCGGTCTCTTGTTGCAATTTTTATTGCTTTATAGCACAAGTTTTCCAGCTCCCACATTCTAGTTGGTGCTGTCCTAATCCTTTATAGAGCGCAACTTAATGCAATGGACCGCTCTAATTCAATAGCTGTTACAGCAATGAGTTTTGTATTTAATTCGGTCCATAAAATTCACACTCGCTTCTCACCAGAAATTCAATGAAAGGCCGCACCGGCGCACAAATATTAGTTCTCAGTTAGTTGATAAGACGTCGTTGGTTGTCAAGCTCAAAGCTCATGGTTCAAATCCTGGTGTCAAGTTATAAAGTAAATAGAAAAGTTGGCCAATTGCGAAAGCTTATGTCAACTTTGCTGACAGAAAATTCAAGTTGGTCGTGATGGTGACACCAGGCGAACGGAGAAAAATACTGTGAGTCATAAAGCAACGGCACAATAACAGCGAAATGAGGATGCTCCCAGGATATTCGGACGTCACTCTTGGGGTTTACTGAAACTTAATACCACCTGGGTTGCAAACCACTGCACACCAATCTTTCCTTTTCTCCGTTTGTCTTTTCCAGTTTACATTAATTGCATTCAAGGGTTGTTCGCTAGGCGTAAGTTAATATTAAAAAAAAACTAGATATGGGCCTCGTGAACAAATTTGACCTTGAGATTTGGACCATTCGTGGTCAATAGAGAATCTAAAAAAAAGGGGCCGTCTGTATGCAGGCAATACTACAGCCTAAACTGATGCTCGGATTTTCTTCAAACTTCATATCTGGGGTCTGTAGGTCTACAGTTCAAGGCGGAATCAGAATTTGTATGATTTGCAGATAAACAACATATAGGTGCAGGTACGTGCGACCCAGTAATGCACTTTATTTTATTAGTCTTTTCTAAGAAGAGGTGAACCTATAAGCATAACACTGGGATAGCTGAAAATATGTTCGTTGGAAGTGAATTCTAAAGTTTACTTCTTCTATACCAGAAGTAAGGTGATGGGTTCCAGCGGTATGGCTAGTAGAATGCTCGAAGTCTTCGAAACACCTGCATTGTAGTATCTATTTAAAGAATAAACATTGATTTGCTAAGAGATTTTGGTGTACGGGATCCTCTATAAAGCGAACTGCTCTTATATGTACATTGTCGAGTAGAGGAAGAGAAAGTTAAGTCGAGCTCTGGATATGTGATCATGCAATGTTACACCAGATATGACTGTGACGTCAAGAAGATGCATTTCTTGCTTGAGTTCGATAATTTGGTCATCCTTTTGAAGCTATGGTAAGGTAGACGTATTCTTTCTCGAATAAGCAGTGAGTTGGCTTTTGTTCAACATCAGGCTTAACTGCGTTTGTATAGACTTTCTTTATTGATACTGTTGCTTAGCTCAGATGTGCCTATTTACAATCTGTGCTCTTTAAATTGGTTTACTTACAGCAAACTACGAGTAAAATTTCATTGAATTCTATGTATTTCATAATAACTTTGTGATGAAATTGAGACGCCTGACAAGCTATCTAAAGCCTGTATCTATACTAAGATGTGTCATTGGTCCCGAGCCCAATAGCAATAGAAACTACAAGGTACATGCGACGAGCACATCAAATATAAAAAAGTCTAGACAAATCAGCAGGGCAAGTGTGTACTAAACGTTTGGTAAGAGAAAAAGTCCAAATCCAACATCAAGCTACAAACAGATACTTACAGTGTTGTGGTATTGGTAATGCCAAACGCAAATGCTTTCTAAATCGAGGTCGTGTAAACATTTCTATTTTGGTAAGTTAAGTGGATTTATTTTAGCCAATATACTCTATCGAATTTTTTCGGTGTGTATTACAAATTTCTAAAATATTTCAATGTACTTTCTTTGGAATTCCCCTGTCAACAAAATCACAAAATAACAAAATCACGAACTTGAGTGTGTTGACACCGACACTCAATTTGCCCAAGGCCTAATTCATGTCATACGAACATGTTTACACATCAAATATCTACCTTAAAGCTTTAACATATTACAAGGGTCACTGGTGATAGTCAGAAAAGTGTAAACCAGGTCAGTGGGTCTTCATAGATGTCAAAAACCGAAAACTACTAGAGCGTACATTTATTCATTACCAGTTTTTAATATTTTCGCATTAGGAAGAAATCCCATTATAAGCTAGTATGTGTACATACAAACGTCTGCTGGCGCTCCCTTAAAAAAAACACACACGACGAACGTACATAAAACAAAAAATCATTCAACCATAAAATGATTTATTATACAGACCTTTGCATATTTATACACAATATGTTCGCATTTAGCCATTCATAGTCAGTGGATTATGAAAAATTATTCGCCTCTTTGCAACGTAATCCTGATGCCAGATTAATACCAATAAATCTGAATAATGTATCTCTTTGTTGCCATCGCATTCTGATGAATAATTTTCCAATATTGAGACCTTGAATGGTTTATTGCTAATTAATTATTTCTTTCGTGCACCCTTCAGCGAAAAATGAGTAAATAAATACGAGTACGAACAACAATGCTCGAAAATCTTTTTTTTTTGTTTTTTATTTACTCATTATCCTTCCGTAGACGTAACATCATAAATTGAAATTCGGGTAATTACGAAGTTAGACAAATTTGGATTTTATTAACCCATCGAGATGTACTCGTATATAAGTAATTAGTTCTGTCAGCATTAAAAATGGGTATTTGATTTAAGTATTAATAACGATGAAGGATGTTGGAAGAAAGAAACACCTCCCCTTTTGTCCATTGGAGTTGAACCATTATTCATATTTTATAGCAAATTAATGAATTACTTTGCTGGCATGTATTCTTTGTACAAAACGGTGGGTTACTGCTCCTTAAAATTCGTTTATTGTTCTGTTTAAGCTAGTAAAGACAAAAAATAAAAACACATGTGACTTCTGCTATTCAGATTATAATGCAGTACTTGCGTCAAAGTCAATAAATATCCGGTAAGTAGGTACTTCCTTTAAGGAATAAAGTAAGGTAAGGGGAACACAGAGGTACACTGTGTTTGAAAAGAGAATGTATACCTAAATACATTCCACATATAAATTTGATACGAGGAGTGTGCTTAGCATTATTTCTGTCAGATACGTTTTTTTTTTTTTTAAATTCTGCATCGTTTAAGACTATGCCTTTGAAAGTCTATTAATCCTGTGATTTAGATAGAGGAAAGGGTATAAAGGAGAGGGGACTTCCGTGACAGTTTACAGAAGTATTCTGCTACAGAAACTGGAGAACTATGGTGCCGAGGACAAAAAAAAATTACTTGAAGTTCTACAACGAGCTGTCACGATATTAATTTGCGATTACCACAGGGTACTGTATTGGGTCCGTTGTTATTCGTGGTTTATGTAAATGATGTGCAACAAATTGCTATAAAACCGCAACTGATATTATTTGCTGAAGATGCTTGCAGCTAAAAAGACTTTAATACTTGTAAATTGGAGACAAGTATCATAAGGCAAAAGTAACATCAAACAGTTTTTTAAACAAGATTAAGCTGGGTTTAGCGATTAACTAAGGAACAACAAACTATATACAGCAAACAATATCGGCGAATTGGATAGAACGTTATATGCTAGAATGTTTGTCTACCTAAGCTTCACTGTAAATTCAAACAATGACACCAGCGCAAAGATCAAGCGAAGAATCGCTATTGCCAACAGCTATTTTTTTGTGTTAAGAAGACAATTGAGCAGTAAAGCCCTCTTACGGACAACTAATGTGTCCTAAACTTTTGTTATTAAATCCTTAGTTGGTGTCAATTTAGTAGTTTTTTTTTTTTAAAAAAAAAGATGCATTTCTGTAGCTTATCAATATTTATTTCCAAATTTTAGAACAATAAGTAAAAAACGAGACGAGAAAGAGAAAAATTAGTGACATAAGCTCGGTTGAAGTTCCACCGCCAACACAAGAAGAAATTCGTTTTGCCATTCTCTTCGGATATCGACGTCAACTCACGCCAGTCAAAATTCTGCACGAATGCCAAAATGTATAAGAAATAAATGCACCACCTCTGTTACTATATCAAAGTGGTTGCGAAGATTCCAGACTGGCCATTTTTCTGTGGAGGACGAATCTCGTGAAGGTCGGCCCAAATCCTCGACCGACGATACAAATGTGGCCCTGGTGAAGCCTAAAATTAACGAGTACGAGTATGAACTGGGCTTGAATACCATGGCTTTGTTACGAATTTTAAATTATCACCTGAAATATTTGAAGAAGTCAGCTCGGTGGGTTCCAAAAATTTTGAATGGAGAGCAAAAAGAGGCTCGTGTTCGTTTTGCTAAATATTTCCTGGATAAGTCTGAAAATGAAGGGTCAAGGTGCTGCAATAAGATCGTTACAGGTGATGAATCTTGGTTTTTAAAGAACGACCCGGAAATCAAACAGCAGTGCATGGTTCAGAAGGTGCAAATCCTCCAGTAAAAGGCCAAACAAATAAAGTCAGCGACAAAAGTTTTGATGTTGATGTACTTCACCAGGGCTAAAATGGCCGCCGTCATCCCGCTTAAAACTGGTTAGACAGTCACTGCTAATTGGTATACTGAAACTTGCTTACCACAAGTTTTCCAAAATTTACTAGAACACCGACAAAAAGAGGAGCTGCGCCGCTATTTTTTGTACTATGACAATACGCCTGCGCACATTGCTGAAAAAACCAACAACTTTCTTGCGCTCTCGGGCATCAATGAAATTCGCCCAGCACCTTATTCTCCGGCTCTAGCGCCGTGTGACTTTTGGCTGTTAAAAAAAGATTTGAGGGGGAAAAATCTTCACATCTAATGAGGAGATTATTAATGTCAATGTCGAAATTGAAAAGCTCCAAAAAGAGGATTTTGAAAGTTTTTTGAAAGATGAATCTATCGGCTGATGTATTGAAATAAATGGGAATTATGTGGAGAAATTAAAAAAAAAAGAAGATTAAATATCTAAAGTAAAATTATTTTTGAGTTTTATTATTCAATCAACTAAGCGAACTTTTGTTAATATACTACAAATTGAAGAGATACTCGTATACTGGAATTGATTATAGACTTGCAGCATTAAGATGGCTCAGTATAGAAGGAAATGTTAGTGCGTGTATTTGCAAAACCAGGTTATCTTACAAAAATGTTAACTATTAGAAGAGATACCCAGCAAATGAGTCTTAGAAGCAATAATATAGGTAATTTCAATTTGCTCTTGGACTGATGTTTTCGTACCAATCCAATATACTTTGCATGTTCTGACTGTTTATTTGTAAATACATTTTATACACAGCTAACCTCTAGGTAGGTGGCCACGGTGTAGTGTGTTCGCTTGTGACCCGAACTGTGCAGGATCAAGCCTGACCAGGGAACAGCAACCACAGCCACAGCCAATAAAATCTAAGTTTCTCCAACCACTACACCAAAAAACGAGTTCTGCCTGGTAGTACAATGAACACAGAAAATTGAGTCTGAGTGCTCTGGGATTTAGAAATGTCCTTTTATAAAAAAAATACTCTAACCGAATATATGTCTAGTAGCGTACAGTTCTGCTTTCACAGAATTTACTATATCCCGCTACATGCAACTCTTTTTGTACGAGTTTCAGGATCTTCCATGTCCATGAGTCGTACCATACTCCGCTGCAAACAAAGTGCCTATTATTATTGTTAGCTATTTTTGAGGTAAATAAATTCAGCGGCAAGTTTAGCTTCTCCACACAAGCCAATAATTAGACCATATCCACCGAGATCTATGGTTTTATAAGGGAGATGATTGCTATTTCACTTTTTACACTTTCGAAAATCACTATACTTCGCTTTCTCCCATCCCATCCATCGTGTCATCTGTTTGTTTTCTAAGAGTCCAGGACTGATCTTGAAAGTAGTAGCGACAAGATCTAATCCTATATCCAGTTCGCAAACAAATCTAAGTAACGCAACATGGCCACACCCTCGTCATAGTCCTTCGAATAGTTCATAGAAATATTTAAGGCTCGTTGTCGAAATCATTGCTAACCCTGTCTTACTGCTGTGAAGATTCAATTGGCACGCTCTTCGGCCATTTCTTTATGGATTATTTCGACTTTCTGTAAGAGAACAAAAAAGGAGCCCACGCAATGGTGAGGCAGAATCCCCAAAGATACTGCAATTACAATTTGTCTAAGAATATCTGGTAATGATAAAGATGAAGAATACGTAACGTTGTGTATCAAAGGTGGAGGTTCACTTACTTATTACTGAGAATATTACAAAGCACTTCTATAAGAAAAGTATACTCCAACGAATAGAACAACTTATTTTTCTTCGACAATGTCCACGTAAAAATGTCCTTAGTTACTGAATATCAAAGAAGTTCATTTCCCTGGAATAACTGCAGAGAACCATTACATACTTATGTAGAACACGTGCCATCCTAGTCGTTTCTATTGTTTCACCCTCATCAATATTAACTGTCCATTTGCGTTGCTACTTGAAATAATCTGAATGCTACCGTTCACCGACTAAACACAGGATAACAATTTAACATTTCGAAGAAGTCCTTTATTTTAATTTTACCTATTCTCTTTCTCTCCAAGCATAAGGCAGATTGCCTTCTCAAGCATTTTCTTAATCGCAGGATTCTAAATTCGAAATTCACTTGTACACATGTTACCCGTTCCTAAGTTCTCTTCCTTTCACTCGTAGCACTCCGAGAAACAACTTAATTTGTAAGAACAACTTCAAACTTTCATTAAGTGTGATCTTCATACATCTTAGCGATTTAGATGTTTTCAACGCATGTCGGTAGCTTTTTTTTTTTTTCTTTAAAAAATTTATCTGAAGGACATTTCTACACTTTCGCTCGCTTTCTCTGGGTGTCGGTATCACATTCATGTCGTTCATTTAAATTCACGCGTAATTTACTCGAAACGTTGTGTACATACACAGAAGAGCACAGCATACACAGTGAAAGGCAAGAAAAGTTTCGCATTGCTTTCCTTCCGCTTTCTGGGGAAATTTTAAGGATTTTATTGACAAAGGAAACGGAATTCCTATGACCTGTGAACGATTCAAATTACGTACAATTTTTTAATGAAGCGTATTTGACTGCGTGACAGGAGCGGTAATAATCCTTGGGAGTTTATGCATTTAATTCAAAACCACTGTTTGTGTCGTATCGTTGTCGTCATCGTCGTAGTCGTCCCGGCAAAGAAGACGTTTCATTTTGCTTGTGGTGAATTTTAATTTCATATCTTTACAAGGAGAAAATGAGAAACATTAGATGTTGAATATTTTCAAATGAATTATACATAAAACCCTACCGCGCTGTTTGTGACAGGGGAAGGAGATGACGATGAGTGTGGTTGGGATGGGAAAGTCCTTTTTTGGGTAAATTACATTGAAAAATATACGAGACAACATAGTCTGCAGCATTGACTTCATTTGTATTCCATGCTTTTGCTGTTTGTTCGCACAGCTTGTGATGGGATACCACAATTATTTGCATTATTCGTTTGTAATGTTGGTATAATGACGCGACAGTGGGGGTTACAAGAAAAGGCACAGATTAATGAAATCTACGTAAGGATTCTGCTTTGAAGGTGAAAGTGGTAGAAGATAGCAGATGCGAATGCACCAGTCTATTAAATTATGTACAAGTTCTAAAGTCTGAGTCTTTATAAGGTCCTTTGTACAGGGAGCTACACAAAAAAGAGAGCAAGCAAGTCACCTCCTTGTGTATCAGAAAGTTTCTCCTCAGGGAAGTTATCACATGCACATCAAATTCTTGTTTACATATACGTACAGCTAAAATTTTGTACGTGGTGCCAATTTAAGTTATTTGTCCCATATTATACTAAGGAGCTGGCTTCTGCAGCGATCGATTATACGCTGTGGGAAATATATCCCTTAATGTGACAAATGTGTAGGATTTACCAATCCCTGGCCAGTCCGTGACCTTAATTATTTGCCAGTATGATCAATTTTGAGTAGCTTCATGTGCGGCAAACGGTCTTAACCGATTTGATCAATATGGACGGTAAGCTAAAACTATGTAGCATGAAAAGTTTTAGTATACCTGTCTAACAACGCGCTTCGTCAGTCACTTTTCCGTCTGATGTGATGGTGGCGACCTAGGGGGTACCTCATACAGGAGCAATTTACAACGCCCTCTTCAGAATTTACATCGGCGTTGCTCAGTTCAGTAGAATTATTATTATTATTAAATGGTGTTTGCTTATCTCACTATTAAGCTGGATGTTTTTTTGACGGAACTTGTGATTCTGAGTAGAAAGTTTGGTGCCAATTGATAGGTAAGTCCACTACGGACTAGTAGAAATTCGCAGCGAATATATTGACAACAGGCGATGTACGGGCAACCATCCTATTCGTCTCTCATTACACGATGAATTATTTATCACTAATCCTACCAAAACCGATCAATATAATACCTATTTTATGTCTAGCTTAGGGGAATCATCTAAAGCTGTGGCATTTCCAAGCCTGCTTTCAATAAGAGAAAAGCATGCTTGCATCGGACATGAAGTGATGGTTTCCACACAAATTCATCGCATCCAGTATGACCATTGGTAATGTAACATGTCCTTGATGTCTTCTTTGATATTGATGAAGCTTTAAAAAAAATGCCTTTGAAGGGATTGAATCTGCTTCAATACAAAATGGAATAGATCCTTGAGATGCGTAGAACCGTGTAAGCTTCTACTAAGCATCTGCAAAGAATGAACCCAAGAAACATCTTCCAAAACGAGCTCTGAATTTTTCTTACATCGATTCTGTACTCGCAGGAAGGATATTGAGCGAATAATTAGGGCTAGATGAATCAACTCAATGATGTGAGGTAGCAAAATGAGAGTATTTCTCCTAAGCTAGGACAACTCCTCGAAGGAATATACTATCTGTATTCCTTTGGTTACAATTTGTACTAAACGGAGGTGTGGTTTTTCATTATTAAAATGTGATACTGTAGAAGGTGAACACGCAATAGAGGTATTTCTTAATTCTCTGGAACGTTACTTTGAATTCTCAATTTTAGTCTTTAAATTCGGATTCAGTGACCTGAGAAAGTTTCTTGTTATATTGACCTCGTTAGTTTAAAGAAATATTTTGGCGCTAACGTTCTCCAACTATTTTCGAAGTGACTAAAGGGTTGTGACGGGTCGTGCTTGTAATCCGAGCAGTGTAGGTTCGAGACAGAACGGGGAACAGCAACCAAGAGCTAACCGAAAATATAAGAGAATCGAATAAAATCTAGTTTACTCCAACCACTACACCAAAAAGAGATTTTCTGCTTGGTAGTACAATAGACCAAAAATCGAGTCTGAGTGCTCCGGGATCTAGAAATGCCCATCCTTATAAAAAAAAGAGGCTGAGTAAGGCCTGCTTGTCAATACAAATGTATATACTCTGTATCCTCCACCCATTCCTTGAAATATACAATAGTTCACAGCCATTAGGATTGCATAAATCTCCTCTTGAAAGACAGATGCATGTGAATGAGAAGTGAAACCTAATGTTGTCATCCTCCACGAAAAGCCTTCCATGAAAATTTTACTACAATTCCTTCCTGACTCAGATTCCAGAAAATGCCAGTCCTGCGTGAGGAAAGTCGGCTGTAAATTTACGGAGCAGTTGGAGTTCTAGTGTCATTGTTTCAGATGGCATATTAATAAGACAAGAGCTGAAAGATAAGTGTTGCGCAAGGTCATCGAAGCTACAGTGCGGATTATATCAAAAGCCACCTCGTTTAAGATGGAAGATAGGTTTTATCGTGCTGCCCATAATACAGATATCATAAGGAGGGAGGTTCAACAATGCATCTAAAGTACAACCAGGCGTGCTAGAAAAGGCTCCCGTGACATATTTTCGCGAAAACAACCGCATACGAGTATATATGCTTAGAAAGGCCTTATCATTGCTATGTGGGTGCATATGACTTTTTTTTGGTGATAAGCCCTATGTCTTGCTGAAAGCATACTTATACTGCAACATCATACGCGTATGCCTGAGCATAGACGTTAGGCTGTTGAGAGTGTTTAGCGGAGACCACTTCAGTGGAGAAGGGAAGATACCTTGTAGTAATTTTGGTTAGAATGAAAGTTCCAATTTTGCCCCGAATTGTTACCCCACAAACACCACAGAACCCAGATAAGAGTGCAATGTTTGAAATAAATCTATCCAGCCGTTTAGGCTGCATTCGTGTGTACAGACAGACAAGTAGAATTGGCAGACCCGCTTTTTCGACTTCCTCTGTAAGTACTAGATAGTTTATGGTGGCGCAAAAAAATGATCCAATATGATTCAACTATAACTTTTTTTATAAATTAAATTTACACAGACCTTGGCTTTTGTTCTATTAAGTACTGAAGATGATATCGTTCAAATCTAGGCATCCAGCGTTTATGCAAATTTGAGCCCTTTTTATGGCATTGCCCATTACTTTTCTCACTACTTCCGTCGGTTTGTTCTCTATTTCTTGCCTAATGTTGTCTTCGAGGGCTGTGAGAGTCTGTGGTATGTTCACATATATTAATGACTTTAAAAAAACCCCACAAAAGAAGTCTGGAATAGTCAAATCGGGTGATCGCCAAAATGGGATATAACACGGCCTGAAAAGTGTCCTTCACTAAGTTCATTATGTAGGCCGCCATGTATGCAGTGGCACCGTCTCGTTGAATCCCCATATGCTTCAACACCAATTCATCTAATTTGAGTATCAAAAGTCACGTAACATGCGCTCGCCAGAAGCAGTTATAGCATTGCTAGCAGCGTCCTTGAAAAAATAGGGCACAAACACTCGGTCAGCACGGTTTTCAGGTTTTCAGTGCCCCAAAAGTGAGTATTCTGCTTATTGACATGTCCGGAGAGATGTCATTATTTCATAGTTGAGGCTTATGACTTGCTGGCTGTATTCCAGACAGGTGACCTTGATGGGTAGCGGCTGATGTACCATCTTAGTTTTATCTTCACTTCTTTCACCAAAATACGCTGCAGAGATCGCCTGGAAATGCCCAATTGCTTGATTGTTGACGTTTCTGGATAATCTTCCACATCTTCGTGTACAGTATTAATATTCTCGGCCGAACGACCTGTGACAAATACGTATGACTTTTTTATCTACCGACATATTTTTAATAATTGGTATTCGAAACTCATCGCATAAGGTATATATACATGCTCTACCGTCTTTTCTAGTGAATTGTGTTCGCCATCCAAGATATAAATTCCACATTCATTGATACTTCAAAAGTCATTATGCAAATGAGTTGTGGATTCTGCTTAGCCAGAGATCTAGGTGACATCATACGAGTATTCGGTTTGAATTGAAAAGAACTTCATTCAAATTTAGAATCCAGCCTCACCTAGTTTTCTTCCCAGAAAATAATCCACCTTGGAATAGTCAGTTGCATATAAGATCAGATCAGTACCACCCGGACTTCTAAAGATCAACATTTTCAAATGTTTGTTTGATATTTAGCCTCAGGGTCGCGTACATATCATCATAATTCACCTTCGTTCGGAGACTATTGGTTTTTTATTCCATACCATACAAAACGTCACGGATCTCCTTCTCCACAGAATGCGGAATTAAACAAACCGATATTTTTTCGCGTCTTCTTAAATTTGTTGCTAATCTCTGCAAGGTCGTGCAATAAAGAATTCATTGTTAAAAAAAAAAGATAAAGCGCTTCTTTTCTATTGAAAGCCAAAAGTGAACGTTCAAGCCTTTGGGTGTCATTTAGCCGCATTAAATAGTGAACATTTTGGGATTATTTCATCATTCATAATGTGGACAAGTGGGACATTAATTGTGTTGCCTGTTGGCTGCATAAAATTAGCAAGAACTTATTGTATACAAATCGTACGGTCGATGCCTTCTTGGGTCGTCCGAAAGCAAACAAATAAAATATTTCTCACAAGTCACTACAGGTTTATCAAGTGACAGACTACGCTAAAAGACAAATGTGTTTTAAAGTCAACTTTGTGAAGATTTATTATCATCATTAGTCACTTCCCACACATTTTTTATGGGCGAGAGACGCGTTGTGATCCAATTTTTATTCATAGAGATACGATTGTCATTATATATTTCAATGCAGATACGCGTATCTAATATACAACGTCTTTATCTGGTATAAGCATGAGATGTCAGTTGATATTATTAAATCGTTATGAATACCAATTGATTTACACAGCTGCCAATGAATTTCAAAACAAATCACTCAATCAATATGCATTCACTGTATACGCATCTAAAAATCTAGTTTTATCGCAATTTCAATAAGTTACCAATATTGTCAACCGGTTTTTTGCGGTTAAAATAAATATGTTCAATAGGGTAAATTGTATCGAATACGTCGTTTCAAACGCAGAGATTTGAAGAGACATTTGAGATGATCTTTGATTAAAATGTTTTTTAACAGGAAATTAACTCGTACACACAAACATAAGTCATTAAATTTTTCAATTTTTAATTCAAGTAGCAGTTTGGCTGGAAACAAAGTAGATGGCAATAAAGTTACATAAAGTTGATTTGTTCGTGAAAAAAGATATACAATCTAGCCAAGCTTCATTGAAGTTCAGACGAGGTCATAGAACCAAATTTTATTATAAAACGGAAACATTTGCGGTACTTTTGTCTTCTACTCCAATATAATCTACCAGACACTGACATTTTGAAATCTTTTGAAAATAAGATATAGCCCGAGGAGTCGGTGTCGAGAACAAATTTGAAGAACAAAAAAAAACCGAAATGCTAATAATTTATGGAAAAAAATTGTTTAAAGAATATAAGTCGGCACACATTTAATCAATAAAACCATCTTCAGCATCGATGACAGCTTCGATTCGTGACCGGAATTAAATGCCAGAAGTAAATGGTCCTTGTTGACGTTGGCCATCACTATCATCACAATGGTATCCTTTAGACATTGTTGCTTTTGTGTTCTACTTCTCCCCACACAAAATAATCCAATGGATTAAGGTCAGGAAATTGATCGCCATCCATTCCTGAGTCATCGCGGTTTGTGCGCTGGTCCTCCTTCACTCACACTGTCTATCCAGGCATTAGTAACTGCTTCTTTATTTTAAAGCCATATTCATGCCATTATGTATGGAATAGCACATCACTTAAATGGCCGCCTCGGCTTCGCTGGCAGTGCTTCAAGCGGTCGGTCCAATTTTTGATGGCTCGGTCCAATATATGCGGCGTTATTCCGGCAATAGCATCTCAAATGTTGACCTCGATCTCGTCCAAAGTAGTTGGCTTATTAGAGTAGTCTAAGAACTTTACGTAGACCCAGAGAAAATAATCGAGGGGTGAGTCGCATGATCGCGGTGGCCAATTGATGAACGCTCGCCGTGAGATGACCCAGTCGCCAAATTTCTAATTCACCACTTCGAGCGTTGTATGGCATGTAGCGCCATCTAGTTGGGACCACAGCTCAGACATATCGATGTTGTCGAACTCTGGCCACAGAAAGAAGGTTAACATCACTCTGTACCGAGGACCATTGACGGTAATGGTGTCTCCTTCCTCATTTCGGTAGAAATAAAGTCCGATGATGCCGCCGTGTCATAAACCGCACCAAACAGTCAATTTTGTGGATTCATTGATGCTTGGTCGAACACTTGTCGATTGTGGTCACTCCAATAATGGCAATTTTGCTTGTTGACATAGCCGCTTAGCCAAAAATGGGACTCGTCCGAGAAGATGATTTTTTGGCCAAAATCCGAATCTCCGCCCAAAATTTCCAGCGCCCAATTAGTGAACTCACGGCGTTGTCTATAATTGTCCGGCTTAAATTTTTACTTCAGCACAACCTAATATGGATGTAGGCCCAAATCCAACTGCAAGATAAGCCCGGTGGACTCTCAGCTGATCGGCGCCAAATCGACATTTCTGGGTCTTCTTCTATACTGCTCGCTACGGCGGCTATGTTTTCTTCACTTCTCACCGATCTCTGTCTGGTTGGTGGCTTATGGTCCAAAAGAGTGTACTCACGCTAAAATTTTTCCATGGTGCGACGAATTGCCTGCGCACTGAAGCCATGATGATGATGAAATTCACGTTGCGTATTTATAACTGAGCCGGAATTTCGATAATATTTTTTAATAATTTCCACACGTTTGGAAAGCGTTAGATGATGCACGATGAAATGGCAAACCTTACTGAATACTTTGACAGCTGGGTGTCATTACTAACTTTGACAGCTGCTGAAACATAACAATTGGAAAATCTATAATTGCTATTTGGTCAGCATTTATTATACTTATATCGAAGGTTTTCATGAACCACATCGTGAACAAGTCGCCCAGATACTTGAAGGTCCCTTGCAATTGACTTCATCGATATTCCAGGGTTCTGGTGAATATGATGTTGTACTTGTTGAACAAATTCCGGGTTTTTCTCACTGGCCGAATGCGTGGAATGCTTTTTGCGTTTCAACACAGGCGAAACATCGCCGCCAGAAGTCTCCAACTTGACGCGAATCTTTTGAACGAAAGATCGGGAGACTTTCAAAAAGTTTGATATTCCGGGATCACAGCGGCCTGCACATATGGCAATAATCACTTAATCGTCTGCCATCAACGCGATCAAACTACTACTGAACAAAAACGTGCCCTCAAATAGTCTCCGCACTCCGTACATATTATATTCATCTCGGGGGGCTTTCAAATGGTTATAAATATGTACATATGTAGGTTCGCTTTCCCTGCAAGTTATGGCAGTTATGAACAGGTCGTTCGAAAAGGCTCCAGGAAATAACCCCCCAAGAAATAAGCCCCCAAAATTAAAATTAAATAACCCCCCAAAATTGGGGACTTATTTCACTGCGAAATTAGTCCCGAAATGGAAAATGAAATAAGTCCCCAAAAAGGTATGAAATAAGACCCCAAAATGAAAATGAAATAATCCCCCAAAATTTTGGGGATTAAGGGATTTAAACACGCAACTTCGTTGCTCCGCTCGGGGTAGGTGCTTTTCGTCAGGCAGGCGCCTATGTCCACAGTTTTCTTAATTAACAGTACCCGGGTGGCCCGCTTCGCGGGATAAAGGGATTTGAACTCTCTTTTCGCATGCGGCAGGTCCCGCTCACGCAACTTCGTTGCTCCGCTCGGGGTAGGTGCTTTTAGTCAGGCAGGCGCCTATGTCATCAATACTTACATACATCCATTTGGTATTAGAGATAGATACATACTTTTCACAGACGTTCCTAAAAATTGAGCGAATGCCACTCATAGCGTTAACATCACTTAGCACGGTACACTATTCAAACAATCTTTTTTATGTTATTGAGAATTTTTAACTCCTCATAAATATTTTCACAATCCCTAAATTTGGGAACTTCTTTCATAGCTTAATTTGGGGACTTATTTTATCATGAAATAAATCTCCCCAAATTTGGGGGTTTATTTCATATGAAAAAAATCCCAACCTCCATACAAATTTTAGGGGGTTATTTCATATTCATTTTTGGGGGCTTATTTCTTGGGGGGTTATTTCCTGGAGCCGTTCGAAAAGTTTTGGACCTCAACTATTCTAGCACTATAATTATACATGCTTTGAAAGGCAACTTTGAAAATTTTAGGCATTTTGGATGCCCGCTTGTTATTTGACAGTCATTTGTATCAGTCTATGTCGGTATTTTTGTAAAAATAAAAATAAAATGCATTTAAAATGCAATACGCCTGCTCAATTTAAAGCCGAGTTGGATGCTATTTATGGGGAATCTGCTCCATCATCTATCACCGTAAAAATATGAGCAGCTGAATTAAAACGTGGTCGTACCAGCTTCGGGATAGCTAACAACTGCGACCGGCACCGATAACATCGAAATGGTTCAGTAGTGGATGACCATCTAATCAAGTTTAGAGAGTTAGCAGAGGCTGTGGGAATGTTATAAGAATACATTCATCACCTTCTGCGTGAAGAATTAATCATGAGAAATCTGTTTGCGCGTTGCTGTACTAGCTCACTTTGGAGCACAAACGAATTTAACTGAATCTGGCCACAATTCACGAATTGCGGTACGAATTGATAGATCACTCACCTTATTCACCAAATCTGGCGCATTGTGACTCTTTTGTGTCTCCTAAGCTGAAAATTTGGCACGGAGGACATATCTCTCCATCAAACAATTATGACGCATTCGTAGATGCATATTTTACAGAGCAAGATGCCAGCTATTATTTGGACAGAAGCATCTGCCAAAGCAATACTTAGAAATTCTAGAGTCTTATATATTACAGCGATTGGGAGAGGAGATGACTACTCCACATTGAGAAAAATAGTATCTGGTATACCACAAGGCAGTGTACTAGGCCCTGTATTATACTCTCATTTACCAGTGACTTGCCATTTAGTGGTGAAACAACTGTAGCGGCATTTGCAGATGATACTGTTATCCTTGCTGTGGGAGAAACCGTCGAAGTAGCGACGAAAAAGCTACAGAAGGCAGTGAATAATATATCAAAATGGATCAAAAAATGGCAGATTAAATTAAATGACCTAAAGTCGGCCCATATTAACTTTACAAATAAAAATGTTCCGCACATCCCAGTATGATAATGAAGTATTGTAGAATACGCAAACGCATCGAAATATCTAGGCCTGATACTAGATGCAAAACTGCGCTAGAAAGCACATGTAAAAAAAAAATAGAAGAACTGAACATGCGCTACGGTGTTTTGGCTTACAATAAACTACTCTTTATAAGCAAATTCTAAAACCAGGATGGACCTACGAGATCCAGATATGGGCATGCACATTCAAAACCAATTTACAGAAAATACAAACATTTCAAAATAAAGTACTACGGAATATAGTAAATGCACCATGGTACATAAGAAACACTGATCTGCATAGAGATTTAGAAATTGAAATGATTGAAGATGAAGTCAAAAAAGTAGCTAATAGGCACAAACTTAGACTTCTCAATCACATAAACTCAGAAATGTCGAAACTATTAAATACTAGCAATAAGACTAAATAAGTGGAAGGCTGGCTCCTCCCCGCCATGCGATGAAATGCCAAGACGGCGGTACCGTAGGGAAAACGGGAAGAAGGGATAAGGGGTTAGTGGGTAACAATCCCACACTGTTCCTGAGTACGAACACAGTTTCATCTTTTGAAGATTACCACCTTCCAGAGTAAAAAAAAAAAAATTGGACGGATTAAAGAGGTTGATGCATTGCTAGATAAGTGTATCGAATTAAAGGAGATTATGTTTAAAAAAAAATATACTTATTCCTCTGTCACACTGACTGGAAGCCAAGATATTATTCGGAGATTTCAACCGAATAAGGGATAAGGATGGCGGCACTAAAAATAGACTACCTACTCAAAACGTAAACGACGTACATTAAGGCTTTTTTAAATAGAATAAAAACCTGACGAAGCTAAGTGACCCTGTACACTTAGCTTGCTGTATTTTTTTAACTGTGAATATTTTTTATTGAATCCAAAGTGTGGGCTAAGCCAGGTTGAAAACTCTTCAAAAGGCTTTACATACTAAAAACTGTTTCCAAGGTCTTAACAATGGGAGCGATTTTGAGATTTTCTTCAAACTTGACATTACTGTAATAAAGGGGCTTACAAAAATGGTCACGCAAGTCTGTCTGCCTGTAAGTACTTCGGGCTTCAGCCTAAACGGGTGAATGGAATTTTCTTCAATTTCATATTTTGGTCTATGGGATAATTGCAAAAAATTCCCTTTTCTCGAAAACGTCTCCAACGATTTCTATAAAGAATCATATTTGATGTGACAAACATGGTTGTAATAAGACTGCTTACTTAGTTTTTCACTAAAAATCCGAATAACGGTACTAACTTTCAGAAATTGGGTATTTCTTGGATATGGTTAAAATGATTTTATTTAAAACTAGCGTGCACGTTGCACGTGCAGTTTACTAAAAGAACTGTACATATGGTGCAAGTACGTGCGACCCAGTCATGCCTTTCATTTCAACTGCAGTCGGGTTTTTTTGTAACTTTAAGAGCGAGTACTGATCTCGAGATTTTGATCACACTTGACATTTCTATATTATAGTCAACTCAAAATGTGGGTCCCTCAATTCTGTTTGTCTGTCTGCCTGCTTGTTTGTATGTATGGTCGACTGCAGCCTAAACGGCTGTATAATTTTTTTTTAAACCTCATATCTGGGGTCAGTTGGATCAGTGGAAATCGAAATCTGAATTTTCATTCTAACCCCAAAATTGGCAGTACTTTACTAATGGCCGATTTGCTTGAAAACGGCTTTAACGAATTCGATAAAATTTGAGTTAAGGTGAACATATGCTATCGGATGGCATACCACGTTTTTGCCGGGAAATACAAAAATACACACAACGGTATTTTATTTATTGACACACCTAAGGTCCATGGCATACCAAGATTTAGAAAACTTTTAAAATATTTTTTTTTTTTGAATTTCAACGGATTTCTTTTTTGAGATTTTGTTTAAATTCAAAACTGAATTTTCGCACCTAAATAGTATATATATAGGTGCAAGTACATGCGATTCAGTCATGCCAGATGATTAGCGACTTTTTTCCATACTACGAGGGTGGGTCAATAAGTCCCTGAAAATTAACTTTTCTTGTCAAGAATCATCTTTCAAAAGAACGCACCCAAATTTTCAGACAGATCTGTCAAATAGTTTTGTTGTGGCAGCCATTTTATATAGACGCCTACTAGCATTTTCGTTAAAATTGGAAAAAAGTGAATTTCGAGTGCTCATTAAACACTATTTTTTGCGAGAAAAACTATCACGCAAACCAAACAAAAGCTTGTCAAATATAATGGGGACTCTTCACCATCGATTGGAACCATTCACCACTGGTTTACTCAATTTCGGTGCGGTCGTTCAAGCACAAGTGACGCCGAACGTTCTGGTCGCCCAATTGAGGTAACCACACCAGAAATGGTCAACAAAATTCATGGTTTGT
Organism: Pocota personata; assembly: GCA_963082735.1. Classification (NCBI taxonomy): domain Eukaryota; kingdom Metazoa; phylum Arthropoda; class Insecta; order Diptera; family Syrphidae; genus Pocota; species Pocota personata. The sequence continues at coordinate 17,714,468 of OY720431.1, forward strand.
TAATGGACGATCGGCGAGTGATAGTGCGCGAGCTTGAAGAGGCCACAGGCTTATCACATGGCTCAGTGATTTCGATTTTACATAATTATTTCGACATGAAAAAGTTTCCGCAAGCTCGACAACAAACGCATTCGTTTGACAACTTCAAAGGTGTGTTTGGCGATGTTCCAGAAAAATTCGGCTGAGTTTTTGCGCCGTTTCGTAACCGTGGATGAAACCTGGATTCACCACAACACACCAGAAAACAAGGAACAGTCAAAACAATGGACTTCTCCTGGTGAATCGAAGCCGAAGAAGGCCAAGGAGGGTTTGTCAGCAAACAAGGTCATGGCGACAGTTTTTTGGGATGCGCGCGGTGTTAATCACATCGATTACCTTGAAAAGGGTATCGATTCGATATCGGCTGCTGGATCGATTCCAAGCCGATTTGAAGCAAAAACGGCCGCATTTGGCAAAGAAAAAAGTTCTTCTTCACCAGGACAACGCACCGGCGCACAAGTCCGCAGTCGCAATGGCAAAATTGCATGAGTTAGGCTACGAACACCTCCCTCATCCAGCATACTAGTATTCTCCAGATTTAGCCCCCTGCGACTATTTCTTGTTTCCAAACATGAAGAAATGGCTCGGAGGTAAGAGATATGGGTCGAATGAAGAGGTCATCGCTGAAACAAACGCTTATTTTGAGGGGCTCGAGAAATCGTGTTATTTGGAGGGCATCAAAAAGTTGGACAAAAATAAAATGTTTTTATACCGAAAAGAGTGTTCCTTATTTCATTTTTCAGGGACTTATTGACCCTCAAGTAATATTTATAATATCGCATAACCATTTTACAGCATCGATAGCTTCCACTAGCTCTTCGAGCCTCAAGTTCAACGTTTTGAGATTTTTGAACCTGGTTATTAGCATTTTTTCTGTGAAGATTGTGGCTCATTGGTTTTTTTTTCCCGGAGATGATATCCTTTGGGGATTTTGTTTCTTTGGGGATTTTGTAGCGCCCGCCATTGTAATCCCTTCAATGAAAAAATTGTGGTTTTATTCACAAAAAAAAAAATAGTGTAGTGTAAAGTAAGTAGTGTGGGATATATTTATCCTAAAATATACATTTTTGACTAAATGGTCCCCGAAGACGGAAACTGAACTGGTTCAGCTGCATCGAGCATTTGGACTGCACCGCTGCTGGTATGGTTGTATGTATGCGTCCGATACATGCAAGATAGTCCATCTTCAAAAAAGAAATCTGATGAATAACATTGAGATAAGAATATCATTGCAAATCTAATACTGTACAAAGTCAGAGTTATACTTATACTTCATTCCTACTGCTAAGAGAAGGAGAAGGCAAGGACTGTGGCTACATTACCAGTCTATTCCTACCGCAAAACTTAAAATAAACGCAATTATTGTACAATTTTCAAGTACCGACTTCAGCATCCTTATACACTCATCCTCCGACATAGCTATATACTTGAAAGAAAATACAATAGTGTAGCAAAGAGGTAAGAAGAATACATCGCACTGAAAAGGTAGAAATAGCACCAACAATAATCTCTGCAATAGAAGAGGTGTTTCCGCGGAATGAGTTACAGTGGTAAAATACTGGATCTCCACTCGTCTCTCTCAATATTATTACTTTTATTTTTATAAATCAGTTTCCTCGTCGCGCAACTATTAAAAAGTTTATCTTCCACCACCGTTTTCTTCAATAGTACTGACGGAGTCTACAGAAGATCTTATAGCTCCGAATACGTCAAAGTCTGATTCTATAAATAAAAAAAGAAATATTTTCTTGCCGCCTGAGTTCCATTTATAATTCGCTCGTCTACAATGTGATTCCAATTAGTACAAAAAGCACTTATGTAGAAGTACCTCTTGATTATGGTACCATCAACGAACTTCTAAAAGGATAAAGAGATTAAAACTCAGTTTCCAGTTCAAGTATAATTCATTCCGAATTGGTTCCGGAGAGTAGAAGTTTTTAGACTGTATCAATGTTTGTATCTCCAATATTGCGTGTATAAAGGGTGTCCCAGAAACCATAGTCTAAGCTTTATATTTTCATGAAAAAATTAAAACAATAGACAACTTAATCAAGGACGAGTACAAGTCTGTCCTCGCGGGACTTTAGCTAATTTGGTTTCCGCGTTGATCGGGAGATGATCCTGTTTCACATGGTTCTATCGAAAACTACTCCAAATCGGGTGAACGGAATATTAATATTTAAATCATATTTATTTTCTGCCTAACTCAAGAATGTCCGAAGAGATCTTGATGAAATACAGCTGTCTGATACGGCAATTGCCTGGGGAAAGTTTTAAAAATCTTCCTTCATTCTCACATATCTAACTCAAGAACTGCTCAACCGATTTTAATGAAATTTGAGACTGGAACTGATTCGGATGTGTAGATGCCCTAAAATCATCAAAATTAAATGAATAGCTTGCGCCATTAGTTATTTTGTCTTTCTCACTTAACCTTCTCATAACTCTGCGGAGCTAATTTTGGAAGTTCGCGGAATGGGTTAGACATAGGTGGATATATATCAATTTTATTATTGAATTTTTCAATGTAATCTCCTTGAATACATGAATACACTTCTTAGATCTATAGATTAATTTGTCTATGCCTTCATACAAACAAATCTCCGGTTTGCCTTCAAAGTGCTCGTTTACGGCTATCGGTAGTGATTCTCAAATCACTAGGTGCGGGATTAGGACTGCAAGGTGGACGAGCTAGTTCCTGGAAACCACATGACTTCATATCAGCCATGACAATTTGAGCCTTGTGAAGCATTTTGTTCATCTCCACCTCCTAATAGATTCTCGTAAGCGTCTTATTTGATAATATTAGGGTAATATTCTCCAGTGAAGCTGGTGCCTTTGGGTTTATAATCTGTTAACAGAATTCCTTGTGAATCACAAAACACTATCTCCATGGTCCTCCTAGCAGATGGTATGACCTTAAACTCCTTGGGGGCTGAATCCCCGCTATTACGCCACTGCATGGACACCTGACTCAGCGTCATAATAACGAAACGAACCCAAGTTTTATCTCCACACACAACTCCAAAAATTGCTTACAATATTACCAACTCACATTTTTGACATCCCAGGATGATCGTGTAGAATTTTGAAACTCGTTGGTTCGGATATTTTGAACCTTTCTGCAGTTTGAGTGGACTACCTTCCATATTCGACTTTTAGAACCATGCGTTGTGACGTCACTTAGTCTTCTATCCAGGGCAGTCATCATCTTCTAATGACTGTGTATCTTGTTTAAATAATTCCAAATAATTGTACCATGGTTTTACCATCTGCGTAAACTGTTTGTATTTCATTTAATACTCCATTTCCCACACTTTTTCTTTGGTTTGTGAGGAATATAATTACTACGCGGAACTAATTATTTGACATTTTGAAAATTACCACAGACTTTAACTTATTCTTTTGACTACTGCAGGCTAATTATTAAATTAACATAAAACTTTAATTTATACCTAAAATATGTTAATACTTTCGGTGACAGAAGGAGACTATCACTTTTTGAGGTTTTTTGTTCAATTAAATTATTCGAATTCCTTAGAGCTCTGGCTTTTATGCAATATGTTGCATGTGGGTTTGAAAAAAACAAACATTATACCCTCAAAAGCCCCATTCCAGAAAATAAATTAACAATTTGTCTTTCTCTCTAGGTCAAATGGTTCTAACATTACAAACGTGTGGCATACTGACAGACAGACAGACAGATAGACAGAAATGGGTGAGTGTAATGGACTATTTTTATGGTTTGGACTATAGTTGCTGTGACACCCTGTATATAACTATCTTACGTTCGAATGTTATTAAATAAAATCTTGTAGGTATTTTATGTTAGAAGTATGAATTATGGAGCAATTGCCTATGCAAGACTGAGGTATACAATCTAAGAAAAATTTGTGTAAATTTACGATCATTAAAAGAGTTAATATGATACTCGTAGATACAAAATGTTGTATACATTTTTGCTGGTTTAGCTTATTGAAGATTGTTGGTGTGTGTATTAAGTGTGTTGTGTACATTATCTCACTATGAACTCTATTCTCTCAAAATGGAAAAACAGGATACATGGTGTTATACCAGGGCAAGGTGAAAAGTTCTTGGATTGACAATGAAAGACTGCGATTTTCAGTTAAAAAATGATTTTATTTTTCTACATAATCTCCCTTAACTTCAACACACTTGGTCCAGCGTTTCTCCAACATCAGTATTCCTTCTCGGAAGTGAGAGTTCGGAAGGCTGTAAAAATATTCACTTACAGCCCTCTCAGCTTCTACATTGGATGCGAAGCGCTTCCCAGAAACAAATTTCTTCAAGTTTGGGAACAGATGGAAGTCTGAGGGTGCCAAACCAGGTGAATAGGGGGGATGGCCGAGCAAATCGTATCCCGCAGATTTCCCATCGCCAACGCACACTTGAGTACAGGTGCGTTGTCCTGGTGAAAGGTGATTTTTTTCTTCTTCAAGCCAGGCCTCTTTTCGCGAATTTTGGCATCCAGCTGGTCAAGAAGGTTGGAGTAATATTCGTCTGTAATTGTTTTGCCTTTCTCAAGGTAATCAATTAACAGGATCCCTTTCGCATCCCAAAACACACTGACCATGACCTTTCCGGCAGATGCGATCGACTTCGCTTTCTTTGGCGCTGAACCACCGGCTTCCACCCAATGCTTCGACTGCTGTTTCGTTTCTGGTGTGTAGTGGTGGACCCATGCCTCATCCATGATGACAAATCGTGGTACCCATCTTGCGCAGAGCTTTCGCATCCCTAAGTTTTTATGCAAAATGTTTCGCACCCTTTCTTTAGATATACACACAGCCTCAGCTATCTCACTCACCTTCACTCGCCTATCGTCCAACACGATGTCATGTACTTTTTCGGTGGTTTCGGGTGTGGTTGCGGTTTTTGGCCGTCCTTCACGTGGGTCATCTTCGAGGGACGTGCGGCCACTTTTGTCAACTTTGGATGAATTTCCTTAGGGGTTAACCCATCCAAAACGAAGAATTTTATCACCGCACGATATTCAAGTTTATCCATTTTAACGAAAAACACGCAAGACGTCTACTGCAACAATTCGTGTAAAGAAACTACTTGAGAGAACAAGTTGAAACTTGTCATACGAACTAATGAGAAGTGCACCCAGGCAGGAAACATAAATTTGTGCTGATTGGAATGCCATCTCTGCGTCAGGCCGATAACTTTTCACCTTGCCCTCGTATATGTAATAAAAGTTGCTGACTTGTGCCGATCCTAAAGAAAGGATGAGGTATTAGTCTGCTCAACATTGCTTGTAAGATCCTTTCTGCCATATTTTATGAACGCCATATCAGTGTGGTTTTTGGCCAGGAAAGTACAACCTACTCGTAGATCAGATATTTCCGACTACCGGAAAATACGTCCAAATTTTCTTTTGGAAAAAAAGTCCAAAATTTCGGAGATTTTTTCCAACATACGAGTATTGAGTCTTACGAAAATACGCCAGAAATTATTCTGGTATATTTACCATTCTAAAAAAAAGGAAAACGAAGGTTAAAAGGTCTTACCCCTTTCTCTGCAGGGTTTAGCTGCTCACGCAACTTTGTTGATACGCTAAGGGAAGGTGCTTATTGCCAAGCAGGTGCCTATGTGCTCGTAGTTTTACTTTGCCCTCGTAGTTTCACTTTTAATGTGAAGTTATGTCTAGGCGCCTATATCTTTACAGTATTTGGGTGGCCCGCTTCGGGGATTAAAAGGATTTCAAACTATGGGACATCTCTTCGACTCATACACACATCCAGATGCTAGGCAGCGTGTAAGCAAATATACGTATATAGAGGTGTACTTTTCTGATCTGTTTTTCACAACACAAATTGGTAATTAAGCCCGAAAATAATACTTTCTGGCCTTATTTCCATTTTATTTTAGGGTTTTGGTTCCTCCTTAGTCTGTCGCAATTCCCAAGCATTTTGGCGTAATTTCCAAAAAAATAAAACGGGCTTAATTTCTAGGAGCCGATATTCAAATTGCGGCAGATCTTTGAAAAAACCCAGGAACTTTAAATCGATATTTATCACCATCGCATCAATTTTAATGTTGCATATGATAGCGTCTATACATAGCCATGTCTAGTTTTGGCATCCCTGCCAAACTCGTCCACCTGTGCAAGATTACGATAGGGAATGCACGTTGCTCCATTAAGGTTGCTTTTCGATGTCAGAAAAGGACTACGACAAGGTTCTGCGCTATAATGCAATTTCTTTAACATCATACTTAAAAGGATTGTACGAAACCTTTCAAAACTCTGTCTACTATACTGGCATAATTGGAAGAACGTAGCTGGCTGTCAGTGGTACTTTCGTGAGCATTGAATATAGTCCAGCGACTTGGACAGAATGTCACAATAGACAGCTATAATTTTGAGGTGGTTAAGGACTTTGTCTAATTAGGCTCAAATAATTACACCAGCACAGAGATCAAGCAAAGAATCACTTTTGTCAACCGCTGTTCCTTTTTGCTAAGAAAGCAGATAAGTACCAAAGCTCTCACGGACAACGAGGTGACTTTATATAAGATCCTCACAGTCCTGCTTTAGTGATGCAGAAGTACCCTTGGTTGTTTTGAAAGAAAAATTCTTCGAGGGACTTTTAGCCCCTCTTGACTCAGGTCCGGAAAGTCTTCGAATCCATCCCGGAGGGACTTCAACCGACTTAGTGAGCAAAACTGGAAACGGCGAGCATAAGATCGAGCTAGCTGAAGACACTTGTTGGTTGAGCACGAGGTCCACCCCGAACTGTAGCGCCATCTGAAGTAAAGTAAGGAAGACTTGTGCCGAAATTTACAAAAAGTCGACTCCTCAATTCCCACCGTTTTCAACTTTTACTTTTCTTATCAATTAATAAACCTGCATAACAGCGAAGAATAGCTGCACAAGTTTAAGGAATATAAGGCTAGCTAGTATTTTTATATTTGCAAATGCATTGCAAGCTTCTATACATATTTATCACAAAAATAGTTAAAGGTAAAAACTCTTAAATTCTTATTCAAATCTTTACTTTTAAACATTTTTACAACAAAGTCTGTCAAAATTGCCAAGCTCACTCAAAATTCGTTTACATTTTTACTATCTGGTGAGCCTTTTACGAGGAAGGTATGTAAATGGGATAAAGCTATGCTGCAAAACTGGTTTATAAGGGATTAAAATGGCAAGGACATTGTACAGATACCAAATTTTGTAATGAATTTTATTTCTTGAGGCATTTTAAGCATTATTTCGAGAAGGTGAAAATCTCGAAAGACAATAAAAACTCCTTTTATTATGACCAATCTAAGGAAGATCGACAAATGATTTTTATTTCTTTTATGCATGCAATCGCTTTAGAGAAAATATTATGTTTTTAAATAATTTCTCTTCACAGTTAAGTTATAAGTTCGAGTGAATTAGTTCCTCGCAATCTGTGAACGTTATTGTGTACATCTAGGACGATTTCTATCTCTGGGTTGATGTGTATCTGTAACCTTTGATTGTGTCGTATTGCATTCTTTTTAATGACACCTGCCACTTGCAAGTCACGATGTATGTCTCTGTTTCTTACGTTCCATGGGGACTTTATTTCGAAATGTTTGTATTATTTTAATATTTGTTTTTGGGTGCCCCTGTTGACAGGGTTGTCAACAGCTTACTTAGACCACTATGAGTCCATTGTGCCCAATATTTAGAAACCTCGGAACCTAAAAATTTCGATCTTCGACTGCTAGGCTAAACCACCCAGATAAATATATGAATCTCAGGAGTTTTCTTAGCTCAATGCAACCTAACTCATCCAGCTCTGCCAAAAGCACGGCTTCTTTTGCTGACCAGAGCTGGACAGTCACACAGGAGATGATGAACGGATTCTATTTCCTCTACGTCCCTGCAGCTTCTACAGTAGTCATTATGAGGTAACCCTAGCCGTGCTGCGTGATCTGAATAGATAGCTCCGACTTATATCTTAGTAGCCAGTATAGCTTGCTGCATTTTATATTTAATTCTTTCTGCTAGTTAAGCAGAAAGATGGCACTTTAATTTGGCATCTAAGGTCATTCCTAGGCATTAGGAACTATTTGCTTGTTGACAAGAAAGCACAGAGAGCTTATTATATTGTTTATGGGTAGACTTTTTCTCATTAAGTTTAATGCGCCATTGTTGCATCCAATCTACCTTATTGACTACATTCTGCAGATCATCTTTGTCGGCGAATTTGTCAACTGCAAGTATTGCGGTGTCATCTGTAAAAGTGGTATATCCCTTGGGTTTAATAAATACAGATTTGGTCCGAAAGCAGTGCCTTGTGGTACACCATCGATAAAAAACTGTCTGCTGTATAAGATTTCAGCATCTCATAGTATTGTCTAGGTAGGTCCCTAAAACATTGTATTTTTTTTTTTTAGCGTTGAACTTGATCATTTTGCAAAGAAAAGAGTAAAGGAAAATGTCTGTGAGACTTAGTCGTGCACTGTATTTTACAAAAGATATTGCTGTAGAAATGCACCCATTTCTGTAGTCGTTTCCGAGGCGTTAACTTGCCACGTTTGAAAGACAATTAACAGTAGCTGCAGAAGCCTAATATCCATAAATATGAATTCGAATATGACCACAAAAATTGAGTTTTATCCACAATCATCTGTTTACCATGGCTGCCACACTGTCTAAAAATTGTAAAATAAGTATTCAAACACTTTTGAGTGACTAAGTGATAAATATTTTCTTTATGTTTTTTTTTTCCAATGAACTTTATGGAAAAAAAAAAATGAAAAACGTTTCACTAGGTCGCACCTACTACCGATCCGTTCCGCATCTAAGCGATTATTAGTTGTGAGATATTTTAATTTGAACCAATTTGCATTGAATGAGTGGGTTACACGGGCGTCATCGATCTCTGACATTTGATTGTTCGATTGAAAGCTTTTAAAAATGTGTAAATCTGTAATTAATTCAAACAAATTGAGAAATTCCGCAATGCATTAAGTTAGTCATTAATAATATTTTAAAAACAAGACCAAAACATTATTTTTTTCTTTGTTATTTTTTGTTGCACAAAAAAACATGTGGTTTTTGTTTTGTTTTGTCCCTCTCCATATGTGGGTATAAAAGATATGCTCAACTGATTGGCCAGCATCAGTTTGACAATCATCTTCAAAGTTTAAACAAATCACAAAATGTTCAAAATTGTTAAGTGTGCTTTGAACATATTTGTAGCGTGTGCTTGGAATAACTTAGTTTTGACTCTTTTGTAGGTATTTCTTGTCTGCCTGCTGGGTGCTGTCATAGCCGGAAGGGAGGACGGCGTTGAAGTCACTCGCATCGGTAGCCAAATCAATGTCGATGGCTCCTATGGATACGAATACGAGTTGAGTAATGGTGTCACAGTTCAAGAGTCCGGAATCGGAGGGCAATACGCAACCGGTGGCTTCCGGCACTATTCACCGGAAGGTGAACTAGTTGAACTTGCATACACAGCCGATGCCAATGGATTCCAGCCACAGGGAAGTCACCTGCCAACACCTCCACCAGTGCCGGAGCATATCCTGCGGGCCATCCAATACATCGAACAGCATCCAACGCAGGAGGAACAAATCGACAGACAGCGTCGACAACAGTATGCCGCATGAATGAATTGAAATAGTGTTGTGTGTTTTTATTGTCATACGAGCATCTTCGTTGTTTTGTAATAAATATTTCTTTCTTCTTTTAGTTCTTGTTAAATCAGACTTACCTAGATACCTGTTCATTGAAATAAGCTCAAATAGACTGACGTTTTGTGTTGTAACAAAAATGGAAAAAAAAAGAAAAGAAAAAAAAAAAAATAAGAAATACCTACCAACTGATTCGTTTTTATTTCATTGCCAGTGACAGGGTGAAGTGTCTCGAGATGGATCTAATAATAGAGATGTCTCTGGAATTTGTAACGAGGGTGGAATGTCAATAAAAATTGTACGTCAATCCGAATTCGAATGGATATGGGACAGGTGTACAGACGTTGAAATCGCTTTGACTTTATTCGACTGACTTCTGTGAAGTTTGATTAATTAAAATATTTTTCTTCTTTTTTTTTTTATTGCAAAATGTCCATAACTTTGGATTTTATTACATCTGTTTGGGTAGTTAATTATTTATTGTAGATACTTTGACCGGCAGGTTTTTATGAACGTTTTATGCGAATGATTTTATTGGAAGTTATCAAAGTTTTTGGCGATTGGGCAAACAAAAGTACAACAAATGGAAAGGGTAGAAAACTAAATGATTTTCGATGACAAAGTCATGAACATTTGTTTTAACTGCAAGCAAATACAAGAGCAAAGTTAATTGGTTTTAATTTCTCAGTTTTTACGCTCTTTTAGCTCTTGGTAGGTTTTGATTTAATAGTTTTCTTATTTCTTTTCTATTTACAATGAAATGGTTATTAAGAAGTAAAAGTGGCGGTGTCTGCACGTATTCAAGAACCACTTTCATTGAGATTTGGTTTCTGTTGAGGCTGGCTGTACATTTTACCTAAAAAATTGTCGATATCTGATGTAATGGTACGGAACAATAAGTGTTTATTTCTGAAAGTAAAGAATACATTCAGAGAATCCAAAATTTCCATTCAGTCATGTTGTAGAAGTTTCTCTTATTCCTCGGATTACCAAGGGAAGAAAATAAGAGAAAGCAAAAAGCGAGGACCGTTCTGTACTTAATTTTTGAAAAATTAGTTTTAAAATAAATTCTTATATGCTCGGATAATAAAATATAGTTAGACCTCTTTTTCGTCGAAAAATCCACCTCGTACTTGCACCATTGTGACCGTCAATCTAGACATTCTATCCATCAGCTTCTTAATAGTTTCAAATGTCATTGATCTCCATGCTACTTCGAGGATCTTCCAAAGTTTATCTTTCGATGTTGGACACTATCTTTGAGCCTCTCTGTCAAGTTCATCCTAAAGTAATTCTATTGGATTGAGGTCAGGTGATTTGGCAGGCCACTTCATAATTTTCAGCGCTAGATTAGGTTAGGTTGAGGTGTCTGTCAGCTAAAAGACAACACACGTAGACCAGTCCATTGTGATACCACATGGCTCTGGGAAGCGGTCTCTAGCCTACTCATTGAACCATTTGGAGCTTCTGATGAAGCGTAGAGGTCCCTACGTCTATTTTTTTCAGATCATTTAGGTTGTTGAAACTGAAGGATCCTAAGTGGAGCTTTCTGCTTTAGAAGAGAGCTGGGCAGGTGCAAAGAAGGTGAAGAATAGTCTCCTCCTCCTAATCGTCCATGCAGCTTAAGCAGAAATCATTTGAAAATACGCCAAGACTTATTGCATGCTTGCCTATTAGCCATCCTCCAGTAATGACACCAATTACAGCGTTAATATGCAAGGTATTGAGACAAATCAGATTCTTAAGAGCGTTTCAGACCCAGCTTAGGCCAAATCTGTTTCCTCGATAGATACGTTGTATCACTTGTCCACCTAGAATTGGTCCTTTCAACAGTATCCAGCTTTAATTTAAGTAAGCGATAGGCATACCCAGTAAACTTTTGCCTGGAAAGATGGGTATTGTTTTTTCAAGTCGTTAGCCTTACAATTTCCTGGAATATTCCTATGCCCGCCACCTCAATTAGGTGAATATTAAACTACTCCACCATCTCTATAAGAGACGATCGGCAGTCTAGAGCTGTTATAGAATTTATTGAGGTAATTTCAAGGATTTCAAAAGATGCGAATATCAGCGGTTGATATCACGTTTTTCTTTAGCCAAGACAAGACTTCCCTTATTGCCATTATCTCCCCCTGGAACACGCTACAGTGGTTTGGGAGACGAAAAGAAAGGTTTAAATTAAGCCTATCAGAGAAGACACCACCACCCACCCCGTCGTTAGTTTTTGAATCGTCGGTATAAAAATGTAACTTTTTTTTCAGTGTTCCTTCTCATTCTTCTTGGTTCACATATCCTTGCCAAAGCTTGGAAGAATGTTTCGGATTATTATTTTGCATTAATGTGAATCCAGAGCCCATGGTAAGGTATATTCGTCTAATATTTGTCTGTACTTCTCCTTATTCATGATTCTATAGATGAGGATGAAGTTTCCAACACCGGCGGAAGAGAAACATCCCCAGACTATTATTGAACCACCGCCATGCTTGATTGTTGGGACCACTTTTCTTCAGCAGACCGTCGAATTTAAACTATTCTTTTTGTCCAAAAATTTAAAATTTGGACTCGTGCGCTCCAGTCGGTTGGTATCCAATCTCTTCCCCAATGTAGCCGCTTGACTTTGTTTTGAGGTCATAGTAAAAGTTTTCATACTGCTACTCGACAGTGAAGGCCTGCGGCAGTTAAATGCCTTTTGGTCGTTATTACTGATATCTCTTTAAGTGCGAATGGTTAAACTCTGCACAGTAATCCTGAGCCGTAAGCCATCGATCCCTCATGTTTATTAATTTTATAGTCTGGTCCTCCTATTTTGATGTCAATTTGGACTTTCCGCTTCTCTTCCAGGTCTTAAGGGCCAGTGATTCTTTAAAGCGACGTATAGTATTGTGCACTGTCGATTGCGGTATTCTAAGCTTATCTGCAATAGCAGGCACTGTATACCCTTTTTATGTAACCTTCCTTATGTAAGGTTATTATGCCAAATCGTTCTACTTCACTTTGTTCCTTGTTTCTTTTCATTTGAGGCCTTTTTTTGTTTTGACTCTTTATCGGTTAACTTTAAATAGCCGAAAGAATATGCAACCTACTTGTACAGTTAGAAAACACCTCTAGTTTTTCCAAAAAATACCTGACTTGCAGTTTTTTGGGAGAGCTTTGTACAAAAAACCAAATTATTACCTTTTTATGGTGGGTTTTACGATAAGTTTATGACTTTTGCAGTTTTGTTTTAATACTCCCTACACGGGTTCATGCCTTAATTTCGCTCCTTTTTCTTAAAAACCTTTACCTGTTTTGAGACGTAATAATGTCTGCTATCGACCTTAACATAATTTGTAAATTTTTTTTTCATTTGAGCCCTGCACAGACACAATGGTTTGTTTGGAAACTTATGGACGACAGTGTATATATGTATGTATATTTTTTTGGCTTTTTTGTAGAGTACCTTCAATTTTAAGGTTAGAATGAAAATTCCGATTGCTCCAAACCAATATCAGATATGAAGATTGAAGAAAATCCGTCCAGGAGTTTGGAAAGGAAGACTGAATTTAGAGACCCACTTTTTTTGAGTAATGCCAAGTTTGATCATAATCTCAAAATCGAAATACATAGCGGTAGGTACTCGTAAAAAGAAAGACATTTAAACTCAAAAACTCGAAGTAGCAGGCAACGCTAAGACTTTGCTGTAGTCATAGACGCATGCTACACCTTTTTACTTATCCTTTCACATTTAAGAGCAAGTATTAGTTTTCCGAAAATGTTCGATCTCGAGATTTTAATCAGTATTCCAAGTTACTTGGATTTTACTTGATACCTCTTCAGAATTAAACAAAAAAGATGCGTACTCTGAGCTAAGGGAAATAAAAGCGGGAGTTCCTCAGGGCAGTATCCTGGGTCCAACACTCTACCTTTTGTTCACCAATGATTTACCTACTCCACCAGACAGCATAATAGCTACATTCGCTGACGATGCAGCGGTTTTGGCAGTCGGCAAAACAGCAGAAGAAGCAGCGAGAAAGCTACGGACAGCTATGAACGCCATTGAATTATGGACTAAAAAATGGCTCATAAAAATAAACGACGCAAAGTCCGTGCATGTTGATTTTACAAACAAAATAATAAGGGAAATTCCGATATTCATCAACAACACCCAAATTCCTTATGCCAACACCGACAGATATCTAGGAATAACCCTAGATGCAAAACTTCGTTGGAAAGAGCACGCCAAGAAAAAAAGACACGAAATCAACCTAAAACTAAACAAAATGGACTGGCTCATTGGAAGACAGTCAGTCTTATCTATTCACAATAAACTCTTGCTCTACAAACAAATAATAAAACCAGTATGGACCTATGGCATCCAAATATGGGGGTGTGCTAAGGAAAGTACCATCAAAACCATTCAAAGGCTTCAAAACAAAGTACTGCGACGCATTGTTAATGCACCATGGTATATTCGTAACGCAGACCTTCATCGTGACCTGAGGATGGAGACCGTATCTAGCGAGATTCAGAGGTATGCAACAGCTCACGCGAACAGACTGAGGCAGCACACAAATGAAGAGGCATCTAAACTCCTAAACCAAAGTGAGCAAGTTAGAAGACTCCAACGTACGAAGCCGCACGTCCTAGTAGTGCAATAGACAAACTAGTGACTCCGATGGGCATCAACTAGTTTAATTATTTATTTACTTTTTAATTTTATTCCTATGCAAGCAACTTGTTAGTCTTATTCACTAGTTGTAGTGTCATGTAACAAAGAAATTGTTTAAATAAAAAAAATAAAAAAAAAATTTTTAAAAAAAATAATTTATTTCGAAATTTCAAACTGGCTCCAACGATTTTCGATTTTTGATTTTGTTCAAAATTAATATCTGAGTCACCTTCGACATACTTAAGGACATGGCATTCAAATTTTGGATACATGGTCAAAAAAACATCCCTAGTCTTTCGAACATCCTCAATAGCCAATTTTTTTTCATAACATACTCGTAGGCATAATTTCAAAAAAATAAACAATTTGTTCAATCCACCCTATTTCATAATGGTTAAATGAATATATTATGTAAATTATTTCAGTTTAATATGGTTTATGTGGATGTTGTTCGGTATCGTTCATTTTTATTGAGTTCGTTTACATTTTTGATTGTATTAGACATCACATAGAAACCTAAAACAGATCATGGCTTTGGGAAAATTTGAAGAAAGAAATTCAAATTAGTATGACCAGTCGTGCATTTTAATGATTAATGATGTTTTGGAATAAATATATTATTTCATTACTTTAGCTACGAGTACACTTTCTTACCATATTTCACTATTTGTTGTATTTTTGTGCAGTAAACTGCTTGATCCGAATTTAATGATTTTCATGCAAACATACGTGAATATATGGTACATGTTCAACCTAGCTTGAGGCCAATCCGTTAATTTATTCTTTACATAGATTGTTCCACTGTTGATAATGTTTGGCATCACGGGGTAGTACACAAAATTTAAAAAAGCCTGACTGAATAATTTTAAAATCATAAATCTCGAATAGATCATTTAGAACCGAACAAGAGAAAGCATACTCCGAACTGAAAGAAATATAACCTGGTGTACCTCAAGGCAGCGGTTTAGGTCCCATCCTACATCTGTTGTATACTTCGGACATCCCAGGCTTAGAAAACAACATTATATGTACATTTATCGACGATACAAGGATAATATCAGTTGCAGACTTTAGATTCAGTTGCAAATTCTTATTATATTTCAAAAATAAAAGAATGGATGACAAAGTAGGGAATTAAATGAACTAGATGAATGGGGGTGAACTCTCAATCACTGAGAGTGCAGTTTGAAAATTTAAGAATCTCAGTGCGGAAAAGAGCGGCTGCTTTGGGGTTCCCAAAAACTATATAACTGCAACCCACGGCGCCCAGATGGCGACCCATAACTCAGCGGTATACGTTTTAAATCGTACGATCAGTTGTTCTCGAGCCTCTGTAGTTTAATTTGTTTAATATTCATTATGACCAAACAGCACACCACTCAACCACAAACTGTGTTTGTTAAGAAAAAAAGCCGTGCATAAACCGTATAGTGTGAATGTTTAAGCCAAACTAATGGCAGCGCACCCTTAGCTCAATCCACTGCGCATCTTGCGTCGAATACACAGATGGCACCACGTGTCGATTACACCCAAAGTTTATCGATCTCCACTCACTTCACTCATTTGCGTATATACTCCTTTTCCGGGAGTCATGTCAGCCATTTTTTCCTTTGTTCGTTCTCTTTCACTGACAAGCCTCGAACGAGTAGGATGTGCCTGAGCATCAATTAGCTTTTTTTATAAAGTTTAGAAAGAATATTTTAATAAAGTAAATTTTGTTTTTATCGTGGTTTTTTTGGTACGAAAAGTGGTTGCTGTTCCACCATACATTGCCCACGGCTCCCCCCAAAACAGTGAACGTGTTGCCAATTAGGGTTTTCGCCGTTCGATTTTTTGCCGTCCGGTCAAAACCGAATATTGTGAAAAGAAGAAAGAAAAGTGTTTGGTGCGCCCTCCCGAAAATTCCAGTGAATAAGCGCTAAATGTGAACAGCGTAAATTATGGGCGCATGATCATAGATTATTTTTTCCCTAATTTCAACGGAGTCGCCCCCGCCTACCGCGATGAACCGTCATGAATTTTATGCGTGAAAATTTCCAATGAAAACTAATCAGCCGCTTAGGTACGTCCTATGGCCACCGAGGTCTTCAGACTTAACCCCCATGGATATTTTTCTATGAGGGCACATCAAAAGTAAAGTCTACGCTAATAACCCGCGGTCTGTCATGGAGCTGAAGCGAAATATCCGTAGTGAACACGGTGGTCCGTTTCTAACAGTGTGTGTGACTAAATGGACAGCATTTGGACAATATTATTTCCAAAAAATTGAATCCGCATTCTTTCTCTTTATGTTAAACTAAGTAATGAAACATTCACGTTCAAAAATATAAACCTGAAACCGGACACCCTGTACAAGCAAACAATAAAACCTATTTGGAGTTTATGGAGTACAACTATGGGGTTATATCAATCCAGCGGTATATAATACTCAGAAACATTGTAGGCGCTCCTTGGTATATAAGAGCAATAGCCTCCACATGGATCTTATTGTGGAAATTGTCAAAAACGAATGCAAAGACGTACACAACAGTTACGAGGATCATGGTAACCCCGAAGCCAATCAACTTGCTAAAAAAGCTATTCTTCTTGAAGAATAAAAGACGAAAACCTTTTGAACTAGCATAGTAAGAGCAGCGTAATTATAAATTTAAACGTTCAAAACATCCTTCTTTCTTCTACTTTTAATATTGATCTTAAAAGGTATTATAAGAAAACAAATTCTTCCAGCGAAAGACTATACCAATTACGAGTAAATTATTCCCAACTGATGACATTGTCTCTTACCATCAAAGGCGAAAACCTCCTGCCCCAAGTCTAGACAAAACAAACAAATTGGTCTTCAAACAACTCTCATTAGCCGTCCATCGATTTTTAGCATTTATAAATTATGTAGCTGTATTTTGCAATACATACTCTTATTTCCCCGTAAAATGGTAATTATCAAAAGTTATTCCACTCTTAAAATATGGAAAGCCCCTAAGTAATCCAACCAGCCACCGACCCATTAGCTTGTTAAACGGATGTATTAAAATACCAGAAGACTCGTAACTAAATTTAAACACAAAAAAAAAAAAAAAAATATTTCCAACGCGCATTTTGAATTTATTTATTTATCTTACTCGTATATAAATATTTTAAAGCGTTATCAAATTATTTCAACAATTTGTGTGTTTTGTTTATCAATGAAAACAGGACGCACTAGAAAATGCTCGCTATGTGCAGGGCCTAAAATAGACAGAGGAACAGAGGAGATGCCTGTGCACTTTGGCTTTACTCGTAAATGTTTGAAGGTTGTAGTGAAGTGGAAATACAGAGCCTGGTAGAAAATTCCACATTCGTGTCATTCGGCTTATATACACTGTCGGACAAAATAAAGTGCAAAACTAAACTTACAGCCCTATTATAGCTATCAACTATCAAGTTGATACTTGATACATATCAACAAATTGAATGAGTTCGTATTATGACTATCAACTATCAACATTTTTGATTGACTGTGAATTTTAATTGATTTTATTATTATTGTGAATGATTTTTTTAATAGACATGGTATTACGGATATCAACAAAATAGATACACATCAATTTTCTTATCAACCACAAATTCTTGATTGATACGTTAACGTAAAAATTTATTCGGGTTATTTAAAAGCGAAAAAAAAATTAAAAACAATAATGACTTCGATAGAATTTTTTTTGAAGGGAGTTATGATGAAGCTAATGTATATCAGCAAATCAAAATTCACCGAGCATTACGGGATTTTTCAAATCCAATGGATTTGGATGAACACATGTAAGGAATTACTTTTTTTTAATTCTTACTTTGGCTAATGAAAATCGGTTGTAGATTCATTCAAAACTTTAGACTTTCCAAACAAGCCTTCCTGGAGGTATTAAACGATATTGAGGGTAAACTTAAACCAATCAAAAGTCAGCATTCCATTCCAAATGTACTAAAATTAGCAGCCGTCTTAAAATTCTTTGCTCAAGGATGTTACCAATTGAGCGTTGGAAATGATTTTAATATTGGCATGGCACAACCAACGGTGTCAGTAGTTGTAAGTGAATTACTAGGAGTATTGGAGACTTATGTTTGTCCAAAATGGATTAAATTTCAATACTCCCAGGAAGAAAAACGTAGAGCAAAAATATACTTTTTTGAAAAATGTGGGATTCCGAATGTAGTTGGAGCCGTAGATGGAACGCATGTTAAAATTATTGGACCGAAAAAGGATCTTCGGCATGTTTATTATATTAGAAAGGGTTATTATAGTATAAATGCCATGCTTGTAGGTTTCGATTCAGCATAAAATGCAACTATTATTATTACATTATATTTTTTCCAAGATTTGTGATCACTTAATGAACATCAGGTATGTCACATGATGCAAACATTTTGAATATGTCACAAATAAAAATCAAGTTAGAAAGTGACTATCGGAATGGAAAAACTGACTTTCGAATTCTTGGTGATGGAGGATATCCACTTTCACCATTCCTAATTACACCATACAGAGACGCTGAAGAGAATTCTTTACAAGCAACTTTTAACAAAAAGCATGCACAAGGTCGGAATATTATTGAAAGGGTTATTGGAGTTTTGAAAAGTAGATTTCGTTGTCTATTGCAAGCAAGATAACTACACTACACGGCAAAAAAAGCAACACAAATAATAAACGTATGTGCAGCTCTCCATAATATTTGTATAAAGTACAGATTGGAAAATCCTGAAGACTACAACGAAGAAAACGACAACATTCTTGAAAACCGTGATGTTTGACCTGATCCTGCAAACCCAACATTCAATGAAGGCAGTCGAATTAGAGACTCCATTGCAAGTCTTATGCGAAATGGATAAATGTCTAACAAATATTCAATTAAAATTAAAAAGCGGAATTTTTGTACTTCATGGTTTGTTTTTAATAACTAAAGATTTAATATCTTAAAAGCAAAAATAAAGTTAAACTATTCAAAACAAAAACATAAAAACTCAAAAACTAATAACTTATATCATAAAAAAAACTTAAATTAAATTCATTCTCATAAGTAATAACACAGTAATAACATATTTTAAATCGGTAAAAAAAGGACCGATAAAATTTTGCTTTGCTTGCTCAATTTCCAAAAGTTGCTTTTTAAGATTCAATTTTGTTTTTCTGTCGTTCCCTTGTTTTTGATGTTTTCTTTGTAAAGCAATAACTTTTCTTTTTTAATTTTAAGAATTTCACTTTTTTTTTCTTTTTTTAAATTGTAAGTTTTTTTGGCATAATATTCTGTGTTTCGAATACTTTTTTCAATATTTTTTAATGTTGTGTCCATTCTGTCCACCACATCAGTCATTTTGTTGTAAAAATTTGCTTGTGCCGACGTTTGGTTTTCCAGCAGTGAAAGTCTTTTTTTCTCATTTTTCTCCTTATATGTAGATTTATGTTGACTAGTCGGTGACTGCACTAGGTTGTCAGTTTCTTCTTCTACGTGTACTGTTCCGTCTTCGATATTCTGGCTTTCAACAGTTAAACTTGGTAGTTCCAACCCAAATTCAACCCCCGGAGGATCAATACTGGCTGAAAAATTCATAAGACGATTTACTGCTTCCTCAGTGTCGGTCAATCGGGTTATGTTATTTGATCCTCCGCCAGTTGCAGTCACCTCTATTTTGTTGTTTGTTAATTTTTTTTTATTTTTGTCCTTTGGTCAATCCACACCTAGAAGTGTTATTAAAATAATTAAACATAATAATAAATTGAATGCACTTAAGTAAATTACACTCACTCTTTGCCACCTTGTTGAGTCACGTTGTGGAGGTCCCAATCTATTGAGTTCTACTGCAATAGCTTCCCACTTTTTTTAAAAGCTCCGCCTTTGCCAGCATTCCCCTTGCAATTTCAGGACTCTCCTCCATCAATTCAACCATTCTCTCTATTTGCTTTCTGTTCCTAACTATTCTGTTCCTAAATAAAAGAATTTCTTTTTAAAAAACAATTTATAAGAACAACTTACATTTTCGCACAAATAATTTTCCTTTCTGCGGCCGACAAAAAAACAAATAAATATTTAAAACGTGTAACGTCAAACAAAATAAACAAAACTCATTCACAATGAACTTTTGATAAGTATTCACAATCGGTCTAAAATTACCAGTTGATACCCATAATACCAAATTATCAACTAATTGATAGAAACAATCAACTATCAAATTGATACTCATAATAGGGCTGTTAGAAGCATTTACGTTTATTTTGTAACTCATTTTAATTTATAGAATTGTTATTTATAATTGTTTTACTATATATTGGACAAGTGAAGAAACTCTATTAGCTTATTTGGAAAACTCAACTGAAAAAAAAATATAACCCAATATTTAAAAAAAAGAAAATTCCTGAAAGAAGACAAATCAAATATTCAAAATTCAGCTTTTAAAATAAAAACAACTCAATAGCTAGTGGACTCCTCCTTTATTCTGAATAAAATAAATTTTCCCTGATAATGTTGACGTAAATTGGATCCGTCATTTTGGTATTGATTTTGACAAGATTTCCAACGCCGCTAAAGGAGAAACATCCCCAGACTATTACTGACCCTCCTCCGTGTTTTATAGTTTTCTGTATGCACCTTTGGCTCAGTCTTTCAGAGGGTGTGCACCAGACTCGCTTTCTGGTTTTGGCTCAAATTTAGCTCAAATTTTGACTCATTCGACCAAATTATACTTTGCCACAATGTTTGCGGCTTTAATAAATACTTTGCGAAGGCTGGGCGTTTTCGGATGTTGGCTGTACGAAGCATAGGCTTTTTCTTCGGAGAAAAGTTTTTTAATCTGCTTTGACGGTCCAAAAATAGCAGTTTCTTCACTACAGGTGGTAGCATTTTTATACCAAAGCCTTAATAGAATAATTCATCCAATTTTGATTTAAAGCTTCTGCCTCTTATTTTTTTTTATCAATAGTAAATATCTGTTCTGAAAAATTATAAAATTATTTACAATATTCTAGCGCGTCGCACACAAAATAGAAAATGCACTTTATTTTGTCGTGTCTAAAGTACAACTGCTGCAGAATTACTTTAACTGATAGTAAATAGACAAAAGTAATTAACGGTTTTTACTAAACGGTGAACACATGTGTAGGTGACGTCAGCACAAAAGAATTGAGCCATAAATGCTTTTTGCTTTTTACTAACAGGACTTTAAAAATGAATTAACTGCTTCTGCACTTTATTTTGTCCGACAGTGTAGATCCCTATATTTGACAGTACGACCGATGTTGGGCTTAATGGTGAACTGATATAAATTCGAAGCAGGATGCGTATTGCTATTTTCTCTGGAGCATTTTTTATAAAAAAAAAAAACGATAAAATAGGGAAAGACACGAGACATTTCGATGATGTTCAAGTGAATGTTTGGAGTTCACAATGTCTCTATCACCTATATAAGTTTTTACTCGCGATTCTGCGCCTGTCTGGAATATGCAGTCTTGGATACACCAGATCTGATATGGGCGTTATATTCCAGCTATGGGCGGATGAATGCCTTATAAATTGAGGCCAGATCAGAAGAGTTACGATATTTCTTGGACCGTTTTAGACATTTTGAAGCATTTTTGGTGACCTCGAATATGTGATCATTCCATCGTAGATGGTTATAAGTCTTTCGGTTTCAGCGATGCAAGTACATACCATTTATGGATAATGATTGATGGTTTTGATTTCGCTTGAGGGACAGAAGACAGCATTGTGTTTTGGAAGCATTGAATTGCACATTATTGGTTGAACCCCATTTGATTATGATGTCCAGGTCGGAATTTAATGCGTTTTACATACGTTACCGTTCCTCTTCTACGGCCGAAGAGCAAGGCCATGAGTTAGGGAACGAACATGAAAACTGAGGGTACGAGTACTCTCATCAGCAAAGGAATGGATTGGATTAGATGTTGCAGACAAGAGATCATTTATAAAAATAAGAAAGATAGTCGGAGACAAAACAGACTCTTGGGGAACACCAGCATTTATTTTGTGAATTGCAGACTTGAAGCCGTCCAAAACAACTTGTATTGAATGCTCCTAAAATTAGTTTCTAATCCATTGAACAAGAGTCTCATCGACGCCATATGCATGCATTTTCGACAAAGGAGCCTGGTGCCAAACTCTGTCAAATGCATTTGAAATATCAAGCGGCACCATCTTAGTTTCGCCGAAGTGATGGAGAGATTGGTTCCACTTCTCGGTGAGATATGCCATCAAATCACCGGTGGACCATACTGCCGGTCATTACGGAGTTTTCGTGAATCTAGATATTTCATAAGCTGACGATTTATCAGCTTTTCAGGGGTCGGTAATTGGACAGGGAGGAAGATACTCGGAAAGAGCTCTGAAGAATAGGATAGACAGAAAAGCTTACGGAGAGGTTTTGGCAGCATAGAAGAACACCTCTTCAAAACTATGGGGGATACTATCTGGACCATCGGATTTGTGTATGTTAAGACCTTTGAGTACTCCTGCAACTGTACTTGTACCATGGAAAATTCGATGATCTCAAGTACATTTGGAGACAAAGGATTATCTGGTAACGTGAAGTTCGCTGCAAAGTGAGTAGCAAGCAGATTGGCTTTGTCGAAGGAGCTGGCAGCGGGAATGTCATTGTAAATGAGCGTAGGGATAGCAGACGAAGCAGAATTTTTAATTTTTGTGACGAATGACCAACAATTTTTATTCCCTTTGGGACATTGAAGGATTTTTGGCTTCAATTTTTGGTCGAATATGGGCACTGCAGTCTTTTCAGCTTGCTTAAACTTCTTTTGGTTTTCCTCAGATTTGTTGGCTTTATATGTCTGAAAACTTACTTCTTTCAATCAGATAGCCTCTTTATGGATCTGGTTAAACTACAAGTTTGCCTTAGGTTCAATGCTCTCTATTCTGTTAGGAATAATGTCATTCATACCTAAGAGGATGATGATATCAGCAGCGGCATCCAGGTCGCTATCGAGGAAGCATAGCTACCAATTAAAACTCCAGTTAGCTTTCTCATATTGCTGTATTTTTCTTTTAAGAGTTTTTTCTTTAATTGTGTGGTCAGAGTACTAGAATTTGGCTGATACGATATTAGGCACTAAAACATTAATAGTGTCAGGGTGCGAAGTAAGTAACAAGTCCAGAGTGTTGGCGGAACGACTTTCAATGTCCAATGATGTCAGATGCAATGAATTTCTTTTTTGAGTTATAAGATAGCTGTGAATAATGAAAATATTGTGAATATACAGGGTGGTCCAATAGAGAGTTGTTATTTAATTTTATTATTATTTCAATGCATTTTTTTAACAAAATATTGTCATAATCTTTATGTCAATTGAAAGTAGAAATATTGCACGTAATATTCTTCAAATATTCGCTTCATCTTTTCTGGAAATTGCCATCATGTCGGAGGAATTATACATGTAGTCGGGGAACAATCGATTTATTGCTCTCCATAAGATTGAATAAGCACAAGTTTGTAGTTTATTAACTTAAATCAACAAATTAGTAAAAATGTTATTATGACTATTTTTGTTAGGAAGGCATGTTAGCTTTCAAACCCCACCTTCTTCTTCATCCTAGCCTTAATATTATTTTGGGTCGGATCTCGTTGTACGATATCGCTAGACCATTCTGTCCAGGGTTGTCTGATCGTCCACATTTCTATTTCTCTTAAATTTTTTTTTTTTTATAGTGTTGCTCCATATTTTGGGTGGTCTACCCCGAAATTCTACCACATAGTCGTCTGGGTTCAGCATAGCATGGACCAGTGGAGGCAGTTCTCTTAGAGCTTTTCTGACTTTATCAAATATCGTCACCCTGCAACTTCACCTTAGCATACACATTTCAGTTACATGGAGTTTTTCGTTCTAGTTTCTGAGACGCCCGAGCCCAGCACTCGGAAGCATTATGCCTTTTGGAGATAGATCTAAATTATCAATCAATAACAAACTTCTTATTTATAAACAATTACTGGAACCTGTATGGACATGCTCGTACGGTATCCAGTTATGGGGTTGTACCAGTCAAAATTATAGAGAAATTATTTCTATATCATGAGTAAATGCACCATGGTTGGTAAGGAATGAAGACCTACACCATCATACATCTTTCACTTAAGACGGTAAAGGAGACGATATCTGAGTACGCAAAGTGCATCACCCACAATTGAAACGACACGTAAATCAGGGAGCAGCAAAACTCACAGTAACGACTGGTTTTACTAGCAGATCAAAGCATACTTAACCCCTGGATCTATTTCGAGATGAATAGAACTACGTAGTTGTATCTTTGTTTATGTTTAGTTGGAGTGTTATAATATTTTGGAATCTTTTTGTCATATAATATGCAGGCGGTCCACATACCAACTAGCATCAGGGATATTTTAAAAAACTATTTCCAGCAAAGAGTGCTGCTCTATGAAACAGAGGATGGTGTGAAAGAATACGCAGTCACTGGAGGAGTCCCTCAGGGCTCGGTCCTGGGACCAACATTATGGAACCTCATGTACGATGGAGTCCTTCGTCTTGATATACCAACCGAAGCAACAATCGTGGGATTTGCGGACGAGATCGCTATAGTTGTAACTGCAAAACAACTGGAAGAAGTTGTTCAAATTAGCAACGAAACATATCAATTGTCCGACAGTGGTTAACATCAGTCAGCCTCATGCTAGCAGAACACAAAGCAGAGGCGGTACTTATTACCAGTAGAAAGCAACTGGAAGCTATCACGCTCATAGTAGGTGGATATGAGATAGTTTCGAAACCAGCTATCAACTATCTTGGCGTTATGATTGACTCAAGACTTACTTTTAAAAACCATCTGGAGTACGTAAGCAACAAATCCTCGCGTGTGGGTGCGCGGATTATGCCGAATATAGGAGGACCAAGATACAGCCGAAGGCTACTCTTAGCTAAAGTAGTCACATCCGTAGTCCTATACGGATCACCAGTTTGGGCCGGAGCTATGAAAGAGACTTCATACAAAAGCAGTAAACCGACTATGTCGGACCACGCAGCCTGCGTTATCGCAGGAATGTTCCCAATTGATATATTGGCGGAAGAACTGCAGAAAAAGTTTTTAGAGTGCAGACATGTTGGGCGACTAACTCACGGGGAACCTGACATTATAGGAAGAAGCACAAGTTTGATAGAGCGGAGTCTTTCTTCCAAGGGCCGTTGGACTTACCGCCTTATGCCGACCTTAAAGACTTGGATAAACCGCAGACATGGTGAAGTTAACTTCTATTTAACACAACTGCTTACGGGACATGGTTGTTTCCGGGCATATCTGTATCAGTATAGGAACAATGACTCCCCCGCTTGTCCATCATGCAGTGATACTCCCGAAAACGTGGAGCATGTATTCTTTCACTGCCCACGTTTCCTTCTACAAAGAGAAGCACTACAAGCAGCACTGGGAGAAACACCAACTAGAATCTGAAAACAAGTGAAACGCAGTGAGCTCTTATGCCAAGGATGTGTGCCAAGAGCTAAGGACACTAGAGCGAGAAAGAAAAGAGAGTGAAGAAAACGCAAGAAGCAACAGAGTAGAAGCCAGAGGGCTTCTTACGCAGACGCAAAGACAGGCGGACATACGCGCATACATGCGGCCACAATAGCACGCGAATGCGTAATCATCATTCTGAGCCAATTAAAATGCTGGAACGTGAGAGAAAAGAGTCAAAGGGACTAACACGAATCCAGATGACAACTATGTCAGATACCCCTCCCTACTATGAAATTCCAAGAAGGCGGTACCGTAGGGATAAGGGAAGAAGGGAGAAGGGGTTAGTGGGTAAAAATCCCACACTGTTACTGAGTACGCTCAGTTTCGTCTTCTGAAGATTACCACCCAGCAAAAAAAAAAAAAAAAATGGCGGCACACCAGCTTACTGAATTCTATCAGTAACTTCCCTCTCGAGTGACCCATACCAACTTTCATGTTAGCCTAGGTACTTAAAGCTTTGATGATTTGGTCACCTATGTTGAGTTCTACTGCGCCAAAACGGAACTCAACCATTTCAATCTTCGTGTGGCTTATCCTAAGGCCATAAGTCTCAAGAGTGTTCACCTATAATGATAGCCTTTCTTGCAGGATTGACTTATCATCTGTTAGGAGAGCCACATCCACGGTGGACTTCATTGAATTTTGCCAGTCATCCATCACGAGGTTGAACAGCAATGGGCTCAAAGCTGAGACCTGATGAACACCCACTTTTGTTTCAAATCTATTAGTAAGTCCACGGACGCACTTAACTTGAGTTGCAGCGTGGTGGTAAGTGTCACTGACCAGATTTATGATGGGTTCTGGAACGAATTGACTTCTGAGTGATTGCCAACTACCTACTCACTCTTTACTCGGTCAACGGCTTTTTCAAAGTCGATTTCAGGCGATATTTATTCAATGGGGGTTCGAAGTATATGTATAGCATTAACTATTGACTTCCGATGACGATGCATATCTAGGATTCTCTCCTCGATTTTAAGGCAATGCGGCATGAGTCTAATCCCGTGGTAAATTGCACAGCACCTAGCGTCGCCTTTATTTTTGTAGAAGCGTATCATAAAGCTTTTTCGTTATGAAGTGCGATTCATTCATCCACGATTTTATTAAAAAGTGAGGTCAAGCAGGTAGTTTATTCAACACTTTCAAACCCCACCTAACAAAAGGTGTCTAGAACAATATGATAAGGTAACGCTAGTTAAATTTTGAGTTTACAAATTTAAAATTTAGACTTTGGATTGTTATTTCATACTTTTCCCTATTCCACGTAGCCCGCGGATTACAATCAAAACAAAAGAATAATATTTTACAGCATTTTTATTGAAGCTACTACAGAACTTAGGAAATCGTTAGAAACAACTTTGATTTTTGACCTATTCTGGGTTTAATTCTGTCACCCGCAGATCGAATATCGAGAAGTAAAGGAAATTTGCATATCGGCTAAACAGAAAAGGACCCTTTCAATTACGTTTAATTAAAAATCAAAAATTAATTAAAAGTCCCAAATCTACCCATCCAAACCATCACTGCTTACCTATGTACATCATAATTAATTGCTCTTTCATTTTCTTTTTTTGTCTTCCAGATTGATTGACAACGAAAAACACACGCACACCTTCAATGTCCCGTCAATTTGTAGTTGTAGAATATTCCAAAAAGTGAACGAAACTCATCTTGAATTCATTCAATTAAAATTGGAAAAAAAAATTCAATTACTCAAACGATTCCTGTTGCCTCACACAAATCGATTCACTAATTGGAATCAGAATTCTTCAAACGGCAGCTGCCCCCCGCACATTTCTAAATTGCACTCAAATTCAACACCAAAAACCATGATAATTGGATGATGCACTCACAAATAATCACCTCGCCATCTGTGCATTCTACAATTGGAGACCACCCCCCCCCACTAAACCGGAAGTAAAAAAGTAAAAATAAAAAATCGATTTTCATGTCACCAATTGACCATCGACCGGGCAATGTCTGCACTCCAATGCCAAATACATTCTGGTGTAGAACAAAGGACCATTTAATAAATATCGCTAGTCAAATTGGAGCCTACAAAATGGAATGCTCCACTCGATTGAACAAGTGCGGCACATGGTTCTGTGCCCGCACAAACAATAACAATAACAACAATATGACATTCAATAGTAGCGGGAACAATGAGCTAAATGGACCAAAACCGATCCCATTCACAAGTGAAATAGTGGCAGGACCCGGCCCCAGTCCGGGCAGTTCGGGCTCATGCGATGACAGTGAACCGCCACCAAAGAATTGCTATCGTTTAGTTATGTTGGGGTAAGTATCAGTCTTTGTGTTGTTTGTCTTTGAAACAGTCCTTCGATGAAGGACGAGATCACTTAACAGCAAAATGTCAGCACCCCCTGGGAGTTTTTCTTTCATCACAAACTGTTTCCAATCTTGAAGGGCGCTTCAATTAAATGGTCTCTTCCTGCCTGTCACTCAGGCCTTCGTTCTCCCTGTGTATGAATTGAATTAAATTGAATCTCAAGACACCTAATTAAGGAGGAGAAAATGAATGAAAATCTCAATGCCACTCACTTTCAGTCACAGTGCATTGTGTTCGTTCGTTTAGTTCGCCTTTTCGCCCCAAAATTCCATTATGAATGTGAATGATTTAATTTTCATGTCCTTCGGCCGGCGGAAATATGATCCATTAAGGATGAAATACTTGAAAGAATGAGAGGAAGGAGATGCCTCGAGTGAAGATGTGATGTTTTGCTTCAAGTTTTCTCCTCCTGGCTATTATTGCGTTGTCTGTGCAGATTTCTTTTATTTTTTTGGCACATGACATAAATCAAAAGTCCTTCGAGAGAAATCACATTTAATTAGACCGAGAGGCTTCCCATTTTTTTTTCCTGATTTTGATGATGTTTACTCCCAACAGTGGGGGGTAATTTTTATTTTTTTTTTTGTTTTAATGTAAATAAATCTACAAAGTCTCGCGGGATAATTAAATGGATTTGGGGAAATATCTTAATTTTGTATCATAGTTCAGGATATAGAAAGAGAAAAATTACTCATCCTTAAATGCTAACAACTTAAATAAGATGAAATGTGGAGAGCTACTAAGGGCAACGTCTATGGATTTTTTTTTTCTTTTACAGATCCGCGAGAGTTGGTAAGACATCATTGGTATCGAGATTTCTTGGTGGCAAATTTGAGGAGTCCTATACACCGACCATTGAAGACTTTCACAGGAAATTATATCGGATACGAAGTGAAGTTCATCAGTTGGATATTCTTGACACTTCGGGTAACCATCCATTTCCGGCTATGAGAAGATTGTCATTTCTTACTGGTAAGTATTTCAGATGTCGACGGGTGGGTAATGAGTTTCCTGAGGTTTAACACTCAGCGGGGTGAGTGGAAGTGGCAGGATATAAGAAATAATGCAATTGTTGTACTAGGAACAAGTATTGCTTTTGATAGTATGTCCGTGGTCGCGATAACTAGTGTGTTGTACCAGCGGTATTTGTATATTTACTCGTATTTACATTTAACTTAGGGTTTAAATGTTAAATGTTTATTGGATGTTAAATGTTCAAATCAAGGCGACCGTC
Source organism: Pocota personata (assembly GCA_963082735.1). NCBI lineage: Eukaryota > Metazoa > Arthropoda > Insecta > Diptera > Syrphidae > Pocota > Pocota personata. Next base: position 17,743,894 of record OY720431.1, read on the forward strand.
ATATTAACTAGAAAGCGTTCGTTATCTGGAAAACACTAGAGCGAAACAGCAGGGAAAATTCAAAGATTCATGTTCAAAATACTGAGAAACAAAAAGGACATTAATCTCCAAATTATAAAGGCCAAACATGGGAAAGTTCTAAATGAAGAGACGGGGATAAGAAACCCATGGAAGGAATATTTTGAAGAACAGAAGGCAAGGACAAAACAGAACATGAGGAAGGAAATTTTAGAGTAGAAGAGAAGAAGAACTCATCGAAGCATTAAAGAGGACGACAAATGCAAAGCTCCAGAAATCGATGAGGTAGCACCAGAAAGGTAGGAAAGATCTAGTATGGGCTAGAAAGGAAATACCAGATAAGTAGAGGTGCGGCATTATCCTACCCATTTACAGAAGAGGGGATAAAAAAGATTACGGAAATTACAGAGGAATCAATCTACTACCTTTCGCGCTCAAAATAGATGAGTCGATTGCACAGAGAAGACTAAGGGGAACAGTAAAAGAGGAACTATTAGACATCCAAGTACATAACATTCAGGACCCCATCTTCACAGTTCATTAAATAATAGAGACAAAGTTAGCGAAAGGCAAGGAAATATATGCATGCTTTATAGACATGAAGAAAGCGTTTGATTCGATAAACAGAAGGAAAATTTGGGAAAGCTTGAGCAGTAAAGGAATATAGAAAATTTTATTAAGGCTATTAAAAGCATATACCCTGACACATATAACAAAGAAAAGGCCAGCAAATACCCCTTCAGATAGTCTCATGAATTCAGAAGGAATTATATAGGGTGACCAGATAAGAACGATAGGAAAAAAAATTTAAATAAAACAACAACAGTGTGAGATATCAAATTGACTCTGACTTTATTTTGAAGCTACATTCTTGCCATCAAGCGGTCGGTCCAATTTTTGATGACTCGGTCCAATATGTGCGAGGTTATTCCGCAATAGCGTCTCGAATCCAAAGTGGTTGGCTTATTAGCGTAGATTGAGGACTTGTCGTAACCCCAGAAAAAATAATCGAGAGGTGTCAAGTCGTATGATCGCTGCGGCTAATTGATGGACGCTCGCCCCGTGAGATGACCCAGTCGCCAAATTTCTCCTTCACCACTTCGAGCGTTGCGTCGTTTGTGTGGCATGTAGCGCCGTCTTGTTGGAACCAAAGGTCGAATATATGTTGTCGAGTTCTGGCCACAGAAAGTCGGTTAACATCCCTCTACACCTAGGACCATTGACGGCAACTGTGTCTCCTTCCTCATTTCTAAAGAAATAAGGTCCGATGATGGCGCTGTGCCATAAACCACACCAAACAGTCAATCTTTGTGGTTGCATTGTGGATTGTGGTCGCTCCAAAATGTCAATTTTGCTTGTTGACATAGCTGCTGAGCCAAAAATGAGCCTCGTCCGAGAAGATGATTTTTTGGCCAAAATCCGGATTTCCGGCCAACATTCCCAGCGCCCAATTAGCGATTTCACGGCATTGTCTATGGTCATCCGACTTCAATTCTTGCGTCAGCACTATCTTATACCAACCACAAAATAAGCCTGGTTGACTCTCTGGCGATGCACAATTCAGCTGATCGGCGCCGAATCGACATATCTGGGTCTTCTTCGATACTGGCCACTACGGCGGCTATGTTTTCATCATTTCGCACCGATCTCTGTCTGGTTGGTCTTAAGATTCAAAAGAGTGTACTCACGCTCAAACTTTTCCATGGTGCGACGAATTGCTTGCGCACTGAAGCCATGATGATGACCGACCTCACGACGAAATCCACGTTGCGTATTTACAACTGCGCCGGAATTTCGATAATATTTTGTAATAATTTGCACACGTTCAGGGAGCATCAAACAATGCATGATGAAATGGCAAACCTTACTGAATATTTTAAAAGCTGGGTGTCATTGGTAGCTTTGACGGATGTTGAAACTAGGAAAAACTATCATTGCTATCCCGTCACCATTTACATAATTTCTTCAATTTTTTAAATTCTAGTTTTTTTTTTTTTAATTTTAACATTTGTTTAAAAAATAATTATTTTGGCGTTTACAGCCTCTGCAGGGCCTAGCCTAGCTTCTCGATACAGTTTTATGTTATTTTCGAAGGTTAATCGCGAAAGGAGGGACCGTGAAATAACTTCATGTGTTTTCTGGGACTCGAAACTAGTGTTGTCCACTCAGTTATTCCGCACTTAACCACTAAGCGAAGGTGGCCATAGTTATGATTATTATTATACTTTTATGTTAAGTATTTTTTATTAACTTTGTAATTTTATGTTCTTTATAAGGATTTACCATTAAAGTTACTCCGACTTCTACCAAGAGTGGTACAATATTTGCTTATTACTCCAATTGAACACTTGACTTAAATTTTCTCTAAACATCGTTGTGTGCGACTCAGAACATACTCGTAAAAATCAAAGTTCATCCAGATTCTTCCGTCTTATATTCACCAAAGTGCTGATTGATTTTCCAATCCGCTTATTCGTATAGCTTTAATGTTCAATGATAACACAGATAAGCGAATCAGTATTGTGCTCAGTCAAGTGAAGTATATTTCCTTGTTTCGTACAATCTCGGTGGACTTCATAAAAATTTCTATGCCTAGACCCATAAATAAGATATTAAACGCAAATTGTTATGGATTGGATGTTGGATGGATATAATGCAAAAAATATGCTTCGACTTTTCTGCGTCGTTTATGACATGACTTGTGTGTCTTGATGTTTATACGTAATCCGACATCAGTGAATGATTTCGAAGGCAAAAAGGGCTCGTTAAAGGATATTTGCGTCAGCTGGCTTCAGCTTATATATGTAATTATCTCCACACACAGGTGAAACATTTATGTTTAACGATGCTATTAAGCGTTCCGCGTCTATAAACGTGAATTAATGTAATGGTTTTTGGCCAAACACAGAAACCCATCAAAACAATGCAGTTGACCGGGTTTTTATTGTAGTGGTGATTAGGGGATGCTCTTAATTGCCGCTGTACGTACTGCTTAATGATTTCAGTTGTAAAAAAGGATTCAATTTCAGTTTTACTATTTCTCTGTACAGCTTTAGGTTCTGCATACCCGTAGTATTAAATAAATGAAATTCGAATTTATGCGGCTCGAAGGACCAACAAATTAAATTCTTTTTTTTTTTTTTTTTTTGATTCAAAGAAATGTCATTGACTTTATTGTCTTGGAATTAAATTCTATAAAGTCATAGAAAGCACAAACGGACATTCTTATAATAAAAAAAAAAAAAAATTCAAATAGCTTTTCCTCAATTACATTTGAGTGTGCTGATTGTTCGTTTCCCTTTGTGCCAAGGGTGCATATTCCAACAGAAACGGAGTAGAAAAACCTCTCTCTTTACCATTTTAAAACATTTTCAACAAAAAAATATCTTTTGCACTCTGCAGGCGATATCTTTGTCCTTGTATTCAGCATGGATTCAAGGGAATCCTTTGAGGAAGTCGTTCGATTGCGGGAGCAAATCCTTGAGACCAAATGGAGTGCACTCTCTGGTTCGGGTGGACGATCGAAAAAGAATCTCCCCAAAGTGCCGATGGTTATTGCTGGTAACAAATGTGACCGAGAAATGAAGTAAGCAAAACTGTTATACACAAAAACTCATTAACTATAAAAACCTTTTTTCTCCCCCTCCCTCTAGAACTGTGCAGACAGAAGAAGTGCTCGCCTACTGTGCCGGGCAGGATGCATGCTGCGTTTTCGTCGAATGCTCAGCCAAAAAGAATATTCGTGTCGATGATATGTTCTATGAACTGTTTCTTGCGGCGAATTTACCCTTGGAAATGGCTCCGAACCATCATAAACGTGTTAGTACCGCCTTTGGATCACCATGTACACTACCGCCACCACATACCGCCTCGAATCGTTCCAAGAAGTGTACTCTCTCGATTAAGCGACGACTCAGCGATGCTTGTGGGGTGGTTGCGCCCAATGTTCGGCGACCCAGTATTCGTACGGATTTAATGATAATGCGTAGCAAGACGTGCTCCCTGGGCGAGGGAGGCGGTTCGGATGCAGCGAGTTTCGGTTTCATGGGACGTACTGCGGGCGGATGTGTTTTGCAATAACTTTATCATACCTATAGTTCATAAAAGTATCTATAAGTTCGATTTTACTATTACTTTAGGTTTACAGATAATTAAAAATACATACATGACTTTGGTCCATCTGTTTTGACATATCACTGAATCTGTACAGTTTTTTTTTTTTTTTTAATTTCTTTCCCCATTCGTATCCTTGTGGTTTTCGCCAGAGGCTTGATTCGTACCATGGATTCCTATTTAAATGCCTTTATTTATGACTGATTTGCATATGGTTCGGTTAGGTTTCATCTATTTGAAATATTATCCTTCGTTTTGTGTATCCTTATAGAGAGAATAAGGTCCGGAAATTATGGAAATCGTGATTATTATCCAGCTCCCATCTGATGTCCCCCAAGGGTTTTGTTGAGCAAGGATGTCCGATTTGCATTTTTACATGGAAATTCGGGTCCAAAGTGAAATATAGTCATATCACACCTTCTAGTAGTTTTGGGAATAACGGTTGAGCTTTAACTTCTTTGAGTAGGGGATTTGTATGGAATCAGCAATTTTGTGATGTTTTAAAGGGATATTATCTTCTGAGAATTTATTTGCATAAATGACGGATACGTGTCGCTGGTTTGACTTTGTTAAGGATTTCTAAACAATTTTTGATTTTCTTTTTTTCTGTAATCTTTTCAAACTTTTTGGAAAACTCTTTAAATTGGGTCAAAGAAAATCAAAGTAATCAAAAAAATTCTATAGAATATCACTGCTAATTTAATTTGTGGGCTTTAGTTCCATTGAAGTCAACTGTGATACCACGGGATTTATTGATACACTAAATTTTTTTCCATTGGAGTATTTGAAGCGGAGATTGTTAATGATATCAATGTTCACTAGGTCGTCGAAGAGTGGAGCTCCCGGATGAAGTATTCTTCTTTTCGTCCACACAACTCCTGTAGAAATCGTTTGAAAAGAGTAGGACACCTATAACGGTGTTAATCTGTGATCGCTTTAGCAAAACTAACTCCATGAAATGGCTAATGCCGAATAATTTTTGAGACCTTTCTCTCATCTGTGGTTGGTTAAGCTTATTGCATCCATCTTAATTATGCTCGTAGGTGTATATGTAGCGGGTACTTAAATTTTACAATTGCGGTAGAATCGTAAGTGTGTTGTCATTCCTCGTGAGCTTATTTGTCAGCGTTAATTTTTCTCAGAATGTCTTCAGGTACTAGAATAACCAGTGCTGTGGAGGAAGTGATTCGTATCTTCAAGTTTTTTTTTAAATTTGACAACCTAATGATTAGGTCATACCTGTGGGTAACAGGCCAATACTTGATAGTGATCCATCAGCTAGAAAAATCGATTAATAGCAGGCGAAAGTCATGTAGTAGTAGACGCATTGAATTTGTAACCATCAAAGTAGACATCCTCCGTGACTTCCAGAAGGAGCAAGCCTACCATTCAGGTCTATGTGGCAGTGACAGTGACATCTTGTGCTGTCTTTGAGAATTATCGTATCTTTTTCCTTAAACCAGAAATTTGCTGGCCTGACGAAGTATATTAACAGTAATAAACAGGCATTTGAGTAATGCCGCCGGCTTTTGAGTAAATGCTACTCATTCATACTAGGTACTTGTATATAATTGATTGCAAAAACTACAAATTCAGTTTTGGTTGGCTTAGCCGTCAAACTGGAAGTTATACGAGTAGGTAGAGTCGTCTCCACCGGATTTTAGATATCAACTGGAGTTTGCTCATGACATGTCTACCACACTAAAATCATTTGTCTTGTGGAGTATCTCTGCTGATAGGTTTTCTAAATTAGTTAGTGACCAATTCTGCATTGCTTTGTTTATTATCTGCAAGTGGTGAACTAATTTTATAGTCAAATTCTAATTGGTTCGGCAGTAATTTTGACAATTGCACCCACTACTGACCTTTAAAGATACTTCCAACTGTTGCGACTAAATCCATACTTAAGAAATTCTACAGATCAGTAGGCTGAAAGTCAAATGGAACCCATTTCTTAAAACGTTGAAAGCTGCTTATTGGTGGTCAATATTTCTGCAAACGAGGATGAAGAGTTCATGACCAGTCTAGGAATTCCTCAAACATTTCTCTACTGCTGAGATTTTTCTAAGCTAAGCAGATTCGTTTGCCCCACAAATTGTGCTTAATTTTTCAATGTCCAGCTTATACCTATTTTCTAAATCTTAACAGTCATCTGCTCTTGCCATAGTTGACCAAAGAGAATCATGTCAAAAAGCAAAATGGAAAGAGAACTGTCCTGAACACACACGAATCTATCCACTGGTGCACATCTGTTGGCAGTGATACCAGAAGATTAAAAAAAATAATAGTACATTCAAAAATTAATCGTATTTTGCCTACAGATCAGTTTAAGGCCATGGTAAAGTCAATGCATATTTTAAAAAACTTTTGTTCTGATATGTATGTCATAACAAACAAAACAGTGAGTTATTATGAGAGAAGATACTTCTAATGTATTGTTTATGTAATCCTTCCCAGTCTCAATTTTGTGTTACGGTTATTACATAGTATCTGGAATAATACTGTTCGTGGCTGAGCAATTTAGGGACCTTCGGCCTTATAGTTTCTGATTTACTTGGTTTACAAAAAAAAAAAAAAAAAACTGTACTGGCCCGTAAGGGAGTGGAAATGTGAATTTCTGTTTCCTTATTTTTTGCCGGTAATTCCTACACCTACCTTCTGACGATAAGGTGACAGCATGAGATGGGTTGTATATTTATGAGGATTTGTTGATGGCAATCCAAATCACAAAGTAAAAATTGATTACCCACCTTTTTTCAGTATGTCGATGTCCGAATGAGTTAACAGTACTATTCTATCCATGCCATGCGACGATTTTTTAAGTATAAAAATTATGTAGAAACACGATTTTGATATGATTCATCCTGAATCGCATAGTTTTTGAATTATGGAATAACATTTAGTTGCTAACACAGCTACGCTGATGCACAAACTACAGTCTGGAGGACTAGATACTTAGTAAACATTTCTAGGATAAGGGGCCAGATATACCGATACCAGTAGCCCAGACAAGGTCTCCTCTGTTTCTTCAAAATACTAACTTTAGCTTGGAAAATGTTTGTAAGCCTAGACGATGTATAATATGTAAAATACCAACTTGACTTGAATTGTAGACACCATCGTCAAGGAGGATTGCCTTGGTGGGGACAATCTTGTCTCGTCTTGCTTGCTGGCAACAACGATAATCTGAAGCAGTTGAAACTAAAACTCCAGTCAATGGGCATCTAGGGTTCACCACGTGGAGGCAATATTAGAAGTTGTAGATATTTGTATCATCATACATATTTACTCGTACCATATCATCTACAATAAATAAATCTCCAGTGAAGAGATGTAGTTCTATCTTCGCCAATTAATTTTTTACCAGAATAGGCAAATGAGTCGGGAATGACTTTTCATCTTTTCAGGCTGGGAACGTAGAAAAAAATTTAATTTTCAAATAAAAACAAGTCACAAGTCCAAAGGCTTATTATTATTACACCTTTCACAACTTAAGGACCAACTTTTGGCAACTTTCCTCATATTCATCCTCATCTCTTCTTTTCTCTCATTATTCCTTAAATTTCACACATTTGTCACTAACGACATAAAATTAATCGCTTTCATTATTTTAACCCCTTAAACTTAAAAAAAAAATTTGGAAGACAATAACAAAAATAAAAATTTGAATTATATCGAAAACATCGCTTTAATGGAGTGATTTTTTACATTTGTGCAATACATTTTACTTAACGATTTTTATTTGTTCATATCATTAATTTTTAAAACGTAATGATAAAGAAAACAAAAGGATATGTATTAAAAACAAATAAATATTTAATTGAATTTATTCATATGCGACTATGTTATATACAAATATATTTATACCTACGATTATCGATAAAAAAGAATATCATTAAACAAAATTGTAACAAAATAACAGTTGGAAAGAAACAATGCAGGGTGTGCAGAGAATGTAAAAATATCACTGATGATGTGATTATTACATTAATTTGGGAAGCAATCTCTTGCACAACGACGAATGTTTTTCGTTTTGTTAAAAAACTGAATTCTATGAGGGTTTATTATAAAAGTTTTCATGTTGAAAGAAAAAGGCGAAGCACCCTGTGCAGCTGCAACATTAATTTGTAGAATTTTATTATAAAAGTCACATTTTAGAAAAATCAAAAAAAAGGAACCTAAAATATTGTTACAAAAGAAACAAGTTTACTGTGTTAATTGATAAAATAAATAACTTAAACATAAAACAAAAGGAATGTTGTTACAATTTACATAATTAATCGAATTAAATATAAATGTGTATTTGATATAAGAAATCAAAGTAAATACTATTTACGTATATACAAAAAAAAAAAAAAAAAATAAATAACGGATCAAAGAATAACATTAATACACATGTTGCTAAATATTAAAATTTGATAAATATATTTATAATATTTAAATAATAAAAAAATTAGAAAACATATTTCACTACATATACAATGAATAGCTGATTTATGCATTTTATTATGGAAACAAAACATAAATTTAAAACATTTTATTGAAGAAAGAAAATTGTTCTAGAACTAGAATAGTCGTCATTGATAAGAATAACTATAGGTACATATATAGAGATACTTATTGTTTTAGATTTTGCTACCAGAACCATGTCTATGTCTACAAAATACTATCATATTATATGAATGTGAATTATTTTCTTATTATTCTATTCAAACTAATTTTTCCTTTTTGTTGTGTGATGTATGGTCACACACAGAGAAAAAAAAATATTTTATCAATCGCGACGATTACCACCGAAAAAAATAAACTACCAAATAATATACTACATCTATACCTATATACATAGTGAAATAGTAAATATTTACATACTGATATTTATGTGTACCTAAATATTGCAAATTCTTACATCATCTAAATGTACTTACTCTACTCTATAACTACTCGTACTTACTATTGAATGTGAATGCCAGAGCCCCAAAACTAATACACGATAACAAAATAAAGACATTGATGTTTCCTTGGTTTATTTATTTGAAGAAAAGAGTTTATATGACGCAGAAAGATATCTATACAATTTATACAATGCGTAACAAAGAAAAAAATGGCGAAATATATTAAAATTTGAATTTAAAGCGATTAAAAGTGGCTGTTTTATTTTTTTTTTTAAGACGAATAAAACTTTTATGGAAGTAGATAATTAAAAGGAGCACCCTGTCGAATCATTTTTAAACTTCAAAGTTGAGCTTTTCAGTATTGGTGAATCTGTGAGCATTTTATGGTAAGTTGTTTCCTGGCAGTTTTATAGGAGCTTAAAGCTTCATATTCATTTCAGTCATGCCAAATTCTAAAAAAAATATGCGAAAAGCTAAGGGTTTCGTAATTGGATATGGAACTGTGCAAGGCTCTGTTACGATACGGTGTGGTGGAAAGCTAAAATAAGTTGTATTAGGACATTTTCTTTAAAAGCCTTCACGTGCTTTTCTCGTTTGAAATGAACCAATTTCTAAGACGAAAACCAAAAAAACTGAGGCATTTCCTTGATAGCCCGATTGGTCTTTTAGCTGTGGTTTTAGGCCAGAAAAGTAAGCAATCGACCAATTGTTCGGATTACGTCAGATTAAAAGGAAATTTCATATCGATACTCTCCATTTATTTTTATCGATTTGAAAGTAGCTTTCTGCAGCGTTTTTGAAAATAACTTAAGTGTGGCAGGGAATGGGTGCTACTTCAAAGCTCTCAATAATTACGAGTACTTCACTGTAACCTTTTATTTATGCTGTGCAAATCAAACAATGCAGCATACATTACAGGGTCTTCCAATAGGGACTTCCGAACTTTGACAGTTAATAGCGGCCATATTGTTGAAGCTACATCCGTCAAATGAGCTGTCATTTATTCAGTCTGTTCTGCCAAATCATCATGGATGGATATAGCATTCAACAACAACAATAATAAAATTGTTTTATCAAAATGGGTGTTCTTTTCGGGTAACGTTCCGCGGGCTTCGCCCATTTTACGGCCGCCATAATTGTCCTTCCGAGAGGACTATTCGCAGTGTGGTGGATAAATTTGAGTCCAGTGGTTCAGTAAACGATCAATCAACACCCGTACGTCGACGAAATGCAAGATCTGCCGAAAACATTGCCGCTGTCCTTGAGAGAGTGCAGGAGAATCCGAGGCAGTCGATTTCGCGTCGCTCACAAGAACTCGGCCTTTCGTTGACCACAACTTGGCGAATTTTGCGTCGCGACTTGGGCCTGCACCCGTACAAAATTCAACTGATCCAGGAGCTGAAGGTAAACGATCATAGACAACGACGTGTGTTCGCTGAATGAGCTCTGGAGCAGTTGGAAACTGACCCAAAATTTTCATCGAAAAATCACCTTCAGCGATGAGGCCCATTTCTGGATGAATGGGTACGTCAACAAACAAAATTGTCTGGCGGCGTCATCGGTCCATATTTCTTTGAGAACGACGTTGGCCAGGCCATCACCGTCAACGGCGAGCGCTATAGGTCTATGATTACCAATTTCTTTTGGCCTGAATTGGATCATATTGACACCAACGACATGTGGTTTCAACAGGACGGTGCTACGTGCCACACAGCTCACGCCACATTGGAAATTCTGCACGACCGATTCGAGGGCATGGTCATCTCACGTGGAGGTGATGTGAACTGGCCACCGAGATCGTGCGATTTGACCCCGTTAGACTTTTTCTTGTGGGGTTTTCTGAAGTCGCAGGTCTATGCGAATAAGCCACAAACCACAGCGGCTCTCAAAGCCAACATAACCCATGCCGTCGGTCAAATTCAGCCTGATTTATGCGCCAGAGTCATGGAAAATTGGACATTTGAACGATGTTAAATTCCATACATAATGGCATCGATAGGCCTTTCAAGCGAATAAAAAATTTCGATGATATCTCACACACTAAAGATAGGAAGCGCTTAATGAAAGACCCTTTACTAATTTTTTTTAGGACACGTGCGTTTTTTGAGGAAAGCTTGTGGTACGAGTAGTTAAGTGTCAATGAACTCCAAGGGTGGCTGTCCAGATAACTGGGGAGTATTTTATTTGTTTTCGCTACTATTGTCGTTGCTTATGATTCGCAGTATTTTTTTCCGTCCTTCTGATATCATCACGATCAAGTTGCATTTTAGCCATGTGACCATCCTACTGCCAGTATTATGCTTTCACAGTAGAGTTGACTTAGCTTTCGCAAGTGGTCGACTTTTTTATTTATTTCATGCGAAATAAATAGATGATTCTTGACATCAGGATTCGAACCGTGAAACAACAGCGTGACAAGCGATGACGTTACCACTACACTACGCCCACCCTCGATTGTATTAAGCTTTAAATAAGAAAGTGTCTTGGATATAAAGGGTGTCCCAAAATTCACCCGAGATTTGAATTTTGCGCCATTTGTGCAGTAAAGTGCTGCCAATAAAAAAATAAATAAAAAAAACAGCTTGACAGCTAACAGTTCACGGTTATTAACAATGGAGTGCTACACTAAAGAACAACCCGTTTTCATCGTTGAGTAATATTTTAAAAATAATGAAGGCTTGGCAGCTACAGTTCGCAATATTCGTACAAAATATAATGAAGTGTTTAATTCAAAAATTCAAGGAGACTGGATCATCTTCAGCGTTGGGGTTCATTTTCATCTTGATGGCTTTGTTAATCGTCAAAATTGTCGAATTAGGGGTTCAGAAAATCACAACGTGTCACTGTTTGGTGCGGATTTTGGGCTGGGGGCATCATGGACCATTCTTACTTGAAAATGCGGCTGGTCAGGCAATAACAGTTAATGGTGCTCGCTACCGTGACATGATAATCCAGTTTTTTGTACCTAAATTGCAAGGTATGGATGTGGACGACAGGTGGTTTCAACAAGGCGGTGCCACATGCCATACAGCCCGAGAAACAATTCAGTTACTGCATGAGTCATTTCCTGGTCGTGTAACTTACCGTTTTGGTGATCAAAATTGGCCGCCCAGATCATGCGAATTAACGCCATTGGACTTTTTTCTTTCGGGTTTTTTTAAGTCTAAGTTTTATGCCAACAAGCCCATGACCACTCACGTCTTGAAGGAGTAAATTGAGCGCTGTAATTTCTATCAAAATTACGTTTTTAATTAAAGTAAGGCTCAAACACCCTTTCAGCACAGACTCCGCGCCACACGGTACCTGGTGTAGAGCGATTCTGTGCGTTTTCAGTGCCCCATAAACAAGTATTCTGCTTGTTGACATGTTTGGAGAGATATGATTTGTCACTCATGATTAATCATTAAGAAAAATCGTCCTCTTCATGGTTGAGGCTAACAATGCGCTGGCTGTACTCCAGATGAGCTTGGTGGTCTGCGGGTAGGAGTCAATTCTTTCACCAAAATACGTAGTAGAGACCGCTTGGAAATGCCCAATTGCGTGGCCCGTCCTCTCTTTGATGTTTCTGGACAGTCTTCCATATCCTCGGTCTCTTCGAGGAAAGTGGCTTGGTGAAGAACGGTGGGAAAATATTCCACGAAATTTGTGTTGTGTTCATATCATTGATGAACAACGAGGGTGGGTTAATAAGTCCCTGAAAAATGAAATAAGGAACACTCTTTCAGGAACACTCATTTTATTTTTCAACGTAGTCTCCTTTTAGCTCCATACACTTCATCCAACGTTTCTCCAATTTTTTGATGCTCTCCAAATAATACGATTTCTCGAGCCCTTCAAAATAAGCATTTGTTTCAGCGATGACCTCTTTATTCGACCCAAATCTCTTAGCTCCGAGCCATTTCTTCATGTTTGGAAACAAGAAATAGTCGCAGGGGGCTAAATCTGGGGAATATGCTGGATGAGGTGAGGGAGGAGTTCGTAGCCCAACTCATGCAATTTTGCATGAGTTGCGACTACGGACTTCTGCGCTGGTGCGTTGTCCTGGTGAAAAAGAACATTTTTCTTCGCCAAATGCGGCCCTTTTTGCTTCAAATCGGCTTGGAATCGATCCAGCAGCTCTGCGTAATATGCGCCGGTGATCGTTTTACCCTTTTCAAGGCAATCGATGTGAATAACACCGCGCGCATCCCAAAAAACTGTCCCCAAGACCTTGTTTGCTGACAAACCCGCCCCGACCTTCTTCGGCTTCGATTCACCAGGAGAAGTCCATTGTTTTGACTGTTTCTTGATTTCTGGGGTGTTGTGGTGAATCCAGGTTTCATCCACGGATACGAAACGGCGCAAAAACTCAGCCGAATTTTTCTGGAACATCGCCAAACACACCTTTGAAGTTGTCAAACGAATGCATTTGTTGTCGATTGTGAGTGAACGCGGCACCCATCTTGCGGAAATCTTTTTCATGTCCAAATATTTATGTAAAATCGAAATCACTGAGCTATGTGCTAAGCCTGTGGTCTCTTCAAGCTCGCGCACTTCCACTCGCCGATCGTCCATTATCAAACCATGGATTTTGTTGACCATTTCTGGTGTGGTGACTTCAATTGGGCGACCAGAACTTTCGGCCTCACTTGTGCTTGAACCACCGGACCGAAATTGAGTAAACCAGTGGTGAATGGTTCCAATCGATGGTGAAGAGTCCCCATAATATTTGTCAAGCTTTTGGTTGGTTTGCGATAGTTTTTTCTTGCCAAAAATAGTATTTAATGAGCACTCGAAATTCATTTTTTTCCATTTTAACGAACGTTTAACGTTCTTTTGAAAGATGATTCTTGACAAAAAAAAATTTAAGGTGACGACACAATTCGTATTAATTTTCAGGGACTTATTGACCCACCCTCGTATTCCGCAAAAAAAAATCGACACAGGAATATGGCGGTCCATTGTTCATCATCTGTTGTGTAGTACAACTGTTAAAGTCACGGGTCATTACTTTTGCACCACCTTGTTCTATGGCGGTGGTTAAACGATCTATATTGTAAAATGGTACGTCAATAACTAATTACATGTCATTATGGATGACAGTGGGTTTGACAGATGTCATATCAACAGGGAGTGAATTCCCAACCTGCAAAAACGCCCAATTTACTGAACTAAAAGAAGGTGAAACAAAAAGTATAAAAACGCTTTCACATCCATTTCGCTTATATTTATTTATTTTAATATCTTCTTTACATTTAAAAACTTATTCATAAGGAGAATGAGTTGACATCCATTGTGAGTGGGTTTATTTTACATTATATTCTTTTCTTCTTCTCTTCATTGTTTTTCTGTTTTATTTTTGTCGTTTTTTACTTCATTTATTGCCATTTTGAAGTGAACTCGATATTTGGAAAAAGTATCGAATTAAGTATCGCAAAAAGATAGAAACAAACAAAATTATTTGAATCACTTTATCATCCGTCAGATGATAATGTCGTGGATTAGTTTTATTTTCCTATGAGTGACTTTCTTAAATTACAAAATACATTTTCATTGTTAAATTAAATTAAATTTTAATTATTGGTTTTCTTTTTTTATTATTATTATTTTATGTACAAAACGTATTGCGTCATTGTCATTCTAACTATTTTATGCTTTTAATTTGTTTTTTTGTTTTTATAAGAGAAATATTTAATTTTTTAGGAGAATCTCTTTTAATGCATTGGTTTTTTTTTGGCAGTGTAAGAATGCGCATTTAATTATTTTTTTTCAGGAAGTTCAATATGTACTTCTCGTTTTCAACTTAAAAATCGGTTTTAAATTAAACTTCTTTACAAAAGGATGTTGGGAATGTGGGGGAAGGGGTACAAAGTATTGGAATATAACTTATGTAGCACTGTTGTACGAATAATTTCAAGGATATTTTCAAGTTTAGTTGTTATGTGTTCTCAGTTGCTGCCAATGAATTTCAAAATAAACCAACATTAAGACACTAAGCGAAACCAAGCCTTAGAATGACAATGATTCCAGTCAATTTGTTCTTTCTCATAACACACACAGTGACATGCAAATGCACTCGAGTAGCAGGACTGCAAATATCTTGCAGTTCGGTCATGTCCTTACCCCGAGACACACTCAGTTCTGGTCTTGATCTTGTAAAAAAAAAAAAAAAAAATGCTGGAGCAATAACAAATTTTAATCATCATTGGTACCATTACTTGTAATCCAATGAAGATATGAGTATATGTGATTTGTGAAAACTGTAGTACGCACCAAAGTACCAACATCTCCTCAAAGAGCAGTGTCCTGTCCCTGATCCCACAAGCGAAATCATTGTCTGTCTGTTACGTCACTATTCTATGGTAAGTTGAACAAAGTTTGTAGACAAATATACATAGATCTATTTTCAATAAGCTTTTCGTTTCTGTTCTCCTTGAAGCGTCAGACTGTTGGTTGGTGTCAGCTAAATTTGACTCACATTTGCATGCAGTGAAAAGGAAATACCCAACGAGAATAGTTTTTCAAGGACTTACTAGCGGCAAATTCCACCTCACTAGATATAGGTAGAGCTCTCTTTCCCCATCTACATACGAGTATGTCGACTGGATCTCAATATTCCTCAGGATAAATACATATACTCGTATGTTATATCCTTTTAGTAGCCAATGTAGAGATTATATTGCATCGAATCTTTTCCTTGTAAGAGCTCACGAACGTTCAATAAATTCTTAAGCAGTTTCATAGAGTCGACCACACTTTTACGTCAATATTTTCTAAGGTTATGGAGAATATGGTCGATTACCATCTTATGAGCCATCTCGAAAGGAACCACTTTCTAAATGACCTTAAGTCTCGCATTGGATCTATCGAAGGAGTAAGGAGGAGCGACTTCTAGTCTCAATATAGCATGAAAACGTTAAAATTGCGAAGTAGAATTCGACACAAGAAACTGAACTACATCAATCAGGACCGTTTACAGAACCACCAAAGAGATGATAGTAGGGCGCAGTTATAGCCAAATACTAGCGAAAATCCTAAGACTGTAGCTTATTTACTTTGAATGGGGACCAGCTTAAAAGATGTCTACGGAACACTTAGCTGTGGTACCCCTAAATCCGATTTCTCGAATTCGTATCACAATTCTTAGTAAAAGATGTTTTTCAATCGACCGATGCCAACAATAGACCTTCTGTATCCATCGAAAGAGAAAGTTTCAGAGGGCGAGATCTTTTCAAGACAGTGGTAAAGGGGAATGAGAAACTTAGTAAGAAAGGAAACTTAACAGAGTACTTCACCTTTCCTTTAGTTGAAAAGCTAAAGGCATAAATAAGAAACAACACTTTAAAGATACAGAACACTTTCGTTCTGTATTATCCTGTCTGGATAATATCACCAACCTGTGGGCAATCATTGCGTAACGCTTTGAATAACATTCGTCACTTTACCTTCTTCATTCCTGTTACCATTAAAACTTGTGTGGATCAAAATATAACGTTTTGTATAGAGAAAGACTATCACAGGAAATTTAGGTAAAAAATAAGTCCGGCGAAGATGTATCATTTCACCAAAATTTTTCAGATAATCGTCGTGTGTTCCGGCATAGACTTATCTCCAACAAACACTTCTAGCAGAGGATGTGATTTATGAATCAATAGGCATGGAAATGGTAGTGGATTAGTCACACTCATCAAAAAGGTGAAAATTCCAAAACTAACCTGGAATGGCAGCTAAGCTAAGCTTTCCACTAGCCGTCGATCAGTCGCCCGGTTGCATTTACAGAGGTTAGTTCAGTTGACGTGTCGTATAACACGTGCTGCGAGTTTGTTCTAGTATTTATCGGGGCTGACCTCATACAGAAGAGGAGTCCCTTAAATTGGAGGAGAACTAAAGTGCGTCACTAAAAAACGTAGACAATGGCTCGAAGGCGTTTTGAACTTGTGAAGCTAGATGAAAAGCTTTCCACTAGCCTTCCATCAGTCGGTCGGTTACATCTACAGAGTCTAGTTGAGCTGCTGCAAGTCTGTTCTAGTATTTATCGGGGCTGACCTCACAGTAGGTGTGCCGTACTTTTGCTAGCTGTAACGAGACTGTGCTGACTTTAAACCCGGTCGGACATACATAGAGCAATAGCGACTGGATTGTTTTTTTTTTTTTTATCAAAAAATAATGCTGTCTTTAAGATGAATGGGTGAACTCTCCGGGGGACACATTTAACTTTATATCAGCCAGATTCAGCATGCACTGCACTGATAAAGAGAATCCACCGGCATATCTTCTGATAGCCAATTGACCATCAAAGCCTTTTCAACCGTTAGGAATACCTACAGCATCGTGAATATCGATGGGTTGAATCTATTTGGAGAACTTCCGAAATCTTTCAATCTGAGAAGCCCTGATTTATGTAAAATGTGTAGGTACTTCAAACCATGGTTAGGTAGGTATTATATTTAACTGTGACTCCAATGGATCATCGAATTGAATCAGAGTGCTCAGAGATGTGGGAATTTCCTTTAAAAAACTAAAAATACGGTTAAGCATAAAAGTGTTTCATTTGCGGACGTTTCCGGAGTAATTCTAATAAATTTGTTACTAGATACCAAACAAGTAGTTTTACTGCATGCCTTCTCTATTTTTTTCTTTGTACCTAACAAAGGTTAAACCCTTTCGAGCAGTTTTTCTTTATTTTTGTCGAAACTTGATGAAGTAAAAATAAGGGAGCTATATAGTTTTGCAATCAGCGCGTCGTTTCCTTTTATTTGATATGCATATAGTATTTATACAAACAAAAATTCACTTTAACCTCTAAAACTTGCTTCGTTTTCCACTTTTTAAATTTTACTTCGGCCCTGTCTGTGTCTGTTATTAAAACTCAATTGTGATCCAAATTTCAACCTTCTACATCTTACGGTCCTTACTTTATGTTCCTTTCTTTCCGAATCCTAATAAGTGGTTTGTGAGACTGGAATATTAATTTTGACAAACAGATATAGCGACATTTCCTTTTTTTACTATATACAGGGTGGTGTGAAATGACCTTTTAGATTAAAATTTTTCTATTTTCTTTTTCAGACAAGACTTGTGGAATTTATAATAATATGGAACGATGCACAACATAACAACGAAGAAAAATCATCGAACTTTATTCTGAAAACCAACGGTCAATTGTTGTGACGCAGAGTGCATTTTGCACCCTCAGTGCCAATCGTCTGCTTGCACGTTTTCGGCAAGAAGTGGCAGAAAGAAACCTCCCTGGTACCAGAAGATCACGTATGGCGAACACGAATGAAAATATTCAACTTGTACCGGAGAGCGTGTAGGATAGTCCAGAAATATCAACAAGGAGACGTTCAATTGAACTCGGACTATTGCGGAGGCCCGTTCAGGGGTTTTTGGCCAGCTTGCACATGTTTCCATATAAAGAGAATCCAAGACCATTCATCCCCATACCATCATTGGCCCATATTTCTATAAAAATGAAGCCAGTGACGTAGTTACCGTCAATTCGTATTGGACGACAAAACCATCAACAACTATGGTTCCAACAAGATGGAGACACAGCGCATACTGCAAAGGACACAATGGCTCTGTTATGGGACGTCTTCAACGAGTGCATTATTTCGCGCAGTAGCGACTTCAATTGGTCACCACGTGCACTGGATTTAACAGCTCCCGACTGTTTTCTTTGGCTCTATTTGAAAGAATGAGTATATGCCAGTGACCATCTCCCAACTGAAAATCAATATTTTTTGAGGCCAGCTATGCAAAACCATCCACAACTATGGTTCCAACAGAATGCGCATACTGAAAGGGACACAATGGCTCTATTATGGTACGTCTTCAACGAGTGCATTACTTCGCGCAGTAGTGACTTCACCACGTGCACTGGATTTAACAGCTCCCGACTGTTTTCTTTGGCCCTATTTGAAAGAACGAGTCTACGTCAAAAAGCCATCGACCATCCCCCAACTGAAAATCAATATTTTTTGAGGCCAGCTATGCAAAACCATCCATAACTATGGTTCCAACAGAATGCGCATACTGCAAGGGACACAGTGGCTCTGTTATGGGACATCTGCAATGTGCGCGCAGTAGCGACTTCGCCGCGTTCACTGGATTTAACCGCACCCGACTGTTTTCTTTGGGCCTATTTGAAAGAACGAGTCTACGTCAATAATGTGGGAGACAGACTGCTGGTATTGATACCATGGTATAGCAATACTACGTTCTATACCACATGTCTGTCACTGCAATACTACGTAAAAAGCTAGTACACAATGAAATATACCTGGTATTGAGATTCGCAATTTTTTGCTGGTATACCACCATCTTACTGATTGCAGCGCCAATTTCTCTCTATTGGCTAGTCTCTGTAGCTTCTTTGACAATTCTTTGGTATGCACTTTCGCTTTCAAATATTTGAATTTTCTTTTTATTCATCATTTGGCACAAAAGTAAATCATTTTTATTCATCCTATCTTGAATTTTCTATTTTTATTTGTTATGACAGACAACACAAACGTCAAAGTATACTACTTAACGCCAAAATCACCGAATACTACGAAATGCAGTCTGTCAGCGGTCGTAGTATTCACTATACCATAGTATTCATACCATGGTATCAATACCAGCAGTCTGTCTCCACTATAAGACAGTGACAATACCCCTACTGAAAACCAATATTTACAATGAAATCCGTGTCATAACACCTGAAATATTGCAAAGGGTGATTGATGGCAAATGTTTTGCAAAGAGCACGAATGGTCACCATTTGTGTGACGTAATCTTTCAATAAAATTCCCCATTCGTATACGAACTTAAAAAAAAAATATATATATAAATTATTCTGAACTCAAAATGGTAATTTTGCATCACCCTGTATATGTGTTTATGCTTTGTTTATTAGAACGAGTTTAACCAATTTTTATTTAAAATTTTATAAATTTTCAAAGAAGCTACATTTTAAACTAATCATCTGCATTCAACGAAAATTAATGAAAAATAATTCTAGACCGCCTTAAATGAGGATAAAACTGCCATATAATGCATTTTTTTTTTTAAATTTTGTATTAACAGTTCTTTTTCCTAATAACGTTTAATTTCCAAAGAAATATTATTACATATTTGTTGCGCTACATTTATCAAATTACTCTTACTATTCGGAAAATCTCCTTAAGACTAGAATTTATTTATCAACTGAGTTTCATTTTTATCTTATTACAATAAGAAGTTATTTCCTTAAACAATGCACAAACATTATCTATACATCATATGTATGTTTTTAATTTTAATGTTTTATAATTACTTGAAATGTTTTAAATGTACAATATAATAGTTTAACTTTCTGAATGTTTTTGTAGCTTAAATTCTACAATTTAATATTTTTTTAAATTCTATTATTTATATTAACTTATTTTTATTTTTTTTAAATATTTATATTTAACTTTTATTTTATTGTATACTAACTAAAAAAATGTATTCTCGTATAAAAAACTTATTTAAATTTTTATTTTTAATATTATTTTGTTTATAGTTTAGTTTTTTATTTTTTTTTTTTTGGTTTTTAAATGCAATACATATTTTTTTTAGGTTTTAAATTAGATTTAAATGCATGGAGAAGTTTTTTTTTAAGCAAAATGATTTTTCTATGTATAAAAACGATTTTTCTTTTCGACAAAAAATAACTTAAGTTTAAAAAAAAGAGAGACAGAGAATATTAATACAAAAGTGGATGGTAGTGATGTTTTCTTTTAAGCGGAGAGAGACACAATAAATTATGTGTATTTTTTTTTTTGTTTTTGGTGAGAATGATGTTTGATGTCCAGGACTTTCATTTTAATTAAAAACGGAACAGGGGCAGAGTTCCCTCTTGGTAATTGTGATTAAATTTCTTTGACAATTTCCTAATTGTTGTTGGTTTTAATGATGTCTGGGTCTGAATTTGTTTTGATCCTTATCCTGGGTTTCTCACTATGGCACAGTCCTTTCGTCCGCAATTTATTATTATTTTTTATTTGTTTGTTGTTGTTATGGAGTTTCGTTTTTTTTTTTGTTTATTTGGTATGTTTGTTTTAATTATTTTAAATTGTTGAGATTTATTTTTGTGGTTGGTAGTTCATCTCAAGTTAGGATTTCTTTAAGATACTCTGCGTACTCTTCTGCTGTGGTGAAATCTCTTTGTCTGAAAAAGGAAACAAATAATTAATTAAATATTTTCATTTTTGTGTTGGAAAATAACAAATTATTTTCTAAATGCCATACAGTTTCGGAGTGAAAAATATCATTTGTAAATGTGTATCAAAATTCCTGATTAGAAATGAACAGAATACTCGTACGTGAGTATTTCTGTCACGTATTCCAAGAAGCATCTGTTTCGAATCAGCCAGGGAATTATCTTTAATTACATGGATATGAGAATACAACGAGCAAATACTAATGAAGAATGATTGGAAGAGCTTAAATTGACGCAAAATGTTAATACGCACTTTAAAACCATTTTCTGCGAATATAGGTTTGAAATTTTGACAACAAAAATGTCTTCATGGCGTAATATAATAAAAAACGAGTATTCCTTCCTTTCCAGAAAGCCCGATACTCCATTCTCTTACGAATGAGGTGAATAGTTAGCTTTTTCAAGTACTCGTAGTTCACGAATGGGTTGCAGCCAAATTATATCAAAGCCGCTCCCATTTTCCATTCGCCAGGCCCCACTCTGACCCGACCAGCTCAAAAAATAAGATGAACAAAGTTAATACCGGCCAAAGTGTAGTGGCCGTGGTGTAGTGGTAACATCATCGCTTGTCACGCTGTTGATTCACGGTTCGAATCCTGAAGTCAAGAATCAACTATTTATTTCGAACGAAATAAATAAAAAAGTCGATCACTTGCGAAAGCTAAGTCAACTCTACTGTGAAGGCATAACACTGGCAGTAGGGTGGTCATATGGCTAAAATGCAACTTGATCGTGATGATGATATCAGGGGGATGGAAGAAAAAATACTGTGAATCATAAGCAACGATAAAAATAGCGAAAACAAACAAAATACTCCCCAGTTATCTGGACAGCCACCCTTGGAGTTTACAGAAACTTAATACCACCTAAGATTCAAACCACACCACTCTGTCTTTCTCTCTGCCTTTTCCCCTTTCCTCAAAAACGTACGTGTTCTAAAAATTAGTATAAGGGTGTTCATATCCCCTTTAACACGTGCAAAATATAAAAAAAAGAAGTGATTAAGGCTATTCCTTTGCGAAGTCCATTAAGTACCGTCGTATAGTAGGAAATAGTTTTTAAACACCCTTGAAGAAAATAGGCCTGAGAGACTATTAAAATCAAGTCAGCTGACAACCAGAAGAGATGAGAAGGAAATAGTCTAGTGATCTTGTGGTATCCGTTTGGATTCCAGGATCGGTGAACGCATTATGCTTCAAAAAGACGGCAGACCCTAGCATTTTAAGGGTCACCTCTTAAAGTTAGAGATTGACAAAGCATCGGTGAGATTACTAGAGCCACTCGGGAGTGAAGCCGAATGTGGCTTTCATATGACAAAGTTTGTAGTTTCAATACACGGATGCGACATACAAACTTAATCCATGACCATTGCTTGCATAGATAGATAGATAGATAGATAGTGGTCCTCGATAAGGTGTACTTAGACCAGTATAAATACATTGTCCATGATACCTCTACGAAGCTTACTTATGAAAACATCTACTCCTAGATCATTGAGACACATGTGCAGAGAAAGTGGTTGTTATAGTCTTCTCCTCCTCATCATCTCTTAGCTTTTTGCAGAAGTTACAGCTTACTATGTGAGTTTGAAGAAGTGAGTAGTAAGAAGCCACTATATTCTAGTATCTTATTTTCTAGAACCCACCTTGGATCGGTATGCTTCTTGCACGAGTATGTAGCAACAAATGGTTTCCTAGCACGTCCAGCAACATTTAAAATTTATGGTACCGATTTTTAGTGTTTCGTACCAGATTGGTATAAACGGAACAGTAATGGATTCAAAACGGTGTCCGGCTGTCCGTCTGTCAGTGTGTTTCTTACACGTTTGTACCTTTGAACCGTTAGAACTAGAGTGTTGAAATTTTGCACAAAAATAGTTGAAGAAATTTGCAGAAAATATTTTTGTGAAGGGACTTTTGGGGCCATAATGTACCCCAATAAAGATAATATGTTAAAACATTACCATGAGAGTCCTGAACTTTCAAGGAGTCCAAAAATTGATTTTGAATAATGTTTTTTGAATGAAACGGATTTTGATGATATGGAGATCCCCCCTCCAGTGGTCCTAGAGTAAGGCTTATGTGAAAAATTATTTGAAAATATTTTAAACCCCTTCCCATATCTTACTCCCACTCCATTTGTTTCCGATCAATTTCATGTAGAACTACTAATGTATCAGTCTAAGTTTACGTGCCAAATTTCATCGAAATCGTTAGGAGTTTTTAAGTTAGTTGGCTAGCAAAGGCGATTTAAACATCAAAATGTCTTTAGTGGTTCTCAAACGAGCCGTGTGAGGACAACATATGGGCAGGCATGGAACAACAAGCTTTTTCTTTTCAACAGACATCATTACAGGGTGTCCTAAATAATGCCTTAACTTTGGAATGGAGCAATATTTTTCAAACAATTTTTTGTTTTCTTTTAGATTAAATATTTCGATTTTGAATAATGGTGCACTGGACAATAGTTTTTCGCTATCAAATCTCACATTCGGCACAACTCCTCAATTGTAAGGACACAACGAGAATTTTGCAGTAATTTCAATATAAGAAGTGCCCCGTTTCCGACAAGATCTGGACATTCCAGAGACAACATAAGCCGCGTACAGGAATCTGTTAACGAACAATCTTCGACATGGACCAGGCGGGCCCATTCCTGCTAATTATGCACGGATGATCTTGCAGAGAAATTCAAGAAGGGATTTGCAAGACCAACAAGTCGGTTATTATTGTTCTGCACATGGCTTGAAAAACAAAATCAAGATCGCTATTTTTTTGGAGTAATCAATTGTGTCAAATGAATCTCATTTCCATCACAATGGCTTCATCAATAAACAAAATCTGCATTTGTGGGGCGTGGAAAACCCTCAAATAATTAAAGAGCGGCAGATACATCCACTCCGAGTCACTGTTTGATGTGGTATCGCAGGATGGGAAGAGTATAGAGCGGTCACCCAAAGGATATGATTTTCTATTCTTAACATAATAAAAAATAGCAAAGATTAAGCTTCAATATTCTTCTGGTTTTGTTAAAATTCGTTAATCAAATAAAAATTTATTCAAATTTAAAATCCACTTCAAATTTTTGGGCCACCCTGTAATTAAATTATATTACCAAAATTGAACGGAAAGATATTCTATGGAATCCATCAGTGTTTCATTTTATCATTGAGGTATGACACATTAAAAACGCAAATATTATTTTTTATCAGCTAAATAATTTAATGACCAGCAAAAATTACTAGCAAAAAATACTAGAAAAAAAAAAAAACAAAATTAACCAATCTAATGATCAACTGATTTATTTTTGCTGAAAAAAAAAGTTCTTTATTATCTACTGACATATTTGCTGATTTCTACTTTTTCTGCTGATCAAATAATTCATTTTGTGCTAATCATTTACATTCCTGGTGGTTTTGTTTTAATTTTCTGCAAACCAAAAAATAATTCTCTGATGATAAAACAACTAATTTAATCATCGTTTTATTTTGCTGCTCAAACAATCCTTTATTGCATCGATGTCAATCTAGAATTGATTTTCAAACAATTCGTAGACAGAATTTCGTACAGAATTTTTTGTTACAGTACAGTGGTCTGTCAAATAGATAGCACAAATAAATATGCACAATTCTTCATACTAAACTCTGACGAGGTGGAGGGAGCTTTCATCCAAAAGTTTATTATGGATGAAGACATCAAGGACTAAAACCCACCCAGTGGCCACTACAAAAGCCTGCAGAAGGCCCTCTAATCCTTCGTAGTACGTGAAAGAAACACCCAACCAGTTGGCAAAAACTATTTCATAGAAACCGAACATCCCGCAGATACCTAATGAAAGGATGCTATGCTATTATGTATTTCCCTCCAGGCTCTCAAAACATTTTCGCTCTATTCATCTACCCACGTGTTTAATTGACGGCTCCCGAGATTCACTATATCATCAAAATGGGAGGATTTAATCCTCTTTTGAAACCCATTCGCAACTCGTTTCTTTCAAGTATACACACTTATTACCCCGCCCTATCAGCTACAAAGCGCCTTTCATTTCATAAATCATAACTGCAATTAATTACATCCACACACGAGATTTTACCAAATTCAATAGATAATTACACGTGCAGACAAGCAAATAATTGCTTCCAGCAAATCACTTCTCAGATCTCTTACCCAAGATCTCCTTTCAGAAAATAGTTCGAATAAAGCAGAAAGCGAAACGAAAAGAAAAACTGATTTCACTTTGCTGGCACACATTCTCTGACTACCCACCCCCTGGTAGGTACTCACTCATACGTTGCCGTGTTTTGTTTGCGTTTCAAAAACAGGAAACGCCATTACAACCGGAAATCGGTAAATTACTTTTTATCACATTATTACATCAGGACTAATTTCCACCAACACAAGCCCACCACCCTCGCATAATTGTAGCAACAATAAAATCCCAGCATATGTACATCATACACATCAAGGAGCAGGCCACAGCACACACGGACTGCCGATGATGAAGCAGGGAAAACCTGATTGACCAAAATCCAATAACGACTTTCCTTGCTCCATAATCTCAGTGGGGATTTGGAATTTTTTCCTTTCTCCGTTTGCTCTCGGGTTATTAATTTAGTTTCCGCCACCAGGATGAAGGATCGAGGGAACGACTCTCATACAAAAATACACACTCATCACCGTCATCGTTTTCTTTGACACCCACCCACCGACTAAGCCAACACATTGAGTTTGTTTAGCTCTCTTCCGTCATTCAAGGAAATTTGTCCTCGACAATGGCACTAGGAAAAGGACATGCAACAGTGCGCCACACCAATGTCCATCTCTCTCATGGAATCTCGGCTACCCAAAGGAATATAATACAGTAGCTGACATTTGCCTTACCTCCTTTCGCTGTCGAGATCCCGTTTCCTTCGTTGGTTCTTCGGCACCACTTCAATGCATAGGATAATAAATTGATTATCGCAGGAGTAACGCTCCTCATCCATTAATTTATTCCCCAGCAGACTGCTGGCCAAACCGACCTTGTCCATGGATGATGACATCCATGCATCACAATACATTTCCTGAGCTAGTTCGCCGTTCCGATGCGATCCATGCCAAACGACCTTCTGTGACCTGAAATGAGAGAAAAGAAAAGTTTAAAAAATGCTTCCTTTTTTTTTGGTTCTACAATATATAGAGAAAAGAATTCTCCTAGCACCAGCCAGGAGGAACATTTTAATGAAAATTGAGATGAAATTTTTAGGGCTAACAGGCTGGCAGACAAAATGAGATATCGCCTATCGGTTCGGAGTTCGGTGTGTCTGTGCAATTAGTCGGGTTGGGCTGATAATTGAGTTTGACGCGCGAAAGGATATTGATAGAGGGTTAGACTCGAGGATATTTGTTGTAAACTTCTCCTTTTCGAAGGATAGTGTGCGGACAAATGGGAATTGGTATTTCTCATCAGATGCATGTAATGGTTTCTATTTTTTTTTTTTTTTCATTAAAATTTCATTTCGCTAGCTACACGTAATGAAGTTAAAAGTTAAAAAAAAGAAAAAAAGAACGGGCTTATTCGAAAAGGGTTTAGTTTAGAGAGTATAGCGTCCCAGTGGGTAGTAACTTTTCTCATTAACAACGACGGATTTTTCGAATCAGAAATTACAATGTTGCTACATGAATCATACAACATTGACGATGTTTCATAACTATATCTGCAATACTACTTAGAAAAGTTGTGGCACAGCATTATGCACATAGGAATCAACATGGAATACTCTGAGTACAAACTGCAAACCTCACCTTTAGGTAATGAATCGTGGATGCTTAGTATTCCGACATCACAACTAGTTTAGTAGGTCATTAGAGAGGGGACAAATGTTTCTACACAGGTATACTCCTCCATTGATTTATACGGTAATGAAGGAATTCTTCAGGTTGAATAAACGAGGCAGTGTAGGTAGGTATTTGTAACTTCAATGAACTACATATTCTGAGCTTAAGTCAACAAAATCTTTTCAAGAGAAGGTCCGTAGGCGCCGTGGCTCAGTGGTTAAGTGCGCGATCACTGAGCGAGAGGTTCAAGGTTTGAATCCAAGAAAGCACAAAAAGAGGATATCTCACGGTGCCACTTCTCGTGAACGTCTGACAAACATCCGAGATTTTTTATAACACCGCCCTAAACGTGTATGTCTGCAAACCCGAAAGTTACGCAAACGCCTTACTTCTGACGATGATCCGCACAACATTAGAACAATATCTGAACTTGGCCCTACCGATGACGTCGAAGACCCTGTGACGGAGGAATTTTATTGCTAACTATACGGAGCCTAGGAAATCTATCTGAGATCTTTAAATACCCTTCCTGGTGCTACCCGACGTAAATCTCAGATAAAAGCCATGTCCATGTTTCAATGCCTTTGCTTCCAAAAGTTCCCACAAGATTGGGTTGAACCCACCTTCCAATTGCGTACATCTTTACTTGGAAGATGTTAGAGAGCCTATAAACTTCGAGTACATGATTGTCCCCGTGTCTCTAGCGAAAGGAAGACAATTTTGTTACCTCGTTTAAGTAGCTGAAGGACATGACCTCATATACATATTTGCTTCCAACAATAACATATGAGCGTCAGCGATCATTGAATGCACTGTCGCCCAATCATAATTGATATGGCATTGGGATAAGCACGAAACATACTCGTAAGACAAGGTGTGATGAAGGTTACATCTGACGGATTAGATTTGCAAAACAGCGAAGTAGAAGAATCGAGAAAAACTAAATTTACACAGAAAAGTCAATAAGAAAGCATTCCCCAGTTCAGGTTACTGGTTCAGATTGGCCTCCAATTGGAGTGTTTTAAAACTGAATCTATGTGGAAGGGCGTCAGCAGAAGCTCAGTATAGCTTGCTGCTATTAAGCGAACTTGCTTCAGAACCGAGAACTGGAGAGCAATATGTTTCTTCCCTTACTTCTCAAACTGGCGGAAAGTCATTGCAGCATTGATACCTTCCTTCAAAAGTAGGAAATCGTCCTAGTGGTCCAGGAGTTTAGCGAACACGTGAAAAAGTTGCCAGGGTAGTCTACCAACAGCCAATTAACGAGAATCCATGAAAAGTAAGGAGTTCATCCTATGCCATGCTGTTGGTTTACCGATTCAGAGTTGGGCCTCTTCTGCTGTTGTGATTGGATCTGTGACAAAAAGACGTAATTCCGTAGTGTGTATGTCCAAATGTTAGACATTTTTTTCTACGAAACGGTCTCCCAGTAGCAATTGTTCGAAAATATAGGAAGTACATTTTATGACGAGTGTAGACTTTACGAACGTCACTTGTACCAGGACCTAGGTAGTATTAATGAAAATAGTAAGATCATCCATAGGCCGAGACCGAGGTCCTAATGCCTCTCGAATTAAGTGATACCGACAAAGTTTCGGAATCATGGCTCGTCAAAGCCCTGGAGTAAAATGTGGGATAGATCAATTCGATCTTCCTGACCGCCCAGTCTTTCCTTTCGCTAAGTCATATGAACTTTCGAATTAAGTAACAAAAATTGGGACCGATCTTAGTAAAATGACCGAAACCCACACTGTGGATTCTAAACGGGAGTATTTCTTTCTTCATAACTCTAAATTAGTATCCGCTAAAACACTGTTGTGGTCCAAGACCCAGCGAGATATGTAACTAAAATTAGAGTCCGTATTATTAGATCTAACCTTTCTCCCTCACGACTCAGGAACGATCACGCAATTACCAAGCAGATCCGGAAAAGCAAACTGATATCAGGATATCTACTGCATGCTGCATCGTAATTACCAGGAGTCCCACTATGTAGGTAAGACGTCGTTTAGGAAAACTTTTACTCACTTTAGATGGCGCTACAGTCTGGGGTGGATCTAGGCCTATCTTACCTTAACAAATTAATGGCCATTGACGAGATTAAGCGCATAATAACTCGCAGCAGTACCAGAATGGGTTTTGCCATAGTGAAGATTTTACTGTCCTATCAACTATCGGAAGTCAGCAGAAGATCGACAAGTGTAGATGAAGAAGGTGTACAACTGGCAAGGTTGTCACTGGAAGATCAGAGCTAGCTACAGTATATTCTGCTTCAGTCATTATGCTCTGGAGGTGTCTTAAAGTATAGAAATTGTTTAAGAGAGACCAATCATGACACGAAAGCGTCAACTGGTAGGTAGGTAGGTAGGTAGGTGTGGTTGTGGCAGCATGCGATGCTGAAACATAATTAGCGCAGAGGCGCCGTTTTAATACCACAACTCAAGTGACCTAAATTGTTGTAGAAACTGACGTTGGACTTGTGGGAAAGTAGAGAAAAGATTATTTAAAGCCACCCCGTGGCATTGAGGAAACTGATGATGTCCCCGGTGCTTGTCTCCGCTAACTCACTAATATTATCAAAAAGGTGTCTGTCAAGTATACGGTGTCTGACCCTACTAAGGGCCGGACACTTACAAAGGAAGTGAAGGATTGTTTCAGGCTCGTTGGCCACATTGCAGCTACGACAATGTGCATTAAAAGTAATGCCCAGTCTGGCTGCGTGGACCCCTATGGGCCAATGGCCAATGCTAATTGCCAGAACTCTAGCAATATCTGCCCGGTTTCTGTTTAATAGCTCTTGTGTGCCTGGATATGACACAGTTCTGCAACCCTCGCCATCTATTACAAGCATCTGCAAGGAAATGAGCAAAGATTCTACCCATAACGGAATTTTGACCTCCTCCGCACGGGAGCAATCAAGGGCAGATCCCTGCCTCGCCAATTCATCAGCCCTTTCGTTTCCGTCAATGTTACTATGACCAGGCACCCAGACGAGGCTGATCCTAGACCGATGACCAAGTGCGGCAAGCTCCTACTTGCAGTTTGGAGGAGGAAGCCGCAGATACGATGGCTTTGATAGCGGCCTGGCTATCAATGAAAATGGCTATGGTGTTAAGTTGTATCGATGTATGTTTGAGGGGACGGCACGCCTCTCGTACAGCAAGAACCTCCGCCTGGAATACGCTGCATGAATTGAGAAGACGGAATGAACTAGAGATATTGAGGGATTCAGAAAAGATTCCCGCCCCTACCCCGCAGTCCATTTTCGACCCGTCAGTGAAAATGGTTGTATTGAACTCGTTAGTCACTGTGCCACATTTCCATTCCGCCCTGGAAGGGAATCTCACAGTGACATCATTTCGAAAGTTCACCCTGGGAATTATGTAGTCGGTCGGATTTGCCGCCAACTTCCGAGGTATCAGATTAAGGATGCTGTTGTGGCCGTAGGGACTATCGCACCAGCTGTTTCTCTTAATCTAATCGCACTACATGCTGATATGTACTTTATATGAAGGTCGAGTGGTATAAGGTGAAGGATTACGTTGAAGGCTTCAGTTGGGCATGTTCTCATCGCCCCTGTAGCACCTAGAGCCGCAGTCCTTTGTACTTTGTTGATGAGTTTTGTAATATATGCTTTATTAACCGCCGGCCACCAAACTAGCGATCCATAGGAAAGAATAGGGCGCACCACCGCAGTATACATCCAAATGACCATCTTCGGACGGAGTCCCCATTTCTTACCGAATGTTTTGCTACAAGCATAAAAAGCCACATAGGCTTTCTTTACTCGCTGTTCAATGTTAAGCTTCCAGCTTAATTTAGGGTCAAGTACTACACCTAGGTAAAAGCGTCAACTGAGGTGGTTAAGAAGTACTAGATGTCCTTGAGAGGCGATATTAAGTCAGACAGTCTGAAGGATTTGTTCTGGATGCTTCAAGGGGCATAGTGAAAAACTTCTCAAAAAATAGACGAGAAGTAGTCGCGGTATTGATTTTATAATAGCACATCGGTTGACACATTGTCGGGAGTGGACTAGACAGACTATTCCAACATAAAGCTATCTCTTAATAGTGCAAATTGTCCTTTGTAACGTCTCGAAACAAGGAGCAACTCATCACACCTACTGGTGTGGAACAAGAACATTATGTCGCACTACCTCATGGAGTTCCTTAACACATTAACTACCTTTCAAAGTGGAATCTTAAATATGCGGCTGGAAACCTAAAAACCCATAAATTCACACTTTCATTGGTGTCTTTAAATTGTGTTTACTTCAGAAATACCAGGACAGGTTATGACCCTGCGATAGGACTAGTTTAAAGCGTTCGTATCTGACATCCTAACCTCATGGGGCAACGAAAACTCACTCCTCTTAACCTCACCATAAAGATGCCATGAATAATGCTCTTCAACTGCTCAGGATATTCAACCTTAAAGCTGGTGACTTTACGGGCCATCTGATAATATTAAATCTTCTACAAAATGAACCATTTTTCAAAAATGCTTAAAAGACTTACTAAGAACATATAAATGACTATCACGTTTGCACAAATCTTAATCCTCATGGTACCACTAATCACAGACGGTTCGAATCAATGGCAGCACCGGTGCCGGTGTCTTTGGGTTCAGGATCTATGGCAGCAGTCCATCTTTCAAGCGGAAGTTCACGCTATCTAGCCAAGCCTGCATCTTTATCCTTTCAGTCTACCAAGTAGCACTTAGGACCCTTAAATCATACACGGAAGGTTCAAAACTTGTTTGGGATTGACTCATACGTTACCATCTAATAACAATGTCATTTTGATTTAGATAAGATGACAAGAGGAATGATGGAACAGATTGTCTAGCGAAAGGAGGCGCTAATCGCGCACTCATCGGTCGTGAATCGTATTTCGTTATACCGCCGAGCAATGTTCAATCCATAATAAAACAATGGGTGATCTGATCATTGGATCAAATTTAAGGACTTGAGACAGATGAACATTTTATTCACCCCAACCACAATAATATCCAAAAGCTACTAGAGCTTAACAAAGAAGAATTAACTATCTGACAGGACATTGTGCGCTTAGATAACATCTGAAAAAAATGGCCCTATCTGAGTCACATGCGTGTCGACTTTGCAGAAAGCAACAAGAGAAAGCAAAACATATTCCCTGCTCCTGTCATGAGGCAAACGGCCATTTGGAAGGAGCCAGGTATTTTTGTTTTTATTTTTTTATTTTTTTTTTCTAAAAGGAAATTTCCAAATCCCGCAGCATTCAGACTCTATTTGCACTACCAAGTAGAAATCCCTTTTTGGTGTTAGTGGTTGGAAAAACATAGATTTTCGGGTCATATGCAAAAACACTACTCACTACTTTAATCGGCTAAACACAAAGTAAGCTAAATATATGCCTCTAGATCGCGGTGTTGGGCCTACTCCCGTAACAAGACCCTAACCCTCTTATATTGACAAGTTCAAACATAAATATAATTTCCTACCTTCACATCTGCAATCATTTGTATTCATAAAATAAATAAACCGCATTTAATCGAACATCTCGCCAAAAATCAATAAACTATACCCAGCTTGACCCAGTTTCTGTTTACAAAGTCTTATCTATGTCGTCGCATCAACGCCTATAAACTTAATCTCTTCTCTCATCCTTTACATTAAATCATATTTCTAACACATAACCCAAAAGTCAACATAAAGCATAGTCCATACGTCAGAATGTAAATTTGCCATGACTCAATCCATGAACTCATGAAAATAGCTAACTTTTAATTAAACTCCATACCACAAATTAAATAACCCAACTGGGTCACTTTTATATTCCCAGACCAGGACAAACGGAACTTTTGCCTCAAAATCAAATACACACACACACACACTCCCTAACAAACTATCCTCGAATGAAATTAATTACTTTAACGTCTTAGTCTTGCTTACCCTCAGAAAACAAAAAAAAAAAAACAAAAAAAAAAAACTTAACATCCATAAATCCTTCTGGCTGTGTGCACCCCCCACCTTGAGTCCTTTTGCGTATGTCGACCATGTCCCTTGTTATGTAAACAATGCTTTGGCACATCAAATCTTTCAGGACCTAAATAACAACAACACAGGACCTCCATGCTCCCGGCTCTAAATGAATATATTTTCCCAAATTAATTCGTAACGCTACCTTTTAAGGATAAGCACACTTTGGATTTACCAACATACACGTACACAGGTATCGTGTGTGTGTCTGTTTGCAATCAGAATAGCATTCAATTTGAATAAGTAAATTTCAAAACTTAATTTTCTGCCATAGTCGATGTATAGATAAATACTCTCGACACACACTGAGCATGGAATATACATATGTAAACAGAAAACAAACCAAATTATAGCTACTTGATGGGCTCTGAGGAACTCTGGCTGAAGAATAGCTAACTGCATAGTAGGTCCGAGCCATGAACGATAAACTACTCCGAAGTCGTTTAAGCCAAACTATTTGTTTAACTGCATTTCACATAGTTCTGCCGCCCCGTAATGAATGCAACAAATTTCCAAAACTTCAAATTAACTTTTCTTAGGTGGGGCGTGTCGGGGGTTGAATCTCTCGGAAGGTCTAAAATGCATTTTAAACGAGAAGCAAGTTTAAAACCGAAGACCAAATGTTTCGCTCCCAAGCACACAATACATGCACAAAGGTTATGCAATATATTGGTTAGTTGATTGTTGTGGAGTTAGAGCCATTGTAGTTGCTCTGAACAGTATGTCTGACAAGACATGGTGGTTGATTGGAAGTACACATGTCTTTGAAGAGAAATTAAGAAGGGGCTTAATTGTTGGTTGCATTGGAAACAAAATATTTGCGTCTTATTCTAGATAGGAAACTTAGCTGAAAGTGCAACATCCAAAGACACATCCAGAAAGTTAAGGTAGCAATTTACACTTGCAAAAACGCTATCGCTAGAAAGTATGGTATAACTCTGCTCTCTATCTGAATTCTCATTCTTTTGGCAAAATCGTTACGAATCTGCACTTTTTAAAACATCCCCCTGATTTGGAATTCATTTGTGTCAAAATAACCCTCTCTTTATATATTTTGCTGCTACATTCGCCCTTCTCAAACAATCCAGGGTTACCAGCTTGCTGTGGATGCTATAGATTTTTTGAACCTCAGTGATGATGTCAGCATTTTGGGAGACTTTACTCTTCCTTATCTTTAATGGAGTCAGAAGATGATTCTCTTTTTTTTGCTACAAATCCCACCTCAGACAAAAAATTGTTATTCACTGACTGTCTCTCTGACACCAGCCTTTTTCAATTGACTGGCATTACTAACAAATTAGATATGCACTCGACCTTATCTTGTCATCCAATTCCACCAATTGAGTCATCACAGCGAGCGATCGTCATCACCCTCCTCTATTTCATACATTCTCATACGACAACGGCAACAAAATTTTTCGCTCTGGGTGTCAGTTTTTGCAAAGCAGATTTCGTACAACCTAATAACGTGATCAGTAACGTTAACTTTAACCTCTTTCTAGATCGTAACAAGCTCTCGTATTTTTCTACGATGCTATTTTCGCTTGTTTCGTGCAATCGGTCCCTTACATGCTACAAAATAACTCTTCATCACCCCCCCTCCGGAACAAAGGAAACAAACTAGAGCGGCAAGCAAACCTTAAATCTCGATCTGCCTCCGATTTTTTCAATCATCAACAAGCACATATGTAGGTATAACCAATTTTCCGGACCCGGCGAATCCACCATTTTTTCAAACCAAAACTACTAAAGGGTGTTTTTTGTTAGAGATTTGTTTTTCGAATTGGCAATACTTTTTTCCGCGACAGCCAATTTGACAGCTGACAGCTGACAGGTGATGTGTACTCAGTTTGGTTTGCCATTTTACCATGAATAGACTTACGTCAGAATAACTCTTGCAAATTGTCAAAATTTATTTCGAAAATCATCGTTCGGTTGGTTACAAAACTTACAGTTCGCTATGACCATTTTACGGTCGACATAATCGTCCATCCGAGCTCCATGCATACTCTAATTGATAATACGCAACCGCAGAGACGTCGTACAGTGCACACCGAAGAAGCTATTGCTGCTGTGGAGCGCAATATTAAGGTGGACCTGAATGAGTTGATTCGCCACCATGCAAAGCAATTGAAGCTGTGTCCATCCACTTTAGGGAAGATCTCGTAGGAACAACTTGGTTTATGAGCTTACAAGATGTCAATTGAAGATTAGCTACACTGATGGAAGGAACATTTGTGTGTTCTAGTTTATGACGTTTCCGGTGATTATAGTGCAGAAATGAGCCCCTAGTTACTTGACATACGCCGATCATACATGGTTATTGACACCAGACCTCCAACAGTTACAGAAATCTAAACTGCGATCAATCTCCTCAAAGCCAACAAAGCAGCTGCACTTGATGGCATACCAACTGAGTTCCTGAAATCAGATTCCGCCACAATGGGTATTCTACTTCCATTAATGAAGGCCATTTGGGAAAATAAAACCTATCCCAAGGACTGGAAGGACGATGTTATCGTTAAGATACAAAAAAAGGCAATAATTGGCCATTCCGTTCTTCTGAAACTAATGGCAATTATCATTCTCTAGCGGATAAATGTTTGAATCGAGAATACACTCAAAAGGCATCAAGCAGGCTTTCGCGGAGGTCGATAGTGCGTCGACCAAATCAACACCTTGCGTATTATTCTCGAAGAATCAGCCGAGTTCAAGTCACCAATTTACCTTCTGTTTGTGAATTTCGGAAAGGCCTTTGACTGGATTAATCGCGAATACAAATTGAGATCTCTTGTTGGGAGAGGAATCCCACCAAGAATCCCAAGAAGAAAGTTAATTCGAGGAATTATTAAAATTTCTCTGCAATTATGTGAGACTATACAACATTCAATTTAAATTGTCATCCGTATCCTTTCTTGCCTCCCTATTATCTCAAGTTAAGATTCTTTGGCTTGCATTGTTGAAATCCATTTGGGGTAAAAGTGATGGACGTTGTAAAATATTCATCTTCAGTTGAAACTTTCTGAGTTCTCCTTTTATTTTACTCCTTCTTCATTTTGTTTTATGAACAAAATGTCATGCATTTTGTTTTCGTAAACAGACAAATACCCCATGTACATATATGCTCACAGTGAGACGAAACAATATTCATATGTATGCCCAAAGGCATGCAAACATTCAAGCACAAGCAATGCAAAAGCCCCAAGAGAGAAAATCAAATAAACTTCAAGACACTTCGTCCACACGTTCGGATGCTGCTCAGTTTTCAGCTTTCAACTTCTTCTTTGCATAGGATTCCATTCCACCAGCCATCTCTTCTGCAATTTGCTGCAACGCCAGTCAAAAACGAATGCAAAGTGGTCCTTGTTCCTCAACCGAAACTTAAAAACGAAGATAGTGGTTTTAAGACGGGGGGAGGACAGGACAAGACCATTTCTTTGGTATAGAAAAATTCCTGAGATGCAGCAGCATTCAAATGAATTTCTCTGCAATAAAGGGTTAAAGCGATTCAACATGGTTTGATTTGCAAATGGAAGTACTGCCGTCACATAAAACCAGCACCACCACTGTCAGTAACCCCAGTTCAACTATCATCATTAATCTGAAGAACGATGCAGCCACACAGTGAGCATCCTCTTTCGTCGTCTTCGTTGTCGTCGTCGGAGCCGGACAAGTGGCAATTCATTTGCGATATTCAGTTTAAAAATTTAGAAATCTCTGGTCGAATCTTTTTCTTCGTTTGTTTTATAACCAGCAGTGATATATAAAATATACGAGTACAAGTGATGTCCTTTTTTTGCTTTCAAGAAGAAAAACTTTCTCTCTAGCGCAAAGTACACTATCATCATCATTATTGCCATCGTCCTTATCATCATTATTAACGTTATGCTTCTCATCATCTTCATCGTCGTTATAGTTTCGTTAAATAAAAACAGAGAGAGAAAAAAAAATGTATATATATATATTAAGTGTCCTTGCAGGGAAATTAAATGCTTCACTAATTACCGAAGGACAGCAGGACCGAGGATAGAGAAATTGGATTGAAACCCCTCACCCTCTTCGAACTTTATGAACTGAAAATTGTTGTAAAACTATTTCTGACGACGGTTTTTGGTTTGTCCTGCGAAAACTATGCCGCATGCAAGATATTTTGAAGGGTTACTGAGAGCCATGGTGGTCTACTAAAGACAGAGAAGTGTTTCTGATAATTAAGGACGATGGTTTCTAGTGATGGTGGACGACTATTAATGGTTTTATCTGTCTCTTGGTATTTTTTTTCAAACTGAACTAACAAAATTAATTTAAGAAGCAATTATCAACCTTGAGAAGAGATGAGATTTTTTATTTTTCGCGAAGTGTCCTTCGAGACAGCCAGGATCACACCAAGAATAGCGAAGGGATTGCCTTTGTAATTACAGATACTGAGTGTTTTTAAATAAAAATTTACCATCGTTCTTAATCAAACTAGAAGACGGAACTTGATTTCTTTTTTCATGTCCTTTCTGTATAGGTACGAGTACAACCCAACCACCATAAGTATAGATGAGTTTGACGAGATGAGAAGAAATTAAATTTTTAATTGGATTCGATGGTCTTTTGGTCTTTGTGATGAAGGCAATGATTAAAAAATATTTTCGCAGATTTTTTATTTCTCTTGCTCTTGGTTGAAGATCCTTTTGAAATGAAATATGGGACACTGTGTAGATAGAAAAAATATATAAATTAGAGTTCAGTTAGTAGAGTGCTTGTTCGTCGAATTAAGAGAACTAATTTCCTTGTGTACTCATAATAAATTTTCTCTACTTTGGCGGATAGAAATTGTACGAAGCATGGTCATTCCAAAGGGGATGGCACTTTGAATTTTCCAGAGTCCTCGCCTTTTGATTGTACTCGTATAATGTAAACTTGTGCTTTTGTGGGAATAAGTACAAGCTTCACCCCATGACCTAATTGGAGGACAAGATTGCTATTATATTCTAGATTTTCTTAACCTTGTTGGTCGTAAAGCTTTGCTGAGTGTGAGAAGAAAAGGTCCCCGGCAGGCTATACCTTGAAATACTGTCTAATTTTCGAATCTAAAGTGCTAGATTGTGTGAAGATAATTTCTTCAAATTTACTTTCCGGAGTTCCTACGTGGAGATCCTTGTCATTACTCAAGTTTGTGGAGCTATTTCGTTAAAAAAAAAAAAAAAACTGAACGTGATTGCCTACAAAGGTATGATCAACACGATGTTGAGTGCTGCAAAAAAAGCTAAGTCCAGTATGCAGTATCTGGATACCTGTTTAAATTGACCTCTTCTCCATTTTTCGCAGGCCCAAAATCATGGACAAATCTAAAATAAAATGTGTACTGTCGTTCTTACACAAGCTCGCAGTATGTATCATAGGTTAGGTTAGGTTCCTGCCTGCACCCTAAGCATACACACCTAGACCAGAGTAGTCCATTGTGATACCACAGGTTTGTGAAGAACCAATTGGAACTTCTAGTGAAACAATCTAGGTTCCTAACATTCGAGTTAGACAGTTTACAGAGGCTATCGTAGACGTAAGTTCCCAGTGCAGCCTTCTTCTGACAGAGAGAGTCGGACAAGTGCAGAGAAGATGGGGAGTTTTCTCCTTCTCCTCCTCATCTCTACAGCTTATAAAAAAGTCGTTAGAAAAAAGACTAGGCCTTTTGGCATGCCTTCCAATGAGACAGTGTCCCGTAAAGACATCAATTGTTGCGCTGATTTCTGATCCAGCTGAGGCCAAATCTGTCTAGTGACATGACACTTAATGCCTCCCACCTGAAGTTAGTCCCTTTGATAGCATTTAGCTTGAGCAATTGCTTACATGTAACGGGAGGCATGCCGAGATTTTCCTTTTCCGGTAGAAACTGCAAATTTGTGCCCTGCCTGGTAAGATCATCAGCCCTACAGTTCCCTGGCATATCCCTACGAGTATGCCCCGGCACCCAGCACAGGTGAGTGTAGAATTCCTCTGCCATCTACTTAAGAGATCTGCGACAATCTATAGCGACCTTTGATGTGGAAGAGATCGATTCCATAGATTTTATAGCGGCTTGACTGTCAGTAAAGCCAAGGAAGAGCTTTTTTGCGGAAGGACATGCTAACTTTTAGCCTGTCGGAGAAAATCTGGTCATGTGCATCATAGTATCTTCCAAAAATTTCGTACCAGAATCGTTGCACGTTGTATGTATTTCAGAAGAATGCTTATCAGGGTAATAAAAACTTTGCCACCAGTGATGTTCAGGGATCTGTCAGTTAGAAGTCAAAGCCAGGTGCATAACTTGACGGCTAAGCAACGGATGAAATCCCAAGCATATCAGGATCACAATCTTGAATCCTTGATGAAACATTTGATTTCAACGCGCATAACTAGTAGGTGGATTATAGATTCGTTATAAGGGTGTACGACTTCGAGCTCAATTCGATGATATACTCGATTTAGAGCACCTCCTCTAGCCCAATTGCATTGATGAACCGGAGTATCTTGAGTGGATCCAACGATGGCAGACCTTGTTCTGATAGTTGATAGGCACCCAGGTGGTTCCCCGCAGAATCTGCAGTTTCCATTTTGCTCTATACCCAGTTACCCGGGATGTTGCTAAGCCTGCAGTGACCCGTTAGGAAGCCTGTTATTGATACAGATTAAGATCTGTTTTCTTTTCCAGTTGTAGTTCCGGAGAAGTTCTTTGGCATGTCTTTGCTTCGGGTGTTCCTCCAAAAGTTTGGCTCTCTCATGATTTTCTTCTCTTCTTAGTACTTCCCGTATTTTATGTGGTTATAGCCCCCAGAATGGCTCTGGTCTGACGAAAGCGGTCACAGATCCCTCTCTTGCTAGTTCATCAGCTGCTTCATTAGCCTCTACTCCCACATGATCTCCTTCTACTTCCACGTGACCCGGTATCCAGTAGAGGGAGATCTATTTATTGGCAAGACACTCTCATACCACTTTTGACCTGATTTCATGAGATATGAGTGCCTTTTTGACAATATTGCAATATCTTTTCCGCGATACTTCCTGTCGATGTTAAATTGGGCGCACCTTTCCATTGTATGTACCTCTGCATGGGCCTACGAGTATATACACCTCCCCAAGTTCCCGTGTAATGTTTTGGATCCATCCGTGTACCATTTGATGATGGTTTGTTCGATTTTGGTACTTCTCTGATTCACTGGTCCATTCCCTTTTACTATTCAACTTGAATTCCTTCTCGAAGCAGTACCTTTTTTACTATATCATCTCTGGGCAAGTCAAGAAGTGGAATTGATTTGGAAAGTGGGTGAAAAGACAAGAGTAGACTCAAGATGCGAAATTATTGCGATTAGCAAAGAATATCTGACCCCTCTGGTAAATTCTTATATATTCTACGAGTTACTACCAAATGTAGTCGTGTGCGGAATTGGCAAGCGAATCCAATACATAGCTCTCGACATGGGTTGGGGTCATAATTCAGCATGGTCCAAAATTCAGCGTTTCGTAATTTAGTTCTTTCCTAAATTCTGTTCTTCCAAAATTTAAACATTTTGTAAATAATAAAAGAAAATCGTAATTTAGAGACAAAACAAATCGTAATCTTTTGTTTCAAAAACTTTGTATACGTAGGTGACAGCTCTTTCGCGCTTAAAAAATTGACATAAACACAGAATTATATCTTTGCGGTATGAAGTGAATCGATTGAGAAATATTGAAAACTTATTTCCAAAGTGAGTGTTGTGTTGCCAAAACAGTAGGAATTTTGAAAATGAATTTCCATTGAAATAATGCACCAACCGTGCCTGCTGAACTCGATTTTGTGAAGAAAGTTCATGAGATTGGCATGCTAATTGATAACACAAATTATTTTCGTGTTCGTCCTGTGCATTCAGCTGAGAATATTGCTGCTGTTGCCAAAAGTGTGCGATTAAACCCGAGAACCTCAACTCACCACAGATCTCAGCAACTGAACGTTAGCCGCACTAACCTGAGGGGAATTACAAGGTCCAACTGACTCAAAAATTGAAACAAAATGACCTACCGCTTTGTTACAGCTCTGTTTGGGCTTTAGAGCAGCTCGAAATTGACGTCGATCTTGGTAAAAAAAAAATCATTTTCTCTGGTCGTAGAGAAGCGAATACATCCTCAGCATGTGACTGTTTCGTGTGGTTTGTGAAATGGCGGCATTATTGGCCCATTTTTCTTCAAAGATGAAGATGGCAAGAACCTTATATGACAACTGATTTTTCTGTTGACCATAAACTGAGGGAATTATCGTTCCCTGGTTCCAGTAAGATGGCGCTACGTACCATACAAGCCGTCCAACAATCGATCTTTTGCGCTCTAAGTTCAATAATCGTGCAATCAGCCATTTTGGTGGTGTTGCTTGGTCTCCGACGTGTTGCGATTTGAAGCCGTTGGATTTTTTTTTGTAGGGTACTGTTAAAGAACGATATTATGCTGACAATCCAGAAACGATTCACGCACTTCAGCACAATATTGATCGAGCTATTCGCGAAATAGAGCTCCGAACTATCAAAAATATACAACAAAATTGGGTTGACAGGGTGGTCTACTACCAAGACAGCTATTTAAATAAAATTATTTCATAATTAATCGGAAAGTGTACTCTCTTTAATTAAGCAAACAACTTTGAAAGATATTACATTAATTTTTTTTTATAGCAATTTTAAAGAAGGTCCACCCTTTACTTCAAATATTTTGTAGATAATAATTTTAAACAAAGTCGCTGTATCTCCTTATAACACTCGAAAAAAACGTCAAAAATCTATTTGTGGGTTTCCCGAAATTTTGAAAAACTAGTCCGCCATGTTGCATACTTTGAACTTAGCCAGTATTTTGCAGATAACTGGCGATAAGGGTGTTGTATTAAATGTTTCAAAACTTTCTCTTTCTTTAGGCTTCTAAACTGCCGGTCCTTTTTTTTATTTCTAAGGCTCAGATATTTG
Source organism: Pocota personata (assembly GCA_963082735.1). Taxonomy (NCBI): domain Eukaryota; kingdom Metazoa; phylum Arthropoda; class Insecta; order Diptera; family Syrphidae; genus Pocota; species Pocota personata. Next base: position 17,785,911 of record OY720431.1, read on the forward strand.
CAGAATGGAAAAAATTACCAATTTGCATACAATTTTGCTGTATAGATGTCTGAAGTGCATTCCAGTGTCTAAAATGTTGGTCGTACCGTTTTTGAAGCGATTTTCACCATTGGACTCTTTGCCAAGTTGAACATTTTGGACGAAAGCGTACTTACAAAAATTATATATGGTGAACGGAAAATAATTTGGGGGCATAAAGTACCCTAAAAAAATTAAGAAGGTCAAAGTTGTAAGGGAATCGAATGTTGAAACATCATCGGCTTCATATAAATAGGAGTTTAGAGGGCCATTGCTTGACCCAACTTGAAACTACATACGCTGACAGCATCATAATGGTCCATACAATTTCTGGAGAATGTCCACAAAGATACATAAATCTAAATCTATTTATCGATAAACTTGATCTCTTCTCAAAACTTTAAGAGTTTGTTGTAGGTGACGAAGCCTATTGGTAACAAGCTATTTCTCGACATACAGGCACATATACGTAAAGTGTGATATTTTCGGAAGTATACCTATGCATGCGTCCGTTTCTATAAGTCCGAACCTCTTGACATTCTTTCTCAGAAGGTAGTGTCCAGACAGGATTACTATTATTATTCATAACCATATGTCCTCCTACATTAGACATTTTCGTTACCTATTCCCAAAAGATTGTCTTTACTACGCACAAAGGTGGTTTGATATTCCTCCTCCATCTAGCTCCGCGCCAATTCGTCCGCAAGTTAATTTGTCTCTATACGAGGGTGGGTAAATAAGTCCTTAAATTTAATTTTTTTTTGTCAAGAATCATCTTTCAAAAGAACGCACCCAAATTTTCAGACAGATCTGTCAAATAGTTTTGTTGTGGCAGCCATTTTATATAGACGCCTACTAGCATTTTCTTTAAAATGGAAAAAAGTGAATTTCGTGTGCTCATCAAACACTATTTTTTGCGAGAAAAAACTATCACGCAAACCAAACAAAAGCTTGACAAATATTATGGAGACTCTTCACCATCGATTGGAACCATTCACCACTGGTTTACTCAATTTCGGTGTGGTCGTTCAAACACAAGTGCCGCCGAACGTTCTGGTCGCCCAATTGAGGTCACCACACCAGAAATGGTCAACAAAATCCATGGTTTGATAATGGACGATCGGCGACTTAAAGTGCGCGAGCTTGAAGAGGCCACAGGCTTATCACATGGCTCAGTGATTTCGATTTTACATAAATATTTGGACATGAAAAAGCTTTCCGCAAGATGGGTGCCGCGTTTGCTCACAATCCACAACAAATGCATTCGTTTGACAACTTGAAAGGTGTGTTTGGCGATGTTCCAGAAAAATTCGGCTGAGTTTTTGCGCCGTTTCGTAACCGTGGATGAAACCTGAAATCACCACAACACACCAGAAACCAAGGAACAGTCAAAACAATGGACTTCTCCTGGTGAATCGAAGCCGAAGAAGGCCAAGGCGGGTTTGTCAGCAAACAAGGTCATAGCGACAGTTTTTAGGGATGCACGCGGTGTTATTCACATCGATTACCTTGAAAAGGGTAAAACGATCACTGGCGCATATTACGCAGAGCTGCTGGATCGATTCCGAGCCGATTTGAAGCAAAAACGGCCGCATTTGGCGAAGAAAAATGTTCTTTTTCACCAGGACAACGCACCGGCGCACAAGTCCGCAGTTATTTGGAGGGCATCAACAAATTGGAGAAAGGACTATGTTGAAAAATAAAATGTTTTTATACCGAAAAGAGTGTTCCTTATTTCATTTTTCAGGGACTTATTGACCCACGCTCGTACTTACACAATTCCTTAAGCAATCTCTGTTTATATGTGATTGGATTGCACTTGATTCTAAGGCTTTCAGTGTTTTGACAGTCAAATCGACTGTCAGTGCAGGTAAATAATCGACTCCGTCCCTAGTAATCCAATAGCTTTAGCTACAGGTGCATAAGTTCTGAAGTCTTAGAGATTCTTTTATAAATAAATAAAAATAAATATATTGGCGCTAGCAGCCCAGTTCAGGGTTTGGTCTAGTTTCTCGCAGTAACTAGCATGAATGGATAGGACCTATAATTTTATGCCGGGTAATTTTTCGATTGAAAGAAGCTTCTCATAACAATTTTTACTCTCGGATGTTTGTCAGACATTTACGGGGATTCGTTTTCTTAGATTCAGACCTTAAACCTCTCTCTCAGTGATTGCGCACTTAATCACTGACCCATGGCTCGGATAGATTCTTTTAGCTTCAACATAAATTCCAGAGTCTGATCCATCTATGGTTTTATTATTGCATTTTTATGTCAACTCTCGTTCTTACGTTGTACTGATACAGAGGATATCATCCGTTCTTTCTGAATTGCCGATGAGAAATCCGTTTAGATTTGAGTAGCGCCCTGCACAACTAGTTTTGAAGAGAGCAACGATAGCGAATTTCAGCAAAATTTTTCGGGCAATATGCTATCAGAAGGCAATTGATAGGTTAGTGTATCCAGTATCTATTTGCTCCTATCTTTTCCTGGGCGTGGGCCATCCGGACCTGGGTAAGTGCAGGATATAAATGATCAAATAGTCCACTGTAACTTCTGTCAGAATTTCTTACGACCAAGGTTTTTCTGTGCCTCTCTTATCCTATTTATAATTCCCATCCTATTCATGCTATATATTCGCAGGTGTTAAACAATTGTGTTTGTTTCGCGTAAATTTAAAACTTTTTAAACCATGGCCTATCTTTTCGGGAAAAAAGTCCATTAAAGATTTGTATCTCTTCCTAGGGAAGTTCTAAGCAGTAAAAAAGTTCTAAAGTAAAACTTGTAAGATTCAAACGTTACAAAATCTCTTTGACAACGTTGAACCCAGGCGTTATTTCCTAATAGCTTTCTGCAATCGTGCTAATTTTTACCATTTTGACCTTCTGACCAACTTTATACATAATCCAATTTGTCCGCATGGCTAGAATAAGGATGAAAATTGCAATTTTTCATCTAGAACCAGGTTTCAGAATATTTTCACAAAAGTTTCCCATGAAATTCATAGAAAAAAAAAACTCAAACTATGTATCCGTTCTCATACAGGAAGATAAACTACTAAATGGGTGGGATATAAACTATTCCATAGGATGGTCTATATTTTTGCAACATTTTCCGGCTTACAGAACAAAAAAAAAAAACACTGAGATACAAGGAACAGAGCAAGAGTGGGTCAACATTTACATTGCATTGAGCTCATGGGAGGCATTTGCAGCAGCTGACAGAAGTTAACTTATTCACTTTACCTCAATTAGGATGCAACAAACTCTGACAACGGGGTATAGAGAGCCGGTGCACAGTTTTCATCTTCTGCCGGCAGACTTTCAATTTATTCATTTAAGATGAGCACCCAACATTGCCGTTCGTCGGAAAATATACGAGTAACCGTGCCACTTCATCCCCGCGCTGATGATGCCAGTGTAGCGATATTTTAAATGCCACTAAGCCTGGGTAACCAGACAGATGACGACGATGACTATGTTGGTAATGATGGGACGCTTCTAAGGGAACTTGAAACAATTCGGTCGGCTATACAGTATAGCCGCAATTGCACTATGTTAATCAACCGAATAGTGGTATGCCACAGTTGGAAGGATATGCCTTCTGATGGGAGAGCAACTAAAGGAGTTGTTTAGTGTTTTATGTTAGATCAACCAACTGTACTCTGGAAGTCATAAATAAACCGCAGGAATTAATGATGCGCTCGTAGTAGATTGTTTGCCTAGGTTGCCCGTGGAGATAACTTTCAACTGAGAGGGCTTTAACAAGAGGGTATCTCTCTATTCGGTCTGTGAAAGTAGGCAATGCAAGTTGGGAAACTTTTGAAGGATTTCAAAGGGGAATAGGCACTTAAATGGACAGTAAAGAGATTTGTGTTACTCCCCAGTAGGGCCAGCAGGGAGATTTAATGATTCAGTGGAACTGTTCAGTCAAGTGAGAGATCAAAGGAAATGTATTAGATTGTTGTTTGGAAAAGTAAATCTTTTGTACACTCGATAAGATAAAGAGCTTGAGCAGGATTCGTTTATCACTTTTTCGGACATTTTATTGTACTACATGTTTGGAGTTCTTCTTTTAGAAAATGTCACGGGATCATGAGGTAGGGCAATCGTTTAGATTCAGAAATTCTTTGCCGATAGACCTTCTTGAGCTTTCAAACATTGAAATTTATGATGCAAACTGCATGTTTTCACTTCTACCCCTAATCATTTTCGAGAAGGAGAGTGTGGAGATAAACTCCGCCAATATTTAGATTAAGTTGGCTGTCTTCACGAGAAATGGTCAATTTGATTTTTAGTTACTAGCAAGCAAATTAGAATTTTTGATCAAGCGCTAGTTCGTGTTCGTAAGCAAACATCACAATATAAAAAGTTACTATTTTCCTTTCACTATCATTAGCCTTCTCAAGCAAACCATTTGAAAAACTAGGATCTGAGATATTTCTCAAGAACCAAGGAGGAGTATGGTCTACTAACAGAGAAGTCAAAATGTGAAACAGTCACGCAGATAATACAGAGCCTTGTGGAACGCCAGTATTGGTTTGGCAAATTGCCCAGCCATAACTGCTCGTGTTTCACTTTCATCGAGCACCGGAGCTTCAGTAAGGCCAATTATTCCAGGGAGATATATCGATGAAACTGATTACAAAATCTCAGTAGGAGGTAGAGGTTTCGAAAACAAAGAGTAAGTACTAAATAGAAAAACGTAGAGTAAGTCCATTCTGGCGAGATATGTAAGATATATACTTAAGCCTTACTTCCAACAACGAGAAGATTAGCTGAAAATTAATGGAAGTTACACCAGATTTACTACGAAAATGGGAATCCGAAATACAGAACCAGACCCCTAAACTAGCAACAGTGGAAGCAACAAAGGTTAATCGATACAATAGGCAAAACGGATTACATGTACATGTACAACTGGGTGCTAATCCAGGAGACCTACGACAGAATACAAGAATACCTGATAACCTGGGAAGTTTCGTAAAGACCAGTACTAGGTCTGTTCCTGTAGAAGCTATACGGACTGTCAAACACTGATTAAAGTAGTGCTAATAAGCCGGAGGAAAATAGCAAAAACAATTACGATCAGAGTCGGTGTTTATTTCGTTATCGACCGTTAGAAGGCTCTCGTTCAAACAACACCTGCCAAGCACATATAATAAAGCCGCTCTCATAAACGCTGCTATATCGAGGTTAATGGAATAAATTTGGAGTCTTCGAGTCTAGTCAAAAGGTCGATGAACCCTTAGGATGTGTACAAATAGCTGACATGGAGAAGTGGACTTTTATTTGAGTCAACTGCTGACTGAAGATGGGTGGTTCCGAGCGTACCTACACCGGTCTAGATACGATGACGGGTTGGGGTCAAAATCCCGAAAACTGAAATCCCGTAAATCCAAAATCCCGAAAAACGAAAACCCTGAATTTGGCCTTTCGGGATTGTGGGTTTTCAGGATTGTGGATTTTCGGAATTTTGGGTTTTCGGGACTTTGGGTTTTCGGGATTATGTTTTTTGGGATTCTGTCCGACTCCCTACGATGACTGCCCGTCTGGCCACAGTTGCAGCAATTCACCGTGGGGGTTCGCACTAACGATTTTTCTTAAATGTTCCCCACTACTTAGCACTGTGTTCTTGGAAGTTTGTATAATCGCACTAAAAAGCGATTTCCATTTAGTCCGGGGTAAAGTACGACACGTTGGATAATTTCAAATAGTTTTCAGAAAATATTGAAAATACGGTACCCACCTTGTAGAATGTGGACAGATAGAATATAATTGCATAATTTACAGAAATATTGTACGATAGCCGTGCGAATGGAAAGGAAAATTATTACAAAATATCACAAATTTTAGTTTGACATTTTAAAGTAAAATTCAATCTCATCGTTTTCGAGATATTTACAGCCGTATTCACTCGGTCTAAAAAAGTGGTTTAATTTAGACCGGTTTAAATCTTTTAAGACCATCAAACATTTTGGATTCTGTATTACCTCATTTATTAAACCCGGTACCCGATAAACCACTTCGATTTTAAACCGTACTTCGAAGGCTGGTTTACGTAGATTTTCGTAAGGATTAAATCAGTTTCATAATATTTACTCCTTTCGCGATCAGATTCTATCCAGTGCGGTAGTGCATTTCATTGAAGTGGAATTTGTTGCATTTCAACTGCAATTTGTTGCATTGATTAATTTTATTTGGTTGTGTATTTTCTGTCTGTTGTGCTATTCATTTAGAAATAGATGTTTTATGTGAAATTGACGAAATAATGATGTCTTCTTCGTCGTTGAGGAAGATGTGCGACAGGTAGAACACGCGGTGTGACGCCCTTACCGCACCTACAGACGCGATAAAGTCGACGACTTTAAATACTTCCGGCTCCACAAGGAAGCGTTTTGGCGTCTAAATCGATGGTGATCTACGTCGATATGTCCGCATGTTTCATTCATTTCTTGTATTTGGGTATTCTATTTTCTATCTTTACTTCTATTTTTCAGTCCATATGAGTTGACCGTACTTGCAGCAACTTTGAGCAAACGGCAGCCAATTATATTGACATTTCCCAGCCAACAATAGCCAATATGCTCAGTAGGAGCATATCTGTTTTTATTCCTTTCATTCATTGCTTCATTCTTTCAATAGGTGTGTGACAGGATTTTACACCACTTCGATGCCATCCTTTGAATGCCGCGAACGGAGCAAGAGTCTTTGAGAAAGGCATTTGATGTGTTAACAGATTTTCCCCGCACCAATGTTCGAATCAATTCACCGGGTGGAGAAATAAGCGAAGCGTTTCAAAATCGACACGGATATTTCTCGATGAACGTCCAAACAATATCAGATGCAAATTTGAGGATACAAAACGCCGTCGCTTGCTGGCTTGGCTCTACACATGACTCCATTATATTCAGAAATTCGGCTGTGCAATATCAATTCGAAGCTGGTGGTTACGGCAATACATTTTACTTGTGTACGCCGTTCATACGCCACCATGACGCTGTGCAATTAAGCGATGCTGAAAGAGAGTATCAGCGAGCGATACTCACTACGCGTAACGTCGTCGAACGTCTGCTGAAACGACATCTTCCCATCCTCATGTTCTGCATGCAGCTGCACCGATTACAATTGATTTAAAAGGTAATTTTTGTATGCTCCTGCAGCACAAAATCTGCATCGATATGCGTTTTCAATTTTTATCAATGCAACACAACTGAATAATGACTGTCCGAAGTGTCAAATACTCCATTTCGTAGGTTTAAAATCGTTTTAAGTACTTAAAATAAACCAAGCGCTTGAGCCACGTAATCCGAGTGAACGTATTATATAGGTTGGTCTACATTTTTCGAGTTTAAAAATGCCTGTTTTAAAAGCGTTTGAGCTTTGTCTTTAAACTGAGTGAATAATACGGCAGTGACAGTCAGAAACGATTTTCAATAACTTCGGGGTAAACTCTGACGTTTTAAATGTGTTTAACAATTTTCGAAAATTTTAGAAATTCAACATCCATCTTGTAGAGAATCTCAAAACCTATAAATAATATCGAAATAATATGTTTCATATGATGCATGGTTTTTGAGATATTCGCAGTCTTAAACTACTTTCATTTACTTCTGAATAGATTCAGATACTTTGGCACATTGCGGAGCTACACTTTTCGGAGATCAAAAATAATTTGGCATCTATTTTGTAGAGAACTTGAAAACCCAAAATTTCGAGCAAAATGATATATCTTGTACGACGCGCAGTGGGACCGAAACAGGTTCACTGTCTCGGTCGTTGTCCTTAAACTTGCAATATATGGGATCTGATGTAAATAATAATGTATTTAAAACATCTTCATTAGTTGCTGAACGAGAACACTTGCTGGAATGATGTATCCGGTATCGTCTGTAGTCTTTATTCTGCGCTTCCTGTGCATCTTCAGACAATTTGCCTATTGGTAAAATTGCGAAATGCCTTATAATACACTCCCCGTGAATAAGGATTTTATGAACAGAGGACGACATGTAATACCAATTGTATTTATTCACAAATATTTGAGCTGTATTCATTGCGTATTGACCGAATTTGGTAGCATTTACTGCGATTCCAGATGATATTGATTGATCTTCGTCAACTCCAGTAATGATGAACAATGATAGTTGGAAAAGAATCTTCGCGCAGTATTTCCATCATTATTGTTACCAGCTCCCTGTCGGGGTTTGTCGATATGGAGGCCAAGTTCATTTCGGAATCTACTTTGTACATATTTTTTCTTTTCTTCCTTGCTCGTTTTATTTTCTGGAGTTGTTGCTGACCATTTCTCGAACGAAAGATCATAAGAAATATGCAGAATGGTTTCCATACATCTAATCCAGGCATGAAGAGTGGAAAGGCCAAATTGGAAAGCAAGAAGAAGGTTGGAAGTAATTTTGTTCAAATCATTCATCTCCCTAAGTCTAGCTCCACATATAGTACACACAGCACTAGATGATGTATCCGTTAATACTTGAGCAACTTTTCCGTCAATCATCGTCAAGAATAGTTCATGTTTGATCTCAACTACAGTGTCATTTTTACTAACCAGTGATGGAGTAAGTTGGTCAATTTGACGCTTTTTATTATCAACAGTCTCTCTAGTCTGCTGTGGAGTTTCTTTGACAAATTTTATAGAAATAGGTCCGTAGTACCGAACAGAAGGAATGAAGGATATATTATGTTTATATTGTAAAAAAAATGGGATTAAGTTGATAAATGCAACTTTTACCTGTTTTTTTTTTTGTTTTGGGAAAAGCGTCATAAAAGTTGCATTTATCAACTTAATCCCATTTTTTTAAAAATATAAACATACTATATCCTTCATTCCTTGTGCAATTGGTTTTTTCCAGATTAGCGAAGGGTTTGAAAAATATCGTAAAATTAAAACAAAAAACTGCCTGTTCGTAATCAAGTGAGACGGAGTGTACCTACCATTAGAGTTGTTGCTAATAGTTCATACCACTAAATTGATTGTTTTAAGTAATTTTTTATTTTTAATGATTAATTAGTAAGCAAATTCATATTAAATATTACTTTTATTAAGGGTTTATGTTGGGAATGTAATCAGAACCAAATAATGCAAAAAAATGGTAAATTTTACTTTGCGACATATTTTTGTGTCTGACAAAAAAAAGGCAAAAAAGGAGCAACAAATTTTGATCTTCTTGCAATTCACACTAATTAAATATTTTAATCAGACAAGTAACTAGGCAGCGGCAAACAGCGTTAACCGTTTTGAATACAAAAAAAAACATCTAAGAAAGGGGCAGATTAAAACAAGATGTATCCTCTACATATTATAATATGCGAGCTACTGCTCGAGTAGATAAAACAATCTTCTGTGAAATTATTTCTTTATTTTCTAGTCTATAGAACAATTCAGGTTCACACTATACTATTCTTCGCAATTATTTTCTTACAAGGTCTCTGTCCTCTCAAATCACTTTATCTCCTTTCAATTACTTAATTCACAAATCCAAACTAATTAGTTCTTCTTGTTAACTCTCAACTTTCAATTTATCACAAAATTACAACTTCGCCCATTATCACTTTTCTAATCTCTTCGCCACGGTTTTAAAACTACTCCCTCTTCTCGATCGCCATCTGTCCTTATATAGCAGAAGTTTCTGATAGCCAGAAACTTCTAGTAAATTCTTCGTCCACTGGAACAAGAAAAATTCTGATGTAATAATTCCAAGATGATAATCATTTCTTGCAGTTATAATTCCCTCTTATCCGTGATATTATCCGTCTCTTTCGTAGAAATAAACTGTGGAGACTTAACCGCAGACACGAACCTCGAATGAAAGGACACTTCGGACCAAAATTCTGCCAGAATGAAAAGACACTTCGGAATGGGTTGCATAGTCGTAGGAGCGTAGTTATTATTATGCTACAAAATTATACAACACTATTATGTTTGTATTTTTTGTAAATATTTGAAGCTCTGCGCTTTCCAAAAATGTATAACACTTATATAGTTCTGAATGAAAGATTTCCAGGAAACGCTTTTGAAAAGTCTGTACGAGTAATCCAGTCAAATCAATATTCCGACTCACTGCACTTCGGCGATTGTTTTTACTAATTTTTTTATAAATAAAAAAATAATTAATATCGAAACTAAATTATATGTTAATTTAACTATCGATTTTCAACAAAATAATTCGACGAACCCTACTTTCGTAAAAACCATTTATGAGATGGCATTGTATGGAGAGCTCCCACTGTGCGACGCACAGCTTGTGAAATATTCGCACTGAACAATGATTTTTTTATTAACTTCTGGGTAAAGTCGGGCATTTTGGAACATTGTCTATGTTTAATTTTTGAAAATTTAAGAAAAATCGTTAAATATTTCGAGCAAAATAATATATCTTGTACGATGCACAGCTTGTGAGATATTCGCACTGAACAATGATTTTTTTTTTATTAACTTCTGGGTAAAGTAATCATTTCATCATTTTGGAACATTGCCTGTCTTCAATTTTTGAAAATTTCGTTATCCACTTTGTAGAGAATTTGAAAGTCTAAAATTTCGAGCAAAATAATATTTCTTGTACGACGCACAGCGTGTGAGATATTCGTATGGAATATATTCTTATTAACTTCTGGGTAAAGTAGGGCATTTTGGAACATTGCCTTTTGAAAATTTAAAGAAAAATCGTTATGTACCGTGTAGAAAATTTAAAAGCCTAAAATTTCGAGAAAAATAATATTTTTCTTAGCAAGCAACGTTTTGGAGATATTCGCAGCTAAAACTGATTTCAATTAATTTCTATCTGAAGGTACATATTCGTCTTACTTATCTCATGAAGGATGTTTCGTGATTTTGTTTCATTCCATTGCAATATCTGTTCTGCAAAAATGTTAGTAAAATGTTTGTTGTTAACATTTTGTAGATGAAAACAAATGCATTGTGGAAGAGTGTTTAGAAAAAGTTGACGAAGTACTTTTATTTTTGAAACAAGATTGGGGGTTCATGTGCTCATCTGCTCCTATAGACGAGCCGCCGCTAATCGGTCCATACTTTTGTATATTATGTAACATCCCTTAACCCAATCAAGGGTAGTCTCTCATTCAGTCTTAAGCAGTTTGTACAAAGTTCCATCCAAATTTTGACCGCACATAAAACATGCGGAAATATACGACGAATTAAGAATTTCTTCCTTTGTCGGAGGTCTATTAGACTCTCTTCATTTAATCTAAATATTTCATACTCGTAATAACCATAAAACACGAAACATGTGTCACTGTCATACTCGTAAGTGAATTTCATGCTGCAATTCACTTCCATGCACAACCGAAACCGCACAATAATACCCGCGAAGAAAGTTCCTTCAGTAATAAATAACTTTGGTTCACTACATTAAAAATACCCCTTCACCAAAACTTACCACTGCGGATGAGTGAGTACATCCTTCCCACTGAAACTGTAAATTCGTGGAGCTTGCGAGAAGAATCCACCCTGTCCATTGAATATACTATTCCAGGAACTGAAGAGGACATCTCCTCTTGTATTCACAACCGGTAGATTGCGGTCACTCTCTCGAACAATCGAATGAATATGTTGTGTTCTGGAAAGAAAATGAGAACAGATATAGGATATTAAATGCAGTTATATGACAAATTAAAATCAAGAATAAATTTGAATGAGTACGCGGAGATGGACTCTCCGCAAGTAGCATTCTGAAAGGGACGCTGTTAGGAATGAACCAAATTTATGAAAGTCCAGTATATTAAATTGCGATTACGTAATCCTTAAAAGAATGCTAGGAAACCAGAAAACAGAAATATGTATAAGTTATCAGTTCCCTGTCTGGTGATCCAGAAAAGAAGTTATGATTGTTTGGGGAGCGGGTTCATTAATTGTATCAAGGAATGGACTACACATTTTGCAATAGCTACATGGTGGGTCCATATTAAATAATATTTCAGTATTTCACAGCCTATTTCCTGACGAATGGTGACATCCAGAAGATTCGTGTTTAACCACTTAACATGAATTTGGACTAACTTGCATCCTCAATATGTCAGCGCACTCATTTTCCTCGCTTTACCCTTTTCATTTCACTCCATCTCTGAGCTCAAAACTTCAAGAGACCTACGGATATATAGCTCTAAAAAATCCCACAACAAAAAGTACAATTCTCCTACAATTTAAAGCTTATGCCCAAGCCATACATCCTTCTAGATTTCAAATTTACTCTTCCGGTTCCATTAAAGTGCTACCATGTCACGCACTAAAGCAATGTGATTCTATTTGCTTCAACATCATGACAGCACATTCTATTGGATAATAGGATTTCCCCCAAACAATTCCATTATACAGATTTTCAGGGCATGACTTCTCACCCTCGACAGCAGTAGAGTACTCTAATATTGGTAAAAGCATTTCCCATTTTCAATTCCAGTTACAGAGAAATGATTTCCTTTTCTTTCCCATTTTGTCGATTCAGTTGACCTTCTGCCTGACAGAAGAACATAAATAAGCAAAATGTTTTAAATGTCAAAATTATTATTGCTTCTGAACAAACTGACAGGTCAAGTGCAAAGTAAGTGCAAACAAATCCTTAACCCAGTTCAAAACATTTTGGTATTTACTTCATCAAAAAAAGAAAAGAAAGGAGGGTTAATAGCGGTATTTAGCGGATACCTAATCACTTAGACGCATGCGAGTCAATTGTACATTTGAACTGTAATTAACAGCCTGACAGTTGGTGGTTAACTATTGGGTGGGTCAAAGTAATCAAGGCAATAAGCTTGCTGACAGTACGCTATTGGTGTGAAGTTTATGACCCTGACAGTAGGTATGACCATTTTTTTTTTTTTTTATTGTTTTAACAATTTCTATTCAGTCTTGATTGCTGTAGGTGACTGTGGTTATGGATGAGTAGGCAATTCCTATCAAGTGGTTATGGTAATATTAATATTGTTTTTTTCAGAAGGCGTAAAAATCAGCAAAGCAAAAAATCTGATCATCCATGAAAGCATTTCGAGTTTTTGCTAGAAATGGGAGGGCCAAACGTGAACTGTAACTCAACTATTCTAATTATGGACTTGTTCCATGGAGAATTCTTTGAGGGGCTACTTTCAGAGCCACTTCGTATACAATTCGTTTTCTCCCCCCATGCACAGGTAACTTAACTATGGACCGCATTCATGTTCCCAAGCACAATTGTGCGGTCATAACACATTTTGTTGAATTCTTATTATCTTGCAACAAACCAAAAATGTGTTTTTCTCAAATGGCGTTGCATGGTTAAACCCAGTTAGAGACTCAATATACCTACGTCTACAAGGGGATATTCTGTCGTCAATCCTTTTTCTACAGGAGATAGATGATGTACTGACTGTATCTGAGCGATACTCGTATGACATCCAATGAAAGGCTAAGTCATTTAGACTGTGCCGATGATATCCGTTTCCTGGTAAGTACCATCAACAGGCTGGACGTGATGTGCAGGTGAATTAAGAGTCGGTCGGTCTAAGGAGCAACAGCAAAAAAGACAAAAATAATGCCCACATGCCGCTCCACACAAAAGTGCATTATTTTGAAGCAGGCGCCAATTGAGGAGATCGAACAGTTTAACTACCTGGGAAGTTTGTTACCATCTGATGACAGAACGGACTTAAACGTTAAAAGCACGATAAATAAACCTCACGCTGCCTTTGGTATCCTGTCGTCAGTTTGGAAATCCAGTCAAATTTACTTACGTACTAACTCTTCGAATCCATTGTTAAATTCGAATGCGAAACCTGGAAAGTCTTAGCAAACATCACGAGAAAGTTACAGGCTCTCGTTATGCTAAAGATTCGCTGCCCGCAAATTATATCCAACCATGAATTGTGACGTAAAACGAGTCAGAAGCTGTTTTTCACTGAGGAAGCCAAATGACAACATTGCGAAGCAGTCATTTGAATGGAATCCTCAGGCTGCATGGCGGTTTGGAAGACCAAGAAGAATGAGGAGATCAACAGTCTTGGCAGAAGCAGCGACTCAGAGGATAAATATTTAGCTGCAGACCGAGAAAGATGGAAGAGATTTGTTGCCGCGCTAACCCGGGGTTAAAGGAAATATGATAATGATGATGACGTACTACTCTCATATCTACTCTCGTATCTATTAAATCTTTAAATAATACTTTTCGGCCCCCTAACTCAAGAATGTCTGAACAGATTTTGATGAAACTTGTCTAACTGATACTGTAGCCTCAACTGAAAAAGATCTTATTCGGATGAAGTGGTTGTAAGACATGGGAAGGAGTTTTGAAAATGTTCACACATCTAACTGAAGAACTACTTAACGGATTCTGATGAAATTTGCACTTCAAGTCCAATATGTATAGATATGACATAAAATCACCAAAATCAAGTGAAGCATGGGTAAGATATTGTGAGTGATTTTTAACCCAGCATCTCTTTTTTTTTTTTCAAAAAGCAATACAAGTTTGTTTTAAAAAACGCCCCCAATAAGTGGGTGTAACTATGTACAATGTATGGACATAATGTAGAGGAAGTTAAAGTCTACATATTACATTCATTCGACTACATAATTCGGACAATATTTTTCAGTTTCTAGCAAAAATATTGAGAGAAACGAGATTTGTTGAAAAGTGGGCGTGTCTGTGGGCGGATTGATAAAAATGCTTTGCTGCTTTAGGTTGTAAAAAGACTATGTGAGAATACGAATGGATGGACGGGCGAGTATATGCATGTATGTTTGGGGATTTGTCTTTATTATTGCTCTATGTTGTATCAAAATTAATATACCCTAGGGGATAAAGTGTATAAATTTCTTACAGGTCTGGCTTTAATCTGATATGTCGCATGTTGGAGTGGAACATTCAATTGTTTCTTAGGGTACATAATGGCCCTAGAAGCTCTCACCAAAAATAAGTTTTTTTTTTTCTTAATTATTTTCGGTTTACCGCGAACTATTTTTATACAAAATTTCAGTCCTCTATGTCTAGCAGTTTAAAAATTGACAGCGTGCGATATACAGGCGGACAGACAGACACCGTGCTCAATCCATTAGTGTTCTGCTTGATACCATTCTGGCACGGAAAACTATACAAGTGAGTTAAAATGGGTCTATTTGCTTTTAGTACGGAGCACTGGGCCATATGTCCCAATTGAGTCACCATAACGCTGAGCTCTTATGAGCCAACTAGTCGAATACATTTCTGTGCAGTTTAAGCCAATTATAATAACACATGCAGCATCAATGTAGCATTGACCTATCGGCTTTGTGAGTGGTCTGTGATCAGAAGTGCTATCAGAGGTAGGATTTTCCTATTGGAAATGGTACTCATTTTGAAAGCATTAGGTGCACACCAGATTCGATCGAAGGACCATGAAATCCCCACGTTCAGTGTACAACCACTGAACTAAAATCGGAAAATCGTTTACCAAATAAAGAAAACCGAATTGCATACAGAGTGTCGAAATTCTTCGGCTGATTTTTCAAATGATTCTTCTTTGTTGTTAATGCCTTCGAGTACAACTTACGACAACTTACAGTTGCAGTCCGCAATAGTTTCCTTCGAACAGTTGCTGCAATTATATGCAAACATAGCGCGCCAGCACATACAAGTACCTCACGAAATAAACGACGCATAAAATATGTGTACGTACTTTAAAAACCGCCTAAAAACCAATGCATATCCATTTTAACACCACTTACTCGTTTTCGTATCTATGTATATACCTTAACAAACTCAAAGAACCACCACCAACCAGAGGACAGAGAATTTTTTCACTATACGCGGTGACGAAAGGACTTCAACCCCAATCTGTGCTTTGCAGCATCCAACGACAACAGCAAATATCCAGACTAGTTCTACCTGACTGCCCCCGTGGCCAACATCACCCAGTGGTCATAGATGGTGGCATAATATTCCCAATAGTGAACTCTGTTCCATGGCCGAAGAGGTACTTCAACAAAGCTTTATTGCGAGATTCAATTCTTATCCTGTCTTAAATATCCGCAAGATACCCCTAAATGCTGATAATGACGAAAGATTCCTAGGTATCGTAAGAACCAGGACGACAAAATACATCCCAAGGGACTACTTAAAGAAGTGCAGTACTGGGTGGAATGCAGACACTGGAAGACTGTGTGAATTCTTACGGAGTGGAGGTTATAATGCTGTAGAGAAACTCCTGCAATTTCTTAACAGCACGCAGAATGGCAATTGAAGAAAAAAAAAAAAAAAAAACAACCGGAACCATCTGAAGTGGATCGTATGATACCCTATCTCTTATTAACCCATTCCTAATAAAGTGGACGTAGAATTATGAAAGACAGCTTTCCATTCAGAGTATATTTCCGGGATTTCTAAGATATTTTATCAGGAAAACTACATGATTTCTGTTTAGATGGAAATGGGCGTGGCTACCACCATTGGTAACTAAAGTTTGTAGATTCTGTTGAGATATTCAAAATAAGACTTAAATATCATAGTAAATAGTTTTGACAAAGTGAAATATGTTTTTTTAAGAAAACACCCCCAAAAACTGGGTGTGTCCAAATATTTTGCAGAGGCAATATTTTTCAGTTCCTAGTAAAATTTTTTTTTTTTTTTGCAAAGTAGGCGTGTTGCGGGCGGATTTCAGAAATGTATATGAATTTTTGTCTTGATAGCTGAAAATTTAGGGCCCAATATATGGTGGATGGCTAGATTGCCTTAACTTTCGGTCCTGATCATACTTATGGGAGTATTTTTTACAATCTTTTCTCGGAAGAGACAAACCTATAACGCTGAGCCAGCCTCCGAGATGTTTATAGATGCCGGTATCAAAATTAATTCACCCTCTGAGAGAGAGTATAAAAATGGCGGAAAGTTTGAATATCAATCGGTTAAAATCAGAGATAGTCACAAAATGCATTGTAGAAACCTTTAAAACTAAACCAAAGACCAAACAAAAACATCAAGAGTAAATTGAAAAAGCGGCGATACTTACTCTTGTCTGCTCTTTTTCTCTTGTTTGCTGTGAGGCATATACCTGGGTCTAATATTGACAAGACAAGCAGATGTAGCCTTCAAAGAGTCATCAAGCTATAATCTCCTCCACAATGTTTGACCCAATGGACCCATGGGCGACTGCGAGCAGCGTTTCTTTTTCAAAGTTATTAGCATCTCATTAGCAAATTAATCTGGTAAAATCTATCCTTCCTCTCTAATCCTTCAGTCTCGTTTATACCCTTTGCTCTCTCTCCATTACTGGGTTAACAAACTCTAAAGGACATAGTCTTACCTGATGCGAAATATTTCAAGAGACAAAGTATTGCAAAGCTTCCACTTAAACAACAAAATGGCAAACCTACTACTCAAAATTGCATTCAATGGTGTTCAGCACCACTTCGGAATACTGATACTTGAACAGCATTGCAAAAATACCGCTACTATATTCAAAACAAGAAGCAGTGTAGCATCTAATTCTTGAGTAGTCTCACTTGGTATATCTAATAGCGGAATAGGGGGCTCTCTTCAGGTTAAATAGTGCAAAAGAGGCAATTCAGTGTTGCAAAGCATTTTATTTCCGTTTCCATCATGTGTAACATCATGAACACCATTGCGTTTGCACTTTAAAATTCTGCCTCAGTATTCGTGTTGAAGGTGAAATAATCTCTGGCACCAATGAGTATGCAATCAACTTTAAACTCATCATATTCCGTAGTATACTTCCAGGTGGTGAATGGTTTTATAATATTGTAGCATAATAATAACTACGCTCCTATGTCTATGCAGCAAATTCCGAAGTGACTTTCCATTCTGGCAGAATTTTGGTTAAAACTGTCCTTTCATTCGAGGTTCGTGTTTGGGACGAAGTCTCCACAGCTCATGTCAACGAAAGAGACGAATAATATTAGGGATAAAAGGGAATTATAACTGCAAGAATTATTTCTCTTGTTCCAGTGGTCGAAGAATTTGCTAGAAGTTTCTGGCTATCAGAAACTTCTGCTATATAAGGACAGATGGCGATCAAAAAAAGACACAGTTGGTTTAGAACCGTGGCGAAGAGATTGGAAAAGTGATAATGGGCGAAGTTGTAATTTGGTGATAAATTGAAAGTTGAGAGTGAACAAGAAAAAGTAATTAGTTTGGATTTGTGAATTAAGTAATTGAAAGGAGATAAAGTGATTTGAGAGGAAAGAGACATTGTAAGAAAAGAATTTGCGAAGAATAGTATAGTGTGAACTTGAATTGTTCTATAGAGTAGAAAATAAAGAAATAATTTCACAGAATAATTGTTTTATCTACTCGAGCCGTAGCTCGCATATCACAATATTGTAATATGCGAGCTACGGCTCGAGTAGATAAAACAATTATTCTGTGAAATTATTTCTTTATTTTCTACTCTATAGAACAATTCAAGTTCACACTATACTATTCTTCGCAAATTCTTTTCTTACAAGGTCTCTTTCCTCTCAAATCACTTTATATCCTTTCAATTACTTAATTCACAAATCCAAACTAATTACTTTTTCTTGTTCACTCTCAACTTTCAATTTATCACCAAATTACAACTTCGCCCATTATCACTTTTCCAATCTCTTCGCCACGGTTCTAAACCAACTGTGTTTTTTTTGATCGCCATCTTTCCTTATATAGCAGAAGTTTCTGATAGCCAGAAACTTCTAGCAAATTCTTCGACCACTGGAACAAGAGAAATAATTCTTGCAGTTATAATTCCCTTTTATCCCTAATATTATTCGTCTCTTTCGTTGACATGAGCTGTGGAGACTTCGTCCCAGACACGAACCTCGAATGAAGGACAGTTTGAACCAAAATTCTGCCAGAATGGAAAGTCACTT
Organism: Pocota personata; assembly: GCA_963082735.1. NCBI lineage: Eukaryota > Metazoa > Arthropoda > Insecta > Diptera > Syrphidae > Pocota > Pocota personata. Next base: position 17,804,766 of record OY720431.1, read on the forward strand.
CGGAATTTGCTGCATAGACATAGGAGCGTAGTTATTATTATGCTACACTGCCCCCCTCTTAGACGTGTTCGTCCCGAACAAGTGCATCCTCATTTCGGCCATTGTATCGACTCAGTCGGTCCACATGAACCACTTTCATTTTGGCCCTCGGTCCTCGCTGGATGCGGTAGACAACATCGTTGATGCGGGTTACTATTCTGTAGGGACCTTCCCAGTTCCGCTGTAATTTAGGTGATTTCCCCTTTTGGCGATGGGGATTATACAGCCACACCAGATCTCCTTCCTGGAATCCTGACGTTGTTGCCTTGGCATCATACCTGGTCTTCATGCGGTCGCTCGTCATCTTAATCTGGCTTCTGGTCCTTTGGTGTATGTCCCTAAGCCTTTCCCTAAGGTCCGCCACGTACTCTTCTTCATTTCTGGGCTCATTGGTAGGAGATCCAAATTTCACCTCACTGGGTAAACGAGCTATTCCACCAAATAAGATTTCGAACGGCGTATGTCGAGTAGTGCTATGCACGGCACTTCTATAGGCCATCAAAAACAAGGGAATCTGCCGGTCCCAATCCCGTTGGTAGTCACCTACGACCTTCGAGAGATGTTCGTCCAAAGTCCTATTGAAACGCTCCACCATACCGTCCGACTGTGGATGAAGCGGGGTTGTCCTTGTCTTTTTGATTCCGAGTAGTTGACACATCTCTTGGAAGATTCTTGACTCGAAGTTCCGCCCTTGGTCAGAATGCAATTCCAAGGGCACACCGAATCTGCTAACCCAATTGTAGACGATCTGCTCCGCCACGGTTCTGGCTTCCTGGTTAGGGATCGGAAACGCTTCCGGCCACTTACTGAAGTAGTCCATCACTACGAGTATATACCGATTACCATTGTCGGTTTCCGGAAAGGGCCCTGCGATGTCAATGGCGATTCGTTCGAAAGGTGCTCCCACGTTGTATTGGTGCATCTTACCTCGAGTTTTGATTCTCGGACCCTTGCTAGCTGCACACACGTCGCATTTTCTGCACCAGTCCTCGATATCTTCCATCGCTTTTAACCAATAAAAACGTTCTCGTACCTTTTCTAGCGTCTTATTCACTCCCAAGTGGCCTCCGGTCGCCCCGCCATGCATTTCCTGTAACACCTCCTTGACCCTCGTCCGCGGTACGACAAGCTGCATTACAAACGACTTTCCGTCGGAGGATTCCCATTTTCTTCTCAGAACACCTTCTTGGACATGGAGGGAGTCCCACTGCGCAAAATATGCCTTTAAGGTCGGGCTTCTGTGAGAGATGTCCTGATGATCCGGTTTCTCCATGTTCTCCTTCCAGGCCAGAATCGGCTCGATATCCAGGTCTTCCTTCTGAGCGTTCCGGATCTCATCTACGCTCCAGCCGGCGATAGGTTCGGCTCTCATTCTTTGGATGGAAACCAGCTCCCGTTCTTCCTGACGCGCACAATGTTTACAATCCGTTCTGCATGGTCTCCGGGACAGTGCATCCGCATTAGAGTGGAGTTTTCCTTTACGATGCTGTATTTCGTAGTCGTAGATTTGCAGCCTTTCGATCCATCTTGCGACCTGACCCTCAGGACTCTTGAACTGTAATAGCCATTTTAAGGCTGCATGGTCTGTGCGAAGAACGAACTTCCTCCCGTAGAGGTATTTGTGAAAATGCTTCGTAGCCAAGATCAAAGCTAGAAGTTCCCGCCTTGTCACGCAGTAGTTCCTTTCTGGCTTAGAGAGCACCTTGCTGAAGTACGCAACCACCTTCTCTTGGCCGTCATGCACCTGGGAGAGTACGGCTCCTACCCCGACATTACTAGCATCTGCATCCACAACGAACGTTTCCCCGGGAGTGGGGTAAGCCAGTATCGGGGCATCGCATAGCCGTTGTTTAAGTGCCTTGAAGCTCTTCTCGCACTCAATTGACCATTTGAATTGTTTTCCCTTTTCCGTCAACTGGTGCAGGTTCTTTGCGATCCCGGCAAAATCCTTCACGAACCGTCTGTAGTAGGTGGCTAGGCCCAGGAAGCTCCTTAGTTGGTGTTTGTCTTTGGGGACTGGCCAGTTTTTCACCGCTTCGACCTTCTCCGGATCGGTTCTCACTCCTTTCGCTGAAATTATGTGTCCCAGGTACTTGACTTCCGCTCTAAACAGGGCGCACTTCTTGGGGTTGAGCTTCAGGTGGGCACTTCGAAGCCTTTGAAACACATCCCTTAGATTGTCTCGGTGTTGCGCAAACGTTTTTCCTACTACGATGACATCATCCAAGTATACCAAACAGGTTTTCCATGTTAACCCTTGCAGGACACATTCCATCAATCGCTCGAAAGTCGCCGGAGCATTGCACAGCCCGAATGGCATTACCGTGAATTGCCATAGCCCATTTCCTGCGGTGAAGGCGGTTTTCTCCCGGTCTTCTGGATGGATCTGTACCTGCCAGTAGCCACTCTTCAAGTCGAGAGTGGAAAACCATCGGGCTCCTGATAGTGTGTCTAGCGTGTCGTCAATCCGTGGCAGAGGGTAGCTGTCTTTCTTGGTGACGTAATTGAGCTGCCGATAGTCCACGCAGAACCGCGTGCTGCCATCTTTCTTCTTAACCAGTACAACCGGTGATGCCCACGGACTTTTGGAACTTTCAATCAGACCTTCTTTCTCCATTGCCGACACCATCTCTGCAACTTCTGTCTGCTTTGCCAATGGAAGGCGCCTAGCAGGCTGACGAATTGGTCTAGTATCACCAGTGTCTATTCGATGTTGTGCCAGGTGTGTTCGGCCGTATTCTCCGTCCTGTGAGGCAAATACATCAGCGTACTCATTGATAAGATTCTCTGCCATAGTTCGCTGCTCCTGATTCAGCTCACTGGACTGGAGAATCGTCTCTCTCGTTTCCGCTGTCCAAGGTGATGGGAGAGGTTTTGGAGCATCACGTTCAGATATTGTTGCGACGGCGGTAATCGGCGTGCATTTTCCAGTCACATCCCCTCGCCTTAGTTTTACAGTGTGTGGTCTTGCGTTCAAAACCCTCACTGGAACCATGGTGTTCTTTGGTTCGACTAACGTCTTTCCCACGATGTAGTCTTGAGAATTCTTCTCTGGGTCTGGTTCTACTATGTAGAATCGGTGGCTCCCAAGATCACCTTCCAGCTTTGTCCAAATGATTGTCTCTGAAGACGGCGGCAAAACTTCGTCTTTGCTGATGACTGTCCTGAGAGTTACGGCATTCTCATTTCCGTACACCATCGGAATCTCCACATTTCGATACCTCAGTACTTGCATCCCGATGTCCAAGATTACTTCATTTGCTTTCATGAAGTCTACTCCGATGATGCACTCGTCGCATATATCTGCCACCAGAAACGCATGGGAGAACGTCAGTCCTGCCAGAGTAATCGTAAGACGAACTTCTCCAAATACCTTCGCCATTTCCCCTGTTGCAGTCTTCAGGCAGTAGCTGTTGGTGTTGTGCAGCCAGGAGCTTTTGACGATATCTCTTCTTACAATGGAGGCAGTGGCACCTGTGTCGATGGTGGCTACGCACTTCTTCTCGTTGATTAGTGCCTCCACTGTCAGGCTCTTGTTACCCCGTTTGGTTTGCGAAACTTGAATGGTGGTCCTGGGGGCCTCGATTCCAGTAACCAACTTCTGCCCCGCGAAGTTGGTCCTTACGCATCTCCCGACTGCTGGTTTTGGGAAGTCTGACCGACAGGATGCTTCCTCTCTGCTTCTCCTACTTCCGCAATGTGGACAATTTCCTCGTCTAGGTGCACTTCTGCACTGCCGTTGTAGGTGTCCGGTTTGGTTGCAATTCCAGCAACGGATTTGACTTCCGCGAGCTCTGTCTTCATCCATGACGGCTGTTCTCTGGCATGAGCATTCCACGACGGACATTTCCCTGACACGGTGTATTCCCTGGTATGCTTGGTCCGCAGCCTTCATTGACAAAGCGAATGCCAATGCCTCGGGGAGTGTTCGCTTTTCAGCCATCCTTACAGCCATTTGCAGTTGTCTGTCCTCTATGGCCTGAATAAAAGCTTCCACCGCCATTTCGTTGATAAGCTCCTCACCGGCTTTAGGGTATGAAAGATGGGCTAGTCGCTCTATATCCGCTTGCAACTGTTGGAGCGTTTCCCCCCTTTTCTGGACTCGACTACGCAGCTGAACCCTGTACACCTGCTGCATGTGTTCATCCCCAAACCGCATCTCGATAGCCTGAACCAGAGAGTCGTAGTTCTGCTGTTTATCTTCCGGGATGGTCTGCAAGAGCTCCGCAGCTGGACCCCTCAGTGCAAGCGTGAGTGCAATAGACTTCTCTTCATCGTCCCAGCTATTGGTCATTGCGGCCGCTTCGAATTGCCTCTTATAAATTGGCCATGATGTTTGACCATCGAAGATAGGAGGCTGCATCTCCTTTCTTCTCAGACCGTCAGTGGAATATTCCCGTGCTTTCTGTCTCTTCACGTTGCTGAGCTCCTTAGCAAGATTTTCGACTTGCTTTTCTACTTTTTCAAACTGAGTCTCTATCTTCCCGAACTGAGTTTCATGTTTCTCAAAATTTTCATCGAATCTAGTTTCGACTTTTTCGAGTTGCGTCTCGACCTTCTCGATTTTCTCTTCGATCACTTCGAATTTGGATTCCAAGTTCTTGTTTTGCTCATCAAGTTTACTTTCCAGAGCATCTAGAGAATTCTTTTGTTCGTCCATTGCTTTCTTTTGTTCGTCCATTGCTTTCTTTTGTTCGTCCAGCTTAAGTTCTAGAGAATTCCTCTGGTCGTCCATTGCTTTCTTTTGTTCGTCCATCTTAAGTTCTAGAGAGTTCTTTTGGTCGTCCATTGCTTTCTTTTGGTCGTCCAGCTTAAGTTCTATAGAATTCCTTTGGTCTTCTATTGCTTTCTTTTGTTCGTCCATGACTAACTTAAGTTGCAGGAGCAGACTTGTTATACCCGGGTCGGCTGCTGTACTTGCTGGTTCCTCTTCCACGTCAAACTCTACGTCGTGCGGATTTTCACCTTCCTGCGTTACTGCTTCTTCCAGACGAATCAGCAGGGCATCTTTTCCCCCAGTTGTGTCGAGGTTCCGCTTACTGAGTTCTGCCTTTAGTTGAGTTATAGTTAGTTTTCCCAATTTGCGACCCATTTTGCGCAACTAATTAACTCAACACAGAAATCGTTTTTTTTTTTTTTGTGCAATTTCACACCACGGAAATAGTTATTCACAGAATAAGTTTTATCCCGCTTCTGACACCAATGTAATATGCGAGCTACGGCTCGAGTAGATAAAACAATTATTCTGTGAAATTATTTCTTTATTTTCTACTCTATAGAACAATTCAAGTTCACACTATACTATTCTTCGCAAATTCTTTTCTTACAAGGTCTCTTTCCTCTCAAATCACTTTATATCCTTTCAATTACTTAATTCACAAATCCAAACTAATTACTTTTTCTTGTTCACTCTCAACTTTCAATTTATCACCAAATTACAACTTCGCCCATTATCACTTTTCCAATCTCTTCGCCACGGTTCTAAACCAACTGTGTTTTTTTTGATCGCCATCTTTCCTTATATAGCAGAAGTTTCTGATAGCCAGAAACTTCTAGCAAATTCTTCGACCACTGGAACAAGAGAAATAATTCTTGCAGTTATAATTCCCTTTTATCCCTAATATTATTCGTCTCTTTCGTTGACATCAGCTGTGGAGACTTCGTCCCAGACACGAACCTCGAATGAAGGACAGTTTGAACCAAAATTCTGCCAGAATGGAAAGTCACTTCGGAATTTGCTGCATAGACATAGGAGCGTAGTTATTATTATGCTACAATATCAATTTGCAGTGCTATATAAATTGTCATCAATGAATACAGAATTAAAAACATAACTCATCACATTCGGTGACATATCCTAGATGTACCAGGTGCTGGCTGCTTGTACACTTTCAAATTAAAAGGAAAGTAAACCCAAATAAAACAGCGTATGCAATAAAAATCTGAGTTTTTACATACAAGCTTATTAATACTGGATGTGTTTTTGGGTAATTATATCGAAAAAGTAAAAGTGCTTGGTATTACGAGATATACTCACATGCGCAATTCCCTATACACAAATCTAAGGAACCTCCACCAGGTGATTGTAATAACAACTCAAATTCAGTGATAGAATGATATTTCATTCTGTCGACCATAATTTCAATATTCTGACGCAGTTCTGCATAACATAAATCCGCAAATACCGAAATGCGGTTTCCTATAATCACTTTTCAATGTAGGTATCCTAAATGTAAGCCACAAAATTCAAATCGCTATGCGAATATTATTTTCATCGATTTGAAGTTTTGCCTCTAGTGATACCATTCACCGACATGCATTCCATGTTGCGCTGGAGATTTTGAATTTTAGGAAACATACGAGTACCTCCAACTATGCATCGAATGATATTTTGAAGATACACATACTGCAGCGTGGTATAAGTAGAATGAGTTTTGGGATTGTCGGTTGCCGGTAAAAGAAATACCACAGCACCTGTGCTATATTTCCCATAAAGGCATTTATATGGGTCAGTGTAGAGTTGCGCTCTTGAGTTATTTATCTCCGGTGTGGTAAACATTTAGGGTGGTTATTGTTCTGAGGACATGTTTTTATTCAAATATGTTTGCACATACATTCTCCTGAACGACCGAACTAGATTTGGCAATCGTTTATACAACATTCCAACCTAATTTGTTGGACAAATTGTTCCTGCCTGACTACCACATCCACTTGGAATCCTTTACGAGATTCTCAATGATTTCGCCAATAAACATCTAAGCAGGTGCAATTTATTCTCTCTTAACATAGGTCGTTTGCAGAAAGATTTGTTAGCATTTTGTTACCAATTTGCATACAAGCTCTAAAGGAACTCGAATGGCCACAGAGGAATCCTTTTTCACATCTACTCGTACCACAGAGCCATGCGATTTAACCAACCGATGTGCAATAAATCATTCAAATTACCTCTCCAAAAAAATAGACAAAAAAAAAAAAACCCGGAAAAAAAGAGAATTGTTTAAACGTTTTCCATAATGTAAGGCTACCCTACGGCACTGAAATCTTCAACCTCATTCATCTCTCGCATCCATTCCATTCTCGTTTGCACACTTTGAGGTCAAGTTGCGAATTCACAAAACCTTTGCCAAGCAATTGGGGAAGTACAATGTTAAGCGGTATTTTACCCCAGACCCCTTGCCCGTGTATCTGTGTATCTTTTATTCGACCGGCCCACCCACACGCTCTGACTTTATCTTCCGTATTACCCTCAGACTGTTCTAGTTTAAAGTTTGCTCTAATTAGGTAAAAATAATATGTATCTGCCGTATACGAGTGTAATGCTATATTTCGCTCTACATATCTGGTGCTTTGAATAAGGTACAAGGATGCCGCACGGTCATAATAGATTCAGTGCTTCTCATACCTATACATTAGTTAAATATTTGCAGATTCTTGTTTTTTTTTTTTTTTTTTAAGTGGAACCTTAATGAGGTTCATGCGTGAGTATGTGGAAGAGTGTTCTCTGTATTATTCATGGCTAAAGAACGTTCTTGTTTCAACATTGTTTGAGGGATGCAAGCGGTAGGTGACTGTGAGTTGTAAAATAGGATTCGTCTTTGAAGATTTAGTGTAAATTAAAGTGTGGTGGGGTTGAGGTTGGGGTAATGGTCGGTGATGAGGTTAAAGATACATATTCTTTACACTGTTATTTAAGTGCTCCATTGGTAGGCCTTCCTTTCCATTTTTACAGGACTGTCTGTGCTGACAGCATGTATTTTGTTTTACCCTCATTCAACAATAAAGCAATTTTTGCCGTTCCCGTTGTCATAGATCAAAGATCTCAGACTCCTATGGCATCAACGATCTGAGTCGTATTCTCACCGGCTCGATCGTCAGATTCTTCCCTGTTAGTGACTGTGCGGAAGTAAACATTTACCATGAGTAAGTTGGAATCTCTCTAAGACGTGGCCTCTATCTATCGAGTGGTCGACTTACAAAAGATGAGCAAAACACCTCAGGCACAAAATTAGTGTTAGTCCATCGAAAAAAAAAAAACACTACTGAGGAGTTACTAATACATCAACTGGTCTAGCGCGGTCTAGAGCGATAGGAGCTGGACTTTTCTGTGAAGCGCTAGGAATTCCTGATTACCTGCATTTTTCAAGCCCAACTCACAGTCACCCTCCAAAACTGAAAAAAAGACAGTCAGGCCGCCGTTAGGACTCTGAAATTAGCATCAGGTCGATAAATCGGGTTCAATGGTTGAGTTATAGAAGGAAGAGCAAACATTTGCTGGATTCATTTCGAAACATCCCATGAACCGTGTCTGAAATTTTAAGTGGGAACTATGTCACCGATATCCATGCGGACGATCTTGTCCACAACGTCTATTGCAGAGCTTGCATGGATGAGAAAGAAATTGAAGTAATACGTTATATGTTTTGCGTTCTGACTAGCAAGAGAATAAAAAGCTATTGGCATGGCAGTTGCTTCTAGAATGAGCTGGGGCACAAGTATTAATTCCTCCACTTAACTAGCTTAGTGAAGAAAACCCATTTCCAGACCACTTTACTAGCTTTGGAACTATCCGCGCAGAAGTGTAGCGATATTCGTGGAATTTCAACTCGTTTTTAGTCTTGCCTGGTTAGTGGGTATAGTGGCGTGAATCCTTTTGTAAAAGATAATTTTTAAAGTTTTTTCGGTTGTGAATTGTAGGGTTTTTAGAATCGTACTCGTAAAGTGCTCTTATTACAAGCATGGCTACTTTGTAGTTACTCTGAATCGAATTGCTGTACTATTTGCCAGAGGACGTCTAGTACAGCCTAATTGGTGTTTTGAAGATGGTTACAATGCACAGGTTCCTTCATATATTTATATGGGGCTGGTAATGAGTATTCAGAAAATAGTAGTGAAAGTACGTAAGGTAAGGTACTAAAGATAAAAGTGAGTTTTTCACGCCTTAAGTTGAATGCTAAGTGAACCGCTGTCCGAATTATGGGAATAAATTAGAGGAGTAGGCATGTCCAGGATCTGTTAGAATTCAGCTCGTTTTCTATAGCCAAGCAGACTTGTGTACCTACTCGTATATATCGTTTAAATATACACGCATAGCAAGTGGAAGCTTCGATTTAGTAAGACGGCTTTTGAACTCTTGAGCTGTTTCAAAATAGTTTTTCTTTTTATATCCTACCCTATAGGGTACATTAATTTTGGTACGTAGTTTGTAACATAGAGATATAATAATGATATATCCCCAAAGTATATATACTCCTATGTGTGTTCAGTTAGGGGGCCTTCAATTCGGAGCTTCTTCTACTTTTTCTTCTTTTCTTTCAACCGCTGAATTATTTAGTTCAGTATTTCTACTAGGTATCTGCCTTGCTGTTGCGCCGCTTGTGGGGTTGGCTAAGTTTGCAAGTTTCAGTATCATTTTACAGGCCGCTCTATTTTGGATCACACAATCACTGAGGCTGAGAACTTGCTATTGTTCTTGCATTTGAGTGAGCCTAGTACTTCCTCTCCTGCCTGTTCTTAAAGTTTCGACTGGAACTTGAGCTGCTATTGCTTTTCGGATAGGATTTTCCGACCATCTTCTTTGTGTATGGAAGTACCTGATGCTACTGATGCACGCCTACTAGCATTTTTATGTTCGTAGAATGTCCAACATTGCGATGCATATGTTAAAGCCGGACGATACAATTAGCTATATAAGCTTTTTAGAATCCAAAACAGAAACTCATAGACACACCCACTTAAAAGAAACAATTTTTTCAATATTTTTACTAGAAACGGAAAAATATCTTAACAAGATACTCGTATACAGTTGTGCACATTCTCTAGAGTCGTGTAATATGTTGTATAATACCACGCCACCTTTTTGGCGGCATTTTCTTTAAGAAACCTGATATTGCTTTTTAAAGCTACTTACGGTGATGCATAAGCCTTATTTTCAAGATCTCATTAGAATCCATAAATTTTGGCAAAAAGTAGTTACAGCCACGCCCACTTCCTTATAAAAAAAAGCCATAAACTCAGTTTTTCTGACAAAATTTCTTAAAAGTCGCGAATGTATACTCTGAATAGAAATTCACGAATATCACTGAATTTGAATTGAAAATTTCAGAATGCCACGCCCACTTTATTAGGGATGGGCTAGAAACAGAGTGTCGTGCGATCCTTTCCGGTCATGTTACGAGTAAATAGATAAATAGTAACGACAGACCCCGAAAAGTACACATATTTGTGGTCAGCATTGGAATTGATGTCTCTATAATTATATCTGTCCGCATGTCCGGCTGTCAGTCCCCAGTTCTTGAAATTAAGATTTTAAGCTAGCATGATGAAATGTCATTTACGAGTACATACACATAAGCTTTTCAAAATCCGATGCAGTACATGTGAACAAGGTTTTGAGATCCATTCACAAACAAGCGCAGTTTAAAAAAAATTGTTTCTCACTATTTTCACTGGGAACTGAAAAATAATGCTTTAACAAAATATAAAGGGTGCTACACGAAAGAAAAACGCGTTTTCATTGTTGAGCAATATTTTAAAAATAATGAAGGTTTGGCAGCTAGAAAATATGGACGGAATAGTGATTTAACTTCATCAACTGTGAAGAGATTAATTCAAAAATTCAGGGAGACTTTATCAATTAGTGATCTTTGACACTCTGGCCGTCCTTTGGCAAGTCGTTCAACACAAAACATCGAAGCAGTTCGTGAGAGTGTTGTTGAGAATCTAAGAATATTAATTCGGCAACATGGTCAAGAATTGGATATTTCGAGGAGCTCTCTATATCGAATTGTGAGTTAAGATGGTTCGATGCTGGGGAATATGTCTCGCCAACAAAAAGTACTGTCATGCTCTACTCTGGTAAACCAGCTGGTAGCGCACGGAGGTCTGGAGTAGGACTGGTGCTAACTCCAGCAGCGCGTAAAAGCCTCATATCTTGGAAACCCCACAGTGACCGGGTATTGACGGCCAGATTCCAGAGTAGAGAAAGGAAGGTCACCATCATACAATGCTATGCTCCGACTGATGACGCGACTGAGGATGAAAAGGACAATTTCTATAGCCAGTTAGACACTTCAATGAAACACCTAATGGTGATGGGGGATCTCAATGCCAAGGTAGGTAGCGACAACAACATGCTTAAACACGTGATGGGAGTTCACGGCCTTGGAGACCGAAATGACAACGGTGAGCGGTTTGTGGACTTCTGCAATATCAACCGCCTAGTCATTGGAGGTACGCTGTTTAAGCATAACACCTGCCATAAGATCAGTTGGGTCTCGACTGATAGGCAAAGAACATCCAACCAGATTGACCACATTGCGATCAGTTGCCGCTTTAGAAATTGTCTCTTGGACGTCCGTAACAGACGTGGAGCTGATATCGGACAAGAACGAGATCACCATCTTATGCTAGCTCATATACGCCTTCGTACTGCATCCGTCAACAACAACCGATTAAACTTGTTGAACATCACCAGGTTCAATACCGATAGGATTAAGGTCCCCCAAGTGCACCAACAATTTAGGGACCACCTTGCCTTAGAAGCAAAAGCAATCAGCAGCTCAAGGCATCCCGGAAAAATTGATTGCTATTAGCAAGGCTACATACGAGGACGGTAAGTGTCACGTCTTACACAACGGTAAGGTGTCAGAGGAATTTGGTGTCCAAAGTGGAGTACGTCAAGGATGCATTCTGTCACCACTATTGTTCTTGGTGGTTATCAGCGATGTAGCGATGTACTCCGTGTAGCATTGACGGAAGGAAACAATGGAATTCGTTGGACTATGACATCTTATCTTAAACACCTAGACTACGCTGACGATGTTTGTCTACTTTCACATCCGATAATTGACCTTCATCTAATGGCCCATAATCTAGAAACTGAGGCAAACAAAGTGGGGTTCAAAATAAACACGGCCAAAACAAAAGCCCTCAGGACTTCCAACACTAACGCTCAAGTTAACATTGCCGGACAGGAAGTCGAAAAAGTTGACAACTTTTTATATTTAGGAAGTGTGGTCTCGGCTAACCGCGGTGACACCCAACTGCACGTATGCAGTAGAATCGGGAAGGCTAAAGCTGCGTTCGGTATGCTATCCACAATCTGGAAAAGTAATGTTATCAGCTTAAGAACCAAGCTGCGACTGTTCCGCTCTAATGTAGAATCGGTACTGCTGTATGGGTGCAGTACCTGGCAGGTGGACACCATTAACACACGTACTCTGCAAGTCTTCGTAAATAAATGTTTAAGAATCATCTTGAGGATTTTTTGGCCGAACCGGATCTCCAACGAACAGCTTTATATGAGAACGGGCCAAGAACCAATAAACATTACAATATGAAGGGGAAAGTGGCAGTGGATTGGACACACCCTACCGCGCGAAGACAACTCCATTGCTAAATACGTCATGCAGTGGAATCCGCTCACCCAAGCAGGCAGAATAGCGGGACGCCCTAGGCAAACATGGCGCAGAACAGTTGAGGAGGAAACGAGCTCTATAGGAGGCAGATCAAACGCGTTGCAGAAGTACGAACAAGATGGCGCGCAGGCGTGGTTGACGCCCTATGCCCCCCGAGGGGTTAAAAGACCTAAGTAAGTAAGTAAGTCTACATCGAATTCTCATGAAAGAAGAAGAACTAAAGCGTACTGACCACGCAGAGAAGAGAGTTCATTGAATGGATTATGGAACAACAATAAGTGGATGCTGATCTTTCAAACAAAATTATCTACAGCGCTGAGGCTGATTTCCATCTTTTGTTAATCGTCAAAATTATCGAATTTGGGGTTAAAAAATTCCAGAAGTGATTGTTGAGAAACAAATGCATTCACAACATGTCACTGTTTGCTGCTGGTCAGGCAATAACATTTAATGTTGTTCGCTATCGTGACATGATAATTGCAAGACATTGATGTGGACAAAATGTGGTTTCAACAAGACGATGCCACATACCATACAGCCCGAGAAACAATTCAATTACTGCATGAGTCCATTCCTAGTCGTGTAATTTCCCGTTTTGGTGATCCGAATTGGCCGCCCCGATGATGCGATTTAATGCCGTTGGTTTTTTTCTTTGGGGTCTTTTGAAGTCTTTTGGCCAACGAGCCCACGACCACCCACGCCTTCAAGAAGCAAATTGAGAGCTGTATCAACGAAATTCAGCCACATATGCAAAATGTGTCAGCAAAGCCGTGGAGGCCATTTACCATATATGCAATTCCATACATACTCGTAACCCTATACTGCATACATTATGAATCAATAAAACATTTACAATTTTTAAATAAAAACCTGTGTTTTTTGTCAAAATTACTTCTTGTGTGAATTTTGGAACACCCTTTATAGCGTTGATAACTTAAATTGTACATGGCCACGCCCACTTTTTGGGGGTGTTTTCTTAAACAAATCATAATTCGCTTTTTCAAAGCTATTTTCGGTGATGGTTAAGTTTATTGTGAATAGCTCATCAAAATTCGTGAACTTTTAGTCACGCCCACTTTCTTCTAATAAGCTGTCTTTCTGATAAAATTTCTTCAAAATCTCGGGAATATTCTCTGAGTAGGAAGATATCTCTGAATTTTTTAGGGACGGGATAGAACATGAGGGATAGTAGCTTTTTGTATGTTTTTTTTCCAAGAAGCTTCCCACCTGTAAATAGGGGGACTATTAAATGATTTTACGAAGCGTGGATATCTCAAACTGTGAAACTACCAAGTTGACTGCATCGATTTTTGACTCATTAATTGTAGGTATAAAAACAGGCACCCCTTTAGTATCAGCTCAATTATATTCGTAATCGACTTTGCTGACTTTCAATGAAATCCAATTAATGACATAAATAGCATAGCTACCGTTTCGTAAATTGCGTTTTTTTCATGGGAAAACCCCCAAAAAAAAGCTATCCTACAATTTTTTCAGGTAATTACTTTCGTGTCACACGCGCACCTACTCGTACATGTAAGTATAGGTACACATCATTCACATCTCTCAACGAACGACAATACAATGCTTTTATGTCATCCGAAAGTGCTCCACGGAAAAGTGACTTTCGCCCTTGTCAGAGGCTTTTGTCTTAGGACCTCAAGCACACACTCAAGATATCAAAAACAGGTGTTTTCATGATGAAACTTCAGCAAAATAGCACAGAGAGAACAAGAAACAAAAAAACCCGCACCAAAGTAGTGAATATCTCTCCGAGAATACCATTATTGGACAACTTGACTGTTCGCTGCAGAAACATCCTTTTGAGCACGTTTTCTCCGTAATTCTTATTTTATTTTTTTTATTTTTTTCTACCCCGTGCTAGCAAAACAAAGATTACGAGAAAAGTGCACATCCGTTAGTACCAATACATATCCTTCTTCTATTGTCCTAGATACACGCTAACCAACCAACCGGCACTACAACCATGGGGGAAGAAAAAAAAAAAAACTTTTCCTAAGGACACTTCACACTTAACTGTGCGGTAGAGCGGGGTGGGCATGGAGAGAAACACCAAAAACTTATATCAAGAGGCAAACAAAATGTTTTGTGTAATAAGGATTGTGAAATGGTTCGAGATACACGCATTCGTGAAATTGTATCATATCTCTTGGATGTGTTTATCTGTGTTTGCAGAAATTTTTTGTTCCATGTTAAGCACGTTTCAAATGGTGTATGCCTTCCTCCATTCAATCCAATTGTCAAGGTATCGGGGAAAAAAAAAACTTTATGTGATATTTTAGGATCGAGTCTTGAGGTTAGTTAAAGCCAGGAAAATCCTTAACAAAAATCGCTGAGAAATCCGAAAATCATTTTAGGCTATATCACACTTGCCATTTCTATCGACTGCCACTGAAGCAAACAGGTTGTTATTGTCATGCCTTGGAATTAAATTGACACCAACGATGGTGGAATTCAATTGCGGCCTTACACATATACACAGCACAATCTGCTGAGTTGAGGTATCCATTGATTGATATTGAGATTGGCAAGGTTTTCCGTTTTTATGTTTTTTTTTTTTTTTTTTTTTGTATTGATACAATGGAAATTGATATAAAATAACAATAGACATACCTCGCTGAGAGGAAGGCTCTGAATGCCTCCTCAACTAAGCCAGCTTTTCTCGCCTGTCGATGACACTGGAAGTCGGCACGATGAATACCTTCGATGTTGCCGGAGTGTGGCTCATTAAGTGCTGCGATTCGTAGCTAAAAAAAAAAGAAAACAAAAATTTATGTAATTAACTTTGATTGGCATTTGGTTAAGTGGGATAATGAATATGTGATGAAGAAGATATGAGCAGAGATTTTAAGTGGGAATTGATATTTTGTGAGGACAAGAGGTTTTAGATTTCATAACATGTATCTAAGGAAAGGTCAAATACATAAGGACATTTGTGAAAAATATTCTAAATCAAAAGATTATGTATAGTTTCTCATAAGATGAACACGTCTTGCCGTGGCGAAGGGGTTTAAGGTAATAACAACTCTTTCTTGTCGGAGGGAAGCAGGTTTTTCGTAGGGTCATCTATTCTGCACCAGTCTTTGGACGACTTTCTCAAAATTAAGTTGTAATCGTCCCATTTCCAAAAGAACATAAGTGCTGGTGCACACAAGTCCCTTATCTTGATATTTCTGGTAATTTTTCACACTTCCTGTGTCGACAGAAACTGAATAAACCGAAGCAGAATCATGGTTCATCGTGTAGTCGAGTGCCTTCGACACAATGAAACATTGAAATGGGAGATTGCAGCAATGATGATTAAAGGAAGTATCTATCAACCTAAAACAAGGGTCAGGAATGCCGACTCAGCCCTCACATATTTTAACGAGTTTGTCAATGAGAATCTGCTTATTGCTGTGATCGACCGAAGTGTAAAAATAATCCACGACACGTTAAATTGGAGTTGTTGGTACAGTGAGGGAAAATATTCATCTTCCTTAAATGGTTATATCCAGTAAATGCGAAGAGATGTGGCGAGCTTAACTAGATTTGATACTTCATCTTTATTTGGTTGAGTATTTTGGTGTCATGTATGCTAAGAGCTCGAGAATGTAATCGAAATGCTGATGACCATCCGATTCAAGGGCAAATTAAACCTACGCTCACGCAACATAAAGAAGGAAGATGATGTTAAGGAGATATTTAAACGACTAGACGAGGCTACACAATGCCTCCTCTGAAACTCAGGTAGGTAAAAAAAGTATTCCAGGCAGAGTTCTTGCGTATGTGAATTCTTTTGTAGTTGCAAGTTCATCGGTCTGTTCGCCACATTATTTAAAGCCAAGAGTTAACATAGCTTATAGCTTTAGATGTGGCTACGGAGCTTGTGACCCGAACTGTGCAAGTTCGAGCCCGGACGGGGGACAGCAATCACAGCCATCCGAATATAAAAGAGAAACGAATAAAATCTAAGTTTCTCCAACCACTACACCAAAAAGGAATTTCTGCCTGGTAGTACAATGGACACAGCAAAATGGAGTCTGAGTGCTCCGGGATTTGGAAATTTTGGAAACTAGCTTAAGCTAACTACATAACCAGACATTCACACGCGTGTGCAATAGTTACTAAGATGTAAAAAAGAGTAATACCTCGCTATTTTAACTGCATCTCAATTCGGCCTCGTTAATCCGGAGAGAGGGGTATCTATCAGGTTAAAACAAATACTTGTCCTCACACATGCCATGGGCTATGGCTCAGCGTTATAGGTCGCTCCTCCTGAGACAAGATTATACAAAAAAGTCTGACTTTGATTAATTTTGGCTTATTTAACTGTATTCCCTAAACTCAATAATAGCCCTAGATTGCCGATCGCGTCTCGTAGAGATGGCAAAGCAGTTTAATATTCACCTTTGCTGGGTGCCAGGGAACTGTAAGGCTAATAAATTCGCGAGATATGGAACTACCATACCCATCCTTCCGGATAATGGTACCTTGGTTGTACCGATCGCCACATGTAAACTCAAATTAAAGGCGGACGTGTGTTGCAACGTGTCTAGCGACAAAACAGATTTGGCCTAAGCTGGACCTGAAACACTCTAAGATTCTGATTTCTCTGAACGGATTGCATATCAGCGGCACAATAGATGTCATTACTGGGCACTACCTAATAGGCAAGCATGCTACAAGGCTTGGCGTTTATGCAAATGATTTCTGAAGAAGCTACTTGGTCGAGGTACATGTCCAGCTCTCTCCCATAAAAGAAAACTTCACTTAAGAGCTTTCTATTTCAATGCCTTAAGCGATCTTACAAATATATAATAGTTATCAAAAGCCTCCTTCGCTTCATCAGAAGCTCAAATGGTTTGATTAAGTAGGCAGAAGAAATTTATCATGATCCATGTAGTATCAGAATGGACCTATCATTGAAGTGATAAGATACAGGTTTCATTATTTTACAAAGTCAAAATATTTTGAAAAATTGGTCCATTAATATTTTTGCAGTTATAGAGCGGTTATTTTTTCGAAATATTCGAGTTCCTTAAAACTTTAGATTCCATTTGGTCGCATGAAGGGGTGGGGAATATTGATTTTTTTTTGGGTACGTAATGCCCCCAAAACCAAAGGAATATTTATTTTAATTATTTTTGGTTGACCACATCGTTTTATACCATTCTAGAACGAAACATAACGTATCAACTCAGAAACTTTTCACATATTATGCCGAGGCATGGAAATTTGAGGGTAATGGCAGTTCTGACTAAAATCTGAGATCGCCGATAAATGAACATTTTATTTATTAGCGCCGGAATCACTAGTGGCACAGTAGGTTCTGAAACCGAGACTCCGCTGATGAAAGAATTCTAGCACTCTTGGGAAAAAAGTATACTGACCATTATCTTGGTCTCGGAAGTATTGACAGACAGTCTCACAGAAATTAATGACGTTGACATTATTGGCAAGTAGTCTTCGGTGATTTCGTTACTGAAATCTGGGTCAACTGCAGAGGCAGACTGAATATACTCGTATCATAAGCATATGCAATGGGAGTACAATATGCAGGTTTAAGAAAGCCAAACAGCAATATTGGTAAAACTTCTGTGCTTTGCTCTTTGAAAAGCGGACAGACACTTTTACCAACTGGAAAGACGGCCGACGCTGCGAAACTGTAACAATTTATTCTTGTATACAATAAGTCAGCAGTGACTTCGGTTGCGACTGATAGAACTGGGTCGCACATTGCAAATCACTCAGATTCGAAATTTAAGCAAAATTGTTCAAATGTAACTATTTTTCGAAAATGCTTTAAAAGGTTAAAAATTTTTTTTTTTTGGTAATTTTCGAAATCTTGGTATGCTGGCATTTGTCGAATATTGCTTAGATATCGATTTTTAACAAAATTGTTGGATAATAATTAAAGTACCGTTATATGACTTTTTTCCAAAAATGTTGGTACGCTATTTAGAGACAAATGCTTGAATTAACCCAAATATTGAATTTAAATAAAATCGTAAGGGCCTTTTACGAGATTTTTTTTTTTCAAAATCGGATACCGATCATTTTGGCTCGAAATCTTCGAAAATTTTGATAAAACCAATACTGGCCTCCTATGAGGTTTTTGGTGCAAGTAGAAAAATAGAGAATGCGGTCATCTCTGCTATTCTACTGGATTGGTGGACTGCCAAAGCATCTGGGAAAGATGGCTTCTCATCATTACGTATTCAAAAAACTATTGAACGTATTGGCTGCAACGGAATTTCCCATTCAAATAAACCACGCTTGAGGTATTGTCAAAAGCTGTTTTTTTTTTTAGGTTGGTATGAGTACATCTGTCATCTGGCGCTCAAATATTTGTTTGAGCGCCATTTGTCGAGAGTTTGTGCCTGATAGCTTTGTAAACAAGTCAGTGTTGGTTGTGTTCTGCGAATTTCGCAATGTCAAATTTAGTTGAGCAAAGAGTTTGCCTGATGTATTGTGTTTCTAACAAAATATCATGTGCGGAAGCGTTGAAAATGTAGCCTAAGGGAACTGGACAATATCGAAAACATAAGCGTACACTCGTCCTTGGGGCTTTTTCCTATTCCCACGACTCAAGTTACCACTTTGCGGCAAGTATTTTGGGACGATTGAGGCGACAAAGGAGAATTCCCAGAAGGAGCTGAAGATGATTCCAAAATCGGCCTATGAAAAGTCTTTTGAAGATTGAAGGAAGCGTAGAAATATGTGTATTGCTTGCAATGGAGATTACTTTGAAGGGAAAAAATAAATATCGATGAATAATTGAACCGTTTTTGTTATATTGAAGAATTCCGGGTACTTTTTGATTAGAAGTGGTACAATACTTGCTTCTTCACCAATATTAGATACTTGTGCAGGATTTTGCAGTGCTGTTCTTCGATTTTCACATATACCTGGATCCAATATCGACGAGGCGAGCATGTGTCGCCTTCAAATAAACATCGAGTCATGATACAGTGTAGCAGTGTCTGACTGAAAATGTGCGGCTGAGAACATCGTCTGTTTCTGCAGGTTAGGAGTGGCTAAGATCACAAACTCGCCAATACGTAAGGCTAATGCCGCATTTCTAATCTGTCTTTTCCTATCTAATTTTTAATTCCCTATATATCCTTACTTGCCTTTCCATCACTGGGTTAATAAAAGTTAAAAGACAAGCAAGGCATAGCTTAGCCTAGCTTCCATTTGTGCTGCAGTTTCGGAAAGGCATTTTTTTTTTCGATTGAGAAAAGCTTCTCGTGAAAATTTTATTGTCAGATCTTTGTTTTTGTGACTTTTGCGAGAGGTGTTTTGGTGGTGAAAACATGAGCGCACTTTAAACTCAGATGGCTTTTTGAAAAGTTATGAATCTTTTACAGGCATACTCGTATAAATTGGATTAAGGACCAAAATCCACAAGTTCGAGATTACAAATAAGAATGAATCGCTGTTTGAAAGAATAAGCGATTGCGGGGTCAGTAAGCTTAGTTTAGAGAATTTATCACCTAGTATTGCTTAGAAATTGACACCATCATTTGGATCTTGAGAGCATCGCAATCAACGCTTCAACGCTGTAAAGAAAAAAACCTCATTTTAGGTTAGCTGACGTGCACAAATGGAATGGAACCATACGAGTGCTCGTAATGATGCATAAATAAAGACCCAACTTCACTCTGGACTGTAGCGCCATCTATGGCAAGCGTGTTTGTTAAATGTGTTCAAAAATTTTGATTTTTTGTATAATAATTCCAGATTTTCACTACAAA
The DNA here is from genome assembly GCA_963082735.1 of Pocota personata. Classification (NCBI taxonomy): domain Eukaryota; kingdom Metazoa; phylum Arthropoda; class Insecta; order Diptera; family Syrphidae; genus Pocota; species Pocota personata. Next base: position 17,824,981 of record OY720431.1, read on the forward strand.
AAAAATGTAACTTACCATTCGTGGATACCACTGTGTTCATTAAAATCATTCGTCAAAAGGCAGCGTTTGAAGAAAATTAGAGAATTTTTTTTTTTATTATTTTTATGGAAATTTTTGTAACAAAATAAATCTATAAGACGACAAAGAAAATGAACCAAACTAATAAAATAAAATAAGACATGGTTCAATGATTCAATGAATTTTCAAATTCTCTAAAAGCAACCAACCACAAAATTAACCGCAAACATTTTAGAACAACTTTTGCATAGAATCTACATTAGGGGTGCGTTCAACTTAGATTCTAGGCCATTGGGCCACTCGTTCGTAAAATTTAATTCATTCAAAATGAAAATTACCACCCTCAAGCCACTACACATTGAATTTAAATCTCTGTGGGTAATTGACTGAGATTTTGTAAAAGGAGTTGGGTTTCACACACGCTGTGTTTTGGGAATGCCTCCTTAAAGATAAATAATTAAGGAATCCAAAGGATAAATATTGTACATACGAGTCAACACGCAATTGGTCAAAGCATACACAAGTTAATGTGTATCTCTCTAAACCCAGGGCACAAGAACAAGATTTCCTTGCCTCTTCGCATTGGGGAGCCAATTCAATATTAATGCCGGGTATTGGGTCCTTTATTAATGCATCCTTCTGTTAATATAAGGCGGGGCGGGTGAACATAATATGTACACTGGCACACAGGTTATTTCAGTCCTTTTTAATCAACTTTTCGACTTTAAAGGGATGCGAACGTATTTTCCAGGAGATACATAGCTATAAAATTGGATTGGTAATAAAGTTAGGTTACCTTGAAAGTGAAACTCATTCGGTGTCTATGAGTGGGATTTTTTGGGGATAATAAATTTATTATTTAAGAATGTGCGTGTGAGTAGGTGTGTGTATGAGTATCTGTGTGTGGCAGGTTCAATTTAGAGCTTAATGAATATTTTCACTCTTAAGCCGATTTTTCTTATTTTTTTTTCTTCTTTTCTTTCGGATGACTTAAAAATTTTGCATGTAACTTACAGCTGGCGTTCAAGGAGTTAAGAGAATTTAAACGAAAAGCTGCTTAACAAATTGTATAATGTAAGAATTTGTGACTTTTTGGTGAACATTTTGATGGTGGAGTTTAGGCTTACTCCCTACAAAGATCTAATTTACGTTCAGGTACGACAGGCGTATCTGCAGAGGTTGCGATTAGCTGCAGACATCGATAAGCAAAGTTAAGTGATTTTTATGAATTTTTTAGGAATTTATAAATAACGTTTCGATATATTACGAGTATGTCTGGCAAAGAAGGTTTTCAAAACTCTAGTTTCTTCGAACCATAGAAAAGATATATGAAGCTGGATATTTTGCGACTGATAAAGCGGTTGGGTGAGAGAAAAGTATAATTTCTATTCTGAGTCATGTTTCATAAATGCTTTTAATTCCAAACGTTAGTTTGTTCCTCTCCCCGAGAGTAGCTGAAAGTCTTCTATAGATACAATGAGGACCGCAGGCGTATGTTTTTAGTAGTGTGAGATTCTAACTCACCAAAAACACCTCCCTTCCATATAAATTTGTTAGCTAGTGCAACTGAGAGTGATACACAGATGTTGCAAAGGTCTCGCGAAGAAGAAGAGACGCGAATATTGTGCAACCCGTCAGATGGCGTCCTTGAAGGCAACAGTGACATCTATGGAAGAATAGATGATGATCAATGTGTGGACTAAAGCCTCTTATTGTCCCGTTTGGTGTAAATTCAAAGACTAAATATTAGTGCTGGGCCGGACCAAATTCGGCAGTGTAAATTAGGCCATTTTCTAAAACCAGATAATAAGTAAAATTATACGTAACTTTTTGGCGAAAACCTGTTACGCCATCTGTCGACATATATCCATGTTAAATATGAGCTGTTTTTGGGAATATTTCAATTGCCCCTCGAATTGTAAACCCACAGACAAAGTTTGAAGAAAATCTGTCCAACAGTTTGACAAACAGACTTACAGACCAACCTGACCCACTTTTTTTAGAATCTCCATTCCAACATTGATCGAAATAACGAGGTCGAATATTTTGTACGAAATCAATAATTGTTCTTGTGAAGCGATGGACAAATTACGTATCTCAGGTAGGACTCAGTTGCAAACCCCCACCCATTATTTTTCTTTGATTTCTACTCCCTGTCAGGTGTTGAGATATTAAATTTGCATATCCTCAAATTATATATTCACAGCTCAACCAAACTAATAACCAGAAACGCGTACAATTCTCATGCTACCAACGCACCTATAGAAAAAAAAAAAAAAAAAAAAAAAATGCCACCTCAATCTTGGTTACTCAAACGAATTTATTTTTCTTTGCCCTATGACCTTGCAATGCATTAGTGTACCGTGAATGTACATACATAAATGTATACTACACCTCGTCTTGTACTTCTCCAGACTGATGTAGTCGCCCACCCGTAACGTATAACGAGGAAAAGTTTATTTTTTTCATTTTAATTTTTTTTTTACAAAAAAAAAAAAAAATTTAAGACAAAGTCAGATGGATATTTATGCTTAACCGCCCCTATGTGTACAAAACATAAATTTCAAATTATTTTGTTTACGTGCGCGTATCAAATGATTTTCAACGAATAATTCCCAATTCATGCCCCGGAATCTCATAATCGTCGACTATATTACTACGTTTGACTTCTGTGCAGCGTGTTGCGTACTTCCAAATGCTACGTGCGTATACCTCCGCCAAGAACGACGACGACTACGGCGAAATTCGTTTGTAGGTTTGGTTTGGTGTATATTTCTTTTGAACATACCCTTCGTTCAAAGAAAGTCTCCCAGATTTGAAATACTTTGAAAATGGGGTGGTGATGAGCGGGTGCTCCCTTCCAAACAATGTGTGCTTGTGCGTGTTATTATTCAAAACCACGCTTGGGTTGTAAAGCATACACGCAGTCATACAAAAGATGATCTGCCTCATTCACCATATGAAGCCAACTACCAACAAGCCGTCCCATTTATATAGCCCAGTGGTATGGGGGCGGATGGGTTTAAAATTTAACATGTCGGCTCTTTGTGATTTCGGAAAATCTGTTCCGGTTCTTGAATGGCACCGAGTTGTATCTGAAGAGAGAGAGAGACACAGCGACATGAGTCCTACGAGTATGTATGGTGTTTTCTCGAGCGCATATTGAAAGAAATTGAATGGAGCTATTTTCGCGATTCGTTGGATTTCCGCCCGCGTTCCGGCCATTTGTTTTGTGTTTTGCCTTTGTTTTTGATGCGTGCCACCACATAGGACCCTTGAGAGTTGTTCGCTGCTGTTTTGGACATTAAAATCCGTCGTCGTTTGCCAGAAACAAAAACCCTGGAATAGAATCTAAAATAAAAGAAATGTCCTGAGAGCTGTTATACGCATTTAAATGTGTCCTTCATGGGCTATTGAGTGGAAAACAGTCGCGCAGGAAAATTAGAGTGTAAACGCGACCGGAAATTACAAACATTAATCTGTGCGTAAGCATGTCACGGTGGTAACAATAATTTTCTATGACATTATTTTGATTTGACTGTATGAGGATATATTTTTATATGAAGTCTCTGAGGAGGTGGTGAAATTAGTATGAATTAGATACATTTGACTGAGTTTAACAGTTTGCATAGAGAAGTTTACCCGTACGTAGACTCTGGTTAAAGTTTGATCTAGATTGAGAAACGCTTAGAGCAGTTCAAAGAAGGATACAAGAAAGCTGGAGCAACATTTTTTATCAAACAATGTTAAAACATTGACTCCGCTAAATGGCGAATCATTTGTAACATTATAGTCGGTTGCCATCCCTATGAAGGTGATAACGTGTTGGCATTTTGTTTAACTCTTTTGAGAATAGGCTACATTTCTGGAAGAGCTGCGGAGCTACAACAGCCGCATAGTATGTGGAACCACTATTCAGTTTAGAGAATAAGGATCACATTGTACCACATTGAAATGATATCTGATTCGGCATTGACCGGAGCGAAAGCCTTCGTCTGCTCTGTTCAAGAATTTTTTTGGTTTTATAACCATAAAAAGGATCTTGTCATGGATCATTCTTTTGTCACTTTGTCAGCAGTTCAATTTTCTTCAATGTCCAAGTGCAGTAGTATCCAACAGAGTTTGACTGGATAGGCCTTGAAGGGTATTGAAACAGAATTCAGTCATTTTTGAGTTGGAAACTAGCGCTTTGAAGGCTTGGACTATGTTGAGCATAAATACTAGCTCAGGTAATTCCATGAGTACGGCTATGTGATCTATGCGTTTGAATGGTCGAAGATTTATCATCCATAGAAGATTAACTTTTTTTAAGTGCTGTAACTTTTTAAACGAAAAGATTCAGTAAACATATGTGCATCCCTACTGGTATGGACATACATAGTATGCCAACCTTTCTATCTGTTGTAGCTTGGTGATCGTGCCTTTACTTCATATAGCACATGCATAGGCTTACTGATTTGGCTACAAAACATAGCAACTTAGTATATGGCTGTATCTGTGAGTATTAATAAGAGACGTAGTTATATATTCATATACTATTTCTGTTGTTTATAGTATTGCAAAGTAAAGCATCAAATAGCTTTCGAGCGGTCAAAATTCTGTACTTCTGTTTGAGCAAAATTCTGAAAATTCCGAAAAAATTCTGCATTATTCTGCAGACTTCTCTGACATAGCCAAGTGAAAATTCGTAGTAGCCATGATGGTTAAGGTGTTGCGTTAACATCTCGATGGCAGTTAGTTCGACTCCTTGCCGTGCATTAAAACTATTTGTTGGTATTAATTTACTAAAAAAAAAAACAGCTATTTACGAATAGCAATATTGGCCATTTTCCTAGCTAATTCTCCTACAAATAAAAATTAAAACAGTTATGGGCGATATACTTCTCTACATTTTGTTGGTGACTACATTACTGCCGTTACTACAAAAATTGGAATCTTCAGTATAAGTTCTCGCAGTATCTGTAAGAGGTTGTAATATTATATATATACAGCTATAATACGCGTCTATTTTTATAGCACATGCTTTAAAGAAAAGATAGCTGTTGGTGCTGTTAATTTTTTCAGTGTAGTGATGATTAAAATTGGTCTTGGTGACTTACTTTTACTTTTTGCAAGACTAAGGCGAAGGTTGAGTGTGTAATATCAAGATTAAGACCGAAAGACTCACTCAAAAGCAAGAACGAACTGCGAGATTCTTAGAGTCCTGCTAATAGAATACATTGTAAGATTGGTTTTGATCTTGCAGTGTGGCTTATAATCAGACCTCATGTTCAAATGTACGTATGTATGACCACAGATGTACAAAACTTTCCAAAGTCAAACCTAAATATTGACAACAGTCCAAACCTTTTTCTTTTAGTGAAAGGTACAGAAAAAAAAAATGTCCCCAAATTGATGGATGGTCCTTCCTTGACAAACCACTTTGAAACTATTATATGAGAAGGTTATGCTGCGTGATATCACGTTGTTGACATGCTTGGAGGTTATGAAAATTGACTACAAAAGAATTGAGAGACCACCTCCTTATGGGCAGGTTTTGTGTTACAGATACATCGCCGGAGCAAAGAGTGATTGTGTGGCTTACTAACATCGCAAAAGTCCAATTGTTAGCCGGGTAGCTAATACCTTTATACGCCTTAGACCTACCAAAATGCGATATTGTCAAAAGTACACTAAACGTCCAGAGAGGCGCATAGCGCGATTTCCTTAAGACGGTGAGTTAATTTTTTCTGTGTTGGTAGTGAAAGGCTAACTCTGTGGACCTGTTCTTTCTATGTGTATACCGACTCAGGTGCAGAGCATAGTTATTTTCTAAGATAACCTTGATATACGTATGTACATATGTATGGGGGTGCCGTGGCTCAGCGGTTAAGTGCATTATCTCTGAGCGGGAGATTCAGGGTTCGAGTCCCGGAAAATATCAAGCATTTTTTTCACGGTCCTATCTTTCGTGAACTTCTGACAAACATCCAAGAGTAAAATTGCTATGAGAAGCTTCTCCCATTCAAATAAAATGCGTCTTTTGGAAGCTGAGTAAAAAAGATAGTCCAGTCCGGTATTGACTGTTAGTAGCAAAATATTTATTTATTTTATACATAAATATATGTAGGTACAAGTATGGCAAGCTTATTTGTATAATACACCATGCAGCTATGGCTTTGGAACAAAAAGAGTGCATATAATATACAACTATACGGTGAATTCTAGTTTGTTCATGTTGGGTGTTAGATCTCTGGCCACACAGAACGGTGAAATAATCTGGGTACAAATATAAAAAAAAGCAATACCCGTAATGTAATTTATAAACTTATAAGGCCCTTCTGTTTCCCTTGCCCTGGTGACTTATTAAAATGTCTGAGTACGTTGTCTATATTGTGTGGCTTTCTGCGATTTGAATGAACCTTAAGGGTCGCTTGGGACTCTTTATACACTACCATCAACACAGACAACTTGTGTTCAGGCTAAGAGATACAAACATTTCAATGATTTCAGTGTACGGATTTAAATAAGTTCTTTTTAAGGTTTGACACGTGCCTTTTTATAAAAAGGTTGAACGAGGTCTAGGAGCCTACGAAATAAAACAAAAAAATAATAACTCTAAGCACATCCATAAATCGTATGGTTCTGCTCTGAGAATTCCTAGGATTTCTGACCCGCCAAACACTTAAGAGCGTTACTCACTTTCCCCCATTACTATGCAAATTACAACTCATTTTATTCGCACTGAAAGATATCCCCCAAGATTACACTAGATTTGTAAGGATTTTCGCCAAATAAATACGAAAATCCTTGTTGAACAAGAACTATTAAAAAGTATATCGTCTCTATCTTTGTTAACCAACTTTACTACACCTTCTAGCCTTTTTTTTTTTGCGTAATCTTCTATTTCCCATCTTTTCTGGCAACAGAAATATTTTAATATCCTGCATACAACCTCCTTCAGCTGTTCCCAAAAAAGTAAGGTATATCCGCCCCCCACATACACACACAAAAAAACAGAATTTTTTTTTTTTATCATCCCACTCAAGATAAGACCGAAAAAGGAGAAAAAAAAAATAAAAATAAAAATAAAACACAATAAAAGGACTTTTCGTATTTCATTATAAATTCTTCCAACAAAGAATGAAAGTGGTACCGAAAAAAAAAAAAAAAAAAAAAAAACGAGAAAGGAAAAATGATTTTCTACTGCTGTCACTTTTTATTTCGTTTTTCCTTTTTATTTTATTTACGTCCCCTCTGTGTAGCGTCTTTCTGATCTTTTCTGCACAATTTACGTATCAACCGTGTATCTATCCATCTTTTAACCCTGCCAGGCTAAAAAAAAAAAACCCATGGAGACAATAACTCCTCGGATATATGGAACATGGCGCAAACTTCTGGAACAACAACATCACAAAAAAAAAAAACCGCAAAATAGGACCTACCTACTATACATCGGGAAATAACGTTTAATCCAGATTTGCGGGGAATAATAAAAAAAGACAACAGCGGAGGAGCACAAGGACAACAATCGCACGATGATGTCGGCGAATTGTGTGTCACAGCTAAAGTGTATCTTCTAGATTATACAATTTGCATATTTTATTTCTAAGATTTTTTTTTTTGTTTTCTTGTTTTGTTTTCATTTTGTTTACTACTTTTTTTTTTTGGGGTACCTAAAGGAAGAAAGTGAGCAAGGTCTGTTTAAACTTTCAGCGAATGATGGATTGAGAAAGGCGTACTGCTTGAGGACTTTTCTGAAAATTATCATCCCACGTGGCACAGGAAGGACTCGCGTTCTATTTTTAATTATCAAAATATCCAAATTTTAGGATTTCCAATTTTAGAAAAAAAAAAAAGAAAACAGGCCCTCGCCTGTCAAAATGTTAACCCGGCCGCTTTGCCTCGTCATTACTCATTGGAATGCACAGGATGTCAGCTCGGAAAACTTAATCAAAATCTTAGAACTAATGATTAGTGGAGTTAATTATAGGACACACACTAACTATTGTACATACATATGTTTGTAATTTTCGTGACAGAACTGTGAGTTCATAGTTGTGCTATACTTAAGCATAAAATACCAGAGATACCATTGTCAATGATGACAACATACGAGTACCTATGTACGAGTAGATACATCCCCTCGCAGGCACACACGTTTCAAGTTTGACATCACGAATATCCAGAGAGAACTGAATATTAATCACCTGTAATCATGTCATACAAGTTGTAGAATGTGCTCATCAATTATGTAACGATTCATTAATTGTGTGCTTTAGGTGTATGTGTGAGAATTGTGTGTGTTTGCGAGTGCAAAAGATTTTTGCTCCACGACAATGGGTACACACAGCTATTATGCTAATTCTTTAATCCTAATTTCAACAATTCAACTGAACCTCATGCGTTTGAGGTGGAGCATGTTCCTGATTGTGAACTCACTCCTCAGGTATCCGATGATGGATTGTACATGAATTTTGACGGCTGGAGATGTGAAACAAATTGGATTAGGATGAATCTGTTGTGGGTTTTATTGGATTTTTTCGAGAGAACTGCCCAGTTATCGATTGTGGTGTAAGGTGCTTATCGGTCTTGAATGAGATCTTTAAATTAATAAAGATGCAGGATACTTTGGCAGATCGAAAGTAGATACTAAAATAAATTATGTAAAAAAAAAAACCAACGCATTCCAAGTCGAAACCATCGATTCATTGACTTCAAGTTCAGAATGAAGATATAACATTTGAAAAGTCTCACTATCCGCGACAAATCCAAATATATTCTACCACCTGGAAAAAAAAAAAACACTGAAGACTACTTTGACTTCGAGGTAGTTAGACTGACGGACGAAGGCTAACCCTATTAAATCTCTACCACTTCGAGAGAAAAAACCTTTCACACGATGATGGCCAACTGATATCGTCATATCTCGAAAATTTTCGTGCAATAGAGCCAAATTTGCCTGTTGTGTAGCACCTAGCCCCAGGAACCACATGTCGCTAACATCAATGTCTTCAATCTCAGGCCAAACAAATTGGTTAGAATTTGACCATAGCGCATAGAATTCACCGTAACAGTGGTGCCTCAGCTGTTTTCAAAAAATTATGGCCCGATCACGCCGCTGGTCCACAGTGCGCACCAATCTATCACCCGTGGTGAACGCAATGCCTCTCAATGATCACATTTCGATTCTTAGAACTCCAAATTCTACAATTGTTCGTTTACGTAGCTAGCAAGCGAGAAATGAGACTCATTGCTGAAGAAGATTTTGTTGGAAAAATCGGCTTTAATTGTTGAAAATACAAATCCAAGTGCAAAATACGAAAACGTTGCTGAGTGCGGCATGAAATTGACAATTCCGTCTTTTCGGTCACTGAGGTACTCACAGCAGCTAGGTTTTCAGTTGATTGAGCATTACGATGATGCAAGACCTTACGATATCACATTATGTTTCCAATTGCTTGCTCAGGTGAGTAATTATGACGACCATAATCTGTCTTTAAATCACGATACACAGATATTGCAGAAGTGTTATTTTTGTAGTAAGATGCAACAATGTTACTGCGTTGAGCGGTGATTAAACGATCCATATTGTAAAATGCCAAGGCACTGTCACTATCGATGACAGATGGATTTGACAGTTGCCATATGGCAGGGATGTGATTTTGGCTTAAAAAAATAAAGAACAAAGACTACATTGGCTCGGTTACAACGAATGAATGGACAACAATGCCTCAAGGAATAAGATACTTTATTTAGGACTAAGAAAAGTTTATAGGGTAAAATTTGACTGTATGATCAAAAGCAGGTTCTACAGTATTTGATCGCGCGGAAGATGCGTAATTAATCGGATGGATTGGAGGCACACAACCATAACCATATCCCGTCCGAACAATGATGGTTAATATACCGGTTTAAGGGTAAGAATAAGGCTACAAATAGACTGATCTCCGACCAATCTTCACATCATGCTGAACATGATCGAGTAAACTCAATAATGTGGTGGGACCTCCAGTATAAACATGCGGATTTTATTCACGACTCGGATGTTTTATAGATTGTAGATAAGTTTGTGAGAATAAAGATCGTTTGCACCTTTTGATAAATTTGCGGCATCTGGCACAAGCTTAAGAAATATCGATAGTCTGGCGATTCCAGTCTGAGCTAACATGAATGCCAAGCATTGTTAAGCCATTCGATTTCTCGACTCGACTGCTTTAATTAGTATTCCATACCAGAACGGTGTAAATAGGACACTAATGGGTTCAACACGATATCTGTCTGTCCATCACCTGTCTGCCTGTGTGCCTATTACACGCTAGTAATTCATTCTGACATTCTGCACAAACACAATTCGGTGGACCAAAAACAATTGGATAAAAAAAATTGTAAAAAAATATCTTTGTGGGGCTACTTTTGGGGTCACGCGATACATTAAATTAAAGCTGAAGTTCCGAGGAGTTCAAAAATATATAAAAACAATTTTTGGACGAAGTTTCTTAAACAAAAAATCTCAAACTTGGCAGTTTTTATGACGGCCCGACTAGCACTTGACTTTTGTTTTTTGGCAACGCTAGTATCTCGATTTAGACACAAACGATACTGTGGTTTTGACACTTTAAATTCTCAGTTTTTTGCACTCCAATTGATGATTGCATCAATAACATTCTAAATGGCTTGATTTTCTGATTTCGAATACAAAGTCAGGTCTCCAAATTCTATGTATCGTACTTTTCTACCCACTCTTTAAAGCATTTTTTTTAATAACGAAAAAGAGCAACCTCCGGCGACTACTAGTTTTAAATAAATAGCTAACCACTCTTGTAGTTATGAAAATTTGAGTCTAGCCGGATCTTGGAATACATGCTATTTTAAATTGAAGTAAGAGGAGAAAGTACTGAAGGATTGAAATAACTACAAATGATAGGAACGTTTAAAGAACATCATGCAAGGAGACAAAGTAACCAAAGTTATAGGTAAACGGAAGTGGTAACGAAAATTAATAAAAAAAAAAAGGATAGGTATTCTATTTACAACATTTATAAACTGCTAAATATTTGTTTTAAGTATTTACCGTCTCATACTCCGGTGATATTGTAAACTGTCCAAAGTAAAAGAAAAACATTCATTATATTACTATCAAAAATATATTTTTATGTGTATTTAAATATTACAATGTCATGTATTTCAATATCATTTGATACACATTTTTACCATACACGAGAAAATAGAATAAGGGTATTCACTTAGAGGAATATTTTTTAAGATCTAATTTTATGTGAACCCACCTTTGAAACGATCTGTGTAATTCGAAAATCTAGTTGGCTTTTTTTTTAAAATAAAATAAGGTTCCCGCAAACTAACGCGATGCGGTGGGGGCGATGCGATACGTTCACTGAGGCGAATGCGGTATGACAGGATTTTTTTTTTAGGTTCGCCTCATGCACAGTTTATTGTTTCGCGCTGGTTGGTGTATTGCGTAGATATGACATTCACTGAACAGCTAGGCTTCAATTTTTAGCAATTATATTGAAGACAGTTTGTTTTAGGTAAAAAGTGATTAAGACCAAATAAAAACAGCATCGAATTTTCCATAAGATGGAAGCTGGAACTTTTATCCTATTTTATTTCTTCTATCTTTGGAAAAGGTACTCGAATTAACATCAGTTAGGGAGGGCAGTGTGTAGTGCGTTTGCTTGTGACCCGAGCTGTGAAGGTTCGAGCCCGAGCAGAAAAGAAAAATGATCAAAATCTAAGTTTCTCCAACCACTACACCAAAATGGGATTTTTGCCTGCTAAAGGGTTATTCATTTAACATCCCTGTCGTATAGCATCTGTCAAATCCATCTGTCATCCATAGTGACATCTGTCATCCATAGTGACATCTGTCATCCATTGTTACATCTTACTACAAAAATGACAGTCCTGTAATATCATCAATTGGCAGATGTTTTTTTGAAAATAAATTTGTATTTTATTTCTCGGACATGATTTGGACAATTTTGAGGTACGAGTAGTTATAAACTTTGTGCACCTAGACTCTGCTGTACATTCAAACAATTGCAACGCTGTTTCATTGGGCTAAGAAGACAATTAAGTAGCAAAGTCCTCTCACGGACAACTGAGGTGACTTTATATAAGACCCTCATCATCCCAGTCCTCCTATGCGGGGCGGAAGAAAGATGCGGATGAAAGAGGAACATCCACCGTCGAGTGATTGTCGGTCCCGTTTATATCAATATGGAATAGAGTCGAAGATACAACGAATTATACCGGTTGCACAGCGACATCGACCTAGTTTAAATGACTCGAACTCATAGCTTGAGATGGTTAGGGCATGTAGAGCAAATGCACATCAACACTCCGGCCCGGAAAGACTTTGCAAAGGAAGACCTCACCTAACGTGGTGCACCCAAGTGGAAAGGGACCTCAACCAACTTCGTGTGTAAATCTGGAGGCGGCTAGCACAAGATCGAGCTGACTGGAGATACTTATTGGTTGAGACCCAGGTCCACTGTAGCGCCATCTAAAGTAAAGTAAAGTATGATAGGACTTTGACGATTTTGAAACGTTCAGACTGCTTTTTAACACATTTTTACAATTTCGTTTGAATTTCAAATCTAAATGATTTGCAAATGAACAGCGTATGTAGGTTCGCACTCGTAAGTGCAACCAGTCATGCACTTCATTAATATTAGCTATAGGATAATATAAATAAAATCCGGTGGAACGGAATAGACAAATATAAAAAGCTTTGCTCCACCGATTGAATATTTTCAAAAGAAGAGACTTAATTCGTCGCCTTTCAAGTGTATAAATCTTTTCATTCTTTGATTGAATCGCTTCATTTTCAGACGACGGACGTATCTAATTAGTCAAAACAAATTCATAGACGACAGACTTTCATTGCCAACATTTTCTACCGGAAAAATAGAACTGAATATAATACTTCACAATGTACGAGTATTATAAAGATAATTCAATTTCGCTGAAATAAAATGCCATGCATCTTCCAGACCGTACATAGCTTGGAATTGCATTCACCTTGACATATTAATTTCAAGAACGAACAGAAGAAAGATGAGGAGTACAAAAAAAAAAAAAAAAAACCATCACTCTATCAAGTGAATTTGTTGCAAATGGCGCTGGGAATAGGTTGACGAAATGGTATCTACTCTCGCTAGGAGGAATGAGACCAGACTAATTCTGTATTCATTGCAGAAATAAACTGACTCAGAGAGATGTAAGGATAAAAAGGCGGTGCGGCCAAGACGAAACTGCGAATGAGTAATACCATCAGGTTCTTGTACTTGTAGTACTTCGTACAACCTATACAAATAAGCACACTAGAAGCTAGGGATGGCAGTTCGCTTAATCTATCTCATGAATATATAAGTTTTCCTAATGAGTTTTCCACAATGGAAAATGTGTATCATCGTATACGAGCAACGAATGTCAGATCTTAAGCCGTATGTAGTACATGTATGAATCTATTTTGTGATTCTATGCCACCAGAGAGATTCTTTTCAATAGATTGGTGTGGGTTAATACCATTACTGTGAGGAGGAAGATTTTTGTTTTCTCTCTTTATTTGGTTAGGGAGTTACTATAAGCTATCGATGGTATTACATTTCCATCAGTGGGGTAATGTATCCAAGCATTTAATTATGTAAAGAAGGAAATTTTTAGAAATCAATGGATGGTGTGACCTAAATATGGTTCAACATCAACAGCTATACTTCTCGTACGAAAAAAAAAGACAGATCATTATTCTATTTTAAGACGGTTTAATTGCATCGGCAAACTTATCAAAAAGTATTAATGGTAGCGGAATATGAATTCTGCAACAGCCAAGCTGCAGGCATGGGTTGTGGATAACAGACTTTAGATGTAGAGGTTAGCTACCAATAAGTACGTACTCGTATTTTCAAATAAACTGTCCCGATCAAGCAACAGATATTGAATTGGTGTGTAGAAGTTCGTAGTTTGTCTCGGCGATTTTCTAGGAACAACCATGTATACCTGAATCCAATACCGCCAATGTCAGCAGATGTTACCTTTGGATGGTGTTAATCTCCAGTTTTTGAAATAGTTGTTTAGAATTTGTAGGTCATTGGTGAGTACTTCTTCTGCATCATGCAGCCTTTGATGTTGAGTTGCGAGAGCGAGATCATCAGCGTATTGGAATTTTGCAGACCTTGCCCTTGCTAAAACATATACGTATAGGTTGAACAGCAAAGGGGTCAAGACTGATCACTGTGGTAGGCCATTATTTAGCTGTTGTGGCTTACTATTAGAGTCGTTAGTAAAAACTTGAACCGGTTGCTTAGCATGCAATTTATAAGGTTTAATATTGTTTTGCATGGAACCACTTTTAGAAGCTTTTAAATCATACCTGTGCACCATACAGTGTCATACGCTGCTATTAGATCAACAAACACCACCCAGTTTTTTTCTTTTTCTCGAATCCAGCTTCAATATATGGGTTGTTAACGACAATCTTCTTCTTTTTACGGCGAAGTTCTGATCCGGATTAGAAGGATCACAACCCTCCCACTTTACTGCATCCCTACTGGTCCGCCTGTGGGGTTTGCCGGTTTGACCTCAGAAGGTACCGGCAGGCTTCCCGGTTGGGAATCACTTCGTCACTGAGGCCAATCGAATGCTGGTGTTTTTGCATTTGTGTGATCCAGTTGTTTTTGGTCTGCCGTTTTTGCGCGATTGCGTAGGAGCGTTGTTTGATATTGCATTTTTGACGGGGTCCGAAGGATCTCTCCTTTGAACATGACAATACCAACTGAGCCGGTCATGCTCTATCTTGCTTGTGATGGGTTCTTTTACATGAAGGCTTCCTCGAGTCTTTGAACTTCTTATTCTATCAATCTTCGTTACTCCTGCTGTCATGCGAAGCATCTTCAGCTCAGCTGCCGTTAATTTGCCCTCATACATTTTGTACATTGTCCAGCATTGTGAAACGTATGTGAGCGCCGGACGTAAAACTGCGGTGTAGAGTCTTCCTTTAAGCTTAGGGGGCATTTTTCGATCACAGAAGATAGCGGAGTTTTCCCGCCACTTCATCCACCCTACGCTTACGCGATGATTGATGTCATCATCACAAGTTGCCTTGCTATTGATCATAGATCCTAGATATTTGAACTTTTCACACTTGGGAAGCACTTTTCCATTCAAGTAAATGTCTGGAATAGGCCGGTGTGGATCAGAGAACGGGCAGCACAGATACTCTGTCTTTTTCGAACTAATACGGTACCCATTTCTCTCCAAAATATCCACCCATACATCAAGTACTCGTTGCAGGGCCATTTGATCTTCGCTTATTATAGCTCCATCGTCAGCAAAGAATAACTGATGCACTTTGGGGTCCGTCACTTTTCCTTCAAGCAGATAATCAAGGACTGCAATAAATAGCAGAGGACTAAGGACGCTTCCCTGGTGTACACCGACTTTGATTGGGAACTCTTCGGTGACTCCTGCCGGACATCGTACTCTTCTTCGCGAGACCTTTGCAACATCTATATATTACTTCAAGGAGAGCTTTTTCATCATTATTGTTAACGACAATACTTGGTCAGTACAACTTCTCCTTCCTCTGAATCCTGCTTGCTCAATCGGGATAACTATTATAAATAAATCGTTCGAGGATTTTGTAGCAGACATTTAAAAGTGCTATCGGGCGGTAGCTATCCGCAAGGTTAGCTGGTTTACCTGGCTTGAGAAGACCTACAATCTTTGTTTTTTTGAATTCTTTTGGTAGTATTCCGCTGGTGACAACACTGCTGTAAAATTTACAAAGCCATTTGAGTTCTTTTTACAGTTTTTGATAAACTCCGGATAGATTCCATCGAGTCCTGCTGCTTTTCCACTCTTGGTTTTCGAGATATCGGCTTCCAATTCAGGCAGGGACAATTCTCTGGCGTATTCCAAGGTTTCAGGGGTAGTTGACCTTAACTTATTTAAAGCACTTTTGACCAGTCTGGTATGTGTTTTTACAGCTTTGGCGTTTGATATGCCCATAGTGCGTTTAGAGACTATGCTATGGTGCATATCGATTTACAATCACCAAGCTTTCGGAGCAGGCTCCACGCCTTTCTGCTTGATCTTGTGAAGTCCAGATTATTCATAGTGTGTTCCCAATTGGGTTTTCGAGATTCGTCAGGGGATGTGAGAAGCTCTTCTCCTGTTTCAGGATCACCAGTTAAGAGGTATTGCTGGTAGAGTCTTTCGCTGTCCGAACTCCAGCCAGGAATGTATTTTTTTCCGGTAGCCTCTTTGTATGCATTTTCTAGTAACGATCCCAACAAATCTATTATAGTTTTGAGCAATTGGAGGTATCCACCTAACATTAGAGTCGAGTTCGAAAGAGAATTTCTCCCAGTTTGCTTTGTTTAGGAGTTAGAAACGCGATTTTAATCTGCCAAAATTCATGATTTTCTCTCCCATTGTTAGCTCTCCCGTATCCTCTTTGTCACTGCATCACTGGGTTTATAAACCTTAAAAAGGCATAGTCTTAGATAAGTGATGTAAAAAACTAGAAAGAAAATCCATTTGGAATGGATCGTATGATACCCACTCCTTATAAAGTGAGCATAGCGTTGCGATCTTTCTATTCCGAAGATATTTCAAGGATTTTTAAAAAATTTTATCAGAAAACTGTTGTTACGAATTTTTAGAGATCACAGATTCACTTAACCATCACCGTAAACGCCCCAAAAAAGTGGGCGTGACCATATATAATATATGAACGAAATATAGAGAAGGGCAACGTCTATATATTTCATTTGAACCATTTTTTTTGAGTTTCTATCAATGCTTCAGATTCCAGAAAGCATAGATAGATCTGAATTTTTATGTTCCTAGCTCAAAATTTAAAGCCCTAAAAGTATGTGACATACGGACAGATGGAGGACATGGTTCGACGGAATACTGCAGCTCTCAATAAATGAGGAGTCAAAAATGGTTGGTTTTGCAGATGACATTACAGCCAAACTGTTAAAAGAGGTCAAGCAGAATGGCAATGCAAACATAAGGACAGTACGACAATGGCTTACCTCGGTTGGCTTGTCATTAGCGGAACACAAGACGGGTCGGTCCTTATAACCATCAGGAAGGCGGAGGCCACACCATCACTTCAAAACTTTACATCAAATACCTTGGAGTAATGCTAGATGCAAGGATAACATTAGCATTATGCTTAACACCAGAGGACCAAGGTACAGTCATAGGCAGTTATTAGCAAGAGTAGTAACGTTCATTATTTTGTATACCTCACCTAGTAAGTGCACTGAGAGCGTGCTGTGCCTAATGATTTTGTTGTGCAAAAATGATTTTAGTCAGTATATTAGCTGACGAACATCGACGGTTATACTAACTAAACCATCTGTAAAACCCAAGCAGTGCTGGCACTAGCAGAGAAAATCAACGTAAATTTGAAAAGAGTGCTGGAATACCTCGCAGAAAGGCAGATAGACATACCGCCTCATACCGCGTATCCAGCCGTGAATCGAATGACGACATGGAGAGTGTGCAACTATATGACCCAGTTCCGGACGGGATATGCCAGATGCTTAGATTTTTTTGTAGAATCTACGAATGCTTTTCCGATAGCGGGACTCTTCGAAAATTCTACGATACCTATTTTGAATATGTTACTCGATGTTAATGAATATAGTTTTTCTTGTGAATACATATCACGAAAACGGTGTATCTTGAGGAAAAAAATAAAATATCATAGTCAATATTTGAGGTTTCGAAATTCTGGGGTGGGTGTAACATTTCTCAAAATTTTCGAAGATTGTACATAAGTTTAAAAAATAGCCCGTATTTACCTGAAATTAATGGAAGCGGTTTTTGAGCGCGAATATATCGAAATGATTTTAGAGTTGAAAATTGAGCGGTATTTTCAAAATCTCCAACTTTCATTAGACTTTAAAGACCCTTAAAAATCAAAGTGTTTAGAGACTAAAAGTTGTTATCGTTAAAGCCTTAGGTTCTATAAATGTTTACTCTAGTTTAGAGTGCATTAAAGTTGAATCTGAAGTGACAGTCAGAATATATTTTCCTGTAAACAATGTCTGAATATAAGCACGAAACATACAAGAAAAGAAAATAAACTGCCACAGTCAAACAATTAAACCGAGCTTGCAGTAGCCAACTAACAAAAGTCTACTTAAGAATCGACTTTAAAAATTTATATTTCAAAGGCCCAATGAGAACAGTTTTTCAATGCGAATATCTCGAAAACGGTGGTTTTAAATTTACCTAGAAGTGGGGTTGAAAACAAATTTCCGAGATCTGTAGGAAATTCTTAGTACGAGTAGTGCTCCGTACGGAACCAAAAAATGGAACACTAAGGGATTCAACAAGGTGTCTATTCATCAGTCAGTCTGTTCATCTGTATGTCACAGGCTCGAAACTACTCGTATTGAACTGTTTAGGTCAGAAATAATCCACAAATATTGTATGTAATGATCCTGTGAAGTATGTGTATATACAAACCAGTGGGAATGTAGCGAAAGAACTGTGAGTATGTGGAGTGAAAAATCATTCCACTTCTCATCCTGTTTTTATATAATTTTCCTGTGACGCATTTAAATGTCCGATTTAACTTAAAGCCAACAATTTATTGTGCATGTGAGAAAATTGTTCCAATTATTTTTGAAACCCCTTCCTATATTCTACGGCCCTCCATCCAATTTTCATTATTTTTAATAGAGACTTATAGTTTAGGAATTATTGTTAAAAATAAATAAAAAAATACGTTTATGTTGGAGCTAAAAGCCCACATAGCGCCTATACTTTTCGGAATGGGTTAAAACTAACGTGCCTTCTTAGTATGTCAATCCTTGCTTACTTACAAGCCAAAATTTATCATATGTTAAGTAGTTCTTGAGTAAGGCATATTAGAACAAACAGATAGGCAGACGTGAAACAAAAGTTGCTTGTACGACCTGATCCCTCAAAAATGATTAACGAGGAAGCAAAATTAGCAAGCAGTTAAAATGGTGGTACGGAACAATAATGACACTGGTCTCTAGTCATACCTGACTATCTTTACTTGCACCTATAAGGGTAAGTAATGGTTTTCTGGAAATGTTCGATCTTGAGATTTTGATCAAACTTGACAAATTAGAGAATTTTGAAACGTCGGTCATCCAATTCTGTCTGTCTCTATGCCCCATCGACTGTAGTGTAAACGGCTATGCGGATTTTCTCTAAACTTAAAATCTAGAATCGTTGGGTTCACAATTCAAGCCGAAATCGAAATTTTCTTTCCCAAAATTAATGGTACTTTATCAAAGCCCGGTACTTTCTCGAAAACGGCTCTAACGATTTTGATCAAATTTGATATTTGACTGATGGCAGAGATATGTTTTTAGATGGCGTACCAAGTCTTCGAAAGCAAATATGTATGAGGGCAGATTATTCATTAACTGGTTCTCAAAAATTGACTATTTTTCGGATAAGGCTCAATCGAGTTTGTTCGAAATTCAACGGATTTAACAAAAAGAGTTTTTGCAAATGAACAACGTACGGATGCAAATCAGCGCGTATTGCACTTTCTTAATTATTCCATCTGTTCTGTTCTGAACTCAAACATGAGATCGGAAATCTAAAACCTAAGAAAGCTCCTGGTTATGACTTGATCACCGGAGAAATTCTCAAAGCATTGATTAAGCTTCTTCATATTGTAAATGCTGCGCTCAGATTAAAACACGTGCCAAACCAATGGAAAGTTGCGGAATTTATAATGGTTTTAAAACCAGGAAAGCCGCCAAATGAGGTAAAATCTTATAGACCAATTTCGCTACTTCCAGTTATATCCAAAATTTTCAAGAGGATATTACTAAGGAGTCTCCCACCGGTTATAGAAGGAAATAATCTTATCCCTGATCACCAGTTTGGGTTCAGAAGTAAGCATTCGACGATTGACCAGGTGCATAGAATTACTGATTGAAGAGAAAAAGATATGCTCAAGCGTATTTCTTGACGTCTCGCAAGCCTTTGCAAATTACGACAAGTTCTCCCTGTATTCCTATACGACATTCTAGAATCATATCTCGGGAATAGATTCTTCCTGGTTAGACATGGAAATGAATACTCGGAGCTGAAAGAAATTTCGGCCGGTGTACCGCAAGGAAGCGTTCTTGGGCCACTTCTCTATCTGTTATATACTCGAGATATACCGAAAGAAGATGGCACTATTCTGGCTACGTTTGCCGATGACACCGCTATCCTAGCCGTAGGTAAAACAATCGAAAAAACGACTGGAAAACTGCAAAACGCACTGAATAAAGTAAATAAATGGACGAGGGACAGGCGGATCGCCCTCAACGAATCTAAATCTGTTCACGTGAATTTCACTTATAAGAAAACTAATATCTTGGCAATTTTCCTAAACTTGGCCCGAATACCTTTTACAAACGAGGCCTTGGAATGACACTCGACGCAAAACTGAAATGGAATTCGCATGTGAAAATAAAACATAAAGAACTCAAAATCAAATATAGAGAAATGAACTGGTTGCTCGGAAAACACTCCCAGCTCAGTATTGAGAACAAACTGCTTTTATACAAGCAAGTGCTAAGGCCGGTGTGGACATACGGTATACAACTTTGGGGCTGTACCAAGAAAACAAACGCCAATATTTTACAAACTTTTCAAAATAAAGTGCTAAGAGAAATTGTCCACGCACCGTGGTATACTAGAAAAGATGATATCCACAGGGATCTCGGAATTCCGACAATTGAAGCTGCAATTAGAAGCTTAGCGAGAAAGCATAGAAACCGACTAATCGGACATGTCAACAATACAATCTTTCAAATTCTGGATGAAAGCAATTTATTGCGCCGACTACAAAGGACGAAACCTTTCGACTTGGCGAGATAGGAATCAACCGCGCCTAGATTGTGGAACACGCAGGATCTTTCAGTGGAAAGTAACCTGCCAAACGAGTTTTTTTTTCATGATATAAAAATTGCTTGATAAGGTCCTTCTTAGTTGCAATATATAACAAATTAAATCGCAGGGTGGTGTTTTTTTAGTCAGTAAGAATCTGATACTACTATGAGCACGCGCTTGCTATCCTCATAGTGTCTATGGAAGATTTTTCACCAACCCTCGGGAAAAAAAAAAATCTGTTCTGTTATAAAATGTTTAAAATTGCTTTGAAGTATTGGGACTAAATCTGCTGCACATACCTCTTTGACAACGAAACAATGCTTGGATTAGGCCTCCTGTTTGTTTATATGCCATCAGTCAGATTTTTACTTAAAGCTGCAAATGTTTCTTTAAATTTGAGTCTTAAGTCTTGAATACGACTTAGAGCTTGCAAAATTACAAGAGGACCATTCAAAAAAAAAAAAAAAAAAATCTTTGAATTTCAAATTTACGCATAAAGCTTATTATTGGCAGAAAATCTTCTGCTCAGCTTAACCCAGATTTCCAACAAAAGGGTAATACTATTCCTTACTATACATAGAGGATTACTTAATAATTTTCTAAGCATAATTCTCTGAATCAATTGACCTACATTCATGTGTGGGTAATATAGGGTAGGCTAGGTACCTTCAAACCATCTCCTCAAATCCCAACTGATCGCCTACAAATTGTAAGTGCTTATTGCTGGACAAAAGCCTTCATTGTCACCAAGTCACATAAATATATTTCTCTGCCCGATAAATCAGGTCATCACATTCAAATTAATCTCACATTTCCAGTCTCTGATGTCCTTACACTCAACATTATGCAAACCAAAGAATAGGTCTGCAAAGCAAGCTCCAATTTATCATGCGGATTGACATCTTAACAGCTCCAATTCATAGAATAGGACAAAAAAAAAAACTTCATCCCGTTCAAATTACTTTCGGGGTGATTTCAATTCAAGATATTCCCATCTCTCATCCCAGTCAACCCCCGAGGGACATGCTCTCCAACGATAACTATTTCTTTTCCCATTGTCAATGAATCCCCGAATGAGATGTGTAACGCCTAGCATTCGTTTTCTATTCATATGTCCCCCATCAAACCTAGAACGACCTCCAACAAAAAAAAAAAAAAAAAAGAAGTAAAAATAAGAAAGGAACCCAACTCGGCCTTTCTAGGTCAAATGTAACGAAAACACGAATATCAGGCAAATAAAAAAGAAAAAAGTACAAAACTCCTTGTTAGGCAAGGTTCAAAGTGCTTAACTTTTAAATGGGAAAAAGAAACCTCTACCAACCGCACACACATAAATGACAGGTTCACTCGGTTGCCTGAGAAAGTTTCAAATCAATGAACACACAGACTTTTAGGCAGGTAATTTAATTCAATGCGGGATTCATCGCCATCTCCCCACCGACTGTGTGGTGTAGCCTTTTTTTTCTTCCTTCAGGGAGCATACATTCCTCGTATCTGCCAAACTGTAAGTCCTTTCAATTCGTTTCTATTTCTTTCCACATAATTCTCTTTTGTTTGGGGGGTGGTGGTGGTGGTGGTGGAATTGGAGTCACCCCATCACCAACCTCCCAGAAAATGCAATAATAAAATATAAATAAAATTATGCGAATAAAGTTTGGGATGAAAGAGAGGGACGAGCGCCAAGAAAAAAAGTAATTTCAAATTCATCCCTTATGTTTGTTGGGTCTTAAACACTATTGATGCACCGCTACCGCGCTCTGCTGGAACGGATCCTTAGAAAGGACGAACGATAATCCAGAAAGGAAAAATTTCATAACTTCATGGAGAATGATTTTCTATGTGATAAAAAAGCAGCTCCTCAACCCTGCACCGCCTGCTCTTCCCAACCTTCTCATTGACCCAATTGGATTATCTTTTGAGAAAAAAGAAAATTTCGGTCCCGAACACGCTTGGATGATGGCGAAACGAAGTAATACGCGTAAGAGTTCTGCATGAGTTGCCTCTTCCATTTCTTCTTCCTTTCGGGATGGTTTCTCATTTTTTTTTTCATTCTTGTGTTATATTTGCGCGTTCGCCTCCTTGTAGAGTACTTCATGGTGAGGTGGCCTGAATATTTATATTCCTCCGTCGAGTAAACGAAAAAGAAAGTCCTTAGGGTCTTTAGAAATTCCTTTTCCATACATGTAAATCATTATGATTACTATTACTTCATTTCCTGATGTGACTCGGCCCATTGAGAAGTGAATAGATATCCTCTACCTCTACCGCTGCCGTTGCTTCGTTTTGTGATACAAGAGTTCATTGTGCTCGGAATAATTAATTTCGTGGAGTGACTAGGTGAATTGGGAATTCAGGTGTTTGCGGTGTACGAATGCAATGTATGGTACTTGAAATAAATCCCTATACGATACGAGTTGTAGGCTTCTTCAAGGAGGTAGTCATTCCCTGAAATGTTGCTAAGTACCAGTTCTAGGTGTATTCGTAGCTAGGAGCTAGGCTTTTCAATAGAAAACAAATACTGTGAATCATGAGCAACGACGAAAGCAAAAAAAAAAAACAAACAAGCTCCCCAGTTATCTGGACAGCCACCCTTGGAGTTCACTGAAACTTAATATCAGCTGAGTTTCAAACCAACTACACCAATCTGTCTTTCTCTCTGTCTCTTCCCCTTTCCTCAAAAACGCCCGTGTCCTAAAAATTAGTATAAGGGTATTCATAACCCCTTTCACACGTGTAAATTATAAAAAAAAAGAAATATTCTTAGCAGGATAAACTTTGTTGATTTAAATACTGCAACTGAGCTGCTAAAGGAATCTAAGCTGGGTTTTCTTATATAGGGTCATCCAACAAGAGGTGTCATTTTAAATTTCGCGCCACTATTAAACAGTTCAACTATCATTGATAAGTAAAAACTAGGAGGTTATTAAATATGGATCGATACAACTCGCACAAGGTGTTGAAATAGTGAAAATTCTCTACAAAAATGGTGAAAAACATTCGATAAATTTGAACGTCTCGGACAGATTAGTGATGAGGAAGACTCTAACTTGTGTTCATGCAGCAAGATCAATTGAAAATATTGCCGCCTTTGCTGAGAGTGTGACTGAAAACCCAGGAGTGTTCATTTCGAGATGATCACAGGAATCGGGCCTATTCGCAACCACTTTACCTCGCATTTTGCATAAAGATCTTAGCCTACATGCTTATAAGGTCCAGTTGACACAAGAATTGAAGCCAGCAGACCACGCACAACGCGGTACTTTCGCTGATTGAGTGCTGGAAATGAATGAACAAGATCATGATTTTTTACACAAAATTATTCTGAGTGATAAAGTTCATTTCCATTTGTCTGGGTACTCAAACGAACAAAACTATCGCATCTGGAGCTCCGAAAACCCAAGAAAAATAGTGAAATAACCTCTCCATCTACAACGAGTGACAGTTTGGAGCGGTTTTTGGACTGGAGGTGTCATTGGGGCACATTTCTTTGAAAATGATGCTGGTGCGAACGTTTCAGTTAATGGATTGCGTTACCGAATGATGTTGACTGACTTTTTTGGACGACATGTCACAGCTGGTGAAACAATGGCTCTATTGCCTGACAAATTTCCTGGACGTATGATCTCTCGAAATGGAGACATCAATTGGCCAACTTAGAGATCGTGCGATTTAACTCCATTAGACTTTTTCCGTTGAAGCTATGTTAAAGATAAAGTCTACGCAAATACTCCACCAACGATTCATGTACTAAAGGATTATTCGCGAAATACAGCCGCAATTATGCGAAAACGTGATGAAAAATTTCATCAAAAGTATGACTGTTTGTAGGCAGAACCGAGGCTTGTCATTCAGATTTGAAATTTTAACAGAGTCGTTAAATATTTTTTTTTTTAAAAAAATTCGTAAAAAATACTTATTTTCAAAATTTCCCAAAACTTAGTACACCGTAACCCTGTAGATGTAATTTTTTTTGCCGAAAACCTGGTACGTAAACTGGAATAATAACTCGGTTTTTGACTTCACTGATCCCAGATATGAAGTTTGTCCAACCGTTTAGGCTGCGGTCGGCCATACTTGTACATACAAACAGACAGACAGAATTGAGAGATCTACTTTTCTAGTTTCTTTCTTATGGTAATACCAAAATTGATCAAGTCCTCGTTCTGTGTCGACCACATCAAAACTCTGTGAATCATCATCGAGCAGTGGATTGAATATATGTAGATCGCCACTGCACCCGCTGTTCTTTAATTTTGAGAAGGCGTTCGATAGTGTCAACAGGGAGTTTATTTGGAGTGCCTTACGCAGGAGAAGTATTCTCGACAAAATAATTGCTATTATCAAAGCTACATACGATGGGTCCAAATGTGACGTTCTGCACAGAGGAAGGTTGTCGAAGGAATTCGAGATCGAAGGCTACATTCTTTCACCAACACTATTCCTATTGGTGATTGGCGATGTGATTCGTGCAACTTTATCTATGGGAAACGCAGGAATTCGATCGAGTCTTACATCCTAACTGAAACAACTTGACTATGATGACGATGTATGCTTACTTTCTCATAGAATTATGGACCTCTACCAAATGACAACAAATACGAAGAGGGAGGCAGGATCATCAGCTCAAATATGCATTGCTGGACGACCGGTAGAGAGAATAGATGATAGACCAACCGTACCTCTAACGAACACCTCTACAAGAGAACGGGCCAGGAACCACAGGCACAACCATCATATGACGGAAGTCGCAGTGGGTTGGTCACATGTTCCGAAAAGGTGACAGTTCCATGGCTAACGCTTTAACCCAGGATGGCAGAATATCTGACAGTTAGACGAGAACATGGCGCGAAACAGTCGAGAAGGAGGCCTGGCAATTGGGGGGAGCTGAGACACATAGCCAGAAACCCTACACGATGGCGCGTTGGCATAGTAGATGTTATAGGAGCCGCAAGGGGATACAGGACATAAATTAAAAGTAAGTTAGATTGATCAAAATCTCGGGATAGAAAATTTTCACGAAACCAGTACTTGCCCTTTTATAAGTAATAAATTTCGAGAGTAGGTACGGAGTAGGTACGACCGCAGTATGTAATATGAAGATGGTAGAGAAATAATCGAAATATTCATTTTGGCCATACGAGACCAAATCCAGGGTAGGAAGTGCCAGAGCCTACAGTAAAATGTTCATCGTTACACATTTCATCACTTGAAAACCGCTTGCACTAAGGAGGAACTAAGGAGGATTTTTGGGTATCAAGAGGACGGGATCAATTCACAGAATCGGAGACTTGAATAGGCAAAAGTGGCTCAATCATTTGGTTGTTCTGTTTGGCAACTTAAAGTAGCGCAATTGGGGCATAAACCAAACAGTATCAACAATTTGGCTATAGCCAAGGATGGCAAATTGTGATCAGGTGCTAAATTAACCATGCATCAGGAGGAAATTCTTCCGTAGAGATCTAGTACTTCTGTGGTGATTAAATTTCAATACTTTTGGAAGGTCGTTCGTGACAAAAAAACGGAAAAAGGGGAAAAGTTTCCGACTGAAGCACACTTCCTTAGATTCAGGTGGTAGCGGAAGAAGTCTCGAGTGTAAATCTACGGTGGCGCATACCGATTCAAGCGGATTGAACTACTTTGCTTACACTTTATATGGGCCATTTCAACATATTCGGAGCTCAAGCTTATAAGGCACTATTTGCACTAGTGGTAAAAGTTGCGTTGACTGAAGTTTCGGATATTCGCCTCCAGGGATAGATACGACTGAAATGATGTAGTGACTCAGCAGATCGGTAGTCCGCCAAGTAAAGTATGCATACTCTCCACGCCAAATCCCCCTCGCAGATGAGGAGCAGAAATATCTATACCATGCAACTTAAATCGAAATAATACCCGAGACTTGGTTGCAGTTAAAAATGATAAATACCAACACCATTAGAGTTGACATTGTAGTTATTGACTCGATTATTTTCGCCCTAGTCCGCTCAGTTACCCAATCCATTTATGTTCAATTTTGCTCTTCACTCTCTGAAAGCATGCTTTGGCTAAGGAAGTCTTGTCTGCAATGAACAAACAAAATTTGTCTATGTGTTGTGTAAAGATTCGGATAG
The DNA here is from genome assembly GCA_963082735.1 of Pocota personata. NCBI lineage: Eukaryota > Metazoa > Arthropoda > Insecta > Diptera > Syrphidae > Pocota > Pocota personata. The sequence continues at coordinate 17,852,004 of OY720431.1, forward strand.
AAGCTTGATCATGCTCTTAGAAACATTTCAGATCTATTAGCAGTTTTAGAAGCGAGATATTATCAGATTAACCGTTTGAACTACGATGGATACTCCATTGCCCTAACCCATCACCATCCTAAACCAAAGGTGCATCAGAAAGACAATTTTCATAACCATCTCCTAGTCCTCAGAGGATAAGGCAAAGAGATTCCAATCGCCTAGTGTACTTCCACTACTTGGTGCATAGGTATGCAGAAAAGACAACTTTTCTGAAACCTGCCTTAACACTGAAGTCACTTGTTACTTCACTTGAAACAGGAAGAAATTAAGAAGCAAAGTAGGAACAATGCGCTAAGAAAGGTGGATAGAGTTACCATATCTATTTTTTAAAACGACTTCCGTCTTCAGGCTCGTTTTGCTGGAAGACGACATACACCTCGCAGATTACGAACTTGTACGACTCTACTTTCAAACTCCTAAACTGAGGAAGATCTTCTGCATGAACTTACTACTGCGTCAGCTATCAAATCCTCTCAGGTGTTTTCGAAGAGGTACATAAAAAAAGGGTTGTCACTGGGTCTGGAAGTTTTAGAGCCCAGGGAGTATTTAAAATGAGCCTTAAAGAATAGGGACAATTTGAGAGAAACCAACTACGATACGAACGTTCTTTCGCACCACCTCAGTCAAGAAGGTGGTGCGAAAGTTCAATGCTGTGGAATCCATCTTGCAAGTGGAGGCCGTTCAGAGAAATGTTATCGAGGTGACTGTGTTCATTAACTCTATTCAGTAGGAGCCTGTTTCTTACCGCGAATTCGATTTATGACCCAAGTTAGCCCACTGCAAGGATATGTTCAAATTGTTATAAGACTGCTGAGTTGTGCATCACCCATATCTCTATCTGTCTACCAAATGGATACGAATACTGCCTTAAGATTCCATATATAGTATTTGTACTCTAACGTAAAATGTAACCACCGATTATCAACGTTTTTCAAAGGCGGTTTTAACGATTTTTATAATTATCTGCATCTATTGTCCAGCGAAGACAGTTTGGAAAGCCTTATAATAAGCTTACGCGATATAAAACTATCACCTTGGCTTCAATAAGATCCCACGATAACCATAATACACCTCTTTGCAGTAATGCTAATGCAAGAGCCTTATTGTTAGTTTTTCTATAAAGCAGGAGGTAAAAACAAGGGTAGGTGAATATGTTTACATACAACCAACGTTTTGGGTGTTAGATCTTAGTGAACTCTCTCATCATCATCACCTTTCAAGGTCATAAAATCTTCCCACGTTTAGATGGAACCTACAATCTACACAGAAAGGCTAACAAGACTATACTTTAGCTACTCATAACCTTACCCATTTCGTTTGTTCAACGTGAATAAATAACAATAACACTTAATACTCACATGTGGGCCACCTTCTAGTGGTTGTGGCAGATTGTTGAGCAGATTTGATGACTGCAAGTCAGGCCTTGCTGGCGGCGATAACGTCGTTGGCGGACCTGGTACCGCAATTGGCAGTAAACTGCCCAACTGAAATAAGAAAAAAAAATATATATAATTAATATGTAAGCAATAACCCCAGAGAGAGAAAGTAGAAAAACTTTGCCTAAATGACCCCCAACAGATAAGCCATCAAATTCCTCTTGGTTGGGTCAAGCCCTATTACCGTATCAAATTAAATGAAGACAAACAAAAAGTCATTCAGTCGCAATTAGTATATAAGCAACAAATGCCAGGCACACCAGCACCCACTGCCACGAGTAGCACCCAAAATAGAGAACAACAGCATGATCCCTATCAGCAAAATGGAATTTCTTTCCCGGTTTTTTTCTTCCTTTTTTCCAGGAGGTTTTGTTTACTCTCCGTCTTTATCTCGAGTTTGTCAGAAAGAAAAAAAAAAAAAAATCTTCCTACCCCCATGTCCTTCAGCCAGATGTCATGAACTGATGTTATTTAGATATTGTTCCTTTCTTTTTCGTCTTACCAATTCGCTTCGTCCTTTTTTTTGTGCGGTTTGGAAGGAATAAACGCGTTACGTAAAGATTTTGCGATTCATTTCTTTTATCCATTTGGTAAATGCTTATTCCCAAACTGCGGTCTCTAGGCCCCTAACTAACTGCCAACCTCAAAAGGATGATGATCCCGGGCCTAATCTACATACATACATGTGGGTGGGTGTTCGCGGTGTGCATGCTATATCCTGAAAGTAATTTATCATTTCCTAAATTATGGTTAGATGCCAGGATATGTGTTCTTTCTGTTTATTTCCTCCTCGTCCTGCTCTCAATATTTCGAAATTGCTGAATTTATATCCTGTGCAATCTACTGTGGGTGTGTGTATGCCGTATCCGCAACAGCGTGCGTCTCTCTAGAGTCGTCTATAACGTGTTTCCCTTTTCCACGAAATCTTCAGATTTTGAAAATATATTATGTGTATTTAACCTTCCGACACAAATCCTGTGCGTTTTATCCAACCCACCCAATCCACCCATCCATTCGCCGTCATGGGAAAAACATGAAAAGATGAAGGAAAAAAGGACAAAAAGAATTGCGGTATGGTATTTCACGGGGAAAAGTTTTTCCTCAGATAAAATCAGGATTTTTCACATTAAACGGTTACCGATAGACATACATATGTACCTTTGTATACATATGTAGATACATCCGCATGCAACACACAAAAATTGAGGAAGTTGAAAGGGAAATCGAAAATTTCATATGAAATCGGTTTGCTGTGAGAACATCCAAACACAAATCCTGTTGGCCCCCACCCCCAGAAAATAAAAAAAAGGATACCAGCTATGTAGCACTGTGAAAATAAGGAAAACTTTCGTCTTCTTTTCTAAGCCGATTTCCGTTGCTTTATTGAAAGCTAAAAATACATCTGTGCATGGATTTTATTGACTTACCCGCTCGAAACACAACGCGAGACAGGAGACAGTAAAAACGGAGCGAAACAAAAAAATCAAAGTTTTCCATAATTTTATTTTTTTTTTGCCTAAAGGAAAACTTTTTTTTCCAGAAAATTCATTAGCATTACTCAGCGAAATGGTAGAAATTTGCATTTTTTTTTTTTTTTTTTGGAAAAGTTTTGGTTTTTGCTTTTCGGCGCCACCGTACAAAATATATGGCTGTCATGCATTTAATTATTTTTCAGGTGGCATTATGTGGTGATTATGAGTTTGAAATAGTTTGTTTCAATTTGATTGTTGAATGCATAACACTATCTCTGTGTCTGGGGAAAAGATTTTCTGTACAAAATTCATAGAAAGTTTCATATAGTTTCTCCATTAGGATATGTGTGATATGGGGGAGTGGAGTGTGGAATAAAATTAAGGTGTAGATATGGATATACGCATTTTAATATAATGAATGTCGAGTTGGAAAATAGTTTTCAGAAGAGAATTTGTAATTTTTGGTAGGTACCGAAAAGTTATGTTAAATATCGCAGGGTACCATATCCCCCCATCTTCTACTGCATCCCTAATAAAGTTGGCGTGGCGATGTGAATTTTTTAATTCAAATGTAATGACACCTATCTGCTCAAAGGATATTTCCCCGATTTTTAAGTGATTTTAGCAGAAAAACTGTTATTACAAGTCTTTCTTCAAAGAAAGTGGGCGTGGCTGTCAACATTTGTAACTAAAGTTCACAGTTTTTTAGGAGAATGTAACAGGTGCGCCATCTTTTGGTTTCTTTTTAAATTACATGTTATTTTGACACTGACAGCTCTTTCGAGCTCAACAAATTGACAGAAATACAGTGAAAGCGAAATTTCAAAAGTGGTACTATGTTGCCGAAATAGTGCGAATTTTGAAAAGAAATTTCGATCGAAATAATGCACCAATAGTACCTGCTGTATGCAAGTTTGTGAAAAAAATTCATGAGATTGGCAGGCTAATTGATAACGCAAATTATCCTCGTGTTCATCCCGTGTATTCAGCCGAAAATATTGGAAAGTGTGCGCTTATACCTGAGAACCTAAACTCGTCATAGATTCCAGAATTATGCATAAAGACCTCAGATTCTTCTCTTACAAGTTTCAACTGGCTCAGGAATTAAAGCAAAATGACCACTCGCTTCGTTATCGCTTCTCTCGCAGCAAGAAATTGACATCTATTTTTCTAAAACAAAGTAATTTTTTAAGATAAGACGCATTTGCATCTCGGCAGCTAAACAAGCAAAATTGCCGTATTTGGGGCTCGAAAAACCCACACGTAATCGTAGAGAAGCGAATGCATCCTCTCTACGCTTGTGACTATTTGGTATAGTTTGTGCAATGGCGGCATTATTGGCCCATTTTTCTTCGAAGATGAAGATGGCAACAACGTTACGGTCAATGTGGAGCATTACAAAGGTATGATAACCAATTTTTGTTTTTATCCAGAAACTGAAGAAATGAACTTGGACGATCTCTGGGTCCAGTAAGATGGCGCTACGTGCCATACAAGCTATCCAACAATTAATATTTTTCGCACTAAGTTCAATAATCGTTGCCATTTGGTGATGCTGCTAGACCTCTTTTTTTGTGAAATGCTGGTAAAGATTGATGTTATGTTGACAATCCAAAAATGATTCACGCACTTAAGCACAATATTGATTGAAATATTCTTCAATTCGTGTAATAGAGCACCGAACAATCGAAAATATACTGCAGAATTGGGTTGACAGGATGGGCAAGCCATTTAAATGAAATTATTTTCTATAAATAATCGAAAAGTATACTCCCTTCAATAAAGCAAAAGACTTTGAAAAATGTTTAAATGGATTTTTTTATATAGCAATTTTAGAGAAACCAACAGATGAGCACTCCTATACAATAAGACCTAACCAAAATGCTTTTATTGAGAACACGCCCTCAAAAAGTAGGCGTGTCCATCAACACAACAGATGAATAAATTGTAGAGAAAGTCCACGTCTATGTGTGTTGTTAAGTTGAAATTTAGTTGGCATAACCTTCGAAACTAATCACAAATATGTACGGAAATGTTCACATTGTTATAAAAGTGCTTGGTTGTGCGTCAGCCAATCCGTCTATCGGACATGGACTGCTTAATATTTTGGAGCATTTATTTGAAACTCCATGTGTATGTCACTTAGGCAGATGTATATATAAAAACAGGGTGTTTTTTGGGACTGCGGCCGATTTGAAATTGGAGCCATTTCTCAGAGAGATGGTTTTATTATGTGAAAGTTGGCAGTAGTGTTCAGCTGTCAATCCCATGTAGAGTTTGATGTGACAACAACGTGCTTTAAAACATTTTATCAAAATGGTCCATCAATTATTGCAACACAGCGTAAATTACATAATTTTTTTTTTGTCGATGTGGAGTGTCTGTAAAGAACACTATTCCAAAAATGATCCACAATATCGAGAACCTTTACATATTAAGTGATTTACTGAAGTGAACCACGTCGTATAGTGCTTACACAACAAAACATTGATGACTGACAATGTGAGTGAAAGTCCAGAAACTTCGATTCGTCTTCGTGCTCAATCAATTGGGATTTCTCCAACGTCTGTGTGGAAGATTATGCATCGTGATTTGCATTTCTTTCCATACAAAATTCAAGTGACTCAAGAACTTCAAGAAAATGACCACTAGGGACGACGGGACTAGAGTGCAAAAATTTACCAATTGAATAGAGATGACCCCGAATTGTAAACAAAAAGGAAAAAAAAAAAAAAACAATTTCCAGAGCCTTGGCCATTCGATCTCCTCCTGCGCCCATAACTTTACCCGAATGATGTATCAGCACATAACGGTTCTCTCCATATGAAAGGAGTAGCCACTTAATCTACTGAGTTTGCCTTAGGCATTCTCAAAGCTAATAACAAAAGACCTTGCAGTAGCTCATGTTGAGGCATTATTGAACTCATCTCCGGATCGTATGAACCTTTGCTCAGAAGATGCTGAACAACCTTTCCATTGAAACCGAATTTTTCTTTCTTGGCATGAATACTCGTAGCATGATTCAACTCTCAATACCGAACGAGCAGGATATTAGACCATAGAGCGTAAACCAAAATTTTAAAGGCTACCCAATAGGGTGCTAAGTGTCATGCACTGCACAATGGCAATATGTCGTAAGACTTTTAAGTGCTAGGTGGTGTGTGATAAAGTTGCATACTGTTGCACTATTAATCTTGGTCACTATCAGTACTATCAGTGATGTTTTACAAGCAGTCTTGACGAGCGAAAGCAAAACAATGTGCCTGACAATGATATCTTTCTTAGATCTAGCCCACGCTGAATATATTTGTCTGCTTTCGCACCGAATAATGGGCATGCGGTGAATGGTTCATAATTTAGAAGCCAAAAATCTCTTAGTGTTTCAAGTTCCACAGCTCCAATAAGTATTTCCAGGCAGAAGGTCGAGAAAATTGATAATTTTGTCGTGGAGGATGGCTATATCGAAGTGAATATGAACAGCAGAAACAGGAAAGATAAGACTGCATTCGGTATGCTGTCAATAATTTGGGAAAGCAATGGTTTCAGCACAAAATCTAAGCTGTGACTCTTTCGCTTCAATCTCAAGTCAGAGTCAGGAAAGTTGTATGGATGTAATACTTGGAGGATGACTGCCACTGACATGTAACTCGTAAGCTGCAATTCACTGTGAATTGTTGTACATATCGAAGGCGTTGTAAAATACGCCAGGCAGTAGAGTCTACTTATCTAATCCAGTAGAAAAGTAGGTTGCCCAAAGTAAGCATGGCGCAGAGCATTTGGTGAGAATCTGAGGTACATACATATGTGCTGAAGAGAGTTGAAAAGCACTTGTTTGAAGTTGAAATGAACAGAGCTTCTCAGAATGTATATGTGCGTCTGAGTCGCGAGCTGTCAAAAAGCTAAATGTATTTGAAGCCAAAAGCGGCAACACAATATGAGGCTGAGGTTGTGGCGTATATCGTGAAGTTAAATTCAAATTAATTTTATCTTCTTTCAGCACCGTAAATTTTTCGTTTGACTGCAACTCAGACTCAGACGCAGATAAACATTCTGCTCAGATCCTTAGGCTGTGTTAAACTTTTTTGAAAAGAACGTGTGCAAAACACATTCACTTCATCCCATAATACCTACGAGTACCTACATTATTACAATATTAAATAAATTCAGTATTTCTAATTTTAATTTCGGGTTCCAAAAATCGGAAAGTCATACCACAAGAGAGTAAAACAGTTGCCATTAAATATTACAATTATGTAGATGGGTCTACGAGTAAATTATCGTTACTTGCTCTACTCGTATCTTTCACGAGGGTGGGTCAATAAGTCCCTGAAAATTAACACAAATTGTGTCGACACCTTAAATTTAATTTTTCTTTTGTCACGAATCATCTTTCAAAAGAACGCACCTAAATTTTCAGACAGATCTGTCAAATAGTTTTGTTGTGGCAGCCATTTTATATAGACGCCTGCTAGCATTTTCGTTAAAATGGAAAAAAGTGAATTTCGAGTGCTCATTAACCACTATTTTTTGGAAGAAAAAACTATCAAGCAAATCAAACAAAAGCTTGACCAATAGTATGGAGACTCTTCACCATCGATTGGAACCATTCACCACTGGTTTACTCAATTTCGCTGCGGTCATTCAAGCACAAGTAACGCCGAACTTTCTGGTCGCCCAATTGAGGTCACCACACCAGAAATGGTCGACCAAATCCATGGTCTGATAATGGACGATCGGCGAGTGATAGTGCGCGAGGCCACAGGCTTATCACATGGCTCAGTGATTTCGATTTTACTTAAATATTTGGATATGAAAAAGCTTTCCGCAATATGGGTGCCGCATTTGTTCACAATCGACAACAAACGCATTCGTTTGACAACTTCAAAGGTGTGTTTGGCGATGTTCCAGAAAAATTCGGCTGAGTTTTTGCGCCGTTTCGTAACCGTGGATGAAACCTGGATTCACCACAACACACCAGAAACCAAGGAACAGTCAAAAAAATAGCCAAGGCGGGTTTGTCAGCAAACAAGGTCATGGCGACAATTTTTTGGGATGCGTGCGGTTTTATTCACATCGATTACCTTGAAAAGGGTAAAACGATCACCGGCGCATATTACGCAGATCTGCTGGATCGATTCCAAGCCGATTTGAAGCAAAAACGGCCGCATTTGGCGAAGAAAAAAAGTTCTTTTTCACCAGGACAACGCACCGGCGCACAAGTCCGCAGTCGCAATGGCAAAATTGCATGAGTTAAGCTACGAACTCCTCCCTCATCCAGCATATTCCCCAGATTTAGCCCCTTGCGACTTCGCGATGTAATGGCTCGGAGGTAAGAGATTTGGGTCGAATGAAGAGGCCATTGCTGAAACAAACACTTATTTTGAGGGGCTCGAGAAATCGTATTATTTGGGTGGCATCAACAAATTGGAGAAACGTTGGATGAAGTGTATAGAGCTAAAAGGAGACTATGTTGAAAAATAAAATGTTTTTATACCGAAAAGAGTGTTCCTTATTTCATTTTTCAGGGACTTATTTACCCACCCTCGTAAGAATTAATATTTAAATGCTTCGAACACAGTATACTTACTGTCTTCATTATAAATGTTGAATCAATAAGCATTTCAAAGGACGCCGACATTATGGCTCGCTTCAAAGTATATGAAGATATTGAAAAACTATAGACCTGTGTGCCAGACAGTCGGTAATAATCTTCCCCTTGAAGAGTGATGACTGTAAAATAATTGAAAACATCCCCCATTTCATTGCCAGAGGTGCCTCTAAGAATTTTAAATTTAGGAGCACTCCATCCAAATATAGATTGCAAGTGATTCCTTTGTTCGACATCAAAAGTTTCTTCCAAGAGCCTCTTCGATTTTCTCCAACCCCTCACTAATACTCATCTTATTCCGGATCTTGTTTATATTTATCTTACAAAGTCTCTTCCGGAAAACAATAAACAAAACGCATTCTATTACTACAAGTCATCAAACATACTAAGTATATTGACTGTCGCTTATTTTTTTTTTTTTTTTTTTGATTTTCTCTTCAAGTGGGACATGTCCCCGGAATCATCTTCAAGTGTCCTTTTTTTGTGCTGGCGTTCGCCTACCGTACCAATCTCAAGTTGTCATCCCACTTCAGATGTCAGGACATTGCCAATTCAAATCACATTGATTGAAGTTTGTTATTCGTTATATAAAGCGGCAGTGGATGGATACCAGTGGGTGGTGGTAGAGTGCAGATCCGCATGAATGACAGTAACAAACATTAAGGCAAACACAGTGTCGTCTTCTATTTACCAATACAAGGCAAAACAAAAATGGAAAAAAAAAGTCAACGCAAAGGAATGTGTTTGCGTAATGGTGGACGATGTCATTTTCATGCCTATCTGCGTACTCTGCTCACACCATCATCTCCACCATCTAGCATAGTCCCTCCCCCACCTTTGAAGTTAATTTCGTGGCCGAGTGAAAATTTATATTTTATTTACTTTCGAGGAAAATTCCATCGTCGTAGACAATTCCGACAAACTCTGTGCATGTCCTTCACTTCAAGTTTATTAAGTTTCATTTGGTGGGTGCTGAGGCTCTGTGTGAATTAGAATTCTGTGAGGCATTTCGTTTATGGTTTCCCGGAATACTTAGAAAATATTTGATTTGTTCAAGTTTATTAAAATTAGGAAACGAAAACAAATTCTGGCGGTGCGGTGGAATTTCATGATAAGGTGGTGCCCCTCAATGGTGGAGGGCATTAAAAACGATTCATTTTGTTGGTCACCGATTTACATTCAAATGCGAAGTGATTGCGGGAACTCATTACTTGGAAGTTGTAGGTCTGTAATTTGACAGTGAATTAGGGAAATAGTCCATATGACAGAGGTTATGAGCGCGAATATTTTGGTCCTTGTCAGTTCATTTAGGGTCCTTGTAATTAAATTCTTGGAAATCGGTCATTCAAATAAATGTGAGCGTAATGATTCTGATATTGAAGTCTTTCTTAATCCTGTACACATGAGGTGATTAGCATGGCATTGGACGTGAGTTAACAAAATGTAATTACTTTTGACGTGTTGTACTGATAACTAATGGTGGCTTGTGCAATACGGTACAGGGTAAGTGTAAGGGTAAGGGATTCCAAGTAAAGTCGGACATTTCGGACGATTTATAAAGTCCCCCGCTTTGCAGAAAAATTAAAAATCTAAAATTCAGATCCCAATACTTTTTCGTAGGATGCACCATTTTCGAGATATCCTTATTCAAAAATGAATTCCATAAGGGTACACTCTGACATTTTGGATGTGTTCCTACAATTTTCACATTTTTGCAAAACTTGGCATCCATTTTGTAGAGAATTACAGAACCTATAATGTCAATTGAAACAATATCTTTATACGATGCACTGCTTTCGAGGTATTTGCACTCTAAGATTATTTCCATTAAATTTGGGTTTAAAGTCGGAAAATCTGGAAGATTGAGTTCAGTTTTAGATTTTTTTTGAAAAGTCCGTCATCCATCTTGTGAAGAAAATTAAAATCTAACATTTCGATCGAACATTTTTTTTTGTAGGTTAGGTTAGGTAGATGAGTGCCATGTGACAAATGGCGTCACTGCTCACTAAGACCAACAATTCGGGTCCATTGTGCCCAATCCCAAGTCCGCTGTTAGAACCACCCAGATAGTAAATCTCAGGAGGTCCGTAAGCTCTACATTATCTAAGTCCTCCAATTCCGAGAAGAAGTAACTTCCAAGAGTCCTCATTCTTATAACGGATAAGGCAGGACAATCACACAGCAGGTGACGAACTGATTCAATTTCTTCTTCGTCCCAGCTCCGCGTGAACACCAATGGCACAATGACCGGTAATTATTCGAGAAACGACCCGTGCATTATAACAACTAAGTTTCACCAGAGAAGTTGATCTCTTCTTGTTGAAGGCCGGCCATAGCGCCCTAGCCGTTGCGCATGTTTCCAGATGAATCCACCGTCTGTTTGCTCGATCGGTGATTTTAACTTCTATTTTCTTCCATAGGTAACTGATTGGAGTTACTCTAAAAGGAAGGGCCCGCGATAAGTGCAGCCCCGAACCTTTCCTAGCAAGCTCGTCAGCCCTTTCATTTCCTTCGATATCCATATGCCCTGGTACCCAGCAGAGGGTCACCGCATTGGCTCTGGATATTCCATTTAAGAGTGATTTGCAGGACCTCACAAACCTTGATCTAATTACAGCAGAGTCCAGAGCTTTAACAGCTGCCTGGCTGACAGTTATCGTTTTGTCAACGATATTACTTTCGCGTATAATTTCCGCAGCCTGTGTGATGACTGTGATTTTGGCCTAAAAGACGCTGCAGTCGTCGCTTATTCAAAAGGAGTTGTTTATTCCTAGGGCCTAACAATAAACTCCTGCTCCCGTGACAACGTTCATCTTAGAACCATCGGTATAGAATGTCAATTCCTTCTGCCCCATGGTTCTTCGGTTCCTCCAGAACTTTCTGTAAGGAATTCTTATAGTGAATCTCCTTTCAAATGCTAGCGTAGGGGTCATGAAATCAGTTTCAGTTGATCTGCTGGTAGACCCCATCGGGATAAGATGGAGGCACGGCTGTAAAAGCTCGATGACCACAGTCGGCCTTCTCTCAGTCTTACAGCGGTTTTAGCCGCCAGACTGCTTCAATATATATAAAGCGGAATGAAACTGAGCATGGTTTCCATTGTCGCTGTTGGTGTTGTTCTTATTGATCCCATGATTCCGATACACGCTGACCTCTGCATTTTCGTGAGGTTTGAAAGCTGGTATTGCTTCTCAAGAGCCGTCCCCTATACTAGTGAACCATATGTGAGAATGAGTCTTACAACTGCTATATATACCCAGTACACCACAGCTGGTTTGAAGCCCCACGTGCTGCTGAATGCCTTTTTGCAAGAATAGAAAGCTACGCTAGCTTTTTTGATGCGTTCGGCAGTGTTATCCTTCCAGTTCAGTTTGGAATCTAGAATTACACACAGGTATCGAGCTGAAGTTGAAATACTTAGTTCAATACCACCGATGTCTGGGAGTCTGAAGGTAGGAATTGATCTCTTCTTAGTGAAAAGAACTACCTCCGTCTTTGATGGATAAACTCCCACCCTTTGCTGCTGACCCAATTATTCACTAGTTGTAGTACGAGATTAAGTCCTTCGCTTAGAACTGTAGGGAATTTTCCCAAAACCAGGATGACCACATAGTCAGCATAGGCCGTCGCGTTGAAGCCGTTTTCCTTCAGTATTACCAAGATCTCATCCATTACGAGGAGCCATATTAAAGGAGACAGAATTCCGCCTTGGGCGGTTCCTCTGCAGACCATTTTCCGGATGGTTACATCTCCTAGCGTTGAAAATATAACCCTGGGTTGAAGCATCTGTGCAATACCATTGCAAAGGCTCAAAGGCTGAGCTCTGTGTAGGCTATCCAGGATCGCGTCAGTGTTTTTTTTTTTTTGTAAGATGCATCATTTTCGAGATACATAATAGCACTCAGAAACGATTTCCAATAATTTGTGGGGTAAAGTCTGACATTTTCGTTGAGTTCCTATAATCTTCGAAAATATTGAAAAATTCGGCATCCAGTTTACAGAGAATTAAAAGATCTATAGTTTCTACTCAAAAAATATTTTAATACGATGCATCGTTTTCGAGATATTCCCCTACTCAAAAACGACTTTGAATAACTTCAGAGTAAAGCTGGACATTTTGGAAGATATCTTCAATTTTTTTTTTTTTTTTTTTTTTTTTCAAAGTTCGTCCTCCTTGGATTCGTGGAGAATCTCAAAATCTACCATTTCGACTGAAATATTTTTTTCGTACGATATCTCGAGATATTTGCACTCAAAAACGATTTAAAATAACTTCTGGGACAAAGTCGGTACCCAGCTTGCAGAGAATTTCAATCTCTAACATCTGGATCGAAATTTGTTTTTTCGTAACATGCACCGTTTTTGAGATATTTGCACTGAAAAACAGTTTTTTTCACATTTTCGCAGTAAAGTCGGATATTTTGAAAACTTAAAATTTAATAATTCGGCATCCATCTTGTAAATAATTTGAAAATCGAACATTTTTACTGAATTAATTCTGAAATACACTGAGAAATGATGTTTTCATAGCTTTCCGATAAGGTCAAAATATTTTGGAACATTTTGTACTTTAAATTTTTGAAAATTTTTAAAAATTCAGCAGCCATCTTATGGAGAATTTTAAAGTCTAAAATTTATAGCTATATAATTTTTTTTCCTAGTATCTACCTTTTTCGAGATATTCTCACTGATATAAGATTGCTTCATATTTTCCTTATAAAGTCGGACATTTTGAAAGATCGCTAACCTTTTGTTTTCGAAAATTTAATTAACCAAATGGTTTGATTGAAAATTAAAAAAAAAAGAATTCTACCAAAATAATTTTCTTCATATGCCACACTCTTTGCGAGACAGTTGCACACAAACACGATTTTGATTAACTTTCGAAAAAGTTGGATATTGTTGAAAATCGCGTACCTTCCGTTTTCTAAAATTTGAATAATTTGGCAGCCATCTTGTAGGCAATTTTGAAACCTAATTTCTTTTACAGAAGGCACAATTTTGAAAATATTCGCATTTAGATCCGATTTCCACTAGCTGCATTCCTAAGGCACATACACAAAATTGTTTGTCAACTTATCACAAGAGAATTTAACTAAACTTTTAAAAAAATGCTGCAATTTTCAATTACTCAAGGGAATTACATAATTTGCATTTTGCTTTGGGCACACTTTTTTTGTGCACAATTCATTTCTTTATAAAAGCAACGTAGCTATACAATGTACAGCACTGGCCATAAATGAAAAGCAACCGCTAAAAAATACGTTTTATAAAAAAAACTACTGCAGGTAGGTGAATATTTTTGACTTCCCATGATCCGTTATCCATTATTAGTGACTAAATTATGGGGAATTCTCGCGATTTTTAACTCAGAATTTTTTGTGTGCGGTAAAATTGGTATCATTTCGAAAATAATAGTAAAAGTGTGCACATCAGTTTTTTGCGGAAATCTTATTATTCATTCATATTTTTTTTTGTGTTTAAATAATAACAGTAATCAACCTAAAGATGGCTAAGCCAAAAAGACACGAATGAAGTGAAGCTGAAAGAGCCCAAATTGTCTTTTTGGCCTTTCAAGGCATGTCCCAGCAAAAAATTTCAAAAACTCTTAAGCATTCGCGTCCAGCCATTCAATATGCCTTAAGGCTATACAGGGAGACTGGATAGTACTCTTCTCTCAGGCAGAAAAAAGAAAATCTTCGACTCGTGAAGATCGGATTCTTGCCCGGGAGTTTTTAGAAAATCGTCAAAAGACTTCTTCGCTTCTATAACGCCAAAATATTACGCTATCTCCGAGAACGGTTAGAAGAAGGCTAACAGGTTGCAAGGCCTTAGAGGTTGCAAGGCCAGAAAAAAAACCTGGCTGTCTGAGGAGAGCAAGAAACGATATCTTGAGTGGGCCAAATTGCATAAGGATTAGAGTCATTGAGATTGAAGCAATGTCGTGTGGGTTATACGAGACAAATTTTGAGATATGAAAACTGCATACTTCTAAAAACAAATTCAAAAGCAGATTTACGAAAACATTGGAAGTTTTTTTTAATAAAAGTCTGTTCTAACGGAACACTAAATCAGAATGTGCCTTTACAGACTTTCAGTAGAGCTACTCACGTGCAAGCGGAGAGTGAAAGCGACAGCTATATTGATCTCTTAGGGACCTCCTTAAAGGCATCTTATCGTAAAATATTTGGCAACAGGTCTCACCGAAGGATAATTTTTCAGCAAGATAATGTTCCCTGCCATGAATCCCAAGCAACGATGGAATAGTTTTCAAATTAAAACATACAGGCCTTAGTGTGGCCAGCTCAATCGCTAGACCTGGACTCGATTGAGCACCTGTGGGCACTTCTAAAAAAGAATATCCGACATCCTTAGTAGGTCTGAAGAGCACTATACGATGAGAATGGGAAATTGCTAGCATGAATCGTAGAGTTTTTGCAGTGATGAAGGCCAATGAAGGGCCAACTAAATATTAAATTATAAAAAAAATTAAATGTTTGTCCACATACTAATTGTTTTTTTACATTTCATACACTTGTTGACAGACAAACCCAGTCCGTGTTAAACTTAAGTTGAGATGAGCAAGTATGATTCTACTTATTCAAGACCATTAGTAGAAGAGCATTTCAGTGCTTTATTTCATTTACTTGCAATATTCATTCTGCAACTATTTCTGTGTTGCGAAATATTTATATGGTAGCACAAAAGAATGGTTCGCAGTGAAATTGAATGCAAAAAAAATCACAACCCAACACAAACTGCATCCTCCCTTAATTTGCAGTACTAAAATACATCTTCAGCAAGTGCGCGCCACCGGGAATGCAACAGCAAAAGTAGACGTTACGAGTACAAGAAAAAAACTGAATACTCCCTTAATTTGTAAAGGGTTTTTCAATAAGGACATAACAATTTTTTGTATTTCAGGTATAGCACACATGTCAAACTTTGATCTCGTTCATATGATTACCGCGAGCATATTTGCAGCGATCGATTCTTTGGAGCCAATTTTTCAGCATTTTTCCACACATATCGGCCGGAACGTTGGCAATTTCGCGTTCGAGATTGTTCCTGAGCTCTTCTAACGTTGTTAGCTTGTTGGCATAAACCAACAACTTAAACCCCATAAAAAGATATCCATCGGCGTTAAATCGCATGAGCGAGCTTGCCATTCGATCGGATTATTACACGATTACCGAACTTCCCCTTCAATACTCGTAGATTAATTGTTTGACCAGCTGTGTGACATGTGGCACCATCTTGGTAGAACCACATATCACTGATATCAAGCCCATCCAATTCTGTCCAAAAATAGTCTTCCAACATGACACGATATCGAACTGCATTGATCGTAACATGGCGATCATTTTCATCGGCGAAAAAATACGGTCCAATCACATCTACGGCATGAAATCCACACCACACGGTCACTTTTTGTGGATACAATTGAGCCTCTTAAAGCACATGTGGGATTGTTGCTGTCCAATAATGCATATTTTGCTAATTGATAAAGCTTCATCGCTGAAGATGATTTTTCGATGAAATTTAGGATTTTTTTCGCTCTTAAAGTTCCGATCACCGACTCAGAATTTCGGCAGCAATTTTTAATAATTTCCAAACATTGCTCGGTTGTGAACTTCACCACTATAAAAACATAAACCTCGACTGATGTTTTGACATTGACAGATCATAAAAACAGTTTAAGGGTGCGTTTGTATTAAAATACAAAATTGTTATGTCCTTATTGAAAAACCCTTGAGTAGTGAAATTTATTCTTGTTATGTATCCGAACAATGTGCCCAAAGCAGGCCTCTTCTGCAGATATTATCGTCTCTTCTGCAGATATTATCTCTCTCTTTTGAACTGTTGCACCACCCTTAAAACCTTTAAACTTAACACAGGTCTGATTTAAAACCATTTCTATAAATATACCCAGATACAAAAAGGTGTCTCTCGGCACTGTAATTGAAAACTTGTCTCGAAAGTGCATTCCTGCTTATTACCCAAACATCTGTCTAATCCCCAAAGTCAAGTCAAGCCAATAAACAATTCATTACATTGTAATAAACTTGCAAATCTTCACAATACAATTCGAATAACCTTCCCGGCTAACATGTGCTCAACAGTTTACTATTGCCACTCACCCGATTTGGGGTACCAACTCAATTGGCATAGTAAATCAATCTATAGCCATCGGGTCAGGTCTGCATTGGACTTTATCCTTCATTGCTCATAATGTGTGTTGAGCGTGTTCATCAGTTTCATTTTATGCACAGACATACTATAAGTCACCCCGCCAGCATATTTCTTTCGATTCCCCTCCCCCCGTTTGCTTATGCAAAACTGGCTTATCTTCTTGTTCGAATAGATTTATTGGGATGAGACGACTATTGAAACCCATCCTCCCCAATGTAATGAACAGCAGCTAACATCATCGCTCGAAGGTGACTTTGATCTTCGGCTTTCAATAGACCAATGAATTTCGGGTATGATTCTATTAATTAATGCATGAGATACGGATTTGTACTTGAGGCAGCACACGTGGGACAAATAAGGGTTACATACCAGGCCCCAAAGGTGCGGATTGTTTGTATTTTATACTGGTGTATCCCTGGTGTGTATTTCTTTGTTTCATCTGCATTTGCTTATCTTTGGATCGGCTCATGGTATTTGGCTCCTCGGGTCTTTTGGGCCACTCTTGGGTTACATGGTAAATTATTCAGTGCCTTGCAGCGAAAAATGTTATTAAGATGGTTAGTGCTGGTTGTTGTGTACGTTGTTAACACATTTTGATATTCATTTGATGTTTATAGAATTTAATTAATCATTTTGTAATTTTCGCAGCCAGAATGTGTAGTTACGTACTCGTATTGCTAGATGAAAAGGGGCAGAAGAAAATAATTGACCTATGGGATCTTTCACCGTTTGGGATTCCAGAAAATTTTAATTATTTATTTATTGATACTCTAAGGTGTATATGGGTTTTAATGGGTTCATTGCCAGAGTCTAATGAAATTATGTAGTACTTCAAAATTGAACATAATTGATGTGTGGACTGCTTGGGATTTTAGTAGATTTAAAAGTTATTATTTGCAATATGTGGACCCTAGGGATGCAAGTCTATAAGAATCAATAGGGCCTATGATCTGACCACCTTATTATCGGTGGGACGGCTTAAATAGAACCAGATGAAGGTATTATGTCAGAAATCTACTCATATGTATAACTACTCTCACGGGAAACTCTCACACTAATAAAGTCATTACCATCACATGTAACCAGTGAAACTGAATTCTGAAACCAGCCTATTCTGCCATTTAAATCGTCAAATACCGCAGTATTCTGCAACCAATTGTATCGATAACAGGTGTACTACAAATTATCTCGAAATTCACAAAGTTACTTAAATTACACCAAACTGCACATAAAATGCCACCACTGGCCATACCACGAATATTATTTCTTGCAGCGGGTATACATTTTATAAAGTAATTTCGAAAGAATCTTAAAAAATCTGGGGTAATAAGTTTGTTTTTAAGGTCAGAACAATTGTAACACAAAATATTTAATTCAAATTATGTATTATGGCAGACGGCAACCCTGTTTTGTTTATTACTGCTCCCAACTAGATGCTGAAATGCGCGCCATCACCAGGGGATTGTGTGTTTGCAGAACGCAAGATTTGATGTTTGATTTTTATAATGTCAGCTGCTCCGTTGTCTTGATTAGTGATAAATGGTAATTCAACGTTCTTGTATCTTTAATCGAAATATTTACATTAACTGCGATTAGAAGAAGACTCTATAATGATTGCTCGCCGTGAATTACAATACCAAAACCTGTATGTTTTGGTGCAGCATCGATAATTTGTCGCGTAGTATCGCCTGAATAAAAGTTTAAAACGATAGTGGATTAGTATGTGTTGAACTGAACTCCCGTGTATCTCTGATGGGTAAAAAAGTATTTCCATGTATAGGGTGATTCAACTGGAGGTTATAATTTAAATTTAAAATAAAAAAAAATTCATTTGCGGTCAAATGGGCGCCTTGACTGACCTTGCAAACTTCGGCCCTTTTGAAACAATTTTCCATACTTTTCGGCATAAATCCTGCGGTAGTTCATAAATAACGCTCTGGAATCGTTTGGGGGTCATTAACATATATCTGCTGCTTCACATAACCCCAAAGAACGACGTGAAATCACACAATCTTGGTGGTCAATTTTCATCACAGAAGCGAGAGATGACGCGCCCGCGAATCTTTGTGTGTAATAACTGCATTGTTTCTGGCGCTGTGTGCCAGGTGACACCGTCTTGTTGAAACCACATATCTTCCACATCAATATCGTCCAATTGAAGTCAAAAATAATTTGTTGTCAAGTCGTAATAACGTTTAAGAACTGCCCAATCGCGCCGCCGGTCCAAAAACTGCATGAAACAGTGACTTTTTGTAGATGCATTGGTTGTTCGCGAATGGACCTGACCTCAAATGCGACAATTTTGTTTGTTTACGTAGCCATTCGGTTGAAACTGAGCTTCACCGCCGAAGATGAAAATTCGCTATAAACTTGGTGTACGCTATTCATGGTTGAGTCAATTGGGTTTTGTAGACATGCAGATGTAGATCTTTTGGTAATACTCGTATGCGCTGCGTTGAGCTGTAGGAAAGGTTCTGTTGCTGGGAACTATGGCCGACGAATTTTGATGGATTGTCATGAACATTGTCACTCACTGCGGCGATATTTTCGCGTGACCAGTTTGAACGAATTTTTTCATTAATTTCTGAACAGCGCAACGAAATGGACGGTTATGTATACCGATATTGTATAGTGTTGGTTAAATTTTCTCAATTTCGGAGGGGCTTTAGCAATTAAAATGCGTTGTTCTCTCATTCCATAATAACAAAAGTAATTGCTTTGTTTTCACAGATGTCAAACATCAGCTGTTTATCTTTGATCGAGTAGTGCCAGATTTAAATTGCATCCTCCAATTGAATCACCCTTTAGATGGAGAAGACCCATACAAGTTTGAATATTGTAAACCTCATCGAACACAATATGGGATGCGGTGAAAGAGGTTACAGCAATAATCATGAAGGAACTTCGGCGGGTGGAAAGAGTCAGAAAAAGCAACAGTGAAAATGAAGCCCAGACGACTTCTCTCATGGAGCAAAGAACGACAAATGCTGAACTCATTTTTGAAGCAGCAAATTGGAAAAGAAGAGCATAAATTGCCTAAGGCAGTCCCGTGGGGAGAGTGTTGAAGTGTGTGCGCTAAAGCGCTAATTAGGTTTCAGCATGGGATTCGGTTACAATTGTTCCTACCTATTGTAGTAGACCAGAGCATGAAGAGAGTAATGTCAGCGAAAATAAAGAGCGAATGAAGAGAGAACGGTGCAAAGAGGTTAACGATGATCGATGTAGGAACTGGGAAGACAGTCACAGTGTAGTAGCGTAACAGTGCAGATGTAAATAAAAACCAAATGTTATACAAGTGATTGAAAGTCTTTTATTTAAATTTTATTTATCGTAATTAAGGCATCCTTTACACTACCTACTAAGTCCAAAACGAATCTTTAACATAATTAATTCTGTTTTGTGTGGATTTTGCTCATTTGTGGAAACCATTTAGGTTCGATTGATTTATATCACTCAGGGTACAGGGTGATTTACCACAAGCCATGGGAACTACAATACATCGATCTCTTTTATAACAAGTAACCAGGGAAGTGACGAAAGTACTCCTTGTGGAATTTTCTTATAAATGCTAAATTTCTATTCATCCAAAGCTATGCCAAGTGGGGTGGTCGTGGTGTAATGGTAACATCATCAATTGTCACGCTGCAAGTTCACGGTTCGAATCCTGATGTCAATAATCATCTATTTAATTCGCATGAAATAAATAAAAAAGTCGATCAATTGCGAAAGCTTAGTCAACTCTACTGCGAAGGCATAACACCGGCAGTAGGGTGCTCATATGGCCTAAATGCTAATCTCTCTCTCAATTTCTACAAACGCCCGTGCACTGAAATAATTTACTGGTATTCATATCCAATTTGGCGCTCGCAAATTATAAAAAAAAAGTTATCGACTTCACAGATTTAAGCATTAATTAAGAAAACTAAGATAACCCTAATAAATTTCTTAAGCAATCAACTGTGACGGCAAACTCAGGCAATTTTCTTGCCATCCATGTTCCAATTAAAATTCGACTGCAGTTTGTAGTTATGTGCTGCTTATCAACACTTTCAAATTCTCCTCGTTTTTATCCAAACTTTCAGTAATCTTCCAACAACAATTTCAGAACCTTGACGAACCTTGAATAGGTTTGTCAAGGTGGTCTGTATGAGGATCTCAGTGACTGAAATCGCATATACCATCGTTTGGCTGCCATTTGGGTCAACAAAATAGGTAGTTGCTGACTATGAACCTTTTACGTTCAGCGTCACCAAACATCTTCTAAATCAAAACTCAATCTTCAGCCGCGATACAAGGCATCTGAAGTACATTACTTTGACACTTGTTTTCATTGCATTGTCTTAAACACCCGATTGCATAAGAGAATAATCAAACTGCGGAAATCGATAGGAAATCTAAACATCCTTTACCGTCACTTGGTACAACAAAAGTGGGCGAATTTTCTTACCACAAGTTTTCACATTCTCTACACCTGCACTGAATTCGACCTCAATTTATGTACTAGGTATATGTGCTGTATCGATCTTTTTAGAATTTCTAATTATTCCGAGCATGATAATGGACTGGCCGTAATCCCTTTTCAATGATGCACACTTTCCAATCAAAAAACCCACATCCTGCTAAAATACATAACCTTATTCGGACTACCTCAGTGTGTCCTATGCCACTTCACAATTTCATGTTTTCGTCAATCCTCAAGTTTATTAATTAATCCGACCTAAACGAAATTACGGGCTTGCAAACTGAGTAGGTACACAGAAAACTTTTCCCCGTGTTTAATGGTGTGTGAGTGTATATTGGAAGTCCATAAAAACAAGGCTCCTACCAGAGCGCCAGCACTACCCCACTATTTAACATCGAAACAAGTACAAAAAGATACATATATCCCAGAACTTTATGCTGCTGTTGGTCTCAATAGTTCAATGTTTTACCTGAAATCCCTTCTAATCGATGGTTGCGACAGACTACCGAAACAATCCTTTGCTTTGTCTCTATACTGAACTACCACCGCGCGCGCACTCCTCTTCCAGCTCCACCTCAAGGTCTATTCAAATCAATTCGGAAGAGGAAAATACAGAAAAATAACCTTCACAAAACGAGCGATATTCAAAGCATGTCCCTATAAACAATTTAGGGGTGATTAAAACTTTCTCAGAACGGTAAACTTTAGTCTCCACATCCCCCAATAGGACGCGCCTGATGGAGCTGAATTTCCATCGAAACTGAAAAATGCCCGTAAACAAATAGAAGGAGCAAAATGGTTAAGTTAGGGGCTAGATATTGGGTAAACATTTTCGTATCTGGTTATTATAGAACGGGATTTGTTTTACCCTCTTCAATGTGATAGTAAATTTTAATGCCGGTCTGATGAGTAAGAATGGAAACGCAGTGAAATGGATTCTACGATCCCAGTACCACTATACCTAGATACGATAGCGCACAAAGCTCAAATGACGGAGAAACTTTAGCAACTTCTTCCGAGTAATTTAGAGTCGATGCCCAACGGTAATTATCAGACCGCTTGATATTTATTTAGGACGAATAAAGCCAGCTGGACACGAACCCTATACCAGATAGTAGCAAAGACGACTGAGAAGACGAGAAGTAGTAAAAGTTAATAAGTTGTTCTTTAATTTGATTTAAGTCCATGGCCCATGCTAAAGTTTTAACTTCATGTCTCGTCCTGTGGCACTGCGTCTTTCTCTCCAGCAGGTGGATGGTGTACAACTGAATGATGGCAAGGAAGATAAAACAGAGGTACAGCCGCAGCACGAAATGTACTGAGTGATTATTTTGTATTTTGAAAGCTATCCAAAGAAGTTGTTTTTTTTTTTTTTTCATTTTTGGGAATTTAAATCTGGGCTATTGCCAGGGAAGTCACGGAAATCCCTATTAAGGAGACTAGTGAAAAAAAGTTTACGGAAAGAAAGAGTGACTCATTGGGGTGGTCTTTTGAAGCAATTTGATTTTGGCAAACGAGCTCTTAAAAGCATTTTAGAGGATACCTACGGTTTATTTCACTAGCAATCTATTGGAGTGTTTGCGATGAATACGATAGCAAGGTGAAATTAAATCGTACTGCGGAACCGTGTTAAACTATGAGATGACTAATTTAGTGGCATTTTATAGCTCGATCCTTATGCTCTCTTTTCAATTACGTAATTGGATTCGTCAGCAGCTCATTATAGTTAAGCAAACGTTAGTTTTAATTTGTTGGTACCTACAAGGACGTTGGCATCTCATTGGGCCTTTTAATAAAGTTTAATCCAATTAAGTTAATAAGAAGAGCAAATTATGACACTTTTTCTGACCTATTTATTAAGAAATATTCTGCATTATATAAATTAACCATATTAGCATAGCGCACAAATAACAGACGCAAAGAATAAAATAAAAGAAAAAAATAATCTCCCGTAACTGTATTCGTAGTCACCCCACACAACAAGGCAAACCCATCTACTGCTGCGCCGCTGTTGGGAGTGGTAATCGGTGATTCAAAATTGACAATGATGAAGAAAATCTTGTTTTATGTACTGTCCAGTTTCAAAATAATGTGTAAAAGTTACTCCCTGCCAATGCTCAAAGTCGATGTCACTGTTAGCCAATCTTTTCTACAGAGACACATAGATTCCTTAAAGGAAGATCAACATACACTTAAATAACCGAAGTTGTGTCGAATACATTCAACGCTTTGAAGGATGGTAATGAAGTCGATGTCATTGCCACAGATATTAGTAAGACTTTGGATAAAATTCCTCACCAAATTATTACTGAAATTGGTTGGAATTCGAATACCTCGAAAATGGTGCATCCTACGAAAAATAATTGGGTTTGAGAAAATCCCAAACTTTTGGAAAAATCCACAAATAGATACGAGTAATCCCCAAAAGCAAAATTCCCATCCATGTAATTATTATGCTACACGAAATTTTAATCAGAGCATAAAAAAGATAACGATCGTGGCCGATAATCTACTTGGTTGTCACCGAATAGTAGAGTGTTATGTATATCTTTTCATCTGTTTGCTGATTGGAAAAAATGTTTGCTGGCATAACCTGCAGGTGTCATCTTCCCCACAAGTATCTTCTCCTTCAAATGATATCTAAAATTACAATCTCCTATGGATGTCGTTACTAACGATTCAAATTGCCATTTCCTCTAATCCTTGTGAGTATCTTTATAAAATCTTGTATCACTGCGTTTTGATTGTTGTCGTTGAAGTTTCCTTATTACGACACCCCGTGGGGCATTTTTAGAAATCCAACATCAAGTGTACAGAAAAATCCTCAAATAAATCACTTCACTACAATTTACCATAGGAAACTTTTTCACAATAATTCTGCATCACTTGGGTCTATGCTTATTAAACATCTTAGGCCAATTCACGTCCGAAGAAAATAAAAGAAACAATTATCTCCCACAACAGTACTAGTAGTACACCTATCCACTGCTGCACCGCTGTTGGGAGTGGTGATCGGTGATTCAAAATTGACAATGATGAAGAAATCAATCTTGTGTTATATACTCTAGAGTTTCAAAATAATGTACAAAAGTGATTGTTGTCTTAAAATCGTCGATGTCCTAAATAAATATTAAAAACAAAATATATTGAAATGGGGTAGTGTAAAAGTTGTAACTTTATAACTTTTCCGTGTGACGTGAGTTCGCGATATTCGTCCAGCTCTTACAAAATGAAGCGGGATCTTCAAGATTCTGTACACAGATTTTTCTTTTTTAAAAAATTTCCCGAAATAGTACAGAATATTACAAAATGTCCGACTATACCAAAAAATTATTAAAATCGTTTGGAATGTGAATACGAGTACTTCGAAAATAGTTATCCTATGAAAAGTAATTAGGAGATCTCTCACGACCAAGCTCACAATTTCTAAACTAAAGCACAAATCGAAAATTTCCAAATGCATAATCCCCAATACGTAATTCATGTACGAGTAATTATTATGTCACACGAAATTTTATTCAGAGCATAAAAAATGTAACGATCGTGACCGCTTTACTATTCTAGTTTTAATTAAATACGAGTATGTAATTAGGAATAGATTATTGCTTGTTATTGACAATAGTGCATACAATTTATGTCGCTTATCGGTTCACCGATTTGCATATTGGCCATGCCAACAGGAACATTACGTTGCTTACAATGGAAGTTAAAATGAGTCATGTCCTCGTCGTGATTCCAGGTGGATGATCATACGTATGAGACTCAAAAGAGAAAATCATAGTTGAGTGTATCTAATAAATGACAATTTTGTTTTGGGGATTTTGCGTTTGGGATTTTGATTCTGGAGTTTTTGGTTTTAGGCTTTCGTTTTGGAGACTTTATTTTTTTTTTAGGGGATTAGGTGGTCACCCAAAATAGTTGTACGTACGGCCTAAATTTTAGTTCTTGAACTTTTCTACAGAGTTGGTGCTAAGTTTTTAAATTTTTCGAAAATTGTACGGAAATTTTGTAAATGTCCAACTTTACACCCAAGTTAATGGAAATCACTTTTGAGTGCGAATAGGTATCTTGAAAAGGTTGTGTCATACGTACGAATAAAATATCTGAGATGAAATTTTAGGTTTTGAAATTCTCCATAATTTTGGATGTTAAATTTTTCAAATTGTACCGTATTTTCCAAAATGTTTCAAACCTTTATTTAATAGAAAGCATTTTGGAGGGTGAATACCTAAGTATCTCGAAAATGGTGCAAATGGTGAAATATGCGGAATTTTTCAAAATTGTATTGAATTTACCAAAATATTGGAATATTTCCGGAAGTCAATGGAAACCGTTTTTGATTTTGGGTTGAATTTCATGGGATCCTGCGATTTTGTATTCTTGTTGGATAGTGGACGAGATTTTTGAGCTGACCTGTGCCGCTTTCTCCTCTATTCGATCAGAGTTGATTCCACTTCAACGATACCACGGTAATCCAAACAGAATGTTATATTTCTATTTCTATGCAGAAATCCAATCAGATGCATTATTAGAGGTAATCGTATATACCTACCTATTCATCGGGAATCCATTTGATTTCAGTGAAATATTAATTTCTATTATCCACCTTGATGAACTCAAAAGGAGCACATTTTGATGAACGGCCATAATCGTTTGTGTGTATAGTACATGCCGAGAATGAAGTATAATTAGTTTTTCGATACAAATGACTGGATGAGCAAATTTCACCAACCAAAGCTAAACCCACGCGCTCTAATTTCACACATTGACCTAGTATATCCTTGTCATGAATATTGAAACGAAATTTCAATTTCCATTCAAAGGCACCTACCCACCCGTAGAGACTGGCACACTAAAATGCACTCACGAAAGGCCATTCAAAGTTACATTTCCCAGCTATTATGCGATTAACTGTGACAAATCGACACAAAAACGACAGATACGGTTAGAAGACGAGGACACAACCACTCAACGTATGGTACGTACGACTGTAAGCCAGACTCCTTGGCCTGCCATTGAAAACATTATTTCGGGTTCCTCTATTTTGACAGGCATTCAATTTCCAATCGTTATAATTGAATTCCATGTATACACCACACAGTGTGCGTGTATGTGTTTATCTTATGGATCAAAATGGATATAACTGCATGTTGTCGTAGACAATTTACTGATCAATACTCACCGCAATGTATTGCCATCCTTTGTTGACTCGCACCAGCAGCGCTTCTTCCTCTGTGATGTAAGCTATCGTTCCGGCAGGACTCATTGCTGACTTCTGTGGGGATGTATAAAGGAAATATTGATATTCATATTTAATCAAGTTATTAATTTGAATCTACGTTAGCTACATATGTTTTGCAATATTGCCGAAGACGAACGGAGGACATAAGTGTACGTACGACTAGCAGGCAATACAATTTGCAATCGGACAGGGATTTAATTTGTCAATTTTCAATGTGAAATCACCACTGAACGATGGGGGTGAGGACGAATGGATTCCATATCCTTCTCTATGTGAATTACTATGAATTTAAGTCTAATGAATATTTGAAAGCAATCTCAATTAATTTCCAAGCAATTCACTGTATACAGCGACATAATGCCAGACATTCGATTTGCAGTGCATTGAATCGAATGCCAGTCTTGTTATTTTCACAGATACGGATGCTTGTATTTTATATTCCATTTGTGGATTCTCAAATTCTATGGAATCCAAAAATCAAAATAAACATTATTTCGTATTCGACAGATGTTTGGTAGCTTTGATGTGGAGAGGATAACTAAACGTGGGATGGGGACGAAGTCGATAATGTTTCAATCATTCTGCAAAATTTCATTAACTAAAGTTCATTCACTTGAATTATCCTAATGTAGATGCGTTAACGCAGCATTTGTGTATAAATTGGATAATATTGGGTGAAATTTTTATATTTAGGGGAGAATGGGGCAAAAGGGGACCTACGAGGTAAAACGGATTCATAATATTTTTCCATAAAAAAAATTAAAATCGACGAAACACTACTTTTCCGAACTCCATGGTCAACTTCACCCTGCTTTTGATGTTACGCATCAAAACTGAATTCAATATGTACTTCAAAATGCGTTTTTGAGTAGAAACAAAACCTGGTACGCCATCTGTTGGCATATATCCGAGACGTTAGCGAGAAAATCGATTTTTTTTTGTTTCAAAACTGGCCATTAGTAATGAACTGTTAATTTTGGGGTTAGAATGCTAATTTCAATTTCGCCTCTAGATGTGACCCACTGTCCTCAGATATGAAGTTTGAAGTACGTCCGTCGAAGCGCTTAGACTGTAGTTGTACATACAGACAGAATTGAGAGATCTATTTTTTTGAGTTTCTTCATCATATTAATGTCAAGGTGGCCACGGTGTAGCGGGTAGTGACTAGAACTGTGCAAGTTCGAGCCCGGGCGGGGAACAGGAATGACAGACACCGAGCATAAAAGGGAAACCGATAAAATCAAAGTTTCTCCAACCACTGCACCAAAAGGAGTTCTGCCTGGTAGTACAATGGTACAAAAAGTCAAGTTGGATCAAAATCTCGAGATTGAACATTTTAAGGAATCCCTTCCCCTTATAAATAGGTGCAAGTACAAATTCATTAAGCGCGACTCTGTTCGTACATAGAGGGTTTCGTTTATGAAGACGCTTAACAAATTGTAACTATTTTTCCATACGAAAAGCAGACAGAGGGTTTTCTTGCATAACTTCTGAATTACTGAACCGATTTTGGTGATTTTTTTGAGGACTTTCTTGGAAAGCCTCGAGATAGGAATTTTTTTCCGGCATTCCCCAGGTTGCATAGTGAAGTGATGTGAGACAAACAATCCGTTACTTACATAAGAAATATGATATATTGCAAATTATTGCAATAAGAATATCAGGATCCGACCGAAACTGTTCTACTTTCATGATTTTTTTGAAGTATTTGAGTTACGTACTTTGGAAATAGGAGGACAAAATAGATCAGTTTCAAGTGGGGTCAAATAGTTATAGCTGTATAGCAAAATTAAGGATTTGAAGAATAGGACAAAATTTTAAAATCAACGAAATAAGAAACTGAACTTTTTGGAAACTGGGAGAATAATTATTATTCACATGCACTTTTAAGAAAATTCCAAAAGAATTTTATGTTGAAGTAAATATTATTTGGTACGAATTTATTCACTTTTACAAGTGATCCATAATTGTTCAACGTAAAATCAGTTTTAGCCCACCAATAGATTATTTACGAAGTAATAGGGACTTCATCCCTCTTTCAATGTCCCATATTTTTTTTTTAATTAATTAATTCAGGACACGGGCGTTTTGTGGAAAGGGAAAAGAGACAAATATAAAGACAGATTGGTGTAGGTGGTCTGCAACTCAGGTTGTATTAAGTTTCAGTGAACTCCAAGGGTGGCGTCCAGATAAATGGGGGTATTTTTGTTTTGGTGTTATTATCGTTGCTTATGATTCACAGTATTTTTTTCCGTCCTCCTGACATTTTAGCCATATGACCACCCTACTGCCAGTATTAAGCCTTCGCAGTAGAGTTGACATAAGCTTTCGCAATTGATCGACTTTTTTATTTATTTCAAGTGAAATAAATAGATGATTCTTGATATCAGGGTTCGAACCGTGAACCTGCAGCGTGACAAACGATAATGTTACCACTACACCATGGACACCCATATATGCAATAATCAACGAATAGGTTTTGAGATTCAGTGAACATTTTGCATCGAAGTCATATATGTAACATCTTATCGAGGTGTAATTCTAGAAAGTATTATTCAGCTTCTGCAATCTAATACATTGGAATGGAAATCCAAAGCTCAAAAGAGCTTAAGGCAGCCGCTTAAGTTGGTCCATAAATTTGACTTAAAAGTCAAAAAACAAAGTTGGAAAACCATTGAAAGAAGTTGTCACACTTTCTCAACTCACTCCTTTTCTCGGCGTTATGTTTTCAGGATTTTTGTACTAGATATCACTGCTCGTTTTTTATGCTACTCGTATGATGCAGCACTTCACATTTTGTGAAAATTAGGTACGTTTACATGATGACTAGTACGCCTCATAAATTGCAGACCATCGGGTCGTATGTTCGACGTGCGTCCATCGACTCCATGTAATGTATCCCTTGATATATAATATATTATACATGCTCGTCGATAAGTGATCGCCAAGCAATCTGTTTGACAATAATATATGTTTGCCGTTGTAAATGGCTTGGATACTATTCGTCCATAGACCAACTCAGCTCATACACCAACCATTCATCTCATTCATGTTTCACATGAATATCGTGCCTATTCTCCACGTTGTACCTGGAACTAAGGCCTAATATTTGATTTTCTGGCAAGGATCATGCCAAATATCGCCGTACCAAAACTCAGGAAGAGATTGCTCTTAGCAAAGTGGTATGGTATGGTATAAGTATGGGCTGATGCCAAATAGATGAAGTCCTACGAAGACTGAGACAGCTTACAGAATCAACGTGTTGAGAATATGCAGCGCCTTCCGAACGACACGGCATGTGCAGTGGCTGGTATGGTATCAATATAGCTTCTTGCTTAAGAAGCCCAGCAGAAACACCGTGCCTGCAGGACAACGGCATCAACGTCGATGAGTCGAAGTTATGCGGAAGTACCACCAAGGACAAGTCTGGAAGAATGACAGAAGAGATGGTATCACTCTGATAAAGACAGGTGGATGCAGAAATTGTTCCCCAATATAGACGATTGGATCAATATGATGCATGGGGAGTTGAATATCTACCTAACCCAGATGCTTACTGGTCATGGGCTTCAGAGCCTACCTCCACAGGCTTGGACACGACGATAACCCCCATTGCCTAACGTGCACGGAAGCGGTCAAGAATGTGGAACACATCATGTTCCATTGTACACGATATTATGAAGAACGGCACTTGCCGGTGAACAACCTGGGTGATGACCTAACCCCAGACAACATTCACCAGATAGATTATGAGCTCAGGAAGCAGTTAGCGACACTGTGGCAAATATTATAAAGGAGCAGCGAAGACAGGGGGACAACGAAATACAGTGCAGGAGGCTGCCAACAAGAATGAGCCGAGTACTTAAGGCTCAAGTCCCCCCTCGCGATGAAATGCTTGACGGCAGTGCCGCGAGATCCAGGGTTAGTAGAGAAGTGGCTCCCTGAACCGGTATTAATGAAACTTTTACAATAGTCTTTAGAATTTCTCAAAATGGCATTTTACTTGAGGGAAGGGTGTCTTGGAATATTTTTGTATCAACACGATGAGCCCCGAAGCTATATGAGGGGGAAAAATCATCAGTGCAGTGCATTCAATTCGATGTGTCGGCTAAACTGTAAACAGTATGTGACAGCAGCGTATGAGCACTCAAGAAGTGTATTTCACGAGTCGCGAAAAATTCATTTGCCTGCCCCATTAAATTTGATAAGTCGGCTGTACTATTAGGCATACGTTAAATTATTGTATGACAAATTTTTAGGACTTAAACAGTTCTATAAAAAAGTCTGTGAAAGCATATATCTCAGTTTAAGAGAAATCTCACAATAAGCATTTTAATGTTTTTAAAAAGAATCGCACATGTAACTTTAAAATAGCATAGCTCTTATTTTGACATTTACGGTCAATGTGCATCTGAAAACTGCGCAGAAGAAACCCCAGGATAAGTCCTCCACTAGGTGAGGAATCTAGTGGCGGATTGTTTGAAAAGATCTCTTATTTCTGTGGGTGTTGTGAATGCGAGAAAAGCTTGTTAGTATGTTTCTCTTTACAGATTAGACTCTTTACTTACACTGATGAAATCAGACCTTATCTGTTCTACGGGGTTGACGCACCATTGTCTCTAGGCTTTGTTCACAATATTTGTTGAACCAAGTTATGTTGGAGACTGATTTGTTTCTGGTGGGGATTATACATAGCTCCATTCCAAGAAGAATTTCATGACAGGTCCTGCGCAAGTATTGATGTCCGTACGCTCATGGAAAAGACGGGACAAAATCCGACATCCCCCTTACTTAGACAACTTGTTCTATCCTGTTGTGTTGTCATTGGCGTTAGTAGCCGAATTTTCTAAAGGAACTACAATTTTGATGACATTTAACTATCTGGTTCAGATGAAAGAAAGAGGTGTGGAGCATTTCTGGGAGAGTAAGTCTTGGAGGCGTATGAGCTCCTCAAAAAGTTGGTCGAAATTGCAATCAAAAGCAAAAGGCTTCTTCGTAGTCAACTCGAGTTGTGAACATTGCTGTAGCCGAAGACAAAAATTCGGCTGCAATTAGGATGAATTTAAATAAGGTCTACTTCATCAGTTTAGTTTTGAAATAGCTTAGCCATTTGGTCGTCATTTGGACCACAAAGACTTGGTAGAACCATGTGGGACGAGTTTTAGCCATGTAGCATGGAGTGCATCAAAATTCTCCCTCTGAGAAGTCGAGTCTGATATATGTGGAAGCCCCTCTTGAATCGTAACTGTATGCAGTTAGTTAACGAATCGACTTCAGTGTGATTTATTTCTTTCCGGCTCTAGATGGACGCATTTTAAGATCAAATTGTTAAATCTCAGGTCCCTACGTTATTGTAAGTTTTCACAGCAGATTGTGTGAGGTTATCTCTGGAATATATGATATCATGACTTTTGGTTCCATATTGGTGGCACTGGTCAATCTGCACATCTCCGGAACGCTATCACAACTAGGTCTATACCCAGATGTTGTGGTAACTGGCTGATTTTCTTGTTTGTTCTGAAATGTGCACTTTATTCCTTCAACTCTTGACAGTTCACCGATGTTAAGGAAAATATTTGTGGCTACTTGTGAGGAACATTGCAAAGTATATACAATGTCACAAGCTCTATGGTGTTGCAAAGTATTGAAAGAACTCCCTTCGAGTTGATGTTTGGCGTTGACTACGAAAGACGACGTCAATTTGAAATAGCATCTTGATTACGGCGTTAGAACCTCTCAGGGGTTGAGGGCGGAAGCGAAATGCCAGATACGAGAAGTAAGAAGAGAGAACAAGAAAACCTACGATCTGAAGAGAAAGAAAGCACCCACCTACGATCTGGGTGAGCTGATCGCAATTCAAAAGAAGCGTAGACGTAGAAGCTTTTTCTATAGGCCAGAAACTTTTTCCTAAGTATCTTGGGACCTACGAGATAGTTAAGGTGTGTGATAGCGATCGATAGTTGGTCATAAAAGTTAGAGACCGCCAGCGATCCAACCAGACTTCGACAGCCGCTGACTATATGAATAGGTGGCGCACGTTCAAACCAGATTCTGGGTCCGAGGAAGTTGAAGATGTTGTTCGTCGAATCCCAAGATGGCTATGTATGTGACAACGTGGGTGAAAATGCGGCGAATGTCATAGCGGCAGCGGCCCAGAGTGTGCAAGACAGGATGACGTCAAGCACTGTGCACTCACCGATCTCTTTTTTGTTGTAACTCTTCTTTACCTTTTTTTCATTCTCTAATAAATTAAGCTTTTGTAAATACCCAGTTAAACCCACTCTCGGAAAAACATTCTAGGTCAGGAATATGAAAGAAACCACCCTTAAGCCGACTTGTTGATCTAATCTGCAACGTTAAGAGGTTTTTTTAGGTTTACCCACGTCCATGTGCTCCAGTCATATAAGCCGACCGGCTTACTCTCTTTTCGTTTACAGTTTAATTTCAATTAAATTTTTCTCTTTTTCACAAATTTATGAGAAAATAAATTACCCCAGTAACTGATCTCTGTAACCCACCGTCCACAGTCATTAATTACATGTAATACAGCTCAAGGATATTCGTCATTGTAATGCGCATTTTTATGCCCCCACATTTTTCTCGGAAATTCTCTTCTATTTTTGTTATTACTTTCCCACAAAATTAATTACCTTGGTCATTTCTTCAATGTTGGCAAATGTTAAAGCACCTGGAACGAATCTCATATTCGATGACGATGACGACGAAGGCAGCTCATCCTGTCTTCCTGATGGTGGTCCTGCGAAATCAGAAAAAAGGAAAAAAAAAAAAAAATGGAAAAAAAACAAAAATTAAATCCACAAACTCGGACACGTGGAGGGAATGATTAAAATTTCCTCTCTTTGCACGCAAACAAAAAAAAATGGAAAAAGGCAAAAATGATTTTGGTGAGTTGAATGGTGAATGTAAAGCAGCAACACAAGAACTCTCTGGTTCAGAGAAGGTGCACATGTAAAACGATAGAATCTCATGCTCATACACATTCATTATACGAACACAACTAAACTAAACGGATCCATATAGCCGCAGTGCTTATAAATGATTTTTTTTTTGTGTTTTCTGTTGATAAAAAACCAGGTGATGTGGACGCTTCACCGGTCCTTCAAATTCAATTGACCCTCTGCTCGGTTGAGGAAAGAAGCAAAAAATGGGACTGCCAACCGGACAGAATAAATACAAAATGAAACTTTATAAAAACAGGTGTACACTGGAGGCGAACAAATTAAGGTCAGTTGCTACAAACGTAAAAAAAACAAACAGAGAAGTTACAATCCATTTGGAACGGATTGTATCATACCCTAGCCCCAATATTGTAATTCATTGTAATTCGTTGTGAAGTTTTTAGTCAC
This sequence comes from Pocota personata, assembly GCA_963082735.1. Lineage (NCBI taxonomy): Eukaryota > Metazoa > Arthropoda > Insecta > Diptera > Syrphidae > Pocota > Pocota personata. Next base: position 17,885,826 of record OY720431.1, read on the forward strand.
AGATACAAAGATATCTTTCTACACTGAGGTGAGGAAGTTTCCGTGATTTATAAGAGATTTTATCAGAGAAAGTGTAGTAGGCGTGGCTGCCACAATTTGCAACCAAAGTTCACGACATCTGATCAGATATTCACAGCAAGACTTTAACTCCGGAAAGACCGAACTTGTTCTGTTCAAAAGGTACCAGGTACGATGCTTTGTTCTGCAGATGATGCCAGATACGAGTAGGTTAGGTAAAGTTGGAGGGAAGTGGCACCTAAGCCCTTATACGGTCCATTGTGTTTCTCTTTTTGTTGTGTGGAACCTACATATATTTAAAACCTTCGTCTTGCGGTGGGCTCCGTTACAAACCAGCCTGCGCTCTTTATGAAGCCTAACATGTTCCTAAGTGGAACTTGTACGTGTTCAACAACTCCTACCGCTGCTCTAGAGACAATGCTCCACTTACTTCCTGCTGATATAATTGGGAAGCAAATGGCTGCTAAAGCAGACTCAGGGAATCCTCAAAACGCAAATACGGGCAACTCCAGGATCCTGATCGGCAAGAATACTATTCCTAGTAAGACAAACTATATTTTCCCTCACATTGACTTTGATGTCGGATACTTGTACAGGACCAGAATTCCTAGAAGAAGCGCTTGGGAATCTGGAGAAAACTTGAACGATTCCGCAATAGACATATATACAGATAGAACTAAGATAGAGTATGGTATGGGTGCAGGAGTCTTCTCCAGTGCATCTGCTGTAGACATTACCAGACGACTACCGGATCACTGTAGTGTATTTCAGGTGAAAATTACGGCAATCCGAGAAGCTGCGGCTTGCCTTTCATTAACGCGGTAGAGGGTAGCGCTATTGTACTATATATAGATAGTCAGGCAGAGATAAAAGCCTTAGAATCGCCTACAATACGATCCAAGTTGGTAAAGCAATGCCGCAGGTCTCTTGTCGAGATCGTTGATAGTTGCGACATTTCTCTGTAATGGATTCTAGGACATAGCGACTTTCCGATCAACTGCAGAGCGGATGAGTTTGCAAAAGATGGTGCGGGTTGGAACTTCACTGAAAATAGAGAGGAACCGTCCGCTCCTTTAGAATCGATTAAGTTTTGCCTTGATATTAAAGCCAACCAAAATGGCAAACAGCAGGTGGAATCATATCAGTACTTGTCTTTCGAGGAAACAGATCTGGCCTGAAGAGAATGGAAAGACTTCTGTCCGTAAATAGGAAACGCATTAGTATAATAATAGGAGCCTTCACGGGGAACTGCTTGATAGGTATGTGTAAAAGCTGTGGAGACGAGGAGGAGGAGAAAGCTATCGCTCACCTTTTGTGCACTTGTCCTGCCTTATCAATGGTGAGAGAAAACCCTAGGGGAATACTTCTATGAAGATCTTAACGACTTGGCCAGGCTTGATATTTACAAAATAGAGAGTTCTGCTATGGATCGAGATTGTCCATTCTCATCTTGATTTAGGAAGAAATTAGTCATGTAGGGTTCCTGTGTGTAGTGTATCCTTGCCTGAGCGAGGACAGCCACCTTACCTAACCCAAGACTTAACGGTCATTGTTAATAGCAATATACGTCCTTTGTGAATTCTCTGCACTACAGTCAAATGATATCCAACTTTTTTAGGTCTGAGATAAAAGATATTGGATGTGAGCAACATGTGGTTCCGACAAGACTATTGCACAAAAAGTTCCCGGCCATTTAATTCGAGATTTGTCGACATCAATTGGCCACCAAGATCATGTGATCTGACCCCGTTTGATTTATTTTAGACAATTGCCAAACTTTGAAGCACTTAAAAACTAACAGCCGTGAAGTTATGACCGCAATGCAGCTAGAAATGTACTGAAAAGTCATACCTTATGGGATAGGGTATGAAATAAAACTTAACAAGGTTACTATGGCCAGTACTGAATAAGGAAAGGGGAAGAAGACTGCCGAAGAATGTGTATGTTGGAGAAAAAATCAGCTGTAGGTCCACTATGTTGCCACAAGATCGAGACACAGTGGTTCTTTTTCCTGCCTTTGGAATTAAATACCTACTATACTTCTTGCGATAAAGCATTCGATTTTAGTCTTACATATGGTGTTAAGGTCATTGACAAGGTATTAATCCAGGATTGCAGCACTAATATTTTCAAGGGCAGGGTTTCAGTGGACTTGAATGGTTCAAAACCGTTCACAGCCCACTTCAGTCTCTCCTTATAGATAATGACAAAAGTGATCTATAGACAAGCAGGATAATCAAGGGCAGGACGATAATCATACAGTCGGGGAAGTGAATGATTATTAACAGATTTAGCGATTTTTCTTCGGATTCCGCCTAGGAACTGTGTAACTATTTGGGAAAATGAAGGCGCACTTAGTTGGCTAACAAGAGAAGATGGATTAATAAATATTTTGGAGCTAACAGTCCATACAAGGCCTGGCCTAGCTTCTCGCTGTCATTCGTGATGTACGACAGATGAATGAGAGGTAGTTGAGTGTACAGGTAAATACGACCAAATGTACAGATAAAAAGAATCGACAGACCCACTTTTTTTTTTTAGATTATCTTCATTATAGTAATACAAAACGTGACCATATGACGGGACCTTTGGACCTACGATGTATTAAAAAAAAAATACCCTGAAGAACCTGAATTTCTATCTGAAGAACCTATTTTCTCCGCGGGCAGATAAATGCTGATTTTGATTTTTGTTTTTTGCAGATCCAACTAAAATGTTGTGCTGATTAAAACTTTAATTTTTGCTGATTGGAAAAAAGATTTTCCTGCAGATGATTTGTTTTTCTGCTTCTTAATCGCTGATCGCTTAATTATTTAGGTGACCACTAAAAATATTAGCATTTGGTATGCAAATATGTCCTGTGAAATGCATGTATCTTTCGAATGATATATCCTGCCCTGTACTATGCCATGCTGGTAATATATACATACTAAGATTGGTAAAAATTTTGAGATTGACAATTTTTACTAAATCAATATACGAATATACTAAATCAATATCTCGTAAATACTTAATTGATAGTATGAAATTTTGAGTCAAAGTAACCGCCAAATCGAAATCAACACGTTTGGGGCAACTGATTCAATATCTCTTTCTAAAATCCCACAAGAAAACGCTCAATAAAACTGTCAACAACTAAGCACTTTGACATGTGTCTTACCAATTACCTAAATTTTTCGCCTCCACTGTACACGTATGTATGCTCTCTAACCTTTCCTTTATACAAGACCGAACAAATAAAAATATAAACGCATTTCGTTTTCGCCTGGAATTTCTATATGTGTGCGTCTACTTGGCTTCAATAAGGAAATAACAAAAAAAAAAAAAAAAAAAAGTAGATAAACGAAACAGGGCAAAAAAAAGGACATCTATGCAAATAACGTTTAATGCGAACATGAAACAGGATTAACAATATAACAGAAACAACAATTTTTCGTTGTGCTTGTTGGATGTTATTTTTCGTTTCATTAAATTTTTACTTTACTGCTGTGTGTGTATTTTTTTTTTTTAATTTTGTGTAACAAAAGAAAAAGGACACGTGCTAATTACCGGAAGTACTTTCAGGAAATTCCTTTAGGTTCTGTAGTTCTCTAATTGCTTTGATTTCATCTAAGGGCGATCGTCCATCTTAAGGGTGTTATTACGAGTACAATTTTTTTTTTTTAAAATGTTTACACGTCGTAGGAATAAGGACGAAAAAAATAAAAATAAAAATCTTTGTTTTTGTCTTTACTTTACATGGGAAGATGAAAATCATTAAGAGTTAGAAACAAAAGGATATGACACAAATTATGTGAGGAAAGGTTGGAAATTCTTTGAATTCAATTGAGTGGGAGTCACGAACAAATTTACGCACAATACATGATTGTAGGAAAAGTGGTTTGGTTGTGTATCTTACCTGTGCGTCCATAACTTCGGAATTCCAGGCCAGGATCACCTTTCGGGCCAACTATTGAAATGCCGGGCATACCAGGTGGTCCTGGAGGTCCGGGAGGACCTGGTGGGCCTGCTATTGGCGGTATTGCTGATGGTAGTCCTGGTGGACCAGGTGAACCTACTCTTCCATCCAAGCCTCGTTCCCCTTTTTCTCCCTTGAGCTGTAAGAAATTCGATGAAAAGGGTCCAGATAGGTTAGTGTTTTATAGAGAGAGAGTACTAGCAAATTATAAGTTTATGCGAAGTGGGACGGGACAATGTTTATCAAGGTTTTTGTCCTCCAAAAAGGCAAGATGGGGATATTTACCATCCCAAAGCCATGCAAACTTTTTCCCGAAAATTTACTACCGCACTGCATATGACTGCTGGTGGTATCATTGTTATCTACAATCAGTTTCAATACTCGGCTATTCATCCGCATCTTCCGCTTTTGGAAAACAAAATTACACTTTGGGGTAACATTAGTCCATGATGTGAGCAACTAGAATTTTCAAAGGCGAAAACTTATTCAAACGCACTCGGGCAAACGCTAAAACTTTTCGCTTTCAAACAGAGTACGAAACAGAGTCCTTTCACCCCTGGAAAAAAAAAAAAAAAAAACAAAAACAGAAATTGAACAGAAGAAGGATTCACATTCACTCGCTTCAACTATCATAGCCCCTGGCGTCCAATAACGCTTTCCCCATGCACAATTAATAGGAAAACTTTCCATAAACCTAACGCCTATTCCTGGAGAATCCATCTACCAGGCCGCCTCCACCCACATCCTATCTCGTCATTTCCGTTGCGGGTGTGCTTCACTTTTCTTCTTTTTCTCGTTCCGTGTTTTCATCGTTTTTTGTGTGGACATTGCAGAGATGGTAGCAAACTTTTATTATCGATTTGATTCCTGCCCAACGCACCCCTCTCTTTGTGGGCCAATTGAAACTTTTCCCAGCTATAAAACTAATTGATGACAATAATTGCCCCACTCTGGGGAAGGATTCGTTGTTTAACAAACAATGATCTCCTTGCAATTGGATTTTTATTGTTTCCACTATCTTGTGTGGATTGGGGTTTGCTCTGCGTGTTGTATTTAATTGGCAGAGAGTACAACTTTGTGGCGTCAGAATCCTTCTTTTTTTTTATCTCTTTTCTCCTGTTAACGCGGGTAGTGACAGGAAATATTAATAAGGCATCTGCATGGAATGCAGAACAAACGGAGAAGCTACTTCAAATATTCAAAGACACAAAAATGATGAAATACAAAGTTTTCTCTTCTATTGCGCATTGCAGTACCTCAAGGCGTTGGAATGCGTTAAAAAAATAAATCACGTTTCAGCATCCAACATCATCATTCGTCAAGGCGTCGTGAGGCGGCGGAAGACGGCCAACGTTTTAAATTGGAAGTCACAAACGTCTACGACTGCAGATGCAAAAAAAAGTAGCGAATTCTGTGGGATGCTGTTCGAACACTAGAGAAACCCCAAGAGGACTTTTGAAATGTTTTTCTTTCACCGGTGTGTTAGTTCCTTGCAGGAACGAATAGCTTCGGTTGGAAATTCATAAGATTGATGAACTGTTGTGAATTTTTCATCTCGCGAATTCAATATTTTCCGCTTCCTTTGAGTGCATAAATTGATGGGAAGCACGACTATATTGAAATGAATTGCCGGAAGGTGTTACATGGGGATGGTTTTGCCTTAGAATCGTAGTGCGCTTCATAGAGCGATGCGGATTTACAATTGATGCAATTAATATTTGCTATAGAAATCATTTTTACAAGCAGTAATATACCAAGAAGAAAAATGTCCTAATAATTTCCAATTTCGTAGTGCAAGCATGGAAATCCAGACAATAGCAACACTGTCAACAAGGTATGTATCTATTAGAAATCTGAAGATTCTGGGTGACGAAGGGGCAGTTATTTTGAAAAAAAAACGTATTTTGTCGAAAAGGTATTTTAAGAAAAATGTTTTGAAAAGAAGAAATGCTCGAAAAGGTATTTTGAAAATAGGCACTTATTCAAAAAACCCTGTAACGCCAACATTCGCAACACCATCTGTGGCCACAAGGATATCAACTAAGGAAACGAGCACCTTAAAAAATTTATTAATAAAGCTAACATAGAACTTGGGGCTATTACATTTGGCAGAGCGTAAAACATAAGAATTCAAGAGTATCTGAAGAGACATTGTGAATTACATACATTCACTTGAACATTGTATCTCTCCCTATTTTATCGCTTTTTTCATAAAAAATGTCCCAGCGAAATAGCCAGTTGCATTCCTCTCCTTCAAAATTTCACCTGCACTACGCGACATGCTTTGAATGCACATCAGTTCACCCTAAAGCTCAACTTTCACATTCCACAACTCGGATGAGTATCACTACAACTCCGCGACAGCGTCAAGTATCTGGGCATTATATTGGACAGGAAACTGACCTGGAGAAAGAACCTGGAAGAAAGAGTCACCAAAGCAAAGAGAGCATATTGGATATGCAGGAGGGCCATCGGGAAGTCATGGGGCTTGAAACCGAAACAGGTCCACTGGATATACGAATGCGTAATAAAACCCATCATCTTCTACGGTGTAGTTGTATGGTGGCCAGTGATGAGCAAAAAGTATGCAAGAGACTTGCTAACTAAGGTGCAGCGTATGGTCTGCCTGGGTATTACAGGAGCACATCCTCAACACCAACCGCGGCCATGGAAGCGATACTTAACATTCTACCAGTGCACCTCGAAGCGAAGAAGATTGCCGGCATTTCAGCCTCACGGCTTAGAACTATCGGCCATTTCACCAGTGGTGCAAATACGGGACATCGAAAAATCACCGAAATGATAAGAGTAATGACACCACTCATCGATTGCCCCAGTGATGTTGTTGGGAAATCGCACACGTTCTCCAATAACTTCGAAACAATTGTTCCCGCAAGAGAATATTGGACGTATGAAAGAACGACAAGAAACTCCAATGGGATATCGGTTTATACAGATGGCTCTAACATATCAGGGGAATCAGGGGCTGGCATCTTCAGTGATAACCCACCGATTGAAATTGCTATTCACCTAGAACCATTTGTATCGGTGTTCCAAGCAGAAGTCTATGCAATTATGAAGGCAACCGAAATACTCGCAGAAGACACCAGCGAAGAAAGGCAAATTGACATCTGCTCGGACAGCAAAGCAGCAATTAGCGCGATCACAAACCCCATGTCGAAATCACGATTAGTAAGGGAGTGCAAAACTAAATTGAACTTACTTGTCGGACGCAATAGAGTCCGTCTCACATGGGTACCGGGGCACGAGGGTGTACGAGGTAACGAAAAGGCAGACGAACTAGCAAGGAAAGGAGCAGGCAATACAGAACTGAACCCGGATAGTACAATAGGGGTCCCTCTGACAACTACCAAAACAATAATCAATGATAAGATACGACAGGAGTTCAATACCTACTGGACGAATCTAGACACGTGCAAAGTGGCTAGATCTGTAATAACCAAACCGAGTAACAACACAGCAAAAAGAGCTCTTAACTCAAGCAGAACACAATTGACATTGATGGTGGGACTTTTAACAGGGCACATCAATCTCAACAAACATTCGTTCAGACTCGGGATAGCTGATACAGCAATCTGTGCCAACTGTGAAGAGGAGGAGGAAGATATAGAACACTTCCTCTGTCACTGCCCCGCTACAGCGAGGCTAAGGCTGAAAATTCTCCAAGGATTCCGGATATTACACACCTCAATAAGAAAGGAATCGGGAATATACTGGAGTTCGTCAGACGAACACTACGATTCCCCGATCACTATACGATATAGTTGATACTACCTATGATCCCTAGACCTAAATCCTCTTAATATATAATTCCCAAAACACATCACTATTCCTTACAGTTACGCAGATGAGGGGAACACAACGGGCCCAATGGAGGCCTAAGTGAAGAGCATAAGCTCACCCTCTCAAACCAACCAACTAACCAAAGCTCAACTTCGGTCGTACTGTCAAATATAGGGATTCGTTTATAAGCCGAACGACACGAATGTGGAATGGTCTAAAAGGCTCTGTATTTCCCCATCACAGGCTTCTCCTCTGTTCGTCTTCCCCATTTTCCTAATCGCCTGTGGCCTGAAACAGTTTAAGGGTATTCATAATCTCTTTGGCGCGAGCTTACTATGTATATCCGATTACTTTCGCTGTGAAAGGAATTCATACTGAAGCCCTTATCATAAACCCGAAGAATTGATTGTACAAAACCGACCAAACTAGAACAGATAAAACCGATGTAGATCTAGCAATAGAGGAGGTCAATGGGATAATTACAGTTTCAGCTGGAGTTAGTTGCCCCATAATGAAGCCACATTTTAGATCCAGGCGCATGTAAAGTTAGGACAACAGAAAGTCTAAAAGTGAGATGAACTTTGTGTGAGCACACGGAAGGATAGCTGCTATGTTGCTATTGGAACCTATAGCTTATCAAGCAACAATAAGTAGAATGCTATACTACCCGACAAACCAAACAGCGATAGACTGAAGGTAGACTGTAAATATATGTAGACAACAGCGGCTGATATGGACTTTAAAAATTTTCCAGGTGTTCAAATAATCAAGCGCAAATGATGTCTATTTTTGTCCTACTACAAAATGGAAGGACGTCATGCCGCACGTTATGAGAATAACTATGAGCACCTTGACATCTGGGGAAGGGCGATGGTATTTTCTCGTTCAAACGTGGGCCAGAAAAATATCACTTATCTAAAGTCCTTTCATTCAGCTCGATTTAATTCATACTGAAAACGATGGAAAATCAATCAGCGAATGAACTTTTCAGATAGAGTTCTAGAGATAAAAGAAAATACCATTTGCGCATTGATGGACATAGATGGAGCCTATAACAGCATTTCATGGCAAAAAGAAAGGTGAAGTGCATGCTTTCAAGGTGGGTTTATAAGATACTGGTGGGTGGGATGGAAAACGATTAGCGTGACACAAGAATGTTGGTAGGTACAATCACTCTTAAAGTTTAGCCTTAGGCAAGTGAGTAAGCGAGGGGAGGGGGTAAAACTCCCCCGCCACACTCAGGTTACTACAGACCCATTGACCCATTGTTCAAGGTGTCATTCACCGGTTTGCCAGATAGTTCTTCTAAATACTGAAAGAAGTATCGTCTGAGGAATTTATTTCTTTGATGATAGAGTCTTGAGCAGTGGCAAAGAAAGTCGGTTGCATCCTCGTAAACTTCCTCGTCACGGCAACCAATACATAGGTCTTCTTAGCGTAGCTTTTTCATATGATACCGCAGAGTATTATGCCCCGCAGTCACTCCTATAAGGGTAGATAGGGATTTTCTATTCATTTGCATAAGTCTGTTGGTCCTGGCTTTGTCGTATATGGGCCATAGCTTCCTAGCAGTAACGCAAGTATCTAGAGAGGTCCACCTGTTGTTTGCTTCTGTTAGAGCTTTGTTGCCTGCTACGAGTTTTAGTGTGCAAGGCGGGATATTCATCGAGGGGTCAGACTGGTCAGGGCTTAATGCGGAACCTCTTCTTGCCAGTTCGTCCGCTTTCTCATTCCCTGGTATGCCTTCATGTCTAGGGACCCAGCAGAGTTTTACCTTGTGCTGTGTTCGAAGAACCTTGCGCTCTTCTCGACAGCATTTCACAAGCTTTGATTTTATATCTGTAGCTGTAATCGCATTTATTGCTGCCTGGCTGTTGATAAAAAAGATGATATCGTCTTGTGATGTTGACCTCAGGAACTCGGAAGTCGGACTGACTTTCATATACCCAGCGGTTCGGAGTATATACCCGCACCTATGCCCCATTTTAGATCCATCGGTGTGTACCTCTGTGTATTGGGTAATACTCGTATATCGCTTTTCCGTGCATTTCCATTTGGTCCAGGTATGGTGTGGAGTAATCAGTAGTAGATACATTGCTCAGATATTTCTTTAGGATGGTAGTGTGACCATTGTTTTGTATTTAGTCACCAGCTTTCTGATACTCGTACTCATATGAAGATGTCTAGCAGAAGTAGATTTAGGATGGCGTGGAGTCCTGCATTAGGTGCTCGCTAGTCCTTGTACTTTCGTGATGGTCATTATGTTGGAATTTTTGCTTGTTGCCTGCCACCAAACGATGCTGTCGTAAGTCAGAATAGGTCTTATTATAGCCGTATAGGATGATTTTGGCTTTGATTTAGGTTTCCCAGATTTTCCCAAATATTCGACTGCATGAGTAGGAGGCTTCTTATTGAGCACGATTCCCAAGTATTTGGCACTGTTAAAGATTCTGAGAGGGGTGCCTCCGACAGAAGGTATTCAAAATTGTGGTATTTTCCTTTTGTTTGTAAATAGTATTAACTCGGCTTTGTGGGGGTTAACCGACAGGCCACACTTGACAGCCCAGGCATTTAAGATCCTTAATGCCACTTCCAATTGCTCGCTAAGGGTTGGAAGAAATTTGTCTGTAGCCAGTAGCACTAAGTCGTCTACATAAGCAGTTGCTTTGACATCGCTGTTTCCGAGTTGTAGAAGTACTTTGTTTAGAACGATTACCCACAGCAGTGGGGATACGACTGTGTAGCCTTTTAATGTGCGGATTCCTTCCAAATGAATCCCATCATAAGCTGAATACATTATGCCGATGACATTATTGTACTCAAACCCATTGGATAACTAGAGGAGATCCAAGAGATTGTGAACGTAAAGGAAGCCATTGGGGCCCTAATGAAGTCCAATTGCTAGATACACGTAATGTCCTGTTATCACTTAGGTGTGCAGAGCTTCTCCTGCGCACTTATCGCTTTTCATGAAATCTAACTAAACTTCATATAAAGTTAAAAAGAAACACGGCTAGTGTCGAGTTTCAATTCGAATATAGTAAAACGTAACAGAGGTGAATCGAAGGAGATTGAGGAGACTGCGGGAGAAGTATTTGAATCAAGAAAAGACCCAGAGCCAATGGATAACTTCGCAAGCATATTTCAAGTGAGGGTTAGAGCGATCACGAGCTCGCCTAACTATATCCCACATGGTGGAGATGCTCTAAAGGTGCGAGTTTGAGTCACAGCAGGGAACGGAAAATAATAATTACTCGAGCATGACATACACAACCAGAGCATAGTATTCAAAATGTGCTCATTTCAGTTCAATTCTGTGCATGGTCTTTTTTAGTTCCCGCTTTCTTGTGCAAAAATGGACCGAATTAAATGATTCTTTTTGGAAACTATTAAGCTGAACTTGTACTCAGAAAGTAAAAAATAAATTTCTTCATAAGGGTAACTAAACATTTTGCTCCTCGAATCAGAGCTCTATCGTTTCATATTATTAGCGCCCAGCCTAGAGCAATTCCAAGTGAAGAAGAAGGACTTCTTAACTCTTTCGCTTTTATTCGACAGACACATTAATTTTCCTTGATTCCTTCAAGGACATACTTTCAGATAACATATGAAAATAAATTCAAGACACACACATAATGTACCACCTAACCGTAGGCAAACGAAAAACCTATGATCCTTGTGAAGTGGTTTCTAAGTAAACTTCTCACGTTTGTTGTAATGTCCAAAAAAAAATAAAACCCTACGACCTTAGAACACTCTTGTATCAGAAACTTTGAAGGAACCTTTTAAGATACATACCTACTCTCAAACCATAACAACCTTTTTTCGTAATTAATAATGTCCTTCTGCATAATCCGCCGCACATTAATACACACATACACACCAGATTACATACAAATTGGAATTCCTTTCATGTAAAGTTTTCTCTTTAAGTCCCAAGGCAAAATATAAGTGAAACCATGCAATTTCCTTAGAAGAGAATTTTTCACTTTTTTTTTTGTTCTCACTGCTGCTCCTTCTTAGCCTAACAACCTTGAGCTGTGCTAAAATTATGAACGAAAATTGTTGTTTCTCAGGTGGTTTTGTGGTGAAAATCCTTTGCACTTGCCTGAGGTACCTACCGATGGTTGTGTAGGTAAGGGATTAAGGATATTCATAAAAACAAAGATAAATCTTAAAAAGTAATTGCATAGCTTACCCCTTCTTTGCCTCCAGTTTCACCCTTTTGTCCTTTTGGTCCTAAATCGCCTTTGATACCGGGACGTCCCTGAAAAGCAGAAAAAATAAAAAATGTGTATTGTCACTTGAAAAGTAGAGAAAAATAAATCTTACTGGGTGTCCCATGTCGCCAGGAAGCCCTGGTACACCGGGTGGGCCAATTGGTCCACTAGGCCCTTGCTTCCCATGTCGACCACGCATTCCCTTTTCACCCTTCTCGCCCTTAGTGCCGTTTAGCATCATTCCATCGCCACCGAAGAATGCCTGTCCAGGGGGTCCTTCCGGGCCCCGATCACCTTTCGCACCACCGCTGCCTTTAAGGCCTCGCTCACCCTTTTCTCCCTTTATACCGGGCAAGCCTGTGAGACCGGCCGGTCCAGCCGGTCCAGGCTCCCCACTTGCTCCCTGCGATCCAGTACTCCCTCGGGGACCGACAGGTCCTGGTGGTCCCGCCGGACACGTGCACTGCGTCATGTTCATCTGAGTATCTGTATAGATGACTGTACCGGGAGGTCCGGCTGGACCCATCGGTCCAATATCTCCCGGCAGTCCTCGATCTCCTTTCAACCCCGTTGAACCTGGTGGCCCAGATAGTCCAGGCAAACCAGGTTGCCCTGGTTCACCTTTCATTCCTGTTAACCCATGCGGTCCCGGATGACCCTAGAAAGAAACAAAAGTAAATATTAAACATATGCTAATGGCTGCCATCTACTTTAACTGCATTTACAAGGAGCGAACCACAACAAAGTCACCCTGCAACTCCTAAAATACGTCAACAAACCGAACAAGAAACGAACATGAAATTCAAATTGAATTCCAATTCAGTTCCGTTGCAAGCTCCTTGAAACAAATTAAATTCCACACTAGAGACAGCGTTTCCTACCCGCCCTCCTTCCGGCGCAAACAATTACAGATACAACGTGTACTTCACTCCTTGGAAGCCATAAATTTATTACAATCGTCCTTGCAACAACGTTCTCCTCCGGTGCACATTACACGTATGAATTTTTAAAGTGGAATCTTCTTGGCTGGCACATACAGTGTATAGGTTGCCAGGTCCTGAAACAACAGCTACATTTCTGCACCATCGTAGCCGAACTGAAAGCAAATGAAACCTCTCTAACGAGAGAGTGGTTCACCAACTCTGAGACATTCGAAGCTATCATGCGCGTCGTATTGCTGAAAGAAACCAAACCGCAGTGCCGGGGTCCTCAAAGGCGAAACGCTCTACACTCCTGTGCCTGGCACCCCACCCATCTTGAATGTCAATCAAATAGCAAGTTGAAAACAAATTATCCTTGCACTTTATGCATATGTAGATTTAACCAAATTAGTTTATGAAAGGATATGAAACCCTTATAATTGTGTTACGGCTTCTTCATCTTCCTCGACAAGGAGGAGGGTCGTTTTCTTGGATGGGTTTGGTGTGCTCCTTAAGGACTTACCCTGGTTGAATGACTAATTTGCTTTCTTTCGATTCTATTGCCTAGCCTATCCTAGCAGATGCAAGAAAGCAAATTGAGGATGAAATCGTTTACCCCCCACTCCCCTTTTAAATTGTTCCGTTGCAGAAGGTAGGTACAAGGAGTCATGTCGGGTACTAGACACATATTTACCTCTGTGAAAATCCTTCATACACACTGTAAGGTGTTTGTTCTCTCAATTGAGAGCTTGTGCATTATGTCGAATCGAGTGTAAAGAGTGTAGGATTCGTTGTTTTTCATGGGGGCCTTTTGTTGTGAGAAAGTGGGGAGATTTTGAGTTGTAAGGACGATGTGTCTACATGGATTGCCTTTAAGCACTTATGATATGTGATTTGTTGTTCCAATATTGTTTTTTGTTTCCTTTTAGGTTTTTCTTTGAAGGGAAAGAACCACAAAGTGAATTGGATAGTTCGGTGATTGATTGACAATTAACAGAGTCGTGAGGTATAGATACATTGAAGGATAAGCTTTTAGGTTAATAAAAATAAAAAAAATATGGCTTGGTTGTCATATTCAAGGTGGACTTGGGCTTAAGGCTTCAACAGCCTTTTACTGTTAAAACGAGACTGAGGAGTTACTCCCGAAAAACGGGCGTCGATATTTTCATTCTATTGATTTACAAGGTTTTTTCAAGATAGGTAGGATTTAAGGACCTTCTAATTGAAAATAATCAGCGTTTGAAAGGACTTAAAGCAAAGCTAATAATCAGTTCATTAGGCACATTGCGATCGATACCAAGATTTATAAAAATTGTTGCAATGTCGGTCCCGTATCAGGATCGGTGCTGAAGCTGTATTACGGAGGCAGTGCATCTTTGAAAATTCTGAGAGTAGGTATCCTTAGATAAAGAAAAGGAAGCAAATATTCGTCGAGCGAAGCAGAACTTTGTACCTTATAGCATTTTCCGTTCTAAAAACGTGGGCCAAGTATTTGAGGGATTAGGGGTATTTGGAATGTTTTTTACTCTACTCTAGTCGATTGATGTGTGGAAGACTGTAGTTAGTGTCGATTTTATTGTACTCTCAGCTATATTTCGTCTTGTATTTCTTTTATAATCTTCTCTTAGGATAGGCGAACCTATAACGTATTCTTTTCCTGGTGCCTGTCCCCATATGCTAGTTGTAGATGCCTGTTTATTCTGGTTTTGAATAACTGGAGATTAAAAACTTTGGAAAACAGGTCCTCTGGGAGTGAACCCTTTAGTTTACTTCTTAATGGAACACATTTTCGTCCTAAGTGGCATGTTTAGCTAGCCGGCGATACTACGGTACTGGCCTGTTTTCCCTTGGTCCCCTGAGCTAAAATTCATTCAGAAGGAAATTGATAATATCTTCTCCAATGGTTCAGTGTCCATTAAAAGTTGTTCAATTGATATGATTACCTCTAGAATCGTATATAAAGCTGTCAAAGGACTGAAACTGCTTAGGCGATGTACGAGTACATATGTAACTTTTTCTGAGTTTTTAGCTATGCAAGTATGAGAATACTACACGATCAGAGACCTCGTTTAAGGATCCCTAACCAATGATAAGCAGCAATTTGTGTTTTTATAAATATATAGAGTGGCTAAAACTCTGCGACCACTAATAGCATGGACATCGCGCACATAGACAGACAAAAGTATCAGCAGACGAGGTAGTAGAACTAGAGTTCTGTTAAACTTAAGGAAGTAGTCATCATTCTGGATTTCGTAAAGGACTGGTGGACACGAGATTGAATTGAAACCAGCAATCAAGTATTTGGGTGTGGTGGTCGGTACTAAGCTTACATTTAAGCAACATCTGGAGCATGTAAGTGAGAAAGCCTCACGAGTAAATAAGGCACTCGTGCGGATAATGCCAAACATAGGAGGAACAAGGTATAGCTGAAGAAGACTGTATGCGAGTGTAATCAAGTCAGTAATCCTGTACACCAATCTGGGGAGGTGCTATGAAGACCAAGTCGTATAAGAAGAAAATCGAAACAACGTACAGATTATGTGCCTTGAGGGTATGTAGTGCATATCGCACAACATCTACCGACGTGACATGTGTCATTGCATGAATGGTCCCCATTGACCTGTTATCAGATTAACTGCAGAGGATATATGAAAAGAAAAACAACACAGACGACAAACATGGCGAAACGAACACTACTTTACAAATGACCTAAGAGAAGCTAAACGAACGGCCAGTCTACGAAAATGGCAGCAGCTCTGGAATGCATCAAATAAAGGTCGATGGACGTACCGACTTATCCCGACAATCAAAGACTGGATAGAGCGTAAACACGGAGAGCTAAATTTCCACATGACCCAAATGCTAAGTGGGCATGGATGCGTTCGTGCCTACTTACATAAGTTTGAACTCGACGACACACCCAACTGTCCGTACTGCGAGGAAAGACAAGAAGACGTTGAGCTTGTATGTTTTCAATGCCCACGATTCCAGCTTCAGAGAGAAATCCTACAAAGAAAACTGGAAGAAATACCAAACCCTGAAAACATAATAGGGCACATGCTACAGTCCAAATTCCAAAACGATTTCGATAAAATTCCATACCTAAGGTAGCACTGATGTTTTCAATGTGACTGCGTACTCAGTTTTTTGCTTAAAAATCGGATAACACTACTGACTTTCGAAAATTGGTTATTTCTCAGATATGGGTTCGACGATTTTATTCAAAATTGATATCTAAGTTATTTTTGACATATGTAAGGATATAGCATTGAAATTTTAGAAATGTGTCGAAAACTAAAATTTTGTGGCATAAATTCTTAATTTGAACAACATTCGACCACATATGGAGCAAGTACGTGCGACCCAGTCGCACCTTTTCGTTTTCTGTTCATCAACAAATTATATTCTTCTGTTGAAATAATTTACAATTTAGTTTTCCTACATATCAAAGTAATATTTTCCGATGAATTGCTAATCAAATAATTTAAATTTGCTGGTCAAAATCCCTTTACTGCTGATCGATTAATTGGTAGACTTTGTTGTCCCATCATTTGCTCTCTCAATTAGGAAAATAGTCAATGACCTACATAAAGAAATTGAAAACTCTTCTCTCAACCAATGTAATAGATTCACTGACATATGAATGTAGTTATCCTTTGAGTGCAGAGTTTAGTATATTCACTCGAACTGTCACTCAAAGCGTTCAGACTTGCCACTTGGGGAATAGATGATACGTACATAGAATCCTTCAGATGGCCTACTTCAACCTTACATATTCTTGTCGGCATTAAATGTCAATAGAGTGTCACCTCAACTGAATTGTATGGTTTTACGTAGAACATGCTTTAGAGATTTTGGTTTAACCCCATTGAGAGTTATTGTTTGAAACACATTTGAATTGGTTATAAATTATTAGATAGTATCTCATGCTTTCTGTTTTGAAGGTAAAGCATACGAGTGTAAAGGGACAATTGCAAATCAAATAAAGGCACAAGGCAAGGCATGTAATATGATAATTTCTAATCTGGTTAGAAAGGGGTGGTCAGATGATGCTGCTGCATTTTTAAAAGGGAAACACAAACAGGAATGGGACCTTTCCATACATTAAAATAACAATGTCAAACTTGCAGTGAAGTAGACAAATGTGATCTTTACTAATCGGCTATCATTTTATCACTTAAACTATAAAAGTGTTGAAGAATTAAATCAATCTTGATGTTATGGCCCCTGCTTCAATCTATCACAACGACTGCGAGGTTCGCTTAATTGTCTTAGACTCAACATTTCTCTCTGAAATTGCCAAATCATTCAGCGTGAAATAAAAATGACCACTCAAAGGAGCAATCTTCTTCATCGGGTATCCATCAAATTGATCGACATGAAGCCATAACTGAGCTCTTATTATCTTTTCTCAATTTCTTCTCTTTGTTTCGCACTATGAATTAAAATGAATCTCCTCCATCCTCTATGATCGATTGAAAGTACAAATGAAGGGTCCATGCATAGATGAATGACTAATAATAAATCCTTTCTATATTCTTTCCTCAAAGGAAACAAGAAACTCCAATCGGATATAAAAATATTCCAAGCACATGAGCACACTCAATCCCACATAAATCGCAGAACGTAACTAGACTGCCTTCCGATTTTCGGTTTTTCCGCCCGTCGAACTTCATCACAGCAAAAGGTTCTCATCCAATAAATTAAGTGTGAAATTGAATAGATAACGAGATGATATAAGGACCTCATTGACCTTTTTTTTTTCTATTTGAACAGGCACGACCAGGCCTGCATATACTATACAATATACCTTACCTTACACAGCTGTACTGTATATATGACTGACAAATTGGGTTGTTTCTTTCTTCCTTTTTTTTTTTTTTTTTTGTCTGTTCTTTCTAAGGTGAGAGGCGAGATTGGGAATTCCGCTCCTTTACGCAAATTAAAGTAGGGCAAACGGTAAAGGAGGAGGCAAAAAAAAAAAAAAAAGAAAACTTTCATCAAGCAACCACTTACCCTGTCACCTTTTACGCCGGATGTTCCAGGGCTACCACGTTCACCTTTGGATCCTGGTTGTCCTCGTTCTCCTTGCCGCCCGATATCACCTTTTTCACCAGGGTCACCCTTTGGTCCAGGTGTACTGCTCCGCAGGCCAGCCATAGAGTTTAACATCAGTGATTCCTGTTGTGTTGTTGTTTCATTGGAGCGTAAGTGAAAACGTTTGTGTGTGTGTGTGTATGTTTGCGTTTGTTGTTATCAGGCAACGAACGAGGAAGGAAAATTGAAAAAAATTCAAGATTAGAATATGATTTTTTGTTGTTGCTATTTTTTTTAATAAAAAATTGTATAATAAAATGAAATGCATATCTCTGTAGTTGGCATACGAGGATTGCTCTTTGAGGTCACAACACCATCACCAGCACCACCGCCAACAGCCAACATGGCTTCAATTTAAGAGAAACGGCAAAATTAAAACCACAAAAGCTATTTTCTTGGATCGGTTTATCTATGATAGTTATCTTTTGTTAAAGACACGTTTTAGCGATATTAGAAGTTTCTGTGTTATTAGACAGAAACAGTTTCATAATACTTTTGAGGGTTACACGACACAGTATGTGTGACAAGAAGGACGCACATTTAATCTCTAAACTTTGTCAAGTTTTCGATGGTACACACATAATGCATTCTATAGATATTTACAGGGGACAGAGATCTTCAAGTTGACTAACCAGAGAAATATAATACGTGAGGGTGGCCGTGGTGTAGTGGTAACATTATCGCTTGTCACACTGTTGATTCACGGTTCGAATCCTGATGTCAAGACTCATCTATTTATTTCGCATGAAATAAATAAAAAAGTCGATCACTTGCGAAAGCTAAGTCAACTCTACTGCGAAGGCATAACAATGGCAGTAGGGTGGTCATATGGCTAAAATGCAACTTGATCGTGATGATGACATCAGGAGGACGGAAAAAAATACTGTGAATCATAAGCAACGACAATAATAGTGAAAACAAACAAAATACTCCCCAGTTATCTGGACAGCCACCCTTGGAGTTTACAGAAACTTAATACCACCTGAGTTTCAAACTACACCACTCTGTCTTTCTCTCTGTCTCTTCCCCTTTCCGCAAAACGCACGTGTTCTAAAAATTAGTATAAGGGTATTCATATCCCCTTTTACACTTGCAAATTATAAAAAAAAAAAAAGTATTTGGGGATTATTGTAGCGACACGCCAACATGTGCCATGCATGTGATTCTTGCAATCTTGCTGCAATTGCGTTCATGGCACTGGTTTTCTCTTCAGTCGTTAAACGTGGGTTTTCTCGGTTCATTATACTATCAAACAGAAACCCATTTTCGGTGTAATTGTTGAAGAACTTAGACTTTATTCTTGGTTGAAGTTCCCCGTTCGGGCTCAGATCTGCACAGCTCAGGCCTCAACCAAAGACACTATCCTATCTACTACACCGTATCATTAAACGCAGGTACTTTGCAAGTTGATAACTTAGACGCCAGTAAATGGGCTTTGAACAAGCTGGTTTATACATATGGATCTTTGTACTTATGAGCTTGAGTAGTCTTTTTTGTTTTGGGCGATGTGTTCCCTAAACTTTTCTGACTATTTTAAAAGACGCATATTTTGTGGTTGTCCGCTCTAGAAAGGAGACCCTCTGCACTGCGTCAATGATAGAGGTATCCGTCTCCTCAACATCGTTTACATCTGCTAAATAATGTGAATGCCTTAAACCTTTTCTCAGCAATCTGATTATTCCGTATCAGTGTGGCTTTAGTGCAGGAAATTCCACCACAGGTGAAACTTTTATATTGCAGCAGATCTTGGAAAAAAAACTCAGAAACACCAAAGCGATACTCATCACCTTTTCATCGATTTTTAAGTCGCCTATGGTAACTTCTATGGATACGATTATAGAGCTGCCAAATTGGTTCGTCTGAGGTGGAAAATGCGCCCTGCTTCATCAAGGTCGACAGCAACATCACCGAGGCTTTTGATGTCAGAAAAGGACTACGACAAGGTGTCGCGCTATCATGTGATTTCTTTACCATCATACTTGAAAGGATTGTACAAAATCAGGGATACGATCTTTCAAAAGTCTATCTACGACATTGACATAATTGGAAGAACGCAGCTGGCTGTCACTGGTACTTTCGTGAGTATTGAAATAGAAGCTGTTGACGAGGGCAAAACAAAATACATGCTTTCATCACAAATAGACAATCTGGCGACTTGGACAGAATGTCACAATGGACAGCTATGATTTTGAGGTAGTTAAGGACTTTGCCTACCTAGGCTCCGTTTTCAATTCAAATAATGAAGCACAGATCAAACGAAGAATCACATTTGCCAACCGCTGTTTCTTTGGGCTAAGAAGGCAAATAAGTAGCGAAGATCTCTCACGGACAACTAAGGCGACTATATTAAAGACACTCATCATCCCAGTCCTGCTATACGGAACAGAAGCATGGACATTATCTAAGGCGGATAAAAGCATCCTTGGTTGTTCTGAAAAAAAATTTTCGATACATTTTTGGTCCCGTTTGTATCGACGATTGTACAGCGATATTGACCTACTCGTAGTCCGAAAGATTGAAGTTCATCGCTTGAACTGGCTATGTCATATGTTGCGAATGAACATAAACATTCTGGCGCGGAAAGTCTTTGAATCCTCAATCACGTTCGTGTGCAAAAATGCAGGCGGCTAACACAAGATCGAGCTAGCTGGGGACGCTTGTTGGCTGTGGCCCAGGTCCACTCCGGCTCATAGCACCTTCTAAAGTAAGTAAGTGACATATTATACGTACATACCATTGGATTTGTGGGTTTGAGAAGAAGCTGAAGGAAGAAACTTTAGGATCCTGAATCAAGTTTGTTTGGCTTCTAATCCATTTCATGCGCTTTAAAGCATGTTTCGCTTCAATTTGCATGCATCTACCTTTAAAATAGCTCCACCGATTTGAATATAATTTTCTGATTAGTGCGTTCATTGGTGAAGAGTTTGAGATATTAATCATCAATCTTTGGTTCCTTGAACCGGAGCGGCATAATAGCGCACCAGTGGCGAATGTGTGAAACTGTTTTTGGTCTCTTCTTTTGGGACGATATTTGATCCATAAATTTCAAAAATATCCTACATTCTATACGTATAAAGAGAAAGGCCACGGAAGAGTGCCTAATGCCTTTTTGGCGCTGGCAAAGCCGGGCAGGTCTGCTCTTATGCGGTCTCTAAAAGCTGTTGTTTTATTCCGAATCTTCTCCTGAGAAGGTGTTGCGGATGCTATTAACATTCCTTCTTATACGGTGGTTTTTGGAATAGCCCGCACTGGAGCTTGGATGATCTTGCGCGACACTTATCTTTCGACTCCTTGTCTTATGGATATGCTGTCTGATGCACTGATACAGGAACAATATGAGCCAAGAAGGAATTGAAACCCAATTTTTACGAAAGGCTCCAAAATTAATGAGCGCTGTGGTGGTGGATTCTTCGTGGAGGACAACAACATTTCACTTCTCGTTGGGCAAACATGCGTTTGTCCTTCAAGTGAAGACTTATGAAATCCTAATGGCAATGCCTATATTTTAATAAATGGGTGGAGGGACAGAGTATCTGAGCTTACGGCCTCATTTAGCTCTTTAGACATTTTCAAAATAGTTTGAGAACGCAACAGTTCTCTTAATTCAGTCGCAAGTCTCATTTGGGTTTACTGGGAATGAGATCTCCGATGAGCTTGGTAGACAAGGTTCGGAGCAAAATTTCTCAGGACCTGAACCTGCATTAGGTCTTCCTACGTCCTTAGTTGGGTTTTCTATGAATATAATCGTTCTCTAGAATGTAGACAGACTAAACGAATGCGCTCGAATGTATGTTGGAAATCTACGGCATTTTAAAAAAAAGATTGCCGACAGTTTACTTACGATTTTACGAGCCATTTAATTTTTGCCAAGCATCTTAGAGTGCTAGGTTTAAGCCACACCACCATCTGCGACGTCTGTGGAGAGGACTACAATACTGCGGAATACTTTCTTTTCGTTCCTATGCACTTGTCAGGTGACAGATCTTTGAGTGAGCTCCTCATCAGTGAACTTCTTACTCCTCTCTTCACGAGAGACGAAAGAACAAGTTTTAAAAAAATATGTGAACCATCTGATATAACCCCTCACTGCCCTACTTCAACTTTGAATATCCGAAGAAGTTTTTTCTTAACTGTGGATGGACGCTTGCATTACCCCTTTCCATAAAAAAGAGTGCAAGAGCGTTGCTAAACTGACTTGCGTACCTAAGCCATAATCCATTCAAATACATAATGCTTGTAAAAAGATTCGTTGTCAAAAGATTCGCTTTAGAAGTGACTCTTCTAAAGTTCTGAATAGGTAAACAATAGGACTACTCACTAGATCAGAAGATGCACGTAGGCACCTGAGGTATGCCCATCCACAATTTCAGTGAGCATTCAACATTCGATGGACGGCCCAGAAGACTTCAAGATCAACTTGCATGTAAGATTCTAAATCTAAAAAAAGACAATCTACTAAACTATACTCCCTTCTTGTCAGACAAACTGTCAGTATAAACATTTTTCATTATTTTATTTTTGTCATTTCGGTGAACAGTGCATGTCGGATAACCGCTTTTGCAACGGACCCAAGTACCATTACGTAAACTCTCCGGAATAAAACCATCCAAACCTGTATGTAATATAGAATAAATAAAAATGGAAAGTCCTTCAACAAGTCGTCTTTGTATGCATGTTGGCTGCTGGTGTCGTTGTTGATGGTGGCAAAGAAAATAGCTTTTATGATAAGCCAGTGTGCGGAAAATGGGGATTTGTCTGATCCCTGATGGTGAGTGGCGTCCAGAGCATATGTTATGTGGTTTAAATTTTAATTTCCGACGAGGTTACTTTTTGATTGTTTTTATCATTCATACAAAATACCATAACTACTGTGGACAGTAGATACCTCACTCTCTTATACCTTAAATGTCCTGGATGGATCCCAATTAATCTGTTTTTTTCAATGAAGATAGCGTGAAATTATATTTTAACTTACAAATAAATAATCTTTATAAAATTTTAAGTGCTTTGTTTTGTTTTTGTGTTTCTAACTTGTCCTGCATTCTAATTGATTAAGAAGTGTTTACGGCTTTACAATTTAATTTTAAAATACATTTAAACTTAACAAGGACAACATTTCTTAACCAATTCTTTCAAACGGAAAACCCTTGTGCAGATCATCAAAAAGGAAACATTTTCATCAAATTAAAAAGAAAAAAAGTAAAACATATCCTCGACGAATATTATTACAAAATGATATCCTTTCTAGTTGATGAGTTTTTGCCCTTTTTGCGAAATAAATGAAAAGCGAATTCTTTCGGACCATTCCAAATAGGGACAGTCAAATAAGTGAAAGGATATAAGGCAAGTAACAAAAAAAAAAAAAAAAATATTTCTCAAAAAAGTTGATAAAAAAGGATTCATTTGAGAAAATTCATTCGAGGATACTTCTCTAAATTATTCTGTTGAAATCTCGATCCGTACCATGGGTTCCGGTTAAGTGTTCTATATTATTACGAGTATGTGATATGTATAGTTCGACCGTGTTTCATACATTTAAACTTAAAAAAATACTACACACATTCTACGGAATGTCAAAAAAAAAGGAAAATCAAAATGGAATAGCACAAAGCAGACCAGCAGTTTATGGTCTGGTGGAGGATTTAATGTTTGCAATTGGGATACTTGGATCGGGATTACCAGAAGGGAAAGAATGGAGCTGAAATAAGGAAAAGAATTAAATAAACTGTCCGCCTGCAAATGGAGAAATATGTGTGCGAAGGATAGTTATTTATGGGCTGCAAGGAGTACTTGTACTTTGAATGGTGTTTTTTTTTCGTTTCGATTCGAGAATTATGCAGTTGCGCCTTAAGTCTGTCTGTTAGCACTCAACTGAATAATTGAGGAACATGTTAAATAGTTCATAAGGCAGTTGGTTAGCTGATATATCTACTCGTATGTTCCATTTGGAGAGGAAAGAGTTATTTACGTGGGCGCACAATTCTCACCTACCTGAACAGCCTAGTGAGTTGCTCAGCGGGTAGTAAAAGATTCAGTTGGCTTGGATAGTTTTGTCTTCGGTACACCAACCAAGGAGTGATTAACGACTTCCAGGTATCACACGTGGACAAAGATTGTAGAGGGTGGGTCAATAAGTCCCTGAAAATTAACACAAATTGTGTCGACACCTTAAATTTAATTTTTTTTCTCAAGAATCATCTTTCAAAAGAACGCACCCAAGTTTTCAGACAGATCTGTCAAATAGTTTTGTTGTGGCAGCCATTTTGTATAGACGCCTACTAGCATATTCGTTAAAATGGAATAAAGTGAATTTCGAGTGCTCATTAAACACTATTTTTTGCGAGAAAAAACTATCACGCAAACCAAACAAAAGCTTGACAAATATTATGGGGACTCTTTACCATCGACTGGAACCATTCACCACTGGTTTACTCAATTTCGCTGCGGTCGTTCAAGCTCAAGTGACGCCGAACGTTCTGGTCGCGCGATTCAAAGGTGTGTTTGGCGATGTTCCAGAAAATTTCGGCTGAGTTTTTGCGCCGTTTCGTAACCGTGGATAAAACCTGGATTCACCACAACACACCAGAAATCAAGGAACAGTCAAAACAATGGACTTCTCCTGGTGAATCGGAGCCGAAGAAGGTCAAGGCGGGTTTGTCAGCAAACAAGGTCATGGCGACAGTTTTCTGGGATGCACGCGGTGTTATTGACATCGATTACCTTGAAAAGGGTGGCCGTGGTGTAGTGGTAACATCATCGCTTGTCACGCTGTTGATTCACGGTTCGAATCCTGATGTCAAGAATCATCTATTTATTTCGCATGAAATAAATAAAAAAGTCGATCACTTGCGAAAGCTAAGTAAACTCTACTGTGAAGGCATAACACTGGCAGTAGGGTAGTCATATGGCTAAAATGCAACTTGATCGTGATGATGACATCAGGAGGACAGAAAGAAATACTGTGAATCATAAGCAACGACAATAATAGTGAAAACAAACAAAATACTCCCCAGTTATCTGGACAGCCACCCTTGGAGTTTACAGAAACTTAATACCACCTGAGTTTCAAACCACACCACTCTGTCTTTCTCTCTGTCTCTTCCTTTCCACAAAAACGCACGTGTTCTAAAAATTAGTATAAGGGTATCATATCCCCTTCAACACGTGCAAATTATAAAAAAAAAAAAAAAAAAAATGATCACCGGCGCATATTACGCAGAGCTGCTGGATCGATTCCAAGCCGATTGGAAGCAAAAACGGCCGCATTTGGCGAAGAAAAAAGTTCTTTTTTCACCAGGCCAACGCACCGGCGCACAAGTCCGTAGTCGCAATGGCAAAATTGCATGGGGCATGAACTCCTCCCTCATCCAGCATATTCCCCAGATTTAGCCCCCTGCGACTTCGTGATGAAATGGCTCGGAGTTAAGAGATTTGGGTCGAATGAAGAGGTCATCGCTGAAACAAACGCTTATTTTGAGGGGCTCGAGAAATCGTATTATTTGGAGGGCATCAACAAGTTGGAGAAACGTTGGATGAAGTGTATAAAGCTAAAAGGAGACTATGTTAAAAAATAAAATGTTTTTATACCGAAAAGAGTGTTCCTTATTTCATTTTTCAGGGACTTATTGACCCACCCTCGTATGAAAAAACATCTGCGATTCGAGGCTTACTACAATATATTCGAGAAAATTATCTAAAAACCCATGTGATTACTGCTCTTGTCTAGACGCGTATTAAGACTTCATTATCTACTTTTAGTGACCGTATATTGCCGACCAGATTTTGAACAATAGCAAGTATCATTTCGATCATCCAGTATTATGTTCCGATGGAACCAGCAACTAAAGGGGGAAAGGACGTCTTCTGTAACTTCAATGCAAAGGTATTACTAAAATGCTAGTTTGTGGCGTATTTTTAAGAGCAGTACCTATTGCTTGCCGGAAGGCAAATCTCCTAGAGAGCAAGTCATCTTCTTTCATTGCCAAATAAAGGACAACCAGTTAGCCTAGGTGTTTTACTGACAAGAAATCTAAGTGGAGTTGGTATAAGATACGCACAGCAACGTATACCTAACATCCTCCCCGCCATAACTGCAGTACCTGGGTCTATGTAGAATTATTTTGAAGCAAGCTGCCCAAGCACTTTCCATAAATTAGACTCGGTGAGGAAGAACTCGTGGCATGCCATTGTGGAGGCAGTGTTTGACGGTTGTTCTCTAATTTGAAATCATCTACTTTAAGCCACATATGTTGCTAATGGTGGACTGAATTGGTCTATAGACAGCCGAGTGGTGGAACTAAGTAGGGTTTTTGGAAAGTGATAGAGTCATGACGACCCAATACTATCAACATTCTTGGTTTAGGAAAGACAACACCATCTGCACATGGAACATGCTATAAAGGAGCATAGGAGGCCTATGCCTGCTAAATGTCGCCCAGTAGTCGAAATGGTTAAGGCATAACCAAGAATTTTAGTCGGGCAAAGTGGAAAAGAGTTTGCAAAGCTAAACAGCGTCTAATGGGGAGAGTTAAAAGAGAAAGTTCTCTGAATACATTTCCCCAGTGACAATGAAGTTAAAGGTAATGAGCTCTGAGGTGAAAAGTAATGAGCTCTGTTGCTCATGAAAACCTTACCTTCTAAGAAGCAGAATATCAATCAATAACAGAGAGACTTATGTGACGCAACGCTGGACTGGACTGTGATTATTTTTTAAATGTTTCATACATTTCTAGTCCTTGCAGAAGGGCTTTTAGTAATTTTTTTTCCAAAAAGCGGGAAAAAAGCACGGTTTATACCAACTCCTTTAGGTTAAATCCTTTTGTGAGTGTACCAGAACAAGAGTGGAAGATAACATGCATGGTTTCCAGTAGCTCCTGCGATATCTTAGCCAGCTAGCCTATGTAATGGAGCTCATTGACATGCAATGGATGAGTCAACTAAAAATTGATTGGACATACAATATAGGATGTATGTACGAGTAGGTTTATATGCGAAAGAGAAACTATACAGTGATGAAAGAAAATGAGCATCGGTTAGCTTAGCTGTTGACAACTTCAACGATCCATAGTCCATGTATCCATAGTCTCCTTGGAAGGTGTCGAATGGCCAGGCCCTCTCAGATTGTCATCATATCTACAACATTTTGCCTAGATGACAATCATCTCAGTTGATTGATCCAAATATATTTAGAGTCTCAGGGACAGACACTCTAAGCCATCCATACAAGAATTTAACAACCTTTTTAGAAAACTTAATAGCCCCTTCACCAGGTAGACCTAGGGACAAATTGAAACCACCTCAGTGGTAAGCGTATATAAGGGCCCTTCCAAAGGATTATAATCGTCCAAGTCCACCGAATATATAATAAGTTCTCTAGTTCTGATCTGACGATTCAAAATCCACTGGTTGTGAGTAAAATTGTCAACACAAAGCTGGTTTCTCAACAAGGTTAGGTATTTGCTTTATCCCTTCTCCTTCAATTGGGCTTATAAGTTTTGGTTTTGGGTAAACTTTTAAAATCTGAAAGCCTTGTTAAGCCTCCCAACTCGTAAGATGGCAAACTAGTTCTAGTACATATAGTTTTTGGATATAGGAAACTATGTACCTACGGCAGAAGACCGACGTTCAAGAACACGTAGCTACACTCTGCGAAAGAACACTGTAAGCAAATACTGATGCATCCGTGCCACTAGACAGATGAGTGGCAGTTATTGGAGCCATTCAACTAAAAGCATACATAGAGGTCACTCCACGATTCCTAAAGACCTGGAATTTATTCCTAAAAACACCGAGCATACCCTGTCTAGTTTTTCCTTTACAAAGAAGTTAAAACCTCTGTTGCTCTTACTAAACATTAGTGGGAAGCAAATGCGCTCTTACACAGGAAATCTGTGCACTTGGTCCGAAGTGTATTCATATCCTTTCGCCATCGAGATTTTAAAAGCATACTCTAAGGAAGTCTTATACTGATTGAATTTAACATTCCAAATTGTCACTTGTTTCTTAAAAAGACGGCTGAGCAATAGGCATATTCCAGATAAATTGAATTGAATTCGTGCAAGAATTTTACGAATTCTACCAGTGAAGGGTAGGAAGCAAGCCTCTCATTCCATAAAAATGGCGCAAGTTAGATGCAATCAGTAAAACCAATCATAGCTCGCTTTAATAGATAGACTTAGCCTAAGCTGGGTCAGAAGCATTCCATTAGTTTGACATTAAATTTCACTACTGGCACCCCACTACTTAACTTTTCAAATGACTTTTCAAAGGCTCAATAGGTCTTCTCTGAAGAAAGACTCACTCTGATGAAAAAACCGAAACGAATAAAAGTAGCGATTCACGAAATTCTTGCCGTGCGGCAATGGACCTACATCTGGTCAAGTTGTGTCGGCAGCCACTTGAGCTTGGCTTAACCTAACCACACTACAAGTTGGCTGACCATCCGTCCTGGATTAGCCAGGACAGTCAAGGTTTGTAGGTGTTGTTCCAACCTTCCGATCGGTTTTGGATTTGTCCCGGTTTTTAAGAACTGAACAGATGTCGGAAGTCCTCGTCAATTATGTGCAAATATGATATATTTCGTGATGTTAGCATGCTGAGGGATGGCGCATGTATAGTATGTTCATAAATAGAAGAGGACCAAGGGAAACCCTCAGCAAATGTCTGTCCTTAGTTCGCGTCTGAGCTAGGTTCTTTAACTGAGCCTATTTTGTACATATACCCCAACTGGAGATAAAGACGGCAAGTTTAAAAATAGATTCTGCGAGTTGCTTAATAACATCTACAACTGCTGCGTGAAACATGACGTCAAAATGATCTTTAAATAAATATTTTGGCGCTAACAACCCATAGCAGAGCTTGTGCTAGATTCTTCCACCATGTCTGAACACCGACAAATCCAACGTGGAACTTAGTACCTAAACACTTTATATTTGTTCTTAAAATTTCTATCTTTAAAGCTTCAAAAGTATGAGTGCGCATTCCACGTGCTCCAAACTTGTGCAATAAATCCTCACCCTGTTTCAACTTAAGACTTTATGTTCTCCTCATCTTTCACGCCCAGGACCCTAAAATTTCTTAAAATCCATCACGTGCACATCTCAATAATGAGACATGTTCAAATAATTGCCACTGTCACACACTCAACATGTTCCACAGCATGTCTGACGAGACGCCTTCCCATCAATTTCTCTACCCTCTCCACTCTCGAAAGAAAAAACCGTTTAACTTCTCATGTTTTACCAAAATTGAGTTCCTTAGAGCGTCGTCGTCGTATCCCACTAGCACTATATGTAGCACACCAGCTTGGTGTGCAAAACATGAACCTCCGGTGTACGAGGGTGGAAATAAAAATAATAGAACTTGAAATCTTAAGAACCCACTCAACAATTTGCATACTTTACCACCCTATAATAGGGATTGACCTTATGGCATGGCTGAGAGAGGGAAAAGTCATGCATGTGTGTGCGTGGTGTATTCCCTTCCATAACCCCATGATTAAGCACGAAAATAACTTCCGTTAGGCTAAAAGCAGTTTTCTTTAGCTGTAAAGAGTAAAAAAAAAATAAAAAAAAAGCCGGCGCGCACATCCTCATGCAAACATAAACACCCTGTGTGCACTATAAATACTTTCACTAGGCTTTTGGGGGAAGCAAAAAGGAGACAGAGTGGCAGCACAAATGAAGGAATGTGAAACGAAAGTTTTTATGCAAATTTCATTGCGCTGCTCTTCCTCTTGGAGTAGGTACGTGTATGTGTGTGTGTTAGTGAGTCTTAAAGGATTTTCGCCCATAATCATAAAAATCCTTAAAGCACGTCTTTACCTCTTTTCATGGGGGTGTACAACGACGACGAGTAGTAGTAGTAATAGTGGAAGCCAAATTCACGCGACTTAAATGCGCCATCACTCTGCCTTAGTGGCAAGTTTTCAAGTTGATTGCAGGTGTTGGTAGCTGGAGTGCCACCATTTGAAGACACACTTTGAAGTAGGGGTCACGACAATCGCTTAAGTCCACACCGACCGAAAGGACGAAACAGTCATAATAGCAAATAGGAAATGAAAATGTAGAAAAAAAAAAAATCGGCTATGCGTTCCTCATCCCTTTTAAACCCTTTTTGCGCCCCATAACATCAAGATAACGACAAAATAGGAAGCCTCCTGGCTTCTTATCCTTCTAACGGTAGAACAAAACCATCGGTTATAGCGAGCTGGGCAGAGACGAACAACACTGGCAGCCAAAAGGAAGGAAATTAGTTTAGGCAAATTGTTTTCTTCGGCTTTTTTCTCACCCGAAGCACGTAAAAATGAGGACTCGCCGAAGGAGTGAGGGCAATTCACGAAACCTTTTTCAATGCTTTCCACCCCACCCTTTCTTGATTCGCATTTTAACTGTTTTTCCCGTGTGAACGGAAGTTGAAAGCGAACGCGAAGAAAAAAAAAAAAAAAAATCATTTTACAACTTACTTACAAAATTGCCAAAGGGGGCGTACTGGTTGGAGGATTGAAACAGGGGGCGTTAGGGTTTCTACCCCCCATGTCCTGACACGAACGCTGTAGCTGTAGCAATTTGTTTCGAAAAGGAATGACATTAGCGCGCGAATTGGAGGTAGAGAATAATTGCTTAATGATTTATTTGACGGACAGTCCTAATTCATTTTGACGGGTGGACGTGGATGTGGGACGGGCTTAATGACAGGGGTGGGCGCGTTAAAAGCCTTCACAATACGGATAGTCATTTACAATTTAATTCAAACAAGAAAATTATTATTAGATATTCAAATAAAAAAAAAAAACTAAAGATAATTATAATACTTACATCGTAATTGTCCGGAAGACCGGGTGACCCAGGTGGTCCAGGTGGGCCTGCCACACCGGGCACCCCATCTAGACCGGGTTCACCCTTTATGCCCTGAAGACCCTCGAGACCACGAGGACCAGGATCGCCCCTATCGCCGCGGTCACCCTTTAGACCGGGGGCACCGCGTTCACCTGGTACCCCAGTGGCACCCTGTAATGGAAAAAAAGTACAAAAAATTAGTCTCGACATGTAAATGAATGTTTTGTTATTATTCTAGCTAGGTGGCTGGAGGGGGGGGGCTATATTGCAAGGGTCTAGGATCACGTTTACAAGGTGGAATACAATCTGCTTTAGATGTGGCTGTTGGGGGTGTTGGCGGGGGGCGTTACCAAAATTGCCTAAATTCGCTGCGTAAACATCCGACCGAATGCGTGTCGTTTTGGGGCGGCATCATTGCGAATGTAATTCCACCGAAAACAACGGGATTATCACCAGGAATTTGAATTCTGGCATTGTCGTTGTGTTCGGTCTTTCAAGTGGGTGTGTAATATGGGTAGGCATTATAATTAAACTTAGCAAGGTTTTGTATTGTTATGGGGCGGCAAGGCGGGATGGTAGGGAAGTAGGTAGTTTAACAACTTTAAAATTTATTTTTAAGAGTTTCAAACAGTTGTCTGGTGGGGTAGAAAAAGGGATTGTATCTGTATGTATCCCTCTGTTAGGATAAAGGAGCTTTTTAGCAAATTTAATTGGTTTACACTATGATAATTGAGAATAATGAGACATTCTCTTTCGGTGGGAGCGGGGGGAAAGGAGGAGGAGTTGGCAACGGTAGCTTAGAGCTGTTTAGTTTATGTTAGCCTTTGGATTGTGTTTTCATGTTACCGATTTTTTCTTCAAGTAATGTTGAAGACTTTTGTCCATCTGTAAGGAGGCAGTTGCGGAAGGAAGTCATCAAATTAGTGTGCATTTGCATATTAATGGTGACTTAAGTGTAGGGATTAGGGCAATGCGGGACCATGAAATTGTTCTGTTCTGAGGTGGATTACATCATATTGAATGGATTTTTTGTATTAGTTATCGCGTGTGCTGAATGAACAAATATTACTGTTGACATCACTGTGGTCAACACGCGGTTATATCATGCTCGATTTTCATTGGTAAAATATTAGTAAATGTATTCATTAACTAAAGTGACCTGGTTCTAAATTTTTTTTGATATATTGCATGTATGACTTCATTAAGTCCTGCAACTGAAACAAATCAAAAGTACTTAAATAAGCTATATTAGAGCTTGGATGTTACACTTATTACGTCTTTTATTCACGTAACTTTTTGTAATTTTTGAAGGTAAAACACACAACTATCATCAATATCAATTATCAATTGATGGCATATGGACTAAGAGAGTTTAATCTTGAGTGTTTGGAAGAAAATATTTTTTTATTTAACGCTTAAAAAAAATACTATAATCACAGCTGTCTGATAGGTTTTACAGCCTACAAGCTACCACTGACTATTGAGCGAATTTGTCAAAAGCTATACTACCTACAGTCATTTAAGCACTCGATGTACTTAAAAAGAAAATAACCTTTTGAGTATGTGTATCTAGCTAAAGAGCTAAAGCATTATGAGTGGCTTGAGTCAAAACAAAATTATAGTCCCTATAGCTAGAAATGGGGGGATTGCATCAATTCGAGAAAAAAGCTGAATGGCAATAAGTTTATTGGTTAGCAGTGTTGCTTTTATTATGGATACCAATATTGTGCATAAAGATTTTACTCGTATGCTTAAGATTAAGTCCCATAAGAGTAATTGCATCAATTTTGTGTTAAGTTTCGCTACATGAACGATTTTTAATTACACTTAAAGGTTTCGGAAAAATTGTCGGTCTCGAGGTTTTGATCAATCTTCATATTAATCTAATAGAGAATTTCAAAAAAGTGTGTCTCTCAATTCGATCTATCTGTCTGATTACATGGACGGTTGTAGCGTAATTAACAGGATGGATTTTCCTTCAAACTACATAAATTCAAACGAAATTGTAATTTTCATTCTAACCCCAAAGTTAAAGATGCTTTACTCTGGCGTTAGTTATATATTTTACTCTGGCAATTATATACATACATATGTAACGGGGGGGCCATCTGATTACTTTTTTGTCAATTACATGTTACAGAAACACAGTATCATATCTTCGCGGCACGAAATGAATCAATTTACGCTTGGACGAAGTTGGAAAATATTGAAAACTTATTTCCAAAGTGAGTGCTGTGTTACTTACTGAACTGATGCTCTTTACCAACAAAAACCAAAATACCGGCTTTCACGCCTCCACGGCTTAATAACCAATTACTCTCTTTATCATCTAGTGCTAGGTATGGTACTCGACCCTGCTGGAAGCTTAACCTTGAACAGCGGGTAAAGAAAGCCTGTGTGGCTTTTTTTGCTTGAAGCAAAACATTCGGTAAGAAATGGAGACACCGTCCGAAGATGGTGATTTGGATGTACACTGCGGTGGTGCACCCTATACTTTCCTATGTATCGCTAGTTTGGTAGCTGGCGGTTAAGAAAGCATACATTACAAAACTCATCAACAAAGTACAAAGGACTGCGGCTCTAGGTGCTACGGGGGCGATGAGAGCATGCCCAACTGAAGCCTTGAACGTAATCCTTCACTTTAACCACTCGACCTTCATATAAAGTATATATCAGCATGTAGTGCGGTCAGATTAAGAGAAACAGGTAGCTGGTGCGGTGCCGTGAAATAACGCCAAGCGAAATAAGGCCAAACCTCAAAATTTGGCTTTATTTCACTTTGAAATACACTTTACCGAAGTGAAATAGGGCCAAATGTCGAATTACGGCTTTATTTCACTATTGCAAAGTGAAATAAAGCCAAATTCCCAGATTTGGCCTTATTTCGCTTGGCGTTATTTCACGGCACCGCTGGTGCGATAGAATGTGACGCGGTGACAAACGAGTTCAAAACAACCATTTTCACTGATGGGTCGAAAACGGACTACGGGGTAGGGGCTGGAATCTTCTCTGAATCCCTCAATATCTCTAGTTCATTCCGTCTACCCAATTCATGCAGCGTATTCCAGGCGGAAGTTCTTGCTGTACGAGAGCCATTTTCATTGATAGCCAGGCCCCTATCAAAGCCATCGTATCTGCGGCTTCCTCCTAAAAACTTGTTGAACAATCCAAGGAGGAGCTTGCCGCACTCGGTCATCGGTCTAGGATCAGCCTCATCTGGGTGCCTGGTCATAGTAACATTGAAGGAAACGAAAGGGCTGATGAATTGGCGAGGCAGGGAACTGCCCTTGATTGCCCCGTGCGACGGAGGTCAACATTCCGTTATGGGCCCTTAAGGGTAGAATCTTTGCTCATTTCCTTGCAGATGCTGGTAATAGATGGCAAGGGTTGCAGGACTGTGTCATATCCAAGCAGATATGGCCCCAGTATAACTGGCGCAGAACACAAGAGCTACTAAACAGAAACCGGGTAAATATTGCTAGAGTTCTAGCAATTAGCACTGGCCATTGGCCCATAGCGGTCCACGCAGCCAGACTGGGCATTACTTTCAATACACTTTGTCGTAGCTGCAATATGGCCAACGAGCCTGAAACAATCTCTCACTTCCTTTGTAAGTGTCCGGCCCTTAGTAGGGTCAGACACCGTACACTTGGCAGACACCTTTTTGATAATATTAGTGAGTTAGCGGAGACAAGCATCGGGGACTTTATCAGTTTCCTCAATGCCATGGGGTGGATTTAAAAAATCCTTTCACTCCTTTCCCACGAGTCCAGCGTCAGTTTTTACAACAAATTAGGTCACTTGAGCTGTGGTATTAAAACGGCGCCTTTGCGCTAATTATGTTTCAGCGTAATATGTTGTCACAACCACACCTACCTACCTACCTACCTACCGAGTGCTGTGTTGCCGAAACATTGTGAATTTCGAACAAAAATTTCCGTCGAAATAATGCACAAACCGTGCCTGTTGTAGGCAAGTTTGAGATAAAGTTCGTAAGATTGGCAGGCTAGTTGATAACACAAGTTATACTCGTGTTCATCCTGTGCGTTCAGCTACTGTCGCGGAAAGTGTGCGGTTTGTTGAATGGCAGCATCATTGGCCCATATGTCTTCGAAAATGAAGATAGCAACAACGTTACGGTCAACGGAGAGCGTTACAGAAGCATGATAACTGATTTTTTTTTTTTTTTGTTAGAAACTGAGGAAATGAGCTTGGATAATCCCTGGTTCCAACAAAATGCCGCTACGTACGTCCAACAATCGATTTTTTGCGCACTGAGATAAATTATCGTGTAATCAGCCGTTTTGGTGATGTTGCTTGGCCTCCGCGGAGCTGCGATTTGACGACGTTAGACTTTTTTTTTTATTGGGTGCCGTCGATATTATGCTGACAATCCAGAAACGATTCAGGTACTTATAGTAAGACCAATATAGATCGTGCTATTCGTGAAATAGGGCCGCGAACTATCAAAAATATACAACAAAAGTGAGTTGACAGGATGGGGTACTGCCAAGCCAGCCACGGTAGTTATTTAAATGAAATTATTTTCCATAAATAATCGGAAAAATGTATTCTGTTTAACAAAGTAAAAAAAGGTTTAAAAAATTGAAATTTTTTTTCATAGCAATTTTAAAAGAAACCAACAAATCACAATACCCCACTAGATGGGGTACCAAGTTTTTGAAAAACGGTAGTATAACGGTATTTTAATTACAAACGAATTTTTGAAATTTTTTTCTAATTTTTCAGGAATGACTCCAACAATTTTGTTTAAAGTCGACATTTTAGCAATATGTGACATTTGGAAAATTTTCAAAAAGTTTTGAAAAAAAAAAAAAAAAAGTTATAAAAATTTCGCTTAAATTTCAAGTAACTTACAAATCAACAGCACATAGGCACAAGTACTTAAAAAAAAAACTACTGTGATTGAAATTTAAAACTTTGAAATTCTCAAAATTTTTGAAAATTTTACGAAACTGTCACATTTAACCCTACACATGACACATGTTTCAATGCACGAGTGCTATCTGTCAACGCATATGTCATTGATATGGCGAAGTTTGTGAATATTTTGTTTATTTGAGGGCAATCATGATAAGGTAATCATAAAAGTTTAACCTCTTATCGTGCGTTTATCGTGTGTTTATCGTGTGAAATCATTTCTATTCGAAATGGCGGTTGGACGCAGTGATTTTTGAAAGGATTTTATCCAATTTCACCAACAACATCCAGAATTATGGAAAGTTAAAAGTATGAACTATAAAAATTGCGATAAGTGTCAACACTTGTGCTATGTGTATGGGCCACTTAAGTTAATATAAATGGTTTTCGACTGCTTATATTTAGAAAATGTTGTGTGTTACGAATGGCGTTAAAAATGGAAACTTTTAAAAATTTTAAAAGACAGGTGCGAAATTTTTAAAAATCTTTGAAAATTATACAAAAGCGTTTGGCTTATCTTTGGCTTTAGATTTATGTTGGTGATATAGGTTTATTTATTTTGGGCCATAGGAATTTAATTAAAACGAAAATAAAAGGTTTTAAAGATGCCATTATGTGTGGTATACAATATCGGTTAAATGCCCGCCACGGGAATTTTTGAAAACTTCGATTCTTGTGAGGTAATTTTCGATGACTTTTCGACACTGTCTGTATTGCGGCCATAACTTCACGGATGTTTTTTTTTAAGTGCTCCAAAGTTTGGGAATTGTCTGAATAGACAAGATCTTTAGCATAGCAAAAAGAAATCCAACGGGGTCAGATCACATGATCTTGGTAG
Source organism: Pocota personata (assembly GCA_963082735.1). Lineage (NCBI taxonomy): Eukaryota > Metazoa > Arthropoda > Insecta > Diptera > Syrphidae > Pocota > Pocota personata. The sequence continues at coordinate 17,922,458 of OY720431.1, forward strand.
CCAATTGATGTCGCCAAACCTCGAAATTAAACGGCCGAAGAACTTTTCGTGTAATAGAGCTAAATTTATCAGTGTTGTGTGGCACATGTTGCTCACACCAATGTCTTCAATCACAGACCAAAAAAAGGTGCTTACTATTTGACCGTACCGCAAAGAATTCACCATAACAGTGGCGCCTTCGTCGTTTTAAAAAAAATACGACCCGACCACGCCACAGCATGGACAAAACTGTCACACGTGATGGATGCAATGGCCTCTCAATGATAACATTTAAATTCTCGGAGCACAAAATTCTGCAATTTTGTTTATTTATATAGCCGCCGAGCGAAGAATGGGCCTCATCGCTTGTTGATTTTTCAAGACTCAATCGGCGTATGTTCAGCTCATTTTATGGTCAGTAGGCTTTAGTTGTTGTATATATTGTAAAATGACAAGCTGAGTGCTAACTACCTGTCACTATGGGTGACATATGGCAGGGATATGATAACCCAACCTCAAAATGAATAACTCTTTATTATACTCTCCCAGGAACAATTAATCTATATTTTAAATGGAGGAGGATATGATTTGTGATTTGACTTATAGAAAACTAATAAAAAACTAAACTAAATAAAAACTAATAATAACAAATTGTAAACAAACTTCTCTACCGACAGACGGTTTCGATTATGTCGCATGTTCTTTAATACAATATATAGGTATACATATATATTACAGCACAGTTTGTTTTTTTGGGACTGCGGCCGCTTTGAAATTCGCACCATTTTTCACAGAGATGGTTTTATTATGTGAAAGTTGGCAGTAGTGTTCAGCTGTCAATGCCATTTCATCGTGGAGAGTTGACGCCACAACAACGTGTTTCAGTGATTAAAACATTTTATCAAAATGGTTCATCAATTATAGCAACACAAAGTAAATTACGTGATTTCTTTGGTCGACGTGGTTTGCCTGTAAAGAGCACTAAAATTATCCACAATTTCGAGATCCTTTACACAATAAGTGATTTTCCGAAGCCTGGACCATGTCGTACAGCCCGTACATAACAAAACATTGATGCGGTGAAGGACAATGTGAGTGAAAGTCCTCAAATTGGGATTTATCCAACGTCTATGTGGAAAATTATGACTCAAGTGACTCAAGAACTTCAAGAAAATGATCATCAGGGATGACGTGACTGGAGCGCAAAAATTTACCAATTGAATAGAGACGACCCTGAATTTTTACAAAAATTGATTATGAGCGACAAGGCAGATTTTGACTTAACTGAAGCTGTAAACAAACACAATAGCCGGATTGCCAAGAGCAATTCACGACCGACCTCTTCATTCTCATGCGACTGTTTGGTGTGCGATTTAGGCTGGTGGGATAGTTTAACTATTTTTTCTTTGTAGATGATAGTGACGAAACTGTTACTGTTGTTGGCGATCGATATCGTGCGATGTTACAACATTTTTATTTGCCTGAAGTTGGTCAGCCTCGTCTCCAACCTCAAATCCGCCGTAGTCCCAAAAAAACACCCTGTATAAGTACATTTGTGTAAAATTTCGAAATAATGAACTTATTATTACATTATTATTGTTGCGTTCAAATTGTCATTACAAATTGTTTTTATTTGTGACCCAGGATAAAGTTAACTTTGCAGCAGCCTTTAGAAATCACAATGTGGCCAAAAGACTGAATTGGATCTGAGTATAGCAACTGCAAGTTATGGCATCAGTCGTACTTTACGTTTCGAGTTACAGAGATATATTAGACATATGTACATGTAGTGATGCTGGCTGAGTCTGCAGTTGAATTAAAAATTGTACTTGAAATAGGCAACTAAATATCTCTCAAACACCTGGATGTGCCTCAAATACACACTATGTATCTACGTCACCAGTAAAGGTTTCCTTAATTCTGGGTAAACTTTAACTCGACTGGTTCAGTTTTTCTTCACCTTGTTTACCCATCTTGAAACATCCATTAACAAAATTATAGTTAGGCTCCCTATAAGTGCTTCGAACATGTTTTCGCAGAATGTTTTTACTTTGCTATTTTTTCACCACACACATGTAGGGTATTCCCCAAAAAAATACAATATCTTACCCTGGATTACTTCGCCCTTCATCAACAGAATATTCCTTCCAAAAAAAAAAAAACATTCACATTACTATGATATTATCATGCAATCTAATTCATTTGTCTTAATTACACGAATCGTGATACAGTAAACTGGAGCATGACACACACACATCAAGTATGTCAGATAGAAAGGAAAGATGTGTACAGTGTAATTTGAAATATGTGAACTGCTTATGATGACAATGCACGAAGAATAGAAATGAATGAAATGAAAATCAAATGAAATGTCATCCTTACCGTGAGCCCAGGAGCACCTGTCTTTCCTTCTTTACCCGGCATGCCGGGGGGTCCTCGTGTCGATTCGCGTAGAATTTCACTCTCTTTTAATGCTGCTAGGATATCAGACGCGTTGCATGTACACTTTCCGCTTAACATCTGTAATGACAAAAAAAAAAAGAAAAAAAAAAAGAACATAAGTCACTTCCTAGAGTTTGGGTTAAGTATAAATCGTAATTTTGTATTTCATTGTTTCCACCCCATCTCTAGAAATAAACCAGTCACCCAGGTGACATATTTGTCAAAAATAACTCTTTCTAATCACATTCCGCGCTACCTCCTCCGATTCACATTCCGTTGTCACCGCATCGAAAACGATTTCCTGTCGGGCGTACACTTAACATATTTTCTGCTAGTACCCATGTTGTAGGTTCACATACCTATACATACATGCACACGCCCACCTCAATCGCCGTGTGCTCCATATTGAGACGATCAATTAAAACCGCGCATATGGCATAGGCACTGACATATGTGCCTACGTTTGCGGAATAACGGAATAAGAATAAGCGAAATTTCATTTTGAACTTGATGATGATGGCTGTGGTGATGGTGATGGTGATAGGTGGTGAGGTAATGTAGGCGGTGGGGCTGTGGCGTTAGTACCTGGTACCTCATTCGATTTGGCATTTGGCTGGTTGTATGTGATCCTTCCACTAATACGAGTATATGCTGCGTAATAGAATCTTCAACTTTGGCGTATAGATTTCAGCCTTTGTTCTGCTGGATAATTCGTTTTCATCCCAGCCGACCAGAAATTGAGAGAGAGAGAGAGAGTGAAATCATGTAAAATGCTGAAATGGATGAAACCCGTGCGCAAAAGGGTGAAATCCTTTCGCCCTTCTCGCAAAATTTATTACATTGAACATCCTTGCCGCGCGCCGCAAATAATGGAACAAGAATAAATTAATGAACTTGGGCAAATAATTTAACATTTAAATTATTTTGGGTAATTAGGATAATTTCAATTTGAATAAATTACCCCGAAGTTCAGGAGACGCACAGATAAAGAGGCGGGTTAAGGCTGGCACTGGGTGCTTCGGTGGTGAATGGCAGGGGCGGTGGCGGTCGTCAAGGATAATAGTTGAACATTAACTAAATGCAAATGTAATTTGAATTTATTAACATATTGTGCTTCGGTAAATGCAGAGCTTAATAATATTTCTACTTATACTGGATGATTGCGGCAGTCATTTGCATTAATAAGATATAATATATGTAGCACTGTATTTTGTAGGTATAATGTGACGCACAAGGGCTTGAAGTGATTGAGGGTACTTAAAAATGTAATTCCCCTTGACTGTGTGCAAGTTTCAGCGGTAATCAAAATATAATTCGAATAAGGTATGTTATTATAATTTGATTGAAATGTGTTTTAAGATAAATGCAAAGGGTAGCTTGACTATACAGCTTCATTTGTTGAACTTTTCACACCGAAATTAGGTATTTCTACTTTTCACAAATCGTCATACATGTGGGTTGCAAGTGGATGTTTTAACTGATAGTGTAAAGGTTCACGAAACCAAAGACGATGGACCAAATTGTATGACGGGATATGGAAACGTGCACATGGACGATTGAATTCGCTTAGGTGAATGCGGGACGGTAGTCTTTCAGTTCGTGGCATGTACTCTTTCTTCACTTCCCGAGTAGCTCCCGCTCGTTGAAATTACAAAAGATATCAAGTTTTGAATGGTTAACCACACCCAGATTATATAAATATCAGAAAAGGAAATTAATTAAGTTAGCAAAAGAGCTTCAAGTTCAACTTGTTCCAATATTGCGAAATATGGAAAATTCTGTGAAAACCACGCTGCTAAAATAAAGCGTTAAGTCGTGAAGCCGGGATTACGGGCTACAAACAGTGCCTGGTTCTCTAGATTAATAGCGGCTGAAATTACGAACTCGCCAACATTTAGGGTTAGCACCGCATTTCCAATCCGGCAGAATCTACCCTTTTCACTCTCCGATCTCTCCATCCCAGGGTTAATAAGAAAACGGATCATTTGATATCCTATGATCCTTCTTCTAACTTCGCAAACTGGAACCACATATTGGAAGCCCTTCGAAATAGGAGGGTACCAACATACATCATGAAGATAGTGACGGATTACTTCAGACAAAGGATCCTGATATATGACACAGATGATGGTCCCAAGGAGAATGCTGTAACAGAAGGGGTACCGCAGGGATCTGTGTTCGGCCCACTCCTCTGGAATGTTATGTATGATGAGATACTCAACATATCTTTACCAGAAGAAGCTACGATTGTGGGATTCGCCGATGATGTTGCGATAGTCGTGGTCGTCAAGCTACTGAAAGAAGTGATTCAACTAAGCAATAACACAATTGGGATAGTTCAACGCTGGCTGCAATATGTGGGGTTAGAGCTAGCAGAACATAGAACAGAAGCGGTACTCATTAGTAGCTGAAAGAAGAGGGAAACAATCACTCTTACTATAGGAGGACACCAGATTACATCGAATAATGAAATACCTAGGATAATGATAGATACAAAGCTTTTCTTTAATGAACACCTGGAATATGTTAGTGGTAAGGATTCAAGAGTGAATAATGCAGTAATGCGCATCATGCTAAACCATGGGGGACCAAGATACAGCCGACGCAGCCTCTTAGGCAGAGGAGTGACATCTGTGAAACTCTACGGGGCTCCAATATGGGCTGAAGCCATGAAAGTTAAATCATATAGGCGTAAAATTGAATCGACATATCTACTCTGGGCAATTAGAGTATGCAGTGCATTTCGCACAATATCGGAAGAGGGAGCCTATGCTATCGCAGGATTACTCCTAATTGACATACTGTCTGTGGAATAGCAAAAAACATATGAAACTAGGAATCAGGAGCCTATGTTAATCAACTACGAAGCGAACCCATCAGAGAGAGCAATGGTAAAATGGCAACAACGATGGAGCGCATCAAGTAAAGGTCGATGGACATATAGTCTTATACCGCTTATTGAGACATGGACAAGTCGGAAACATGATGAAGTTGATTTCTGTACAACGCAATTACTAAGTGGGCATGGATGTTTTCGAGCGTATCTTTACAGATTTAAGCATGACAATTCCCCCTTTTGTCCGTACTGCATCCAAACAGCGGAAGATGCGGAGCATGTGTTCTCCCACTGTCCGCGATTCGAAACCGAGAGGCAAACACTGAGGAATAAACTGGGAGAAATACCAACCCCCGAGAATATAGTGCAATACACGACACAATCACAGGAGATGTGGAGTGCTGTAATTGACTTTGTAAAAGCAATCATGATACGAGTACAACTAAGAAACATTGAACGAGAAAGGCGCCATAGTGAAGAAAACTCTACAAGAATGTGAGCATACAGCCAATACAAAATGATAGGCAAGGAAAGCCGAAATCCCCCCTGTGAAGAAATGCTTAATGCGCTACAGCAGGAACAGGGGAGTGCAGGGGAGGTGGTTTTAGTCGGTAGAAATCCGGCATGCAGTTGAACCGACTATTTCTACACTATCTTTTGAAGATTCCCACCTTCTACAAAAAAAAACCTAATAAAGTGGGCGTGGCAATGTGAAATTTTAGATCAGAGAATATTTCCAAAATTTTTAAGAGATTTTATCGGAAAATTTCTTCGCAGAAAGTCGACGTGGCTGTAACCATTTGTGACCGAAGTTTGTTGATTTGGATTGATGAAGATGAAGAAAACTCCCCCAAAAAGGGGGCGTGGTCAAGTACAATGTATGGGCCAAATGTACCGAAAGTCAACGTCTAGAAAATCTGTTTAGCCGTTTAGGCTGGAGTCGGCCATACATGCAGACAGATAGACAGACAGATAGATAGAGAGACAGACAGACGGACACACAGATATCATTGAGATTCTCTGTCATAGTAATATTAAGTTCGATTAAAATCTCGAAATTGAAAATTTTCAAGAAAGCGATACTTAGGTGCGAGTAATAAAAAATTGGAAGCTTTAGTCAGAGATCTTATTAATTTATAAGACTTCAGTCAGAATTGATCTTAGCACAATTTGTCGCCAGATATGGAAAGCGAGCTAATTTAAAGAACAACAAGTCTTGTTATTAGATACTTCAAAATTGTATACAGTTGTATACTGGCTTCGACCCTATTACAGAGCATTTGAAGATCATCGGATATAGAAGCATGGACCTTTGGGACATATGCCTATAAGAAGGCGAAACTCTTTATATTTGTGTGAATTACAAAGTACACTGTATTAGGTTGGATTAGAATGGTGAACTTAAGGAACCTAGGTTTACTGATATCTCACTCGTTTTAAAGACAGGCAGACGTGAAGCAAATGTCAGGACAGTTCATAGCCACAGGTCATACCTACAATGGAAAAATAAGTCTATAAGCTTGTTATTCTGCAGGACGACCAGCTGTCAAAAAATATATACCAAAGTACATATACTAAGGAAAAAAAGAGACAAAATAAAACATCTCTAAAGGATCGTATGATACCCTGTTCCTTGTCGTCAAACCCAGTGGGCGTAGTGTTGTGAACTTTTTCATTCAAATGCAGTGTGACATCTTTGTATTCAGAGGAAATTTTCGAGATTTTTAAGAGATCTGTTATTACAACTTTTGTAAGAGGAAAGTGAGTATGGCTGTCACCATGTTTAACCGAAGTTCACGGATTCTGATTATAAGAAAAATGGTTGAGATAGAAAGATACATTTTTTTTTTTTACATATTTTGGACGTATATGAAAAAATCATTTTTTTTTTCAAAAACTTCGTTTAACGGTAGGAATTTCTACATATTTTTTTCTTAAAAAATAGTATTTTTGACGAGTGTGTCGCAAAAGCTGTGGCTTATTTTTTTTTTCGAAATTGTTTTTGACTTCACCAATTTCTTATGTAGTCACTCTCTGTAGAAAATTATGTACATCGAACCGCAGAAAAACACCAAAAATATATGCTGGTCTTTTGAACATTGAACAAAAATTGACAAACTTCATTTCAGTACTGCAATTGAAGTACGGTGAGTTTTAATTTATATTCATTGATTTCGGAAGCGTTTTCTTACTCAAAATAGCATTGCTGAATGTGTATGCCCGGTCCCGAAGCTTAACTTTTAATTAATTCCACTTCCTCCCATACGTAGGTATTATTTTTATCAAGTGAAGCTCAAATAAACCGTACTTAAAAAAAAAAAAACACCCAAAAGTATTGCAATAAATGCCGCGGCATGGAAATTCCTTAAAGTTCAGATTACAGTAGGAACCGTGGAAAATTCTGAAAACTCGTATTGTTCTGGTAACTCCTCTTGGAATCGTGTGCATCATGCAATATATTTCATCAGGGAATTAAATCGCATAACAAAGAGAGTACAGGACAAATGAAAATCAGAAATTTCCCTTGGTATCCTTTGTCGCAAGGTTTGTTGTGTGCGGAAACAATGAGGCTTTGCTTTAATTTAAAAGGAAAGTAATAAAAACTTACACCATCCGGTGACGTTGGAAAGTCCATAAAGGGTGCAATTGGACCAGCTTCGCCTCTAGGACCAGGTGGACCAGGCGGTCCTGGTGGACCACGTATGCTATCACCAGGTGGTCCTTTGGCACCTCGTTCGCCCTTTTCACCCTTTGGTCCACGAAAAGCTGAAAAGAAAAGATAGAGGATTTTATTAGTTTTGAGGAATACACATAAAACTCTGTATCTGTCGGAAAATTTTATAGGTAGCTCCCCAGTGACATTATGCATGAGTTCGAACAAACTAATTGGTTTTGAATATACTAGCTATAGGGTTCGATGTACAATATACCTATATACTCGTATATATATTGAATGAATTTATTTCTTCATTGAAATAAGTAAATGTACATCGGTTTACAAATTCTTTTATAGCAATGGCATCGTGTTTAAAATCAGTTAAAAAACAACAATGCAGCCGATACGTAGTAAAACAGTACTTTCTACTTTTTGCCATTCAAGATTTGAATTACTTCATACCACGATAGCACAGACTATCCTCAGTTCCTGCAGAATAGAACATTTTCCCACAAAGTGGTTCCCCTTACTTTAAAATTCACAAACAAAATTGGCCGATCGTTCCGCTGCAGTCTGAAATTCAGCGGTAACAACCCTCCTCTTGCTTTAAAAGCTACACTTACTTGCTGTATCGTGTTTTTATCTTTCAAATAGTTTCTCTATTCCAAGCTATAATTCAGAACTATACTACGACTTCCAGATTGAGTAGCACTTTCCATAAAAACCACATGTTTCCTTTCATCGAGGGTCCTTAATATAGCTTTCATCGTTTGTTTTCCCATCTTAGCGACATGTGCACATTGCAGTATTCGCTGAGTTGCTTCCATTTTCTGAACAGTAAAGCTTTCATATTAAGCAGATAACGAAGCACAATTTTAGGAAGTCGGTGGTCTGGCACACCTATTACTTTCAGAATGTACTTGAAGTGCAGTTCCAATGCATAAAGGCTCATCATGGGTAGTCCAGTCAACATATAATTGGGAGTGTTTGCCGGAAGTTTTACAAAGTATCCTTGCAGCGCCTCGACTTTATCATAGACCTCATAATCCCATACTTGACTTCAAAGAGTTTATACTTTACTTTCGCTGTTAAATCGTTTCTTCCAAAAACTCTTTTTCAAGTGCTGCTATGGCTCTTTTCAACTCCTTTATGTGGCTTGCGTCTTGGCATTAGTGTTACCCCTAATCAACGATATTGCTTAATTATTTCTTGGTGCTCATGTACAAACAACCATTTCTCCTCTCTAGTATATCTTCCTGAATTGTTTCAAAATATCAAGATTTTCGATTTAGCGGCATTTACACCGAGGTTCCGTAGCTTACAATACTCCTTCAGCTTGTTGATCATAAGCTGCAACATGTTTGGTGATTCTGCTAGAATGACGTCAGCATAGAAAAGTACTTCGATGATACAGTTCTCGAACTCAATTACACCTGCTAAGTAGGATACAAGATCGTCTAAAAATAGACTAAATAATAGAGGATTTAACATGCAGCCTCGTGTGACTCCTGTATTGGAAAATCATTCTAATAGCGTAACACCGTCTCATATTGCCATCTGATTGTAGTTGTATAGGCTTTGTATTATCCTTAGTATGATATATTCCACTATATACATAGTAAACTTAGCTTTCTCTGTACTGTATCGAAAGCCGTATGAAAATCGACAAAAAAAGGCATACAGTTTTTTCCTCTTGCTGAGACACAATTTTGAAATTCACTGAAAAGTCCTCTTGATTGTACCCATGTGGACAATCGTTGCAACAATATACTCGTAAACAATTTCAGAAGAGTATTAAGGAAGGAAATACCCCTATACCCGCATCTACATTTCTAAATAGGAGGAATATTATATTTTTTCTGGAGCTTTAATTTGCGTTAAAAATGTTGCTGAAGTTCTCCATAACCAGGTGTATAAAACTCGTTGAGTCGAAGGTTATTCCGTCCTCCCCTTCTTGTTTTTGCTTCTAGAGATTGCCTTATGCACTTCAGCAGACGAGATTTCTTGATTCATTGATTCTACCGATAGCTATGGCACGATGGTGCACCATTGTGAGGTTATTTGTATTCAGCAGATTTTCAAAATTGGTTGCTAAAGCATTAGCACTTAAGATCAAACCTTTAATCCATCTAAGACCATTCAGCCTCCTCATTACTCTCCAGTATGTTTTGGAATCATTTGTTGTAGCGAGCTTATTAGTAACAGTATGGATGCAATGAATATACTTTTGTTTGCATAGCTTCTTGTAGGTTTTATTACTAGATTAGTTGATGGGGTATGCAGACACATAACCTACTAACACTTCGACCAAAACATATCTTTTGTGTTTCCCTTGGGCCTATGGTCTATTACATAGGGTTTTTGGTTCTGCAAAAGGTTTAGTTCCTGAATTTCGTAGGGGGAGATGAATCCCTTTCCGAGTAGTCTGAGTCTACTGCGAGCCACGGCTGGCCTTTCGCATAGAATACGTCCTGACGTTTCTTGATCTTCGAGCCATAGACGGCAGAGATCTGATGCAGACCCACCACGAGCCGTGATCCGTAAGGTGGTCTGTTAAGATTTCGGCATTTTTTTTTCCGAAAAGACACAAGTTCATCAGCTCGGTAATATTTTGGAAAATCAATTAAATTCTTGGCCTGTCGAAGGATTTGTTTTTTTCGCTCAAGAGTCAGTAGATAACTATTGACCATAGTAGAGGTGATTGGGCGCCTCCCTGAAGGCAGCCTTTAATGGTACGAATAGTGGCAGATTCGTGATTTAGTTTGGCAGAAATGGTCCTGTTGGTTAGCATGGCACTTGTCCATAGTTGGTTTGTCTACGCCTTATTGCAGCTGCAGCTCTTTCGATGGATGCATAGGAGGTGTTATCAAAAGATTGAGCAGTTTCAGGCTGTTGCCCTGTGTTGCGTTCCATTTAGATCTTGATACAAGTTTTGCCCATAACTTCAGCTTCAGTTTCAGGTGGCGGAAAGGTAATGATCCTGTTAATGGTAGTGCTGAGCCGCATTTTGCAAGTTCATCCGCGCGTTCGTTGCCATCTAAACCCCTGTGGCCAGGAACTCAAATGATTGTTATATTATTGTGAGCAGGTGGCTGCTTTATGGTGTTTAGGCAATTCCAGGCCAGCTTAGATCTAAAGTAGAAGGAGTATAGGGCTTTAATAGCCTATTCTATGGCGCATAATTCTATGGCTTCGATTTTGGACTGGAAAATCGAAGTAGAATATCCCAAAGGGACTGTCAATTGGAAATTAGGGCCGAACACTCCCGCACCTACTTCGTGCACTATTTTTGATCTGTCGGTGTACCATGTTGAGTGAGAGTAGTTCTGGGGAGGAAGACACCTGTTGTTCCATTTAACACGCTCTAGAATCATTATTTTAAAATGACGGTAAAAATTTATTTCTAAGGGCAAGAAATCCGTAACATGTATAGCTGACTTGGAAAGTAGTGGAAGCCTAGTTAGCGCTTATCGCTGCAGCTTTTTTGACGGTGATATGAAGAGGGAGAGCTGTAGGACAGTTTCTAATGAGGTTGTTGGAAAGGAGCGCATAGCGCCTGTAATTCCAATGCAGTTTTTGTTGTGCATTCTGGGCAATTGTTTGTTCAATCTTTTCCTACACAATCAGTGAAGCACACATTATAGTTGGTAGTACTATTGTAACTTAGGTCCAATGAACGATTTTTAGTCTTAGTCCCCATTTCCTTCCAAAATATTATCCAGGTATTTTTTCCAATTTAGTCTATGGTCAAGCGTGATTCCCAAGTATTAGACTTCCTTGGAAAAAGGGATTTTTGTGTTGTTTAACATTAAATTTGAAAGATGAACTTATCTCTTTCTTATGAAGGAGATGATGATCGTGTTATTAGGCTTGACATAGAGTCCCTCAAGTAGACACTATTCTTAAATTGTATCTAGGGCATTCTGCATAAGGTCAGTGATAGTAGTTTCATGTGTGCCTCTGATTATTATGACTAGGTCATCTGCATAGCCTTGAGTTGTATATTTGAAGTTGTTTAGATCGCTCAAGAGTCGGTCGATAACTATTGATCATAGTAGAGGTGTTAGGACGCCTCCCTGAGGACAACCTTTAATGGCAGATGCGTGGCCTAGTTTGGCAGAAGTGGTCCTGCTGGTTAACATGGCTCTTGTCCATAGTTGGTTTGTCTACGTCTTATGCAGCTGCAGCTCTTTCGATGGATGCATGGGAGGCGTTATCAAAAGCCCCAGCAGTTTCACGCTTTTTTACTATCTTGGCATAGTTTTTTTTTATATACTCAGAGTTTAAACTTTTCGTCAGCTGAGATACGCGAAATATTTTCTTCTTGCTTTCATACAAACTGCATCGAACTAATCTTCTTGTAGGGTCCGGTGTTAGCATTATTCTAGAGTTAGTAGCGATAGCGAATTAAATGAGATGAATATTCGGAATACTTTTTCGCATAACTTTTATCCATCAAAGTGACCACACCCCAAGCAACATCAACTGCATCTCATTTTGTTCGCCTTCGGCATAATGAAAGGAGAAAATTTTAATTTCCGACTTAAAATGTAATTAGCAGCATCACAGCATGTGGCAGATTACCAAATTTTAATTCCAAAAGTTTCATATCGCCGCAGGAAATCCAAAACTATCACCGCTATCATAAATTTCGCTGAAAATTTTGTGGGTGGAAAAACAGATTCCGCCCCCCCCCAAAAGAGCAGCAGCGCATATCTTTGTGTGCAGGCAGCAGCAGCATGCATAAACATACTCAATCACAGCTCTCTTTCGGTTTTGATAACTTTTCCATTTTTTTGTTTGTTAGAGTTGTCCCCCTTGTTGTTGTTGTGGTCCTTTTGCTACCATTAAACTTTGTCTATGACATTTTACCATAAATCGGTACAATGAGGATATTGCCTCCTCGACAGGATGGAACGTCATTGCACACCAGTGGAACCAGTCGGTGGAGGATTTTTTCCAGGGCGGGACTTTTGTTTGAAAATCGGTAAAAGTTTTATTAATTTCTCCACTATCCCTATAGTGTGCTGTGCATATCGTTTTTTTTTGTAGCCCTCTCCCCACCCTCGTAGAGTATGCATAGGTACCTACTTGGCTGCTTTTGGCAGCCGTGCTGAAAGGACTTATGTCCTACTCTATGTCTGTCTGCTTTGATCGGCATATATGGGTGGCCACAATATTTATAGGAATATTGATTGAAAAAGTTTCCAGCTGAACGGACGTAAAATGAACCCTTAAAAAAAGAAAGTGCCAGAATTATATCTCTGAGTGGAGTCGGAGTCTATGCGGTAGTTAAAGGATGCTAAAACAACAGCAGCTACTCGAACATCAAAATGGTGCTCTTCCGCTTTCCATAGCTGTACGGTTGAAGCTCAAAAAAGGAAACAACGTATGCATCATGCACGTAATAACGGATGTGGATGGTGGAAAAAATTGTAAAAAGGAGTTAGCACTGCTGTTGTGATGATATGGTATGGTGTGTGCTTTTGGTTCTGCATGTTGCCAGAATGGCGAATATGTATGCAAATCTGGGGTATATCTTGTAATCAGGATCTAGGGTCCTTAGCTGTTTTCACGCCATTTAGAAGAATTCCCAGTAGAACGTAGCATAAGCCTGTGCAACCACAATTACGAGTAGATGGGGGATCTGGGGGCTGTAGTGGCGTTTCTGACTTTTAAAGCAAAATTCACACAAAAAGTTATGTTTTATTCTGAGCATCATATAGGTAGTCTTTGGGGGAAAGTGGTAAGTCTTTTTCTAGAGAACGTAAGGTACATTTATTTTACTTGAATTGTTGCGCGTCTCAAAGTGCCTTGGAATTAATTTTTGCAATGAGCATTTCAACTTATGATTTTCTTACAATCCAATGTGGAATTGAGGAAGAGCTGCTACTTCGTGAGACACACAACACACCCAAGGGATGGGGATGGAAAAGAATGAAACTGCCTTGGCTTGTAACAAAGCTAGCAACAGTTTACCAAGAAGTGCAACAAAGCATATACTCACAAGAGTTGATAGAAAAGGTGGCATGCATGAAGGTGTAAATGTTTACTTGTGACCCGAATGGTGTGGGTTCAAGCCCCATAGAGGAACAGCAACTAACATCTACTTGAGTATTAGAGAGAAACGAATAGAATCTAAATTCTTCCAACCACTACACAAACAAAAGGTTTCTGCCTAATAGTACAAAGGAACGAAATGGGGCAACGTTTCAAATTATTAGCTAGCACAAGTGGTTAGTGCTTAGCATGCTACGAGCGTTAATGCTTCTCAATCATACGACTATTTACGCGAAGCCTCATAGTCATCAGGTAAGACTACAGCAAAGAAAGGACAGGAAGACTATCTTGGTGACGTCCAATTATCTTTATTTGGCATAACCAAAACAACTAACAACCGCAGAGCTTACCATGCTCAACAAATCGCTGAGTTCGTAAAGGTACAAAATTCAAGCAGCACTAACAGCAGAGGTTAGTCTTTTCTTGTCTAAATATAGACAATCTAGTAATATGGAACATGGGTTGTACTTTCAACTTTTGATTCATAAAATTCGAAGGAAGATAGATAGATATCACATTCTAGTCTACAAACGTCATAAGGTCTTACCGCAGATTGATTATGGATATTTTTTTGCCGAAAGGGTTTTTTTATAATCGAATTACACACGCCAATTGTTCGGCGTCAGCTGCCCCAGTAAAAAACCGCGAGTTAGGCTCGGCTGGAGCACAGTCCATGTTCTGTGCCCTTACGACAGTGTAACGGAGGTGGAAAATCTGGAAAGAAACTTGGTAGTTCACGGTTACCAAGTAGTGTTGGATTCTAACCCCAGTAAAAAAAAAAAAAAAAACACCTCCTTTCCATAGCTTTTACACCATTGGCTCGTGAGGCTTGATTCTTCTCAATCTCCGAATATTGTCTCGTACATTTAAGACGGTTTCTACCTCGGAGCGGTAGGGACACAGCGTGCTTTCTAACCACTTCCGTCACCATATCTACTTGTAGGTCACGGTGCAAATCGCTATTTCTTATATACCAAGGGGCATTTATTATTCCACGAAGGACTTTGTTTTGGAATGTGTGTATAGTTTGAATATTTGTTTTCTTTGTGAAGCCCCATAATTGGATGCCGTACGTCTAGATAGGCTTCAAAACTTGCTTATATAGCAAGATTTTGTTCTGGATAGACATATCTTAGTTTCTTCCTTGTAACCAGTTTCTATATTTAAAGTTAAGTTCTTCTCTTTTCTTTTTAATGTGCTCTTTCCATTTTAGCTTTACGTCCAAAGTCATTCCAAGGTACTTTGCTGTATTGGCATAGGGTTAATGAATATCGGAAGATTATGGAAGTTTATGTGAGTTGACTTTGTCTGATTGAGTTTGATACGCCATTGTTGCGTCCAATCACTTGCTCTATTGACTGCGTTCTGCAGTTTCTCTGTCGCCTTCACAGTGCATTTATCACGTGCTAATATTGCAGTGTCATCTGCAAAAGTAGCCATCATGGCATTATTGTCAGGAATATCCCTGGTATACAACAGATATAGGGTTGGTCCTAAGACACTTCCCTGTGGAACACCTGCTTCGATTTTCTTTAGTTCCGAATATTCTTGTTCGTATCGAACTCGGAAGAGTCGATCTGAAATATAGGATTTCAGTATTTCGTAATACTGTCTAGGTAAATCCCTATGAAGTTTATACTCAAGGCCCTCATGCTAAACCTTGTCAAAAGGCTTGAGCAACATCTAAAAATAGTGCCGAACAGACTTGTCTTTCTTCCAGTGCTTTTTCCACTATATCCGTAATTCGGTGCACTTGGTCTATCGTGGAATGTTTATTTCTAAATCCAAACTGATGATTCGAGATTAGACTTCTTTCTTCGATGATTTTGCTCAGCCTTTTCAGGAGTACTTTTCGAAAACATTTGCCATAATTGGTATAAGGGATATCGGTTCATAAGAAGTTACTTCTGTTGGTGGTTTTCCTTGCTTTGGTATTACAATTACTTCAGCAATTTTCCAATGATATGGGACATATCGGGTCATTAGACATGCGTTTATTATAAATTGGAGTTTTTTTAAGGCTATTACTGGCATTTCTTTCAAGACCTGGGCAGTTATTAAATCGTAACCTGGTGGTTTTTTATCTGACAACTGGTGTTGACACATACTTCTTACTTCTCTGAGCGTGACAAGGGGGATTTCAGCTTCGTCCCTTTTATCAACAAACTCTAGATTTTCAGTAGCTGTACTTGACGAGAATGGTTTGAAAACGTTCGATAGATGTCTTGCGAATAGATCAGCTTTTTGTTTCGGGTTTCCGATCCATTTACCGTCTGGTGCTTTCAAGGGCGGGTTTTGAAACTGAGGTCTTTTTAGACGCTTAGCTGTTTTCCACAAGGAGTAGTCGGTTGACGCATCCAACGTTAAGCTTAGTAGAAATCTACTAAGTGACTAATTTTTGAATTCGTAGATTCGTTTTTTAAGATCATTGTTAAGACGGTTGAATACAGCCTTATCGCCTGGGAACCTCGTGGTTTGCCATTTTCTACGAGCCCTTCTTTTTTCTAATATCAGCGGCGGGGTATTTTGTTTCAGGTTGCCTCGTATTCAAATTAGCTGGAGTGCTTTCCTCTGCCACTTGATGTACATCAGCAATGAATTGCTCCACTTCATGATCAATTTGCTGTCTTGTTTCCATAGGAGATCTTAGGTTTATAAAACTTTCTAACTTTTCTCGGAATTCAATCCAATTCGTTCTTTTGTTAACAAGCTTAGGATAACTTTTTTCTTGCACTTCCGTTTCACTTAGTGACAAGATCACCGGAGTATGATCTGACGATAGGTCATAATTACCTTCAACACTTATATGATTTCGCTTAATACCTTTTGCTACAAAAAAGTCAACTAGGTCTGGTATTTTGTTGGGATCAGATGGCCAGTATGTAGGCGATCCAGATGAAAAGAATTCGCAGTTGTATTTGCGACTTTCTTGATAAAGCCTTTTTCCTTTTGTGGGTATGTTTAGCATTGAAGTCACCACCAACAAGAAAGTGTTGTCCCAGCAAATTTAGAAGTTCTGTATAGTCTTCTTCAGTTGGGGAGCGCTTGGGTGGGCAGTAAATTACTTTAGGTAGGTTAAATTCCAATAAAAGTTCCTGCGGTTTTTACGATCGACATACTACGAGTATGACGCGAAATGAAAAAGTTTTACCCATTGCAGACGACGAATTGAATTGTTCGCGTCAAGTACTTCAATGACGGTACGGTTACAATGGCCGTGAACACGATCTTTGTGTTTAAGAGGAAATTTTGTTATTTCTTCGACAACGTTGGGAATTCCCAGATCCCGATGAATATCTTCGTTATGTACGTACCACGGTGCGCTAACGATCGCTCTAAGAACTTTACTTTCAAAAGTTTGTAGGATGTTTCTATTACTTTTCCTGGGACAACCCCATAGTTGTAGACCATACGTCCACACTGGCTTTAGCACTTGCTTATAGATAAGCAGTTTGTTATGTAGACTCAACTTCGAAGGTTTTCCGAGTAGCCAGTACATTTGTCGGTATTCGTATTTGTTTTCGAGCTCGTCGCGTTTCTTTTTTACGTGAGACTTCCATTTAAGCTTAGCATCTAGAGTCATTCCTAGATATTTTGCTTCGTTCGCGTACGGTATTTGAGGCGAGTTTAAATATACGGGTAATCTGACCACTTTTTTGTAGGTAAAGTTGACGTGAGTAGATTTGCTTTCGTTCAGTACAATACGCCAAGAATTCGTCCAAGCGTGAACTTTATTAATAGGATGTTGCAGCTTTTCAGTTGCTGCTTTAATTGTATCTCCCGTTGTCAATATCGCGGTGTCGTCCGCAAACTTGGCGTCGACGCAGTTTCTTTCCTGCGGTCTATCACGAGTGTAGGGGACGTATAGAAGCGGGCCAAGGACACTTCCTTGTGTCACTCCGGTCGCAATCTTCTTGAAGTCAGAGTAATTACAAGAAATACACCACAACAAATCTTTTTTTCTTCGAGAGATGGATATGGATATGTTTTGACTTTGTTTGAACTATGGATTATAGTTAGTACTGAACAGGACGTTTTTGTAAGATATTTTAAAAATATACACAACAATTGGCGATACAACAAGGAACCTCGAAAGTATAATAGAAGCTGGCTGGGAGGCTTTTAATATGAAGCACTGAGGTTAACAATCTCTTGAAAGTACGCAGCTTCTCCAAACTAATGGTGGAAGAACAAGCTCAGGGATGACCCTAGAACTGGAAACACATTCAGTTTGTCCAATCTGCATGATTGTCGTATCATACATAGGCACAGCATCATAAAAACAACAAATATTTAGTCGGCAATACTTTCCATACCAAACAGCAAGCAAAAATAGCATAGCCTTTATTTTCTTCAGAACGGGCTAACTATTTAAGACTCTCATTTGGCTAGAATTTTGTTGAGTTGTACTCCGATACTACGAGTGTGGTAAGACTTTAGATTGGTTTGCACAGGGTGCGCCATCTTTTATGTCGGTATGTAAACATTAAATAACTTTGACATTTTTCAACCGATTGACTTGAGTAGACATGTTTTTGAAACGTCAATTTAGTACAATTTTAACTATGATTCGCTTCATACCGAAAAAATGCGCCGAAATAGTGACGCTGTACATTGAAAATGGTCATTCAGTTGTGTTTATCGTCGAAAATATCGTGGCTAACAAGCACCGTCTGACAACAATATTCGTCGTTTGGTGTCGAATTTTGTTGAGCACGGGACAGTGGGACATTCCGCCCAAGACGTTCCAATAAACTAATTGAAGCGGTAAGAGAGATTATTGCCGAGAACCCACATGTGTCGTATCGTCACCGCGCTCAGCATTTTGGCGTCAGTGGAACCACCTTGCGGCGCGTTTTGAAGGATGATTTGCATTTGTTTTCATATAAAGTGTAATTGACTCAAAAAATATTGCCGACAGACCGTCCACGTCGGTTGAAATATGGCCAAACAGTCGCTCGAATGGTTTACACTGAATCTGATTTTTGGAAGCAAAGTTTGATGACCGACGAAGCCCATTTCGCACTCTCTGGCGCCGTTAACAAGCAAAATGCCGCATTTGGGGAACGGAGAATCCACACGAGATCCACGAAACACCATTGCTTGACCAAAAATCGATTGATTGGGCCGGCGTTTGCGCCAAAACCATCATTGGGTCATTTTTCTTCAGAGAAGGCGAAACAGTCGATGGGAATCGATATCGGTTCATTATGTCTGCCCACAAATGTGTGAAAAAGGTCTGGACGGTTACTGGTTTCAACAAGATGGTGCGCCATGCCACACTGCAAATCAAACAATGCAGTTTCTGCAACGAAAATCCCCTGGACTTGTGCTGCCAAAAAATGGAGACATTGACTGGCCACCCAGATCTCTCCGGTCTTCTTTTTGTGGGGTTATTTGAAAAGCAACGTGTACGACAGCTAGCCTCAGACCATTGACGAGCTCAAAGCAAACATTGGTGCCGAAATTATCGCAAGAAATACCGCCCGAGATGCTCGAAAAAGTGATGGAAAACGCAGCAAAAAGGGCACATTTTGATTTGGTCAATAGAGGCCGCCACTTGATTGATGTTGTATTCAAAAACTAGTCCAAATAAAAATACCTCAAACCGTATATGGAAATCTGTTTTTTTTCTTTTTAAGTTATTCAATATTCTCATACCGACATAAAAGATGGCGCACCCTGTATATCTACGTATGTATCTCTTTTTATATTCAAAATCAACTAAGACTTTGTTCTTTAAGGATCTAAATAGTGATGTAGAGAAAGGGAGGAGTTTAGAGAAGAATTAGAGATTAAAGAGGAAAAGACCGATTTTAGCAGATTAGGACTCCGCTCTAGCCCTGCGTGTTGACGAATTCGTGACTTCAGCTACTCCTAATCTGAAGAAGCAAACGCTATTCGCGTTGGCCCAGGCTCACTGTTGCCAGAATGAGGTATTTATCCTATTTTAATGCTCTAAGTTCTTTCGTGCAAATAAATCTGAAGTTGACAAGTTGCTGGAGAACCTGGCGATGCACCTTGATAATATCATTTTTTTAAAGCAGCGTCAAACATTATATAGGTAATATTCTGGTTCAAGATTATAAACAAATTTCAACTTACCAGGCGGTGGGGGTGGAATTGGTGGTTGTTGTCCCCCGCTACCATCGTAGTCTGTCGCCTGAAATGTAAGAAAAATGTACGTTAATAAATGTATTTCTTCCAAAAAAAAAGGATTACAAAATTTTTAAGTACTATAAATTCAAAATTGATACGTATTTCGATCCTAGTGTGAAGCTAGTATGAATACTGTTACACACATTTATTGCTATAAAACAGAAACCTCAAAAGATATTTCAATAAAACTTTCAAGATTTATTCATACATATATTCCGAATATAAAAGTGTAAACTTTATGCTAAAGGACTTTCTTTGGCCTTAACGCAGCCCTTTAGTTATTTCGGCCACACATCAGTTACAATACGCACCTCATTAATTGGAAAGATAGCTTCGCTTTAAGAATTTCATATTATGGTGTCCCTTGTGGCATAAAATATCCTTTAAGACAGTGGATTAAGGTCTGGGCTGGAGGAATGTCAGTCTTTGGTGCTAACG
Source organism: Pocota personata (assembly GCA_963082735.1). NCBI lineage: Eukaryota > Metazoa > Arthropoda > Insecta > Diptera > Syrphidae > Pocota > Pocota personata. Next base: position 17,943,028 of record OY720431.1, read on the forward strand.
TGGTACATTATCTGGAGTCATATATGATCGACTACTTTTTTTGTAAAAATTCTGGTCAATGACCACGTCATAATGACGACTGATGCTGGAGAATGTTTTTTCTTGACCCTTAGGACTAGCTCGAACGCTTACCTAATTAATCGTGCATAAATCCTGTCATTTTATGGAATTTTGTCTGCATCAGCAATTTTCCAACAGTTAGTTTTTTTTTATAATTTGCACGTGTGAAATGGGTTATGAATACCCTTATACTAATTCTAGGACACGGGCGTTTTTTGAGGAAAGGGGAAGAGACAGAGAGAAAAACAGATTGGTGTAGTTGGTTTGAAACTCAGCTGGTATTAAGTTTCAGTGAACACCAAGGGTGGCTGTCCAGATAACTGGGGAGCTTGTTTGTTTTTTTTTGCTTTCGTCATTGCTTATGATTCGCAGTATTTTTTTCCGTCCTCCTGATGTCATCATCACGATCAAGTTGAATTTTAGCCATATGACCGCCCTACTGCCAGTGTTATGCCTTCGCAGTAGAGTTGACATAAGCTTTCGCAATTGATCGACTTTTTATTTATTTCATGCGAAACAAATAGATGATTATTGACATCAGGATTCGAACCGTGAACCTGCGATGATGTTACCACTACACCACGATCAATGACTTTTATTTCATTTAAACGATTTACATATAAAAAAAAGGTTCTTAGTCTACTTTTACTTTGTCATAATGTTGTCTACCAGATTAACAACTGTTTGACTTCATACTAATTTAAGGTAAGCGAATTAAGTGGGCACAAAATTTAAAAATCTTCCTCGATGATATGCTTTATGTAGCGAAAAGCATTTACGGTGTAGGAGTATGAACGATCCTACTCTTGTTATCCGTTCAAAATATTAACTGCTTCGTCTACAACCAGGACCTCTGATGTGTGTATCTTATGCGGAACTCCTTTAAAATTGGACATTTCCCTAGGAAGTGAAATACGCTTTCTGATTGCATAAACTACACAAAATTGGAAGTTCGGGTTGGTGAGGTATAAAGTTTAGTTTTATTAGCTCCCCTCTCATTTTAAAAATAGTGCTTATTTTGTCAATTGAATTATGGTCAAGGAAATAGTAGGTTGTAATTCAATTGACTATAGTACAACCAGTATTGTGAAGACTGAGCTTCAGAAGCATATTTGTCATACATAACAAAACATGATGAACATGAACAATGAATTTACAAGTGTGGAGGATATAGAATTCATAGTTTCGGAGCTTAAAACTCGCAAGTCCCCTGGTCTGGATAACGTTAGTAATCAAGTGATAAAACATTTGCCACCTAGTGCCTTGATATATTTAACGTTCATAATCAATGCATGTTTAAAAATGCTATACTTCCCAGCTACATGGAAGAAAGCAAAGGTAATACCTATTCTCCAGTCAATTACAAGACCCATAAGCCTCTTAAATGGCTTCAGTAAAATTCTTGAAAAGATAATTAAAATTAAGATCGAAGCCTTTTGAGTGTCATCAATATTCTTCCTCCCGAGCAGTTTGGTTTCAGGAAAAATCACAGCACTACGCATCAAACTCTAAGAATTTGCAAGACTGTTAAGCAACAGCTTAACCTTAAAGAGTCTACTGGCTTAGTCCTGCTTGACATTTAAAAGGCGTTTGATTCAGTGTGGCACAATGGCTTAATATACAAATTGATCAAACAAAATTTTCCAAAGTACCTAAACATAGCTTTCTTGTCAATCGAGCCTTCAAAGTATATGTTAATGGGGCCTTCTCCTCAACAAAACCTGTCCCAGCCAGAGTCCCACAGGGTTCAGTTCTGGCCCCTGTTCTTTCCAACGTTTTTCTCACTGATTTGCCTAGTGTTCTCAACTGTGATATTGCGCTCTATGCTGACGATTTGGCCTTATACTCTTTACCATGAGTATGGTAAAGTGGTAGAATATAACCTACAATTTGGAATTCAAGCTTTTTTCGAATACTATAAGCACTGGAAAATAAAAGTTAATGTTGATAAGTGCATAGCTATCTTCTTCACGAGAAGAAGACATATTCGCTTCTTGCCTACTGGAAGTCTCAACCTAGACAATAGTATCATACCGTGGGTCAATACTGTAAAGTACCTAGGGGTGTACTTAGACCAGAAATTGACTTTCGGTTGTCACATACGAGAGACTTTAACTAAGGTCGATGTCCTTATAAAAATGCTTTACCCTCTTATAAATCGCAAATCACTTTTCAATACAAAGAACAAATTAATAATTTTTAAGGTCATTTTACAAGCACTGAGGTTTCCTGTATGGGGTAATTGCGCGAAAACCCATATTAAGCGACTTCAAGGTGCTATTTTTAGCACAATCTCCCGCGGGATTTCTCAACTGTCATACTACACGAAAGAACAGGTGTCATCCAGATTGGTAGAAGGATTGAAACTCTCAATGATAAATTCATGTCCAGATGCATTCACGTTGATAATAAACTTATTAGAGACTTACAGCTGTTGTAATTATTATTTATTGTTTATTATGTGCCATTACTATTTATTATTTGTTATTTATTATTTATTATTTATTATTTATTATTTATTATTTATTATTTATTATTTATTATTTATTATTTATTATTTATTATTTATTATTTATTATTTATTATTTATTATTTATTATTTATTATTTATTATTTATTATTTATTATTTATTATTTATTATTTATTATTTATTATTTATTATTTATTATTTATTATTTATTATTTATTATTTATTATTTATTATTTATTATTTATTATTTATTATTTATTATTTATTATTTATTATTTATTATTTATTATTTATTATTTATTATTTATTATTTATTATTTATTATTTATTATTTATTATTTATTATTTATTATTTATTATTTATTATTTATTATTTATTATTTATTATTTATTATTTATTATTTATTATTTATTAATTTTATATTTCCTATTCTCTCAAGCATCTGTGATATTGTCAACCATTTTACCTTTTGTACATACATATACATATATTATATCTATACATTATTACTACTATTACTTATTTATTTATTTGTTTATTTATTTTTTTTTCTTAAATGGAGGTTTTTTCCATAGTTTTCCTCCAAGATTGCTTTAACTTACTGAACTGCATATCCTTACTTGTAAAACAATTGTATTTTCAGCAGTAAGGTTCTTAAACCGTATCTCTGTGCAAGCTAGAGCAAAAATATCATTATTGTTAAAACATTGTTACACTGCAAGAAATAAATATATCTATCTATTTATCTATGATAAAACCCATTTTTTCCATTAAAGTGGCAAATTGTTTCGTTTTTAGTGCATTTTTATTTTCGGAATTTATGAACTCTTAACAGCTAGACACAAAAAACGCTTAAAACTAGCTTAACTAACTTAACTATGTTATATACTAACTTAATGGCCCTATGCGGGTACTCTAAGCTAAACCTAATGCTTAAACTATGTCTTTCGACGTAACATAACTTAAAATATTTATTAAATCTATACTTACAAATACTGAGAAACTAAGAAAAAATTTGTAAGCAAAAACTTAGTATATGAACTGAATTTTTTATCTATATATAAAACTTATAAACTATCTAAAAACTACTTATTCTAAGGTACGTGATTAAACACGCAAATTTTTTTTTTCGATATACATATATATGTACATATACATAGATATATTGTATACCTTCCCATATACATATAGTATACATACATTCATACACATGTATAATTTTTTTTTTTTTTTTTTGTATTTTTTTGTATTTTTTTATTTTTTATTATTTTTTTTTTTTTTTTTTTTTTTTTTTTTATTTTAAAGCTACTTAAACTGACCTTAAAAACTATGTAAGCCGGCCAGGCTATAAAACCTATACCGACTTTGCCCCTTCGGAGGCTACCCCGAATCAAAAGGAAACGACGAGGGAGTTCCCTCTACGTCTCCGAGCCACCAGAATTTCTGGTGCTGTCTCACTACATCTGCCAAATCACGGCTTGATACCGCTCTACTAAACCGGAGACGCTCCGTGGTGCTGTGTGCGACGTGTCGGTCGTGGTTAAGTCGCCTGTCCGCAGCATTTCGGGCAACATGGTAGATTAGCGGCACCGCTACCCTATCCTGTATCAGACCTTCCCTATCTAAATATAGGAACGCCTCTGGGGGGATGAAGCCGTTAAGACGCACACTCTCGTGATACAAATCATTGGGGTAGTATGCCCCGGAGATCAGGTTATTCATCGAGGACATTGCTCTTACAGTGTGCCCTCGAATCATATTGACCAGGAAATTATCCACTCTGTTTATGTTCGCCCTATTATACAGGACCTCATTAGAATAGAATTTTATGTACTGGGACTCTGGTGTTCTGTACAACTGAAGACAAGCCCTAAGGCAAGCCCTCTCAAACACCCGAATCCTTTCCATCCAGCTTGCTCCCACGTTGAACCACACGGGACATCCATATACGAGCATGGGCCTAATAAGGGCCATGTAGCAGATTACCTTCACCCTTGCGTCGAGTTGGCTGCTATAAAACAGTCTCTTTGTAAGGGCAAAAACACCTCTGGCTCTGACCAGAGCAGCATCTATATTTTTGTTAAAATATAGATATTGATCTAGCCAAATCCCAAGGTATCTAACCACACTTCGACTCGTTAGTGGCTGCCCGTGCTGTCCCACGATTAAGAACTTTCGCCAATTCTTTCTGGTATCCCTGGAGGCCCCAGATAACGACGTTCTAAACAGAATAGTCTCTGTCTTCTGGAAGTTGATCTTCAGCTTCCAGTCGTCGCAGTATATCCTGATCTTATCGAAATCACGCTGCAAGAGTATTGCAATGACCTCGATCTTTGGCCCTGACCTATACGCGATCAAGTCGTCTGCATACGCAATAGCATGGGGAAGAGATCCTACGAGATCACTCGTGTAAATATTAAAGAGGATCGGCGAATTAACCGCACCTTGTTGTAGACCGTTTTTGATTTCGAACGTCCCAGCAGAAGTCACATTGCCATTTTTCACAATAAACTGTCTACTGGTGAGCATATTACAGAGCATGTACAGCAGTGGTTTACTTATACCCAGCCTGTTCAACTTGTAGAAGAGTCCTTCTAGCCATACGGTATCGAACGCCTTCTCCAAGTCAACCAGGCAGGCACCCGTGCATTGTTTCTTACTTTTGTTCCATTGGATATCAGATACCAGTTTAGACGCGGCATGTACAGTCTCATGACCCGCCTTGAAACCGAATTGGTTATCCGGAACTATATGCATGTCCTCAACCCACTTAGTCAGGGCTCTATTGACCACTTTTTCGAATACCTTGCTGATGTTCGGAAGGAGACTTATCGACCGGAGATTCGCCGCATTGGATGTATCTTTACCTCTTTTGGGAATAGGCTGTACCACTGCTGTTTTCCAATGCGCTGGATAATGTGCACTATTCAGCGCATTGTTAAACAGAGTGGTGTAAATGTCCACCGCTTCTAGAGGGAGATGTCGAAGCACAATGTTCGACACTCCGTCAATTCCCACTGATTTCTTCTTTCTCAATGATGCGAAGATCGTTTGGAGTTCTACCTTCGATACGTACGGGGAGTGAACCATTTCATTGGCAACGACATTATTTGCCATGTTATCGTCATTGAACTCGGTAAAACCTATGTTCTCTGATCGCCAGTGCTCTATATCATTTCGAAGGTAGACGTTGTGCACAAGGACTCGACTTTCCAGGTCGTGGTTCGGGCAAATGCTATCATTCACCTTGTACACTTCCTGGAAAGTCGCTCCTATAGCCTCTACTTTCTCCTGGGGATCTTCGATCATGAAAAAATTGTCATCATCGACAGCGTTCCCGGGATCTATGCCTGCTGTTATTAGTATTTGTTCGTTGTTCGTCGTTCGAGGGATCTTAAGACACGGAAGGTCGTTTTGATTATTCCTCCGAAAAATTTTATTTATTTGCGGGAACATACTCGGGTTGTTGGATTTTACAGCCCGAATTTTGTTGTTCCAATGCAGATTTACAGAGAGTCTGTAATTTTCTCTAATTAACTGTTGGAGATTTTTAATCAACGACTTCAGTGTCCTAACCTCCGAGTTTTGTCTGTCCGTAAACTGTCTGTACAAGGTTTTGAGTCTTGACAGAAGTCTACTTTTTTGTTGGTGTAGTGCGTCGATTGTTGCATTGCGGAATATGTCTGCATTGTCAGTATGTTGATAACGAGGTATCGTACTGTCTATCGTTCGTTTGATTGTCTCGTCCATTTGTCTTAGGTACCTGTCGATCTCCTCGTTTGACAGGTTCCTATTGGACGGTGGGTGGAGCGAATTCAAGGAGAGTGCTCTTGTCATAGCTCTGGAGAAGCGTGTCCAACGCATCCTACTGTAGTTGTAGGGGTACGTTTGAACAAACTCGTCCAATTCCGCAATTTCGTTGGGAATTGTAATTTCGGCACTGAGTCCGCAATGGTCACTGTCATACACAAAAGTGTGTAGGCAGTTTCTCGTTTGTTGGTTCATGTTGGTCAGTTGTAACCGTACATCGAACAGCATAAGATCCAAATAGGAGCCGCTTCTAGGATACGACGGGCTATCTGTAGCTATCAAATCGAGTCTATACTCGACATTGTGTTGACCCCACCAATTGAATAGTAGGTTCCCCCTAGAATTTGGTATGTTATTTCCCCAATCGCTGTGTTTGGCGTTTAAATCTCCGGCAATGAGGAAATAATTCTCCTCCGACTCCAGCCTTAGACATCGAAAAAGTGTCTCGAGCTCTGTAATAAATAACGTAGTTTGAGTAGAACCAGATGCGTAGACCGCGACCATGTACATCCTCTTTCCACTACGGAGAGCAATGCACACGATACATGCTTCCAGCTCCTGGAATCTCCGCACTTCACCGCTGTACACGGCCTTATGTCGCAAGTCTTTGTGAATGAAGATCGCAACACCTCCTCCTTGAGTAGAGTCGGGTCGGTCTCTTCTTATAATATTGTATTTATTATGGCTCAGTTTGTGTTTCTGGGATAGCTTAGTTTCGCTAACCAAAAGCACATCAGGGCTTTGATCTTCTAACAACTTAAAAAGTACGGTTCTTCGCTCGATCCTTATCAGTGAATTCACATTCACCGCAAGGATCTTTAAGGGTTTCTCCGCCATCGTATCCATTACGACTGGAGGTGCGCTAGGCCCGGCAGAAATGCGTAGATCTGGTCCACCCGTTTCGCCTGCTCTTGTAACTGTCGCTGAAGCTGGTTCATTTGCCCTTGAATAGAGAGCAAAATAGTCAGCAAATCAGGCTGAGCCTCAGGTGCTTTAGGCACTGGGGCCTGTGCGGCAACCTTCGGTTGTTGTTGTACCGTGTTTCTCCGGCCTGACGCCATTTGGGCGTAGGTCCATTGGGGAGTAACGGCTGGTGTTTGACTAGAAACAGGTGGACGCTTGACTTCGATTCTCTGCTGACGAGCCAGGTTTACTTTTTTCATGTACTGGAACTTAGGACAACCCCGATAGTTTGCGGTGTGTCCCGAGTTCCCACATAGTGCACAAGAGAGTTGGCCTTTATCTGCCGCCCCATCCTTACCCAGGGAACATTCCTCTGCTTTGTGGTTCTTTCCACACTTTACGCATCGAGGCTGCATTTCGCAGTTCGACGCGGCGTGCCCGAACCTTTGGCAGCGAACACATTGTAAAATGTTATCGCTCCTCTTTACTTTTTCCCATTTAACAACCTGGTAGTCTAGGACATTAATACTCCTTAGACCATCCAATTTGCTGTTGGGAGTTATCTGAACAAGGAAGAACGGTAATTTCCGCTTCTCCCTTTTGGCCTTTGCTGTGGTGAACGGCTTGACTCCCACGAACTCAAGACCGTCGCACTCCTTCTCTTTCAGCATCCTAAGGAGCTCTCCCGGTTCGATAGACGGATCTACCCCCCTCAGTAGCATAGTTTGCAACTTTTCCCCCTTCGGGGTGAAGGAGAAGAACTCCGTCGTCGTTTCCTTTAATAAACCTTTTATTTTTTTGTACTGGTCCACTGTATTACAGTGGATAGTATGCCTATCTTCATTAATACGTTTAATAAAAAAATGATTGCCTATGGCCGACTTACATAGCTCAATGGTGTCTTTTAATTCCATCTTGAAGGTGTTGATTGGTGGCACCTTCTCCTTTGCACTCTTCTGCTGCTGATGTTGTTGTTGTTGCTGGTCTTTCTGTTGATGTTGTTGTTGCTGCTGATTCAGTTTTTGCTGTTTTTGTTGTTGTTGTTGCCGCTGCTGCTTAGCTGGCAACTGTTTTTGTTGTGGCTGCTTTGTTGGCAGCTGTTGATGTTGTTGTTGCTGCTTTGCTGGCAGCTGGTTTTGTTGCTGTCGCGTTGCAGGCAGTTGTTGTTGCTGCTGCTTATCAGGAAGCTGTTTTTGTTGTTGTTGTTTTTTCTGCGACTGGCTATCTTCTACTCTTCTGGCTGTCTGTTTAGCCTTTATGGTTAGTACCCTCTGCTGGAGCTGCCGTATGCTTTCGTTTATAGCCTCCATCTCTTCGTCCTCATCCTCGGACTCGGAGGCCGCTAACATGGCGAAGCTATTGCTACCACCTTTGTAGCAATTTTTTCCACCGTCCGAGCCGAATGTACATTTGTCTGCTACTGCTGCTGCTGTTGTTGTTGACGGCGCCCCCAACCTCACTTCTCCCGGCAGTTTTTCAGTCGAAGCTGATAGGGAGGGGCGCTTGCCTTCGTAGGGAGTCAGCCTCTGCTTCCTCCTCCTCTTTACTGTAGTGCCACTTTCTACAGCTGCCAAGTGGCTTTCACTGTCGGCCTCATCGGCCGATGTTTTTACGTCCACTACTCCCGCTATGGGAAGCAGGGACCGTTCGCTTTTTTTCATTAGGTACCTCACTTGTTATTGTTTTTTATGTCAAAAAAAAAAGAAAAAAAAAAGTTTATTCCGGTGGGAATAGAACCCGACGACTTAGGTCACTAGTCGCTAACACTACCACTGCGCTACCGCGACACTCGATGAACCACTGTCTATTTTTTTACTTGAAATCGCGCGACAATTACAAGAGAAGCCGAAACACGTGTGATCTCCACAAAGGTCTGTGAACGACTGAAGTGGCAAATTGTCTTCTTAAGGATGTGTGCTCCTCACCAGAGGTAATGGAAAGGCTAATTATATAGTTAGATGCGAGGCGTCGTCATTCTTGGACGAGGTTTTCTCCTGTCATAATGAAATGAGTAAGTACTGTCCTGGGTAACCGTACTTTAGTCAAGATGCATCTTCAAAGTGTCTAAAAACATTGATGATGTCACAGTTTCAAGATGCAATCTGTAATTGAGCATGTTTATCGACATTCGAATAGTACACTTTAGGAAATAGCGTAGAAACTTCTCCACATCTTCGAAGGAGCGGTATCCCAACATTTGAGCGGTTGAGCAAAATAATGTTTACTTTAAGCTATAAGCTATGTATTCATTGTTGAAACAGCGGCCCCACACAGATGATTTAGGTTTGCCAATATCAAGACTCTCAGGTATTTACATACAATCGCAATTTTCCAGTATGGCGTTTGAAGGCCCCCAGCCTCATCTTGATATCATTGACTTATCTATTACATTCATCTCACAAGCCAGTGCTTCCTGCTTGCGGAGACGGTTTTATGGCTTAAAGGTATTGATTGACTTGTGGCGCTCGTACCGTGCGTGAACGAAAGTCGCTAGTATCCCCGAAGATTTTTATACAATGATAAGCAAACACTAGGCTAATCACTAGCTGCTATGACAGAGATCTAATACAATTTATCAATCCATTCCATAGCGAAAGCGTAAGCAAATTGGAAATATTTATATAAATAAACAATTGTGAGGTTAACTGCTCCAAATATTATGTCAATCTCTGGGTACGCCTAACTTTCAGCCGCGCTGTAGGTACAACAATTGTAGCCACAGTATCTTTGTCCCTACTAGGTATGTAGTACTTATCTTCAAAAGCAAAGTAAATAACTCAGAATCGAAATCTACCAAAATCCAATAAATTTAACAAAGAAAACCCAATGGGAAGAAACCATTTTAAACTCACTTTCCCCCCATTATTTATGGGTGTAACCCCCATGCATCGATTAAAGCGTCATAATGCGCCGTCACGGAAGTTTCGGAGCCATCATTTATGTCTTCCAGTGCGCGAACATTTTTTGCTTATAATACGTCAAACGGTGGCTAAAGCCATCGTACAACCTTGCTACCTATAAGCTCTGTCAATTATGCTATTCATAAATAAATATTTCGTTCAATAACCATATTTCATGTGACAGCAGAGAAAAAAAGGGTAAATCAATATTTACGTATGCCACACTGTCAACGACAATATACATGCAAATAAGGGATATGAATCACAATTGCGGGTGAAATGAGTCGCATTGAGAGCGAAAGTACGTCTACGCGTTGCTAGCGGTCGGAGGGCTACCTAGGGGTGAGAACTAAGTCATATGGTGGATATTATGTGAAGTACATGTAACTTGAGGGCTAGTCCCCCGTGACACAATGTTTTTCCTCCATTAGCCTTGAACTGTCTACAAAAGATTCCATAAATAAATTGTGTTTAAGTGGGAATGGGACCAAGGCTGATGGAATATATAAATATTTGCTGTTCTTATGAATTTAGGAGAGAATTCCTTTTAGAATTGTGATATGCTAAGAAACTAGAACGGGAAGTACCTACTCATACACGAGAACCAATCTATAGGGTATTAAAGTGGAGGCACTCATATGGTACCCTCCAAACGTTCCAATTTGTGCAGACGATCCTTCTGTTTTCCAATATTTTTACACCCCGGCTTCTTCATTGACTTCCCAATGGCAACTGAAGTAAAACAACTCATGTTCAATAGAGTAGGGGAGAAGCCTTGAAATTTGCCAGTTGTCTGGTAATCGGTCCTGATGTCAAGAGAGTAATAATAAAATTTCCAATATATTGTGTCCAATTTATTGTGTCCTTGCAAAATGGAAATTAATGTGTGACGAAGCTACAACAGCTCCGGATAAAAAAAATGATCTCAATTTGACGACCTCTTCAAACGTACTAAGGACAATGACTTTTACACTTCCAGATAAAAATTTCCCTTCTGTGTATACTATAGAGTAGACTTGAACGCTATCCAAGAAAGGCCATGAGATACCCAGATAGCATTGCTTTTTCGATCTGCTCGCCAATACTTGTTGGCAATACCAGGGATACGACAAAATAATTGTCTTTGGTCAACACCTGATCGTCCTTTCCGTAACAATTCGTGGAACCAAAACTAATTCCAATAAAATTAAATCGCATCTTGGATCCCGACTTCAGCAACAAAAACTGATTCTAATTGCTGTCACCGATGGCAAGCAGATATATACAATACGTGCAGGAGCAGAACCTCTGCTTCGATGATGTGATCAGCGTGTGCTCGACTCTATAGAATGAGCAGAACTTGAGCCCGACAAATAGTGCTGCTCTTCTTAAAAACTCTCATATTATTCAAGTAAGCAAGTTACGTTTAGCCCTTAGCATGCTTGAACGACTGGGTTGAAGGACTTCAACCAGATGGATAGAGCATTTGAATGGGTCACAATAAGTACCTGCAAGTCTCTAGATATTCCTCTTTCTCTAAATCAGAAACTCTTCAAAGCCCCTGGTATGAATCTATCGAGGAAAACACGAACTGCACCTGCGCCTAAGAAATGAATAAGGCTATGAATCTCATACAGAAAAAGGACACGGATATGGGTTCCATCTAGCGCCAAGTGCTGCGCATCATCGAGTTACAGATTCATTATCTCTCGAGCATTCCATAGCAAAACCTTCACCAAATCTTTCCCAGCATTGAAAGTGCCCTACCAAAGACTTCCATTCCAAGTTAGCATCCGTTTATCTCCTTATTCGGCTTCCGGCCTATATGCAGTATACGATGTGAAAGTAACACAATTTCTTTGCTAAACCCTCTTTAAAACTAAATTTTATTCTAAACCGGAGATCAGCCCACCGTGGCAAAGAGATCGCCCTTTGCGTATTCCTTGACATAGAAGATGCTTTTAATAACACTGGCTATGAATCCATAACTAGTGCCATGAGACGCAGGGGAATCAACAAATCTATTACCAGATGGGTTAGGACTATGCTCGATAGCCGCATAATAACATCTTCATCAGGAGAGGTCTCTGTGACGGTCTCCACGGCTAAAGGTTGCCAACAGGGCAGCGTCCTCTCGCCTCTCTTATGGTCGCTCGTGGTAGATGACTTATTGAATAGACTTAATAATTTAGGCTTTACAACTATAGGATATGCAGGCGATTTTGTGATCATCATCAAAGGCAAACAAGAAGACAATGTGTGTCAACTCATGTAAAATGTACTCCGTGTAGTCTCGGACTGGTGAGCTGGCGAGGGCTTATCGATAAACCCCAGCAGTCGTTGTACCATTTATAAGTAGAAGAACACTGAACATTGGGTCAGTGACTCTAAATGGAACAACCATTCAAAGAGTCTTAGTGTTTTCCAGGCCGAACTTTACGCTATTGAGACCTGTACAAATATAAACTTGTAATCGGGAATCAAAGGTGCCGCCATACACATGCTCACCGACAGCCAACCGGCGCTTAAAGCATTAATCTCCCACTTGATCAGTTCAAAATCAGTTCTAAGCTGCTTCAACAGTTTACAAAATTTGGCCCGATACAATAAAGTAAAATTGTGGTGGGTACCTGGCCATATAGGCGTTGACGGCAACGAAACTGCAGATCTGCTAGCCAGAAAAGGTTCCTCTGAGTTGTTCATTGTACCTGAACCCTTTTGCGGAATATCTGATTCTGCCTTCAAACTGACCTTAAACAATTGGGAACGCAACATGTTTATCCCCCACTGGAATAACTCCCAAGGCCTCAGGTAAACTAAAAGAGCTGTCCAGCCCTTCCAAAAAAAGGCAACTGATATCCTACAATATAGCAGAAATGACATAAGAAGGCTTGCGAGCTTCCTTACCGGTCACTGCCAATTACTCTACCACCTAAATAAAATCAGAATTTCAGAGGATATACTCTGGAGACCTTCAGCATTTTCAAGCCAGAATTAAAGTAACAAGAATAAAAAAAAGGACGTAAACTTAAGTAAAACATCAGAATTTAAAAGTTAGTTTCTGAGGTATAGCTTTGAGCTCTTTTTCAAAACACCTTGAATACCTTTTTGTGGCATGCATCCTAATTAAAATACTAAATGAAGTCACAATTGTTTGGGCCGTTTTCCAGAAAATTATCGTTTCACATTTGTGTTACACCCACTGCGTTACACCCGCAATCCACTAAAAACGGAGCTGACACTATTTACTCGTACTAACAAGAGGAAAATACCGGAATTCAAACGTCCATCTATTGAATTTCTGATAGGGCTAAATACTCGTATCTAGGGTTAATACTTGACAAAAAAACTAAACGGGGGACTAAACACAAGGGAGAGAGCAAGGAAAGCTATGATAGCTAGATTATTTGGAAAAACTTGGGGGCCCAAACCAAAAGTCATTTTCTGGCTCTACACAGCAGTTGTGTGACCTATATTGACATAGGGCAGCCTAGTATTGTGGCCAGCCGCAAGTAAGGGCATAAACCTCAAGACACTAATCAGAGTACAAAGAATGGCGTACATTGGTGTCACTTTAGATCTATTTGCACAGGAATCTGAAGCTGGAAGTGTTCTAAGATTAAGCCAATCCGAAGGTTGGAGGTCAAGCTTGACGGCACATGCGCAGATTTTATATGGGCGAAGATGTTAGCACAGACTATATAGTGCCCTATTTGGACTTTCATAAGCCGTTTTCCAGTTCATTTCCGAGTCGGGAGGAATGGAAAACTAATATCCCGCTAAATGCCAACTCCATCTCCATCTACACTGATGGATCCAAGATGGAAGTGGTAGTAGGTGCAGGGATTTTTTCTGGAAAACTCAATTTGAACATAGCAGTGTTTTTCAAGCGGAGGTCTTAGCGGTGGCAACAGCTGCCCGTGACGTTACAATGAAAGCTATACCACCAGATGACGTCACCTTTTTCATTGACAGCCAGGCGCCGATAAGAGCGATTTCCGCCACACAAATAAAATCGAACTCGGATTCTTGGTACGCAACACAATGTAAAGCTCTGCTGGGTACCCGGCCAAAATGGCGTTTTAGGAAATGAGAAGGCTGACGAGCTGACCCGTCAATTAAGATACCACCCTGCAACCTGAACATAGAATTTAGAACTAAAATGATCGCCATAGCAAATAGCAGATGGAGATCACTAGAATTCTATATAATTACAAGAAAACTCTGTCCGCCCTACAATAAAAATCGTACCGAGCAAATCCTAGACTTCAACAGATATATCTTATTTGGTTTAGTGGGGATGATAACTGGACATAACTTGTTACGCTATCACACAAAGAAATTGGGAATAAGCGAAGAAGATATATATAGAGGCTGCGGCAATGAGGATGTACACGAAGATACACCTCACTTCCTGTGCCATTGTCCAGGACTTTACCAGCTTAGATTCAAAACACTAGGGAAATATTTCTTCCAAGTCTTAGAAGAACTATCAAATGTATCGGTAAATAAGATAACCAAATTTGTGAATACATCGGGTTGGTTTAAGAACCCATAGAGTTCACTCCTTAGGCATCACAATGGATCCACATTGATCTAAGTGCGGCGTAGTTTCTCTTTCACCCTCTACGTCAACTCATCAAACCTAACCTAACTTACACCCGCTGCGTTACTTCCTCTGGGTTACACCTTTCCGTTATGCATGGGGGAATTTACTCTATCAGTTTCACATCAAAAATCTACTTGATGTGGTGATGTCATGGATATAATTCTGGTAAATAACAAACTATCGTAACCTAATGTATCTGAAAAGTACAGAATTTAAAAAAACCCCAACCGTCTTTTTCAGGCACTCTCAGGATATAGTGTACATTCAAAACTAAAACAAGAGGAAAACTTAAAAGATTTCTTTAATAAACTTTTAAATTTAAAACTTTTTAGAGTTTTCCTTCAACAATTTCAATGAAACCATCGCCCGTTTTCACAAATTACTCAAAAAAAATAGTCCAACTCAAATTAAAAGAGAACACCTCCAATTATGATTCAAATGAAAACAGTTGCTCTTCCTGATGTTAACCATAAGAAAGCACAAACCATAATAAAAATGAAAGAAATGTTTCATCCACTCCCATTGCATTGCTCGCACAAAAGAAGCATCCTCACAAAAATGTGTAAAACAAAAGGAACTTACACGAATAACAAGGTAGGTACCAGCGAAAAAACCAGAAAGTATATTCACAGGAAAAAATAGAGAAGAAAAGGGGGGGGGGGGGAGGGGGGGGGGGAATTAAACAAACGAAAGGATGAAATTCTATTATCCTGCTGCAATTGTAATAACAACAGCCAGAACAACAATCTCAAACACTTTTCTATAAAATTCGCATGTAATTCAAATAGAGCTGTCTGTCTATGTGTGTGCGGGCGAAGGAGGAAGGATACAAGTACTGTGAATGCACGGCGATGGACTAAATGAATTTCTTCCTTTTATTTCACCCATTCAGAGCATCACCGTTCAGGGAAATGAACAGTTTTTATTTAACGACTTTGTTCTTCTTCAATCTTTCTTTTTTTTTTCTACTTCGTTATGCTATGCAAGTGTAACATTTCATTTCCGTTACCAGGATCTACCATTTTTTGCTTGCAACAAAAGTTTATTCCTTGCAGAAACTATGTTTCAACATTCTATTAGAGTTGTTCTCTTTATTTATATCATTTCTGTTTCTTATATCCTGTTCATAATGGTTCTCAATTTTTTGTTTGCTTCTTCTGAGTTGATTTTGAATAGAATGAGAGAAAAAAATATTAAAAACAAATTAATTGTAAGAGCCCGCTTAAACTGGGTCAAACAATCATTGCACAGTGATAAAAGATACACGACTAAGTATCCTCTTCTCCTCTATTCATTCTTTACTATTCGTATCGTATAAAAGGATATTTTCCAAAATTGTATTCCTTGTGAATTGAATAGAAATTGGTTTGGTCCTTCGAGCCGGGTTGTATAGACACACTGAGCGGCTCTTTATCGAAGTCGATTGTGGAGTTCAATATCCTTTAATAGTTTATTGATTTTGTATTTATGAGGAGCAGATACAAGTATCTACTTTCACTTTAACATGTAAAATAGGAGCAGCGACGGGCGTCTCCTTACCAAGAATATAATTCATTTCTTTGCCCGGCTTTCCTTTCCTCGTGTTTTTATCATCTTTTATGCTGATTCTCGAAAAGTTTATCTCCTTGTAGTTCATTTTTGCAATGCGAAATACGTTTCCTTTCAGTAAGAATGGGGGAGCTTAAGTATTAAATTCCTGCCGCAGGGTGTCTGCATTAGTTTACATTTACATTACGGAATCAATTTATCTTTTTCTCAACAGTGGGGTGGGTGAAGAAAAAAAAAGTGTGTTCTGACCATTTGAGATCTCCTTGGGGACAGCTGCATGTGTAGCTGTGTCATTTTGAATTCAAAACAAAAGGAGAAACAATTTCTTTTCCGGTTTGTGAATACGTTTCCATTAAATTGTAATAACAGCACGTCGCACAATTATTCTTATCACAATACCGAGATCGGGGACCAAAAACACATCCAAACACATCTGAGATAATTCCCAGGAAGGACATCAATTTCGATTTGAAATTCGTATCCTTGACTACTGCGCCTCTATCTTACCTAACCACTTGATACCTAGAGCAGCAGCAGTAGTAGAGAGAAAGAGAGTGTCTCATGCAATGCTACCTGACATTTTGACAAATTGTATTTTCTATGATATCTCGAATATATCAAAGCCGTATCAAGGATACGACCAGTAACGGGCAGAGAGGGTGGAGGCCAAATGGGAAAAATAAACTTGTCAGATAAATTTATGAGAATTTTGCAATAGTTGACCAGGACTCGTGTAAACGCTGTGTATATCCCATGGCGTGTCCTGGACAGGCGGGCAAACCGGTGTGTGTGCTTTATTGAATTCCCATATGTTGGTTTGGTGTCGTCGTTGCTATTTTTGGGGGTTCTTATTTTCTCTCATGTCATAGATGGGTGTTCTTGAGTTCGATTTAATGACTTTTTAACTTGGCATAGGTAGTAGGTACTATAGTCCCTGACACAGGATGTCTGCATGAAAATTTGTCCCATTGACAATCTAATACGACCTCGATTATGAGGGGAGGCGGAAAAAAAGAAAATGAGACAGAGAAAGTTATCTGGTAAGCGTTTTCTGAATGTCAAAAAGTTTATGTGGTCGACATGACAGTTGCGTTTCGGAAACTCTTCCCAAGTGATTTGTGCGATTTGTAAAAGTGGAGGGGAAAACTCTCGCACGTAGCTATACTTATACATACTTATATTTGATTTTCCCTTTTTTCGATCGTTTTTCCTGTGCTGACGAAAAGTTTTACCCATTTCCTGTATTTTAGAAAAGTTGTACGAAACTTGTTATATACGATGTGTGGTTGTTTTAGGTCTCGTTTTCGATTTTTCTTTTTTGCGGTCTCTATTTTATGGTACATAAGTTTGATGTCCTTTGATAGCGCTATGTGCGGAAAGTGAAAAGATAAAGTTGTATCTTTTATGGAAATTTAAATTAATTCTTTTGATGGGTCATAGTCTTTAAGGGACTTAAGAAAGTTGAATTGAATTATTGATGGAATTAAAGGGCGGGTTTGATGCTGATAATTTGATCGATATTTTGGGAAGTTTTGGAATTATTTGAAAACTGTTGCATTTGGCAGATGGTGTGGGATATATTGCAGAAGTAATTGGAAAAGTTGACGAATATTTATTAGATACAGTTGACAGTATGGTTGTATCACCCTCCGATATTCTAAATAAGTGGTCATAGTTAGGTTGCGTACAATCAGGTAATGTGTCAATGTGATATAGTGGAAAAATATACTTCTGGCTAACTTTATACCTTAACAAGTCAAAGGTTCAGTAGAGAACATCTAAATGCTCATAAACGTCATCACTGAGCATAGTGTAATTGGCGGATACAAGTATGATCTGCAGAAGCTATGGAGTAATGTTAATCTACCCGCGACAAATCAAGAAGCATTGTCTATCTATCTATTTATTTAAAAAGGTCTTCATATATTGAACAGGCAGCAGCAGAAGAATTTGATAACGGTTTCCAACTTCTCTATTTTACCGGGTATTAAGCATAGAGTAATCGTGTGCAATTATCTTTACAACGCCTCCAGTTAACTCGAATTATATTACATAAGCCTCAAGTGACATAAGATCAGTTTGAATGTTGCTATTTTGAACAGTCATATGGCAGCTAGGAAAAGCAGTTCATTTAATTGTGAAATAAAAATACCCCAGGCCAAGTACACCTAAGGCTTGGAGCTGATATTATAGACCAACTTTTTGGATTCTACAAATTAATACTGACTGAATCGGTACCATAAACATTAATTTTCCTGATTTTTGATAGTAAACCATACCCACATCGAGAATTGCAAATGAACATCGAAAGCCTGGCAGATGAAACATCGCCCGATAAGTTCGAATATCTTGCAGATCTATATATTAGAAAATCCTACTTCCACTTCCACGTAGTGTCATCTGGAAATTTATTCGGAAATTGCAATGCTCGGGTTTGGTTTTGGACCAACAACTCCCCCTCCACCTGTTAACGAAAATTAAAAGCTTCAAAGCGACGATTAATGCCTCGTAAATGAAATGATACTTGACTAACGACGGTAGTCTATCAAATAAGGACTACGGTATGATCCTACAATGTTAGGACTTTTTCTGGTTCTGGCAAAAATGATCCCCAAAAAGCCAGATCATTCCAAATAGATTATGAGTTCAAGCGACACAAACTAGGCATCCTGGGACTAAGCGAAGAGAAATGGCACCACAATAGGGAGTATCTTTTGGCACTAAGAGGCACTATCTTGATATTCTCTGGAGAATCAACCGGAAGCACTTTAGAAGATGTCTCTTAAACGCAAGAAGAAAGCATGGACCGCTTTTGGAATATTGCTAGATCACTAAACTACAAAAATACCTTTTCATATGTCCATCTACCTATTGTAGATGTTCAGAATAGTCCAAAGAACATAGTTGGCAGCCATAGATACAATAGCTCTCCGACGGCACATAGTTATCAGCAACAACTTAGAATGGATCGAAGAGCAAATTTTACTCAAATCTTGAATTGGACATGAGAAAGTAGCAAATAGATCAGGAAGGAGGCCGAAAGGATAAATGCAAGTTTAATTTGTAATCTACCTCCCTCCTGGGCTACGACATCGATAGAGTCCGGGTAATTCGAGAAACCCTTCACTGGAATCTAGCAACATCGCCAAGATGACATCCAAGGACAAAATCCTTAAACAAATTCTCCATTGGGCGTTAAGAAGATGGTTAGATCGTGGTTTAGATTAAGAATATCTATGGCATCAAAATGAGATCACGGTAAATAAAAATTTCTTACTCCTGGGTTCTCGTCTTATAATTCCAGAGGCTGGCCATGTACGCATTCCAAAAAACTCTACATGCGAATCATCCGAGTGTGGTCCAGATGAAAGCTCGGTCTCGACATGGTCTCGTCGTTATGGTGTCTTTTCCGGTTGAGCTTTGCAACTGCGGCAGTGTGTATTATGTGGGATGACTAATCTGGCTGCATGGTCTCCTATCGGCCAGTGTCCCGTGGTGACCGCTTTTATTCTGGCGATGTCTTTACGCATTCCGTTTAGGAAGTCGTCTATTATTGCCTTGTTGTAGTTTGGCCACATCTTCCTAGATATGACAAAGTGTGTTAGCCTAGCTCATCTGAGATTGGCTTTTCTAAGGAAGATTGAGGAGATTTTTGCATTGACTGCTCCCAGCGGAACGTGAACTGGTTCTGCGAGTGAACAGTGAAGGGCTGAACCCTGCCTAGCCAGTCCGTCGGCTTGTTCGTTCCCATAAACATTACTATGCTCTGGAACCCAAATCAGGGTTATCCTGAATTGAAAATCTAGCGAGGCTAGCTCCCTTCGGCATTCTTTTACTAGTTTGAACGATATAGTAGCCGAGGAAATAGCTGCTTGGCTGTCAATAAATATGGCCATCTTTTGCCTTGGCGTTATATTTGTACGTAGTTTGATCCAGCGGCAGGCTTCACGGATAGCGAGTAATTCCCCCTTGAAAATACTGGCGATGTCTGGAAGTCTATATGATTTTGAGATGTTTAAAGATTAGCATCCACTCCACAGTCTATCTTTGAACCGTCTGTGTAGATTGTTAGATCGAAATCCTTGACCACATGTCCATCTTGAGGGGAATTGTACGTCAAAACATTTTGTAAAAATCATTTTAGGGGTAATGTAATCTGTTGGAGTCGATACGAGTTCTCTCGGTAGAGAATCCAAAATTGTACTATGGCCGTAGGGTTTTGTAGTCCATCTGAGTCTGATCGCGCTATATGCTGTAATGTTTGTTATGTGTAGATCTAAAGGTAAGAGATCCAGATCATCATTAAAACATCCGATGGTGTTGATAGTAGGGCGCCTGTGATGCCTATACAAGCAGCTCTCTGAACCTTGTTAAGTTTGGTTATGTTGTAGCCTTTTCTTAAGACCCGGCCACTATACTATTGAGCCATATTTGAGGATAGGACATATCACGGCTTTGTATATCCATAGGGTCAATTTTGGTTACAGGCCCCATCTTTTGCCGAAGGTCCTGTTACAGGCATAGAAAGCTATACATATTTTCTGCACCTGTTGTTCTATATTTAGTTTCCAGTTAAGTTTAGGATCTAAGATAACTCCTAGATACCTGACACTGGATGATAGGGAGAGTGGTTGGCCATTTATTCGAGGAAGTGTGAAGTCAGGTATTTTGATTTTTGTGGTGAAGAGCATCGGTTCAGCATAGTACACCTATACTTGCCAGTCTTTCATTCTATCGTAAAACTGTTCTTCATTCCTTCATGTTTCCCTGAAACTCGAATGCAGTTATTTATTTCGTTTTAGCAATGAGAACTGCCTTCAGCTATGTACCTACCCTGATTAATTCATGAACAAACCAAAATATTTACAAAAATCAGCAGAAAAAAAAAGATCTCCAGCATTCAAAAAGGCAATTGGCCAACAACCCAATTACCACCTGAATAGATACTCTGCCGCATACCGCATACCCGTTGCCACGAAACGAGTCGACTTATTGCAGATATTAACGATTATATCTGTATCATTTAATTTCATGTCCTCCCTTCCGCAAAATAGTTCTCCTCAAATGACCCAGAAACCGTGTGTCCGACCATCATATCAAGTATGGTTGTCCTGCTGACTTCAATAGCCCCCCTCAAACCACAGCAATTCCCGTTCGGGATGTCTCATTAGTTTCACATCATTTCGATCGTCCCCACGACCTCTCGGGTAGTTGCTTCGACAAACTCGTACAGGAGTAGGATTTCCTCTGCATTGAGGGGATACCTCCCACTTATGTCAGTCGGTCCATTGAACGTTATTAGTATTAGAGGAAGAACCAGTAGAAGATTCAAGCATATCGTAATTGGCAATTGCAATTTTAAAGCTGTATCGACAGTAAGATTGCGTAAGCGTGGAGAACATTCTCACTCTCACCCAAGCAAAATCATTCAGTCAAAGGGGAGAATCATGTCATCATCATTATTATCCACATGTACCAACAAGAATCCTGTTCCATTGCTTTTCTGAACCACAGGCACACGGTAGTGTGGACTTTCAACCATCAAACCTATAGTTGGTTGATTCAAGCGACGACGGTAATCCTGTTGGTTGCCTGTTTCAATTCTCACGCTGAATTGAACTTGTCTGAATTGAGTTTAGTTGAAATTCATAAGGACATAAAGGACCAGCACGTTATTGCAGACATGACATTTCCTTTTGGCTTCTCCTTTAGTATAGTCATTCTTTTGATTGCTTCCTTGAGTAATTGGTTCTTTTGTCGTTCACGTAGATCACACATATCGGGAGCAACAGGATAATGCTTCAAACAATGATAAGTGACTCCGTTAAAATGATGGCAATCACGGTGACAATAGAGGGGCAATAAAGGATTTTCAACTTTGCAGTCCAAGAGTAGGAGTTGCATTTTAGAAGTTCTATTTAGAACCAATTTTGTTTGCAGGAACATATTTTTCAATTCCATCCGGTGGTATGTACCTTTGTTGTACACGTCACCAACAGATATCTGGTGGTGTTTACGATGTAAGCATATTTATTTAGCTTTAGTAACCGTTCCAGCTATTCAAATATTGTGTTTTGAAATACGGAATATCCTGCCTGCAGATAAATAGTAATTTCTATCTACGAGTAGTGCTGTGTTTCCATTTGGGAGCCTTTTCCATTCACTTTTGTGCTTTTCCAAAACAGTGTTTCATATTATCTGAGATGAGTGAACGCTGAGGTTGGACGGAAGAGAACAACCTGCACATATGTACCAATTGTAGCAGGTTTAGCTTGTTAATTTAAGAAATTTCTTTCAAACTTTAGATCAATTGTAAGGCTTTAACCCAGGTTAAGTTAAAACTACATGATAGTAGACATAGCTCCTCAAAAAGCGAAATAAAGACTTGAATACAGAATAACAAAACTTGTAGGCGTATAGCAAGAGAATCAGATCTTTTCGATAATATCAGTTACCCTAAATGCACGGATAATGTGTAGTCCTTACGACACCGAATTGTTCATAAAAGAGTGTAGGTTATCTTGCACTGCGGAATCTGATAATGAGAAGTGGATCCATGGTTAGCATATCATCATCTGATAGTTGCTGCTTGTCCAAGTATTTCAATCTTTTGCGAGTCAGTGCCCCACAAGACTACAGAAGATGCTATAGAGTCTCACTGTTTGTTATACCTAGTTTCCTTAGATGCTCTCCGAGTTTACAGTACCCCGTTAGATAGCCTGTTAGAATACGTAGGTTTTTCTTGTTAAGGCAGATGCACACCTCAAATCTTTCCTGGTTGTAGTGTCCCAAGTTTCTTAGCTTACTTCAGACCTGGAGTATTAATCCAAGTTCTCGCCTTGTGTTTTTTTTTTCAATTTTTCTGAATTCTTCGCTTATGGTATGATTTCCTATTCCGCAGAATGGTTCAGGTCAAATGAAGGATTCTGTTGCTCCTTGTCTTACCAAGGAGTCTGCTTCTTCGTTACCATCTACTCCGACGTGGCTGGGTACTCAATAGAGGGTTACCTTGTTACTATTACCCAATTCATTAAGTTTGTATAGGCATTCTCACACAAGTTTTGATTTAATGACATGAGAGTCAAGTGCTTTGATAGCTGCTTCACTGTCTTTTTTTTGCGTTGGGAGGTGGGAATCTTTCAAAAACGAGTAACAGTGAGGTATTTCGACCCATTAAACCTACCTCCCCTCCTACCCCTGGTCATCGCGGCATTCCCGTTAAGCATTTCATCTCTCGTTTGTGTTGCCAGATGTCTGCCCGACGTGTCGCTGTCGCTCCTGTCTCCGTTGTTCTTTCATGATGGTAGCTACAGTTTCCCAAGCTTTTTGCATGCTCGCCATCTGTCTGGTGGTGTTCACTGGTGTTAAGTTCCAGTCTGTTCGCCAGCAAGTTACGTTTTTCCTGATATCGAGGAACATGATGTGTCCTGCATCTTCGACTGTTTTCGTGCACGTTGGGCAATAAGGGTTGTCTTCGTGTCCAAATTTATGGATGTATGTTTAAAACATCCATGATCAGTAAGCATTTGCGTCAGATAGAAGTTCAGCTCTCCATGCTTCCTACTGATCCGAGGGTCTATATTGGGGATCAATCTTTGCATCCATCTCCCTTTGTCAGAAAAGTTCCATCTCTCTTGCCATTCTTCGAGGTTTGTTCTTGCCGATACTTCGGTATTACTTCGACTCGTCGCTGTTGCCACCGTTGTCATGTTTGCACGATATTTCCATTAGGCTTCTTTAACGAGGAAGTCTATTGTCACCATTCCAGCCACTATGCATGACGCTTCGTAGGAGGTTGTCCGAAAGGTGCTGTATACTCTCAAGACATTTGTTCTATAGACCGCTTCCGTTTTCCTTCTGTACGATTTCGTCTTCATGGCACTTGCCCATATTTGGGAGCCGTAAAGCTTCATCGACGTCGCAACTCTTGCTAAGAGCAGTCTCTTCTTTTGTTTAGGTCCTCCAATATTTGGCATGATCCTTGCCAGGGTAGCCATTATTCTTGCTGCCTTCTCAGCTGCATGTTGCAGGTATTGCTTAAAAGTCAACCTTGCATATATGTATACTAACGCTAAGGTACTTGTGTCTTGCGAGATTCGCCGCAAATATTTCTTTGCCGCATTAGTAATTTCATCTTTGACTAGTTTGGGGTGTAAATCTCTATGGACTCATGAGCAATATATCCCAATACCTTATTTTGGAAGCTTTGTATTCTTTCCAGACTGCCAGAGCCGTATTCCATAAATTCATATAGGTTCTAGGATTTGCTGATATATGAGCACACAACAATTTCTTCCCAATAACCAATATATTTTCCTGTAGTCAATATTTAATTCTTTCTGATTCTTTTTGACATGCTCTTTCCACTTTAATTTAGCATTTATAGTCATGGCCATGGTTGCATATGGTATTTGAAGTGAAATTGTTAGAACAGGTACCACATTCATATTTTTAGTCGTGAAGTTACTGTGTGTTGTTTTCAATTCATTAGGGTTCATTCTCAAATTTGTTGTTCAAAAATACTCAAGTATTTCATTGGTTCCTTGGCCGCTTCTACTGCATCGCTCCCCGCTGTTCAGTATCATCTGTGAATGTAGTTGTTATGCTTTCTTCAGATGGTTCAGGTAAATTTTTTGTATAAAGCCTATAAAGCACAGGACCTATGACGCCACCTTGAGGAACTCCTGCTGGTATTTTCTTAAATTCCGAGTATTTTTTCTTCATATTTTACTCTAAAATGACGTTCAGAGATATATCCTTTAAGTACCAAGTATAATTGGATTGGTATATCCCTTTGCAATAAACAGTAGCCCTTTATGCCAGACTTAGACGAAGGCTTGCACTACATCCAAAAATATGACTGACACATCTTGTTTTTACATTGTATGCCGTGTTCACGATTTGATGGACTTGTTCGATTATAGAATGTCTTTCACGAAAACCGAATTCATGTATTATGAGGTTTCTTTCTTCAATGATGGGCTGTAGTCTTATAAAATGTAGTTTTTCGAATATTTCTGGGACTATTTTTAGCAGAGAAATGTGACCAGATACTATTTTTTTTATCTTTTGGCGGTTTTCCAGTTTTATAGGTCATTAATCCTTTCGCTGCATTCTACCGTCGTGGAACATACTTTATTGTAAACTTTGCATTCATGATGTGTTGTATCTTTCGTAAAGATTTTTCAGAGGGTTGTTTAATAATTTCACCGGCCATAAGGTCATACCCCGGTGCTGTTTAGGTATGCTAATCCCTTTTTTTTTTTTTGTATGCAATATATTTTTATTCGCAGTTTGTCTAGGAAGTGGTTGAAATGTTTTCTCAAAATGTTTTTAGAACTTCTTGCGCACATACTTTCATCCTTTTTGGTTGGATGTGACGGAAGCTGGAGTTATTTCAGGTTTCCTCTTACCTTCCAGAGCTAGTAATCAGTTTGTTGGTTTGTTTTTAAGTTCTGTAGATACAAGCTCACTGATTAATTTTTTTCTACTTTTATCAGCAGCTTTAGTTCGTTGCATAGCCTATTCAGTACTTGTTTATCTCGGGTGTGCGATCCCGTGCTTTACGTTCTTTGCGTTTCTTTTCTCACTCTAATCGAATAGCCTTAGCCGCTAATAAGGGGATGAATTGCAAATGTCTGCTCTGAGTCAGATACAAATCAGTGAAATAAAACAGTATACATATTTTGGTATATTAAGGGTAACAGTATACATATTTTGGTATATTAAGGGGTTACGTATGCAAAAATGTATAAGATTTTATAAAAGTTCATCCAGCGGTAAAGTGCTTATTTGGCTTTTTTTAACAAACTTATGCCGGAGTTAAGTTTTTAGGAAAAAAGTTGCACAATTTTTGGTACAACTTACTAAACAATCTTTATAAGGTGAGTCGAATAAATTTTAAAATGTTCTGTTAGTGCAATAATGGACATGAAGAGCCCAACAAAGGAAAAAAGTGGTAAAAAGACCACTGTGCCAATAGGTATAAATGGGACCTTCTCGTAATATTGTTTTCGCTATAAATTTCAGTCTCGAGATACGCATATATACGTATGTATAAAGATAAACTCAAAAAAGTAAGTCTCGCAATTCTGTCCGTCTGTACTTCGGACTGCAGCTTAAATTTCACATCTAGGGTCCATGGCCCTATGTCTATAGACGAAATTGGAATTTTCATTTCAATTTTGAACAATTTCAATTTTCTCGAAAACGGCTCTTACGATACAGAGGTAATATTCCCAATGAGAATGCATACCAGTTTTTTAATTAAAAACAATCAAATAAAAGTACTTATTAACGGACTTAAGTAAATTGACCATAATCTCGGTTATGATGTAGACAATATTATTCAAAAGTAATGTCTAAATTATTGTAGGCATACTGGCGGGAACTGTTGGAATACAATATTAATTCCTTCAGTACTGGGTATTCTATTCATTAATATTCTATTCATAAATATTTCATTCGATAGTTCACTGCATGAGTATTAGGTACGCAATCTTCTAAATGACTTTACACCGAAGCTAATTATTTCGAATATCACGAATACGGTGCATTCTACGAAAAGGTTAGATTTCAAAATTTTCCACACAATGGATGGCGAATATTATTAAATTTTAGAAAATGCTAAGCACGCAATCCTGCAAAATATCCGTTTTTACTTCGTGGATAATGGTGGAAATAATTTGTGGGAGCGGGTGTATCGAAAAAAATAATTACTACCGACATTTTGGGTTTTGAAGTTCTCTACAAGATGGATGTCGAATATTTTTAAAATTTTTAGAATTGGAGGAACGCAATTATTCAAAATGTTCTACTTTACCCCGAGGTTAATAGTCGAAATTGCCTTTGAGTAATATCTTGAAAACGGTGCGTCCTACGAATGTTTTTTTTTTTTTTCCAAAAAGTAAAGTTTTTGAAAATTGTAAGTACGCAGTCTACCAAAATATCCGACTTAGGTAGAACAGTGTACACATTGAAAAAAAAATATTTCAATCAAAATTTTAGATCTCAAAATTCTCAACAAGATGAATTTTGAGATTTGACGAGTTTATTAAGATTGTATGCACGCAATCCTCCAAAATGCCAAACTCTACCCCGATGTTAATGAAAATCTGTTATAAATATTTGTTCTTGAGTACGAATATACCTAAAAGTTCACATTAGTGGCGCCATAGATTTTTACTTGCACTTGGGGGAAGTAAAGGCAAGTATTGGTTTTCTTAAAATCACCGGTGATAAGTATTGATCTCGGGGTTTTAATCTAACCTGAGGATCTCAAAAATGTGGGTCTCCCGTCAATTTCTGTCTGTCTGTATGTCGGCTGTATGTATGGCCGACTGCAGCCTATACGGATGGAGAGATTTCTTTAAACTTTATATCCGGGATCACAATTCGATGTGAAATCAATATTTTCATTCAAACCCTAAAATGAACGGTATTTTGCTAATGGCCGATATTATATTTAAGCAACATTTAACATATACAGTGTCATGCCAATCAAGTTCTGGAAAATTGTGAAAATTATTTTCTTTTGCGAAAGGTGCAAGTACGTACGTGCGACCCAGTGGTGCATTTAATTTTGATATATTGTAACATAATGTAGCATAATAACTACGCTCAAAAGTAAGCAACACAAAATTACATTCCGAAGTGTCTTTTCGGAACACATTCGAGGTTCGTGTCCACGGTAAGAGACGGAGTATGTCTAAGACGACGTCGCGGAATTAAGAGACAATTATAACCACAAAAGATTATTGACTGCAGCTGTCATCTTGGAATTATTACATCAGAATTTTCTCGTTTCCAGTGGTCGAAGAATTTGCTAGAAGTTTCTGGCTATCAGAAATGTGACTATATAAGGACTGATGGCGATCGAGGCAGGGCATTTGGGTTTCGAACCGCACGAAGAGATTGGAAAAGTGATAATAGGCGAAGTTGTAATTTTGTAATAAATTGAAAGTTGAGAGTTAACAAGAAGAAGTAATTAGTTTGGATTTGTGAATTAAGTAATTGAAAGGAGATAAAGTGATCTGAGAAGAAAGAGACCTTGTAAGGAAAGAATTTGCGAAGAACAGTATAGTGTGAACTTGAATTGTTCTATAGACTAGAAAATAAAGAAATAATCTCACAGAATAACGTTTTATCTACTCGAGCCGTAGCTCACATATTACAATGTACTCTTTTCATTCTGTCAAACAATCGAAATCATTCGACAGTTAAAATCATTCTACTAACTATTGATACTCGAATTTATTCGATAGTGCGCAACACTAATTTGTAGACACGTTCAGCAGTCAAATGTGACTTATATTTTACATATACCTATGTAAAAGTATACATAGTACGCAAAGTTTTGAACATCTACAACATTATTGTGATATTGTGAAGAAAATAGAACTTAAAAAAATCTACCAAAAAGTAAATAAATAAATAATAAATAAAAATAAAAACAAATGAATAAATAATGAAATAAAAATTAGAAATAAAAACATACCGGTAAATATTTGAAGTCTAGTCCACCATCATCAGCATTATGTATGCCAATATTATCAAGGCTAACATCACCGAGATCATCGTCATCACTAACGAAATCATTTTCGTCTGCTTTATCGACTGTCCATTCTGGATAATCAGTCTGCTTTATATCAAAATAATAAAAAAAAAAAAAAAATTAAAAATAAATTTAAAAGAAAACAAAAAAGAACATAAAAAAAGAAAAATTACAAAAGAATATACAACAAAATACTACTACGGGCTATAGAAATTTCAGCAACAGAAATATCGAGTGCATGCTCTCCAGTACAACCAAAGTAGGAAAAATGGCGCCCAACAGGTATTCTTACTGCTAACAAAAGCATGCATTTTACAATATTTAAACGAGACATATTTAGAGTATAATTTTAATAACAGAGTCTATAGGTATTAGGTTATAGTCGGTAAAATATTAGATACAAGGAGCAGGGATATGTAAGAATATAAGAGCCGTAGTTAGAAAATTTCTAAACCAGTCAGCATAAACAAATTGCTGGATCTCTTTCAACTTAGTCTTCATTCAGTTCGTATGATATCTACATGCATAAGCTACATAATAATAGTTCAGATAGATACAATTAAAATATCATTATTACAAAGCGTACCGTAGTAACACGGTTATCATCAGCATCATCCGCACCATTATCATCGCTGATAACGAAATCACTTTCATCTAATCTATTTGTTACATATTCTGGGTAGTCAATCTGTTTTAAAATCAAAATACAATATATTGAAAAAGAAGCAAAAAAATTAATATAAAGGCAAATTATAAAATTATAATAAAAGCATAAACAAAGTAATAACATGCAACCGATCGGTCCACTTCGAAATTCTTTTTTCCATCCACCGCGATACGATAAATACCTATGTATTGTTTAAGCTACAACTAATATTGTGATTCTACACATACTTCGTGGATGCGTGGTTATAATTACCCTCCACCGTTCGAATACGGTGTAAGCATATGTCACCGCCACACAGTTGATTTGGAGAGGTAAAAACCTTCAATCTCGAGATCTGTTTTTTTAATATACGGGTTACTTTTTCATAAAGTACATTCAACGATCTATATTTTCCTGAAATTATTTAAAATTTTGTTCAAGGTTACATGCATATATTTACAGGTAGAGGTAGTCCGTCAATGCTAAAAGTTGCATAAAATTACATCAAACAATTCAATCCGAATTTTATAAAGTATTACGTATCATGTAAGACCTTTGCAAGACATTTTGATCAACTCCGAGAAGATGAAAGAAGGTCTTAATGTAGCAAAACGTTAATTTTTAAATGTATTTTTCAGCTAGTGTAACTAGCCTTAGGACCTTCATATTTTGCATTCAGCAATTCTAGATACATATTTGTATTAAACGGAAAAATATCGATTATTTAAGTTTGCTACCACGCCTACTTTACTACGTGTAGAAAACTATGGCATTTTTTAACTAATTCATTTGAAATAAACACCACGCCCACTTTTTTGGGGGCGTTTTCTTAAAAAATTAAAAAATGTAGTTAATGTTAAAAATTATGTCTTTTGAACAGACTTGTTCGAAATCGAACAAATTATTTGAACAGACTATATATGTAGATGTCGCTTAAATCCAACAAGGCTGCTAGAGCGGACGTCTTAACTGCCGAGCTGTTTAAGGCGGCGGGAGATTACCTGGTGGAGAGCATACACCAGCTCGTCTCCAAGATTTGGTCAGAAGAAAGTATGCCTGATCAATGGAACCTCAGCATTGTTTGCCCGATCCACAAGAAAGGAGACCCTCTAAACTGTGCCAACTATAGAGGCATCAGTCTCCTGAACATTGCGTATAAGATCATGTCTGCTGTACTGTGTGAGCGCCTGAAACCATTCGTCAACGATCTGATAGGCCCCTATCAGTGCGGTTTTAGGCCCGGTAAGTCCACGACCGATCAAATATTCACACTACGGCAGATCCTGGAGAAAACCCAAGAAGTCCAGATCGATACTCATCATCTTTTTATCGATTTCAACGCCGCATATGTCAGCATTTATAGAGACGAGCTATACAAAGCCATGTCTAGTTTTGGCATCCCTGCCAAACTTGTCAGATTGTGCAGAATGACGATGGAGAACGCTCGCTGCTCCATAAAGGTTGGAAACAATCTCACCGAGACCTTTGATATCAAAAAAGGATTTAGACAAGGTGACGCGCTGTCATGTGACTTCTTCAACATCATTCTCTAGAAAATTGTGCTAAACTCACAAGCCAACACCAGGGGCATCATTTTCCAAAAGTCTGTGCAACTTCTTGCATACGCTGATGACATTGACATTATTGGCAGAATACAGCGAGCTGTCACTGGTGCGTTTGCAAGTATTAGTGCAGAAGCGGCAAAAATGGGTTTGGTGGTGAATGAGGGTAAAACAAAATATATGCTGTCAACAAGAAGGGACACACAACATCGACGAATCGGACAGAACGTCACGATAGACAGCTACAATTTTGAGGTAGTTAGGGACTTTGTCTACCTCGGCTCCGCGGTAAACTCTGATAATGACACCTCAGCAGAAATCAAGCGAAGAATTACACTTGCCAACCGCTGTTTCTTTGGCCTAAGACGGCAATTGATTAGTAAGGCCTTATCAAGAAACACTAAGGAGACTCTATATAAGACCCTTATCATCCCTGTCCTGCTCTATGGCGCAGAAGCATGGACCCTAGCAAAAGCGGATGAAGATCTTCTTGGTCGTTTCGAACGCAAAATTCTTCGAGTGATTTTTGGTCCCGTTTGCGGTGAGCTGTACAGCGACATCGACCTGGTCAGAAAAGTGCGCATCAATCGTCTAAGATGGCTAGGACATGTAGAGCGAATGGACACCAACGCTCCGGTTCGAAGAGTATTCGATTTCAACCCGGAGGGACAACGCAGTAGAGGAAGACCTCGCCTTAGGTGCCGCGCACAAGTGGAAGGGGACCTCAACCAACTTGGAGTGCGCAACTGGAGGCAGTTAGCCAAAGATCGCGCTAACTGGAGAGGTGTATTAGTTGAGGCCCAGGTCCACCCCGGACTGTAGCGGCCACCTAAAGTAAAGTAAGTAAGTAAGTATATAGATGTCGGTGTGCTCTAGAATTTTCCCTTATAATAGCTATATCCACGCCGGTTTTTTATTGGGCGTTTTCTTAAACAAAAATTTGTTTGCTTTTAAAAAGCTAGGAATAGTGATGGTAAATGGTTTACTTAGCTTCCTGTTATACTTAATTAAAATCTATGAGTTTGTCATAAGTATCTCGCTCCAGACACTCCTCCTTTTTCAATAGTGTATTAAGCTCAGTTTAGCGTTATTATTACCAAAGTTTTTGGAGACCAATAAACTTTGTTAACAATTTATAGAGCAAGTTAGGGCTCACTTATCTAATTGTTACTTTTTTTTTCGTTTCAAGCAAAGATATTAAAAAACATAAAATTTTAATCAATAAATGTAGGCGTGGCTTGCACCAAATATTCTCTAAATTCATACATTAAAATATAATTCATAAAGAAAGACAACTAAACAATTTACCACTGCTGTTCTTAGCTTTTTATAAGAACACCCCCAAAAGTGGGCGTGAATATAAATATTATATTGAAACATTGTAGAGATTAGTATGTTCTATGATACAAACAACCTAAGCATAGCTTTTAGATTTTTTTTTTTAATTTCAAGTAAACAATATCTTTTTTTGTATAAAATGCCTACAAAATGAGGGCGTGTACACACACCGTATGGGACAATCGTGGAGTAGAATAGCATCTATGTACTTTATTAAAACATTTTCTTTTCGATTTCAAACAAATTTGGAAATAAGTCATTTTAAAGTTCCTTCTAATAGTAAAGTAGGCATCAATATAAATAATCGATATTTGGGCACAATACATATGTTTACCTAGAGATACTAAATATCAAATTTAAATTTGCTGAAAAGTCTCTTTGAGAACTGGTGTTTTACTGTTTTTAGGGGCGGATTGTGATCAAATGCATCACCGTACAACTGCCAGACTGCTCTGCCAAATTGTTTTTGCGGAAAACGTTCACTAGATCTTCGACTAATCATTTACATTTAACTTTAAGTTGCATACTCGTAAAATCTGAAAGCAAGCTGAACCAGCCGAAATCTATAACACAATGTAGGCTACTATACTGACCATTGTCGCACAAAAAAGTACGTGAAAAATAGTAGATACAAACTGCAATGCAGATTATCCTTTGTATGCGTGGTATATGAAGGATCTTTAATTCAAATGATCTTATTCTGCTAAGTAACCCTTCCCTTTACTTTATTGAACTGTTGACAGAAAACTCAAGAGTATTAAGGAATTACAAACACTTTGGTAAAATGTTTCATTAAAATCGGTTCAGTGCTTTTGAATATCATGAGTTATTTCCCGGTGTTCATGGTACGTCGTGGCATCTTTCAATACTGTCGATGCTTTTACAATTTCCACTCGGCCTGCTTCTTGCAGAAGTTAAACGATGATACGTTGAGCAAATCGACCAAGTCAGCGTTGGAAGCCACGACTGACCTTTCAGATGTTTTTGAGACCTCTTCTTTTAGAAAAATTATGATTTGTTCATTTTTTACAATACATGCCCCACTGTCTTTTCGAAGTAGTGTATAGCTTATTAAACTATTATTAAGTATAACAACATTATTAGTAAGAATAATAAAAACAATATGGCAGCAAAAATAGACGTAGTTTCCTCTTTCCAAAATTTAGATGTTCTTGATTAAATTTTGGCCACCCGACGAGTAGTAGGACACTACATCACAATTTAACTACGGGTAAAACAATAGAAACCCAACCCTGTAGATAGCACTTAATTTCTAGGCTGCTAAAAAATGGCGCCCAACGGAGGCACATTATTACCATATTGAAACTGTACAGTCATGCATTTGTTACAGTATTCAAACAAACCATAGTTGCAAGATGACCTAGGAACCATCATAGCTAATAACATAGCCCGCGTTGGAAATGTGTATCTCAGTCCAAATCAAAATATTGATGGATCTCTTCTGTTTACTTAAAATTAAGTTTTGTTAGTCAAGAATCGTATGTACATGCATAAAGCTTATTCAGTGAAAAACCATTAAAATGTAATGATTATAAAGCATACCGTTGCTAAAGGAATATCACCCCCACCACTGCCTTCAACGATATCTTCTGGTGGTTTCACCTACAGGAAAGAACAGCGTAAACTAAATTAAAAATTTATTCGCAAAAATTAAATAAAAATAAAATGAAATAAAATTATGAAAAAAAAAAAAAAAAAAAAAACTGAATAGGTGCTGTAGGCGCTCAGAAAAATAAAATCTTCCTGAAAATGCTTTAAAAATAAATATGGACATGTCGTTAAAATTTTATGAAAGACATTTTTTTTTTATTGACCAATAAAATACCTACTAGAAGGAAATGAACCTTAACGATAGCAGATTCAATACGGAATGTTAGTCATGGAATTCTTATTCATTGAAAAGAAGGACATTATCTATTTATTTTCTTAAATGAATTGGAGAATTATAAAAGAACCAGGCATGAATGAATGAACGGCAAATATTAATTGGCGCCCAACAAAATGTCAACTACAGTGAAAATAATCTGTCTTAAGGACATTTGTGAACATCTAAAGTTGTGACCTTTAACCTTTGGGGTACGTAGCAATTTTGAAGACTGATTATGTAGGTACTCAGGAAAAAAAGAAAAGCAAATTAAACTAACTACACACGATACTCGTATTCCTTATGATTCATATTTCGATTTCGTACATCGTTTGCTGCCACCCCTTGACAGATGCAAAGAAACAACTCATGCGTGTTAGTGAGTTCGTCTTGTATTTAATTAAATCTTTTCTTGTCAGAATCGCTTTTGCATCTGCCAACTGATCAAATGAATTGCCTGCCTCCTTGTATTCATTTTCTTCTCTGCACCATGATAAGCATTCTCCTTTGAGGCATCAAAACTCCTACCGATTTCTTTGTAGTTCATGTATTCGCGTGAACAATTCAAGTACAAAAGAGCAACCAAACCGAATGAAATTAAAATTGGAATACTCGTATATGAGCACGTTAGTAAAACTGAAGCACGTTCCTGAAAGTTACTCATATTCATTTTGAAATCCGATTATGTTGCCAAGAAAAATTCGTATACTCATACACCTGAGTAGTTCTCCGATCAGATGACCTAATTACCCCCGTTTACTCGTACATCCCAGTTCATGTCAGAACGTAATTTAACCGAATGCACTCCTATTTACAAGTAAAATCCTTTAAAAAAACGTCCTGTAGTTGGGCATGTCTTCCTTTCGTGTTCTGTTTAGTTTATACGTATCATAGATTTCTTCAACTAAACCGATTCGGTTTGTGTTTACCTAAAATTTTCAGGATACACGAAATATACTCAGTCGGGGATGTAGGAGGATGCTGAAACTGATGCTCTTTACTCTTGTTTGGTTTTCACAAAAATTGCAATTTGGACAATTTCCAGGAATGTGATAGGTTAAATTTAATACAGCTGTGGTGGGTTGCGGAAGGAAGTAATTTTGTATGGTTGTTCCAAGGAATGTATGCCACAGGATACGGCAATACCAAGGAATTGGTTTACGTGAAAATATTTCTACAGAGTAAAAGAGCTGTAGGAGTTCAATCAAGTTGAAGATAGGTATGTATCTAAAGATTGCAGTTAGTTGTGAGTCAGAAGGCTAAAAATAGAGCTGGTTGAAGAAGCTTAGTGGTTGAGGCGCAGTCTCGTTTAACTACTATTAATTGATCTAAGCATGCAGAAGACTTACTTTCACCATACTTAAGCGGTAAGTTTTCAATTTAAAGTCCTTGCACTGAAGGGAATAATAAGTATTAATTAATGATGCAGTTTTACAAGCCACTACGAATATTATAAATTTAAGAATTACTATAAAACCAGTTTAGGAATGTTTACTTACCTCACAGTATTTTGTGAGGTATGTTGGTATACTTAATATTGAGATTAGAATAAAAATACGAGTACAGATACAGAATACAGTCTATTATGTTGTTAAATAAATGATCTTGAAAAATCGAGTGCTAGATTTCGAGCAGTTGGTTCTATCTGAAAATCTTCGGAGATCCTCTCTTTATTCTATAATAGGATTACGTTTTTCATAAATATATTTAAAAAAATCTTTTCATAAATCTTTGGTTAATAATTGTGGAAAGCATTTACTTCTACTTTATTTATTTTTGATGGCGCTACAGGCCGAGCTGGACCTGTGCCTCGGCCAATAAGTCCATCTATCCAGCTCGATCTTTAACTGTTATATTGCAGTTGCTTCCAGTTTCGCACACTAAGGCGATTTGGGTTACTTTCCAACTGAACACGCTACTTAATGTGGAGGTTAATCTGCTCTCCAGCATGGAATAGATACTCTTCGAGCTCCAGTACCCGTAT
The DNA here is from genome assembly GCA_963082735.1 of Pocota personata. Classification (NCBI taxonomy): domain Eukaryota; kingdom Metazoa; phylum Arthropoda; class Insecta; order Diptera; family Syrphidae; genus Pocota; species Pocota personata. The sequence continues at coordinate 17,979,277 of OY720431.1, forward strand.
GCTACATATATTCTGACTATATTGTCGCTGTATAGCGCATATAGCTTGTCATTAAATTTTCTCTTCCACTGTCCATTACCACAAATGGTACCGAAAATCAATTGAACAATTTTTCCTTTGATGCAGAAAAGAATACATTGATTCACTTTAACTTTACGAACTTTAATTTGCATTATGTGTTATAGGTATATGTACGCTGTAGGACCTAGAGTACAAAGGTTACTAATAACTCTCAATACTTACGTTGGTGCTTCTGTTCTGAGCAGCAGGACTGGGGTAACGAAGACAGTTCGTGTTGTGCTGTGTGGTTGCATCGTCCATGTTCTTCAAAACCAATTCGTCAATTTGCGGCAACAAGAAATCATTGATCATGTAGATTATAGTTCTGTAGAGCTCACCAGTCACAGTAACTGTGTTTCCGTGAAAGGTATGGGCCAATCACCATTCCTCTCTAAACGCCGCACCAAGCAGTCACTTTGAGAGGATGCAATGGTTTTTCGTGCATTATAAGCTAATGTCGTGTCATAGAAGTGATAATTTTGCTTATTCACTTAACCGCATAGAAGGAAATACGCTTCGTCGCTCATGATGATTTTCAATGGAAAATCATCCTCATTAAGGCTTGACTGTAATATATACGCAATTAGTGGTCTGTAGGCAATAGGTGATGCACTTTATATGCGTACATCTTCAAGTCTTTCACCAAAATTCGCAAATTTACCATGCTCAATTGCGTGGACCATCGTCTGGGTAGTATTTAAGGGTTCTCTTGGACATCTGCAGACACAGCAGCGATATTCTCGATCGAACGGCTGCTCCGGGGCCAGCCACATTTGATACTGCCCCGTATAGAGCCAGTCTTCTCGAGGCGAGCGGCTAAACGCCGCAGTGTTTGCCCTGTTGGTGACACATGACCATGTCGTCTACGACAAAGATCACGTTGAAGCACCGACCGATTATTTGTCAAAAATATTGAAACAATTATTCCACGTTCTTGAAGAGTATAGCAATCCATGGTTTATCTACCTGTATTCTGCTCCTGTTTACTTCACAAATGTCAAAGTCGCGATGACATAAGACTCCATTTACAAAAATGAGAGCATCTTCTGATAGGGTGATGACTTTTCTGCCACCTTGTATGAGTAATGAACATTCCTCTGACCCTCACAATAAAACATAATCGTATCTCGCGTGGTAGTCACCGTTTTACCATAGTCACATGTGAGTTTGTCGGTGACTTTCCCGTTGTCATATTTCATCAGAAAGAGAGAACAAATGCGATGTGGACAATAACGTCTGACAGTTGTCTCGTGTCTGTTGACTTTCCCCTAAATTTTTTCCTTTGCTTCAACAAACCTAATTTTGTTTGAAAAAGTTGTAAATTTTTAACAATTTTGTTGATACTTCTCCTTAATGTGACATATTTTTAGAAAGACATGCAGAAACGCAATACCATTTTGAAATTGTAACCGTCTATTTCGATAATAAGTCTAAGTCGGCGACGTTGAGTTTTATATTTTTTCGAAGTATAAATTGTATTGTGTCCCTATTCACTGCCAAATTCGTCTCAGTCGTGTCTGTCTCTAATGCCCCACTGATAGCTCGCTGCGATTTTCCTATTATGTCAATGACAGTGACATATGTCAATCAGTACACAGACTACTGGAACACTGTGCTCCTGGTACTGATGTTGATTTGAGTTACACGAGTTCAGACGACAGTGCGTTGCTTTATTTTGAAACTTTACTGACGTCAAAAGGGATCGATTGTTGTCGGTTTTGAAGGGGTTGTCATCATCTTGCATAGACGGGCTAGCTTACAGGAGTGCCAAAGCTTGTCCATATTATCCCTGTGTGTTTAGAATTTATGAAGAAATGGGAATACATCCAACTCCTGGGTTTTCTAAAAAATCGGTCGTAATGTGTACTTTGCTGGCTTATAACTTCACTGATGAGATCGAAAAGTTTTAGGCTCTCATATACGAGTAATATGGCAGATAAGATTTTGACAGCGATACTAAGAAGACTGATACCATCTGTAGTTGACGCAATTCAGAGCGCAATTTCTTTTTAAGTTCACTCGACCATATTTTGCAGGCGAGTTGGTGTCTTACTAAATCATTCCCAACAGATTTGAAAAGTTCAGCAGTTAAGCCGTACAACATTGTTTGACTTTGGTTCTGATATTACTCTTCTCACATTTGCCTGGAGAAGTCTTCTTTCTACATCTGCAGCAACGACTGTGACTCTACTAAGAGGCTCCCCTTATTTATCTGTGTAGTTCGGTGGAACTTTGGAACAGCACATCTGCAGTAACTCCTCTCAGAGAAGTCGATTCGTATCCAAAGTTTAGATACCGACAGGTAGTGGTCCGCGTAGATGTTTCATGTTCGGAACGTTCGGATATATGGTATCGTGCAGGCTGTTTTTCCGACCATTTCACCAAAATGTATAATATTTCGGGCTCGTTTCGTATGTAGAATCAATCTTTGGTGGTGTCATCGGCGCCATGATGTCGCATTTATATTTACGAATTGCAATCAAGTGTTTGCTGACATACTTGTAGCTTAAAACTTTTTGTCTAAGACTTATACAGTTGTTCGTTCTTCGGGCAAGGTGAAAAGTTCTCGGCCTGACAATGAAAGACTGCGATTTTCAGTTAAAAAATGTTTTTATTTTTCTACATAATCTCCCTTGACTTCAACACACTTGGTCCAGCGTTTCTCCAACATCAGTATTCCTTCTCGGAAGTGAGAGTCCGGAAGGCTGTGAAAATATTCACTTACAGCCCTCTCAGCTTCTACATTGGATGCGAAGCGCTTCCCAGAAACAAATTTCTTCAAGTTTGGGAACAGATGGAAGTCTGAGGGTGCCAAACCAGGTGAATAGGGGGGATGGCCGAGCAAATCGTATCCCGCAGATTTCCCATCGCCAACGCACACTAGTGTACAGGTGCATTGTCCTGGTGAAAGTTGATTTTTTCTTCTTCAAGCCAGCCCTCTTCTCGCGAATTTTGGCATCCAGCTGGTCAAGAAGGTTGGAGTAATATTCGCCTGTAATTGTTCTGCCTTTCTCAAGGTAATCAATTAACAGGATTCCTTTCGCATCCCAAAACACACTGGCCATGACCTTTCCGGCAGATGCGATCGACTTCGCTTTCTTTGGCGCTGAACTACCGGATTCCACTGCTTCGACTGCTGTTTCGTTTCTGGCGTGTAGTGGTGTACCCATGTCTCATCGATGGTGACAAATCGCTGTACAAAATCGGTCGGATCCCTATTGAATCGGTCCAAAGATTGCCGCGAAAATCGTTTGTGCATTTGCTTTTCTCGTCCGATATACACACAGCCTCAGCTATCTCACTCACCTTCACTCGCCTATCGTCCAATACGATATCATGCACTTTTTCGATGGTTTCGGGTGTGTTTGCGGTTTTTGGCCGTCCTTCACGTGGGTCATCTTCGAGGGACGTGCGACCACGTTTAAATTCAGCTGCTCACTGTTTAACGGTTGACATGGAAGGAGCAGAGTCCCCGTAAACTTTTGTCAACTTTGGATGAATTTCCTTAGGGGTTAACCCATCCAAAGCGAAGAATTTTATCACCGCACGATATTCGAGTTTATCCATTTTAACGAAAAACACGCAAGACGTCTACTGCAAAAATTCGTGTAAAGAAACTACTTGAGAGAACAAGTTGAAACTTGTCATACGAACTAATGAGAAGTGCACCCAGGCAGGAAACATAAATTTTTGCTGATTGGCCGAGAACTTTTCACCTTGCTCTCGTATGCCCGATCTATTACAATGTACTTTCTGGATGACGGTGATATCTTCCAATCCTACGTCAACAGTAAAATCATCTTCATGCGACTCTTCGTGTTGTTCCATATCAGGATTGCAAACGACGTAAAAAGAAGTGGATCATGCTTTTGATCCGTTTCTGTTGGCATTGGTCTTCTTTAGAGACAGTGAGCTCTTTTGACGTAATAAAGATCCTCCGCTGCCTTTCAAAAATCACGATCAAATTCTACAGATTCCTCACTGATACTTCACTTCAAGCAAATTGACTTTCAGCAGCCCTTCTACAGTGGCACCACTGATATGTATCCTGCATTTCTCAGAACAAAAAACAAACAATATTAGGTATACGCCACCATTAGCTTTTCATATCGCTTCACAGGGTTCAATTGTCCTTAAGAAATATCCGGCAACAATGATTAACTCCTTGGAAATCACTCTTCAACTTCCACTACGCAAATCCCTATTAATCCTTCTTTCGCATCGAAAAACAATCTCTGAACCGAAAAGTCCTTTCCTAGTGTTTTGATAAAACAAATGATACCAGCTGAACCGCAGAATGAAATTCGTCAAGTATTTATTTCTATGGCAAAAACTAATATATGTGGATTTCCATTTATCCTGATCAACCAACACAAAGCACAACATATCACACATGCACATTTCAGCACTCCGAGATTTTCTTCACCGAAATCCAAGTTAATATCCCATAATTGGCCCAACAAATAAACAACATCTCGAGGAGACAATATCGTTTGCGTGCGTTGGTCATAGACACCGTCAGCCCGAAGGCCACATCCGATGTTACGGTACACCATACTCTCGTTCCATTTGACATGTGATGCTTTGTATATTGAATTCCTTATTAGATTGGACTTAGGGACGATTTTACAAAGGATTACGAAACGAAAAGCAAAGTCTGAAACTAATAAGATGTCCAAGTGGGGTTTCTTTAATTACACACTCACTCTTTGCTGGCGCTGGCTGGTTAAAAATTAAATTTAACCAAAAAGGATAATCCTCTTTAAGCTCACGTTCCACCCTGCAGTTAATATACTTTCTGCACACATCAGCACCCTCGCATGAACATGACCGCAACACCACTTGGCTTCCACATGACAGACTGAAGGCAAAGCAGAGAACGAGAGATATCCTTTGGGTATGAATACGTGTGTATGTGTGTACTCGAACGTAAATTCACTGAAGCTTAAGTGCAAAAATCCAAGTTAATTCAAATCTTTGTTTAATTGCCAAAGGATAATGGGTATAAAAAAAAAGTATACCACATAATTCCTCTCCTTGGCAGGAGCACATATGATACGGTGCCTGATGCAGAAGGATACGAATATTATAATCGCAACGGAGGTTGGGTGATAAATGAAAGTGTGCGCCTTATGGTTGAGCCTATTGCCACGAAGAAAACAAAGAGGATCTCCCCGTCTCATCATTATTCACACATTAACGCTTCAATCACATACTAAGGAATGCCAAACAAAGGGGCACAAAAGATCGTTGGAAATCATATTCCGCGGCAGGACGATGACGATGGTGGCGGCGGGTGGAAATAATGATGTGGTCGCCTTCTACATTTGTTGTACAGGTGTTGTATATTTGCGGCTGGCAGGGAGTGCCGCGTGAAAAGGTTCATATAAAGTTTGGGCATTGTGGTTCGGTTTTGGTTGTCCTTTATGTGCCGCGCAACTGAGGTTTCCGCATTATCAAATTCTCTTTGCGCTAAATTATTGCCATTTTGTTTGGTATTATGGTCCTTTGGCTACATATTACTCTGAACTATGGCCTTAATGCTTTTTTAATCGATGGGTGGTTCGCAATTAAATTTAAGCACACACACATGCAAAGAGGATAATGTGAAATGGGTGTGTGCAAATCACGGAGGATTAGAGCCGTAAAATCACAAAAGAAGGGTCCTTTTTAGAGATTTTTTTTTTTTTTCCTCGGTTTTGTGTGCACTATAATAATTGTGTGGGTCTCTTATTGTGTACACTAGGAGAAGGATTATTTCGCAAAATTACACGACTTGGAGGCATGTAGACAAACCAAAATATATTTTGTATGGGCTTTTTTTTATAGAAATAAGGAAAAACAAATCCCAGAGCACTCAGACTTAATTTGGTTGATTATATTACTACGCAGTCTGAAATCTGGCAGACATTATATTTAAAGGTCTGTCACTAGTGGGTAGAAGTAGAAATATCATAGGCTACCGCAAGTTGTTGATAATCCAGATATCCTTAAGGCAAAACGAGTTAATAAGATAAATCTAGACGTAGACTGTGTATTTGCGACAGGTTTCTAGTAGTCGTGAGCGGTATCGTTTTAATTTCAGTCATAATAATAGAAAACTCCTGCTTATGACACATCCTGGTGGCAGAGATTTAGTAAGTCGTTCTAGTGAAGCCAATATTTTCATGATCAGCAATCAGGGTGAGAATACTAATAAGTTCTGCAAGATATATGAAATACTTGCATGCACAAATCGTATCACAAAGTATCCAGCCTTTGCATAGTTACCCAAGGTAACTATTGTGGGATCAACCATGTTAGATGGTAGAACAGATTGCAATATGACGACGATATTAGACAATATGTATGAATCTCCCTTGGAATGTTGCACGTCCTTTTAAACAGGTCACTCAAGACAAATTCGGAAGTGGACTGGAACCTTTACCGATCGAAGCAAAGAGAATATAAGAAGTTAATTCGAACTTCGAAACGTACATCGTATAGAGACTTTTGAGCTAAGAGCGAAACTCTCGGTGAAACCAGTAAGCTGGTCAAAGTTCTCAAGAATGGAAAACCAATCAAGCCGGAATCACTCAGAAAACCTGATGGTACTTTCACTGAGTCGAAAGCGGATGCTTTCAGTCTTCTGCTGGAGACTCACTTCCCATGAAATCAGATCTCCATCGGCTCGCAACCAGGTTCAGCTAGTGAAGCTGTTAACGGGTTGAACCGAACAACTCGGTGCAGCTGGTACGAGTATACTGCATCGGTCGTGGCGACGAATGAAGCTATCAAATATGCTGTCGCATCTTTTGACAGCTACAAGTCACCTGGCACTGACGAAATATGCTGAAATAAGGTATTAGTCAGTTGCTGCCAACTCTGAAGAGAATTTCCCCTGCTGGCTTGGCACTGGCATGTATACCAACCCCATGGCGAACAGTCAGAGTAGCTTTCATACCGAAAATCGGAAGAGATGACTACTCTCTCGTAGTAGTAAAAAGAAGTGGTTTCTGGCACGATTCGTACTGGAGTTTTGATAACTTTGCGCAACGATTAGCAATAACACCTGAATTACGGCTGCAGAGCAAATTTGCAGTTAACTTTCCTCATGTTCAGGTTTGGCTTTAACCGGAGTCTGAGCCAGGAAAGGAATACAGTCCCATTTTCACGGACGGCTCTAAAACTGGACAGGGGTCTGGTGCTGGTGTTTTCGTGGAATGCGACAATATTAGGCTTCACTTCTCATTGGGAAAGCACACATCTGTCTTCCAGGCAGAAATATGCGAGTATATTGGGAAAAACAGGTGGAAGGGGCGAAGTATCTGCATCTGTAGTGACAGTCAGGCTGCGCTTAAGTCCTTGCACAATCCTTTAACCACTTCCAAAATAGTTCAAGAATGCAAAACATCCTTGAATTCAGTCCGAGGGTTTTCAGTGAATGCAATCGAAGGTGGCATGGCTCTCCAGAATGCAGGCAGACTAATCCAATGTTTCCCGTCGTCTGTAAGAAATCCGCGGTTTTCTTGCTATCTCTTACCAGAAAAGACTGCAGGCTACTTACTGGCGTTCCTACGGGCCACTTCGCCTTTACCAAGCACCTCCGCGTGCTAGGTTTGAGCGCTACCCCTGCCTGCGACTACTGTGGAGAGGATACTGTGGAACACTTTCTATGTGTTTGTCCTGCCTTTGCTCGGATCAGGTGGCGGATTTTTGGTGCTGATGTGGTGAGTGCTGATGACTTAAGCTCTTCATCACTGAAGCGTCTACTTGTCATTTCAGAAAAGATGAAAAAAAAACACATTAAAATGGGGTTCTCTGCCTGGTTGTAAAATGGACCTGTTTTTGAGTTTGAGTGCTCCAGTATATATATATATTCCTGTATATGTATATATTCCTGACTTTGTGGTGCAGTCCAGAAAATATATCCCCCGTTGCTCAAATAAGATGCCACTCACTGTCGTTAACTCATCGCGAGATGAATAAATTTCTGATGCTGTGTGACTTTAGTATTTGCAGATCCGAAGATTTTTTGTTGGCAGTCACCACCCTTCCTAAACGAAGCTCTACCAGTTTTCATCACAAAAGATGTAGGAATGGCTCCAATAAAAGTGAACAGATCTGATAAGCCGCCAACAGCAGTGACACATATCCGATGTGCTTCTTCTTTGACCGGTTTTCCGTTTTTTTTACCTTACCATCGAGTCATGGCATCTCGATCTATATCTTAAAAAGTTTCTTAAAATGTGTTATAATGCTACTCGTACATGGTCTTCCAGATGGAATTTGAAGGCATGTATCCGTGACCATCACTACCTCTACCCCTAGTTGTCTGGATGTGCGGTGCTCATTGACACATATTGTGGCATCCATAGTTATTGTTCTTTTTAAGCTAATGGGGGAGGTGAGTTTAGCTGAATTTTCATCAATAGCACACAGTCAGCAAGTCTTGTTTCAAGGCAAGAATCAATTTTTAGTTATATTTGCATCTAGTGGCGGCATCAAGTCATTGCTTTTAGCCGTGACCTTTCAAATGGGTCTCTATGACTGACGATATTCTAGAAATCTCAGCTAAGGACGTAGACTGTTTTCGCACTTCTATTTAATAAACAGGTCGGGAATTCAACTATTCAAAGACAGAAGTCGTGTTTTTCTCTAGGAAAAGAAACACACACCCTATTGAGAAATCCGTTTGGTTTAACTTAAACTTTTCGAAAACGGTAAGTTATCGGGGCGTTTCTTAAAGTCCGCTCGATAATATTTGGGGATGTAAACTGTATTCGTCAGTACTGAGACCTTCTCTGGCTATGTCTTGTGTTGCAGGACTTTAAAAAAAATGCTAACATTCAAGCCCGACTTGACAGTACAAGGATACTACTTCTCTTTTCGAAGTGTAGAGCTGATGTCCTATAAGTCATAAGGCAAAGTGTTGCTGAAATTCTGTGGAAACATTCGAATTTCGCAGCCGTCGACTGTCTTAAACATAAATTATTGTGATAGGTTGAAAAGAACTTTATTTAAATGAAGACCAGCATACCTAACTGGCAATTGTCTTTTATTAAGTATCGGTTTCCCTAGTGAGTGACAAAACACAAAGCGTTTGAATGCATTTGGTTAGAAATTAGACTACGCACTCATGAATACATCTAATTAGAGCCCTGGAACAAAGTTTCAGTCAAACATGCTGGGATGGTTGGGAATCTTCCAATAACTACTTGGTTTCAATGATCATGACATCAGGAATAGTTGCAGACATAGTTGTATTCACTCCACCAAAGCCTCATTAAAAGTAGAACTGGAGAAGTTATTTCCAAAAGGACTGAGAACAAATAATGCACTGTTTGACTCGCTCTTTAAATACCTGACATTTTTAAGTCGACCTCACATTCTCATTCGACCATCGCACATGACTATCATGCTGCCCACTTAACGACTAAAATTCCTTTTTAACAGGCCTTCAACTTTTACTGTATAACAAAGAACTTCAACCACAGTGGTTAGGTATCTAAAAGCTCACAAGGTATCTACTTAAGCACCCACTTCTCAAATACACACATTCCTTTCTTTACACATTCGGTGCTTCATCGCAGAACAGACTTACTTCAGTAAATTCCTACATGCATATTTTTTTGTTGCCTCCCACGTTGCCATTTGCCACATTTTTCCCACTCTTGCTACTGGAAAAAAGTTTTTACTTCTCAAAAGGATAATGACAATAAAAATATTTACTTGCATATTAAACGGATTGTTGAAAGAGTTCGACGGAAATGCACTCCAGGCAATTTCTCTACTTACGAGTATGTGGGAGATCCTCAGTCCAATGACGACGTCGCAGGGTAGATGTAGAGCCATAGGGTATATTTCCAACGAGAAGACTTTTGAGAAGTCAGGACATTACAATAGTCACCTCGATGTCTTCGAAGAAGAAAGCTAGGGTATTGTACAACATATTGCAGATGCAATATATACTTTCTTTATGTTTTTTGCCCTTTTGTGAACTTCAACTTCAGTATAGTCAGTTGCTTCTTCCTTTGAAAATGCACATACTTGTGTATCCGTATAGAGAAAATTTTAATTTCTTTTCGAGTGCAGGACATTGTTAAGGACGTAATTGCCATGGCGAGAGCACACAATACTTTGTGTTTGTTGAGAAATGGTCTAGCCTTATGTTTGAAGTACGCCAACTGACTGCACGTGTTCTAGCATGAAGAATTTAATTGCGGTCAATTAAATGCTGAGGGAGATTGCTTTGATATAAAATTTATGCAACGACCATGCAGGATATGCGTAATTCTCCGAAATTACTATGACATTTGTGGGAAGCCGGCTTAATGCAATTTTATTAGGATTATTATTATTACTGCTGTACTTAGAGCTAAGTCCTTTGAAGGCTATTAAAACTCAGTGAGTAGAATAGATTTAAAGGGGAATTAAAACAAATTTAAGGGGCATTACATTTGAACCTGAAATTGGATTATGTTAGGTCAATTTAGAAGTAAAATCTGTTGGCGATCGATTGATCTGTAGCAAAGTTCCAGTCTAGTAGACCACAAGACTGTAAGTCAGCAGTTTGAGTATTGCCTTTTAGATGTCTTAGATGTGAAGCTGATGCCGGGATAGAAAGAGAGTACAACATCGTGCTGCAGCATTCTGATGGAATCTTGTAGTACCGGAACAGCTTATGTACCATATTGCTTAAGGTATCTTGCTATCGAATATATAGGAGGACTAGAACGCAGTTACAGAGAGGCTGAGGATCAGGCACATTTTAATGATTTCATTACAGCCATCTACGCATAAATGAGGATAGTACATCATTGAATCCCAGTATTATATGAAATTAAGGAAATTCCAACTAAGAATGCATCCTAATAAAATTGATTTTATCAACCCACTGCAGAGCTTAGTCACCAAATAGCAGAGTCGCAGGTTGCGTCAACGCTGGATGAAGAATTTTTGTACTTCTATGCTTCGATTGTGGAAGATTTTTCAACCGTTCCAATTCATAATGTTGAAGGACGTATTCCCAAGAGTTAGTTTAATCTATTACTCGTATGTATATCTGATGACCAAAACTCTAAGAAGGACCAAATCATTACCGCGGCTAAAGCGATTAGAAAAACCGTATTGTAGGGGCTTAACTGCTCTTCCACAGAGCATTACAAACCTTCGTCAACAACATTTGTAGATCTTTTGCATCCATTCATAGAAGAAAGTTTCATTACAAGTGATAAAAGGAATGATTGTCCAGGTTCCAATAGAAGACAACCTAGAAGACGGTGAGAACTGGGAAGATATCTGCGCACTTCCTTCAAGGAACATTTGAAGAATATGGTCGAAAATGAGCAAGCAGGTTGCCGTTCTGGGTTATCCTGCGTTGACATCAATATCTTTGACGGTGGATCAACATCCAACAAAACGTCTACTGTAGTTCTCTGCTATACTTTGGCACTACGTTCTCTGAGCAAACTAGTGGTAATATTAAGACAAGCTAAGAAGACACTAGTGCGGTTGTGAACAGTAAAAATCTTCAGAGTGCTTTATAGGTGCGAACTGGTGGAATGCAATTGATTCTTACTATCTATCTCAAGAACCTTGACTACGCCGATGAAATTTTCCTCCTATGTGAAGCAGACTGTGTCCCAAATGAACAGTTTTATGAAAGAACATATGGATAAGATACAGTCCTTTAGTGTGGGCGTCGTGGCGTAGTGGTTAGTGTGTCGGATCACTACGCAAGAGGTTCCAAGTTCGAATCCCAGAAAACACCAAAAAGTTTTTTCACGATCCCACCTCTCGCGAACGTCTGACAAACATCCGAGAGTATTGTTGTCACGAGAAAGCTTCTCAAAACAAATTGCCGTTCGGATACGGCACTAAACTGTAAGTCCCTTCCATTCGTGTGAAAAATATAACGCACACAACACGAGTGGTTGCGAGAAGCTAGGCCCTGGCACTTAAAGAGCTGTTGCGCCAAATATTTATTTTTTACAGTCCCTTAGTCCATACAATGGAACCCGCTTACCAACGAGGAAATATGAACTTGAACCGACGGTAAACATGGCGCAGGACAATCGAAGAGGGATCTCGATAATTGACCAAGAGTTGGTTGGAGGTGAGACCCATCGCCAGACACCGTATACAATGACGCGAGAGAGTGGTAGAAGCTCTAAAATTTATAAGGGACAGATGACGTGAGGAAGTAAGTTTTCAGTCAAATTAATTAATTTTCGAATTGGCAATACTTTTTCCTGTGACAAGCCAATTTGACAGCTGATTTGTGGTCAGTTTCAAATTGTCAAATTGTGCAAATTCATTTCGAAAAACGTGGTACGTCCATTTTACGGTCGACATAATCGTCCATCTGAGCAAGTAATTCGAATAACCATGGATCGTTTTGCACATACACTAATAAATAATACGAATCTTCAGAGACGTCGTACGGTGCGCACTTAAGCAGCTATTGCTGCTGTGGTGCATAGTATTGAGGAGGACCCGAATGAGTCAATCGTGCACAGCAATTGGAGCTGTGTCCATCCACTTTTTGGAAGATTTTGCGAAAAATTGTTAAATTATTAAAATTGTAAAAAATTGGTTTACGAGCTTACAAAATCCAGCTCGTGCGTGCGTCGTACATTCGGTGAATGGGCCGAAAACGAGATTGCTTTCGATCCTCATTTTTACAACAAAATTATGAGCGCATAATTTCGCTTAATGGACCTGTGAATTCGCCTGCAAAATCGTGTGATTTAACACATTTGAATTATTTTCTGTGGGGATATGTGAAGTTGCTAGTCTACGCCAATAAACCAGAGACGATGGACGAATTGGATGCCAACATTCGCCGAAAATTGGACCAGATTACTAATGGCATAAAACTATCTTTCCTACAAAGTTTTATATCATTTTAAAGATTTATGCCTCCAAGATCACACTTTACTGAAGTCCTTGTAAGTATAAGCATCTTAAAGTAGTTCAAGTGCATATCAAGTACATCTATCAATGTCAATTTCTAATTTATTAAATTTTTATTTTTTTTTTGTTGCGCCTGGAGGTGCAGGATGCCCGATTCATATATCTGACCTGATGATTCATAAGCGTCGGCCAGTATATGCTTATGGGCTAAACCTCACCCCCCATAGAGGCACTATGAGAACCGGCCGCTCGTGCTCATAGTAGTAGGACCTCTCATTTTTTTCGTTTTGTGGTGACTGAGTAGCTTACGCTTCTGTAGTGTTAATCGCGTTAGGTAGGTAGCCTACTAATACCGTCATTACATGCGGTTTTCCCTTACTGCGCCAGATCGTACAGTCTTGTTCTTTGTAGTCAGCGCTCGAGGTTTGTCACGTCCAGAGTACGAATTATTTCATTATTGCAATGATCATGAAGGCGAGTACGAAGTTTGTGAGCAAAGTTTGTTACTTCATCCCTCACGGTAGCAATTCCTAGATCTCTGTGAATATCACTATTCCTTATATACCATGGACCATTCACAATTGCTCTTAGTGTTTTGTTTTGGAATGTTTGCAGAACAGTCATATTGCTTGGCTTGGTACAACCCCAAAGTTGTATACCGTATGTCCAAGATGGTTTTAGCACTTGCTTGTACAGAAGCAGTTTGTTGTATACGCTTAACTTCGAGTATCTCCCGAGTAGCCAGTACATTTCTCTAAGTCTGATTTCGAGCTCGTCGCGCTTCTTTTTAACATGTGGCTTCCACTTAAGTTTTGTGTCTAGTGTCATTCCTAGATATTTTGCCTCGTTTGCGTACGGTATTTGTACTGAGTTAATGGAAATAGGTAAGTTGTTTATCTTTTTGTACGTAAAATTGACATGCGTTGACTTGGTCTCGTTAAGGACGATTCTCCAGGTCTTTGTCCAGTCGAATACTTTGTTTAAAGCTCGTTGGAGTTTTCCAGTTGATGATTCGACTGACTCATCTGTTGCGAGGATAGCCGTGTCATCTGCGAACGTTGCTACGACAGTCCCTTCATCTTGTGGTATATCTCTTGTGTAGAGGGGGAACAGGATTGGGCCGAGAACGCTTCCTTGCGGAAACCGACATGGATTTCTTTGAATTCCGAATATTCTGCCCCATGTTTAACACGAAAGAGTCTGTTATTAAGGTAAGATTCCAATATTCTGTAGAATTTATCTGGTAAGATTACCCTTAGCTTATATCTCAGGCCTTCGTGCCATACCTTGTCGAACGCTTGCGATACGTCGAGAAAAGCGGTAGAGCATATCTTTTTCCTTTCTAGAGCTTTTTCAATTTCATTTGTAATTCGATACACCTGATCGATTGTGGAATGTTTAACCAGAAACCCGAATTGATGATCCGGGATCAATCGCCTTTCTTCAATTACAGGGTGCAATCTTTTTAGAAGAAGTTTCTCAAAGACCTTAGATATTATCGGCAAAAGCGAAATGGGTCTATATGATTTCTTGCCGTTTGCACAATTTTCCGGTTTCGGAACCATTATTACTCCGGCGACTTTCCATTGCCTTGCAATATATAGAAGTCTCAATGAACGTAGTAACTCATTACTCAGTCAATAAATACATTTAGAAATTGGCACTCATAATTAAATTCTTCAAAACATATTTATACTTGAAAAGTGCTTGAAATGTACTTGAAGTACTTGAAAGTACTTAAGTTTAGGGTCCGTGCAATGGATACAAGTACAAAGACCACTGGTTTTAACCAACTGTCTCTCTATCATTTCCGGTTTAAAACTGTTGAAGGCATCTGCAATTCCAAGAATTTGTTTCAACATTTAGATTATGCTGGGTATTATTTCACTAATACCAGCTGATTTGCAGAATTCTTGCAGATGGTGGTATCTCAGTCTAATTTGGTTCCGTAAATTTCTTTGCTGTCGACTGATACCCCAGCATGTTTGCCCTGGAATGATTTATAAAAGCATGTCGTTCAATATCTCACTTGGAAACCAGCAGTAAAATGCTTATTTAATGACAGGCTCAGTGTTGTCAGCATTGTGTTCACATACCGTCGTGGTTTTCCAGAAACTCTGGGACTGTTGTTTCTATGGATAAGATTTTCTTAAGCTTAGTAATTGGCTTTAAGTTTTCCTATATTATCATGCTTTGAGAAATCAGGACTCTACTCCACATGTATGAGATGAGATACATTGCATTTGTCCTACTGAGTATCCTACTTAAAACATTCTATTTAGATAGATACGTAAACATAACCGGTACCATCCCTATGATAAATATTAAATTTCCTCTCAGTCCATAATATTTGAATTCATCGACTTTTTGATATTTTCTAGTTTGATTTAATTTAATCTGACTATATAGGCCCCTAAGTACATTTTTAATTACCCTCTGTAAATATGCATTTTGTGTTCAGTCTAGCCTGACTAATAAAAGCCTTCACAAATTTTATGGATTACCTATATATTTTATCATCAACTAATTACATATGCATTATTTAGAGAGATTTCGAGTATTAAAATACTCCAGTTTGGTTAGAGAAAAAAAGGTGTACGCCTATACCCGACTTTAGGTCCTAAATACCATTCTATGGGGATTTAATTTAAATTAATATAGTTCCGAAAAGCAATGTAATTTTAGACTATAAAGTTGAATATTAATTAACATAATCAGTGCTTACATAAACATCAGAATAATTAAATAAAATTGTTTGGTTTAAAACAATAGGCAGGGAGAGAGATAGAAAGAGTTCGTACTTACCATCAATGTTGTATTACACATAATCGGGATTACATCTGGATTAGCGTAAATATTTAGGCTTTGCAAAACAAACTGTTAATAAGAATAAATAAAATAAAAAAAAAAAACAATAAATATTAGTAAATTTCTGAAAGTAAATAAATTGGTGGTACGCCGCGCTAATACAATTAACTGCCATGAATGAGAGTAGTACTTTGTTTATTTTATTTATCAGTCAATTAGACTAAACCCTATACAAATCGAAAGCTTAAATAAAACAATAATCAATTAATTTTGAGGAACATTAAACAGAGTATATAATGCAATTATAATTTATAAAATTTCTGGCGAGTACTCGTAAAGGGGTTAATGTTTCATACAATTTCACATCATTTTGTGCAATAAGAGCATGCGGATAGACTGTTAAATTGAAGAACTTCATAACCCAGACATGTTGTAAAAGCCAGCGTCCCTCATTAGCATGCGAAGGGCAGCTCTTTCGGAAAAGATTTCCAGTACGAAAAAATATCTCAGGAATGGTTGAGAATATAGGAATAGACTGCAGAATAAATTCAATGCGATTTCCCCTTTTAGGGGAGTTCAACAGTAGGTTGGCCAAGAAAACTGCTCATAAGTTGCAACTGTGAACAGGCCCACGATCGAATTGGAAATTTAAATGTACAAACGTGTGAAAAATTATACAATTTTATTATACCCTATCCCAAAGGTATATTCATTTTGACTCCCAAAAGTATTGTGATCGCCTTCAAAACTTTTGTCGATGTAGCCATATTCGTCCGTTCGTATGCCACCACTAGTTGAGCCTTCAATTTTGAGCCAGGAAGATGAAATTTATTATATAAAATCCACAGAACCCAATGCAGTACAAGTGTAAACATTTTTAAAATTCAAGCATAGTTATGCCTACTTTTAAAAAAAAAAAACCTTTTATAAATATTTTCACTAGAAACTGAAAAATATCGCTTTTAGATATTATTCCACGCCCACTTTGGGGTGGCGATTTCTTTAAAAAAAAAAAATGTATTTCGCTTCTCAAAGCTTTGTGCAGTAATAATTATTTCTTATTGTGAATATTTCACCAGAATCCATGACTTTGGGTTACAAAAGCAGCCGTCACGCCCACTTTTTTTTCTAAGCAAAAGTCTTAGCTCCAAATTATGTGGTGAAATCTCATAAAAATCGAGAGAATATTCTCCGTGTAGAAAGATTTCTTTGCATTTAAAGCAAGAAGGTTCATAACACCACGCCTATTTTATTAGGGATGAGTTAGAAGATGAGGAATGGAGTATCATACGATCCGTTCTAGATGGATTGTGACTTTTCTGTAATTTTTTTTTTTTTATTTACCATTTCAATGTCGGTAAATTCAATTTTAACGATGAGTGTATGAGAAATATTTATCTCCAAGAGAGCACATAGTGTTGGTGCGTTTAACAAAAAATAGATTTCATTGTGAATGAGTGATTCTCGTTTGCACCTGCGCCTTTGATAGTTCCTTGCTGTCTACCTCCGCAATGACTACTTAGTTATCTCACTATGATAATTACCTCGATCCGGTGTTCCTCAGGGTAGTCACTCAGGTACTATTCTCTTTATACTCGCTATCAATGATGTTACATCATGTATTAGTCTTGGCGACATTCTCATTTATGCTAAAGACATTAACAGTTTCGTCACATGGTGTGATAGAAACGATCTAGCAAATGGTCTTAAATGCAAAAGTATGACATATTCTAGAAGGCGTATCCCAACCACGTTTAATTATTCATTATCGAGGCATACTCTTTATCGTGTCAATTGTTTTAAGGGCCTAGGGTACTATACTCGTATTAACTTCATTGTTAACAAATCCAATTCTTTGTTAGGATTTATAAAAAGATGATCCAAGGAGTTTTAAAACCCATACTTTACTCTATCTGTGTATAAGTCTGGACTCCATTTTATGAAGTTCATCAAGATCGGGCTGGGGCTATTCAGCGAAACTTTATCCGATTCGCATTATAAGGGCTCCCATGGGACGATCCATTTAACTTTTCATAAATCATACCTTTGTCTCAGAGACGGTAAATGATATAATTTTCTTTGCAACAACTCACTTTCGGGCGCCTGATTTGTTATCCTCAGAAGGTTTTAACTTTCGTGGGGATGGATCTTACAACCCACGTAGTTTGAATTTATTGCATATCCCGCATCAAAGAATATATTATGGCATGCATGAGCAACTTATATAATATAAACTCAGTCCTCATGGACTTCAATATGTAGTTTAAAAAAAATGTACGTTCCAGTGTTATACTTTAAATATGTATTTGTAATCATTGATCATTTTTGTGTTCGTGTTAGTGATGTTTGTCTTGTTTATTTCTAACACCAGCACTGACTGATGGATGCACTGTTTATGCTTTGGTAAATCTCTACTCGTAGGAGCTGCTTGCAATAAGCACTCTACGACATAGATCTGATAGTGCTTAGTTATTCGTGTTGGCAATCCGTAATGAATTAGTTATAGTTTCTTGCATGTGTTAGTCATTTGTGGTTTGAAATCAATCATGACTAATCGACAGTCTCTTTTCTGGTATTCGTTCGTTGTTGGTTGTCAATCATGATGACTACTAGTCATTCGGCTCAGGTAGTTGGTGATCTGTTTTCTTTCATGAATTTTCATTAGTCTATGATAATGATTTGTGCTGGGTACTCCGTCATGACCTTGGTACTCAGTCATGTGTACCCCATCTAGTGGGTAGATTCCTGTCAATAATGGTCATTCGTTGTTAATGCTCAGTAATGACTGGTTAGTTACACTAGGGAACAAAATGAAAAACTCAATAATTTTTTTATTTTTTTATAATTTGCGCGCACCAAAGGGGATATGAATACCTTTATATTAATTCAGGACACGGGCGTTTTGTGGAAAGGGGAAAGAGACAAAAAGAAAGACAGATTGGTGTAGGTGGTCTGCAACTCAGGTGGTATTAAGTTTCAGTAAATTCCAAGGGTGGCCATCCAGATAACTGGGGAGTATTTTTGTTTTGCTGTTATTGTCGTTGCTTATGATTCACAGTATTTTCTTCCGTCCTCCTGATGTCATCATCACGTTAGTCATATGACCGCCCTACTGCCAGTGTTATGCCTTCGCAGTAGAGTTGACATAAGCTTTCTCACTTGGTCGACTTTTTTATTTATTTCATGCGAAATAAAGAGATAATTCTTGACATCAGGATTTGAACCGTGAACTTGCAGCGTGACAAGCAATAATGTTATCACTACACCTCAAAAAATAAATGCCGAAAATATAGCTCAAAATTTTATTGAATTTTGAAATTCTGACTTTGGATTTGGACTCAGCGATCCCAAAAACCTTTTGTCTTGTGATATACTAAATTTGTTTATTTAAAGGTTATGTCCGCTATTTTTAAGTTACCATTTCGAGTTTTGAAATTCTGACTTCGGATTCATACTTACATTAACATTTTGCGAAGAAATTGTATTTGTTTATGTTTTTATACTTATTGGCTATAATAGGCAATTAAATCCTGCTCGGAGTTTTGGAGAAATAAAGTAGCTGAGTTCCGAACACTGCGGGGGCTGTCTCGTAATTTCGTAGTTCCCAGCAATTTGTATATTAAACAACTTGTTACTCTGACTAGTAATTAATTTCGGTTAGCAAATTAATCACATTCGTACTATCAGCAGATATAAATTTGTTGAGGAATTTCAAAAAAAAGCTATTTTCAATTTTTTGTTTTTCTTAAAACCGAATGGGATTTTTTTTTTGATTTGGCTTCTTGTAGCTTCTTTCTAGATACCTGCATCTAGAGAAAAGAGTATCTATGATCATTTAATCGGTTTACTCGTAGATTTGAGTGGGATTTGGGGATCGGTGTTTCAAAAATGTTTGAATCATCTTAATTGTGCGACTAACTTAAGAGCGTCTGAACAGTTTTTGGTTTCCGAATTTTTTTTTGTTGAACGAATTTTATTTCAAAAAAAAGAAAAACACTTTTTTTACCTTTCACATGTATTCATCATCGGATATACCCGTCCGTTAGCGGATATCAGACTCGAAGTATAGGTATAGAACTAAATGAAAGCGTTCACACATTTCTGGCGTGGGATATACGGAAGCGTGTGAAACGGGGCTGATGTCATTAAAATTGCTTCACCTATGACTTTACAAATGTATTAGTAACTTCTTGGCCTCACTTTCAAAATCAAGTCCATTGGCTACCTCATTTTCAAGGCAGACTGTACTATATTGTTAAGCTTCTTGCATATACAACCGAATGCAAAAATGACACAGAAAAACACCCTCAGCCATGAATGGAATGGTTATGGGCTAACGAAACGTATGTCAACAGGATATGCAAATAGTAAAGGAACGCAAGTTTAGCTTGGAAAATTTTCTCTCTTAGCCGTCGGTGCGCTCCATTCGTTTCCTTTTGCCAATTCCAGAACTGTCATCGTGAACGACATAGTCACCGGGAGTATGGGAAGGATGCAAGGACAAACGTTTTTCCTCCTCCATTCATTGCAGAGTTTCCCACTTTTTCCCTCCTGTGACATGGTAAATGTTTTTGTTTGTTCACTGCATGAAGAGGTGGTGAGGTTGGCTTCAGGCAGAAATAGATAGATGCCTTGACAAATGCAGAAAGGAACAGAGAAGAAATGTTTTAACTCCGAATGCTGTGTTTTGCACAAAACCCGCACCCACTTGCCACCCTAACTGTCGGCTTTGTACAGGTGTGAAGGTCTGACTTTATCTGTACGGATTCATCTCGCCTGATTACGTTCGATGTCAGGCCATTTAAAGTTGTCTTTATTTTTGTTCCTCGTTATTTGCCGTCGTTTCTACTTCTTTGACGCTGTGCTACTATATCAAATGGTGCGTAAAAATGTGATCCTTGCGGTTTGATTGTGGCACCCTTAATTCGAAAGAATTCCTCGAACACGGATCAGGGTAGGTAGCTATTTATGGATTCTTTTATCACCACCCCGCAGGTGTATGCCTGTGTATGTATAAGTCCAATCAGCTCAGATAAATTTTAATTTTATCTTCGCTGATAGCTCAACCGTAGACAACACATACACCCACATGTGCACCATTTTTCTGCTTGATTTAATTCGATTTGATTTTTACGGGAAGTTTCCCCCCCTTGGCAGTTCTTGCCGTGCTTTGTGCAGTTTGGTGTTTGTCTTACATGGTTTATTGTATCCAAGCTTTTCAGTAGCTAACCACCCTCCACCCCAATGGGAGGAAGAAACTCGTTTAGGAAATTTGTCAAAGCCGTGTATGCCGTGTTTAGGTATATCTATAGGTAGTATCTGTGTTTGCGTGAGGAAAGTGCAACAGCTATTTGTCTTGTTGCACGTTGAGCACACACGTTGGTCTTGTTTGTGTTTGCATATTGCATCCGAAATTACCTTAGGACTCATTCGAGGTATTTCATTAAAAATTTAAATACATGTATATGCATAAGGATATTGCATAACAGTGGGGGGGGGGAGGAAGATTGCGAATGGTGCGCTCTGGCTGTAAGCGCACTGTTTGCCACTATTTAAAAGAGACCTGCTATTATGCAGTCATGCGGGCATGAGTGCTAATTTTTTTTTGCTACTCCCGTGACGTATACTAGATTGACTATGTGTTCCAGCATGTGAGGCGGTGTGCGGATGGAGCTAAACAACTTTGTTATGCATAATGTGTACTTTGATGTTTCCCAAAAGTCAGCATGAACTACTTACTTACTATTGCCACGCGTTTCATTTTATTAAATTTTTTTTTTCTCTGGTGTTTGCTCTAAATTAATTCTAGTTGATGAATAGACTTCAACCCAGTTTTAGATGGAAAGTGTTGCTGATATTGCGAGAGTAGTGTGCAGGAAGGTTAGTTGAATGGGTCACATTTGTTGCTACTGGCGCAGGTTTGCGAGCTTTGTGAGCAGCTTTAATCGAAATTTATACAGAACTATCGTCTTAAGGAATACATCATGGTATGTAGGTTTTCAGTAATAAAGTAAATATAATGAGATCATAATTGCTTCGGTTTTTCAGTAAGACCAAAGCATTGCAATAGCAGGAGTAATTCACCTAGGCACAGTATTTATTTATTTTTTTCCTCTATTCTTTATAATTACTGCAATTTGTATCGGCTGCACGGGGCCTTTTCCAAAAGGCCTAGTTTTGATCTAGATGCATTGTTGAACCTCCCTCTTCTTGATTATATTACAGGCAGTACTTATACGGTGGCTTTTGGAATAGCCCGCACTGGAGCTTGGATGACCTTGCGCGACACTTATCTTTCGACACTTTGTCTTATTTATATACTGTCTGATGCACTGACACAGGAACTCCAACTGCTTCTTAAATTTAAAGTCGACTTTCCCTCATGCTTTTTCCCCAATATGAGCCAAGAAGGAATTGAAATCCAATTTTTACGAATGGTTCCAAAATTAATGAAGGCGGTGGTGGATTCTTCGTGGAGGACGATAACATTTCACTTTTCATTGGGCAAACATGCGTTTGTCTTTCAAATGAAGACTTATGAAATCCTAATGACAATGACTAAATAGTTTGAGAACGCAACAGTTCTCTAAATCTCTAAATTCGGTCGGAAGTCTCATTTGGGTTTACTGGGAATAAGATCTCCGATGAGCTTGGTAGACAAGGTTCAGAAGAAAATTTCTCAGGACCTGAATCTGCATTAGGTCTTCCTGCGTCCTTGGTTGGGTTTTCTAAGAATATAATCGTGAATAGTATGAATATAGACAGACTAAGCGAATGCGCTCGAATGTATGTAGGAAATCTACGGCAGTCTTACAGTCTCTCAGTAAAAAAGATTGCCGACAATTTACTGGCGATTTTACAAGCCATTTAATTTTTGCCAAGCATCTTAAAGTGCTAGGTTTCAGACATACCACCATCTGCGACGTCTGTGGAGAGGACTACAATACTGCGGAATACTTTCTCTTCGTTCCTATGCACTTGTCAGGTGACAGATCTTTGAGTGAGAGCTGATACTGTAAGCTCCTCATCAGTGAACTTCTTACTCCTCTTTTCACGAAAGACGAAAGGACAAGTTTTAAAAGAAATATGTGAACCATCTGATATACCCCCTCACTGCCCTACTTCAACTTTCAATCTCTCAAGGAGTCTTTTCTTAACTGTGGATGGACGCTTGCATTACCCCTATCCATAAAAAAGAGTGCAAGAGCGAAATATCTAATTATAGGTCCATTGCTAAACTGACTTAGCATCGTGCAATGTTTTTTCACTGTAAGCCAATCTTTTCTACAAAGAAACATGGATTCCTTGAAAGTAGGTTTAGTCATTGCCACCGATTTTAGTAAGTCAGTCTTTTAACAAAATTCTTCACCAAATTATTGCCCTTCGTTTTCAACTGCGGTTTATTTCATGGATCAAATCGTGCCTAGTAGACGAACAATACAAAGTCCGTTTTAGATCAGACCCTATTGTAGCAACCTCGGGGGTCTCTCAGGGCAGACATCTTGGACCAGAAATCTTTATCCTTACGATAAATAATGCCGAACATATTAACTCCCACCACCTCCGAGGGTCTAATTCATTCTCGACGAGCTTGTACCCTCAGTCAAGTTAGGTCGTGATTTGACACCAACATTCAACTTTCGTTTACATATCGACAATATCATAAGCAGAGCCAACTCAGCACTTGGCTTTGTGAAATGCCAATCAAAAGGGTTCTTGGACTCACACGTTACATCCCTCTACATTGTCTTCGTTAGGCCCCTCCTCGAGTATGTCCGTCAAGTATGGTCGCCACACTATGCGGTCCATATCATGAGAATCGAAGCTGTCCAGCGTAGGTCCAGTCGTTTCGCTTAACGCGGTCTACCTCAACCTGCTACCATATGTGGATCGCCTTAGATTGGTTAATTTACAGTCAATGGAACAACGTCTTGATGTTGCCGAAATACTCTTTACCCATCAGCTGTTAGCCGGTAACATTAATTGTCCTGTCCTGCTTCAAGCAATTACTCTCAGTATCAATCTGTTCTCTATTCCATATATCACCTCATCGCACTAACTATAGTTATCACGAAAGTATGTCAAGAATGCTCCGTAAACCACCATTGAGCGGTGGTTAAGCGATTCATACTGAAAAATAGCGAGGCAAGAACTAACCAAGTGTCACTGTGAATGACGAATGGATTTGACAGATATCATATGGCAGGGATGTGAAATCCCAACCTCGAAATGAATAACCCTTTATTTGTACCGATTACTCGCTGTTCATTTGCAAAACACTTAAGTTTTTGCGAAATTATTAAAATTTGTTTATTTTTTTTTATAAATTCGTTAAAAAGCAAAAAAAATTGTTTTGACAATTTTTCTTAGGCGCTTGGTATGCCATGCCTATGAAGACAAATGTCAAATATTCTTTACATGTAAAATTTCAACAAAATCATTTAAGTCATGTCGAGGAAATAACCAATTTTCAAAAATTCGTTATCTAGTGACGTACATATGTCCAACTCAATCTAAATATAGGGTGAGCAGATAGCAATGATAGTTTTTCCAATTGTTATGTTTCAGCAACTGCCAAAGTTACCAATGACATCCAGCTGTCAAAATATTCAGTAAGGATTGCCATTTGACCATACATTGTCTGACTCTTCCCGAACGTGAGGAAATTATTAAAAAAATATTATCGAAATCTTCGGTTCAGTTGTAAATGCGCAAGCAATTCGTCGCACCGTGGAAAAGTTTGATCGTGAGTACACTCTTTTGGACCTTAAGTCACCAACCAGATAAAGATCGGTGCGAAGTGAAGAAAACATAGCCGCCGTAGCGGTTTTCTTTCGAAATGAGGAAGGAGTTACCGTTACCGCCAATGGTCCTCGATATAGAGCGATGTTGACCGACTTTCTGTGGCCAGAGCTTAACATCATCGATATATCCGAGCTGTGGTTCCAACAAGACAGCGCTACATGCCATACAAGCGACGCAACGCTCGAAGTGGTAAAGGAGAAATTTGGCGACTGGGTCATCTCACGGCGAGGGTTCATCAATTGGCCGTCACGATTATGTCTAGTCTACGCTAACAAGTCAACCACTTTGGATGAGCTCGGGGCCAACATTCGAGACGCTATTGCCGGAATAACGCCGCACATATTGGACCGAGTCATCAAAAATTGAACCGACCGCTTAACACACTGCCAGCGAAGCCGAGGCGGCCATTTAAATGATGTGCTCTTCTGTACATAATGACATGAATGTAGCTTCAAAATAAAGACAGAACCAATTTGATACCTCACACTGTTGTTATTTTATTTAAATTTCTTTTCCTATCGCTCTTATCTGGTCACCGTATATTATAAACAAAATCATTAGAGCAGTTTTCGAGAAAATTAGTTTTAGGTTTCGAGTGAAAATTCCGATTTCGCTTCTAATTATAATCCCACAGACTACAGATATAAAGTTTGAAAAAATCTCACCAGCCATTTAGGCAGTCCATCGCACACGTATACAGATAGACAAACAGACCCACTTTTTGAGATTTTCTTTGCAGTAAAAATATAAAATTCCTTGGCGTACCTACATTTTTTTTATTAAATTCACCCACTTCGCAGTACCAAAATTGAATTAGTCACTCCTGCTAGTCTTATTTCATACCAAAATTAGAAATATTCCATCAAAAACGTTAGTCCCAAAATCACTTGAATAAACAATTCAATTAAAGAAAAACCACGTAGACACAAAAATAAACCTTTTGACATCTAAACTAAATACCAGTAAAATAAAAAATGAATGACCCTTAATTCCATACAAATACATAATGCTCCTGCACCACTTGTCCTGCTGTATTCCAGATACCGAACTCCAGACCATCGCCACCATCACTATGGAAAGGTGATATCAAAAATTTAACAATTCCCATCCAAAATGATGTCAGGAATAACAAAAAAAACCACCACGCTCAATCGCAATTAGCAACACTGGCCGATACGAAACCCAACTGTGCACTTTCCATGCTACCAAAGTGGGTCACAGGAGTGGGTATTTGCTCCACGGTAAAGTGGTTAAATAGTGGTAAGCAGAAAAACTACACAAGCAGCAGAAGAGAAAGCATTATTAGCTGGTAATACTGGTTGCAAACCGACGCAAGCAGAACTCAGGACATCGGGGATACATATTGTACATGGTGTCCTTCCTGCACCCAGTTTACCATGCCCATAAGTTTTTTGTATTTAACTCCTTCTTATTTTATCAGGAAAGATAGGGCATTCTCCCTCCAACCAAACGTTTCAGGATATTAGCATTCGCTGCTTTGTAGCGGTTTGCCCTGACTGGCTTGATGTGGAACTTACAATTGTCACTACCTTACACACGATGTGTGTCCGGTTGGCGGTTGCTACTCCTTTTTTTTCGTCCGAAATAGGGTACTTTTTCATTAAAATTAAATTGTTTGCTTCCCGGTAGCCAACAGTAATTAGTAATTTCCACTTTTCCCTGTATACGAGTATGTGAAACAGTTTCACCCAAGCATAGGCACACTCACATGAAGTAGAGACAAAAATTGTTCATGAAACTTTTACGGCACCACTGCACAACAGCTGCAAAACTGACCGACTTTTGTATTTTTGTACAAATATGTCCTCTTTTCTGCTTCAGAAAATAGCTGTTGACCTCAAATGAAGGATGCACTAAAAAAAAAGTAAAATAAAAGGATACTGTGTGCAGAGAAGAAAAAAAACCTCAAGATGATGTGGACTGTTTGTCCAACTTGGGGATATTTCAAATAGCATCTGGTTCTTGGTCCTCTTTATAGTTGACATCGCACTCTTTTATTAAATTCCTAATTTTTAGTGTAGTACTCACTTCCGGACCATATGGTTTGGAGTGAGCGTGTGTGTAAAACACAGGGTGTAACACCAACCCAGTAGCCTAGGAATGGTAGTAAGTTTTTAACTAAAAGTTTTTGTTTGTGCTGAACACCATGGGTACGAGTATTTTGAAACCTGCGTTTGCCTTGTGAGTTTGACGTCAGTTTGAAAAAATGGACCAGTTTAAAGTTCCTTTTCCAGTATTGAACTTTTGCTAAGATTCTAAGCTAAAATGGAAGGCAAACTGTGGTGGTCAGTACCCTATTTTGGTGGGTGGATTCAACCAATCCGGTAAAGACTAATTTCCTAATTTCCACACTAAAAGATCCCTCGTCTCTTATTACTTTTAGTTGCAGGAATACATGAAGCTTTACTGGTACTCGTATGTACTTTACTCATTGAACGAGGGAGTTATACGGACGAGGGAACAATTTAACGCACTCTGGCTAAACAAAAGTTGGGTAGTCTTGGCTGGGGATAGTTGAGAGACACCCTGGTATTGATATCGTTATCCAAGTGATTCAAACTTATAAGCATTTTATTTGTATTGCAAATAGAACTAAAGTGTGTTACAATCAACTTAGTGGCAGCTGTTTGCACATGAAGCATACATAATGTATCGTCCTTGAACTGTGATAAGTAGAGGAGCATAGCTAGTTGCCACAGATCTTTTTCTCCTATTCAGATAAGAATATGTGCATTTAGGAGTTTTAGATGGTAGGTAGCATTCCCTGCTCAAACGTAATTAGCACTTTAGCGCTGTTTTAAAGCCACAACTGACGTGACCTATCGGATGTTCTTCAGATGATTAACTATGGAGATGAGGGGGTTCATGTAAACCTTCTTTAAATCCACCCTGTGGCATTAAGGAAGCTGATAACTTTCCCAATACTTTTCTCCGCAATCTTAGGTTGTAAAAGAAAGGTTTGCCTAGTCTGCGTTGTCTGGCGCTACTTAGAGCCGGACACTTGCAGAGGAAATGGTAGATAATTTCTGTCTCGATTGAGCATTACAACTGCGACATAGTCTGACCGAGTTAACCCTAATGGGCCAGTGGCCTGAACTAATCACTACAATTCTAGCAATATCTGCCCGGTTTCTGTTTTGTAGATTTTGTGTTCTCCGTCAGTTGTAGTTGGGCCACATCTGCCTAGATCTACCTAGATGACGCAATTCGCAACCCATACCATCGGTTATTGGGCTTTGAAACGAAATGCGCTCTCTTGCCCTTCAGAGCTCCCAGCGATACGTGAACTGCATCCGCAATGGATCTGTCTTGAGCAGATCTGCTCTTCACAGATCCCCGCCTCACTACCTCATGAGCTTGTATCGTTCCACCCGCTTGGAAGAAGACGTAGCGGATACAATTGCCTTGATAGCGACCTGGCTATTACTGAGGATAGCGATGGTTCTGATAGGTGTACTGCTATTTTTCACTAGACGGCAAGTTTCAAGTACAGCAAAAACTTCCGCCTAGAAGACGCTACGTGAATCCGGTAGCCGTTATGATTTTGAGGGTGTCCGCCCTCACCCCGCAGTCCATTTTCGAACCATCGGTGAAGATTATAATTTCATAGTCGTTAGTCACTTCGCCTTTTCCCAGTCTACTCTGGATGGGAAACTGACCATACGACGTACTGAAGTTTACTTTGGGTGGTGTGTAACTGGTTAGAGTTGCTGACAAATGCTTTGGTAGCGTATTCAGGATGTTGCTGTGACCATACAATTTGGTACGCCAGCACTCCATTTCTTTAAGCCGAACTGCACATGCTGATATATATAGAATATGAAGGTCAGTATTACATTCAGTGCTCCGCTAGGGCATGTTCTCATGGTAGGGCTTATTCTCATGCTCCCTCGTCGCAGCCATTCTCTACACTTTGATGATTACCTTGGTGTTGCAGTCTTTTCATACCACGGGCCACCAGACTAGTGACCCATAGGAAAGTATATGGCGTACCACTGCGGTATACATCCATAAGACCATCTTCTTGCCAAGGGTTTTGCTGCAAGCACACATGATTTTTTATTGTATTGGATGTGACATCATTTTGGCTTTAATCCGAATCAAATTAAAATATGTCAAGGCTTACCACATTATTTTTATTATTTTTCAAAAGAGGTTAAACCATACCAATATAAAAAATTATCATATGCTTTGGGAACTCAAATCAATTTGCACATTTTGTTGAATTTCTCAAAATATTGCTTTATTTCAAACACTTTTCTTGTCCTATGTTTCTTTGAGTTTGATTCTAAAGTGAAGTTAAATTCTGAATTCATTCCTATAGTTCTTCAGTTTAAACTTTTCAATGAACATACATACATGTGTACTTACAAATCTTTGAAATTTTGAAATATTTGCCCAAACTGTCCAAAAAAAAGCAATGGCTCCGAAACAATACTAGCGAAAAACTACTGAAAATTATTTATTTTTTTTAAAAAAAAAGGCTCTCAAAAGTCGCCAATAATTTTACAAAAGAGTCAAAAGTAATAAATTTTTGAAATAAGACACTTGTAGTTAAAAAGTAGTCCAATCAAAATCCTTGTCCCTAACATTCATGTGTTGCACTCACGAATGAGTGCGAGAAGCTGGGTCAAGCCTTGTGCGAACTGCTAACACTAAAATATTAAGTTGCTTTGAAGTACTCGTACATTCTCCTAAGCAAATGCAATTCAAAAACAACTTTCAGCTTTGGTGTTTACACCCCTATCCCACAGGTTATATTCATTTTAGAGCCCTAAAAGAAAATATATTTGTGATCAGCATCGAAAGTTAAGTCGATCTAGCTACGAGTATGTTAGGAACATGAAATTTAATACATAAGCTTTTAAAACCCAAAGCACCACAAGTGTAAATAATTTCAAAATCTATCAATAGACCCGCCTAATTTCATTTTTCTCAATATCCTTGATAGAAACTGGAAAATATTTTCTAAGTAAAATATATAGACACTGACTTTCTTTACATTTCGTCCATACGTTATATATTGCCATGCCTACTTTTTATGGGCGTTTTCTCAAAAAAACCTGGTGCTGTTTTTTTAGAGCTACTTACGGTGATAGAAAAGCTTTATTTTCAAGATCTCATTGGATTCTAATGAATTTCTTTAACAAATACAAATAATATAAAAAATAGTTACAGCCACGCCCACTTTTTTATAAGAAGAAACCATAAAATCAGTTTTTGTGATAAAATCTCTTAAAAATAGCGCAAGTATACTTTGAATTGAATTTGAAATGAAAATTTCAGAATGCCACGCCTATTTTATTAGGGATGGGTTATAAGATGAAAGATAGGGTATCATACATTCATTTCAGATCAATATATACCTTCCAGCTTGTTTTGTTTTTAAGTGAAGAAGAATGAGTTTTTTGATGAAAATATTCCATGTTTCTTGAAATTAATGGACACATTTTCACATTGAGTACTGAGTTCTATAAATTTTTCTAAGTAAAGGTAATTTCCGGTTATAATTTGACTGGGATCTTCTTTTGCACTTATAAGTTACAGCCGAATGCGTATACTCTTATGTGTATTCTTTACCGAACAACAAGTTTCTAGCTGGTAGAGGTTTAAACCCAGGAATTGTGTTGGTATCGTACAACTCCTTTACATTGCTTGTTGTCAGTGTTGTGCTACTTCATGGGTGTAAAAGTTCTATCCTTTTATTTGGTAAATCTAAACTGAACTGTAATGAGGAAATAAAAAAAGATACACTTACCATTGACCGTAAGTGAAAAAATCTGGTATTACCAACTAGTAGCGACTATATTTCGTGGCTCGAGCTGCAGTTGCAGGTTGTGGTAGCATAATCTATTTTTGATTTTGCCGTCATTATCTACAGTAGAGGCATGTATGCTCACAAGTCAGCTCAGTTGAAAAATTAAGCTTTGACCAGAGTTGACGAAAGTTGTTCACTGAGAGGCTGAAGGTATATGGTTCATATTTTAGTAGTATTCTTTCAATTACGAATCTACTATCTATACATACGAATCCACTACTCCACTTTTTTTGGGTTAATTTCCTTTCCAAGCCTATTTTCTCGGTAGCGGAGCGGATATATAATATTTTTAGTTGGCGAGAACGTCCGTCATCTGTATAGTTCCCTACAACTGGACTGTCCCGACTATACTATCGAACTATCTAAGTAATGAAACCTGTGTCACTGAAATTTAGCATCAGGCCAAGGAATATTTGATCCAATACTGCGTTTTCAGAAAAAAACTTTTCCACAGGCTCTTTAAAATCACGTATACGAGTAAATGCATATTTGTATCATACATATACTCGTATCTGAAAGGCACCTATGTATGTTAAGAAATACCTTGAGAGCGCAAATCAAGAGTTGTATGATCGAGACTGAATACTGATCCTTCTAATGAGGCCGTGACCCTCTTAAGTAGTTTCATTAAATGTCCAAAAATGCATATTTACTTATTTTTGATTAATTATTGTATATTGGTTGGAGGAACTCGAAAATGTGGGTCTCTCAATTTTTTCTGTACTTGGGATCACTGTAGCCCAAACAGCTGAATGGATTACATTTTGGGGTGTATAACCTAGGGCTCAGATGCGAAATCGAAACTTTAAATCTAATTTAAACAAAATTAACGGTTTGGTTTTACTATGAGTCAGTTTTGGAAAACTAAAATTTTCTCGAAAATGGCTCCAACGATTTCGATGGAAATTCATATCCACTTATGGACTATATCTCGATCCCAGCTTAGTTATTCAAAATTCATTAAATATTTGGACACACAGTCAAATAGTTTTTTTTAGCCTTCTAACGCATTTTTCGAAAATTCAAATCTGAACAATTTACAAACAAACAGAACATACTCGTACGAATAAAAACGTGCGACTCAGTCGACCTGATATCTAAGCATAATAATGCGGTAACATAGCATAAAGCTGAAAGTCGTGTTCGAACTTTGGAACAAAATGAGGAATCTGCATTGCATACGTGTAATACTGAATCACGTATTGTTCATAAAAACCAACATTTAGGACATTAACTTCTACCAAATATGTCCTCGCTGTCCTTTCAATCCATGTGTCAAGAACTTTTTATTTACTTTTCGCAACACCATTGGGGACACCCTGTGTCATTTGCATCTCTATCCAGCACAACACCTGTGTGTCATCGTATCGTACTCCTGCAAAATGTGCTCTATTTACATTGGTTTTTGCAACTTCAAACCCTCAGGACCTGATTTGAATATGCATTCGGGTTGAGCGACAATCGTGGGTTGGTGGGTGCGACTAAAGGTTAAAGTGCTACATTGCAGATGTTGAGTGGAAACGGAAGTGACATTGATTAAAATTGATTAATATTTACATTAATTTAGTTTACCAGTTTATTTGAGCAGAATTTTGTATTTGCAACTCTACTCAGTGCTTTACTAGGGTTAGCATGAGGTACGCACACTACCCAACTGCATGCAATTTGCAAATGTCAATTTGGAATTAGATGGCACTGATAATTTTAGCTGCTTCGATGTTTTGATTGTTTATTTTGTTTGCTCTGGTGACTGCTTTGTTTGCTTTTGGTTTGTTGTTTATTTACTTTAAGAGCGATGGGGAAATAACGTTTCTAGTGATTTGGAAAATCTAATATAAAGGGTTATTCATTTCGAGGTTGGGATTTCATAGATGCCTTACATATGGCATCTGTCAAATCAATCTGTCATCCATACTGACAGGTAGTTTGGTCTTGGATCGTTTAACCACTGCTAAATGCATTAAAATTGTTGCATTTTACTACAAAAATAAGGGTGTGTATGGTGATTTAAGGACAGATCATTGTCGTCATGATCGCCCAATCTTCTTCAGCAATGAGGCCCATTTATCGCTCGGGGGTTATGTTAACAAACAAAGAAGCAGTATTTGGGATTTTGAGACTACAAATGGGATGATCAAGAGGCCATTACATCCACCACGGGTGAAAGTTTAATGTGCGCTGTAGGCCGGCGGCGTGATCGGGCCGATTTTTTTTTAAAGACGCAGGCGCCACTGTTACAGGGATTTCTTTGTGATAACCAACTTTTTTTTTTAGCTGAGATTGAAGATATTGGTGTGAGCGACATGTGATTCCAACAGGACAATGCTGTATGCCACACAACATAAGCAAATCTGGCTCTATTTTACGAAAAGCTCCGCGGCCATTTATTTTCGAAATTCTGCGACATCAATTGGCCACCAAGACCGGGCGATCTGACCCCAAACTTTGGAGCACTTAAAAACCAACATCCGTGAAGGTATGGCCACAATACAGCCAGAAATGTACCGAAAAGTCATCGAAAATGACAAGAATTGAAATTGCAAAAACTCCGGTGGCGTCAATTTAAGCGATGATGTATTCGATACACAATGGCATAGACCTAAATGTAAAACAGTAAACAATTATTTTATTTAAATTAAAATCCTAAAGCACAAATGAATAACCCTGTATTTAATTGCACTTGATACTGTGTTGTTGGGTGAATTGTAATTGTTTTGAATCCGTGGTGGTTTTATTGATGTTTTATCTGGTATTTGTAATATATACAGGGTACAGACAAGTGGTTGGTTGTTGAATGATTTATTTATGGAGTAATGGATGCTTTGATTAAGGGAACGCAGCAGTACCTACAATACTGATTGGTTTTTATGTGTTATGTACGTCTATTTTATGGGAAATAATCAACAGCTTTTCAAAATACAATGTTCAGAAATAATCATAAAAAATGTGACTTCGTTCATGGATCATAGAATAACATTCCATCCACTACTGGAATGGATAAGAACTACTCCAAATGAATGAAAAAAAAACCTACAGAGAGCCAGTGCCGTGGGCTAGTGGTTAAGTGCTAGAAAACACAAAAAAAGTTTTCTCACATACGAGAATAAAATTACCATGAGAACATTCTCTGAATAGAAAAAAAAACTGACCTTGGCCAACGACATAAAACTGTAGGTTCCAACCATTCGTCCGGTGCATAGCAAGTGTGTCTGCGAGAAGCTAGACCAGGCCTTGTCATGCATAGACCACAGCTATAGTCTTCCAGAAGTCCCATTTTTGTCGGACGCATGTTGTACGATTCAAGATTTAGAACTTACAAAGCTGAACTCTGGTTTGTTAGGATGACAACCTTTTCATTTCCCTCGATCTTTACGTTTTCCTTCACACAGTTGCTCCATTTTGAGTTTTTTTTTTTTAAGTATCTAAAGGGTGTAACGAAATTCACACAAGATTTGAATTTTGCGCCATTTGTGCGGTAAAATGTTGGCAACGAAAAAAAAAAATAGCGTGACAGCTGACAGTTAAGGGAACAACGCATTTTCATTGCTGAGCAATATTTTAAAAATTATGAAGGTTTGGCAGCAACAGTTCGTAATTTTCATACAAAATATGGTCGGCATAGTGATTTGACTTCATCAACTGTGAAGAGATTAATTCAAAAATTCAGGGAGACTGGATTAATTATTGATCTTAGACACTCTGGCCGTCCTTCAACAAGCCGTTCAACACAAATCACCGAAGCAGTTTGTGAGAGTGTTGTTCAGAGTCCAGGAACATAAATTCGGCAACGTGGTCAAGAATTGGAGCTCTCTAAAGCGTATTCTCATAAAAGATTTTCATCTTCATGCATATAGAGTGCAATTGACTCAAGAACTGAAGCCTACTGACCACGCACAGCGAAGGTCATCCATTCGTTGAATGGATTATAGAACAACAACAAGTGGATGCTGATTTTTCAAACAAAATCATCTTCAGCGATGAGGCTCATTTTCATCTTGTTGTTAGTCGTCTAAATTTTCGAATTTGGGGTTCAGAAAATCCACGAGTGATTGTTGAGAAACAAATGCATCGACAACATATCACTGTTTGGGGCGGATTATGGGCTGGAAGCATCATCTGACCATTCTTCTTGAAAATGCGGCTGGTCAGGCAGTAACAGTAAATGGTGCTAGCTATGTGGACAACATGTGGTTTCAACAAGACATATGACATACAGCCCGAGAAACACGAGTCATTTCCTGGTCGTGTAATTCCCCCGTTTAGGTGATCAGAACTGGCCACCCAGATCATGGGATTTAAAGTCGTTGGACTGTTTTCTTTTGGGTTTTTTGAAGTCTCAGATTTGGCCAATAAGCCCACGACCACCCACGCCTTGAAGGAGTAAATTGAGAGCTGTATCAACAAAATTCAGCCACATTTATGCAAAACGGTTATAGAAAATTTCGACAAAAGAGTGCGTATGTGCCAGCAAAGCCGTAGAGACCATTTACCTGATATGCTATTCCAAACATAACCCTATACTGTATAATCTATGTTTTCTATCAAAATTTCTTCTTGCATGAATTTTAGGACACCTTTTAATTGTCCAATGCAAATAGGAAATAGATTTCACTCGTCCTTATATCTGGAAGTGGTCCAATTAGAATTTGGTGATACTTCTCGGTAACTTGTACGTTCTTCCGTGAATCAATACGCATATTCAGTATCCTTTATTTCGTATTTCATGCATTTCAAATTCATCCTACAGATGTACATATACGTAGATACATGGAATCTCGCTAATCCATATCGGTGCAAACGAAGTGCCATGTGGAAACGAACTACTGGTCGCATGATTCCTGTCGAGTCATTGATATAGATTTCAGATTCGGATACTCGTACTTTTATGAACATTATCCGGATTGCGACACCATGTAGCATGGTGACTAGTGCTTCTTAATAGCATTGCTATCAATACCAAAACTAAAAATTTGTTAATATTATCCAACACCTTACTTTACTCTGCATAATTAGTGAAGTTGTAAAGTGATTTTAAAACAAGTCTCTATCGAGACTGTTATAATTAAAACGACTAAAAAGATACCGATCTAGTGCATTGCCCTAAAAGATACTTTAGATCAAAATCTTCTAACTAAGAGCTCAGGTTCCAATTAAATTCGAAGCTCCAATGAACCATGAATACTTTCAGTCAGTTTTGTCATTCTCTGTCTCTGAAAAGTTTATATCTTTCAGCAAAAAAAATACACAATCTCCTTCACTTCGATTATTAATGATTGATTTTGTGAAACTTTTCGCTTCTCTGAATTCATAAAAAACAAAACGCATAACACCATCATGAATGAAAGTTCGACATTAATCCCGAGACGGTACTTGGCGCAGCCAAAATAATGTATAAATATTCAACAAGGACGAGAGAGCATTACAGTATTACAGGATTACTGCATAATAATGTCAATGAAATAAATAACAGATTGAAAAGGACGACAAGGACCTAGTCCATCGTCAACATGCTCGCACCACCGAACGGCAGTAAAACCATCTGCAGCGAGGAGGACCGCATTTATCGCCTGCGATTGGTTCGACATAATTTATGCAGTTGGCGCCAATGTCATCAGGTGCAAATCCTTTTGTTTTCCATGCTTTTATTGCACCCTGTTTGATGAGAGGGAAATAAAATCACTCGAAGCAGCAGAGAAGGCATAAAGTAATTGAATTGTTCGGGTTGAGTTTCCATCATCATCGTTCGTCTTCACTAAAATTGATGTTGTGAGGTTTGCTATGCAAATTTTTTTTTTTCTTTTGGTAGGGGAGGGGGGCGAGACAACGGATATTAACGGCGAAGCGGTCCGCTTAGTTCGGTCTTCTTCTGCATTTTGGGGGAAATCGTAACTTGAAGATTTTATTATCTGCTTGGGAGCAATAACTTTTATGGTCGACTTTTTGCTAGATAGAGTGAAGGGCGAAATGGCGTGAAAATTATTTTCGAATTCATTAAAACGAAGGAATCTGATCCTGTTGTGTAAGGACTTGTGAAGTTCATCATTCGAGTTTTTGGTGAAGTGGAACTTAAGCTCTGGCCACGGATGGAATAAAAGTCGTTGAAGTACTTAAATTGGGGTATCTTTGCCGATGAAGATGGATGTACGCGGGTCAAAATTAAAACAGGGAAGGGTTAGGATTTGAAACACGTGCACTGGTGCATGGTGGTAGAAGAGGGAAGAACGACCTACTTCTTCTTTAATACTAAGGAGATAAATTTGAAGGAAGCGTAGTAGTCAACAATGTCGGAAATGAAATCAAAATTATTTAAGTTTAAAGTAACTTCAACTTTACTCGTAGGGGAGCCATACCAAATAAGCGTCTTACACTGTGACGAAGATTAAGAAAGAAAGGTTAATTGAAAGTCCGAGGGCTTTAGCTATTGTATATGTTGAGAAGCTACATGGAATCTCTCGAATCTTCGTAGACTAAAGGCATGGTGTTCCAACCTCAACAGTTTTACAATCTGAACACGAAGTACGAAAAAATTATTTTTACCGACTGTTCAAAAATGTAATATGGTGTTGGTGTACGAATTTTCTCAGGACCAGTGCAAATTTTAGAGTCATAGCGCTTGAAGTAATATACATATAGATGTTGCAAAGGTCTGGCGAAGAAGAAGTGCACCCAATTTCAAGCAAAACGTATGGAAGGCCTCTATCGGGAGTTCGGCATCTGATAGAAACCAGGCTATCCAGGAGCGTCGACAAAACAACTTGAATAAGGGAACAACTATCTTCAAAATAGCCGCCCAGAGAAGAAGCATTGCTCAGGAGATTCGTTCCCCAAAGTTCATTAACAATGCTCAAGGCCAGCTTCTTGTGGAAGACGACAAAAGTCAAAAGTTTCCCCGGGTATACTTAGAAGAGCCGTTCCTAACTATGACGAAGTATCTGACATTACTGTCGAAGAAGTTAGGAATGCGGTCAAATACTCCAAAAAAAGAAAAGCAGTTGGGCCAGACGAGGTACCCTCTGAGTTCTAGAAAAAGATGGGAGACATCGGATCCAGATGGCTCATGATTTTTATCTCCAAACTTATGAGCGGTGATCCAATGCCTAATCAGTGGAGGGAAAGTTATATTCTTTCTTTGCACAAAGGCAAGGGCGATACACGAAACTGCGATAAGTACCGTTCTGTCAAGCTGATGTCACACACCATGAAGATCGTTGAGCGGAAAATAATACGGCTATCTGATGTTCAAGTGCGGGTTTGTCTCGGGTAAATCAACAACAGATGCAATCCAAAGTATAAGGATCATAATGGAAAAACATCGTGATTCCTTAAAGGACTTGCATATGGTGTTAATTGATTTTGAAAATGCCTTTGATAGACGACCAAGAGATCTCTTATGGATAGCGCTAAGACAACGAGAAGTTCCAGAAACCTACGTACGCATGATCATGGACATGTATGAGGGAGCAAGGATAAGAGTAAGATGTGCCGCAGGAGTCACCGAAGAGTTCCCAATCGAAGTCGGTGTACATCAGGGAAGCGTCCTCAGTCCTTTGCTATTTATTATTATCTGCTTGAAGGAAAAGTGACGGACTCCAAAGTGCATCAATTTTTCTTTGCTGACGATGGAGCTATCATAAGTGAAGATCAAACGTTCCTGCAACGAGCACTTGATGTATGGGTGGATGTCCAAAAATGACAGAGTATCTGTGCTGCCCGTTCTCTGATCCACATCCGTTCTCTGAATGGAAAGTGCTTCCCAAGTGCGAAAAGTTCAACTATCTGGGATCTATGTTCAATAGCGAAGCAACTTGTGACGATGACATCAATCATCGCGTAAGCTTAGGGTGGATGATGTGGCGGGAAAACTGTGCTATCTTCTGTGATCGAAAAATGCCCCCTAAGCTAAAAGGAAGGCTTTACACCGCAGTTGTACATCCGGCGCTCACATACGGTTCACAATGCTGGACAATGTACAAAAAGAGGGCAAATTAAAGGCAGCTAAGATGAAGATGCTTCGCATGACTGCAGGAGTAACAAAGCTTGATAGAATAAGAACTTCAAAGATTCGATGATGCTTTCATGTACAAGATAGAGCACGACCGGCTCAGTTGGTATTGTCATGTTCAAAGGAGAGATCCATCGAACCCCGTCAAAAAGGCAATATCAATCAACGTTCCTACGCAATCGCGTAAAAAAGGCAGACCAAAAAACAACTGGATCACACAAATGCAAAAACACCAGCATTCGATTGGCCTCAGTGACGAAGTGATCCTAAACCGGGAAGCCTGTCGGTACTTCCTGAGGTCAAACCGGCAAACTCCACAGGCGGACCAGTAGGGATGCAGTAAAGAGGGAGGGTTGTGATCCTTCTACTCGGGATTATAACTTCGTCGTAATGGAAAAAGAAGAAAGAAGCGTCCCCGGAATCGTCCCGTGTATTGTATGCGAAATTGCTAGCGATACGCGGCGCTTGTCGGACTCTGAGAAACCATTCTATAGGTACACCCAAGCGAAACGTTGCCATTTTCGTTGATAGCCAGGCCGCTATTAAAGCTATAGATTCGGCTACATCATCCTTCAGACTGGTTGAACGGTGTAGGGTCTGCTGTGACGTCGCTTTAAGGTTAGTCTCCTCTGGGTTCCAGGCCATGGTAGCATAGAGGGGAATGAGCGGGCTGACGAACTGGCAAGGCGGGGATCGGCTCAGATTCCTTGAAATTTTCTTGCACTTTTTTTCAAAGGCTGACTGTAATATCCAGGAAGATATGGCCCAACTGTAATTGGATCAAGACATAAGAGCTTCTAAACAGGACTCGCTCGGTCATCGCTAGGGTTGTGACTATCAGCACGGGTTACGGACCAATATAGATACATGCTGCCAGGCTCGCCATCCTTTTAAACATACACTGCTGCAGCGTTACCGAGAAGGAGACTCTCTCCCACTTCCTCTGCGGATACCCAGGACCAGATAGAACTAGGTTTGGCACAATGGATAAACACTTTTTCGACAACCAGAGATGGGAGTCTGTAATATCATCAGGTTCTTGAAATCTACGCGATGGATTTGAAAACAGAGTTCTGTCATAGTCCAAACACACACACATATTAATATTTAGGCCACTTGAATTGTGGCTAACTCTGTCCCAGCAAGCCACGCTGGAACAACCACTTCCACCTACCTACCTACACTCAGTAACCAGAACCGACGACGATGCATTTTATTGTTCCAATGAAAGAACAAGACTCAGAGCACCAATTCAGGCAGAAAGCCCTAAGGCAGGCACTTCCTTATGCGGTAAAAGTATTTTAAAAAAAAAAGCAAAACAAGAAAAGGTAAGTGGCAAAGATACGATTTTTATTGAAAAGTATTTAAGACCTTAAAAACGAGTGAACATACTGAGAAGCGTGAAATGTATACCTTATTTCATGCCAAATTCTAACGCACACGACTTCCATCATTCTTGTTAAGTTAGTCTCTTATTGCGAATTATTTCATCATCAATTGATCTCCGCGTTGGGCGCCATTTCTTTTCTTTTTTTACATTCCAACCACAAATATTCCTCATGAAATTTAAAAGAAAAATTATAAAATATTTTTCGCGCGATATTGTTTCACAAAAATATATATATACAAGTACATAGCCCTGTAGCATAACTTTTCACATTCATTCCGATTATTGAAGCTTACCTAACTAATTGCGAATATTTCGCCTTAACTTGCCATTAAACGCCTGCAAGCATTCCGGCGAAATCTTTTATTCCATGTTCGCAAACTTATTTCCATTGCCCTCTAATTAATTCGTTATTCATAGCGAAATAAGTCAACTGTACGCGCTAACTTTCTTAATGAATCTGACAGAATCTAAAGCCTCGCGGCAGCTTTCATTTATGCCACAGACATACTATGTGCACTTCATCTATTTTCACGAGCCGTACACACATAAAGCTCCGAACATTGCTCGGGTTTATTTCCCTACCAAATGTATACGAGTATTAGCTGCTAACTTTGTGAGCACAAACATTTGTCATAAAAATGTACTTTTTTTCTTTTCCGCCTAAAATGTATCTATTTACGAATCTCAGCGAGCGTCAGATAACCCTTGTGATGGAAAAATGCTGGTAATGATGACGATGACGACGACAACGACAACGACAACGACGATGATGTTGATGATCAAAGGCAATATTTAGGGGCTGCCTGTGCTCTATATACCCTTTTAGTTGAGTGTCTATAAAAGATTTTTACTACACTGCTCTACCCCAGGCATCGGTGGTTCATTGTCATAAACACGAAATAAATTCATTTGCCTAACGTCTTGCTTGGAGTTTATTTGTCCTCAATCCGAGTGTACGAGTATAAGTGTTTGCCGCTGTAGCCCACTCCCATCGACGATGAACTCATTGCCGTAGTACATTCCTCAAATTCTAATTTGGAAAAGTTTCGCCCGTAAAGCACCCGCGTTTTTGTACGCTTCCGTGCACGCTTCCTCCCTCTAACAACTTATTACTCCACCCCTTGCTGATTATGTCGTAGGTGGTAATGCGAGGAAGATCTCGGGTCATTTAACCGGGTGGGTGGATGGGGATATTTTTTGTTGCCTAAGGTATAAATTACTAATCACTGATGTGGTACCAACCACTGAAACTATCGCCATCTGCACCCACACCGCCGCCAGCACTCGCCGGTTCCATATGAGAGGTCCTCATGTGAAGTGGCTTTGCCTGGCTTCATTTGGTGAAACTTAGGTTTCTGCTGACTTTGTGCAACTCTTACGGTTGGGATCCAATCTTCTCCTTTTTTTTTTCTCGTCGGATCCCTATCCCTTTTTTGATCTTTTGTCTGTGTGCTTGTGTTGTTTTCTATGTTTTCCCTGTGTTTAATGTTCCACCTACACTTTGGATTCTGCTGGTGTAGCATTTTAATCCGAAATCTGCAGGAAGAAGGCAAAAAAAAAAAAGAAAATAGGCAACCAGAGCAAGAATGTTTGGCTACACCATGCATCGGATTCATTTGAACTTTTAGCTAGCCAACGTAGAGAAGCGAGTCTGGT
The DNA here is from genome assembly GCA_963082735.1 of Pocota personata. Classification (NCBI taxonomy): domain Eukaryota; kingdom Metazoa; phylum Arthropoda; class Insecta; order Diptera; family Syrphidae; genus Pocota; species Pocota personata. Next base: position 18,020,734 of record OY720431.1, read on the forward strand.
GTCCTTTGACTCAAGTAATATTGGTTGTAATATTCTATGGCTGTTGGTGCTACCGGTGTTACTTATATCCTTCGTCCTAGTCTGGGTCTCCCTTTGCCTCATGCTGAGAGAAAATCCCTTGTTCAATATGGAATTTATGTGTAATTAGGCAGGACTTAAATTGCAACTGCTTATTGCGGCTTTTGTAGCGCCTGGCATTGTGTTTTCGAGTTCATTGTGATCCTGTTTGTTGGTTTTTTTCTCCCTTTATTCTTTGCGACGTTGTTTTGGTTCCTTGATATTGCTGTTTGCAGACCGTAGCCAACACTTTGTCCATCCGAAAGAAATGTATAGAAATGCCCTGCACATTGGGAGGGCTGATAGCTTTAAGTAGCCAGCGAAACAAAAATACTTCATTATAAGTCCTTACCCCCCCCTGCAGATGAAATTTGTGGGCTAACCGGAAAATGAAATTACTTTCATTAGGGTTGAACGCTGGCCGTGTAGTAGGATCGAGTGAAGGTATGGTGTTGAATGGAATGGCATGTGGATGGGAATATTCATGCAGGTATGCATGTTTTTTTTTTTTTGTCGAGAATGCAGCACATAAGTACTTAGAGGTCCTTTTTGGCTTCTAATTTTTGCTAGCTGCTGTTATGTGTAATCAACATTCCTTCTGTGGTTGACGTTGGTGTAGGTATGTGCGCGCATTAATGAAATGTACACAGATGGTCGGAGAGTGCATTTATTAGAATCAGGAGTAGTTAACATAAGTTTTTCTTCCGTAGGGTGGTAGGCGGAGGGAAGATTTCATTAAACGACTTTAAGGTGGTGCCTTTGAAGTTTTGGTTAAATTATTTCGAACTGGAGTGTTTAAGTGGTAAAAAAAGTAGGCAGGCACTTGGCAAAGCAATCATTCGAAGGCCGCAATGCAACAGTGCGCAGTATAGAGCTGTTATAGAGATGCAAGTACTTTCCCCCGCCCCTTAATTTTAAATTCGAGAGCTGTGTTATTTTTGTAAACTTACAAACAATTGGCGCCCAACGTGGGCATGTAAAACTTGCACAAATCCTTAAGAAAATTGTTTAAAAACAAAGGCATTTAGATCAAGACTAGCTGTGATACGTGTGAAGGTATATACAAGTTCGTATCGTCGATGGGTCTTCACAAATCGTTTATTTTGTTCTGTACAATATTGGCTAAGGATTACCCTTGCTTAATGACACATTTCGAAAGTTGTCCTGGATTTTAAGGACCAAGATCAAACTTATCTTTTTAGTGTTCTAATGGATTTAACGCGGTGTCATTTGACTGTCTGCCCATCAGTATGTTACACGCTTGTAACTTTTGAACCGGTAGATCTAGAGAGCTGACATTTAGCACTAAAATGGTATGTGCTCAACTGCAAACAATTAGGATGAAAATACCCCAAGAAAATAAGTAAAAAAAACAAGAACCAGCTAGACTAACTGACAGAAATACTAATTGGGAAGGCTTCGAGAAAGATATTGGAGAGAATATTGAACTGAACGTACCACTTAAGATGCCCTGTGCACTTTAAGTCGACGTTGATCGCCTCGTTGAAATAATGCAGTGTGCCGCTTCCTTCCTATCAAAGAAAAAGGTGTTTCGTTCTACACAATGAACAACTCTCCGACTCTGTCGAAGTGCAACAGGGAGTGAAGCAAGGGGATATTCTGTCGCCAATCGTATTTCTGGTGGCTATAGAGAACGCACTAATTGCCAATGTAGGTATATCTGAGATACATGTCATCCAATGGAGACCGTTTGAAATGCTAAGTCATTTGGACTATGCCGATGATATCTATTTCCTGGCAACTACCATCAGCAGGCTAGACGAGATGTGTCAATCACTGCAGGTGAATGGAAAAAGATAAAAATAGTGCCCACTAGCCGCTACACATATCAGCGTATTATTCTGAAGCAGACGTCAAGTGCTGAGATCGAACAGTTACCTGGGAAGTTTTTGAATCATCTGATGGAGAAACGGACGTTAAGAGCAGAATAAATAAGGTTTGAGCTGCCTTTGGTACCCTGCCTCCAGTTTGGAAATCCAGTCAAATATCCATATGCACTAAGCTGAGACACCTCGAATCCAATGTTAAATTCGTGCTCGGTAACATCACGGGCTTTCGTTAATCGCTACCTGTGATACATCTTACATGCTTCAAATATAATCCTCAGGGTGCACGACTTGTTGAAAGATCAAGGAAATGTGAAGATCCGCAGTCTTGGCAAAGTTGCGACCCAGAGGAATATAGAGCACACTTGAATCACTTGTCTAATATGCCGAAATAGACTATTAGGAATCTTAAAAGCCGTGCAATAGGTATGTACTTACTTTGAAAGGTTGACAGTGGAAAAAGAATCCAATTAATCGCTTTGAAAAGCTGTAAAAGGCACTAGAAGAAATAAAATCTCTGCTCTGTGTTCTCTGTTAATGAAGAAAAATCATGACGAATGGGCGAACGAAGCCAAAGAAAAGGGACTTTTAAGTCGTTATATGCATCGGAAATAGCATCTAACCATTAGACAAAAATAAGTTAAAGGAACTCAAAAAAGAAATAAAGAAATTAAAACCCAAGAAACCTGGTTACGACTTAATAACCGGAGAAGTTCTAAAAATGTTGCCTGGAAAAACATTTTCTGTGCTTAAATTGGAATACATTCGGAGTCAGTGGAAAGATGCGGAAGTCATAATGGTACTAAAGCTAGGAAAACCGCCGAGTTACAAGAAGTCGTAGACCCATTTCGCTTCTCCCAATTGTATCCAAAATTTTTTAGATGATATTACTAAAGCACTAACATCCAGGGTTCAGGAGCAAGCATTCAACCATTGATCAAGTACATCACTGATGTTATTGAGAAAGCTCTTGAAAATAAAAAGATTTACTCAATCGAATTTTTTTATGTTTCGCAAGCCTTTCGCAAGGTGTGGCATAAAGGCTTTGAGTTAAAATTACAAACAGTTTCTGCCTATACGCCTATATAACACACTGACAAAATATCTCGGAAATAGACTCTTCCATGTCAGACACTGAAACCAAATACTCGGAACTTCAGCTGGAGTACCACAAGAAAGCGTTCTTGGTCCACTTCTATTTTCTTCAAGCGTTTCCGAGAAAAAAGAGTGTAACATCTCAAGGGAAGATCAACGAAAGCAATAAAAAAAAAAAACTTCTTTCTCTGCAAACAAATTAATTATTATTCACCCCCCTATTCTCGTGTTACTCACATGCGTGACCTTATTGATAACTGACCCCCTTCCTCTTGCGATATTGGCTTCTACATCAGATCCTCTTTGTTATGTCGCCGCCCATTAGTACGATTGCCCACTACTGCTGGTATGTACTTTTCAATGACACTGTGAGGAAAAGTACATACAGAGGCGTGTAGGTGCACACACAGAGGCGTGTAGGTGCATACACAGGCTTACTAATATTCTAAGAAAAACTTTGAATTTTCTTTTTTTCGAAATGGTTAAGTCTACGGAAAATTGTTTACCATAGGAAAGTACACTTTTTTTTTATAATCTTTCGACTGGCATTTCAAATTTTTATAAAGTTATGTTCGCTCCTTATCCCAGGGAAATTGCTACCACCTATTTTCTGCAGCTTTATTTTTATATTTTCACATTTCTACCCGTTTTCGAGATACTGGATGCATTTTTTCGTTGATATTTAAATATTTTTGTATTCCCTTAAACTGCATTTATGAAGTACCTTTTCCGTTTATTTTCCCTTTATTGTTTTTCTTTCTTTTTGTATCACAATTTTTTTTTTTATTTTCACTCATTAAAGTAAAAAAACATATTTTCGATGAATATGACTGTATCTTAATTTTCCTCGCATCGCATATGTGCGATAGGTCGTTAATTTAAATACAATATGTCCAGATGACTTGCTTGTTCGAAATATGTATGTACATCCATTACAACGCCTCTTCGAATGCAATCAGTGCTTGAAATCACCATCGCAACCATAACAAAGCCATAATATGAAATTAAGTTATAAAAAAAAAAATTAAATAAAAATGCATACAGGAAAACTACAAATTGTCGTCTGTGGCGAATGGTGTTGTTGGCAGAGTGTTACGAAATATGATTCGCTGTTAAGCTACAAATCCATCAATTTTAAGAGACTGCAGTGTTTGCCCGAGTATGTGCATACGTAGGGACTAACAAAAGTTCGCTTACTCGTAGTTGGTGTCAGTTTAGTAGTTTTTGAAAAAAAAAAAAAAAAGTTGCATATCTGTAGCTTATAATCAAACAAATTTCCAAATTTCAGAACAATAGGTAAAAATGGAGACGGGAAAGAGAAAAATTAGTGACGTAAGCTCGGTTAAAGGTTCCACCGCCAAAACAGGAAGAAATTGGTTTTACCATTCTCTTCGGATTTCAACGTCACCTCATGCCAGTCAAAATTCTGCACGAATGCCAAAATGTATACGGAATAAATGCACCCGCTCTGTTACTATTTCAAAGTGGTTGCGAAGATTCCAGACTGGCCATTTTTCTGTGGATGATGAATCTCATGAAGGTCGGCCCAAATCCTTGACCGACGATACAAAGCCTAAATTAACGAGTACGAGTATGAACTGGACTTGAATACCATAGCTGTGTCACGAATTTTAAATTATCACCTGAAATATTCGAAGAAGTCAGCTCGATGGGTTCCAAAAATGTTGAATGGAGAGCAAAAAGAGGCTCGTGTTCGTTTTGCTCAATATTTCCTAGATAAGTTTGAAAATGGAGAGTCAAGCTACTTCAATAAGATCGTTACTGGTGATGAATCTTGGTTTTACAAGTACGAGCCGTAAACCAAACAGCAGTCCGTGAAATGGAGCCCAGAAGGTGCAAATCCTCCAGTAAAGGCCAAACAACAAAAGTCAGCGACCAAAGTTATGACTTCGATGTACTTCATCAGAGCGAAAATGGTCGCTGTCATCCCGCTTAAAACTGGTCAGACAGTCACTGCTAATTGGTATACTGAAACTTGCTTACCACAAGTTTTCCAAAATTTACTAGGACACCGACAAAAGGAGCTACTTTTTGCACCACGACAATGCGCCTGCACACACTGCTGAAAAAACCAACAACTTTTTTGCACTCTCGGGCATCAGTGAAATTCGCCCAGCACCTTATTCTCCAGATCTAGCTCTTGGGTTCCTTTTCGTCTCTCGACCATAATTCACCTTAGGCAGAATTACTCTCTAGATTTCTTCAGAATTTCTTGCTGACACTATTTTCTCGTGCCAGTCCTAATATTTAATTGAAAGATATCTGGCTAATGGTCACGGCTTCTAACCAGTAGTACCCCATTCGTAACACATTACATGGGACGCCGAAACTATCAAATCAAACCATAACCTATGTATGTTATCGACTTCCACAAGGCGCAACTTCTTTATATGACACCTAAAGGTATCCATTTGAGCATTCCTCATTCCTCATGCTTCGAATTGAACTTTTATTTATGTAGATCCTACTGACACTTTTCTAAATCTGACCATCGTTTCTAGTGTTTTTCGCTCTGAATAAACCAGCAAATTTTGCATGACTTTGAAATTCTAAGGCTCTGCCTTGCTGGTGTTTCATTTCGTTCGATCCTCATATATTCCTTCACTTAAGGTACGAGTAGTGTCACTATATATTCAGTTCCATACTCTTTGAGTTTCTGGCTGTACACATTCCAACGTTAGTTTCCATCAGCTCCAATGACCTGATTACACGCTGAAAGACCCTTGCTATCAGGATATATTAATTGATTTTTTTTAACTCTCTCGTAGGTGATCCAGAGCATCTACCAGGTTTTTCCTCAGAGTCAGATGATACGAGTGTGTTAGATTAAGATCCTTCGAGAAATACTTGCTTGAAGATAGTTATTTCTCCTGTCTCCTGAAACTCGTGAAGAATGCTGCAATTGCTTCGACTCATGCAGAAATTAAATACTTTTCAGAAGAAGTGAACTCATAATATAGTGGACGCTTTTTGACAAAGCTGTACACCACAAAAAATCATAAAAAGAGTAGAAATCAGCTTGATGCTTCACTAGAAATACTCTCAGGAATACCCCTTTCGGCAGCACAATAAATACTTCTCATCTAACAACCATAGACATTTCGGGCAGACAGATGCCAACCATTTTATACAAAGCTACCTCATACAGAAATTAGAACTCATTGTAGAAAACACCGACTAAATCCAACAAGACTTACTTGGCAAAAAGACCTTACCTCAAGCCTCGGATATATACAGTACTTTTGGACGGATTCAAAAGCGACAGTCGAGTTTTTTCCTAGTTCCCAAATATTAGAGATATTCTAGAAGAACTTTACAGATTCTGGAGAAGGAGAATCCAAGCTATTAATAAATGAAGAGCAATTTTCCTGCTTACCTTCTGTTTCCTACGTTTTCGCTTTAAGATTTGGGAAAACTGATAAATATCATCCGAACAGGAACATACTGCAATGTAGTAGGACATATTGTGGTGTATGATGGTATCTTCGGGGTTATTGTGTTGCCAATGAAATCAAACAGCATGTATCATCCACTGGCGGACTGGTGCGTCACAAATTAAAAATCAAAATTGATATACCCTATGCTCTAGAGCGTAAAAAGAGGATAATATCTCCGAGACGGACCAACACCATAGTACCAAAAATGCCATAATAATAATAGTATGTACTTTATTATCTTTCGCATCCGTATTCAACCCTCATACTCTCCCTAGTGTCGTCATGGATTTATTACGAGCACAATACTTTTTCTTTTTTTAATTTTCTGTAAAAAATAAAATTCGCACATTTATTGCTCGTCGTCGGCAACACATTACAGATGACACTAGGATATATCCCAGTTCTGCACTATACCAACTCACTCCCCTAATTTTAAGGTCCATCGACATGATCAACATGGATGTCGTCTTTTGAGCTCGGGGAAATTTTTTTTATATGTTTTAATGAGAGATTCGGATGGACGCGCGTATCTATAATAATTTTTCATACTTTGTTTATTGCAGCATCAATTATGTTGCTTCATATTTATAATTTACGCTTTGTGTTCGTCCTCATTTAGAGTAAGGGTTGCAATGTGTACAGTTTTAATAGTTGCCCATTTAATGTATCGAGATACATTGTATGCGCTTTAATTTTTTTCCATAAATGTCGGTATATGATTATTTCATGCGGTTATTGAAAAATTCAGTGGAAATAATTACCAATGTGCCAATGTTTTCCCATCAATTTATATTGATTCATTGGTGTTACTTTGAATGATACCTCTGCTGCAGTAATTGCAGTAATTTCACTGAAAGTTATACAGAAAACAACAGCCATGGCTGGTCATATTTTTTGGTCCTGTGGAGTGTGGTTTATGGAGTATCTTTGAATTTTGCTGCAAGCAGGTACTTAAGAGAATTTCGTGGTAAAGAGATTTTCCACAAACATAAATTCAAATTTGATAGACAGTCAATCTCCAATAGAAGCCTGCAGGGATGAAGAAGGAAATCTAGTAGTAGAGTCACAGTTGGTGTTGAGAATTTGGAAAGATTACTTCTGCAGTACATTAAACCGCTGTGATGACTAAAACTTCGCTCTAAGTGATCCATTCAACTCGAAAGGTGATGTCCAATAATTCTGTCCACCTGACCAAAGTGAAGTGAAGATACCAATATCTAAGCTTAAATCCAAAAAGGCTGACAGTCTCACTTCCGAGTTATTAAAAACATTCGTAAAATATGATCGGAAGAAAGTATGCCCGACGAATGCAACCTCAGAACGATCCTCAAGAAAGGAGACCCTCTGAACTGTTCCAATAATGGACTTATTAGTCTCCTCAACATCGCGTAAGAGATTCTATCTGCCACATTATGTGAATACCTTAAACCTTCTGCGAACAATCTGATTAGTGTGGTTTTAGGCTAGGAAAGTCCAGCATAGATCAGTTATTCACAGTGCGGCAGGTCTTGTTTTCCGGATGAGTGGAAAAAGGAAATGATTGTCAAGCTCCCTAAAAAAGGCAACCTAATGCAGTGCGAAAACTGGAGAGGTATCTGCGTGCTGCCTGCTGTGGCCAAGATAATAGTTAGAATCATCCTGGAGCGAATCAAAGAACACCTTGCAGACACACTCGACGCCGAACAAGCAGGTTTCCGCTCTGGATCCTCCTGTGTCGACTACATGAACACCCTGCGGATCATCATCGAGCAATGTGTTGAATATCGATCACCACTTCACCTGTTGTTCATCGATTTTGAAAAGGCGTTTGATAGTGTCAATCGGGAATTTATTTGGCGTGCCTTGCGCAGGAGGGGCATTCCGGATAAATTAATAGCAATTATCAAGGCTACATATGATGGGTCCACATGTCACGTTCTGCATAGAGGAAGACTGTCTGAGGAATTCGAAGTCCAAAGTGGGGTTCAGCAAGGCGGCGTACTTTCACCAATATTGTTTTTATTGGTGATTAGCGATGTGCTGAATGCGGCCTTAACAACAGGAAATGGAGGAATTCGATGGACTCTGACATCTGAACTCAAACACCTCGACTACGCCGACGATGTATGCTTACTCTCTCACAGAATAATGGACCTTCACCAAATGACAGCAAATGTGGAGAGGGAAGCAGACGTCGTTGGGCTGAAAATTAACTCGGCAAAAACAAAAATGATCAGCCTAGGACCAAACTAATCAACTCATATATGCATTGCTGGACAAACGGTTGAGCGAGTAGAGAGTTTCCATTACCTTGGGAATATTGTCTCAACCGATGGCGGAAATCTGCGTTTGGGATGCTATCCATAGTTTGGCGAAGTAATGCAATTTGCTTAAACACCAAGCTACGACTGTTTCGTTCCAACGTTGAATCCCTGCTGCTATATGGATGAGGTACCTGGAGAGTGACCGTCACTATCACGAGGAAACTGCAAACGTTTGTCAATAGGTGTCTACGTTACATCTTAAGGATATTCTGGCCAAACCGTATCTCTAACGAACAGCTTTATTAGAGAACGGGCCATGAACCTATAGGCACTACCATACGACGACGAAAGTGGCAGTGGATCGTCACACTCTCCGAAAGGGTGACAGGTCCATAGGTAAGCGATGCAATGGAACCCGCTTACCCAGGATGGCAGGATACGCGGCGGTCCTAGGAGTACGTGGCGCAGAACAGTTGAGAAGGAAGCACGGCAATTGGGAAAGAGTTGGGGAGAGCTGAGGCACATTTCCAGAAATCACACACGATGGCGCGTAGGCATTGTAGAGGCCCTAGGACCCACAAGGGGATACAGGACATAAGTAAAAAAAAAAGATCTTGGAAGGATCTTGAGTCCTAAGAGATCATTAACTTTTCGTCGCTTTAAAGACGCCTATGGCAGCGTATATAGAGCCATATCCAATTGTGCTATCCCTACCAAACTCGTCCGTCTATGCAGGGTGAAGTTGGAGAACGCACGCTGCTCCAACAAGGTGCGTTTGATATCGGAAAAGGACTACTACAAGGTGCTTCGCTATCATGTTCATGTATGCTAACAAGTCTGTACAATTATTTGTATATGCCATTGACACAACTGACAGAACTCAGCGGGCTGTTAATGGTGCTTTCGTGAGTATTGAAATAGAAGCGTCGAAAATGGGATTAGCCGTCAATGTTTGTTTGATAAGTCTTTGAAATGAAATCTTTTTTTTGTCAGCACGATACTCTTTGCCCTACGATATTCCAAATTTTTTAACCCTTCCAAAAAATATGATTTCTCAAACTCTGCAAAATAGATTTCTTGCATCGATAATTTCTTCATTCGATGAAAATCTTTTTCCGCGGCACCCATCTTGCTGATAATTTGTTCATGCCCAAATCGTCATACAGGATTCGAATGACAGTATTATTTGAAATTGGTACAATCTCAGCTATCTCACGAACCTTGACCCGGCCATCGTCCAACACAATATCGTGGATTTTGTTGAGCATTTTTTCCGTTGTGACGTCATTTGGAAGTCCAATGCGCTCAGCGTTTTTTGTGTTAGTACTACTGCAACAAAATTCAGTGAACTACTTGTGTACCATTCCATGCGAGGGAGCAGAGTCTCCGTAATGGTTTTACCGTGCAAAAAGTAGTACTTTATTAAAACACAAAACTCACTTTTTTCCATTTTGGCCAAATCTCACAAACCAAAGTTCTTTCGATCACTGTCAAAAGCTAACTGTTTGACAGATCTATTTGGTTTTTGTTTGTCTATGCCGAGAAAGAAACAAAAATGTCAGAAAAAAAAAATCCTCTATGCGATCCGACCGCCATCTTGCATCAAAGTCACTAACTATCGAACACTCGTATGCTATCATCAAAATAAGACAGTCAATATCGGCGAATTGGACAAAATGTCACTTATAGTTAGCTACAATTTTGAGGTACGAGTAGTTAAGGCCGTTGTCTACCTGGACTCTGTGGTAAATTTATATAATGACACCAGCGTAGAGATCAAGCGAAAAATCACTCTTGCCAACCGCTGTTTGTTTAGGCTAAGAAAAATAGCAGAGTCCTCTCACGGATAAATAAGGTGAGTTTATAAAAGACCCTCATCATCCCAGTCTTGCTATATAGATCAGAAGCATGGTCGTTGTTTTTTCTCCTTCTAGTGATTTTTGGTTCCATTTTTATCGACGGGTAATTAAGGAGAAGATACAATAATGAACGGAAGGATTTACATTCATCGCCTGTGATGGCTACGACAAGTAGAGCGAACGGCTGACCAAGCTACGAACTGGAAAGTCTTCGAATCCATACCGAAGGTAAGGTGCGTTAGACGACGGTCTCGCATACAATTGGAAAGGGACCTCAGCCAACATCATATGCAAAACTGGAGGCGAGTAGCACAAGATTAAGCTAGCTGGAGAAGCTTGTTGGTTAGGGCCCAGGTTCACCCCGGTCTGTAACGCCATTTGAAGTAAATGTAAAGTAAGCTGAGTTACAAACTGAGCAAACTATAATTTACATAATAGAACGAGATTTTCGTAAATGATTTTCCAGGTAAAGTGCTCTCCAAAGTTGTGCAATATAAGTGGACGTAAGTAGCCGCTGATTACTCTTGTGATCGAACATCAGCATCTCGAGTGAACATTATCTCACATTTATTCATCGTGCTTCCATCTTCAGATATCGAGATGGTGCTTTGGTAAGGTGCATGCTCGAAATAACTAAAGCCGGGTGATTGGAATATCAGTAAAAATGGACAATCCTGTGTCTTGTAAAAACTATTTAAGCATATCCCTGTAAAATATCGGCACATTCCAGTGCAGTTTTCGACCCGGCTGATCGGCTTTCACACTGTTACAAAACTTGAAAAATACTAAGGCTATGCAAACCATCGGCTTTAGTCGCAATTAGTGTTCGAAAGCCGTTTGTCTTAATAGAAGTATGAATTCATATTTGAATCATATTCTAGACTTGACTTATTGCAATAGCATTACGTTGCTATTTTGGTACTAAGGTTGGTGTATACGCAATATTTTTCTTAGAAATACATTCCCAAATCGTCTTCAGCTATTATTGCGTTGCGCCCCACTTTCTGATATGATTTGTATCCATAAATCTCCGAAAGACACAGTGCTGAGTATCACTTTTCCCATTCCCTGATTTTTCCAATATCACTCCTGGCAATACACTCATCATCGTCAGCTAAAATCTGACAAAATCACAATGCACAGCAACTATTTTGCCGAACTCATGAAATAAATCCCAATAATCATTCCGATAAACTGTATATTAAAAAAGCACCCAGCACAAAAAAAAAGAAACATAGCCCAATAAAAATAAAATCACCACAAATTACAACTCACAAATCTCGGAACGTGGCAAACCAAACAGAAGCCAGTTGCCTCTTCAGTGGGATATCCAGAGGCAGAGACCTCATGCTCCTGCCACTCAGAGAGCCCCTTCAGTTTGCAATAAAAATCATATTTCTTGGCCAAACTCATAAGGACAACACTAAGCGCCATGAATTATGGTGGTGATTCCCTAAATGAAAAAGATTCAACCCCCATTTGAGGGGTGGGCAATAAGAAATATCCATCGCCGCGTCGTACAAAATCGTTTGTCTCTTCACACTCCCTGAGGGGGTGACGCGAGGCGATGGTAACAAAAGACCGATTGCGTGCGATATTTGATTTATAGCCATATTTCCAGAGTCTTGGTTGAAAAGTTTATTCTATTTCGGTTATCCCGAATGTGATGGTAAACTGCCACTGCCATGCACACTTCCCCACCTATCCTGTAAAGCCTCATAGATACGAGCAATTCAATGAAAGTTTATTAAGCGTCTCGTTGAAATAAAACCACAGCAATGCCAAATGAATTGTCCAATTAAATTGTTTATTGGACCACTGATAATATTATGGATGATTCATTTGGGACACGTTTGGCGCGCAAAATGAGCCTAGTACACGACACAAGGACCTACTTCGAGAGAGTGGGCTCAAATAGTGTGCGACACGTCTAATGAAATAGTGCTCGTCCGCCCAGTTTAATGGTCATGTGGGTGAAAGAACACGTTTGTGTGATTTCAATTTAATGATGGCCCTATACAATGGTTACACCGGACAAACCACAGTTCTTGCTAATACAGGGTGTGTATTTCGATTTTGAATTTATGTCCTCATCTAATGGCGATTCATTATCCTGTGATCATTGGCGGATAAGTGAAATTAAGCCGGTCATTGACGGACGATTAATTAAATTGCGGTGGCGGATTTACTGCCGTTCAAATAGCAAATTAATGTAAGCCGAGGCTTTAATTGCACGAAGTAGTACATCATTACCTCGCTTTACACAAAGGACAGGATTTGGAAAACTTTCCATGTATCTAATGATTTACCATGTTTACCCAATATTAGGATGAATTGATCCAAAGCATTGCATGTTGCATCAGCACAGTTTTGTTTTGAAACTGATTTACAATTTAGAAACGCCTTATGGCAGCCCGTGAAATTCTGCCTATACATGTAATTACATACTCAATGAATTATGTAGGCCAGAATACTTTTAAAATACGTCGCCAACAACAATAGCGATAATAGCAGGAGACTTTGAAAGAAATTTTTCAAGGCTTAATTTCTTGCAAGTTATGATCTACTCAAATTCTAAAAATTACTTGTATTGACTTTTTATTTTAATTGGAGCTCAATTTTTCAATTACTTTACTGCGTATTTCCCTTTAAAGAGCGAAGAATTGGTTGGTGTACTTTCTGTATAATTAAATTTATTTGTCCTTGAATAGCACAGGCAACTGAGGTGGATTATATTTGTATGCCGGTTCATTTGAATGAGTTAACTATACCTAGATTCAGAATGTTTTCCTTTTACCTGGTTAGAGTTGGCTATTGTTCAGGTTGTTTCTTGTTTTTTTAATGTGGAAGTGAGCACAATAATTTCGCTATCCAGAGTGGAAGCAAGTTTACTTGGAGTTGGTAAAAGTCTACACTGGGGTGAACAACTATGGATATGCTTCCCTTGTGATGGGTCATTTTCAAACCACTATGGGGTAGTCTAAAATATTTATAGAAATACAACACATATTTTTGTGGATTATCGTTGTAAGGTTAGGAGGATGAATCCCAGTTAACTGGGGTTATTCCATTCGATGAACTACAGGTATGCCGCAGTATAGTCAAAGAAAAACATCGAGAAAATCTAATTTATTCGGAGCAGTCGTATTCAAATTTATTTTTAGTCTTAACGAATTGTAGAGTATTGACAAGAGGTAGAGAACGTATTCAATCCCATAACATCGAAGTTGAAGGTACGCAGTACACATTATTTGGGTCTTCAAAAGTCGCCTTAGGGGCTGGTTTATAATTGCAACCATAGCAGCTAAACTGAGAAGGCACTTTACAAAACCAACTGTGTGTAATAGTTTGCCAATCTGTCTTTATGGATACGATCCATGTAGGAGAGACTCAGTTTGTCACAGCTACCACTTTACCCATACTCGTTGTACAAAAATACTTGCTCTCATTGTTCAAATACCAAGCCAATCAGCGACAGTTCCACTTGACGTGTTAGAACTCTCTGCGTAGAAGACATTAATAAAATCCTGAATAAGATCATTCCGATCATATGGCTTATCTACAGATATCATGGATAGAAACACTAGCCTATGCCAAATATCATGCCTGATCGTCATTTTCTTGAAGTTCTGAAGAAATGCAGTTCGTGATGCGTAATTTTACAGATAAACGTTGGAAAAATCTAAATTTCCGGACTTTCACTCACATTGTCCCTCACCGGATCAATATTTTGTTGTGTACGCTCGGTACAACGTGGTCCAAGTTTTTATAAAATCATCTGTTTAAAGGTTCTCGAAATTGTGGATAATTTTTTGAATTTTGACACTCCACGTCGTCCAAAAAAATAACGTCATTTACTTTGTGTTGCAATAATTGATGAACCATTTCGATAAAATGTTTTAATCACTGAAATACACGTTGTTGTGGCGCCAACTCTTCATGATGAAATGCCATTGACAGCTGAACACTACTGCCAACTTTCACATAATGAAAACATGTCTGTGAGACATGGCGCCAATTTCAAATCGAAAAACCGCTAGAGCTTAATAAATCTGCGTGCATGTGTTTTGTAAACTTAACAAAAGCCTTCGATCGAGTTAGGCTGAGCGACGTCAACACGCTCCTCAAGCGCAGAGAACGTTCTAACCATCATAAAAGAATTTAACACGAGCAATAGAACATCTATTAGAGTCGATGGCGACACAACAGAACCTATCCCAATAATATATGAAATCTGACAAGGCGACAGCCTAAGCCAAATGATTTCCAATGTCATAATGGGCGCCATAATTGAAGAGGTCAAACTGGCAGCGCCTGGATACTGCATGTCTACCGGTGTCTTCATAATTCTATATCATGCAGATGACGTAGTTCTCTTTGCCGAATTCGAAGACAACTTACGACATCTGCTATATAAGTTAGAAAATGCAGCAATACATTACAATATGAAGATCTCGGTAGAAAAAATCAAAACACTCGTAGTCTCAAAGGAACCGAGGCGATGTAAGTTGAGATCTTTGAATTCACCTACCTAGGAGCCCACATAACTAACTAATCACAAGCTAATAAGGCCGCCTCAATATCAGACTGCTTGAGAAGTACTATATGGAGAAATAAGTTTATGAAAACCATTAGCAGCATGGGATATATAAGGCGTGCATCAGACCCATCACAATATATGTATGCGTTAGAAACACTAGCAGACACTAGCAGAATTTAACGAATGGCAACAACCATTGAGATAAACACCTTAAGATCTATCGCTAGATGCAGGTGGGTGGATAGAAAATCCAATGCCGAAAAAACTGCCTAATCGACGCCGTAGTTCGATGGTCGAGAACCCAAAGAAGAATGTGGAGAGACCATGCCCATAGGATGCCCAACAGCAGAGTGGTGAAAATGACTCCAGATGCCATAAGATGACGACCGAAGAGATGGCAAGAATGCTGGACCTCTGAGTCAATCGACAACCAACCGGACTAACGAAGAACAAGCTGACTTAATACTTTTCTTGCATTCTTTAGTGCAGATGCTTGGTAAATATTGGCATGGGTTATGTTGGCTTTGAGGGCCGCTGTGGTTTGTGGCTTATTCGCATAGACCTGCGACTTCAGAAAACCCCACAATAAAAAGTCTAACGGGGTCAAATCGCACGATCTCGGTGGCCAGTTCACATCACCTCCACGTGAGATGACTATGCCCTCGAATCGCTCGTGCATAATTTCCAATGTGGCGTGAACTGTGTGGCACGTAGCGCCGTCCTGTTGAAACCACATGTCGTTGGTGTCCATATGATCCAATTCAGGCCAAAAGAAGTTAGTAATCATCGACCTACAGCGCTCGCCGTTGACGGTGATGGCCTATCCAACGACATTCTCAAAGAAATATGGACCGATAGCGTCATCAGCCAGCCCAAAATCAACACAAAACAGTGACTTGCTCTTGGATCTCATGTTGGTTGGTATCGTCCCAAATGCGACAATTTGGTTTGTTGACGTACCCATAGGCCTCATCGCTGAAGATGATTTTTCGATGAAAATTAGGGTCAGTTTACAACTGCTCCAGAGCCTATTCAGCGAACACACGTCATTGTCTATGGTCGTTTACCTTCAGCTTCTGGGTCAGTTGAATTTTGTACGGGTGCAGGCCCAAGTCACGATGCAAAATTCGCCAAGTTGTGGTCTGCGAAAGGCCGAGTTCTTGTGAGCGACGCGGATTCTCCTGCACACTCTCACGGACAGCGGCGATGTTTTCGTCAGATCTTACGTTTTGTCGACGTACGGGTGTTAGTTGATCGTTTACTGAACCAGTGGTCTCAAATTTGTCCACCACACTGCGAATAGTCCTCTCGGAAGGACGATTATGGCGACCGTAAAATGGGCGAAGCGCGCGGAACGTTGCCCGAACAGAGCACCCATTTTAATAAAACAATTTTATTATTTGCACGTATTGTTGAACGCTATATCTATCCGTGATGATTTGGCAAAACAGACGGAATAAATGACAGTCAATTTGACAGATATATCTTCAATAAAATGGCCGCTATCAACTGTCAAAGTTCGGAAGTCCCTATTGGAAGACCCTAGATGGTAGCCAAGTCTGGGAGTAATTTGCTGATGTCATCCAAGGTCTGGACTTACTCAAATGTCAATACTACAAGCCGATTTTCAAGTCGCTTGGACTTCCTTACAAAAGACATGTGAGAGTTTCCCATTGGTTTCGAGTATGTGGTTCTTGCCCAGGTCCCCTCAACTGTCATTTTTTCAGCATTATACCTCGTCCTAGAGCTCAGATTCGTCGTGAAGTTTTGAACAAGGCTGTTAATTTTTGATGGTCATATTATCTCTGAAAGTTTTCCCTTAAATCAGCAACAACCACAGAAAATAGTTTAAGAAGTAAGTGCAGGTCTGCCCGAATGTGAACAGTTCTACCTTACAGGACAATCGAAGGATGTAAGCCTTACAAATATTAAAGTCTCTTTTCGGAATATCATGGTCGGTGGAGAACTAACAGTTAGCACAATAGGAATTTAGCATGTAAGATAGAACTGTTTAGGCGGAAATATCATGATGTCCTAAGCGGGCTTAAGACTTTACGTTTGTCTTGATAACCTTTTAGAAATATCCGTATATGCGTAAATATGTTTTTATAAAGAATTTTACTTGTGCTACGCTGTTCAGCTTAGTGGGAGCACTGAGTGTAATCCGAGTACTTCAAGTTCAAGCCCCATCGGTTGACAGCAACCAACAGCCATCGGAGCATAGAAGGAGAAACGAATAAAATCTAAATCTGGACCAAAATAAGTTTTGAGTGTCCCGGCATTTGCTTGTAAAAAAAAGTCAAAGTTGAGTAAATTGCTAACATCTATTCTGGCATCTAAAAAGTTCCAATGAGCCAAGTTACCCTTAATTTTTTTTTTCAAAGAATACTCCAATAAATGATTCAAATGGAAACGCGACTGAAGAAGTATATCCTGGCATTCGGCTACGAGTACCTTCAAATATAATTTTATATCAAATTAAATTCTGAGAAAAAAGCCTAAGAAATATTTCTCCCAAAGCTTCATCGTGTTAACTCTTCATCATTCTGTCTCCAGCTTTACTTGTTAGGCCCACTGTCTGAATACATTTAGCGATTACCTCCTACATCCTCCGACTTGCAAATTCGTGGGAATCCAATTTACATGGGTTTATTGAAAGGGTTCCTGTTCCGATGATAGTGCAAAACATTCACTTCTACGGTATGGTAGAGAAGAGACGATGATGAAATTTAGGGCAACCCTTGGTTGAAGTTGTGGCGCAAAAATAAAAATGAAAAAATAAAAAACACTAGAGAAAGAAACCAATTGGATTGTAATTAACAGAATTGCACTTTCAAATTATACAGCAAAGGACACGAAAAAACAGATCCATGTACGAGTAGTTTCCTTCTAGCCACCCACCAATTCATTCTCCTCCAGGATATACCTACTCAGAGCAATTGTATTGGATTAAATGAATCGACATTTGAATCTCTATTTAGAGTACACAGTTCTTGCATGGTAAGTGTTCATTGTTGCTTGCCACAGATCCCGGTGCTGTTGCTGTTGCTGTTGCTGACTGGTAGTGGCAGGAGTACTATTTCGTGGGGTAGTTCCTCCACTGTGAGGCTATATGCAAGCGAGTAGGTTAACCATGTTTCCAGAGTGAGTAGTGGAAAGTTTTATTCATTTTCTCCTGTTTATTACGGTATGTAGATGTAGAAATTAAATTGGTAATTTGGTGCAAATTCCAGAGTGTTGGTTACTGAATTGAATTAGGACCCATCGGCGAAGGAATAAAGGATATATTCATACAGCACTGAAGGGGGATTGCAATTTTAGTGAAATTTGATTATGTGAGAATGTGCCATCAGGACGTGGTGGAATTTTGAAATTCATTTTTGTTATTTTTAACTCCAGGCGTAAATTTCAAATCAATTTTTAGACAGTTGGGAGGTTTACTGATTTATTAGGAGCACAGTCATGTTATATTGTCTGTTATACGCACAAGAATCAGTATCAATCAGTCTACGTCTATGGATTTTTCGAAGAGTATGTTGGAGTGGAGTTTTGTGGTGTTGGATGGTATACCGCTGCTAACAGCTTGGGTACCATCTTGCTCCAGGTGACTGATGAACAAAGGAAAAAAAAATGGATTGCTATGAAAATTGTTCATGTATCCGAAGATTGCAAGAAGTTCATAGTACTCATATTTGAAGTAGCAGCGAGTTTGAGTCTCAATATCGTCTTAAAATGAGGAAAGTCTAGGGTGGTATGACAACATACATTTTATTGACAATCTGGCTGAATGAGCTGAAGAAGTTGCAATAGCAGAATCATGCAACTAAAGAGCCGGTAGGTGGTTATAGTTGTGACAAATTAGGCGGTCATCTGCTGGTATCAACTGAGAAGATTTAATTGGAATTTGGTCAGCATTATATATAAGTAGATCACATTGCTAGTGGAGGTATGCTCAAAGGTCATGATGAGTTAACGCATACCCAAAATTTGAGGAATTCATATTGCACGGGCCTGAGAGAATACGTCTGTAGTATGAGTAGCCCTTCTGCACCCACTGGTAGAATCGAATTGGGGTAACTATTGTCGATTTTCCAACATTTTTTTTGTGGTCAATGTAGGAATATTCAATATCCGTATTTCATAAAAATAGATTAAGCTCTTCAGTCATGATAGCAGTACTCACCACATTAGCTCCACAGATCTGTCACTTTATACGAGCAAAGGCAGAACAATCGCAGAGTGTTTAGCAGTACCTTCGCTCTCATCAGAGGTGTCGTTTAAGCCTAGTACAATAAGACGTTTGCCAAAAATGTAGTGGCCCGTAATAACACAAGTCTGTAGCCTGAACATTTGTTAAGTCGTAATATTTGCTTCGTCTTTCTAAATCCTGGAGAGTCATGCGACTCAAGATTATATTCATAGAGCAGCCAACCTTCAATGGAAGCCTTGATCGATGACGTAGCAAGACCCAATTCATACTCAGGTTCTTCAAAGTCCTCCCCCGAGTATTGCCCAGTAAGTTTGTCGGATATCTCATTCCCCGTAGTTAATTCCTTTGACTTGAGACTCATACAAGACTCAGTGAGCTTACGCATATGCGGTTGATGTTTCCGTACTTTTTTGTTGAATCATGCCTACGGACAGTTTGCTTCAAGGCACATACGGCTCTTGATGTGATCGATGAATGGTGCACTAGGAATAATGGGCTTTCGGTTAATCCTCTCAAAACTATATGTTCTCTTTGCGAGTGTAAAGGCGTCACAAAATGAATCTCCAATTAACCTAAGTACCTAGGCCTCATCTTGGATAGTAAACTTCCTTGGTCAAAACCTGTTAAGACGAGGCACTCAGTATTCTGACTCTAAAGAACAATTTTTTTCGGCTAAAGGGGGAAGATCTTGGACTTCATGTTTCTCAATACGACCTAGAATCAGCGCGCTCCTAATCTGAAAAAAAAAAAAAAAATAAAAGGCTGGATTTAGCTGCTCGAGCTAGAGTGCTAGAAATCAGAACTTGTGTGTGTTAAAAGTCTGATCCATGAGACGGGTGACCTCTGTAGTATGACTAGCTCTGTTCTAGATGCATTGTTGAATCCCCCTCCTCTTGAAATATATATGTGTAGCACTACAAAACCAACCATCCGCCTAAACGATCTGGCTTTAAGTAAAACCTGCACTGGAGTTTTGGCGACGTTGTGCCACACTTATCATTCGACTTTTATATTAGAGATATGCTATCTGCAGTGATAACAGAACTCCAGTTGAATTTAAAATCGATTATTCTTGACCTCTGTGTCTAGAAGAGATCTGTGTGGAGATTGACTTCGAAAATGCCTTTCGATAATATTGCATGATTAGAGAGCTTACTCGTATATAGCATATCTTGTGTCAAATTTGAGGATGTTAGGAAGATAGGTTACGAAGGTTCAATGTGTCGCCAGCGGCATACGAGTAGAAATGGCCTGAAATGTTGTCAAAGAGTTTCATGAGGATGGAGATTATACTTCGAGGACGACCATGTCGTTTCTTAACTAATTCGGAGTTGGAGTTATCATCAGTGATGGTTTGTCCTAAATGGACAATACATGCTTCTTTGTCTTTTGACGATATATACTCATACGTATACAGACTCCTGTTGCCTGGTTTTCAATTATCGTTTAACTCTCCGCTAAGAACGGCCGATGATATCAGTATCATCTGCGCATCCTGGACCTAAATGAACTTCCTGCAGAAAGTGCTTTCTGTGTTGACACAACTCCTGCGTATTACCTATTCCAATCCTAGATTGAAGTAATCACTCAGCAGTTTTTTCCAAATTGCTCAGTACACAACCTACTTACCAGCGTTATTCAGTACAGCTAAACAGTTTATTTGTTAGGATTTATTTAACTATGGAAATTTGGTCGATTGTTGATCTGAACCAAGTCAATTAACTGTTGCTGTGATGCCTTCCTCTATCCTCTTTAGTCCCTAGGTATCATTTTATTTCCAGTGTTTGACTCTAATGATTCCGATTTGGACATAAATATAGATGACGATGCCAAAGAGATTGTGCAGCAACCTTTAACTCCTCAACTGGTCATCCAGTTATCGCCGTCAGAAGACGAAGAAAGTAATATTCCTTTGATCCAGTTGCGAGGCAGGTATTTCAAATGGCTGCACAAAGACGATTTTCATGCACAACTAATAGAAGACATACGTGAAGACACCAGCGACTCTTTCCCAACTGTACGGAAGTCATTCAATTATTTTTCCGATTACTTTGATTTAATCTTTTTTGAAGACTTAGCTGAGAAGTCTAACATTACTTACATGGCCCGCTATGGCACACAAATGCAGGAAACTCCGAAGAAAGTCAGACAGTTTTGGGGAGTCAGCATTCTACTATCATTGCTGGGATTTCCACGTCTTAGAATGACATGGGAAGGCCGTACAAGATATCCACTTGTAGCTGATACTATTGCGAGAGACAGGTTTTACCATCTTCGGAACAATTTGCGGATAGTGGATGAAAACTCTGTATCCGACGAAACAAAAGCAATGAACGTTTTTGAAAAGTAAGACATTTGTGTGATAGAGCCAAATGTCTTCAATATGAAAGACCTACAAATGTCAGAATTGATGAGCAAATTATCCCATTTAAAGGCCATGTAGCAATGCGACAGTATATAGAGGCGAAATCTAATCCTGTTGGCCAAAAAAATGTTTTAATGACATCTATCAGTGACTTGCCATTAGACTTCTTACTCTATGAAGGGAAAGGGAGACAAATAACGTCTAACAAGGTTCCTGCACCCGAGAAGCTAGATGTTGGAGGTAAAGTAGTTTTGACTTTAGCTGATTCCTTAGCAGAGAAAACTCATATTTATATGGACCAATATTTAACCTCTGTAAACTTGTTTGAATTATTACTAAAGCAACGGAGAATTCTAGCCTCTGGGACTATTATGGTCAACCGAATTCAGAATATCGTGCAGTTAAAAAGAGATGCACATCTAAGAAGGGAAAGAGGAACCCATGATCAAGTAGTGAGAAATGATGGAGCTCTGTCTGTTATCAAATGGTTTGACAACAGATCAATTCATTTCATGTCTTCTGCTCACGGTGTTCAGCCTTCGGGACTGAAGAGGCTATACTAGAGTGCGGAGGGACTGCTTCTTTATTGACTAAAGCTAGGTTCTTTTCTCACTCTGTCATTCTATCTATTTCTTTTCCATTTAGCAGCTCCTGGACGTGTGTTTAGGTTAGGTTAGGTAACTGGGTGCCCTTGTTGACAGGGTTGTCAACAGCTCACTTAGATCACTTAGCGTCCATTGTGCCCAATATTTAAAACCCTGGGAACCTAAAAATATAAATCTTCGACCGCTAGGCTAAACCACCCAGACACTCGTAAATACATGAATCTTAGGAGTTTTCTTAGCTCAATGCTACCCAGCTCATCCAGTTCTGAAAAGAAGTACTCGTATCTTCCAAAAGCACGTCTTCTTTTGCTGGCCAGAGCTGGACAGTCACACAGGAGATGAGGAACGGATTCTATTTCCTCTACGTCCCTGCAGCTTCTACAGTAGTCGTTATGAGGTAACCCTAACCGTGCTGCGTGATTACCTTCACACAGTGTCCTGTCACGACGCCAACAGCTATGCGGATATCCCTTCAACTTAGTTCTATAAGATTGATAGATCTTTTTTTTATCGTAGACTGGCCATAATGATTTGGCTGTGGCGCATGTATCTAATCGACACCAGCATTCATTAGCTTCCTCATTAGGCTCGATGTCTATCTCCCTGTATAGGTAGACTAGCCTCGGAAAGGGCCCGCGAAGGGAGGACGTGTGTTTTAAGTGCATCCACTGTACACCAGTGAGTAGATTTCTTCTACTATTGATAAGAGTCTGTATACCGGGCTTAAAGGTAACAGCCAACTGCTTGGATTTCTTATAGAACTTATGATTTTCTTCAGCTGAAAAGTAGATCTTGTTTTACGCTGCAGTATATGCAAGTCACTCTTTTTAAATATGTGCACTCTAGTCTAGTCATTTAGGTAATCAAAAACTGAGTAACAATGTGAATACCAGTCACAGTTAGCCAAACTCACGCGCCTGTTAATAACCCTCACATTCCAATCAAACATAATTTCTCACTCAAGTTGTTATCTGTGTATATATGGAAGTATAACAAATTGGCATATGATGTGCTGAAAGGACGAAATTATTTTTCCTGGCCATTTATCTATTCTAACAAATTTGTTGTAATTCCCTTTGGACAATAGAATAAATACTCTACCATCGTTTCTTTATTAACTCCCCATTCTGTGGAAACCTCACCTCTTCACATGGCAACACAGCACAGGACAAAAGGATTTCCAAAAAAATATTTCCTTGTATTTGTTGCCAAAGATTATCGTGAAATCGCTATCGTTTTCGTATTTTAATTAATAACTTCCACAGGATACGATAGCAATTTTGAATAGCATGACAAAATGCTTGCGGTAGTGGCTCAAGCCCAGTCTTCTAGGGGTAATGATGATTATTATTTTCCATCCAAAGGGGACACACACAAAAAACACCCCCTTAGGTAGGAAACAAAGCAAAAAAAAAAAAAAACAACAAAAACAAAATCGTTTAATTCCATTTCCAGTTAATGCTCTCGATATTATCAGATGACAGACGTTATAAATGAGGTGTATTCACGATCGAATATATCCTTTGGCCAAAAACAAACCTCGACTGTGTGTATGTTTGCATGTGAATTTGTTCTAAGAGGTATAGGTAATCCCCTAGAGAGGGTCGTATTGTGGATTGGTCATTTACTTTGAGAATACCCCTTGGGTTACTTCCCTCTGTGGGTCGTGTGTTTTTTTTTTGTTTTTCCTACCGGCTTAGGACTATTGTTTGAAATTCCACTTCTCATTGTAGTGGGTTTGTGTGCGGACACGCGGTTTGCGATTAGTATGATTTATCGGCTGAGGTAGCCACTTGGATGGAGTATAATCTCTATGTGGGGCGGATTAGGGGTGATCGATACAGTGGCTAGGACACTTATTTATTTCCAAAGAGCTCTATTGACAACTAATTTGTTGAAAGGACTTGGAAATTATTTCCATTTAATGTGATATTAATCCTGTTTACACTCTTCAAACGTGCGAATATGTATGGGAGGGTAGAAATCCTCTCGCCCCTTGGTTTTCTTCTCTTCCCACAGAAAGGCGTGGGTTGTGCCAATGGAAAGGATTGTTTTCCTTGTCTCCATGGGAGCTTACAGAGATTTGTTTGGATTACATTAAATCGAGTCCATTCAATTAAAATTAACGATTGATAAGGGTGATGTTGTTTGTTTCCGGTGCTGCTGTTCACAAGGCCCTGGCCCTTCGACTGGAATTTAATTAATTCAAGTTCAACACGACAAATTGATATTGCCTAAGCGTCGCGCTGAGTGTGTACTCGCTTCAACAGCAATAAAAATCATCCAATCAAAATGAAAATCTCACAATGGCGATTGGTGGATGGTGGATGGCGGATGGAGAAGAGCCCACAAAACATCCTTAATTGACGGAAAAAAGAAAAGTTGTTTTTCTTCGAGTAAAAGTCTTGCCTAACCGCGCAACTTATTCCACTACGATAGACCGAACAGCACCATCATCATCATTATCATCGTCGATGTCAGGAGTAGGAACTTTTAACACAACACCAACGATAAGAAATGAAATTGTCGCTGGAATAACTTTTAAGGACATCGAGGACTTTTCCATTGCAAGAAAAAAAATATTGAAATCTTTTTTTTTCTTTTTTTTTTTTGTTAGAATCTGAATTAAATTTGTCGTCAGAATAAAAATGTAACAAAAAAATGGGTGCAAAAGTTCGACGGTAACAGAGATTTCCACTTACTCCCCGTCTGCTCAGCATCCGTTTGACCGATTGTTCCTTCATTGAAGAAAAATTGTTCTATTTTTTTGTCTGAATTATAAATCGGATTGCAAGCATTAATTGTCTTATGTCGCTTTATACATGAAATCATAATTAGAACTGTTGAATGTCCTTAATTTTGTTCTTTTGATTTTTATTTCAATTTTCTTTCAGTATCCTTCCTGCAGCAAAAAAAAAAAAGAAGAAAAACCCAGTAATCTGAGAGATAAGACGAAAATGAGTTCTGGAGAGAAAAAAAAATGCTTGACTCATGCAGTTCCATGGGAAAATCGGTGAAGACAACGGATTTAGTCAATGAACTTTGGAAGGACATATTAAATACTTCGCTTAGATGATTCGATCAAAGAGCCACGTTGGGTGGCTTTACTTTTAATTAAAGAAATTCTTTAATTGGAAAAGATTTCTGTCAAAATTCTAAAAAAAAAGGAATTAAGATGGAAAAAAAATGTGAATGCAGGTGGAAGAGAAATGATAAAGCTCTTCGATTTTACTCGAATAATGAAATTGCTTCAGAGAATTAATTAAATATCTTTGAAGATATTTCGTTTATAATGAAGAATTAGAAAAATTGTTGGGAGTCTTCGACTTTTATCAGAATTAGTACAAAATTTCGAGGTAATGCTTTATCACAATGGACCTACTCGTATTATTGGTCTAAGTGTGTTGGCTTTTAGCTGAGAGCCACCTCAACCTAACCTAAGGTAATGCTTTACAGCGAGACTTTGAAGCTGACATACAACATAAAAGAGTGTTACGAGTACTACCAGGCATTGCAGTGAGTCATAATGGAGACTGTATAAACACTGAAGGAACACGTGCACTACGAATAAATCATCATCAGATATGACTGGACGAAGGCATGCCTTATGCCCTATAGACCCCATCCACAAAAACTGCGAGTCCTAACTTCAGGGCCAAGCAAACCGGGACTATACACATTTATCAAAGCATATCTAAATATTTTCGAGGATTTTTTATTAAAAGACCGTAACCTTTAGGTATCATCAGAAGAATTCGGCGAAAAAGGTATAAGTCGATCATAATGTCATGATTAGTTGGTTGGTTGGTTTCAGAGGGTGAATGTATGCTCTTCACTTAGGCTTCCATTGAACCCGTTGTATTGCCCTGAAACTCTGTCGCATAGTGATCGGGGTTCCTCTAGCGAATTCCAATTATATCACCGATTCCTTTCTTGTTGAGGTGTGTTATATATATCCAGTATCCTTGGGGATCCCAGAATTTTCAATCTTAACCTCGCTGTAGCAGTGGCAAAAGAAGTATTAATATCTTCCTCCTCCTCAGAGTTAGCACAGATTGTTGTATCAGCTATCCCGAGTTTGAACGAATGTTTGTTGAGATAGATGTGCCCTGTTAAAAGTCCCACCATCAATCTCAACTGTGTTCTGCTTGAGTTTAAAGCTCTTTTTGGTGTTCTGTTGCTCGGTTCTGTTATTAAAAATGTGCCCGCTTTACGTTCAGTAGTTATTGAACTCCTGTCGTATCTTCTCATTGATTATTGTTTTAATAGTTGTCAGAGGGACCCCTATTGTCTTACCAGGATTCAGTTCTATGTTACCCACTTCTTTCTTTGCCAGCTCGTCTGCCTTGTCGTTACCCGGTACACCTTCATGCCCCGGTACCCATGTAAGACGGACTCTATTACGTCTGACAAGTAAGTTCAATTTAGTTTTGCACTCCCTTACTAGACATGATTTTGACACAGGGTTTGTGATCGTGCTAATTGCTGCTTTGCTATTCGAGCAGATGTCGTTTTGCCTCCCTTCGCTGGTGTCTTCTGCGGGTATGTCAGTTGCCTTCATAATTGCAGACTTCTGTTTGGTACACCGTTACAAATGGTTCTAGGTGAATAGCAAGTTCAATCGGTGGGTTAGCTCTAAAAATGCCAGCCTCTGATTTACCTGATATGTTAGAGCCATCCCAATCACGTACTAACAATGGTAGCCAAACCATCTCGCAATATACCAAACTACCAGCAGGACATCGACCAGTACAGCATCCACAGCAAGATACAAATTCAGAATAAATCATACTCACAAGTCCGTAGTTACCAATGTAGTGGCCTCGCCCATGCCAGTAAAGAACACCGTCTCCCATGTCAAACTAAAACAACCCTAGCCCAACTATGCTCGAGTTAGTGCTGCCCACTTAATAATTCAATCCTCGATTCAGATGTTCAAACTGCAACCATGGCCTGTACGAGGTTAAACGCCTTTTTAACTGCCCGGCTAAACCTACAAGCCTGTGCCCAGAAGCGATAAACATACGCCCCATTGACGTGATCTAAATCCTCGGACTGACAACAACTCATCGAAATGTTCACCGGATTTCGACAAGAAGATGCAACGCCATGTGGTTTTTTTTTAAATCATTTACTGAAATAGATAGTGCAGGGGAATAAAATCAACACAGCGATCCAACAGCTGGGATATGCTGACGTTCTCAGCGTGCTGTAGAAAAGGCTTTCCCGGAAAATGAAGGCCAGATGAAACGATTTTTTCTCGAGGGGTATGAGGAGAATCAAACAATTGTACTTCTACATGTCATCAACAAGGAAAGATGCAGCTGTATCTAGATCAAAATGTCAACCTTGATATTTCCAACTTCGAAGTAGTTCATCATCCTCAAAGAAAAAATTAACTTCCTACTTCTGAACAGCTGGATTGGAAACTACTAACTTGGAGATACAAATTTATACTCTTACAGAAGATGAACCTTCCTGTTGTGTTGTACGGTCTCGAGTGTTGGACTTTAACCAGGGATGCTGAGTAGAATTGGACTCTTGCTCTATCAAAAGAAAAAATTTGAACAGATACAACCCAAAAGACTATTAGTTGTACCAAGATGTGGATGTAGACCAAAAAGTGAAGGCTTGTCAACTACAATGACTTCGTAATAGAGCGGATGTTTCACAACGCTCCAGCCAAGAGGATTGTTGTTTGAGGTAGAATCTGGTCACCTTATCAATGCGGTCTATTGTCATTTCCTCTAATCTTATAGATCATTTAAGATGCCACAGTTGGTGATGAATTCGACTATATTCTTGAGTGGGCTAGCAGATATATCTTCTGCTTCAATGTGCTTATGTATCAATGAAGTCTTCTAGTTAGACAATCACTTTGACATAAGATATGTTTAAGCCAAGAGGATAGTCGAGTTTCAGCTTCCAATTTCGAGAAGACCATGAAAACCTTGAAGACCGAACCACCGCCTTAAAGACATCCAATACCAAGCTGAATTAAAGTATCAACAGACTGCTTAGAGTGGGGAAATTTTAAACCTAAACACTGTCAAAAAATATTTGATAACAGAGTGGTATTAGATTATTATTTATTAATTAAAAGAGAACTTTATCGTTTAGTTTGGTTGCTCTTTATACATTTATTCGAGATCATCCAGACGACCGTTGTAAATTTGAATAGTGGGTACAAATATTATCAGTCAATGTGCACTTAATTTATTTAAAAACAACTCGTTTGGAACAACATCTTGCAACAGATAATTTAAATGCAGCAACAAATACTTACACAACTCACGTCGTTTCAACACTAAATCCTAAACATGGCAACTGTTAACCAATGCAAATGAGCAGCATCCTGAACAGTCATTGTTTGGCAAATTTACATAAATAATTCCCCCCCTCTGTACAATCACATCCATTAAAAGCGACATATCTTGGATATATTACAAAATATAAACAAATTTTTATTTCAAAGTAATTCTATCTATTCGATCGCGCACATTGAATCCCCATTTGGATTTGGAAAAGTACACATTTTCCAAAACAAATCCCCCTCATCCACAGCCACGTGCTCCTCCAACACACTCAGATTCGTGTGCGCCCCATAAATTCCTAAGCACTCACTTACAACCCCCAAAGGAGGACTTCCTCCAGTCAGACATTAAGCACAAACGCTTTCGATGATTTATGAACACTCGGCGATGAATGAAGTGTGGGCGAATAGGAGTTGGAATTTGGTCCTACCCGCTCCTCTACACCATATGGAAGCCTAGAAAAGGCATAGCTGACGAGAATGGAAAATATTCAACAAAACGTTTGATGGATATGAATTTCTGAATTTTTCTTCCTTTTCATATGAAATAATATATCCATCCTGTGTGGTGCAAAACGAAAAAAAAAAATGTCCTTTTGCCCCACGGGGAATAATATCTTCCGTCAGTGTCCCTCGGATGCGCTTGAGTTATTACAAGAAAAAGACTCGTTGCTATCGAAGGTTTTTCGATTTTTTTTAAATTTTTTTTAAACGTTGGCCAGGATGTGGTTGGCTTTTCAAATCATTGTAACTGTTTGTTTCCGCTTTCACTTTTTCATTTTCTTTTGAATGAAAAGAATGAAAAATTTAGAAAATGCGCGTCCATCCATGCGATGGCATTCCAAGGAAAACCACCAACGGACGACCACCGACAGAGTAATCATCAAAAATGTTTTCACAATGAAAATTCGTGTCGAGCACGCAAGGATATCGTTCGAGGAGTTTTCCAGAATGACAATTCGAGTCGCAAATCCCGGATGAATAGGCCGAGGAATGCGTTAAGCAAAGTGCTGAGAGGGAATGTACGAAGGAAGGAAAATATGAACCCGACCCAACACTAAGTGTCTCCGTCTCTGAGCGTACCGTTTTAAGCCAGGATAATGGTTTTATTTTAAAGTGTGTGTGTGTTGTCGGTTTTTGTGGTCGCTCCATCGAATAGAGGGCGTGAGACATTGAGGCCGACGCGCGAGGCGTAAGAAGATTATTGCTGTCATCTGTAGGTGCTTTGCGTTGATTAATGTTGGTGGCATTTTCAATCGCCTTAATAAGTAGCACACAGTACCTACACAGGATGATTGTACAGATTCGGTTTTGGTTTCACTTATTTGTGGCCACATTATGAAAGGTGACACTCTACTGTGTTGCGGTGATGGTGTAAATGGTTTATGACGCAGTTGTACTCGTGAAATCCATTTCATTTAATTTACTTCAATCATTTTGGCCAAATTGAAAATGGAAAGAGAGTGGAAAAAAAAATTTGAATTGGACATTTGGCTTAGTTCGTAAACGGTAATGACATTGGACCAGCCTGACAGATGAGGTTATTCTGTGTTGAGTGAGTGGGTGGCTATACAATTACATTTGAGGTTTATAAAGTTGCTTTGTTAGCAGTGGCAGGAAATTATTTATTTTTTCTCTTGAATTTTGTCACAAATGCGAGTTATTAAATGAAAGTGGACGATTTTTGACACAGAAATGAATATTGTAGTCAATTACTCTTTTGATGTACGAATAGACGAGCTTCTTTTATAGGCAATGGCGGCAATTTTTACCTGTATTCTAAGAAAGAAAACTCTCGGCAATAAAATGTAATAATTTGTATCTTTTATTGTTCGGATGGATATTGGTTGCTGTTCTCCGATGAGGCTTTAACCTACACATTATTCCGCACAAGTATGGGGGTACCGTCCATTCGAAGAGGTAGATACTATTACATAAGGAGAGCACTTAGGCTGCCGAGTAGTTCGCCTTCCTACATGCTCCACTTAGAGACAGGTATAGCTCCCATGTTTTTGGTTTCCCTCAAGCTCCACTTGGATTACGTGTTACGAGTCATGGCGATGAACGAGAACAGACTACCAAAAATAGTTCTATCCCATATGCTATCAAACAGGAAAATTTGTGTCCAAGAGTGGGAAAAACTAGCATCTGATTGTGATTTCAAATTAGCAGTAACCCCAACGAGCAGTTAGTATCTTTGAAGGAAAAGTTTAAGACCCTGCTGGAGAAAACAGGTCACAGATTGTATGATAGCACAAGCGTCACAGCACAGATTAAATTAGAGTAGACTGAACCTCCATTTGCAAGATGGAACATATTTCCTAACTGATAAATCCACCGACATGATGAGCACCATCTTTAAAATAAGAGGGAAACTTCTACCACTTAATTATATCCCGCACCGCCCAGAACTTCCTATACTGTGTAATATATGTAACCGAAAAGAGCGAGAGGATTTATACCACTTCCTAGCAGTATGTCCCATTTTTCAAGAATTCCGCGTAAATATCTTTGGAGTACGTACGATAAGCATACTCAACGGTGACAAAGGCGGGGATTTACCGATTCAAGAACAATAGGTATAAATATTTCTTTACAAAATTCTAAATGTCAGTCTGGTAGGCGGCCTTCAGCCAAACCATAAAAGACTAAGAAATTGTATCTACAATGTATCTACTAAGCGAAATCTGTTAGAACTATAGGTATATACAGATGGATTGCAATGTTCAAATAGTTGTATGTATCATAGTTGGCCGATAAGTTGGAAATAAGGGTTTCTCATGTACACTAATGGACAACGGAGCTCACGTTATGGTGATAAGTAGGATACTACTTTGTCTCAAACACATATAGAAACAAGACTATACTGACTCCAACTCGTTCTAGTTTATTAAAGGCATGTACTCAACGAAAAGATGCTGAGGCACTAGAAAGAGGAACATAAATTTGAATGCATGGGCACGCTGACAGTAAAAATAGATATCTGAGATAGGGTACCTCGTGGCCTATTTTTAAGAAAAGCGGTGGCTAATTCGGCATCCAAAGGCGACCGAAGAAGATGCCATCGGCAAATCAAAATCTGTCTTCAGAAAAGGTTGTAGCTTATCATGAACACCAAGTTACGATTATTCCGCTTCAATACTGAGTACGTGCTGATATTTTAGTGCACCACTTTGAAAGCAGACCCACTATTATGGAATTTAAAAAAAAAGTGATCTGGCATGGTATCTCCATGGCACATCGTTATCAGACGACGGGTCAGGAACCAATGGGTACCAACATTTGATGACGGAAATAGCAGTGAATCGGTCACAGCGATAGTTTCATCTTTGAACAATGCCAACCCAGGGTGACAAAAGACCTGGCATGCTGAGAAATATACAGCTTTTAACAATTGAAAATGAATCACAGCAATGGTGAACAGTTGGAGACAAACTAAGTACCTACATCCGCATTGCAAGGTCATGTTAATGAAATTTCTATGCCTTATACAGAAGGAAGGGGGTGATCAGGAGCTTACATCTTCGAACTATTTTTTAAGTGAGTAAGGACTCACTGTCACTACAACAGATATAGATACTCCACCCCTTCCACCTGTTCTGTACAACATAGTTCATAGAAATTAGGCTAGCATAAGTCAGGCATGTTTACCTAACGAGAAATGAAGCCAAATGTTATCATTCTTCGTAAAGACAGCAACAACCCAAATTCACCAAAATTGCACAGCAATTGAAATTCTGGTCCTACTGCATCCCTTGGAATATCCATAATATAGGAGTTGAAGGATAATTATTGGATAAAGCCATCAAAACTTTGGTGAGGATTTTATAAACAGCTATCACTTTGATAAGTCGTTCATCAGAGCATCTAAAGTAGAGAAGGGAGTTTTAAAGAAAGGTCCCTGACAGCCTCAACACATTTTACCCAAACTACTTTACTATCCAGCATGACTCCTCAGTTGCAATGCTTTTATTTACTGGCATAGACGTTGCAGAAATCACAAGACCCACAACGGAAGACAAGATTTAAATAAGTGAATAGAAAATTTTGCTAAAAAATGCTGGTGATCTGCTCAGTTCTGTTAACAAAAGTTACATAGATGAGTGAAAAGCTCCAATGGAAAGCCTGGACATAATTTTTATCCAGTCGAAGACATCGACTCTACTGTGGAAACAAGGTGGTATAGGTAGCTGTCAACTGGATATTTAAGATTTCATATTCACCGCCAGACAAAGGGCAGACAAACACAACAAAGTGAATTTTCAAGAGGTGGCACCGTACACCAGCCAAAGCATGGACAAAATGTGCCAGATATCTGTCACTTTCAAAGGATATCATACCGTCCGTAAAATATCTCACAAATATGTTGAATGTAAGTACATGTATCTATCTGGTCTAAAAATCATTTCTGACACCAAATCTATGCGCAAGGTACTCAGAAGTGAATCTTGACACATCTCTAAGCTTCAGACTTTACTTCAGTAGCTCATCGAGTGAATTAATAAATTGGAATAGTACAATTTAAAGACTTTTTAGGGTACTGTGGTAGCTGTCAGCTCGGCACGCTAAACCTGTCAAGAACTGAAACTACATGATTAGGTTCAATTAGGTTAGGGAGATCTGTACCACAACGGGTGCTTGCACGGGGCGTATTGGTCCATTGTGATTCCCCTTAGTGTAGTGGAAACCATCTAACACCGACAAGCGTGTGCTCCTTATGAATCACATTAAGTTCATTTGGTGGGTGGCCGTGGTGTAGTGGTAACGTCATCACTTATCACGCTGTTGATTCACGGTTCGAATCCTGACTAAAATGCAACTTCATCGTGATGATGACATCCGGAGGATGGAAAAAAATACTGTGAATCATAAGCAATGACAATAATAGCGAAAACAAACAAAATATTCCCCAGTTATCTGGACAGCCACCCTTGGAGTTTATAGAAACTTAATACCACCTGAGTTTCAAACTACACCACTCTGTCTTTCTCTCTGTCTCTTCCCCTTTCCACAAAAAACGCACGTGTTCTAAAAATAAGCATAAGGGTATTCATATCCCCTTTGACCGTGCTCTAGGTCACCCAGTTCTCCAAAGAGTGTGCTTCCCATATGGGGGAGGTGACAGTTTTGGAGATTTGGGCAGTTGTAGAGCAAGTGTTCGATGGTTTTTATTTCTTTCTCATCCTGACAGCTCCTGCGGTAGTCCGGGGAGTTTATGCCCAGTGTATTGGCCGTAGTACCGATCGCGCAATCCCCTATCAGTTCCGCTATCAAGATACTGATTTCTTTTTTTTCCCATAGCTAATAAGCCATAGGCTATGGGATATAACACAATCACTTCTCGATATCCAAAGAGTGTTGGTTAGTTCCCTAATCCAAAAATCTATCTTTCCTTTCACTGCACCAATATCTATTTGTGTGTGAGTATGTTGTGTGCCTTGTTCTGACCCTTTCCTGGCTAGGTCATCCACCATCTCGTTCCTCCATATAACTAGTTCGAGAACCCCATGATTTTGATAGCTGAGGTCTACATCAACACATTGTACATGCTGTACTCGTACTTCAGGAGTCTTTGGTTCGCCAGTGCGTATACTTAACCTCGTTTCACAGCTTTTCAGTTAAGGCGCCATAACTGCTTTGCTAATCAATTTTAGTACCGTAAACGCTACGATGTGGCTAAGCAGGAGCCACATCGTACCATCTAAGTATATAGTACAAACAGAATGATATGATCATAACCTTTTACCAGTGTACTCATTATCCTAGTATATTGTATTTGTGCTCTTTGTATTGCCATTATTCTGGCAGAGGTATTTAAAACCTTTATAGTCATACATACTAACAGTAAATCCATCTAACTAAACCTATCTGCTCCATTATTGATCCACAAAAGTCCACTCATTGAAGGTAAAACATAAATTTCCTCAATATGGTCACTTGGAAATGTGTACAAATTACACTATCCTCCATTTTGTGTGTGTAGAACATCGGTTCTACGATATCCTTGTGATAATCCTATCGATTTCACTCTTTAATAAAAATAAAAGTTATACCAACTATGAGTGCTTTTACTATCATCATTTCTGTTCCAATTCTATCATTGGTATCTCTCTACTACCACACGAAATTATGCCAACCGAAGGACCTCACGTTTTATCTTAAGTTTCCCTCGAGGCAGTAGTCCTAAATCCTAACAACTCTAACCCCTTATCCTTATCACGTTCCACTGGGGTGATGTGTCCGAAAATAAACCAAATAGAATGAAATGACATCGTGATGAAAATAAAGGCACAACCGGATTGGAGTGTCTTTCATTCTTTTCTTCTTTTTTTTTTCCGATCCATTCTGTACGTCCATTTGTTTTTACTTTCACCTCCCCGACCCTCATCATCCCATTCAATCGTTCATTCCTATCTGCACCTGCAAGAGAGGACGAAAAATGTCACATTTTGAAGAAACAAAATGGATAGATATAATCATAAAAATCAAAAAGAATTCCTCTGTTATTCTAATGGTTGGCGGCGGTAGGAATAAAGGATAAAGGATAAAGGACCGCGCGCTTCAAGTCACATACATACCGCACTAATACAGGAGGAGACAAATGCTAGCCCTTAAGATAAAGACAAACGATAAAAAAAAAAAGAAAAAAAGAAATGAAAACGGATTGCAAATAGCGTTGATGACGGTGAAGAAGAGGACTTTATGGCAACTGACAGGAGACGGTGGCAACATCAACCGACACTGCACAGAAGAAAAGGGTAAAAGGATAGATAAACAAAAGGATTTACCATAAAAATGAGAGCCCCACACCATCATCGAACTGGAAATAAACTGAAATAATGTCACTTTGTGATTTAATTTTTTTCCTTTTTCTCTGCCAATCCAAATCCACATCTATATCCCTTTGTGTCCTTTTTTTTTTTTTATTACAGCATCATTAAGTAAAGTGATAATTTCCACGGGTAAATTGATTTTCAGCAAATTGCCAGTGACAGGAGATAAATGGAAGGAAAACCCAACAACCAAAAGCGTATTGTCATTACATCCTGATCCTGCTGGCATTCACTCTGTTTTATGTTGTACCTTCGACGCGCATTAGCATTATTATTTGCATTTCATTAGTGCACAAGCACACGTGAGTGCAGGAGTCACCTTGCCTCAGTTCTCTTTCGAAGGAAATTCCAAGTTCGCACAACATGTCTGGTGTCAAATGCAGTTTTGCGCATGAAAAAAAAGGATGTTTGGATCGTTTTGCTAAGGAAACACGATGCTGTGCATAAGAAGGTTAAAAGGAAATACATTTCCAGAGAAAGTACAAGGAAATGAAATTCATTAATTTGAGAACGACAAGGAAGCGTCTTGTCTTGTTTTCTAGCCTAATGTTTATTTTAAATAAGTTCCTGTTGTTTGAATAAACCTTCTAGATGAGTGTCTTTGTTAACGCGGAGCGAATAGGAACTGTGAACAGTTGAATTTAATGATTTTAGCTGCAAGCTATAAAATGAAAAAAAAAAACAAACAAGCTGCATTGTTTTGAAAACATTCGCAATTTCATCTCATCGCGGATGTACCTACTCGTATCTTTAGATTATAATTATCTGTTTCCTGACATCGTCGCAGATCATTAAATGAAAATACATGAAAACGGAGAGTTTAAACATTTCTAAGAACTTCGTTATGGCAGAGGCATACGGAGTGGGTAGCTACTTTGAAGTTTTTACGACTTCTTCAGAGTTACAATCATAAAAGTGGGAAAACTTTTCGAGGAAGGATTCGCAACGCAAGTGACAGTCATGATAGTACGAGTAGGACCATTGCTCCTGAAAATGTATCTATCGACTTGAACTTTTGAGCTTGGCGTATCTGAAAATTTTAAGGAACATTAACATCACGAATCACTGAATTGGAAATAGAACAGACCTAGTGCCAGTGAAATATTCCTATGATCTGACAAATAATAGTAGCAAGGAAATAAAATCGACAAAGGATATCCACCGCTGGATTAGATTAAATTTTTGTAGAGGTTTTGCTACTAGTATCTCCATTATTTAAGGAGTTGATTCTTAGATTTTAAATGAACAAGCAACGGTGGTTTATTACAATATATTGCAGGCCAATGCCTGTTTGCCTGCTAGACTATCGCAGATATAGAATATTTTTATCAGTTTCCCCGCTGTCACTTAGAAGTGTGAGCTTAGGTGCTCTTCGTGCTTAACATTTTGGTAGGAGTTCATTTGCTTGCCCCGTTTTTCCAACTGCACAAAACTATCATGAGTTACGGAGGCTTGTCACCAAACAATTCATTCAGTGTATAGAGAAAGAAATATACGAATTGGAACAAGGCTTTGTTGAAGGACAAAAGCAGAATCACCTTGCGAGATTCAGATGTACAATACTCGTAAGAAGAATGAACATTGGAAAATGCAGGAAGCTATTTCTCTCCATCACAACGCTTCACGCAGGGCCTATTGTGATATAAGGAGCAATACTTGCACAGGTTCGCATCATTCAAATGCATTAAGTTCACCCTTCTGTGATCTTGTATGGTGGTTAGGATTTTGACGGCATTCAAAGAACTCAAACATGCTTGCATTCAGTAATTAGGTCTAGATAAAGCAACAAACGATATTAATTTGATTCGCCATAGGGTGTGTTAATTTAGTTACAAAGTTTGTTACATAAAGGAACAATGAAAATACACCCTGTAAAGTATGTTAATATGTAAATAATCAGCCGTACAGCCGAATCGATTGAGCCACTTCCGTCCGTCCGGCCGTTCTTTGGTCCGTTTAAAAAGTTGTAAAATATATTAAAATCCGCATTTTTTAAAAAAAAAAAAAAAAACATACATAAAACTTACAATCCTTTTGGAACGAATCGTATGATACCCTATCACCTCTCGTTGTGAAACTTTCGATTCAAATACAATAAAATTTTTCTACTCAGAGGATATTCTCTCGATTTTTAAGAGATTTTACCATACAATTTGTGGCTTAGACAGTTTCTTAGAAAAAAAGTGGGCGTGGCGGTCGCCATTTCTAATCAAAGGTCAAGGATTCTGGTGAAATATTCACAATTAGATGTAATCATCACGGTAAGTAGTTTAGACAAAGCAAAATATGTTTTTTTTTGTAAGAAAACGACCTCTAAAAGTGGGCGTGACTTTATAGAATGTACGAATGAATTGTAGAGAAAGTGAACGCCTCTATATTTCGTTAAGGCGGAAATTTTTTTTTTTTCAAAAGTGGGCGTATCTGT
Source organism: Pocota personata (assembly GCA_963082735.1). Lineage (NCBI taxonomy): Eukaryota > Metazoa > Arthropoda > Insecta > Diptera > Syrphidae > Pocota > Pocota personata. The sequence continues at coordinate 18,058,584 of OY720431.1, forward strand.
GCGCGCATTTTAAACTTGTTTACCCTCATGGGTATACCATCTACTGATTTCTTTTTAAATTACATTTTATTTTGACACTGACAGTTCTTTTGCAGCCGAAAAATTCAAAGAAATACAGCATCATATCTCCACGGTACAAAATAAATCCATTTACGCTTGAATAACGTTGGGAAATATTAAAAACTTATTTCCAAAGTGAGTGCTATGTTGCTGAAACATTGTGAATTTTGAAGAGAAATTTCGGTCGAAATAATGCACCAACCAGCAGGATGCGGTACTGCCAAGCCAGCCATTATTATTTTCTATAAATAACCGGATGGTTTTTTGGTAGCAATTTTAAAAAAAATCAATAGATGACCCACCCTTTATATATCCCACTAGATGGGTACAAAGTTTTTGAAAAACGGTCGTATAACGGTATTTTAATTATTAACAAATTTTTGAAAATTATTCGTTTTTTTTTTTTTCAGGTATGACTCAAACAATTTTGTTTAAAGTTTTTTAAAAAAAAAAAAAAAACATTTTAACAATTTCTCTTAAATTTCAAATCAGAGTGTCTTGCAAATCAACAGCACACAAGCACTACATAGTATTTAGAAATAAAAAAAACTACTGTGGTTGAAATTTAAGACTGAAATTCTCAAAATTTTTGAAAATTTTACGAAACTTTTTTAAATGTCCCTGAAGTTGTTTGAAGTCGATTTTGATTTTCGAATAACCATCAAACAAATTTGCAAAATTCGGTTGACAGGATGGGCGCGGCAGCCATTTAAATGAAAGTCTACTCTCCTCAACAAAGCACAAAAATTTAAAAAATATTGAACGCATTTTTTTTATAGTCTTCTTCTTCTTACGGCGAAGTTATGATCCGGAGTAAAAGGATCACAACCCTCTCACTTTACTGCATCCCTACTGGACCGCCTGTGGGGTTTGGATTTTTTTTTATAGTAATTTTTTTAAAAAAAATGGGTCACCCTTTACTATCTCGGGTACTGAGAAGATTAGATATCAAATTTCATCTCCCTAACTCAAATCTGAAGGCCCAAAAAGTGGTGACATTCGGACAGACGAAGGGATGAACGGACATTGCCAGATCGACATAACTTCTGTTACTTGTCAAAAATACCTATACTTTTTGGGGGATAGGGTATAAGAAAATGATTTTACAGGGAGCAGGTTAAGACTATGTTCTCCAAAATTCTGTTTGAACAAAATCCAAATTTTGAATCTATATAAATTATCAAAATTCTGTAATTGAAGAGTGTGACTAAAACTCGTATACACTTATAACGACAAGTATTAGTTTCGTGAAAAAAATTCGACCTCGAGATTTTCACCAGTCTTGATATTACTACCTATATAGGTATAATGAAGAATCTAAAAAAGTGGTCCTGTAATTCTGTCTGTAGTCACAACTGCAGCCTGAACGACTGGCCAGATTTACTTCAAACTTCAAACGTATGACATAGTCATGCACTTTATTTAGAATTCGCCCACAAACACGTCCCTTTTACTACGACTTGTATACGTAATATATCGATCTCTGGGTTCATAATTCGAGCTGAAGCCTGAAATTTCAATATGCCGCTTAAATTAACGTTACTTCAATACAAGGGTAGTGTTTTCCAAAACCACCCGAATGATTCTGATAAAATATTATATTTGAGATATGTATGTTTAGGGCATGTTATGAATTGGCGTAGCAAATTTTTGCAAAAAATACCTAGAAAATTTTGTCCAAAATCGGTATCTGGAAAACTTTGATATATGCATGTAAAGTTTTTGAAAATTAAATTCGAAAGAACTTTGTGTTGACTGAACTGTGTTTTGATTTTGCAATCTAAAGGTCTCTGAAGTGTAAATAAGATTATATGCCTTCTTTTTACATTATCAGAACTATTTTTTGGAATGCAGGATTTTAAAGTACAGAATTTTGGAAAAACAGAATTTCAAAAAAAAAAAAAACTCAATTTTTATATACAGAACTATGGTCCCAACATTTTTGAAACAACATATTTGCAAAGGTGATTGAGATTTTTTTTTTAAATACATATATATTATCAGAATTCGAAATTTACAACTACGAATGGGGTTTGCCACGCCCACTTTTCATTTAGAAAAATGACTGTCAATAATTTGTTTGTATAAATTTCTCTAAGTAGCAAAATATAATCGGATTAATGGCAGTCGATTGAGTTCATAAGTTGTGGATGGTTGAACCGCATTTGGATATAAAGGTGAATAAGTATGTATTTATAAATAAAAAGTTCCAAACAAGCAGCGGATATTGGATAAATGTTGGGAATTTTGGAGTTTGGCTCTACGATTTCCTAAGAAAAAAAACATATACGGGTAGATAAAATAATATAAGCACTACTCGTACTATTCCACTTCAAATCCCCTTAAAGACCACAGTCCATAGTTCCATTGTTATTCAGTAGTCGTTTGTGAAAAAAAAAAAAAAAACAAATCTAAATAAAGTTCTAAACGTATCCTCTTTTATGTGGCACTTTAATATGTTCCACTCACCCAATCACTACCTCCAATCTCTCACAATATCAGACATTGTATGTGTATCCGCAAATCTGTCAGATTGAAATGGAAACAATGAAACGATTCATAGCAACAACAGCAAAAAAAAAAAAAAAAGAAAGAAGAAAAATCCAAACGCAACGCACAAAATTTTAGAAAGTCCCATCTACGTGATCCTGATCCTGGTGTGCAGGTTGTTTCCAAATTCTTTTCATTGAATTTGCCCGAAACACGACAGGGAAAAAAAATCCCCTTTCATTCGTTTATTGATTCTATTGAAGCATACAGAATTGGGGAAAGCGCGCGTGGCTTTAGACTGGCAGGAGTTCTTTAGTTAGTTGAATGACTCCTTGCTGCACAAGATTTTGCTTTATGTGCAACCGAACATCTAGCACCACCAACCAGAATGGAACACATTTTCATCAAAATTCGCAGATTGTTATTCTTTTTTTTTCTAGATTCTTTTGGTGCTACATACATACGTATGTGCATACATATATACGAGTACGTAATATATTTTGCCACTGTAAGCATCAATATGAAAGCGGTACGCTATGGAAGCAGGAGCAGGAGAAGGTGGAAGGAATAAACTTGATTCGCCGCATGGTATTGAAAAATTGCATGCTTTGTGTATGTGTCCGATGCACACACGATAGGGTCCTTTGAGAGTAGAAATTAAAAACGGATCACGTCTGAACAGAGTCATTGTTTCCCGCCCTCCCCAGCTAGAAATGGGCAAGTATGGGTGTGTATATCGGGTGCTGAAACTATGTGCCTTCACTTTGGGCGTTTCTGGCATGCGGAAGTGGATTTTCTGGCAGATTAATTTTCATCAGTTAATGGGCGAATTATTGGGTTTTACTCTTTGAAATTGTGTAAGAGTTTGCCATTTTTATTTGCAATGTATTGTATGACACAAACGGTTTACAGTAATTAGGAGAATTTCGCAGGAATTTTGCTGTATGCATGTAATAATGGTGTAAATAATGGAAGGTGAAAAGGACCAGGTTTTGATGTTTAGAAATATTGGGAAGCCCAACCCAATTAATTGTCGGACACATCTGAGCTAGGCCAAAACGCTGTGCGTCGTAAATTTACCTAAAAGTTGCAGTAAAAGGCAACGACCAGTTTGGATGGGATAGAGTAGTAGACTGGGTCGAAACAACAGCTGATGAATTAGCAAGGAGACCGCTTTTGTCGGGACATTCTGCGGCTGGGACCGCACAAAATACGAGAAAAGCTAATGGAGGAAGAGGTTACAAGAGAGTCAAATTTTGGGAAGAACTCCTTAAGCTAAGGAAGGCCAAAGATCTTCTCGGGTACTATAACCGGAAAAAGGAGTAAGGCCTGCATAAACGTCAGCAAAAACTGACTCCGCATTCTCATAGGCTTCATAATGGCTTACTGTAGACATGGGGAACATCTAAGGAAACTAAACATAGAGCAAAATGGAAACTGCAGATTTTGCGCAGATGTTGGGGAAACCTTAAAGAACATTGATCCAAAAAAGGGGAAACTACCTGGATGCCCATCAACTACCAGAAAAAGAGCTACCTTTGTTGGATCTACTCAATATACTCCAGTTTATGAAGGCAATTGGAATGAAGGTGCTTTAAGTTCAGTATCTCATTGACCAGAGCTATAAGTCAGGGGAGTACAATACGATCTTGAAGGCCAGATAGCAATGATAGTTCTTCCAATTGTTATGTTTCAGCAGCTGTCAAAGTTGCCAATGACATCCAGCTGTCATAATATTTAGTAAGGTTTGCCATTTCATCATGCATCGATTGACGCTTGCCGAACGTGTGAAAATTATTAAAAAATATTATCGAAATTCCGACTCAGTTGTAAATACGCAACGAGGTCGGTCGTCATTATGGCTTCAGGGCGCAGGCAATTCGTCGCACTATGGAAAAGTTTGAGCGTGAGTATACTCTTTTGGATCTTAAGGGACCAACCAGACAGAGATCGGTGAGAAGTGAAGGAAACATAGCGGCCAGTATCGAAGAATAGGGCAGCGCCAGAGAGTCAACCAGGCCTATTTTGCGGTTGAATTTGGGCCTACATCCATATAAGATTGTCCTGACGCAAGAATTGAAGCCGGACGACCATAGACAACGCCGCGAGTTCGCTCATTCTGCGATGGAAATGTTGCCCGGAGATCCGGATTTTGGCCAAAAAATCATCTTCTCGGACAATGCCCATTTTTGGCTCGGCGGTTATGTCAACAAGCAAAATTGCCATTATTGGAGCGACCACAATCCACTGACTGTTGGGTGGGGTTTATGGCACGGCGGCATCAGACACTGTTACCGTCAATGGTCCTCGATATAGAACGATGTTAACCGACTTTCTGTGGCCAGAGCTCGACAACATCGACAGATCCGAGCTATGGTTCCCACAAGATGGTACTACATGTCATACAAGCGACGCAACGCTCGAAGTGGTGAAGGAGAAATTTGGCGACTGGGTCATCGCACGGCGAGCGTTCATCAATTGGCCGCTGCGATCATGCGACTTGACACCCCTCGATTATTTTCTCTGGGGCTACGTCAAGTCCTTAGTCTACGTTAACAAGCCAACTACTTTGGACGAGCTCGAGGCCAACATTCGAGTCATCAAAAATTGGACCGACCGCTTGACACACTTCCAGCGAGGCCGAGGCGGCTATTTATTGATGTGCTATTCTGTACATAATGGCATGAATGTAGTTTCAAAATAAAGTCAGAATCAATTTGATATCTCATACCGTTGTTATTTTATTTAAATTTATTTTCCTATCATTCTTATCTGGTCAACTTATACAATGTTAGAATCGAAGAAAACACAAGGATATTGAAATTCAATAACAGACTCAACAACAGCGATATGGAAAACTTTAAGCTTTCAACAATATCGACACCGAAATTAGACGATGAATAACTTTTGTGAATTAGCTCTGCTCTGGGCTTAGCAGAAAAATGGTAAGTACGCGTAAAGCCCGTCGATAAGAAAAAAGTTGAGCTCTACATGACGACGTATGTCGCAGGTACATGCAGTGAACATTGACAATTGAAGTACTTACGTCCAATCTAAATAGTCTGTCGGTAAATGAGCGACCGAACTACATGGATTGCGGAAGCACAATACGAGTATATACAAAAAACCCCAAACAAACGCAATAATTACTTTGTCTCCTGCATTTAGTTCACTCATTAAGAAATCATTGAAGTTCCAAAGCGAAAAATACACTACAAGCAAATAGTAATACAAAGGAAAGAAAAACTCTTTGGACAAAATGGACCATGAACAGAACTAAGAAAAAGATTATTTTACCTCCTTCAGAGGTCCTTTTGTGGCAAGGAATCTTAACGTTGCGTTCAATGCAATTATTGTCTTTGCCCACTTCCACAATAGTGCAGTACCATAGATGCTTTTGTACTTATATTCCTTATTGTATACATTTCGTGTGTATTTTCTAAAGATACAAATATTGTTGTCTAAGTTTTCTCTTTCATAATACCACCACTGTGTATGGTTGTCCGATAGAGTTTTCTTTTAGATATCTGTACCCTTTTTCCTTTGTGAGAATTTCACAATAAATGAAGCGTAACTGGAGAAGTAATTTTCTCTAGGATTGAAAGAAAGTATCTTTAAAGGGAAATTGATACAAATTTCAGTCATCAATCTGGACAGAGAAAACCGTATTTACTTAATACTTTATTTGAATTAATTGATATCAGACCCTCGTTTTTATCTCGGTAAATGGAGATTTTTCCTTATCCTAACTAAGTCAGATTGAGTTAGGGATGTGAACTATTTTGTAGGGAGGGTCCATCTATATCTATTCATGAATCTAAAAATACATAATAGTAGCACAATTGAAATATATTCCAGTATTATCTCGTTTGTTTTAATTTATTGGAAATAATGGGTTTAGATATTCCTTCATAAGAGTGGTCCTTAGGTCTGCAAGTGAATTGATGTCCATATCATTTTTATACTCGTAGGCAATGGAAAAAATAGTAAAATTCATGATGGTGCCAAGACGGATTCTGGGAATTTTTGGCCAAATTGTTTAATGCGGCAGATAATGTTCAAGACCATTGCAAAACATAATACATGGGAACTCAATGGACTGGCTAATTGCGAGGCTCAAGCCGGAAACCAAATTAAATTTGCTGAGTGTGGAAGCTCAGAAGCTATGACAATTTTATTGACGTCCTATAAGGACGACATTGCATATATTCACTGGAGATTTTTGTAGGCTATAGCCACATAGTTGAAAATTTTACCCAAGATTTGGAACATAACATGATGGACGTGGAGTGGCTGCGCGCCAGTTTAATAAAAACCAAACTTCATCAGCTTAATCTAATGTCATGAGCATCCTCTCACTTGTTTATCAAGGAGAGTGCCAGGGCTTCGTATTAATTAGCAAAAACAAAGAGCTTTTTTAATCCAACCCGGTTTCTGAGATACAGCTCTTCAAAAACTGACATTTTTATATTGACTGAGTTATTCACTCATTTTCTGACCATCAAAATCTTGTCAACTCGGAATGTTGTGCTTAGGAAAGGTAAAAATCTGAAATTTGGACTTTTCATAACAATGAGTGGGAGGCCCATTCAAATCCGTTCACATACATTAGGGATGGGACGCATGAGGGATGTGACAAATTTGTTAAAAACATTTGTGGGCGGATATTGGAAATGTTTATAATTGTGTTTCGGGTTCCACGAAAGCTTAATTTCCGTAGCTCAAAATCGAATGCCCAAAAGCAGATAACACATAGACCTTTAGACATTTTTATTTGCTTTAATCTATGAATTAAAGTTAATATACCCTATGGGATGGGGTTTAAAAATAATGTCACCTTCTACTTTGTTGACTTGTAATGTAATTAATTTATTGATGAAGGGAGCACACACATACCTGAAAATATTTTCAGATATGCTGAATGACTCTTCTATCCATGATTAGGACTAGTTAAAACGAAACGTTGTTACCCGAGAAGTCATTCAAATAGTCGAAGATGTACCATCCAAAGATGTACTATCCAAATCTAAGTTGGGTAATCACAAGGATCCGCCACCCTAACAAATGGTTCAAATGTCAAATGAATTTTTACACATACGAGAATTATAAATATATTGAGAATAATCTCGATAACCCTGTTAAAGGGGTATTTAGACTCGATAGCTCTGGTGCGTATTTATTCAAAGTTGACAAACCAACAAAATGTACGGAAAAGTGGCTATTGATAATGTATAAAGAGTACCTAATCGATTAATCCCAATCGCCACCACTTCGTTTACCCAGAAATGGTACTAATTTTATCCAAATGAGTACCATTTCGAATAGACACATCCTCTCTGCGAATTACAGAATACTCAAATCATTCAAGCCAGAGGCAATACAATATCGACGTTGAATATGTGTAGTTATAATTCGACAGATTGATTGATTTCAACCGAGCTATCATATAGTAGATCGGATTAGCAATTTCATCAGTTGAATTTAGCTCTGATCCATAAAAATGCTGTTGTGGTAGTCATATTAAACTTTGTGGCATTACCAACTACAATCGTACGAACATCTACTACCTGAAAGTATATCACCAAATCCGTTGCGTTCGGATTTCATTGCATATTCCTAGATGTTATAATTTCTGTCATCTTAAATGGGACTGCTCGGGCATAGTATTAAACAAATAAATATTTTGGCGCAATACAGGGCCGTGCCTAGCTTCTTGCAGCCACTAGTGCTGTGCGCGAATGTTTGGGATGTATAATATTATGACGTTTCGGAAGGGAAATTTTCTCGATTGAGAGAAGGTTCGGATGTTTGTCAGACGTTCGCGAGAAAACTTTTTTTTTTATTTCTAGGATTTAAACCTTGAACCTCCCGCTCAGTGATCGCATTCTTAATCACTAGCGTGTCCAAGTGTCCAAAAATGATGAATCTAGGAATGAGAACGATCTCGAAATTTTTTGAAAATTAACAAAATTTTAATTAAATTTTGTTCAGAGGTTTGTGAGTTAAGTGTGTGATAACGATCGTTTTTGGAGATTTTTAAAACTCCATCACCACATATCTTAAACGCTTTTCAATCGATTCTTACGATTTTAAGACAGGACTAAAAAAAACAAGTCTCATCAAAATTTATTAAGTGGTTCTTGAGCTGAGAGTAGACACAGTTAAAAACTGCAATCAAGACGGGTGTTACATGCAATTTTGCATTTCCCATCACCTTGTAGCGGTCACTGACTAAGTATCGTGTTGCATGCACTTTTTTCTTAGATTTTGCATTTGCCATCACCTTGGAGCGGTCTGCGATTACTAGTATCGAGTAACTGTCTCAAGGTGGTGGAAATGCAATTGTGCAATCCCGTCGTCGGAATCAAAAAAAGAAAGAGGAGTAACTTTGAAGGAAATTGATTTTGGATCGCGTAGAGTGCACATCGTGTGTTGGGTCAGATTTAGTTGTGAATTATTTACCTGTTTGTGAAATAAAAGTAATAATAAACCAGCAGAAGCATTTTTCATATTCCATTGGAAAGCAATTGTGTGTTTGAGAAGTACCTGCAAATTAATTACTATTCTTTGCGAAGAACCTACACGGGACTATTTACACATTATGCCGGGCTTAAAATTTTCGTCTATGGAATTGGAATCAGACGTGTGAGAGAGGCTTAAAGTTCACGTGTGCATGTAGCTATTTGTCGAAAAACTAAGCACGCAAAAGTGAACGTGATATTAGGAAATCTGTTTTAGATAAACAGTATGAACGATTGGTAAAGGTGAGGGGTTTCTTGTAACTCGAAGTAGGAGTATGTATATTAAAACGAGATATATAAATTGTGGTATGTTACTATATATAGAAAAACAGTTATATGGTATGTCATAGTATAGTTGGATAAGCTATCTGATGGTTAAACGGAATAAGTTGGTGTGTTATCTTATATTTCAATATTTGGTGATGAATAAGGCAGATGCTGGTTGAATATTGCCTACTCTTTGCTCGTGTAGATTTCTTGACTTAAAAATGCTTTACAATAAGGAATAAAAAATATAGCCTCATAGCATATCATCGAATCGGGATAATTAGTCTGCCCTGCGAAGGAATTATATATGTGAGCTATGCCCAAACGCAGACGGAAGCCAACATAAATAGGGACACTTTTAAGTGGACAGCATATGAAAACTTTGCTGAAACAAACATTCAAACGGGGAAATATTTACGAATAGTACTTGACAATTCCCACTGGACATATCTGTAGAGAGAAACTAGATAGAAAGGGTATTCCAAAGGTAAAATAGGACTGCAATTAATTTACATCAACAATTGGAAATAATCCAGGAATAATCCATATTTTAAAATAGAATTACCAATACCCACGAATTTCAAAGCTCAGCAAAAATACTCCGGTAAAACAAGTTGTTTGAACCTTTTAGCAACTAAACCATGTGCGGTTTATACTTGTATCTATAAATAGAGATGATATCCTTTATCATTCCACCCGATTCACGGATTCCAACGGCATATATAGTTGGTTTCACATAAAATCAATAAATCATCGGTTTTCAAACAATTCAAGCCAGAGGCAAAAATTCATTTCACAAAATAATGTGCTAGGAATCTCATCATCTTCCTGGTCAATAAATCCATCTGGATATCGATATAAAGTTCTCCTTAACAAGTACACATACTAGATACTCTACGAGTACAATCTGTACATTGGCAATGTTTGAAAAATCAAAGTGCAGCATAAAAAGGCTCCGCATTCTATCGGACAAATCTATCGAAATCCGAGAACTAATATCACATTCTGCATGATCTCACCACGAAACTGCAATAACATGGTTTCAAATTTATCCTCTTCACATGTTTTCCATCCTCGAATCCGTTTCATTCTCGACATCGTCGCTGTCGGCATCCATATGTACAGTAGTGCCATACCTACAAATGAATGGAATGATTTCTCGAATCTTGATTACTGTCAAGTGCACTTAACAGTTTGCCAGTGCCAGTGTGTGTCGAAGTTGATATTCCTAACATGTTCTCAATGAGAAATGATATATGATAGATGTCCGGCAAGCGGCTGGAAAAAAAAAAGAGAATCTTACCTCGAGTATCTATGTACTTTGTACATGTGGCAGGGCCGTTGGGAGGGGGGAGGGGAAAGAAAAATCCGACAAATGTATCTATGCTTCGGTTGAATGAATTGGATTTTCCGTTCCATTCTATTGAATTTCGGTTCGATATGTACTTGGCATTCGCTGAAGATGAACAAGAAGGCCAATTCAGGAGTCGTCTTTGAATTGGAATCTTTTCCTTGCTGAAACACCACTTCATCGTCACCGCATCCCTTCGTAGCCTTCGTGGAAATTAAATTCCCAGTGAAGTGTGAGTGCACACATACAATGGCTGTTGGTTAGGTTTCGTCCTCTTGTTTTTTTTTTTTTTTTTTTTGGACAGAAAATATCCAATTTCCTACAGCAGTGGTCTTCAGTTCTGTCTCTGCCTGTTAGTGTTCAGTTTCACCTTTTGTTCGTGTTTGGAAGGATGTAGATCTTGCTGCTTCTTTTTTTTTTCCGTGCAAGGATTGAGAAAACATTATTCATGTTTTAGTTGGAATCGCTTCAATTGAATCTCTGATGCACAATGTTCTGCAGCCTACGGAGGTTAACATCCCAAGGCAATGGATGAATATCGTACCAGTACGAGTATTTGGTGAGTGGAGGTAGTCTACCTAATCCATATCCTTCTGTGAGTTTCATACGACTGGGGCTTTTTTTTTTTTTTGTCATGTCATTGTGCCGTTGTTAGTTTTGCTGATTTGCTGAATTCTCCGCCGTGATTGTTGTTTTTCTTTCCCCCTTCGTCTCTTCTGTGAAATTTCCCCCAAAAAATGGTTATGTTGCATTCGTCCTTGTCAGTCTTTGTGTTGTTGTAGCGCCCCCGGGTTTGTTATCCATCGAAGTAGACTTTCTCACTCGCTCTTTCTATCGGAAGCAGGGATGCTGGTGTATTTGATGTACCGTCGAGTGAAGTGTGATTGTTAGATGTTAAGTGTTCTTCACCGAATGGTTTGTTTATAGACGTAGGAGAGAATGTGCCAAAGGGAAAATCCTTATCACAATTTCCTCGAGGATTTTCACGGGTATTGAATTTAGGATGTGTTTGGGTTTTTTTTTTTTTTCTTTGCGTTCTCGTTTTGTTATTTGAGTTTTTTTTTGCGTCGCTTCGTCCTGTTTGGCTTTTGCCTTTCCGTTGTTCCTTTTCGTTGTGTATAGAGATGTGATCTCTAAGTGGAAACTTAGCTTCGAAATAAGTTCTTCGTTGGCTGGTTGGTGCTTCACTCTTGATGATGCAGATGATGAGGTGAGGGGAAGAAGGAAGAGATGGAATTCATTTGATTCGTATGGGGAGAAGAATTCAATTAAATTAATTTAAGTGAATTCGGTTCGATACAATCGATGGAGAAGAAAAAGAAAGAAATCCGGAACAAAAAGGTAGACATTCAAGAGTTTGAGGTGATTTTTTTTCATCTTTCTTTGAATCCGAGATCATCATGACGATGATGATGATGTTAATGATGATGCTGAAAGAAATATGTGTTTGTCCTGAAGATTTTCTTTTCTCAGATTATATTCTCGAAAAAAATGCCGTCATTGCCGATGTAGTTTGCCTTAGAAAGTGAGAGTGAACTTTTTAATGGAATTAAATATCTTTGGCTGTTTCTGATTGATTGCAGGTGGGGTAGAAATTTCATAAAATTAGTGAACTGAAGGGGATAATGTGATTTCAAAAGAAATTCAGAAGATACATGCATGGCAGCATATTTTAAATTGAAAAGTTTGAATGATTAAATTTTGCAAAACAATTGATGTGAACAATTTTTATTTAATAAGTTTTCCTCAGCTTTCTATAAAGGAGCCTTGTTACGAATAGCGGCGTCGAATAATTTGGGACTCAGTTGTTGGGACGAAGATGTTTGAAACTCAAGCCTAAAATGTTGTGGTGAAGGTGCTGAGTAGGGGCTTGTGAGCTCACATTGTTACCCTGGATTGTGTCCTAAGAAAGTTAAATAAGATACACAGAAGCCATGCGACAGTCGACAAAAAGAGGAAGAGAAGATGGACCAGGAATAAATAAGAATAAATCGTGGGGAAGTATCAGACTAGTCAGTTTTAAAAAGCCAATGATGCCCTCTAGAAGCTGTGAAGAGATGGCGCCAGGATAACGGAGAGAGTAGAACATTTCGAGAGAATTTGGAGAACGGTGGCTGCACCCTGGATGCAGAGTGACTGATTTTCCCATCTTGCAACAGAGCAGGCGTTCCTATTTTGCAAAAGGTTGTGAATCTTTGAATGTTGACTCCGACCTGCGATAGAAGGTGCACAAGAGCTGTAGAAGATTAGTGTCCGTTGTTGAGTACTTCTGTTGGCCTCATATATACGAGTAGGTGGGTTTCTTCTCGCTCTTGAATTGAGCCCCATACATGATATAGAACTGCTGACAATTCAGGTCATCAAATGAGTTTATGGAACATTTGGTGGCAATAATTAAGCCAATACTGGGCGTGTTGGACATTTTGCCAAGAACTTTCCAGTCCAAGGCCCTCTTGGAACATTAAGAGAAATTTTGCACACAAGAAGTTGCCAGAAAGTAAAGGATCTTCTCTTGGACAAGTTTTCCTTTTCAGCCAAATTTGGTATGTGTTCTGAAGGAATATAGGGAGGAAGAAATATGTTAAGCGCAGTATTGTTCCAGACGGTTTGTCGAATATTTTTCAATTTCTTCGTAACGGGAGTTAATAAAAAGTCTTCTCCTAAGGGATTATCCACCGATATCAAGCTAAAATTTGTTGACTGGTTTGGTACCAGGAGCGACTCCTGATATCATTGTGTTGACATATTAAGTTGCTGTCGGATTATCCTGGTGCTGGTTATGCAGCATGTTCAGCGCAGAATTTACGTTCAGCTAAGAGCTAACAGGTAGGGCTAGGATTGACTATATATTTATCTGTCAAGGGAAGCTAGAAAAAAATAGATTCATACACTAACAACTCTGCAAGCTAGTCTGAGGCTGGATGAAGGCGGAATTCGCTTGGCTTCCGGAGATGTTACACCATTGATAATGGTTTTTGTTGTTCTTAGTTTCATCGAAGGTATTTAAACCTCACATCGACGAAAAGGTGACAACAATGGCGACGCTCAATGGCTTAGTAGATACTCGTATATTTTGCCCACCTAATGTATCCGAGGCTTAGCACGGGTAAGTGGAATCAAAAGGTGTCAGAGACAGTGCTTCCATACTTTGCCCATATTTAATATTTAAATCCACGCAATTATTGACTAGGTACCTAAGTCTAAAACTTCTGCGGCAGTAAGGATTATGGGGCACCTTGGCTCTGCGGTAAAGCACGTGATAACTGAACGAGAGATTTATTTGAGTCCCAGAAAATACATACCGAAAAGATTTTTCAGAGTCCCACCTCCACAAACGTCTAAAAAACATCCGAGAGTAAAGTTGTCATGAGAATCTTTTCCCAATCTGAACAAAATTTTAGTCGAAAACAGCTTAAAACTGTTGGCTCCTATAATTCGTATGTCACACAGCATAAATGGCTGCGAAAATCTAGGACAGGCCCTGCATTGGTCCTGCTTGTAGGTGAACTATGAAGGTGCACACTTTTCTTGAAAGTATGACGTGTTTCTAGCTTATAGTTCATTCTAAATTCGTTTTCTAAACGAACAGTGAACAATATTCATTTCAAAGTTCATTTTTTGGTCAAACTCGATTGTAGTAATGATGACATCTTTGAAGCCTTAAAACAAGTTTACGGTGCTCAATTACCAAGCCGTAATGAAATTTGATAAGGATTAACTAGTTTCAATCGCGGAATTTGCCAGTAACTTAGATTTTGAATTATCACCTTGAATTTACCGAGTTTTCAGCACGATTGATGACTAAAGTGTTGCGCGCCGAACACATGGATCAAAAAGCTAAGCTTCCGTAATATTTGTGAACCATATTCAGGCGGATTAAGGACACTTTTTCTCTGAGACTTGAATCTGCCAGTATGATCCCAAGATGTTGCCGAGCTTATGGAAGTAAATATTTCAAAGCAGAAATGAAAGTTAAAAACTTATGACCACAATGTTCTGGAATGCCGAAGGAGTTATCCTGGTAAACCCTTTGGAGCACAAGAAGATAGTTACACGTTGAAGTTTTACAAAACTAAAAGATGGAATTCAGAATAAACGACCTGGAAAGCTCAATTAGTGTCCCATTTTCTCTATTGCCATTCATGCTCGAGCCCATTCTTTGACATTAAGGGAATTCCGATGGGCTCTTTTTTTATTTATTTTCAAAACCAAAAGAGAACTACGAAAGGAAAAGATGAGAATCGTTAAAGGGCTCTGAACAAGCAGTTTTAAGGTGGTTTAGAGAAAGTCTAGAGAAGTGGCAAAACGGGCATCTCGGGGCGCTGTCGCAGCGTCATAGATTCACCGAGATTCCCGCAGAAAGGTAATAGATTCAAAATACTGGATGCAAAAGTGTCTCGATGTATCATAGGTTTTATGCGGAAAAATAAAATTTAGGAGACTTTGTGTCTGCTTTGTTTTATCAATCTGATTACCTCGTTTGCCACACGATTCACTTTGACTTTAACCGGCCCTTACACGATCAATCGATTGACATCAATCAATTAGAGGTGTTTGTGAAAATGTCTGATTGACGTACATCAAAACATTTTTGATTTTGCATGACCAGCATCATGCTGATTGATGTGTGTAAGTGTTGGATTGACATAATTACTTCTTTTTGTGTTGTGTCGCGGAAGAGAAAACATGTCTGTCGCTAGCGGAAAATAGAGGGACGATGAAGACCGATCATAGAATTAATTGAAACTTATCGGTCATTACCGAGTTTATGGGATGTGCAACGGAAAGAACCGAAACAAAAATTGCAACAATAGGAAGTTTTACTACAAAATATAAAGAAAAGTATCCTGATGCACAAAAAGCGGATGTCACTTTATGCAAAGTGCAAGAGCAATATATGCAATACAATCATTCGTTTCACTCATAGCACATCCGTACACCACGAAAACTCACAAAAACTAAAAAATTTGACGTCAATCGATTGAAAGGGTAGCGTCAATTCACAAATACACCATGCTTGATGTCAATCGATTGACCGTGTAAGGGGGGCCTTAGAGTTCAACATTGCGACTGTTGGATGCCATTTCGGCAGACTCTATATCATCATGAATAAGCACAAATTTGAGTGTGTTAGCAAAGGCGCTAAATCTGAAGTCTATATCCTACTTCACTCCTCAATGTTGCTGCATGCAAGAAAAATATAGTTGCTCCCGGTATTCTCCACATTTTTCTTAGATATTTAAAATCAATAATCATTACCGAGAGACACGTCATATTTTTAGATAGTGAATGCGTTACTGTTTCTCATTCATAACTGAAAACATAGCAACATCCTTCACCTAGAATGCTAAGTACGCGTTTAACTCTACCTAACATGTGAACTGGAAATCTAGGTAACAACGTGTAAAACTAAATTAATGTCAAACTAGTTGCTTTTCACTTTGATTAACTATCACGTACAGGTAATAACGAGTAGTCAATCCACTAAATAGTACACCACGTAGAAAAAAAACAAAAAAAAAAAAATGTATGTATCCCCACTTTGCTAGCTCCGCGCCTCATAAAGAGCTTTCGTGTGCTAGTGTCTAAAAATATTCTCCTATCCCATGCAAACAAAGTGTCATTTGGTCGTGTTTGACATGAACGTATAAGTACGACATTTATTTCAGGATTCCTGCTCATTTTATTTTTTTTTTTTTTGCTGCCGTTGGGCAGTTATACAATTTTCTCGTCGTTAGGAGTTTCAGACCGCTACATGTGTTGTGTGTGTCATCAACTCATATTTATGTCCTTTTTTTTTGTTTTCGTATTTTTGGTTGGGGTTGTGCCTTTACCTGATAGCTTATCACATATTGCACAGCCTTGGGAATTGTATTTAAGGTTTAAATTTACGAATAAATGGTAGCATTATGTATCTGATAGCATCATGGAGTGCGAAGGCGTTCAGGTATGTACATAATGTTGACCTTTTTTCGGTTTTGGGGATCACTGATACTTTTGTTAAGTTCCACGCATTGTGTGTACCTAGAATTAAGGATACGAGTATGTTTGGTATTTTTTTCTGCATTTATTTTCGGATACAATTTCATTCGGATAGAATTTCATATGATGTAGCAATGTGTAACTTATATGGGGATTTCTTGATAAAATTGAGTGAAATAATCTGTTGGCTAAGGTAACGATGACGGGGGATAAAGTCTAAATTAATTTTTACTTGATAATGGCAAGATTACGAAGGTTGTCAGAATGTTCCTCTTTTCTCGATGTAACTAGAGAAGTATAAATTGCTGTAGATACATCCTATGTCAGTTATTAGAAACAGCCAAACAAAATTAACTCTAATTGAGTGTGGTACAACGGTTGTGGACGGCTAAGGGATTATATAATCTCTTGGGAAAATATGCCTTTATTTCAAGTTTAACTGCGATCCGAAGCGCATCATGCATAGGGATAGCAAATTTACACCTACAGCAGGGCTGGAGATTGTTCTAAGTCGCATCTCTCTAGATCTCTACTGTGAGTTAAAGAAAACTTCAAACAGCACTTCGGACTGTGATCAGTACAAAAGTAGGTATATTTTGCGATCTAATTCATTCATGCAGACTACTGAAATAATCAAAGGTAGCTGCCATATGTCGGGTGCGCCGAAGAGCGGACGAACTATAAATCAGAGGTCGGAAATGCATCCTTCTTAAGCTCCCTGACATTCCCTGTTTAGTCTGATGTTGTTACCTCCGGTAACTTTAATTTTCATTTCACCATTGGTATCCGGATCTTAGCCCATAACGACTGTTTTAGCCAATTCAAGGAGAGAGAACCAAGATTTAAGAGAACTATTGGTAGTCCCTTCTCAAATGAGCTGACGGACCTCCAGGCATCCATAGATTAACCTATCAGTCTTTTGAACAAGTTAGTTACGTATTATATGGATTGGCGAATAATATTTGCTGTATCTCTACCTTATCCAGGGTATATTCATTTTAATACACAGTTTCTGTCGGAGAATATCTAGCCATGTCCGTTCATTTGTCTGTTCGTATGTTACCAGTTTTGGGGACTTAAATTTTGAGCTAGGAAATGTAAATATTTTTAAAACACGGCCAATTTTAAAAATATCAAACAAAATATATAGTCGTTCATAATTCTCTGTAATTTGTCATTGTATAATGCCACGCCTACTATTTGGAGGCGTTTTCTTCAAAAATCCTGATATTGCTCTTTTAAATCTACTTACGGTCATGCATAAGCCTTATTTTCAAGATCTCATCAAATCTATGAATTCCGGTTACAGCCACGCCCACTTTCTTATACGAAGAAGCCATAAAATCAGTTTTTCTGATAAAATTTCTTCAAAGTCGAGGACGTTAATTCACAGTTAGTGAATGGAAGAATACACATATCATTGAATTCAAACTGAAAATTGTAGAACGCCATACCCACTTAATTACGGATGGGTTAGAAAATGAGGGATAGGGTAGTATACGATCAATTTCAAACAGATTGTATCTTTCCTAACTTTGCAGTGGCCCCAATACAATAATTGATCGCTATGCATCCCTTCTAATGCGAGTGAATGTTCGTTAATAAAACACATTAGTGTTGATGCGAAAGCTTTGGTGAGCAGTTTCACCAGTTTGTTCACGAAATCACTCGAAAGCTCCATATTTATACCGCGAATTACAAATAAATTTTGTTGAGTTCCGAGAGACAAGTCTTATCAGAAACGAATGGAAAAGATAAAACAAAATTGGTTTAATGCCGCCATTGTCAACACGATACTTCCCTACGTACCCATATTTTAGTGGACAAAGACTAACGAAACCACTACAAATAAAAGGCTACAAAGTATGACTGCAACCTACACACAAGCATATACGAGTACCGGGGCTCCTTATATGGTGCCAGAAAACATCTACAATCCATTATGGCAAGTATGAACTAGATGGCTATTTCTTACGTTCTCTGTAAATTTAGACAAAAAATAACCCAAGAATCCAGGTTTAAAATACTCGTGGCCAATCGAAAAAAAAAGTGACACCCACACCGAATGAATCTAACACAAGTTCTTCCCTTTAACAAACCTAGTTGACCTCCACCCAAATAAGATACAGGGTGGCAGACATGAACTGTTACTAACTTCACGTCGCTGTGTCTGCCAAACTACGCACGACAGTTCGCTGAAAATTTGACAGCTGTTAACTCATTTCATTGTTGACAAGCGCGTGTTTAGTTTTTGTTCTATCGACAATGAAATTCAAACGTAATAGTGTTATTGCCCTTTTTTTGGCTGGAAAATCACAACCAGCTATTGTTCGTGTGCTGAAACATTTGAAAGTGAACGAAATGTTTGTGTATCGAACCATATCGCGTTACAACGAAACCGGCAGCATTGCAAAACGCTATGGAGTTGGTCCGAAAAAGACAGCAACATAGTCAACAGTGATTCGGAGTGTGCAGGCCAGAATCTAACGAAATCCTCGACGAAGCGGAACTAAACATATCCGAAGAACGGATGTAACACATTTTGAAAAATGAGCTACGACTCAAGGCCTTAAAGTTTCAAAAAGTGTACGATCTCACACTTGACCAGAAAAGTGGAAAGAGCAAAGGAGTTGATCCGCTTCCACGCAAGTGACCAGTTGCCAAGTATCGCCTTCTCTGATGAAGCACCAGTTCCAATTAAGCAACTTGTCAACAATCAAAATTATCGAGTTTACTTACAGAAAGGTAATACGATAAATTCAACCCAAAGAATGGCCACCAGGAAGCAAGCACCATCGTTTTAGATCCGCGATCCGCTTGTATTTTTGGACCGTGGCGTTAAGACAAACGCGATGGTTTATCATGAAACTATCTTGGAAGCTGTGTTGAAGCCATGGGCATGTTAACACATCGCCCAAGAACCCTGGGCATTCCAATAGGACTCTGCACCTTCCCTCAAAGCCCGAGCAAATCAAGAATGGCTGCGACAAAACATTCCGCGCTTCATTTTCTCGAGACAATGGCTATCGAATTTCCCCGATGCGAATCCATTAGACTTTTCTGTCTGGGGGATTTTGAAGGCCAAGGTTGGCACTAAAAAATACTAAACAACGGATGCGCTCAAGTTAGCGATTCGCCGGAAATGGAAGCACATTCCACAGACATACTTGCGTGCACCGAAGGATAAATTTATTGACCGTCTCAAGGAAATTGTTGGTGCCATCGAAAATATTAATTAAATCCTTGAATTTGAATAAATTTCCAACAAAAATATTCACAATTAAAAAAAAAAATACAGCTATTTGAATTAGTAACAGTTCATGTCACCCACCCATGATGACCTACTCGTATCTAAAATAACAAGGATATACTATAGCTATAGCCATACACATTCAAAGCATTGCATGACAGACTTTTCCAGGAAAACCGTAATGCCAAGAAACATAAAAACTCGTCCTTTATAAAATCCTTTTTGCTCTTAGCCTTGAAAAGCTAAGCAGTCCATTCCAAAACAGAACACTTTTCCGTTTAAACTCTTTTATTCTAACAATATTGTGGGTGGATTGTGTGGAACCTTTATTCACTTCAATATCAATTTGTTCCCGCGAAAAACCTTGCATTTACTATTTACTGGTTCACTTTTCATTCATCGTAAAATTTCTTACGATTGCCTGAATTTGTTTACATAGACCTAGACTATGAAGAAATGTGTAGGTACAACGTAAAAGTTTAGCACTTTCAATCAGCTCCCTCTTTCTGCAAACGTATTTCATTTAATACCCTAGAGGGTTCAATCTAACAAAGGTTATTTCACAGTGGGTGGAGCAGAAGGATAACGCTACACATGTACAAATCCATCATCATCTAAAATTGATTTCCTACAATAATAGCTCAAACCCACCAAAGACTATACGATAGCAAAACAGTCTGAAAGTAAAACTAAACAACATTAAGATGTTTACATCAATATTCCTCCACAGCATCTAATCCCTCCAATTTCCTAGAGCGGAAAAAAAAAAAAACACAGAGAAGAAAACAAAAAAAAAAAATCTCTTTTAATCTTTCACACAAGGCTCTGCCATTTGCCAGTCTGCGACTTGCCAACGCAGTAACGCATAACCCACTAGGCAATCTCTTATCAAATAAATAATATTATGTAACCACGACGATAGAGACGTCGTTTCTAGGATTCATCCACTCCTGTATGTGTGTGTGTGTGTGTGCACAGAAACGATTTCCAAACCAGCCACAAAATCTCAACATGATTTTATTACGATCAAATTATGTTAGCTACACCCCCAATCACACAAGCGAATATGTACATATGAACTGGTGGGGTTGCTCCTGGAGTGCGAGTGCTTAACCGTGAATGGCAAAAAATCGAGGCCAAACATCATTTTCAAACCGACACTCTTTCAAATAAAAACCAACGAAGGGCAAACGGGGGAAAAAAAAATGTGTGCGTATAAAAAAAAGAGGATCGCAAAAGAATTGAATAAGGACATTCAAACAAATTTTTACATCGCCCACTGCTCCCCCCTTTTTTTTAGCTTTTGCCGCTCGTGTTTGCTCTTAGTTGTTGAACGTTTTTATTGTTGTTACCGATTCCCCGCAGTCAAACAAAAAAAAAAAAGTATCCTTACAGACAGAGTACGAGTACCTGTACCTTCAGCATCCATCCAGTCTAATGGAAAACAGATGAACATGGCGAATGGTATTACACCAACGCGCGAGGGTAGTAGGCACAAAATCAATTTCCCACCAACACAACAGCACCGCCATCTCCTCTGT